>OY756368.1:15229632-17729632 GCA_963576895.1 Ceraclea dissimilis
AAATTAACCCCGAAAAATGGAAAAAACGCTATTTTTACCATTTTATCATGCGATTGTCACGCAATTTTGAACCTTAATGCCGTGGGAAAAGACTGTGACGTCATTCCTGGTGCCGAGCCCTTAATGCCTCGGGAAATGATCGTGTCGCCATAGTTGGGTCATCCTGTATTCCCTTAAAGCAAAATGTTTCAATGTCAATGCTTAATTTATTTTTTAAAATCTTATTTTCTCCAGAAATCTTGTTCTTACCAACACACACTGGATATTTACAATAGCGAATTAATGCGTCGAATGGAGCTGGAAAAGTTTCTGCATTAGAGAAACTATTTGTCGTCAAACATATTACAAAGACGTAATTTGTATGCTTTCTCTAACAACTGCTCACACATGCTTCTGAGGAAAAAATACGTTCAAGTTTTATAAGAACAGCTGTAGATCTTGAATGTTCTACCAATCAGCATCTTTATTCAACGACTGCATCCGTGGAGAAAAGAATGACTTTCCACTTTCAACACAGGTCCAGATTTTACTCTCCCATTGTCCCCTTACACGTTATTATCTTTCGAAAATATCTATTTTCTATCTACGTTCTATAGTAGGTAGTTCACAGATAATATTTTCAGCTTGTATTTACGTAGGTACAGATTCTTCTGACTTATAAAGCATTGAAATATTTCTTAGTAAGTTTGTTTGCATTCATTTTTCATCGTAATCTTTTGTTGAAATCAGCAATAAAGCCGGATTATGACTTTTTTATTAGCATCTGAAATAAATGATATATTTTTTTTTCTACCTACAATGTGAATTCTTATACATAATCCTTGTAATAAAGTTCCAAATGTCACTATGTTTTACTGTATTAATTGTGTACTAATCAATTCATGTCTACTGTCAATTTTTTTAGAAGTCTCACGGAGAAAACTTGGTTTAGTGTTGGTTCATGTGATAGTAAGTTAATATGGTTACATTTTTTCGCTACTTTCAAATTATGAACTGTTGTTTGAAAAAAACTAGCCAACTTTTGGATTGTTAGAATAAACTGGCAACTCTGTTTTTCAAACTTATGATGTCAGTTTAAAGGGATTATTGGAGTAGGTATTTTTTTCTCTTTCCAACTCGCAAAACTATCCTGCTTTTAAAACGATTTTTCCATCACCGCTCTGTAATATTTTCGGCATTGTAGGTTACATGTAAAATATACAATGTGAGAATATTCCGGACCTTTGACAGCTCTTTCGACAAGGTTCTACAATCTTGTGTCAAAAAAGGAAAATAAATCGCCCATTGATTGACTTTTACCTATTATTCATTATGATACTATGTAACGCCAATATTTAGGATTCATTCCAATTTTCAATATCTTTCTGTGTCACAGCGATGTGACAAATTGATTAATTGACTAAAAAAAAATAACCAAATGTCAATCTGTTTGTCAGTTTCTAGTTAGTTTTTGTTTATTCTATATCAGTTAGTTAGTGTTTACATTCGACACTTAGAAGTTCCTTGAAATATTATAATATATAGTATAGAACAATATACACATTCACATATCACCCAAACTAGCCTACAAACTTATAGTACATTGATGTGACACCGTACCGTACGTACAAAATTGTAGGGAAGAGTTAAAATATATTGCGGGTGTTTGTGAAGCCCCAACATTCATAAAACGGATTTCTAGAAAGGCCCTTTGAGCTATTAATACTGACAATCCCTTGAGACTAAATTAAGTGTGTCGGATTTTTAGTGGTGACCGAAATCACAACGAAGTGTTGTGAAAATATTAAACCTATAAGTACTGTACTTTTTGAAATGTGACTAGTGAATATTCGAGGGAGTGATCTATTCCACATAACCTATTTTTCATAAAGCACGTATGCCGTGGAACATCGGTAAATAAGTATATTCTTTTACAAGGAGGCAGGAGATGCAAACACAATTTTCAGTTAATTCATGATTGATACATATGAAATCATCAGATTAACTGGGAAACATTCACCTATCCAGATATCATGTATATCAAAGGATTAGGTTCAGGTATACCTTAAGCCTGTATCGCCTACTCCGCCTAATATTGGAGGGCAAAATAGAGGGAAGACGGGGATTTGGTAGAAAACAGATGTCCTGGCTGCGCAACATTAGAGAGTGAACCCGAATGAGGACGGTGTACGATCTGTTCCGGGCAGCGCAGGACAGGGAACTTTTCGCCAGAGTGATCACAGAGGTCGGGGGGACCTGATATGGCACACAAAAAAAAGATACCTTAAGAATTGTGCCTGAAATGTCAGTATTTAGAAATGTTTACACAAAATTACATGTGCTTATTATTTTTTTCTTCCTTGACATTCACTAGCGGATCCAGGGGAGGGGCTAGGGGGCTGAAGCCCCCCCCCCAAAACCAGGAGTGACAGTACTTTATATACAACAAATCTAGGGGTTTCAACCTCTTAGCCCCCCCCCCCCCCAAAACGTTGAGTGACAGTATTTTTTACCATGTGAAGACATTCACCCCCCCCCGAAATTTAATCCTGGATCCGCCACTGTTGACATTATACTTACGTGGACAACTTCAGGCTCCCAAAATACACAATCGTCACAATAATTTGCGCCACGAAGAGGGTCTGGTGTGTGTTATATTATATATTACACGATATTGACATCACAGTTTCCGTATTCAAATTTTTCACCTAAGTTGTCGACATCTCGGTTCTGAAAGTTCGGTCGTGATTTGTGGAAAAACACTTGATGTAAAACTTCACCAACTTCTCAACTTATCATTCAACGTACATTACGCCGTTTCAAGGAGCTTTTCTATGAACTTGTACGCCATTTGAAAGTTATTTAATAAACTTGTATATTCGTACGTCGCTTTATACTACCTTTTATTTTATATCAAGTATTTACTCATAACAACATTCAACAAGGTGAAATAATGAGGTATACGTAGTTGATAATATGTTTGAAAGGACGGCGTTTGACTGGCAAGTAGACATTCACAGTTCAAGTTTCTATAATAACTTTCTCAATTGTTAAAATACGACCTTCCTAAGGTTATTAAATTTATTATGTGCAATGTGCAAGATTGGCAAGTACGATTGTTTGAAGCACGGGTCTTGTAACTGGAAGTTCTGGGTTTTAATCTCAGTAGAGTGTAGATATTCCGCATCTACCGAGATCACCCACTCTGAAATTTACAAGAATGTATTTGGATCTGTGAATACAATCCCAAAAGATCCTTTTGTATAAAAAAAACTTTTAGTAAGTACAATATTATTTTCCAAAAATCCTCAGTTTTTTACATAATTATTTCTTTAGACTTTTGGCGAATAAAATACACGAATCTATATCATAAGATTTGTTCACTAGCGCGAACTTATCTCAGCGCTGGGATTTCTACCAGCTAACCCCAGCACTTACTTGCTTACTAGTTCGTGGTTAGAGCAGTTGGTTTTGGAGGGGTGACGTCTAGGATGTTCCGTCTTAGAATCTCGACGAAACCTCTCAGCTTAATGTAAAGCGCGCAGGACAATATTTGTGTTTGTCTATATATGTAACTCCAGATTCTTAAATTCAGTTCGTCTCCCTTTCACTGAGTCAGAAAACTGTCTTGCCATAATATTTTATAATCGACGCAAAAATCTATGACTTACCCGAAAATAGAATCCTTAACTTCTTGGGCGCCAGATTTTTTCTTATAATTGCGCCAACTTGGTGTCTGGGTTCGCAATTGAACTCCCGATTTTGCATAAGTATAAAAAAAACTAGTAGATATCACAGTAACCTAGCGTTGATGACGGTTTTCTTGTACATTAATCTACAAAACGTCATGCATCTAACTATATACCTTTTGAATTCATTACGAATTCATTCCAAACCAACGTCCCTAAGAATAAAAAAAAGTCTGGTAAATTAAATGAAGAAAATTCGGACAATTATTGTCTGAGACAAAAAAATAACAGTCAAGAAGAAAAATGTTTATTTTATTTTTAATATGCTACAAGTCTCGTTACAAATTTATATACTCAGGAAGCTTGGAGCGCAATTCTTCGCAAAATTTTATATACAAGCATTCTTGACATTAAATATTTTATTGCTTTCGAGCTTTTTTAATTTGATTATTATGATAAAGCTACTTCCGTCTTCCTCGTTTCTACCCACATCAATATCAACTTTACTTATCGTCCAAGAAACGCCTCTCAGAATATAAGAGAATGTAGGCAATACAAATTACTACATACTGATACTATACAAAATACTCGTACATACATGTAGTACGTACAAGTTTAACACATACGTGGTGCATGTGGTCTGTCCCTGTTTTTCCAGGTTGCTTCATTCAGGGCCGACTCCGTTGCCTGCTAACGTGTCTTCCCAGCTTTTATAGACTTTTAATTCGGAATGAATTTTTGGTTTTGCATAATTGAAATGCTACTACTTTACATCAACAAATCGAAACAAACTAAATGGTTTGAACTTTCATGCTAGTACCACAAATGAGGAGCAATAATCTCAAATGTCTATAAAACTATTATATACGAGTACGTATCATGACTAATTTTCGTTTTCCATAATTTAAACACTCCATATCACCTTGAACATTCGCACTTCTGAATTCCTTTTTTCAGTGATCATTCTCTTTTTACAGTATCTTCGTTGTTGGTTCTTCGGGTTTCCTTACTGCGTGTAGAGTGGTGGAATAACCGAGCTTTCGGCAGCGATACTACTGCAATCTTCAGAGTGAAGTACTGACTCAACTTCACCCTGAAGATGGCAATAGTATCGTTGCCAAAAGCTCAGTTATTCAACCACTCTACGCGCAGTAATGAAACCCGAAGAATCAACGAAGATGTGGATTCTTCACGCTGCGAAAGCGTACAAAATTATTCTCAACTGGTTTGTTTTATATTGTAACTTTTCGATAACTGTATAATGTGTTCGTATACGTACGCCTATAGAAGATATAAAACGATTGGTTTTGAGACTAATATTGGATGCAATAATAAGTTTCAGCTTCGATTCTCAATACGTAGTGTGATGGGAACACCCTACTACGCTAAAAATAAAAGAGAATACTAAACTAACTTTGGTGTTCAACATTACCTCCTAACTAACTGCTACCTAAATTCAAAAACTAAACCCTATTTTCTAGTTCTAAAAGCTACTTTCCCTAAGTTCATTTCTGCTTTCACTCTATCACACATTCTAATCTCACCTTTCATTCCAAACTTACATTCAGACACTGAATTTGCGTAAAACGAATCGACGCTTGTCCGCCGTTATCCTGTTTTCGTAATTTGTAGCGAAGTCTTTCTTTGTTCTACAATATTCGTTGTAAATTGGCCTTTACGTGATCAGTCTAATGGTTAGATTTTCTTTAATTCGGACCCACATTGTGTTTTTCAGCTGAAATAAAAGTCCTACCTCAATTTGGTGTATCTACTTATTATATAATACGAAACATTGACTCAATAAGTACCCCCAGCGTGTCACTGAGCTGTAGGTACTTGTAGCTCAATACGGGGTACGTGTTACACTAATCTCCTACACATAACATTCAGAGGCGTATTCAGTACATAAAAGTTACATTATAATTTTACAAACAGATAAGATATTCTTTCATTCGTAGTTGTTAATAAAATATCGATAGTATCACCTACCTTTGTCCTTCTGAAATGTTACATAGAAAACACACACACTAACACAAAGAGAATTCAATAAATATACAATTCAAATTACCACGAATGAAAGATTATGAGCTGTGGAAAAATTAATTAAGATGTTATTTGTCTTTTGTACTACAATGTTAATAAAAGACAAAATTAAGGTGGATTGAGTTTATAATCGTAAATAATTAGATACTTTTTACATTCGAAAATAGAATTTAAACAAATGGACATTGTCAAAATTGTTTGTCATGCGGTTAGTTCAAAATTAGATTTGGGCATGCTACAAGAGCCCCATCCCGCCCTTGAAATCTCGGCCAACCTATTACGAATGCCAAGTCTTTGGGTTATCGCGAAGGTGCAAATTAAATAACATTCCAAAATGGCAAGCAAATACTGTATAATAAAATACAGGGGTGACCTCGCCTTATAAGAACCCTCACCACAAGGATTTTTAACTCAAGACATTTGAGGTTTTTTCGTGGAATGGACTTGCCGGCTTGCGCAAGTACACCTTTCCAGGTGTCATAGGTAAAGGACTGGACTATTAGTAATTTATATTTTGTTAGTTCCATCCAAAAGACTCAGTACAGACGCCTTCGGATCAGGATTGGATTTGGGTATATAAATTTCTATTGGGAGGACAATAAAATACATAATAGCATGCTTTATAAGGTCAAGGAGTAATTTCAGTATGTTAGTTAAATATTACAAGATACTAAATTGATTTAGTCAATAATTAGTTGTAAGAATTTGACACAATCCATTTATGAATTAAAAGTAAAAACTCCACACTAGGTGAAATCTTTATAACAATATGAAAATACCTAAAATCAAGTAGAACAATTCTCGATCCACCTTATTCTAATATTGAAGGTTAATACAAATTATTAAAGTTAAAATAATAAAATAAAATAAAGTTTGCTCATCCTTAATACGGCCCTGTCCTCGTTGTACTGAATTTAAAACTAATATTAATATATTTAGGTCGAATGCAGTTTTCTCAATATTCTAAATAAGAACATTTCACTCCAAAGCTAAATAAGACTATTTGAAAGGTGAAAGAAATTATTAATTAATTAAATAAAACACTCGGTAGTATTAAAGCAAAACCCCTTTCAAAAATAATTAATGCCACATCTTATCAACGAAATAACCGCTCGCATCGTTGTTAAGATATTGACTGTCTGTCCCGAGAAATCTCTTCCAAGCCATCATATCTCGATTCTGGATACCTGAATCCTGATAAAAAATATCAACAAAAAATCATACATCACCCATTCACACACACACACACCTTTCATGCATCCAACATCCTATATCTCTCTCTCTCTTCAGTAGATTCTGAAAGAAATGTTAAGTGGGAGTCATCTTCCTGTAAAGGAACAAATATACCTAACCTTTGTCCCATAATATACATCTACTTACTACTTATGATATTGTTATTGATTCGAACCCCATCACACCTCCCCTTGGATGGGGGTTTTAAAAACCAAAACAAAGATTCGGATTTTTAAACCACCATACATCAGCTCAGAAAAAAATTGCTGAAAGAAAAAAAATCATAAACCTTAAAATTAAATTAAACTTATATTCCTCCGAAGTACGGCCCTGTCTCCAGTCTTCATGAGTACATCATACCTGCCCACTTGAAAATGGTTTTACAAAAAAATAAACACATATAAATAAATGAACCCTAAAAGTTTATTATTTTATCTCCTAAAAGTATTTTATGATTAATTACCCTCTTAAGATTTCTTAATATTCTCGAACCTATAAGCTAATGAATCCGTCAATATTATTTTTAAGACCGTCCCAAACTAATACTTGTACCTAATCCAGTATTATTTCATTCTACTAACATTTCGACTCATGTACTACATACAACATGAAGTATATACCTAACATGTTGTAAATATAGTACACATTTATATTCCGGAGTAGGTAGATTTCCTGTTGTATGATAAATTCCACATCGATAAGTTGTTCCAAATTTTATCGTCTTGTCAATCATTCGATTATCGGTGAAGATATTCAGGGCATAGGAATTACGTCGCTATTACTTCAATACCATTTTTTTTTTTCAACCATCAGTAAAACTGTCTTCTTGTAATCCTTGAAGAATTTTCACTATCCATCTAAATGGGTCGTTCCATCCTCAAATATAATCTCCTCAGTCGAATTCGCCTGTATTCTCTTCAAGACTTATGGTAAACTGCATACTTTCATTTATTTATTTTCATTCGGCGTTCTAGGTTATAATTCTATTCTATTATAGTTTTACGACTATTCACTCGTATACGAATGACCTCAGTTGTTTGTATTCCAAACCGACGACTTTCAAAGACGAAGCAATTGGTTATAAAATAGTTGAGTATCGTAAGTATTCCTGTTACACAATCCAACGTAATGTCCTTTAACGAGATAATCCAATTCTCAATCACCTACAATGAGACATAAACCTCTTTCTATTTCACATCCTTCTGACTTCCTGTTTGATCAATCATAGATACGCTAAATTTAATTTCACGTGACATCCAAATACAATAAGATATTTCGATAGCCTATTCCACAGTAATTTACGATTCCTTACTCGTTCTAGAGTAATTCACAGTATTATAAGATATTTAACACACACAACATTCATTCCTATATTACACACTGCACCTTATAATTTAATTTCACTATACAATACACACACCATAAATAAATACAATTCACTTTCGCCTGTCCAATGTTAGTTTCTTCAATGCTCTGGCAAAAGGCTTTATTCGCACTATGTCTTTAATTTCACTTGGTAAGGTTTGTACACCAAGGAAGACGAATATAGGAATCCAAGTCTGGGCTTGTCAGTTCTGGAGCTCTCAGGCCTAATGTGATCTCTCTGCCGTGTGTAACGGGAATGTACACTACTATTTGGCACTAAACGTATGTGCGTTTTTATTTGCCCCGTTTTTATGTTTTTATTCGATGTAGCATCTTTACTTTCCCAATGTTAATTGTCTCGTCTAAGTTCAAAGATTCGGTTATCTTATACAATTCCAGAGTTCTCGTGAATCTGTTTAAATTAAGTACTGCCTTCAGTGCCGTATTGTCGACACTGTACAATTGTTGAATTGCGCAGGATGACGTCCGCTAGTTAGTCATTTCACCTCGCACTCTATCTGAAATATCTCAACATATCCGCATACGGAATGTGTCTGTCCATCGCATTATAAATATCGTACGAAATTTCTGACGTCTTGAACGAATCGCAGATCAATATTTATATTCAAGTAGGTATGATCTAGTCTCATCTCACCTACCCATATAGTAGTAAGTATAATAAGTTCATCCTTTCCCTTTGTCTTGAAAAGTCCACTGTGCTTATTGTATTATCTGAACGCAATATGCTTATACCTAGCCGTTGTTTATGTAGTACCTAATAAATTGAATACAACATTTTCGTATTACTATACATAGTCGACGAATGGTGGGTATATATTCCTACCTACATGATACCTAACGTTCAGGTATGATCCTCCGTGAACCTACTGAATTCAAGACGAGTCTAATGTCAACGACCTAAGATATAAACATATCTTGTCCCAAAGTTGTATTCTTTCATAATGTAGATATTCAACGCATACATTCGACTAAATCAACTAGGTACCTACTTCAGATCAATCTTAGACCTCTAATGACGAACCCAATCTAAAAAAAAATGTATCTTGATATTACAGTTATTCTTCCCATCTACCTAAGCTAGATGTTTGTGTTAACTATCCCAGCCTCTTCCCTTTTTTTTATACCATTACGTACACTACCCATATTAAGTGTTTCACCATTCACCCACCAGAATCACAAATACTATACTATCTATACCTACCTCTACTATACGTGTTTAGATTATCCTGACTTCAGATGATGAACTTACAGTCGTATTCCGCGCTACGTGTATTGGAATGTGTTTCGAATAACGCACCAATATTTTCGTATCCATACTTAAACATAACACCCCTTCGGTGATAAGCAAAGCGACTCAACGATACTTGATTTCTTGATGTCTCGCAATCATCCCCTCCCCTCGCTAAGAAAGAGATTTTTTCTATTTTCGCAACCTTCTAGAGACGATGACGCATCAATCACCACCTCCCCTCAGTTTTAAGACGTGTCATATCTTCCCATTAGTGTAGACAAGCAGATTTAAATTTTCTTCATACTATATTTTTTTTTCTAACTAATTCTAAGTCTATTTTCTGAAGCTATCCGTAGTAACCCAGTCAGTATTTAAAAAAATACTTATCCTCTGTCACTGCACCATTTTTGTGATGGGAACACCCTACTACGCTAAAAATAAAAGAGAATACTAAACTAACTTTGGTGTTCAACATTACCTCCTAACTAACTGCTACCTAAATTCAAAAACTAAACCCTATTTTCTAGTTCTAAAAGCTACTTTCCCTAAGTTCATTTCTGCTTTCACTCTATCACACATTCTAATCTCACCTTTCATTCCAAACTTACATTCAGACACTGAATTTGCGTAAAACGAATCGACGCTTGTCCGCCGTTATCCTGTTTTCGTAATTTGTAGCGAAGTCTTTCTTTGTTCTACAATATTCGTTGTAAATTGGCCTTTACGTGATCAGTCTAATGGTTAGATTTTCTTTAATTCGGACCCACATTGTGTTTTTCAGCTGAAATAAAAGTCCTACCTCAATTTGGTGTATCTACTTATTATATAATACGAAACATTGACTCAATAAGTACCCCCAGCGTGTCACTGAGCTGTAGGTACTTGTAGCTCAATACGGGGTACGTGTTACACTAATCTCCTACACATAACATTCAGAGGCGTATTCAGTACATAAAAGTTACATTATAATTTTACAAACAGATAAGATATTCTTTCATTCGTAGTTGTTAATAAAATATCGATAGTATCACCTACCTTTGTCCTTCTGAAATGTTACATAGAAAACACACACACTAACACAAAGAGAATTCAATAAATATACAATTCAAATTACCACGAATGAAAGATTATGAGCTGTGGAAAAATTAATTAAGATGTTATTTGTCTTTTGTACTACAATGTTAATAAAAGACAAAATTAAGGTGGATTGAGTTTATAATCGTAAATAATTAGATACTTTTTACATTCGAAAATAGAATTTAAACAAATGGACATTGTCAAAATTGTTTGTCATGCGGTTAGTTCAAAATTAGATTTGGGCATGCTACAAGAGCCCCATCCCGCCCTTGAAATCTCGGCCAACCTATTACGAATGCCAAGTCTTTGGGTTATCGCGAAGGTGCAAATTAAATAACATTCCAAAATGGCAAGCAAATACTGTATAATAAAATACAGGGGTGACCTCGCCTTATAAGAACCCTCACCACAAGGATTTTTAACTCAAGACATTTGAGGTTTTTTCGTGGAATGGACTTGCCGGCTTGCGCAAGTACACCTTTCCAGGTGTCATAGGTAAAGGACTGGACTATTAGTAATTTATATTTTGTTAGTTCCATCCAAAAGACTCAGTACAGACGCCTTCGGATCAGGATTGGATTTGGGTATATAAATTTCTATTGGGAGGACAATAAAATACATAATAGCATGCTTTATAAGGTCAAGGAGTAATTTCAGTATGTTAGTTAAATATTACAAGATACTAAATTGATTTAGTCAATAATTAGTTGTAAGAATTTGACACAATCCATTTATGAATTAAAAGTAAAAACTCCACACTAGGTGAAATCTTTATAACAATATGAAAATACCTAAAATCAAGTAGAACAATTCTCGATCCACCTTATTCTAATATTGAAGGTTAATACAAATTATTAAAGTTAAAATAATAAAATAAAATAAAGTTTGCTCATCCTTAATACGGCCCTGTCCTCGTTGTACTGAATTTAAAACTAATATTAATATATTTAGGTCGAATGCAGTTTTCTCAATATTCTAAATAAGAACATTTCACTCCAAAGCTAAATAAGACTATTTGAAAGGTGAAAGAAATTATTAATTAATTAAATAAAACACTCGGTAGTATTAAAGCAAAACCCCTTTCAAAAATAATTAATGCCACATCTTATCAACGAAATAACCGCTCGCATCGTTGTTAAGATATTGACTGTCTGTCCCGAGAAATCTCTTCCAAGCCATCATATCTCGATTCTGGATACCTGAATCCTGATAAAAAATATCAACAAAAAATCATACATCACCCATTCACACACACACACACCTTTCATGCATCCAACATCCTATATCTCTCTCTCTCTTCAGTAGATTCTGAAAGAAATGTTAAGTGGGAGTCATCTTCCTGTAAAGGAACAAATATACCTAACCTTTGTCCCATAATATACATCTACTTACTACTTATGATATTGTTATTGATTCGAACCCCATCACAGTAGGTATTTAATATTAAAACAATATCAATAAGATAAAGGAAATATTGTATGGAGTTTATCGAGAATATAGACAGTTCAATGTAATGTGCCGTGCAAGTACGTATATGTATATTGTATATGTATATTATTAATAATGTTGTCTAGATAACAAACAGAAGTAAACAATAGTTCCAGGAAAATCGACGGTAACACTTTAGAAACTTCATGATTCTCTGCAGATAAGAGGTCTATAGGTATTATAACATCTCTCTATTATCAAAATACAAACACACCTTTACAATACAAACACCTGAGTTGTATTGAATCGAATAACCAACGTATATATACTCGCAATATGTAGGCGTACGCTAGAATTTCCAGGCTGTAAGGAAACTTCAACCGCGAAAAACTTTTCAATATTGTTCCTGGCGTTAAAATGCGAAGGAAAAATTATACTTTATGTGTAAATAAGAAATATACAAGCAAGAGAACTTCTACCTGTATCTATACATTGTATAGAAATACTATGACATTTGTATAAATACGGATGTTTATTATGAAACAAACTAGAAAGTATTTTATACCGACTGTTTAGTACTACGGGTATGTCTTTGAAAACTTTTCTTTTTCGCAGTAAATTCTTTAGACTTAAGTCCTTATTCACATAAATAATGATGATTTATCTCTCTATATGCCGTAATGGTATCTTTAAATGAACCTCTATTCATATTGAATGTTCCACCACCAATTAGGTTTTATTTTTATATAGACTTAATGGGGATGGTAATCACTTAGTACATTCAACTTTATGATACCTACATTCTATGTATGTTATGTTTTTCTATTTTGTATCTGTGTTGTTTTGCGATTATACTGTTGCTGTTTGTCCATCCTGTATGTTTGCATATTGTTTTAATTGTAATTCTTTTGTCTGTTGTTGCTGTGTATTCCTTGGCTATGTATCACGATTGTATTGATATATTTGATTATTTGTATTGTAAATTTTCCAAAGTCTTGAGGCCGTTTAAACAATAAATAAATAAATAAATTCTAGAAGGAATATATCTAGCTACGAGTACACTATTATGAATCTGTTGAGATATTTTTTAATACTATAACAAGGAGGTATATAAGGAAGCGCGGCCGTCCAAGAACCACATGGTTTGACCACGTAGACCAGACTCTCAAAGACGGACGTGTTCTGAGTAAAAGGAATCGTAGAATGTGTATGATGAATTGCATGAATGTGACGGAAGCACGGAGTGTTTGTAAGGCAAGGAAAGTCTGGCAATATGTTATCTTTGCCTACTCCGTAAGGGGTACAAAAAATATTAACTGACAAACAACCCAAGTATGATAGAAATCTACAATATTGAACAGAAGAGAGAGAATGTAGGTATACTCGTATTTTATCAGATAATATTCTTATACAAGTTTTACACGAATATTCCGAAGTCTATATTATCCATATGACAATGTCGGTAGTGTATTTCCCAATATCTCCTATTTCGTTCATTTTTCACACAACTTTCTACCGACATTCTGACTTGTATAGATGATATTATTATTATGTAAAGGAGATATCCAGTTCATAAAACTACAAACGTATGGGGAACTTTGATGAAAATATCATACAAATCCTATTACTACATATGTACGTAGACGTCTCACAGAACACAAAGTCGGGATTGATAATATAAGGAGGATGTCTGACAAAAATTATCATAGAGATGATATTTGTAAGGACGACGTACTTGCTTATTGCTCACAAATTGAATAAAGTAAGTAATATCGGTGCATCTGAAAGAAATCTGTCTACATTCAATGATGTACGGAAATGCAAGAAGTTTTATCAAAGCTATTTGATTCTAGTCTACTACCTACTTTAAGCCGCAGCATATAAACAAAAATCTATCTACCGAGTTTGAATCACATACGTAAAGGTAAAAATGGGGTAAACTTAGAGAGATGTACGCAACGAATATTCGGCTCGTTCGGCCCTTTTTGGTCGAATACCGATTACCTTAAAACAGGAACAAGAAATAACAATAACACAATTAATAAGGCTGTGTACCATATCTAGGTAAATTTATATTCGAGACGTAGGTAATATTTAGTAAATCTACCCCCGTTTTCACCAACTTTTACCTAAGAAGGAAACCCCTAAGAAATTTCCATACAAAAACAGAGATAATATTCTATTTTTTGACACGCAGGCCTACCAACCACACCCGAATTCCATACAAAATGCAACACGCAACTCAGCTAGCCTGGGCAGAGATATTTGGGCACCTAACGTAGGTGAGTTGCGTGTTGCATTTTGTATGGAATTCGGGTGTGGTTGGTAGGCCTGCGTGTCAAAAAATAGAATATTATCTCTGTTTTTGTATGGAAATTTCTTAGGGGTCTCCTTAGGTAAAAGTTGGTGAAAACGGGGGTTAGTGTAGTAAATCTAAATATATGGGAGTGTATCTTTGTGCAAGTATTATCAAAGACCAATCACTTTATTACCTATAAATGTCAGTTTTTAACAGTCAAATATTGGCAAGTTTTTTGAATTTGTAAAAATGCCGAATTTGTAAGAAGACTAGCAAAGAGGTGGCTAGATAGTTGAAGTTCTCTGTCCCACTGTTCCTCTGTTCCTGTGCAAGAAACAGATCCCCGCATCTAATGCAAGAGAAAGAAGAATGCAACATATTTTTAATGAAATAAGTAAGCAGGCAAGTGCGATTTGGAACGGGGGTTAAGGGCATGGCACCAGGAATGACGTCACAGTCTTTTCCCACGGCATTAAGGTTAAAAATTGCGTGACAATCGCATGATAAAATAGTGAAAATAGCGTTTTTTTTCCATTTTTTGGGGTAAATTTTGCGTCTATCAAAAAACTTTTACGGTTATTCCCTAGATTTTAATGCATATTATCAGTACAAGAAAAAAAAAATTACTCCGCGACTTTCGGGAAACAAGTTTTCGTCTTTCGGAAAAAAGGTCAGAGGTGTTTTTAAATATTTTTTTTGCAAAATCTATACAAGATAAAAAAAATCTATTACGGTTATTCCCTAAATAAAGGTTCAATGCATCTACCCTATTTTGTTCCAAAGCATATTTAGTAACGGTTGTCGAGATAGAAGGTCTCCCGTTTTTAGAAATTTTTGAAATGTCGGTATGCACACTCTTAATATAGTATACGGATATGGATATATAGCTTTGTTGTGTCTATATAATATGTAGGGCATGCCTATGATGGGTTAGTAAACACAGTAGAGGTAGATGGTGTATTAGTTCCGTCGAACAATCGATCAATATAAATATAATATTGTAATAAAATATGTCTCGAGTAAATTGGAGGACGTTTTTTAAATCGCACGACCTTCGGATGATAGATGACCCAAAAATAATAACATCTACGTGAATTGATGACAAAGAAGAAGGCTAAGTCGGGAGTGTGAGATAATTATAGATGAGGTAAGATGGGAACAGTCAATAATGGGATTCGATAGAAAATATTAAGAAGTAACGTGATATCGAAAAAGCCTTTACCATATGTGCTGTCTAAGTGCTCAACATCCGACTATTTTTTAACTCATTTTTTATTTATTTATTTATTTATTCATATACGGCGAAAGCCATTTACAAAAAACAGACAATATTATCATAACAACACCATTAAAAACATTCAGTTTCAAACAATTAGTATCTAAGAAATCCACCAATACAATTTTCAATTTAAAGATGCAAACATAAATATGTACCACAAACAAAAAACACATCTTACAAATGAATTAATATTTCCTGAAACCATGACAGTAAAAAAATAATACAATAAAATATTAAAAGCGCTCAAATATATAAAATGATATAATATACTACGTAAACATATATACGCAACAATTAATATCAGCAGTTGAACTGAATACCTACATTCATACAAATAATAGCTAAAATTTGACAATATCGCAAAAATACACAAATCCGTAACTTGTAATAAATAATAATAAAACTAGAGTCATAGTTATAAAAACAAGAAATATTTACAAAAAATAATAACAGTAAAAGTAAGCCTATTGACGTTTCTAAAATTTCTAAAAACGGGAGACCTAAGATCTCGACAACCGTTACTAAATATGCATTGGAAAAGGATTAAGGGCATGGCACCAGGAATGACGTCACAGTCTCTTCCCACGGCATTAAGGTTCAAAATTGCGTGACAGTCGCATGATAAAATGGTAAAAATAGCGTTTTTTTCCATTTTTTGGGGTTAATTTTGCGTCTATCAAAAAACTTTTACGGTTATTCCCTAGATTTTAATGCATATTATCAGTACAAGAAAATAATTTACTCCGCGACTTTCGGGAAACGAGTTTCCGTCTTTCGGAAAAAAAGTCTATAATTTTTTTTTTTGCGAAATCTATACAAGATATTAAAAATCTATTACGGTTATTCCCTAGATAAAGGTTCAATGCATCTACCCTATTTTGTTCCAAAGCATATTTAGTAACGGTTGGCGAGATAGAAGGTCTCCCGTTTTTAGAAATTTTTGAAATGTCGGTATGCACACTCTTAAGTAGACACATTAAACATTTATCTAGGGAATGACCATAAAAGGTTTTTTATATCTTGTATAGATTTCTCAAAAAAAATAGATAAACACCTCTGATCTCTTTTCCGAAAGACAGCAACTCGTTTCCAAAAAGTCGCGGAGATTTTTTCTTTTGTATTGATAATATGCATAAAAATCTAGGGAGTGATCATAAAAGTTTTTTGATTGAACCAAAATAACCCCAAAAAATGGAAAAAAAAAAAAACGCTTTTTTTAACAGTATATCATGCGATTTTGATACTTAATCGCGAGCCTTAACGTTGAAGTTAAAATTGTAATAGCAATTATATATACTATTGTCATAATAAAATATCGAATTGAAATATTAATTTATTATTTGTTTTCGATTTATTACAATCCATTTCAAGAGGCCAAAAGCAAAAGTGTAATTCTGCTTAATACCATTATGTTGGATTTTTTAATGAATTCATTTATTACACATGGAACAGATACAGTCACAAAAACAAACATTGACAGGTACATTAGTACAAAAAAATCAATACACAAGACCAATGACCAACTTTTTAGGTGAGGAATAGCGGAGATGGGGCCACCTAGTACAAATTTTCCATGAAAAATAATGAAAAGTGCGTAATATCTCCGCTATTCAGAAGTTGATGAAATCCAGCACTAGAATATCTCCTAAAAACACCCCTAAAAACGTTATTTTAGGCAATCATTAGGCAGGGACCACTATTAATTTCATGTATAAAAAGTATGAAGCTACCATCCTCTATTTTAAATATTTTTTTCATATACACACGACCATTTTACAAGCTGTCTAGGAGTCATAGCTCCGCGTCAATATTCAGCAAGAAGTCTATTGCCCTTGCCATCACCTTATGGATTTCTTCAAGAACACTTATAAACTTCTTTGTCAGGACACCTCTCTACTGTATTTTATGTTCGACAGTCTATTTTTAATATAATAAACACATGTTAATAAATACATGTTAACGTGGGGTTAATGTTGGGGAATAAACACATGTTAACTACCAGCAAAGTCCGAATATACAAGACATGCGTCCGTCCCATCATGACATATGGGATAGAAGTGAGAGCCGATACCAACCGGACAAAAAGTCTTCTCAGAGTAGCCGAAATGAAAACCCTACGATCCATCGCGGGCAGAACACTTCTGCGATAGAATTAGAGATAGAATCAGAAATGAGACTATACGATCTGACTGCGATGTCGAGGATATAGTAAGGTGGGGGAGAAGTAGAAGACGCTTCTGGAGGGACCATGTCGACCGAATGGATGACACCAGATTGGCAAAGGTAGTCAAGACGGAAAACCCCACTGGTAGAAGATTACCCGGAAGGCCACCCAAGAGATGGAAGGACAGCTGGACCTCCTCATCCCAGGACAGCCCGCCGTCACAAACAGGTCACCCGACCTAATACAAGAGGAAGAAGAAGAATTCTATTTTTAATAATCCTTTTTCTCAGTACTCTATTGTTATTCTGTAAAAATAACTACAACAATAGCAATATAAATAAATAAATCTTCATTCATTCACTATGAGATATCAGTTCTTTCTCGTCCCAAATCCATTTCACTACGAAAGTGACGCTTTTGATTTCATACTCCTATTCACATTGTTTTGATACAAAACAGTCACGCGCAATTACATGAATTATCAAATATAATATGAAGTATGTGCCTTGAATAAATATTGAAGTTCATTCTGTTGTATTTTTTACTACGTAGATATAGAAAATTCACACAAATTTTAATTAACAGATATGTGATAGATAATTAACAGATTTTTGATATATTGCATTTGTGTATAATGTTGTGTTGTATAATGTTGTGTTGTCTTTTATCTTTTTTTTTTTTATTTTTTTTTTCAATTTTGGTTTTATTTATTACTGCTGACTGACTTGCGTTAGTAATTATATCATATTTATATTTTTATGCGTTGAGTATCTTGAATCATACTTTGTTCTTTTGTCCATTTAATACATGTATTGGATTTTTGCATTTAATGAATAGTTTTAAGTATATTGGTGTTCTCGCACCTTGTATGTGTTGGGTATGACTTTTTTTCGTATTTTTGACCTTTTGATTAAAATGACATTTTCATTTATTATAAACCTTTTATCAATATTATGATCAATTTAATGTTTATTTAATTTATATTTTGTGTTCATACATGGTATTATATTGCCTTTTATCTTTTTTATCTATTCGACTTTGTGTTTTTAATTACTACTGTAACTGACTTGACTTTATCTGTATACATGATTGATTACAATTTGTTATGTTTTTATTGAGTGTATGGAATGATATTTTGTTATTTTGCATATTTGATATATTGATTTTTTACATTTATTTATTTTCCTGGGTTGTGTGGTATTAAGTGAGTTATTTGTGTATGTATTTTTTGATTGACCTAATTGTTGTAATGTATTTAAAAGGCTTTTGGCCGTATATAATCTAATAAATAAATAAATAAATGTGTACAAATCAAATCGAAATGTAAAACTTTTGTATAAATAATCCCACTACTACAACTACAAGAGACAGTGTTTCAGCTTGACAAAGAATGCGAGAGTATATTTTTAAAGCCGGTAGGAATTGTGCAGAACAAAGTGACGGGACTTAAGTTAAATACTGTGATTTTATTTTCATTCGTACCTGGGATAAACTTCCTCGAAGCACCTTGGGTCAGAGAGCTTAACATATTTAAATTAAGTCGCGTGATTACTTACAATTTGTACAACATGTCTGATTCCCTACAAATGCTACATACTCGTACATTGATGTATCTGATTATACGGAGTGTATCCTGGGAATCTGGGAATAGTCTGTCGTAGCTTTTAATCGCCTTCATTAGATTCAATTTCCCTTCCGTGTTGTCTTCGTAATTGCAATGATTAAAAACTGATTTCTTTTGCCTTTTCAGGCATAATCATTATGAGGTAATTTTGTGCCATTTGTTTGTCAGTGTTTTAACGATGCAGGTATCTCCATATTGCTGTGAATTAACCCATTAGATAAATGTTGAGTTGGCTCTGGAACGATCTGTGTTTTATTAAAGAAGGGAGGCGATGGGTTCCAATATTAGTACTAACAATGTATTCTGTACTCTTCAACATACAAGCTTTTAGTTCGTGTGAATTGAGCAGGAAACTATTTGAGTTTGCCGTACAAAAATCGTACAAGGGCTCCGATGCTTTTCTAAAAAAAAAGTTTAATATCATTGACGGCAGTCTGAGAGTACTTTTTACATAGTAAGAACACACTCAATTTTTTTTACAAAATACGAGTATATAATTATTTTTAGTAGCAATATCGTAGTACTAGAACTCTTAGTTCTGTTGATTAATTAAAAAAATGCTGCAAAAAAGTTGCTGTTTACTAACAGATTTTTATAATGCAGAAAACATGTGCGTTTATAATATTTTTCAGTTGAACTTTTCCTGCGACCGAAATTATTAAATTGCTGATAATTTAATTCGTACATACCAAATAAAAAAATATGCCTATGTTTCCAAAGCAATAAAAAATAGTAGCATCCACGGGCCATAAAAAATATGACATATAAAAATACTGAGTACTTTTTTCAGCAGGTAGGCAAAAAACAAACAATATTATTGGTTTTATTTTTATCTATTCACGAATACAAGAAAAAACATGGGGTATTTAATAAACATAAAATATAAGAATTGGTATTTTATTCTAGTAATTTTTCGTCCCATGTTTCCGCTCTAGTTTTACGATGCATCTGTAGATACTCCTGGGAATATTTTATTATCGAACAAGCTTAATCAAATTGATATCGTTTTCCGTTTGGCAAAGACAATCTTGTAACTATTTCTTCAGCCGCTGGTGAATATAGGCGTCTTCCAAACTTTTGAACCATCATTTTCTTTTGCACGCTTTTCTCACCTTCAATTCTAATTTAAATTAATTTGATTTTGTCACCAATGAGGATATCTGAGTACTCACACCTCGCTCATCACACAAGTAATATAGACTCGCGAGTTGAATGCGCCTGGAAATTAGTATATTCACCGACAGAATTAACCGCAGCTAACTGGCTACTATTCATATACCCGTGAACAGGCGATAGAGAATATTGACCGAATTTGTTCGACATAGGCTTCTTCTAAACTCTTCCACTGTCTTCTATCTTGGGCTATCTGCTGCCATCTACGACCCGTAAGCTGGACAATGTCATCTGTATATTTATATTTATGTATATCTTTATATTTACTTACTTTAATAGTATTTATGTTTTTCTTTCTTTTCTTGGGTTGACTGTAAGATATTGGTTTTGCAATAAGTCTACCTTTTGGCACACTATAATTGTCTTGTTTTTGTAACTATGCATGTTTTCTCTGACCAATGAAGATTTGTTTATTTATTTTATTTATTTATCTGTCCACCTTTTCTGGGGTCTCCCTACGCCTCTTTTGTTCTCCCAGGGCCTCCACTTCAGGATTTTAGGTGCCCATCTGACCTCCTCTATACGATTTGATGTTTTTTATGAAACGATCGCTGGGTATTGCAATATTATTAATATTGGGGTCAATTATTGGTGAAGTTTATTGTACTGTAAGTTGGAGCAGGTACTTGGTTATTTAGGGTGACGCTGCCATTATATTATCAACGTACTCCATAACACATTAGGTAAATGAAGCGATGAAAAACTTCATAAGGGTTGAGGCCTTTCTACTAAAAGGGAAACAGTATTATTATTAAGTATGCGAGTGGAAAAAGGTTATAATATTATACATTAATGAAATTCCTCGTCTTATTATATTATTTTCTGCTCTTTGTTTAATACAATTTACTCGATGTATTGAAAAATGTTATGCTCGTTCATTCTACGTCATTATTTTTTTCAATATTGGGGATGTTTCTTCCGCGATACTATTAATAATATGTTTTTTAAAAGCATAATATGTACAGATTGCTTTGCTCTGATTTATATTTTTTAATATCCCTAAGATAAGACAATGATACGAGCGTACAAACTTAATATTATTTTTCTCAAATGAATCTAAGAACGAATTTATAAATAACAAATACTTACTTTTTTATCTAAGTGAAGAAACAACGCAACAGTTTGAAAACAATGGTGGCACTTTGATTCTTAGGATTTATTGTTTTTTGCAATAAGTCCGCCTTTTGGGCATACTACAGTTGTCTTGTATTTTTGTAGCTGCATATTTTTTCTGGGCAATAAAGATTTATTTATTTATTTTATACAATACCCTTACGCCACCTCCCTTGCGGGGTAGGCAGAGAGAACGGATCGCCAGACTTTCCTATCCTGACACACACTTCGGGCTTCCGTTACATTCATGCAATTCCTCATACACAGTCTACGATTACTTTTACTCAAAACACGTCCGTTTTTAAGTCTCATGCATTTAAGTGCTGTTTCGAATCCTTTCAGTAACTTCGAACGGCCTCTATAAAACGACTTATGATATGAGTATATACGTATTGGTTAGCCTTCTCAGAACTTAAGTGCCCAAGTATACAAAAATAAAAGTAAAATTGTTCCTAGGCCACGTTGTTATGAAGATAATAAAAAAATACTTTCATTGCTGTGGATGGCCTGCATGGTCCCGGTACTGGCTGAAGCAATGAGTTACCAAACCAACACAGATTGGGGTAGTTCGCTACATTAGGAAGAATAAGAAATATGTTTTAAGACCCTTACTCCAATACCCATCCAAATTGTTGAGAGGGATAAATTCGGGTCGTAAGGATTGTCGATATGATACAGTAATAACACTTTATGAAGGTATAAAGACGAATGACCCAGAATCATTACACTTCGATATAAGCACTACGACTACATAGGCAGGCCGTACTAACACTTGTATACTGGAGCTATTAAACGACTATTCTTTCTCCTCTTAATGATGCTATTTTTTCAACAATATATTCTGTGTTAACTGGCAAGAAGTACCCCATATCTTACATATAATAAAAATGTATATATGCATGTTTGTTTCACCATAACTCTGGAACGCCTGGAGCATTTCGACCAAACTTGGTATACAAACACCTTGCTATCTGTAAACGCATACTGTGTGGTAGAAACTTCTGGAAATCCAGAACCTTCCGAGAAATATTGCTGATGAGGGGATTCAAGCGATGTGTGGGGTCATGTGTGGTATCGTAAGAAAGGGCGTTGGAAAATAAATTGAATGAATAGAATTGGAACCTTCTGGAAAGTGAAACGAACTTTGTAGAACCTTGAAGAAAGTTGTGGAGATTGATACAACATTGCTGGACGTATGTGTGTGTCATACTATCGATTTAGGTACTTTTCCAATCAAATTTGCCGTTACGAAGTACGGGTAACTCAGCTAGTTTTCTATATAATACTACACACAAAAGCTCTGCGTTGCCTACTAATAAATTCAATATAAATACTGTTAATTATAATTTGATGTTTCAATCTAGACACGGTTGTTTTTGTATGGAAACGAATTGAGATTTTCATTTTGCGCTTTCGTTGTTTTTGTTTAATTATTAATTTATGTTGTCAATTATAAATACAATTTATTTATTTATTCGTTCCACTTTACATTAAGGGTAAACCCACCTCCATCCCTGGATGTTTCAGGAGATTCAGTTCCTAACTCTTATTACACCCATAGTAATTGTTAATTTTTCTCAAAACTCAAAAGAATACGGACATCAATTTAGTGCGATTAATGTGATTCAAATAGCACAGCATAAAATCAGTCAATGATACAAGGGGGCATACAATACACTCTAAGGAAAAATCGTTATATTTTCGCTTCAACTTTTTCAAATTTTGTATGAGAATGTTGGCGCGAAATAAGAATAACGTAAGCGACAAAGTCAATCATATCTTTTTAACAGAAATCTAGGAAGAAATTTAGAAATCAAAAACAGCCGATTTGTTGAGATTACAATTACCAGTACTTTGGCTAAATTATACTTTTATATCTGAAAAACTGAACGGAACATCTTCAGATCCCGTAAATTTTAGGGGTACTTTAGGAATATATTTTTATTCTAAAAATTTCCAAATCCTGTAATTCTAAAGGAGCTGATCTGTAGTCCATACTTTCATCTATCACTGTCTTCAGTTTCAAGACGATTTCCTCAGTATTGGCTTAGTACAAGTTAGGGCGTCGAAGCCCAATGACAGCATATAGGACCTTAATAGTAATACTTGTAGTACTATTGTAGTACCAAATGACTAAGGAGTAACATTAATTAAGAATAGCCAGACTATTTCATGACTTCATACTACTTTAATGTTGTTTAAAACAATAAGTTTATTATTTTGATGAATAATTTAGTATCTGTTTTCCCAGACGTCTGAATGGAAGAATTTAAATAGGAAAGAATTCGTATCCATGTGAAAAAAAGTTTCGTGATAAATGAAAAGCTAATAAATAATATTTTGAAACCGGATTCCTGTTACAGAAGAAGGTAGTTGCTAGTAGTTGAAGTTGACAACATCGTATATAAATCAAACTTCAAGTCGAAGAATAAAGTTAAAAGTAGGTACGAAGAATTTTCTTGAAGTATATGAGAATAAATGTTAGGTGTATTATAAGCAGTGACGATTTCGAAAAAAGATGAGCACTTACACATAGAATATTGTCCTTGATTTAACGATGTGTTCCAGTAACTTCTACCACTTGTGTTCCTGCTGGTATGTACTGTAGAGTTTGTGAGTTGACAATATAGCATCGCTTTGGTCACCGCTCATATATCATTACGATGACAGTTTCTGCTTTCTCTCTTTATCCCTAGTTTCCTTCCATAACCTCATCCCACTTTGACCGCTTTCACAGATTACCCCTATCTTTTTATATCATTCATTTTCCAGCCCCCCACACTCTTCCCACTTCCTCTCTCTATATCATCTCTCCCTATATATGTATGCGGTTTGAACTTTGGGTTGTTGGTATTAGCTGTAGGTACAATCTATCAGTACTTTCGACTTCACCTCGACAAATGTTGCTTTTGCAGAGGATTGTGGGCGCCGTTATTAAACAATGTTGTCACACGCGTGATAAATGCGCAATATCCGCCGTCTATTGATTAATAATTGACCATTATATAATTGGAAACTATAAGAAATAACTCACAAACCATATTTCATCCACTAAAGGGAAACAATTAAGGGAAGTAATACTTCGAACAATAACACATTTTTTCAACTGGCATTACAAAAGTCCTTTCGTGTTATCGAATGTATAATTTGATGATCGTCTTCCATGACCATATACCTAATTATGTAACTCGAATCAAAAGACGGGTTGACTGTATTCGGATTGACTGTAAGAGATTGCTTTTGCAATAAGTCCGCCTTTTGGCACACTATAATTGTCTTGCTTTTGTAAATATGCATATTTTCTCTGGCTAATAAAGATTGATTTATTTTATTTATTTTTGGGAGCTGTTTTACAGAAAATTCGAAAGATACGCGTCCCATATAAACTTTCAAAATAACATCCAAACAATTTCTTCATATGCACATAATTCATATGAAGAATATGCACCAAGACTTGTAACATTTATGCAGTGGCGGACTGGGGAGGATTCCAGCTTTTCCGATGGCAAGTGCCCCCCACACACGAAGCCCCCCCCCTAAAACCGTTCTTTAATATTGCATGGTTAGTTACATAACTTTAGGTATCTTTGTGGAAAATATATCTACTTTAAACATGGGGGGCACATTATTTCATCACAACCTGAGTTTTTAGAGCAAGTCCGCCACCATGGGCGTCGTCAGTAGAGCGCAAGGGGGGGGGGGGGCTGCCCCTCCTAGAGATTAAAACAGGTATATATTTTTTCATACTAAATGATTTTTTTTTTTATTTTTATCGTATGGCCAACATCACGCCTTTACCATATAACATTCGTTATGTCAAAGTGTAAAAATAAAGTCAAAAGCTAAAATAATACTAAATGATAAAACCTCACAAAAAAATCACAATACTTCCACACATTTTCTCATTTTATCATAAATTTTCTAAAATAAATATGAAAATCGACCAGTTTTAAGAAAAAAAAAATACCTGCGGCACTTTTTGCACATTTTTTTATGCTAGTCAAATCTTCTTCTTCCTCTTGTATTAGGTCGGGTGACCTGTTTGTGACGGCGGGCTCTCCTGGGATGAGAAGGTCCAGCTGTCCTTCCATCTCTTGGGTGACCTTCCGAGTAATCTTCTACCAGTCGGGTTTTCCGTTTTGACTATCTTTGCCAGTCTGGTGTCATTCATTCGGTCGACATGTCTATTCTATTATTATGGATTGGCTTTTCACCCGGTACCAGAGTGTTTCCGCCAAGAACCGCTGTATAGTTGACAATTCGTGCCCATCATGGGCGTAGACGAAAAGGCTAAAATGATAAAACTAGAAAAAAACACATTATCAATACAAAGAAAATATCTAGTACAACACAATCATTACAAATTTATTCCATTCGACATGTCAAATCTGTGAAATGAAATATCTTTTTTCAACATTTTTGTTGCCTTCCTCCCCTAGCTCCGAGGCTGGCGACGCCCTTGTCCGCCACCAAACATAATATGTACTATTCTAATAATTTCGGTATACCGTTATTTAGCATACATGCTGAATCAATAATTAATATGCACAGACATAATATTATCGCTGTTGTGGGTTAGGTTAGGAAACAACTAATGCATAATTTATGAGAGGAGCGTACTACATATCAAATTTATTAATACACCCTGTAAACATTTCGTGTCATAGATATAAGACCGTGGATTAGAATAATTAACTTCAATCGATACATTTATTGTTGTGTAATTAACTATTTTGTATAATCTTCTCCTGTAAATAAACGACTATTATACGACTATAAGGCTAAGGAACCAACAGGGTTATTGAAATGTTAAAAATAGCGTTTTTTTTAACTTTTTCATGTTTATTATGCTTCATTAAAAAAAATAGGGTCATTCTCTAGATTTTAATGCATATAATCAATACAAAAAATGCAACTTTCGGAAAACGAGTTGCTGTCTTTCGGAAAAAAAGATCAGATGTGTTTTCACTTTTTTTTTTTTGAGAAATCTATACAAGATATAAAAAATCTTTTACGGTTATTGCCTACATAAATTATCAATGTATTTTTAATTTAATTGAATAGTTATTTTTTCGCTTAATTCAGTTAAATTTGAAAAAAAAACTACTGGATTGAACCAAATATTGATAAAAAAATCTCCCTGGCCCATAATTTTACCCTAGCGAACAATATTCTTATAATCATAATGCTCTGAAGAAGAATGAAATATCCCTCGGACAATATGTGGTATTCTTTAACTTATATGGGTAAAGAAAACGTCAAATAATCACAGACTACTTAAAAATAAAACGTGTCTTACTTTTAGATACTAAAAAAAATAAAACCAATTGGTTTTTTATATAAGTAATATCGTTAAATTCACTGATCATACCTATTTGTATTTGATGTTAAAAAATACACCGTTTCAATTTTCTGTATACAGCCCAAATAATTTCATTTATCGTATGGCCAACATCACGCCTTTACCCACAGCCCAAATAATGATGATAATGGTATCAGCGGAGGAGAGAAGTTTATAATATACTAAGCGATGGGTGGTTCTACGGCGTAGGTAGGCGAGTACTGAGTAGGTAGTTGTAGTACCTTCTAATAAAATTTCAACAGTAATGTGAACGTTGGTTCTCTAACACAATTACAAGAACCGGGAAAGCTTTTAGCGTTGGAAAAGTTTTATCAATCATTTTCATATAATCTATCAACAGCGGCGTAGGTATTTATATTTTAGACTACGATTTATCGGAAGGTACTTAGGTGCTTTAACCCACACAGACACGAAAATATTTATTTTATTTTTCATTTATTTAACAAGTAGTTATTTCAACAGATTAACAGCCAAGGATGCATTGCATTACAATTAATTGAAAATGTAAACTGAAACATTTTTTATTTTATTTTGAGGATCTCGTAAGTGGGACAATTCTTCACCTGTTAAACGGTTGAACCGTTGTAAATGACATACTTACCTTCTTCTTGTTCTCTTGTTTGGCTGCTTGAGACTGATTATTGTATTGCGAAGTCAAATCCCAGCTGTTTATCAATTTGTTCGGTGGCTTACCAGGGGTCGCCTGCTTTGGTGTTGGTATGTGCATTTACCAGTGTCTCTGTCATTGCCTTTCCATCTGACAACATCCCCGACCTCGCACATTTTTCTAGTATTTCATACTCTGTCAGTCTTTCTTACTTTCTATCTATCTAAATATACCCTCACGCCACGTCCCTTGCAGGGTAGGCAGAGAGGACAGAGCGCCAGACAGTCTTATCCTTGCACACACTCCTAGCCTCCGTCACATTCATGCAATTTGTCATACACTCTCTCCGATTAATTTTACTCAATGCGCGTCCATCCTTGAGGATCGGGTCGAAATGATCTGACCAGGTCAGTCTCGGGCAGCCGCGCTTCCTCACCACTCTTCGCTCACTCAAATATATTTTTTTCGTTATCCTGTCATCTTTCATTCTCTCAACATGCCCGAACCAGTCTTTCTTACAATGCTTAGGTATAGGTACGCGTGATTTTAAAATAATGGAAAAGGTATATGTACCCATATAATAATTGTACTGCAGTGTCAGGGTGTTTATGGGTTAAGCTTCGTGAGACTAAATGCTCTAAAATACAACGTCAGCTTAAATTTTACTTCTACACATAACACAACTTCCCTAGTTTCCCTGTTTCGTTCTTATTTCCTTTTCCCTATCGATGTCTTCGCCTCCCTTTCCCATTTTCTTCCTTTCTTACTTTGCATACCTAAGCCTGCGCTGCTCCATAAGTGAGACTAAATGCTTTTTTGTTACCTAATGTAACAGTTTTTTTTCTGTATACAATGTGTATTTGAGTTTGTATACATTTCAAGCGTGTGTTTTTCACGTACATTGACAGATCGAATTACATGATCGTAGTCTTAAATTCTACAAAAACCAATCATTTACTCAAAACGTATCTCTTGTATCTATCTTAGTATAAACTATAAAACACTTAATAGATTTCACACATGAATTATTTTTGGTTTACAAATTATCCTTATAAAGCGTTGGATCTATGTATAAACAATGCAGGCTGGCTTCGAATTCGACAGCAGAGCCGTCGCTTCTCGTGGTGTAGTGGATAAAATCCATAATATCCTGATGCCGACTTACTCCACTTCACAACTCAAGCTCTCTGTGAAGTGTACAATGATGTATTTGTACATAAACTCATTTAAAAAATGTTTTACTACTACTTTGTCTAATAAGTAAAATATTCTGCTTTTTTGAAAAGTTTTTCAGCCATTGTTTTTACTTTATGGTTTTGTTGAGCGGTTTCCAACTCTTGACGTACTTGTTTTAATAGTATTACCTACGGTGAATAAACAGATTTAATGTTATTTCTCATTTCAAAAGAAACAAATTAAAAACAGAGTAATTCTCATTACTTGTTTTCTCTTTTTTTCCTTTTTATTTTCTAAAGATCTGTAGTAGTTGAAGCATACTTCTGTGTGTAAGTACCTAGTCGTTTTATAATACTTACAGGTTGTTTTACCATTCAATAAACATAGGGTAGATAGAAAATATTGTTGCTATATAACTTGACTACCATGTCACTACTAATATAAATAACTCATACTTCGTCCTTCAGAGTTTCTATTGAGAATATAATATGGGGCAAACAATCTAGGATGTTGACGACCACTTGGGAGAACGCCTCTCTGTCCTGGGCAGTGCGAAAGAGCTCCTCCACAGTTCTGATTCCGGTCCACTGCCAAATGTTTCGAAACTAGGATAGCTGCTTCCTTTCGACCCCTCTACAGCCTTATATCTTCCCCTTCATAACGAGCTGGAGAATGGAGTAATTTTCTCCTTTAAGGACATGGCCAAAATATGATGTTTTACGGAGCTTTGTTGTGTTAGACAATTGTCTATTAGTATTTTGCTCTACGTAATACTTCAGTGTGGGTTACCATGTCGGTCCAAGGTATTCTTAGCACTCTACGGTGGATCCACATTTCAAACGCCTCAAGGCGATCCATTATGTTGACTTTTAGTGTTGTTATATTAATATACTTTATTGAATATTGTTTCAGGTGCAATTTTTGAACGAGGCACAGATGAAGTCCAGACGGCATTCAAGTTTGCAATGTTAGCACACAATCAGAACATATCGAACAGAAGATTTGAGCTACAGGCGTACGTTGATTTGATCAATACTGCTGATGCTTTCAAACTATCCAGACTAAGTAAGTACTATAATATAACTAATAAATACTTTGTGTTTTTATTATGATTTCAATATACTATCCCATAGGGGGCCTGTGTTGGTCTAACCCTGTCATCCGAATTCCCGATAAAATACTTTCAAGTAGATTTTATTCGGGAAGATAGTGATAAGATGTATTTTTCTTCAATTTCTTTCTCAGCCAAATCTCCACTGATCTATGCAAACCTCTTTCAACATTTGCGAATCCTCTCTTCTTTGGCCTTTCTGGATCTACCCACTACCAGCGACGGGGACAATATCATCGGCCCATCTATTCTGAAGCCGGCCTATTTCTCTTTTCATGGCCAACGGTCTCCTTCTCAGGACTCTGAGTGCCCACCTGTCTACTAAATGCAATCCATCACATCGGCAACTTTTGTCCGGCGTCCTCATTTACATCTCTAAGTGATTTAGGTTGAAGATACGACTTTTTAATATACACAAGCAACCTCAACAAGAACCCACCATGTAGGTATATAAATATTTTAATTACTTTTTTGTAGAACCTAATTGAATCGAAACCTTAGAACGTATTATTATAACTTTACATTGTTTTCGCTTTACTTTATCAAAACAATAATTTGCGTCTAAAGGTCACGTACTTTGTATTAATCTATTGTTGAAATATTCCACGAATTACACTTTATACATCTAACTGAACAATTATTAATTATTAACTTATTTGCAAAAAGGCTTATAAAAATATAAAGTTTATTACAATGTATATACAATATACGAGTATATTACAATATAGAGTTTACCGTATAATTAATAACTTTGTACAGATTCTTGTTTATTTGGCGGTCGGACTTTCCGCTACAATTCTCAGTATTATGACGTACAAAAGTGTACATATTATCATTCATGATTGTTATGTGAAAGTAAATTCATCAGCCTACTACTGGGAAATATTCACGTAACTAGATATCTCGGATAGGTAGAAAAAATAAGTATTAGAGTAGATAATTTTAGTTATTTGCTAAATTAAACCTAGAAAGTAATAAGTTCACTTTATACTCGTAATACCATACAGCGAAGGGTGAATGTTCGTTCGGATTTATGATCCTGTATTCGCTATCCAATTACAAGATGAAAAAATTCGATGTTAAATAAATAAATAAAATAAATGAAAACTTTATTGCACATAAATATACACACAAAGGGCGGATTTATCGCCTATTGGCGATTTCTGCCAATCAACCCAAATGTTCCCAAAAATAAACCGCGAGATTAATAATACTTGTATACAAATGTGTTATCTTCTTCTTCTTGTTGTTCAGCCATCCCTCCACTGCTGGATATAGGCCTCTTCTAACACTTTCCACGTTTTTCTACTTTGGGCTTTGCTCACCGAGTTCCTTCCTGCGACTGGGACTATATCGTCTACCCATCTCTTTTGGTGTCGTCCCACAGGTAATAAATGTGTTATGAGCAATTATTATTTAACAATGTGTGGTATTTATGAGGTGACTGAATGTCATCATAATAATGTACATTCAAATAAATAAAACTACACAGGACCTGCAACAGTTCTAATCCTATTTATAAAAGAGTAGAAAAAAATATTAAATTCTTCCCAATATTGTGATTTCTGTCGTTTATTCCCGCGGAATACAATAAGAGAATAAACCATTAAAAATGTGACATTATAAAAAAAGAAAACTTTTCCAATCCTTCTTCGCGCCCGTGACACGACGATCTTATAGAGAAGCCTTTTAAAAGCTCGAAATGGAAAAGTTTTTTTATACGCCATACATAGAACGCGTACCTAAGCGTCACTGTTGAAAGGGATAAAGTGTTATATCGAAATAATACGATTGTGAATTTGATATTATACTTTATCATGTCACCAAAGTGGTATTGTCATCAGTCTTAGATTTGTGACTCCCTAACTTTCATCATATTGCTTTTGTAATACACATTTTTAATAGAATTCTTCTTCTTTCTTCTTCCGCTTATGTTAGATCTGGGATCTGTTTGGTTCGGCGTTTGATGCTCCTTCTTGGGATTAATTAAGGGTAAACCCACCTCCACCCCTGGATGTTTCAGGAGCTTTACCTCCTATATCATCCAGTATTTTAAGCAAAAACATTTTTTCAAAGGAGGGCTCAAGGTTCGCCGGAAGGGCTCCCCTCAACAAACCCCTCCCGAAACTACTCTGAACACCATTAATGTTCCTTGGAGGAGACTCTCACTGCAAGGATCTACACACTACTACATTTTTTTTTCTTAGGATGTGGAAAACCAGCTATCTCTCCATCTTTTTGCTGATCTTCCCAGCAGCCTTTGACCTACGGGGATATCATTCGCAGCAACGCTGGCGAGTCTTATTCCGTCCATCCTATTAACATGGTCCCGCCAGAACCGCCTCCATATTTGAACAGGTCTCCTTCTTATTAAGTACGTACTCTCTATCACCCTGTTTTCATACCAAAGTGACCTTGTCAGGACACAGTAAGTTTTAAGTGTTGTCTGTTTTATTAATTGTATTAATATAATAAGTAAGTATAACATTTATAGTTTTACGAACGTTTAATCCTGAAATTTCTCGTAAATTACAAAACTGGGCGATCTGACTTAAATATTTCATAAACATGAACATAAATTATAATACATAATTCAATAAAATGTTCAATGTTTCAAATAATAATAAAACAAGAAAACTAACCGGTTGTAGAGAATTGAGTGCTTATTCCTTGGTCCAATTTGCAATGGACATGATCTTTATTTATCCGGCGTTGATTTATCTAAGTTTAAATCTCTCGGGAAGTCTAACCTTTTTCAATGTCAGCTTTGACTTTTTACCACCCTCGGGTCGTATATTTACTTAGATACAAACACCTAGTAGTATATAGTAGTGGATAGTAAGGAAAGGACACATATTACAAGTTTGTGGCCGAATATTATCAAACCCCATATGTGAACAATAGAAAATGATGTAGGTACGAATAAGTGTTCTCTACCGATATCCAAAAGGATATTGTATCTTTCTGAGGAATTCTGAGAAAGAACTCTTCTCGTAAAAATAATAAGGTTCTAAGAATATTAAATTAGATTAAGTATATTGCGTTGTTCTGAATGTGCGTGCGCATTTAAGATTTGATCCTTTTATAATATTAATTTATATTTTTTTGCAGTAATTTTGTAATGAATATATATTTGGGAGTGGGTGTCGCCAAAATGGTATTTTTGAGAACAATTATCTCGGTAGAAACATTAAATGCTGGATTTCACTAACTTCTTAGGTGAGGAATAGCGGAGATAGGAGCCACTTATACAAAATTTGTGCTAGGTGGCTCCAATCTCCGCTCTTTCTCACCTAAAAAGTTGGACAAGTCCAGCATTTGACTTTCTCTAGTAGTTATATCAGTAGGCCATGGATAAATATAGCAAAAATATCAATATTTAAGTCATTGTAAGGAAATCCACGGAGGCATCTCATGGAGACCAAGGCTCGATATGGGCCGTAGAGCCATCGAAGAAGAAGGAAATCTACACAATATTATATTATTATTATCGTTTGGCGTCAGAAGATAAGAGAGTCAAAGATTTTTTGCTGTTACATCCAGTAGACACTAGAGAGCAACATCCAAATCATCAAGCCATTGCAATATAATTGAAATTAAAAATTATAATACAACATCGTGGCAAACAAAGTTTTGCGAAACGTTTGACTCATACATAGTTAGCGTTATAAAATCCCAGAAACCGACAACAAAAATGTCTATGAGCTTATGTATATGAAGGTAGGTGTGTTATGCATTTTTCAGTGGTAATGTATTTTACTCGGTAGTAATTTTTCCGTGCACGTTTTAAAACAAAAAGCAATACCAACAGCAAACAGTTTTGGCAATTTCATTTTGTATATAAAAAATATTATTACGTCGTTCTTTGTAGGAACGAATAAAAATGATATCACCGTTACATATTATACTGTTTAAATCCTTTTTTAAAGAAGTTGTAGGCGTGTAATAAAAAAGATTTTATTGCCATACACTATCTTCTCTCCACAAGCAGTTTATGAAAACGCATTTCGATAAATGTTTCTTTTCATGCTCGTACGGATAAAAAGTGGTTAAAGACTTTTATATTTTTATTATGTACCGTGTACGATATACTCTCTTTTTCTAGTAAATTTATATTGCATTTTTATGTGCCTGTTTCATTGCTTTTGAAATTATTGGGAGATGTTTTTATTTTTAGATTATTATTGTACCGGAATCGAGTGAGTAACAACATTTACGAGATTTGAGTTACGTTCATTTATATGTCTTCCGTATTATTCTTCTTTAAGTTTTCAATATATCCAGTAACAAATTTTCTAAATAATAATTATTGTTTCATATTAATAAATTCCGAGAAAGAAAGGTTGTCTCTTCCTAGAAGTATAGGTGGTAAGGGAATTGTAAACATATAGCCTCTTTACATAATAATCGAATAGACTCTTTAAAATCATTTTTTCATTAATAAACAAAATCATTCAATGATGCACAGAATTCAGATTTTTGAAGATTTTTGTACAGGCCGACAAAAATCATATGCCTTTAAATTTAAATGACGAAATTGTAGGATCGCGTAAAAATCATTTAATTAAATGAACTTTTAGTAGCTTGGGTTAGGAAAGAAATTCACTCCAGACACCTTAATGATCATAACCAGTCTCATATTGGTCAAACTGATGGTTGATTATTGGGGATTTTTATGGTGAGATTGAGGGGTTTATGCTAGCGATTGAGGACCAGGTAATTAAAACAAAAAAAAAAAAAACAAAAAAATATAATAAAAGACATAAACATAATAGACCATTCATGTAGCAAATCTCTGTCAAAACCAGAAACGATACAACATCTTATAATTTCAGGTGTTAAATACTCGCGCAAACTGAATATACATATAGACATAATCGTGTTGCAAAAATAATACATCAAAATTAAGCTATAAAATTTAAATAAATAAAAGCGAAAGATATAATACAACCCGTAATCGCTTTTAGAAGATCAAAATTATAGGCTGAAATGATGGAGAGAGAGCTGGACCTCTTCACCACAGGAACGAGAGCTGAAATCAAACAAATAGATCTACTGAAAGAGGAAGAAAAAAAAGAGGAATAGAGTATGAAAAAGCGACCCAGCCAAATAATGTGTAGAAGTTGGTAAAATGTTGATTTCATCATTTGGTGTATACGTGACGCGATGATAAGGATTAGAATAATAGTCCTTACGTACGTATATGTACATTGTACACTGTTTGAAATTGCCATGAAACTCGTATACATATTATTAATGTACATTTTAGATAAACCTACCTACTTAACTCCTAGAGTTGCAACGAAAATTCATCAACGATTCGGTATTAAATAAGGCCGAATAGTTGAGTAAAGTAGAGGTATGAGAAAATATGAATTTACGCCAGGGTAGAAAGTCTATCTGTACTTATATTTAAAGTCTACTGAACATCCGAAGGTAAAGTACTCCCCAGTCTAGAGAATATTGTTTGTTTTAAAGGACGAACGTTGCTCTTTTCGATAATGCTGTCACACACACATCGTGCATCATTTAGAGTCGAAGTTTAAAAAATGGTAAAGATTTCATTAAATAGATGTGCGTGTCAATGTGAATTGTCGAGTTACGTGTAACTATTTTGTGGTTGAATACCGGCCGGCTAAAAAGCATAAAAGTGCATACATACGAGTACATATCCACGTCCGCTCCCTATGTGTTTCCAGGCTTTTCCTCCCTGGGCCTGCTCCCATATCATTACTGCCTGCATGTGTATAGTCTCTTGATGGTCATTGCAGACCTGCCCAGATAACGTTCATCACCAAACACCAAAGTAAAGAGTGATGGAGACAAGCTGGACAGTACAGGCAATTCCGAGAATTCTACGGGATACCTATATATGAAATTATAAGGGACATAAAATCATTTTATTCGGTCGAGGAAAAGGCCGAACATTCGGTATTCGGCCTCGGGAGAGATACGTTGTTCGCTGTAAGCCTAATAATAGATATGTACGTAAGGTTACATGTAGCGGATATGTTTCTACACAAAATAATAGTTACCACACCAACCGTGGTAATACGGATCGTGTAGAATAGGATGATATATCTGTGTATTAATTCTAACAAGCACGTATAAAATCAAGCAAACATTCTAACATACTGCTGTATGAACGAACATTATACATAATATGATAGAATGTGTAACATTAGTTGAAATGCATCCAACTTCTGGGTACTAGAATGTGCCTACATTGTGCACATGTTACAAAGAACTTTAGATTATGTGATAATAATTATTGTTATTGAAACTAACAATTTCTATGTACGTTATTTTGACTATGATTTTGTCCCTACGAGAAAAACGATAGATTGAAGAAAAACGTAGTTTAAACTATAATTTGACCCTTTTGAAACACAGGAATAATTAGATTTGAGGTATGCCTAAATTGTTTTAGGTATGGAACCAGATTTCATCTGTACTTACTTATAGCACAGACGGAATTACATTGAGTTTTTCCTCAACAGAGACGAGAGCCATCTTCATTCACATAATGCTGCATTATGTGAATGAAGATGCCTTTCGTCTCTGTTGAGGAAAAACTCAACAGTAATAATAAAATTAGTTATTAATTTATATGCTTGCTCGTCATTCTCTACAAAATATTTCATACGACTGGCGAAATCTCGTTCTCGAGCATATGTAAAACGTCATCGGGTGGTTTTAATCTTAATATTTTCCTGGCTGGGCATAGGCCTCCTCTTTGACTTTCCACAGATCCTTATCCTGGGCATGCTGCGTCCACTTGCTTCCTGCGATTCGCCTCACATCGTCAGACCATCTTGCCTTAGGTCTTCCTACGCTCCTTTTGCTTGTTCTAGGTTGCCACTCGAGAATCTTTTTGGTTCATCGCCCGTCAATCACCATTAAACAATATTACAATAAATTCTCAATTCAATTGTTCCTCGGCTCAACTTTGCGGCGAAGATATCGAAAACTAAGGAAATAAAATAGAATAATAAAACACTACAATAATGTCTAGAAATACACGATTAGGGATTCAAGTAGAAAGGACAAAGAGATTACATTGAAAACCATTACTTTATTGCAACGGGGCTACAGATGATAGATAAGAACTAACCGTCGCAGTCGTACAGGGATACAAAAGAGGGAAAGAGTAAGCTTTCTTATTATTATCTTTGCTTTCAGGATAATCCACAAGATGTAGGTTGGTAAGCAAATTCCGCAAATTCAATTTATGTCGATTCGAAGAGTTATTACGAATGCACAATTTTCTATTTCTAATATCTTCGCAACACTCGGAAGGTTTTTCTTAAAACCTTTGTGAATGCAAAATGATCACTCTTTTAAATCAAATTTGACGAGAATTTCTGATAGAAGACAGACAGAAAAAATACTTTCGTCACATATAAAATAAAATCACGGCGTTTCAATCAAGTACTGGTGCGCACACGGGTTTTCATAATATTGTCCCAGGGAGGATCCACAAAACATCCTTGTATATGTTCACAAAACACATTGCAATTTGGCTGCGATTGATTACATATAATTACTGAATCTTTCTTTTTCTTTTAACCGTTTTTGTAGGAATAAAGGCTTAAAGATACTGTATTATTGAATTGGAAAAATAGAAATTCCTTGAAGTAATAACTGCGGTATTGTTAAACATTTATCGGAAACAATGTTTCATAGAGTCAGTAGCGTAGAGTGACGGGGGCGCTCCGCCCCGCCGGCACTATTCAGGGGACGGCATTTTTTGGGAAAAATTCCATTAAATTACATTGTTTTATTAAAATCTCGAAATAAAATCGCATATGGCGATATTTCTTCCTTTTTGTACCATGTCAATAACTTCATTACAGTTATCACACTCTAAAAAATTGCCTGCGGTGGTATATTCTCTCTTAATATGGCATATCAATATCAAAATCTTAGTCGTCCCATTCCAGACTACAATTTCTTTATTATTCCTGTAATTTTTAGAGAATATTGAATTTAGATCCCTATATAAGGGGGGGGGCGGGTCTGACTTCCGCCCCGCACGGCAGAAATCCACGCTACGCTACTGCATAGAGTTATTGTAAACAACTTTTTACAAATACCTAATAGTTTTATATTGTTTTCGCAAAAAGGAAGAAGCTTGACAAATCCCAGTAGACGTGTTGTTGAGGAACTTCTCTAGAAATAAGATTAGATAAGATCGATCTAATTTTTTCATGAAAACATTGTTGTTAATAAAAGATATTTGGTTGATTATATCAGTCGGGGTTAACCTTTTTTAGCCGGCTCGCAAGCGATCCCTCAGGAGCCATTTCGTTCCGAGCGGATGAACACCTCAAGCAATACAGCCTCCGATGCAAGGTTTTTATTGGTGTCACGGGCATCGTTTCCTTCTATACCCTTTGTGTGTTAATTGAAAGTTGGTCAGAGGGGAGATAAAGAATACGATCGAATTCTTCAAAATATATTTTCTTTTAAATATAATTTCTTATACAAACTCCAACATCATTTACGCTATTACCTACCATAGCTTGACTTAATATTTTCCAAGGTGTTGCAGTATCAAAAGAAACATTACACTCGGGGGCTTTTACTAGGTGTATCTTACTAATTAAATCATTGCGTGTACACTAATTAAATTAATGTGATGTTTGTTTGTTAGATCGATTTAGAAACGGAAAAATAATACTGAAAACGGTTTCAATCTCTGTATTCAAAAAGAGGTTTTTGAGCAAACTTAAAAAAAATGTAGAGACTAAAAGAGTTTGCAACTCTCCGAGAATTAATTATCTTGCAAGCTGTAAGCTTCTTTGACTATTATTGGTCCAATGAATCGGTATAGATTACCTATCTGACATTGTTCGTCAATTCAATATTGTGTAGGTAATTTATCGTAAGAATCGTGAATGCTTTTTTTCGTAAACTCATCCCGTCTGTTTACTCATAAACATCACCTAAGGTGATTTCATTGAAGACATAATTACTTAAATGGGCACTTTGAATAAATTAAGGTAAGTATTTATAACAATTTAAGACTTAATGGGATTTTCTACGTTTAACTTTGAATATTAAGACATTCAAAGGGTCAAAATTTATTTTTTCTTCTATTTGTGACTTTAAAAAGGCAGAACGACAAAGACAACGAAAGGAGCTCACCTACGCTGATTAGGTCACGTCGTCCGCATGACGGATAACCGACTCCCAAAAAAGATCCTTTATTCAGAGCTGGCGGAAGGTAAAAGGAAACAGGGAGGACAGTGGAAAAAAACTAAGATGTTCTGCACAACACACTGAAGGATATAAATACTCAAAATGAGTGGGAAAACTTGGTGGGTGATCGCAAAAACTGGCGGGGGATCTTCAGTAATTACACTGGCCCGCAAAACAGAACCATCCGCAGACCCATTACAAATGAGGAGCAGTCTTGTCCAAAGTGTGAGAGAGTGTGCTTGTCGAGAATCGGCCTCTATTGTCACTTTCAATGGCATCGTCGGCAGGACCAACAAAAACGTGGCAGCGATTCTTCTATGTAGAGATATGCTCGGCAACATACTCTTGGCATTGTATCGTTGCGTGGCAAATATCATCTTCAGTGTCACGAAGATAATTATTGGAAGCACAGCATTCACTGGGTACCATTTTACCCAAGGTTGTCATTTAAGCAATGCTCGGGAGCGTAAGATGCTAACCTTTGAATATATGTAAGTGACTGAGAACAGTGCTGGGTATAATATGGTTAAAAGTAAGCAGATTACAAGATTTGTACTCAGGAAATTACAGGTATATTTACGAGATTATTTCGTACGAATGATACGGTACAACTTATATCTTAATGTTTCATTATATCGTGTTCATTCAGCTTCTGGGAGTGTTTCATTATGAGAAATAACGTTCTGATATTATACGTATGTGATAGCTGTTTTAAAGTAATAAAAGTTGCACCGTCTCAGCTCTAGCAATATGTATTATACACTCCGGTCAACTGATCCAATAATATAAGGAGTTTAACGTGTACTGACTGTATAAAGTTATAATATGTTCATATGATATTATAGTATCAATATTATTCTCATCTGTATGAGTGTGTTTTACTAAAACCATACAAGGAAACGATTTGAAATATCTATTACTCATACTAATACGAGTATTAGAACTTCTCTCCTTATTATATTCCTACAAATGCAATCAAAGTCACGATATTTCCTTGTATTTTTTTACTACTCTGGTGTACAAAGTGCCAACAGAACTAATGTTCAAATAGGTGTAGAGGACTGTAGAATGTGTGAAGTATTAACTCTTATAAGAACATAAGATATTTGTATACAATTACGAGCATCGATCGTAGCGGTCATGTTCAATTGCCTGTAACTCGGCTGCGGGTGAAGCATTTGATCTGAAAACGGCAGAGGTTGCGGTGGGAGAGTTGCGCAATCTCGTGATGCGCAGGTCTTTCTCATTAGTATTTTCGTGCTTACTTAGAGGCACGAACGGTACTTACCTAAAAAACACGCTTCGTATCTTTTTATGCATATCATTTACAAGCACCTTCCACTTGTCCGTATACAGTCGTAAATAATCCATATTTAATATTGCACCAGTGCTGCCAGGCTACGACTATGCCTACCCCCACAGATGTCATCGCCCTGGTCGATGGTCAGTTGAATCCTTCCAGAAACTCGACACTTTTCAACCATCTTTTTCAATAACTTAAATCACCTTTTTACACACATCATTATTAAATGTATAGTAAATTCGCTGAAGTGTGACGTTCATAATAAGACGAAATATTTCATAACACTCTCGTGGGAACTGAATCGAAAATTTCCGAGAATTGTTATTGACTAATCCATAACATCGCCGAGTATCTGCTAGAAATTTGTATTATTACTATTAGAAGTACCATATATTTCGCTATTGAGAACGTGATATTGAACTTCTAGTTTCTGTAGTGTCATGTTGGTAAGTAGATACATGATTTTGGATGTATGATAAGTCGACTGTGCCCTATACAAGAATTTTAAATACGTACTTATAGATATTGTCAGATACAAACGTGTAGATTTCTCTTTTAAATATACTAAAGACCCGCACACTAACTTCTGTTTTTTGTTTATAAAAACCTATCGTTTTGTCATTTCTAATGTTGCCAACCTGAAACCACAACCTCTCTTGCGTCATTATCCAGAAAAATCTTTAACGAAACATCTCAGTATTAAAAATTTTCGTAACAGGAGGTATAGATGATAATGAAAAGGACGTGATCAAATTTTCCTATAACGATTACTCGTATTGTTTATTGTATTGTATCGTCCTTAGGCCCTATGCAGGCACTTGGACTCGTCAATTTCACATAATATAAATGGATATACATGCATAATGATGAGTGTCGTAAATAACACATAACAATATCGTAAAGAATATTACAAACAATAAGTTCATTACTAACAGAATGTAGACGGTTCTGTTAGTAATACGTCATTACAAAATAAAAATAAAATAAAAATAATAATGCTAGTTGGTATCCATGCGAACGTTCAACGCAAGCATAGCAAAGTATGCGATCTCTATGTGAATACAATGGTCCCAAACATTATTAATGATATAAAAATATAATGGAGAACTTTATTATTATCTCTTTAATATCTCACAAGTTCGTGTGATTATTTGAAATACTGTTGATGGTCTTAATAAAGAGAACTAAAGAAGTTATAAAGGATGAAATATTACTTAAAACTTTTCAAACTCCGATAAAGATTCAACATTATTTAAATTCATTAAGGTTTTCATGCAAGCGTACGTAGCGGTCCGAAACTTTCAATGTTATTTTTTTCTTCGTCACACCAACGAGTTATAAATGAAAATTTACGTAGTTTTACTGAATACAGAAAAAATATTACGCTGTGTTTTTCTATTCATCCATCATCAATACCGCCGTAATTTTTAAACCACTTTCGCGCTAGAAATATCTATATTTTATTTTTAAGGTTGATTGCGTGTGATCTAAATTTTTGATTTCAAATTGTTGGTCTTGATTTTGTAATTGCTTTTGATTCTTGAATTTTTTGGTAAAATTATTGATGATCCAGAGACTTCTCTCCAATACACGAGAGATTGGAGAGTAGTTTGGAAGATTAAAATTATGCCAAATTTAATATGTAGGCATAAGTGTAAATATTTATTTATTATTATAAAAAAACGTTACAACTAATTTAATATTTTAAAATGTCCTATTACAAAAAATAAAGTTATTATTTGAAAAGACAAAAACACAAAGGTCAATAATGAAATGCTCACCATTCGAAATATCTTTGAATGTCTTTAAACTTGGATACTCAACTTATATTATTAGAATTATTGTATTGACATACTACTCTGTTTGAATTTATTAACTAGACTTAATTAATACAATAAAAACTACTGATGTTCAATACTTTAAGCAAATGTCTTATTATATGTTTCTAGGAAAACATTTTCTTTCATATTCTACCTAAGTGTTTTTCTACTTACCTACTTACATAATTGGTTTTTTCTTCGTGACACAAGTCGACATTTTTTTATTTAAATTTACCGTATCGTAGACATAAATTAAAAAGGCACGGCGATATTAATATGAGAATTTAAAGAAAGAGAAAAGCGAGTAGGTGTACGAACCGACTTTAATCAAGAAATATATATTTCAACATTGTAAGCTTGGTGAAATAAAGGAGGGGAATAGATCGGTATCTTAGGGGGAAAAAACGAATTTCGTCGGGACGAAAATTACCCATTTCGTCTGTGAACTGATATCATGAGAAAAACCCTGAATGTTTATACTTGATGATACTCATGGAAAACTCGTCCGTTTTTGATGTCTTGGAATACGTCTGCGGAATATTTAAGTTCGAAAGGATCATGCTTTTAAAATTTTTGAGAAAAATCCCTAAAGCGTAGACATCAATCTTACCAAAGTTTTCGTTGTTTTATGTTGACAAGCCAAGGATGGGAACATTATTAGGTAAACGCTTTTCACATTATCATTATAGTCCAAGAGCCCATCGTTGAAATCATGACGGATGTGTTTTTTGATCGAAATATGGTTTAAAAGAATGTTTAGACATAATATAATACATTGCCATAGGGTTGCCTAGCAAAATCTTGCCGCGAGTACCTTTACCATGATGATTATTGACACCAATTTTGAAGCGAATTGCACCCATCTGTTTTTTAAGTAAAATTAGCACCATCGGAAAGAGGACGATTTGAAGATATAGAAAAACATGGGTTGCCTGTCCTCAGTCTGCCGCAACCCTAGGCAACCCAGGCTCAAAGATGCCATTTTTCGAAGTAAAATGCACCCATCTGTTTTTTACACGAGTGACACATCAAATTGAAGCTACTGTCTTCCTCGATACGATGGAATAGGGTTGCCTCCCTAAAACCTGCCGCAAATTAGGGTTGCCTGCATTTGAATGGTGATATTTGAATGATGATGACCTGGTTAAAATGTGGTGGCATATCCAGGAAAATACTATATTTGCTTTTCTTTTAATCATTTTTTATGTTTTTTGGGGTGCTGAATCCAAATTTCAACTTTTTGAGCTTTTAACTATGATGGTTTTCGCGAAAAATGCAAAAAACAGAGAGAAAAGTGTTTTTCTTCGAGACTTTTTTTGTAACTCGAAAATGATGCACTTTAGAGAAATGAATGTTAGGAGAAAAATAATCTGCGTTAAATTTTCTATAAATTATTATACGTTGTATTTTTTTGTCAGACGAATGGTTTTGGAGCTAGAGCGCTTTAAAAGTTAAAAAAAATCTTAAAATTGTTCCAATCTTGTAGTTTCTTCAGTTTTCTGCCTACAGTAAAAAATATGTTAATCTTTAAATAATAAAAAGTAAAAGAAAAAATAATTTTCTACGATTATGTCTTTGGGTTCATTTCGCTCAGATGCACCATTTAAGAGATAAAGGGCATCGAATTTGGATATTATTGAATGAAAACGAGATTTCATAATGTATAAAGTTGTATTAGTGTTATCTGTATATGACATCGCTACTCATACATACATACTAATACAGACGCATTCGTGTTATCACAAGTCGGTAAAATAGCAAATAATGTGAAGACTGTGACACTTTGTTAAAAATGTATTATCATTTGAGAGTCATTTGTTAAATTATGATGAAAATAAAATAACCCTTTTAAAAAAAATCGTGAAATAATAGCGTTTGTTTCAATTCACGTGTAATTGTATCCCGAGCATATTTATTATTATAAAGGGAACATGAAGGTGTGATAAAAAAATACTGCGAATAAATAAAATTATTATTAATTTTATGGATGTTAATTATGGATGAAAAAAAATAAAACTGAGGAATTTGGGGGGGGGGGGGGTTAGAATTTTACTCGGCTCGGCTGCGGGTGGAGCCGTGCACGATATGCATATTTTCGCGCTTGTCTATTTTTAGCTATTCTTCCAGTACGCTTGTAGCAACTTTGGTGGTAATATTTACTATAGGTACTTGGCATCACCCGCAGCCGAGTGAAAAAGGTTATAGCAAAATGACAGTGGCCTGTCAAACAAGAAAAACTCTTTTAATAACTCGGTAATTTATTCGCAGTATTTTTTTATCACACCTTCATGTTCCCTTTATAATAATAAATATGCTCGGGATACAATTACACGTGAATTGAAACAAACGCTATTATTTCACGATTTTTTTTAAAAGGGTTATTTTATTTTCATCATAATTTAACAAATGACTCTCAAATGATAATACATTTTTAACAAAGTGTCACAGTCTTCACATTATTTGCTATTTTACCGACTTGTGATAACACGAATGCGTCTGTATTAGTATGTATGTATGAGTAGCGATGTCATATACAGATAACACTAATACAACTTTATACATTATGAAATCTCGTTTTCATTCAATAATATCCAAATTCGATGCCCTTTATCTCTTAAATGGTGCATCTGAGCGAAATGAACCCAAAGACATAATCGTAGAAAATTATTTTTTCTTTTACTTTTTATTATTTAAAGATTAACATATTTTTTACTGTAGGCAGAAAACTGAAGAAACTACAAGATTGGAACAATTTTAAGATTTTTTTTAACTTTTAAAGCGCTCTAGCTCCAAAACCATTCGTCTGACAAAAAAATACAACGTATAATAATTTATAGAAAATTTAACGCAGATTATTTTTCTCCTAACATTCATTTCTCTAAAGTGCATCATTTTCGAGTTACAAAAAAAGTCTCGAAGAAAAACACTTTTCTCTCTGTTTTTTGCATTTTTCGCGAAAACCATCATAGTTAAAAGCTCAAAAAGTTGAAATTTGGATTCAGCACCCCAAAAAACATAAAAAATGATTAAAAGAAAAGCAAATATAGTATTTTCCTGGATATGCCACCACATTTTAACCAGGTCATCATCATTCAAATATCACCATTCAAATGCAGGCAACCCTAATTTGCGGCAGGTTTTAGGGAGGCAACCCTATTCCATCGTATTGAGGAAGACAGTAGCTTCAATTTGATGTGTCACTCGTGTAAAAAACAGATGGGTGCATTTTACTTCGAAAAATGGCATCTTTGAGCCTGGGTTGCCTAGGGTTGCGGCAGACTGAGGACAGGCAACCCATGTTTTTCTATATCTTCAAATCGTCCTCTTTCCGATGGTGCTAATTTTACTTAAAAAACAGATGGGTGCAATTCGCTTCAAAATTGGTGTCAATAATCATCATGGTAAAGGTACTCGCGGCAAGATTTTGCTAGGCAACCCTATGGCAATGTATTATATTATGTCTAAACATTCTTTTAAACCATATTTCGATTAAAAAACACATCCGTCATGATTTCAACGATGGGCTCTTGGACTATTATTTGACTAATGGCAATGAATAACAAGTTCCCTACATGGATATAGCGACATACTACAACGTACTAACAAATAGTTTAGATTCTAAACACAGTGCGAAAATAATTTTAGCAATCTTAATACTCGGATTGCCACATTAATCATAAAAAATGAAAGACTAGTATACAGTCTAAAATCCTCATCTTTTTACACCGACTAATGTTAGAGATTTCTCATTTTCATCATCAGGCGTTTGATAATAAAGTTAGATGAGAATCCTCAAATACTAGTCAAGTGTGATAAAAATCATTTACAAAAACTTGTAGTCCAGGTAATGGGTATTTTTACCTTACATTTTGTATAGTACTTCTGGTTTTTGGATATGTTATAAAGGTCGGTCCTGTGATTAAGAATCCCAGTTTTCGACCTCCCAACCCTTGTTCGTTCACTAGGGCGAGCCAAAAAGTGTCGAAATTTCGGTCATTTTTCAGTTTATTGATCATAACTTTTTTACAATGCATTTTAGAGAGAAACATTGTACCTAAAAGTTGTAGAATATTAAACTCCCTGCAACTTAAGATTACAAAGTTTTTTTGTAAAATCAATATACAAAGATTTATGCGTTACCAAAATTTCAAATTTTTTCAAAAAAATGCCCTTTTTTTACAATTATTTTCTTTAATTGAATATATTTCCTAAACGGTACATTCTAGAGAAAAGTGTTGTAAGTAAATGTTGTAGACCGTTCAATTTCCAATAAGTTTGGTGTCAAATATTTTTATCTTGGACGAACTAAAATAAAGTTGTGATCTTCTGAAAAAATATAAGACGAACATTTTCGAAACTTTCAGTATAGTACGTATGACAATAGTAATCTGAAAAATGCAATTTAAAAAAAAATTTTTTGGAGCTTATTAAGATTGGTGTCGTTATTATAAATTAATAATAATATAATAATAATTTATTTCATTAAGTGTACACTTTAAGGATATAAATATTTCACTTGTCAAATATAGTTAAGTTCATTATGGTAATATGCGTGGTGCCTCACTGGACTTGCGTCTGTATTGAGGCTACCTTTTACATAGTTATAAGTATGTCACTATTATTGTCTTTATCTCCATAATTATCTATACCTAGCAATTTAATTGTACATCATATACCACACACACACCTATACTAATATTTTTAACAACAGAGTCTCTGAATTAACTACCCCCACTTCGACCAGGTATTTGGCCAGATTCACTTTGTTTATTTTGCTGCCCCTCTCACCAAAAATTTTATTCACAGTATTAAATAGTCTGGGTCCCAGGAAGGTGTGGAACCTCTGGCAGAAGGCAGTGATTGTTGCTGGCACTACTAGGTTGTTCACTTGTCTTGTATACCGCGAATTAAAATTAAAAAATAATGATCAATAAACTGAAAAATGACTGAAATATCGGCAGTTATCGGCTCGCCCTAGTGAACACACAAGAGTGAGAAGAAAACTTGGATTCTAAACCAAGACACCAATCTTAATAAGCTCCAAAAAAAATTTTTTTTTAATTGCATTTTTCGGATTACTATTGTCATACGTACTATACTGAAAGTTTCGAAAATGTTCGTCTTATATTTTTTCAGAAGATCACAACTTTATTTTAGTTGGTCCAAGATAAAAATATTTGACACCAAACTTATTGGAAATTGAACGGTCTACAACATTTACTTACAACACTTTTCTCTAGAATGTACCGTTTAGGAAATATATTCAATTAAAGAAAATAATTGTAAAAAAAGGGCATTTTTTTGAAAAATTTTGAAATTTTGGTAACGCATAACTCTTTGTATATTGATTTTACAAAAAAACTTTGTAAACTTAAGTTGCCAGGGAGTTTAATATTCTACAACTTTTAGGTACAATGTTTCTCTCAAAAATGCATTGTAAAAAAGTTATGATCAATAAACTGAAAAATGACCGAAATTTCGACACTTTTTGGCTCGCCCTATTGAACGCACAAGGGTTGGGAGGTCGAAAACTTGGATTCTTAATCACAGGACCGACCTTTATAACATATCCAAAAACCAGAACTACTATGCACAATGTAAGCTAAGGTATGATTTTTTGTATTCGTTTCCCGGAGTATTGTAAGCGTATCCTGATTTCGTAAACCCTTGAAAGTAACGTAATATTCTTTTACTGAGCACTACTCCTATATCAGTCAGATCAGAGATAGAAAGACTCAAATAGGTTTTTTTTATTTTTTATAAAGTACCCAAATACTTTCGTGTACACCTTGCACTAGGCTAAAAACCTATATCGCAAAGTGAGGAATATATCGCCAGCGCCGGGGTTCGAACCTGGCACCTCCCGCTTGAGAGACTGCCACCTCAACCAACTGCTAAACCATGTACTCAAAGTTCTGTCCTTTTATTCAAAATTGGTTCTGAGTGTCAATAGTTTCTACCCCAAGAGTAGAACGTAGCAGAATTACTCATATATATTGTGTACCTCTATATCAAATACAGAATGCCCATGTTTTATGTGAGGCCTCGTCTAATATGTATTGTATTAAGGCCATGGCACCAGGAATGACGTTACAGTCTTTTCCCACGGCATTAAGGTTTAAAATCGCGTGACAATCGCATGATAAAATGGTAAAAATAGCGTTTTTTTCAATTTTTTGGGGTTAATTTTGCGTCTATCAAAAAACTTTTACGGTTATTCCCTAGATTTTAATGCATATTTTCAGTACAAGAAAAAAAAATACACCGCGACTTTCGGGAAACGAGTTTCCGTCTTTCGGAAAAAAGGTCAGAGGTGTTTTTAAATATTTTTTTTGAGAAATCTATACAAGATATAAAAAATATTTTACGGTTATTCCCTTGATAAAGGTTGAATGCATCTGCCCTATTTTGTTCCAAAGCATATTTAGTAACGGTTGTCGAGATAGAAGGTCTCTCGTTTTTAGAAATTTTTGAAATGTCGGTATGCACACTCTTAATATGTCGTACGAGCATACGTAGTGAAGTTGGCATACAGTATGTACAATGTACAATGTACATACGATACAAATTCTCATTCGTTGTAAATTTTAATTGAATTCATAAATCATATTCGTCGCCATAAAATCAAGGGATATGTATGTGTGTAATTGCTAAAGTGTGCGTATTTCATATGTTTGTAAACTACCTACAGTCCGAATGTACCAAGTAGATATGCTTACTCATATATCACATAATAATGGTTTGCGGTAAGTTCGTCTAAAATCAATTCGTCTAAAATCAATTGGTCTAAAATCAATTGGTCTAAAATCAATTCGTCTAAAATCAATTAGTCTAAAATCAATTCGTCTAATTATCAATTCGTCTAAAATCAATTCGTCTAAAATCAATTCGTCTAAAATCAATTCGTCTAAAATCAATTCGTCTAATTATCAATTCGTCTAATTATCAATTCGTCTAAAATCAATTCGGCCAAAATCAATCTGCCTATAACGATCAATTCGTCAATTTAAGATTTTAGACCAATCGATAATTAAACGAATGACAATTAGATGAATTGATAATTAGACGAATTGATTTTAGACGAATTGATAATTAGACGAATTGATTTTAGACCAATTGATTTTAGACGAATTGATTTTAGACGAACTTACAGGACACCAATAGTAATGGATGTGAAATAAATATCAACAAATATTTTTTTGTAGCCATGGATTCACATTGTGTTCTTTAACAATTATTTATAAGTTTTATTTTTGTTCACCGAGTGGAAATTCATATTCAATTGCTTTAAAAAACATAGTAATTACACCCATAAACCTACCTTGATTATGCTAGAATATAGAAACTTTGGCCAATGTAAATTAATATATTAAAGTCGTTAGAATAAGATTATTCTAAAGTTTCTGTTCCAACAGAGTGGAAATCCGTATTCAATCAATTTAAGTTACCCAAAAAACATAGGGATTTTCAAGTAAATAGGCTTGAAATAGGTTAAAATCTGCCTAACGAAAACATTGGAAAAATAATTACCAAATTCAAAGGTATTTTTGTCTTTTTATTTCGGGAATACCCATAAGTAATGAAAGATCTGTTACGGTCATTCACTAGAGGAATGTTCAATGTATCTACCCATTTTTTATAAAGAATATTTAGTAAGGTATTCGGTATTTTAGTTCTAACATGTGTTTGGCGACACCCCACGATCATTAAAATTATTTCAATAAGTTTTATATGTATAATAGATAGGATGGGTTATGCGTTGGTTAAGTTTAGTTTAAGCCGAGAGCGATGGTTTAATGTGCGAGATGTAAGGAATTTGATGGTTCTAGTCTTCCTATACCTACAATGTTTGTAATCGCCTTATAATTATAGAATACTCACAAATATTGTAAAGAGCATTGTAAAGATTTTATATCGAAAATGTATAAATAAATTTTATTTCGCTGACGCATTTTGAATCAATAGTTTATGTCACGTAGATGAGTGAAAGGGGGGAGATGAGTGAAAGGGGGGAGGGAGGGAGTCCCGTCGGCGCCTCCACGTGGCGAACCCTGGGCAACGTGGGTGTCTTCGTCCCTCTTCGGGGGTCGGAGCCGCCTGCGGCGAAGTTCGACGGGATAGGGACGCTGGGCTGATCACCCAGCACCCGAAACTAATTAGGGATTAACAGGCAAAACACCACCAGGCCTCGGACGCACGGACCCGCACAGGGGGGGGCCCGCGCAGCTCGTGCATCCCCTGCAACGACCACGGAACTCAAAAGGTTTTTGAAAGTCGGGACCTACAACGTGAGGACGCTGAGACCGAACAAGGAGTTGGTTGCCGCCAAGGTAGCGAGCGATTATGGACTCGATCTGTTGGGTGTGTGTGAGGCGCGCCTGCTGGGCTCTGATCGGTGTGATGCCGGGGATTACTCCATGCTTTACTCCGGTCATAGAACATTACACAGGAGAGGCGTTGCCTTGCTCATGAGCAGACGAGCTTCTAGCTCGTTCCTTGACTGGGATCCAATTTCAGACAGGATCTTACGCGCATCCTTTAGGGCAGCGGGTGAAACGTTGACGGTACTTGTATGTTATGCTCCCACGGAGGATGCGGGCGTCGCTGCAAAGGACGGTTTTTATAACCTTCTGGAGGCTGTGACGTCTCGTATCCCCAGACGGCACAGGGTCATTGTGATGGGCGACTTCAATGCCAAGGTAGGCAGTGACCCGTCAAACGGACCCGGCGTAATGGGTAGGCATGGCATGGGAGTGCTAAATGACAATGGCACCCGGCTGATCGAATACGCGACACTCCATGGTTTCCTGATAGGGGGGACTTTGTTCCCCCATAAAGACATCCACAAATATACCTGGACCTCCCCTGATGGCCGAACCAGAAATCAAATTGACCACCTCTTAATCAGGGCTTCAAACCGTTCTGACTTGCTCGATGTCAGGACATACCGCGGAGTTGACCTGAGCTCAGATCATGAGCTGCTTGCTGGCTCTCTAAAACTCAGGTTCGAAAGATTTGCAAGACCACCTGCACCGCGGATACTTGATGTACGTAGGTTGGAGTGCCCTCAGTCGCGTATTCGTTACGAGGCTGAGCTTCACAGGAAACTTGAACCCGAGAGGTTTCTCTCTGACATACCCTCAGTGGAGGCTGCGTGGGAGAGACTCCGAGAGGTAATTAAAGAGTCAGCTGCTTCGATCATTGGATATAGGGACAGGAAGAATCCAGGCTGGATGTCAGCGGAATCATGGAGACTCATTCAGGATCGTCAAATGTTAAAGGTCCTCAGAGATGGCGAAAGATCCCCGAATAGGCTGGAGACCTTGAGAACTCAATACAGAGAGCTTGACCGCAAGGTGAAGCAATCTGTACGTCGCGACAAACGGCATAACATCGAAGCCACCATACAGCGGGCAGAATCTGCAGCGGCCGTGAATGACTCGAGGACTCTCTTCGAAATCTCCCGAGAGCTGGGCGGCAGGGGTCAGAAAAGAAGAATGGACGCGGTGCGAGACCGCAACGGAAATCTGATCTCTTCGCCTGACCTGCTTAGGGGGAGATGGAGAGAGCATTTTGAGTCAATTCTAAACCGACCGGACCCCTCCTCGCCCTTCAACATTGGCGAGGAGGAGGGAGACCTAAACATACCACGAGCGAGTGGTATAGTTGAAGGACCTCCTAGTCACGGGGAGATTGTGTCTGCTGTAAGGAAACTCAAGAATAACAAGGCTCCAGGAGATGATGGTATCCATGCAGAGCTCATAAAATGCGGCATGAACGCACTCATTGACCCGCTTTACCACCTCTTCAATAAGATCTGGAATGAGGGGCTCTGCCCAAAGGACTGGAGGAACGGAACCATCATAACACTATTCAAAAAGGGGAACCCTCAGGAATGTGGAAATTACCGTGGAATTACTCTACTGAGCGTACCCGGTAAGGTCCTATCTCAGATCATCTTGAACCGCATCCAGAAACCAATCTTAGCCATACTGAGGAAGCAGCAATGTGGCTTTGTGCCTGGCAGGTCCTGTTCGGACCCAATTTTCTGTGCCAGGTGTGTCCTCCAACAATCACAAGAGTATAACTCGCCAGTCGCTTGCTGCTTCATTGATTTCGAAAAAGCCTTTGACAGCCCCCATAGAGAATCAATTTGGAAGATATTGGCCCTTTACGGTATTCCCACGAGGCTGGTAGCCATGATCGAAGCCCTGCACACGGACTCGGAGTGCAGTGTGAGAACCTCCTGTGGTCCAACTGACACCTTCAGGATCACAACTGGGGTTCGACAAGGATGTGTACTGGCGCCTTTCATCTTTGTTACCGTCATGGACTACCTTCTCAGAAAATCCACGGGGAACTCAGGGGGAGTGCCGTTATTGCAAAGACCTGCCAACGAAACAAACGTGGGAACTCTACACGATCTAGAATATGCGGATGATCTCGCCCTATTCGACACGTCTGTGGGTGGACTACAGCACAGCACTACAATGCTCTACAACAACGCGACACGCCTTGGCCTCAAGGTCAACACTGGCAAAACTGAGTACATCTGTAACGATGCATGTCCGGATAGGGTCACAGCTATGATTGTCAACGGCAATCAAATCTCCCAGGTAAACAAATTCAAATACCTGGGCGCCACCATCACCCCGGCAGGTGACCTCCGGACAGAACTGCCCATTCGCATCGGAGCTGCCAGTGGGGCATTCAACAACATGGACAAGATCTGGAAGGCATCCGGGTTTAGTATCCAGACAAAACGCCGCCTATTCAACGCCTGTGTGATCCCTGTCCTCCTCTACGGCTGCGAGTCATGGCACTTAACCAAGGCTCAAGAGCGTAAGATACTCAGCTTTGAGAATAAGTGTCTTAGGAGGATACTGGGTATCACATGGCAAGAACGTAAAACCAACGAATACGTTCGACGGCGTTCCCAGCAACGATCAATCCTGTCAGTAATACAGGAAAGACGTTGGTCGTGGCTGGGCCATGTTTTGCGAATGCCCAACGACAGCTGGCCAAAGAGAGCGCTGTTTTTCCACCCACAGGGGTCCCGACGCCCCGGAAGACCCTCTTTCACAGTGCACCGTTCCTATGACAACGAGATCAGAGCGTTAGGAATGACGTGGAGAGAGGTAATATCACTCGCACAAAATCGCTCTGAATGGAGACGCCTGGTAGCCTCCCTGTGCTCCCGAATGGAGACATAAAGGGCGTAGTAGTAGTAGTAGTAGTAGATGAGTGAAAGAATATACATGATTTCTCACCTTGCTCTTAATGGGTAATTAATAGAGCATTTACTACCCGACTTCACAGCATCTTACCAACAGCGTACGTGTATCGCTTCTCACGTAAATGAATTAACGTCGACACGACCCCTTTTCTTCTCTTCTCCACGGTAGTAAAAGTCAATTTTTCAAATGGGTTAATTTAGAGTGAACGACAATTCTGCATGACTTCCGTACCTAGGAGTAGTAGGTAATAGTAGTTGCGAGAACGAGGGGTAGGTGTATTATTTGGACCCCTCTCAAATAATAAGGGAGATGGTTGGCTCGTGTTTGGAGACAGGAGGTTTGGGAGGTTATGACATCCGGTTGAGTTTATTTCCATCACGTACGCAGTGTTCATTTATCCGCAGGATTCGTACCAATCTCCCTATTCCAAGGTATTCTTACCTAACTAGCGATCGTACTATGTAGAGAGGTACTACCGTACTAAATAAGACACACATGTAATATGTATTACCTTACAACTTACTTCCCGAGTCACTTTTGTTCGATACGATGTACGTACCTAATTACTTTAGAATGACAAGTATCCGGTATCCTCGTACATGTAAAGTAGCTACAACACAATTTGTGAGAATGTTTCACATTACAAAAATAAATATGTAAATCGTCATCATAATAATTTAGGTAATAAATCGCCTATGTCCAGGAATCAGTTTTATTATAAGAGAACTCTTGTACTACATATTTTAAGCATCAATAACAGAATCTTGGCTAGAACATTATTTAAAAAATCAAATACTTCTTACGGTCAAACATAAAAACGACTTTATTTTTTCTTAACAAATGCAATTCTCCATAACATATATGTATCACATAGTCAAATAATCTTGTACGCTTTCGCAGCGTGATGAATCCATATCTTCGTTGTTGGTTCTTCGGGTTTCCTTACTGTGTATAAAGTTGTCGAACGATCTAGCTTTCGGCAGCGATACTAATGCCATCTTCAGGATGAAAGCTCGGTCATTCAACAATTCGACATGCTGTAAGGAAACCTGACCGTATGGATATGTAATAGTGGTTGCATTAAATCTAACACCAGGCGCAGACCCGCTGGCCCCAAAAAATAATGTGATTTCCCCGGGAGATCATATTTTAGACCGACGCAATGCGACCCATCGATCACATAAATTGGTACGTCTCGCCGTAAAACCGGATTATTCATAAGTATCGATTTTAACGTACATCAAGGTATATTTAAATATTTATACCTATTAAATGACGTCTCATCTTACTACGAAGCGCATTCTTGTATGAAGGACTATATACACTAATTGGATTAATCATCTTTATTATGAAATTGCAAACTTAATTACTCTCCCCTTATCGTTCCTGACAAATTAAGAAAAAACGTTCTTCTCTTTCCTGTCTTGCGTCTTTCCCTTTTCTGTTCGAGACGATCTGTTGTATTTCTATTCATCTTTATCAGAGCTGGGCAGAAAAGCGTTAATACGTTAATCGTTAATTAACGAAGTTAACATTTTGGTTAACGATATAACGCTTTTCTGCCCAGCTCTGATAAAGATGAATAGAAATACAACGGATCGTCTCGAACAGAAAAGGGAAAGACGCAAGACAGGAAAGAGAAGAACGTTTTTTCTTAATTTGTCAGGAACGATAAGGGGAGAGTAATTAAGTTTGCAATTTCATAATAAAGATGATTAATCCAATTAGTGTATATATTCCTTCATACAAGAATGCGCTTCGTAGTAAGATGAGACGTCATTTAATAGGTATAAATATTTAAATATACCTTGATGTAATCGTTAATTAACGAAGTTAACATTTTGGTTAACGATTTAACGCTTTTCTCACCTCCGAAAATTGTTAACGGATTATTTTAACTTCCGTTACATTTTACTTCCGTTAATTAAGTCCGTTAATATTTGATTTTTTGCATAAACATCATCCGCTGGAGGCGCTGGCATTAGATAATCCGAGGGTTGCATGGGGTTATGTGTAGTATCGTATGTGGGTTGGGAGTTGGAAAAGAAATTTCACTTTGTTGGGATACATCGGGTAGTGTAAAATGTGATAGTAGTTGTACTTACGTAGTTCCATTTCATGCCATTTAACCGCGATTTTTTACATTAACGCTTTAACGGATTAACGTTGACTTCCGATACATTTGTCAAAATGTAACGCTTTAACGATTAACGAAGTTAACTTTTTAGTTAACGTATTATCGATTAATGAAGTTAACATTTTGATTAACGGTGCCCACCTCTGATCTTCAGTCACTTCCACCAAGATTAATGACATATTTATGCAAATAAGGTAACGAAGCAATTATATACAATTAGATGGAAGACGAATAAGAATTAAATTTCGAAAGATTAAATAATTCTGATTTCTAATTTAAATTACGTATAATACAAATTTATTTTAATTACAGTAGGTGTGTTTTCGCTCTTCATTTATAAGTCGTCTTTATTCATCTGAAAGTGATATTACGTACTTTTATTGCGTCATTTTGTTTTATCAAAAGGGCACTGAAATCGATTCTGTTTTTTTTTTTATGGAAAAGTGGTAAGAACTTTTGGAAAACGAGCGCAGAATCAGCTACTACCACTATTAGGGTTGACTGTAAGATATTGCTTTTGCAATAAGACCGCCTTTTGGCACACTGCATTGTCTTGTTTTTGTTACTATAGATATTTAATGGCCAATAAAGATTTATTTGTTTTATTATTTTATTAATACTGTCTACTACTAGTAGTTCACCCCAATAATGAGGAAGTCAGAGAATTCCGTGTATATATTATGAAAACTCAAACAACTCTGTATCATGTCAATTAGAATGGGTGATGAAACTAGTTGCAGAGAAAAATAAGAAATGTCTGTGGAACTTTTATGAACACCTGAATCAGGATCAATGGATTACTGATTAGCCGCCTTACATCCTTCAATACGGAAGTTAAACATACCCAGTCTGTTTCTTCCGACGTACCTACATTAAATTCAGACGATATTTTAAACCTGCTAGCGAAATTGGCAATGACCGTCTATAAACTCGTAATATCATTGTATATACGAGTATATCTTGTATACGGTTTTCAGGATTTCTCCGAATACGAAAACACCCTTCTTAATCCTTTATTAACTACTTACAGAGTAAAATGTATTTGTGATCATGCGATACTTAGCAGCGTGTTAAATTCGTGATATCCAATAAACCCCGAAGAAATAATAGCGATACTACCTCTCTCTATACCTTCCTTGATTATCTTCAGATACTAACAGTTAAATAACAGTAGCAATAATTCCAATAATTACTCTGATACGTGTCGAGTTCACAACACAGAAAGGATAGGTAAATTTTCCTTTCTATCTAGTAGGTATGCGGGTTGACTGTAAGATATTGCTTTTGCAATAAATCAGCTTTTTGGCACACTGCATTGTCTTGTTTTTGTTTTTAAGTATGTATATTTGCTGGCCAATAGAAATTTATTTATTTATTTATGCGTTTATATTTACTATTATCTATTTTTATAGACCTAAAACCTACAACTTTTCATACTTCCTAACGCTTATTATACTATTCCCATTTTTGAGTAGCGCGTGATTGATTTCATCAAAGTTTTTTTTAAAAGTCTTGTCCAAAGTATGACAGAGTGTGCTTGTCCAGAATCGGCCTCCATAGTCACCTTCAATGGCATCGTCAGCAGAACCAATGACAACGTAGCTGCTTGGCGTTATTTAAAATATTATTATTTACCCGTCTAAAATGTCCTTGGTCTCGTGTGCACAATCCCAAATACTTTCCTGCAGACTTCCTCACGGATTATCTTCCAAGTAACCAATTAAAAAAGATCCTAAGCACCTTTGATCGGTCACAATAATACATATTGTAAATTTTGTTGAAACTTCATTAAAAATGTTTCTAGGTGAATCCAATATGTTAGAAATGCTTTTATCTCAGTAACAATACAAGTAATAATCTTTATTTGTCTTTAATTTACTTTCACGCCATTTTTTGCTTTCTTTCGTTATAAAAGGTCTCATTGTCTCCTTCAAACACCTGAGCTTTGAGAAAACTTGTACGATTGTACTCAGAGTTTATCCATACGTATACAAGTCAGGTATTTGTTATAAGAAATAATGAAACTTGTTGAAAAATCTGTTTCTGGTTACAGTATTAGTAAAGCATTAAAAATCAATGGTGAAGCCCTCCTTGCAATTCCGTGAAAAGATTGAAGCAAGTCCATTGACTTGGTTTGGACCACCCATTGGTATGTAATAATTTTGTACCTGATTATAGTAGACAGTAAAATTGGCCTTACGTATATATTGTATAGGTTATGGATTTTTAGTCGATGAGAAATGTGAAGGAAGATTTCATTTGGCACCATTTTGTACTAGACCAATAAAATGTCAAATGCACACGATTCATACCTAAACCATATTATTATTATAAAAATAAACTTCTGTCTTTTCTTGTCTCGAGTGGTTTTCTTCTTATAAGAGTCCTTGACGCCAATGTTCAATGTTATTTTTTAGCCGTTGTCACATAAGCCATACATTTGTTTAGTCTGTCATAATATTTTTAATGGACATTCCGTGGCCGGAACGCCATCATATTTGTAATTCGCAATATTTAGCTACATGGATAGCCCTGGCATTCGCCAATAGTGTATCCTCGGGCATACATATTATGTTACTCCTATGTGGGCACATTTGAAAACAGTTGACTGTGATTCTGTATAGAGAACCATACACAGCGTGTCGTCCTTAGTAAAAATATAAATTCTTATTATCCACAATTATTACTTTAATTTACATAAATTTACATCACTGTTAGATAGCAATGCATCGTATCAAATCTACCCAATCTTGTACCGAATTGGACTGACGTACAAAGCAGCGATAGCGATAGATATTCGTAATTTAGTATGACATGTAACACTGATCACAAAAACACACAAAGCCAACTATTATCTTTCGCTCCAGAGTGCCACCTCTCGTGATTCAAATATCAGTTTTTTTTAATCAAATTTTAATCATTTTGATTTAGATGTTTGTGTTTTGATAACACACTATTTATATAACAGCTTTCAGTCTTATGAAACAGACACAAAAACTCAATATTTTATTGTATTATGTTTACGAGTAATGCAAGCGAATTGTCCGGTGGTATTTTCTCTTCTATCAATAGATTTTACCACATATTGAATTGTGTATTACATTTCAATATAATGAATTCCTTGGATAGGTACAATATTGAATCCTTGTTCAGATTTCATTGTTCGGTAAGTCATTCATTACTGTACCTCCTGCAGGAAGCACATTCACATAATATTTTGCTATTGGATATACGTTCCTTTGATAGTACCTGTGTTTCCAACGTCCACTCACTGAATAATGACTGACGTACGTTATAGTTTCTAGTAGGAATTAATACCTTACCTTACTTACATACACATTCACGTATAGGTAATATTATAATCTCTAAGTTCCAAGGTAAACAGAAACAGTCTTGAAGGTTTTTCATAATAATTAATATTACGTCAGGATTTGACAAAAAACTACGAAAAATCGCGTAACATAAATTGGGTTATTTACGTACCCCCAGAGGTGCTCTATCTCCGGACTTCCGCTTGGTCGTACCCCGTATTTCCTAAGAAAAGTATGAATATTTTATTTTTTTATTAAAAAGACCCGGCATTTACAAATTTAGAGGTAAATCTCTTAGCCAATTGGCAGCGTCAGCAGTGACTCCGTGGATTTCAGTTAGATCGCGTTCGAAACCAAAAATTGGACACTCAACTATATGGCCCATCGTCTGGCGGCGACCACATTGAATTAATAAAAAACCTGTGATAAATCATTTCACACATTTCCTAAATAGTCCCAGCATCGTAAACATGTCCTAGGATTTGTACACAATTTCTAAATTTCATACATTGAGGGAAATATAGTAATATATTATAACGTACTACACTAATTCCACTTGTTAGACAGCAATAATAATCGTGCATAAATTATTGTCTGGCGATAACATCAACTTGGTTAACTTTGAACGGCTTATAGTTAGTGATTATTCAACTAAGTTTAGCAATATGCATTCATATATAATTTCCCAATAGTGGCTTAATATTTTGCATCCTCAATGCGCCATACACATATTGTTTCTTTGTCTTGTGCAACAACAACTAGAGTTTCTGCTTAACGATCATGAATAAAACGCCAGAACAAAGTATTCTATGTTAAGTAGATTATTCTATTCTGCGCCCTTCTTTACAAGAACACTTTTTATTCATATTATTGTGGAATCCAGAATGCTTCGCATATTTTTGCATAGTGGAACGAATGTGGTGAATCATTGTATGTATATAACTCTAGTTTTAATCTAGTGCTGAGCGGCATAGAACCTCCAGAACTCCAAAGGAATGAAGCCATGAAGATACGAAGAATGGCAGAAGGGTACTGAAAATACTCCCACATAGGGGACTCACTCCGCCTTGAAACTGCGAAGGCAACTGGTGTCCAACAACTTTAACACCAAAGAGGAATGGAGACGCTCTTGGAGGGATGCCAAAATCGACACTCGTGGACTCAAAGTGGACTCAAAATCGACCCTACAACAATGCCAACTGGTAGCCATTAAGCATGCCACCTTTGGTACAACATGAACCGAATCAGAACTGGAATGGAAGGTGTGCCCTCCTCCTCCGCAGGTGGGGCAAGAACCTGTGGTGGAAAAATCCAACTGTCCCTGTGGTGGGTTGGAGTCCATTAACCACATTGTCAAAGAATGTCACCTCACTGGCTTCAGCGGCACAATAGAAGACATTCACAACTTTTCTCCTGAGACACTTCAACATTTCTGACTAGAATTAAAGTTGGGTTGGCTAACCAAACAGTGGTTCAATAACAAAAAAAATTAAAGGAATTTACTTCATTCGAATACACGAGTTTAGCTGATGATTGACTAGAAAGTACTGCAACTTTTAATTCAAAATTAAGAGGATTGAAATTAAACACTTTAATTAAAAGTTTTTTTGCAGCCGGCTTTAAAGCTTGATAAGTATTACTAACAATCTTTGATCAACCTACCCGCACTTATATTAAAAAAGCCTATTTCATTTCAAAGGTAAGAAAATTTGTTTTTCCTTCTAAATTTTACGATTCCTATCTCTCATTGGATAATATTATATTATATAAAATTTTCTTCCCAAATCCAATATTTCCTGCCTTTTATGTTTAAGTATGGTTACGTCTATGAAAAATAAAGACATGGTTATTAGTAAATGAGAATATATGAACCTTCAAGGCGTGCGTGAGATCAGTTATGACATATGGCGTTGAAGCAAGGGAGGTACAGTCAGAAGCAAGCAAACCAGAGGATTGCTGAAATGAGGACATTACGGATGAAAGCAGCCAAAACACCGGGAGATTGGATGAGAAATACCAGAGTAAGAGACATCTGTGAAGCTCAACAAGACATTGTTCCATGGAGTAGACAGCCACTACACATCATACCTACAACACACACCACTCAGCAACACACAAGAACTCTACGCCCACTACCACACCGCATCAGGATGACACAAAACAACACCAATACACACAAAACACACAACATGGAATAACATCACCAAATTCCCCCTGAAGATGCCCACCAAAGCGTGTGGCGAAACGTCGGGTACAACAATGAAACCCCATCGACCACGGCCATACAGCCCGGAAAGCAAACAACAATGTGACTCCGGCCGTGAAAGCCTTCGAACTCAAACGAAATAGTGATATACATGTTCTTATTTCTTTTATCTTTTTTGTGTTCAATAAATTCATCAAAAAATGTAATACCCCAAGTGTGCGATGGCTTAGTGTGTGAGCGAGATTTAGTGTAGGTGTGTGAGGCAACAGGAATGAACCTGTAGGTATATGTTTTAATTCTACTGTGGCGCATGCTTGTGGGTGACAGCTGAATTACGAATGGACTAACGGTTTTATTGTTTTGTGCTTATATTTGTAATAAAATAAAATATTCGAAGAATGAAAAACAGACCCCCTTAAATCGCGCTGTATCAACAGCCTCACGGAACTCGCCCTTACGGCAGATCTTTCAAAAAATGAAGGCTAGCTTCAGGGAATCCACTTTACAAGAAGACCAACTCTCTTGAAAAACAGACCAACATGGTCTACAGCTACACAAAGGATGATTATGAAGAAGAAGACGTATAGGTAGAAACGCAATACTAATTTACTATAGATTATTATACTCGGGGCTACCTTCTAGTTAAACTTTCTTCATCTCACTTTCACTTCGTTTGATACCTATTCGTTTATCATCTTAACCTATATTAGTTACATTTCGCTGATTACACTCCTGTATCTCACAAGATCACAGTTGTTTGTAGAACCTAGGCAAGTGAATTATAAAACTAGGGTTTGAGGTGGTCGGTAGCCTGGTTGGTAACGCGCTCGACTGTTAATCCAGTGGGCGCGGGTTCAATCCCCGACCTACTCCACTTAACAACACAAGCTTTTAAGCTTTCTGTGAATTGTATAAATATGTATTTGGGTTTATTTCGATAAAACCAGATTCATTTTTTATGAAAAAAGAGGTTTAAATTTTTTTGTTATTGAAGTTAGTTAGTTAGTTTTTTTATACAGCCTTTGTTGTTGGTGTATGCTGCGGGCGCCCTTAATTGGAGAGTCGACGTGGGATGTTTCTCTTTTTTATTTGATAACGTATTCATGTTTTATTGATATCTCTGTGGGTGTCACTTCTTCTTCTTCTTCTTCAGCCCTCTGTCCTCCACTGCTGGATATAGGCCTCTTCCATATTCCTCCATTCCTTTCTGCTGTTTGCTGCTTGCAGCCAGTTCTTTCCCCCCACAGCGGCTATGTCGTCGGACCACCTTTTTTGGGGTCTTCCGACGCCTCTTTTATTCTCCCAAGGTCTCCATTTTAGTATTTTTGGGGTCCATCTTGTTGGGTCTTGTCTTGCGACGTGTCCCGCCCATTGCCACTTTAGACTTGCTACGCGATCCATGACGTCTGTTACTTTGGTTCTGTTCCTAATTTCCTCATTTCTTATTCTGTCTCTTAGGCTTATACCAAGCATGGATCGTTCCATGGATCGCTGTGTGCATTTGAGCTTTTCTGCGCTTCTTTTTGTAAGGGCCATGGTTTCTAATGCATATGTAGTCACTGGCAGTATACATGTGTCGTATGTTTTTGTGGGTGTCACATAAAACATAATAAATAAATAGGTTCTTAAAAATTGTGAGAATCAATTAGTAAAAGAAAACCAAATATACCATTTTTTTTGAGCAAGTTACAGAGATACGTAAACATTTCAAATATAAATCACAACATTTCTTTACTAGGGTGGGCTTATCGCAGTGCTGCGATCTCTGCCAGCCAACCAAGTATAATAAGATGTTTATTTTACCTCGTACACGAAGTTTTTCGAATTATTCCGCACGCATACACTTTTTATTAGTATAGCCACTGTTTTTTTTTTATCTGAAAAAGAACATCGTGATTTATTATTTGAATTGATTTTAAAAGTGAATAATGTTTTTTTAATTCTATTATCTTTAATTCTATTATTGTTACATTTTTATAATTTTTGTTTTTTCAGTGGGAATTGTTTTGTTTTAAAATGTTTTAAAAACATAAATAATGAATTAGAGCATCGGAATGATAATAAATACTTATGTACTTTTAAAAGCCTGTACAACAAAATACTGTACTCAAAATAAAATGAGGCAAGGATGCGGAGAATAGTAGGACTAGGATAAAGACTAGGAGAGCCGACCCCAAACGATTGAGACAAAAACAAGGGCAAAGTAAAAGTTAGCATCTTTACATCAGTAAGATTATTTCTTCAGATATTCAATTTCCTCATGGATTTTCCAAATATCCCCATCGATCTTCTTAACAGGACAGTGCCCTACGATGTAATCAAAAGTTTCGATCAGTTCTCACTCGCATAGGTGATGTTCCCTCTTGCCCCATTTATGCAACTGAATATCTAAGAAATATTGTCACGGAGCTCAGACTCCCTGACCATTTGAACAATGATCGTAGTGGTGGTCTTCCTACGCTCCTGGTTCAGGGTTTCCAGGTTAAGACCCTCTTCGACCACTTAACATTTTTGTTCAGCACATTTAACAGCATCTACCAACCTGATGGGTACTCAATGGGGTACATTATTATTAACATTTTTTCAAGCGTTTGCCAAAACGGTCGTAAAACCATAAATAATGTCATTATGCGTAGACTGATACGCTTATAGCATATACGAGTAAAGTAACAAAAAAGGAGTAAATTGAAAAAGAAGGGAAATTTTTATACCCGATTATGCTCTTATCTTTAAAAGCGTACACGTATATAACGGCTATATAAGCCCGAGTGAAAATTGACAGTATTACGATATTATAATAGACTTATAGCGTAGTACAAAATTATAACATTATTACGGGCACATTTTTTTTATATCTACTTTATAAAAAAAATACTCAAACAATATTGAATTACAATAATATGATTGTAATATAATAATCTAATGTATTGTCTAATGCAGTGTTATGTCAAACGTAATTATTTTATAGGTATAATCGAACTAATCGGAAAAAGTCTAATGTAATGTATGTGTGTTTGATTGTTTTCTATCGTCCGTAGGCCCATTCGGCCACCTTTTTCAATTTTTACAATTATCAGCATATTATACATTTTTAAAATTCCCATGGAGATCAAATAAAATCAAAAACAATAATCATTATCAGATCAATGCCTATCAGAGTGTAAATTGACATTGCGTCATATATAAAAATCAATGTAATATAAATATCTAAAGTACCTAATAAATAATAAAAATTAACGTAGTCCAATGTAATGATTGTGTATTTAACCATTGTTGATTTTAATACGAAAATTAAGGTATATGTTTATTTTATTTATAAATACAATATTGCACTCCACCCGTAAATAATGATTTGTGCCTAAAATGAAATTAAATCCATACAATATTACATTATTTTTTATATCTTATACATTCGATTCATTTTTGTAGGCAAATGTATGGGAAATGACTCTAAAGTCATGAGGGGCTCCTAGGCTTCAACGACATTACCCGAATGTATTAGAGACGACACACAGTTATTAGTTATAGAAATATCTAGGGATGATTAGGAATGAATGGGTACAATTGTAATATTAGCCCCTCTCCAAAGTAAAGTACATAAAATGTTGAAGTTGATGAAAACCGCAGACCAGGAATCTAATCGAACATTTCAGAAAGAACTTTAATTAAAAAGTTTTCTATTCGGAATCCTTCATAAAGAAAGCCTATATAAAGAAGACTCCTGCATAGCAAATGACTTCTCCTTTATATTGAATCTAAATTGCTGCTTATAAACTGACTCAAAATAAAATTGATTTTCTATCCGAAATTAGCTCACTTTAGCTAAATTCGTCGGCTTAGAGTGTAAACCTTCAAAATAAACTGATCAAAACAAATTCTAATATTGAATTTAATAGAGATACACACTCCAGAAACACATGATCCATAATTCATGTGAGGTGTAATAGTGCTAGAACTAACAGAAGGAGAAACGGTTTTCTTTATACATCGATAAGATTATTTAATGCACTACCGGAGGAAATAAAAACACTCCAAAGCATACCTAAATCTGTTTAAGAAGAGAATTAGAAAGTATATACTAGAAGCACGTGGTGTAAGAGATAATTGGTGAACTGTGTGTATAATATCTTGTATATAACTGACTCTTGTTGTTAATGTTAATGTGAAATATCCCCTTATACCAGCAGAATATTACTGACTGGGGATGAACAATTTTATTATTATAGTGAATATTTCTTCATATAACTTTTCATGTATATCCACTTTTTTTGTATATATTATCCGTAAATAAATTTTATTTATTTATTATTTAACCTACTATCTGCATCAGAATAAATTTTACAGGGGGAAATAAAAACACTGTCAAAAATTCAATATAACGCTAATTTTAGAAATTAAAATGAAGACGACAGAATCACGGAGTCTTCATTTATTCATTTTAATTTCTTCGATTACGATTCTTGGCAGTGTTTTTATTTCACAATGAAAAATTCATTTTGGTGTAGATAGCAGGTTTACACTTTAAGCCGACGTAATAAGTTTTTGTCAGAAAATCTCCTATTAGATACCTACCGTATAAAAACATTTCATTATAAATTTTTAACTTACATTTTTATATTGTTTAATATTTTTTATTCTTGTTATTTTGTGTAATATTTCTCGTAGGTATATATTTTATGTTTTAATTCAGTAGTACAGGGTCATCGAAAAAGAATGGAAGGCGGTAGATAAAAAGCGTCTTTTGGCTTTTCCGATTGCGCAGCCATTGTGCGCACGATCTAACGCTCTTTATCATGCATCAAACAAAATTCACATCAATTAATTATCATTCTGTGAAAGAATCACTCATTTAACGTAAAAAATTGATTCATTTTAAAATGGGGTCGATCTTTTTCGATGATCCGTATTATATTGTGAACTTGATCAAAGGTCATATTGTCTGTTCAATGCATTGATAAATATGTATTAAACATTATAGAAAAACGCAAATTATAATCTCTTCGCGCAAAATTAATATAAAGACATTTAGAATGAGCGTTGAACGTCATTTCTGAAAAAGAAGGAAACGACAACAGCAATCTTGCTTCATTTATAAATCTAAATTATAATTTGTTTTTTGATACCGACATATGTATATCTTACCGTGATTTTTTCTTCTTTTCAGTATGTAACCAGTTTGGACGTGGTGTCTTCTCAATGATTGGAGCTGTTTCACCAGATTCCTTCGATACGCTCCATTCGTATTCAAATACTTTCCAGATGCCCTTCATCACTCCATGGTTCCCGGAGAAGGTACAGTAATAAATGTTTTCTTACTACATTTATGTATATTTATGAATTCATTTTAAAGAGAACATACATGGTTGGCGCAGTTGGTTTAGGCGGCAGTCTCTCAAGCGGGAGATGCCAGATTCAAACCGCGGCGCTGGCAATGTATTACACACTTAGCGATACAGGCTTTTAACCTAGTGCAAAGAGTGCAGGAAAGTATTTCGGCTTGCGCATATAAGCCAATCCTTAAAAAAAATTCTATGATATTTTTTTGTGAGAAATCTACACAAGATATAAAAAATCTTTTACGGTCATTCGCTAGATAAAAGTTCAGTGTATCTATACCCTTTTTTACCAAAGCATATTTAGTAAGGTTGTCGAGATCTAAGGTCTCCTGTTTTTATAATTGTTTTGCAATGTCAATATACCGAATTTTAAAATTGACCTCTAGAGTCTAGATCATCAGAATAGTTTCTATATTTTCTGATTCTCCCATATTTATTGATTTTCGTACTACGATTTTAATATTGTTATGTAAACTTAAGAGAAACGCAAAGACGTACATAACATAAAGATTCTGTAAATAATTGTTCTCAATATCTAATTATACGGCAGATGCTTTCAAACTTCAATAATTTTAATAAAACTTTCCTTAGACTAAAACTTCCGTTATTCAGAACTCGTTCGTTAAATACATCTCCATTAATGGAAATTTAATCGCTAATTGTATTTATTTTTAGTTATTATAATAATGACGGGCATCACAATTTAATATATATATATATAAAATAAAGTCGGTTTTTGTAAGTGTTCGCAAAACTCCTGCATTTACCGACGAATTGCCGCGAAAATTAAGAATAACATTTTCGACAATATACTCTGTTTTCTAACGTCGCCGGTTTTTGGATAAAAAGCTTTTGGGAAAGAGGTACCATGATGGTGAAAGGATCCGAGCGTTTCGTGGGACATCATATGAAAGAGCGTTGGAAAAGAAGTTCAGATATTAAGTCACATTTTGTCCAGCTCAAGCCTATAAAGTATGCCGGGTTGGTTTGTCAAATTTGCCGTTGCGGGGGTAGCTTAGCTATAGTCATTCATATAATACAACATCTTCTATCGCTGTGACGCATTCGCTTACAAAAGAAGTCTCGTTCTTGGAGGGCCTCTACTGGACTCCGAGAAAGCAAGACTACTCGCACCAAGACAGATCGTGAGCTACATGACACACGTCGGCCTTGGGGAAGAGATATAACATTGAAGAGTGTCACAATAGACCTATTTTGGTTGCGGTGACCAGTGGTCCCCTGACTTTTCTTTAAAAAAAATATGTACATAACGTTACCCCGAGCACAATGCGTCCGTTTTTAATTTTTAGCAGTACATGACAAACGATTTGCAAGGACCCTATGCAAGGACTCTATGCAAGGACTCTATCTACCCTTGTGTAATTTGAAGACACTGATGAAAATGTCGGTATACATCTTAATACGTAAACATCCAACTTTTGTATGTATGGACTGTAGATCTCCGAGATGTAGAATTGTCTTCCTTGTCCTCAAAGATATTCATTCGATTGATCTGTAAAAGTCAAGCCACCCTTTCTGTAGTATTGTACGTATTAGAGCTAAATCAGAACGAGATAAACGAAGAATGAAGTTGGCCTAGTACAGATTAGTCTGCAAAAACGTTGTAAAGAACATATGACGTCATGATGTACAATTGTACATAAGTACCTATCTATCTATACCCTTTCGCCATGTCCCTTGCAGGGAAGGCAGAGAGGACAGAGCGCCAGACAGCCCTATCCTTACACACACTTGTAGCCTCCATCACATTCATGCAATTTGTCATACACGCTCATTTTTTTTTACTCAAAACACGCCCATCCTTGAGGATCTGGTCGACATGATCGGACCAGGTCAGTCTCACCCCTCTTCGCTCACTCAAATATCGAGCGTGGATTCAGGTAAAAATAATGACTTATTCTAGTATGAAAGTCTTCATTCGCTTGCTTAAGTTATATTGTTTCTGTTACTAATAACAGATGAGGTAAAACGGTAGTATCTAGTGATATCCTATCCATACATTAGTTTTCAGGTCATTGATGTTTATTTGTATTAATATTGTTATAAAGGTCTGATAGGTCGTAAAGGCGAACATTATCAAACAGAACTATAAAGACATTATTACCGTCTCTCGTAATAACTACGTATATTTACCGTGTCTAATATTCGGGATAATTAGAATAAATTTAATACTCTACCTACTAAGCGGGATTTAAGGACAAAACGGATTTTGCTGTGTGATTAGAATTAGTAGATGAAATAAGAAAAAAAATGGAACTTTAGTGTATAAAGAATAAAAACAATGCGTTAAAAATATCTGAGCATTAATTCACAAATCCATGTGTGCTTCCCAGCATTTGCAGTGAACGAAAAACTCAAAAAAAATGCAAAGTTGTAAGTTTCGGTACTAAGATTATAGTTTGGCTCCATGCACCCAACCAAAATATCTTTATATTCATATTATATTGTCAGTTCGTACTACCTATATACGCCTACATTTTTGTAAAACATACCTATTATTTAGATTTAATGTTTTTTTTTTAATTAATGTTAATTAGGTATAGTAAAAATATAAGATACATTATATGGATTGACTTCTATAAGTGAGTTCCTACTCGATTCGCCTTTGATTTCCAAATAACTTACCCTAGGGAAGGGAAAAGGAGGAGGAATGAATAAGGATGACAGTCAATATAACCAAACTGTATTATTTTTAAAAATTATAATACATTGAATAATTGAATTTACTAAACTAGGCTGAGCCCGTATAAGGAAAATCATTTGCAATCATTAAATTTCACTTGACCCTAGTATCAGAATAATAATAATATTATCAACAAGCGCTGATGTTAATCCGGTGGGCACAGGTTCAATCTCCGACTTACTCCACTTCACAACACAAGCTTTTCAACTTTCTGTGAAGTCTACAAATATGTATTTGGCTTTATTTCGATTAACCAAGATTCATTTTAAAAAAAGGACAGTAAAATTAATGAAAAAAAAAATAACACAAAATGCACTGTCCACATCCTCGTATTAAAATAATAAATAATGTTCCCAGAAAAATAAATTTAAAAAAGCTTAATTAAATTATAATAGGTAGGGACGGGTTTTTCTAAATTAATGTCCCGGCTGCCCCTACCTAGATTAAGTAGAGTTGATGCTCGTAATATTTCTATGCGTTAATAAAATTGGTAACACTAATAAGTCCCTCGAGAATTAAATATGCTTTAATTATGATAATAATAATAATATATTTAGGGATTATTTAGGTAATCAAATTTTAAAAAGTAGGCAAATGAATAATAATATCGCAATTAATTTTCTAGGGTAAATTTAATGTATAAAACAACATTGGGTCACGAAAAATCCACCATTTTGAAACTGGGAAAATAACAATTTCAAGCAGAAGGATTTTAAACGTTTTTTTTTTTAAACAAAGAATCTGGGCTTGCATACACAAACCCAAATACTTTCCTGCACACTTTGCACTAGGCTAAAAGCCTGTTTCGCAAAGTGTGGAATACATCGCCAGCGCCGGGGTTCTAACTTGGCACCTCCCGCTTGAAAGACTGCCGCCTCAACCAACTGCGCCAACCATGTAAGTTGGACTGAAATAATTAGCAAATTTGAAAATATAAAGTAATTTATTTTTATACTATATGTTACACCCACAGAGACATCAACAAAAATGAATACATTATCATACAAAAAAGAAAATCATCTCATGTCGACTCTGCAATTAAGGGTGCCCGCAGAATACATCAACAACAAAAGATGTCAAGCAAAAATAATAATTATTAATAATTACCTATGTCACGTCGCTGGACCTCGAAACTTATAGTTTTGTGCGAATTGACACGAGCTAGGAGTAGGTATATGTCATCTTCATTGCATTTCTAACATATCTCAATTCACCACATATCTCATAGATATATAGAAACTTTCATTCTTAATACCGTGGTGACTAGGCATGTGTAAATAGTTTTAGCAATTCTGTGTTTTTTTTAATTTCACCTCCATTTCTTTTTTAAATCTTAAGCTCATCACTGTCTTTTACTTAGCTAAGAAACTTAGCTTCTAGGCTCATATGGGAAGCGTATTTATAAAGTAGTATGGAGTTTCAGAGTATATAAACATGAAAAAAAAGTAGAAGGGAGTTTATTCGGAATGATAAATTAAACTCCACGGTGAAGACAATCCATCTGGGTTGAAGTCAATTACATAGTTAGTCTCCAGGCGGCCTACAGAGTATTACGATTTAGTTTCACTTTTTCTAATGGTAAAAAATCAACGAATTCTCGCTGTTTTTACACACACATAAAAATGTTTTGGGGATAAATTCAATATGATTTTATTTATAAAAATACGAGTACAATAGAAAGCACCAAGCTTGACTAGACAAGTAGATACTGTCTAAATCTGGAATCTGGATTTTGAAAATCTGGATTTTGAATTATTATAATACCTACATATTTATACAAGTGGCAGTGGTGAGAATCATTGATACACAACCGTATGTGCTGGGTTCAATTTACACCCTAGGAACAATCTCAGAGTTTACTCGAAAAAAGACTAAGAAACACACAACGCTGATAATGGCTGAAGGCGGAAAGATTTTCGGGAGTAAATTTATCACCTAAACCAACCTACGGCTTTTTGTCAGTGCACCAGATGCCCACTTTACACTGTATACATATCAGTTGATAGACACATAACTAAAATCTCTTCTCCGCTTTCAGCCTACTTGCTGAGGCCGTCTTCGGGAATAATGTAATGGACAAGATGGAAAACCTACACACGGTACACCCGAGAAGAATGGAAAAAAGATTAACGAAAACCGTGAAAATCTACAAAGTTGAAATCTCAATGTTTGTCAATAGCTAATTCCCAGTTTCCCGATATCACAATGATATTTTCCCTTATGCGAAGGTAGTGTGAGAAAGCTTCATAATTTCCATTAGTTTACGTAAGAAAAGTTAATGGGTGAAGAGTATAGTAATAAATTGTAATAGACTTCTCTTGAAAACGTCCATAAGTATTTTTTTGTAGGTAGTAACCAGTTGGATATTCGTTGAAATTTCCGTTTAAGATTTGTTCCAAGATACTTTTTATCAGATTCCATTATTATCCCGTCACATACGGAACAAAAATTTCTTTTAGCGCTATAAATCCGAACAATAATTATTGTTATTGTCACAGCGTGGCATTTACAAAAGGAAATCTCTCTACCATCACGCTCTAGTGACTCTTGTGATCTTTGGATGTTACACTTTTGTCCCTGCGGCCGAAATTGACGGACACTGACTTATTTTTGACGGAACGTAACGTTACATCGTATTACATCGTAACGTTACGTTCTTGTTTGTTCCGAAGGACCCGGGATAAGCAATTTTTACTAGAAAGTTTTTTTTTTATGTTACTTACTTTTCATGTCCGGTCTAAAGTCTACCATTCCAATATGCCGCGACTTTCATCGCCTTGTCATTGGCCACAATCAGGTCCCCAGGTGTACAGCCCTCTTCTATCAGTAGGTGGCTGTCATCCTGGGTTTCGCCACAATCGCAAGTGATGTCCTCATCTGCGGAGAGGTACCCCACGTTTGTCGGTGTACATCATTACTTAAATTATTTAGATTTGGAAGTGGTTATACCCACTCAGTCCGTCTGCGGCATAAGATGATTATTCTCATTCCTAAATTTGGGAGATGTTATTTTGTCTTTAATGTTTTTGATTACTTACCCAACTTGCGTGGGACAAATGAAACAATATCACAAATTAGTTATTAAAAGGAGTGGAGCTAATATTTTACGGTGGTGTTTTGGCAAAATTATTTGTTTCTCGTTTATTGAAACGGTTACTATTTAATAATATGACCTTATTAGCCAGCTTTAGTTTCTTTGCTATGATAAATAAAACCTAGTTATAATGCTTCAAATATACCAAAAAACAGAAAAGTTAAAAAATAAACACAAATATCTGGGGCACTTCCTAAATATTTTAACTGTAAGGCCTCCCAACTTTAGTGCTCTTGTGTATTAAATCATATAGATATCAATATACATATCTTATATTAAGCGAAAATCCCGAACGGGATTAGGAATTTCTTATCTAATGTATTGAGTTTGACTGTATTGTTAGAAATAAATAAAAAAAATGAAGTATTTAAAATTATTCAATAGGCCTACTCAGCAATAAGATAACAATCTTTCGGTTTACCTAGGAATTCAAGTCTCTTAATTATATACAAACAATATTTAATAAAAAGAGATATCTAACAATGCTTCGCCATAGATATTCTATTAAACCGTATTCACGTCACGAAAATAATTTTACTGTAACGTCCGTTTCGTCACCGAATAAAATTTACCGTAGCGTCCGTCGGCGTAGAGACGTAACGCCGCAGCTCCGAGTGGTCACGCTTAATACATAAGAATAATACAATGCTATAATATAATACAATAATGGACGCATTTCTTGCTAGTATAAGACTGCACGGTATCATTAGAGAAGGACATTTTGCCAAAAGTATAAAAAAGTGGAAGAGTATTTTTTTTTTCATCTTCCATATTATCGTCTCGTCTCCCTTCTTTTATGTCAAAGGCGAGGAGAGAAATCTTCAGATTTTTCCGAAAAGATTTTTTTTGCACATAATAATATCTTGACTTATAAACCTTAATGTTGACATTAACAAAGCGTGTGACTTTTAGTTTTATCTATTCATTGTCCGAGACTTATGTGGGTAGTGTGTACTTATAAATACAATATTACTGTTGAGTAGTCCTTGGAGTTAAAATTCATAACGTTGTATTTATTAGTTTTTTCTTGCTTTTCAAACATACTCGTAAGTATGTACATTTTTTCACACATTGGGATTTATTTATTTATTGTTTTGACGGCCACAAGGCCTTTGGAAAGTTACAATACAAAAAGTTAAAAATATCAATACAATACACAGTAACAACAGACAAAAGAATCAGACAAAAGAGTTGAGAGCTTTTTAACTATTTTCAAACTTATGATGTAGAAATCTAAACAGATCTATGTCCAGGAGTCACTTTTACACGCGGTAGATCTCTCAGATAGAACAGATTTCTGTCTAGGACATAGGCTAAATAAAAACCATGTAGGTACATATTACGATTAAATACTAAAATGTCTTTAATTACAATGCCGCCATTTGGTTTTGGCGTGTCAGCCAATACTGAGAGCATCGTCTTGAAACTAAAGACATTGATAAATGGAAGTATTGACAACAAGTTGACTGTCCAAGAATTACAATATTTTTAAAATCCTTGAACAAAATATAATTCCTGAAATTTACAGAAAGAATCCATAACTCGTTCAGTTTTTCAGATGTAAAAGTATACATAATTTAGCCAAAATATTCGCAATTATAATGTTAACAAGTTGACTGTTGTAGATTTTTTTATTTGTTCCCAGATTCTATTTAAAAAGGTATATAGACCTATAATTAACATTGTCGCTTACGATATACTTATTTTGGGTTAAGACTCTCATACAAAACTGGAGTAAGTTGAAGCGATAAAAGAACGTTTTTTGCTCAGTGCATATCCAGGGGCAGGTCTGCTGGGCACAGAAGCTAGTATGAAAACAAGAATATTACTTTGATTATAGCAAGCAACATTAAAAATAATAAAGTTAAAATATATTACACCTTCTCCACAAGCAGCGTTGTTTAAAGTAGGTAGGTACTCTAACCAATAATAATAAGTTTGTAAATCCTATTGCAGGTTCTCGCGCCATCTTCCGGATTTCTGGATTATGCCATGAGTATGAGGCCGGAGTACCATCAGGCGATTGTAGACACTGTGCGCTACTACGGATGGAAGAAAATCATTTACATATACGACTCCCACGATGGTAAGTAGAACGAATAAAAGTAAAATTTTATATAGTAAAGAGCTCACATACTTACGAATGTTTATGTTTTGTATTAGGCACGCCCGTAAACTTTTACGGAGTATCCTCATTCGGATTTTGAACCGTAGATTCCTTTTTCAAAAGCAAGTCGGTCGAAATATTTTAATTGTATATATATTTCAATACAGATTTCGGAAAATATTTATTTTCAATATCCCGTTACATTACTAGGTACAATAATTATAAACAAGTAAAACTTCTTTAATATCCGATGTATTATACATTTTTTGAAACTAATTTTCTTCATAGATACCTACATGTCACTAACACAAAGAAGAAACTAAAAAAAATCTTACAACCTGTAATCACAGTAGGTGTATAAACTGATTCGCTTTTAACGTTGCTAGTGAATACCTACATAAAAAGGTCGAGAAACACCAGCTTTTTGCAAGTTATTACTCTTGTATCGTTGTCACAGGAACGGTCTGCCCGAAAACACTGTTTTCAAAATATTAATAATCGTAAGATCTTTTTGGTGCCGTTTAGCGATACAAATCGGCACGTGCGCACATTATATCAATATGCATTGTGATATTATACAGGTTCGTCACAAAGATGCAAGCACCAAATGGACCCAATAGATGTCAAACAGGAATAAAACCCAAAGAGTCCCACTAATTTCCACTGACATTGTAGCATCCTATAACATTATCACCATTTGTAAACAACGCGTAAAACGCCAACGTTTCCGTCATGTTTCGTGTTTTGACTCAGGCCCCTGACCTTTAACAGCGAACGAAAAGGTGAGTCTTAAGCAAGCCCGTGAACTCTGTCAGGCAAAGAGCATTCCACTCAGTGTTAGGATTCATCTATCCAGCCAGCTGGTAATCTGTCATGATATTATCACCTTATTCCCATTATCTGCGTCCGGACCCTGGTAGGGTAGAGTCTCGAGGGAGTACATGGTTGGCGCAGTTGGTTGGGGTAACAGTCTCTTAAGGGGGAGGTGACAGGTTCAAACCCCGGCGGTGGCGATGTATTCCAAACTTTGCGATACAGGCTTTTAACCTAGTGCAAGGTGTACAGAAAAGTATTTGGGTTTGTTTGATGCAATCCGAGATCCTTTTTATATAAAAAAAATGAAAGTCCAAGTTGGCTGTAAGATATAGCTTTTGCGATAAGTCCGTCCATTCTTGTCTTGTTTTGTAACTCATCACAATTTTTGGCCATTAAAAATTTATTTGATGAAGATGGCAGTAGCATCGCTGCCGAAAGCCCGATTACTCAACCACTCGACCCGCAGTAAAACCCGAAGAAAGAATAACATGGAATTGGAATCATCACGCTGTGAAAGCCTACAAGATTATTTGAAAGATTTATTTAGGTATTTATTATAATCATAGTAAAACAGTTTTTCTAAAACACGGCCATTGCTAAGTAACAAATTCCCAGTAGTGTGAATTTTCTATGATATGCGATTCTTGTTACAAAATTCTGGAGATAACATTTCAGGCGTAATATTGTGAGAAACGGAATCTCTCTGAATAAACAGCATAATAAAAAAATATTATTACAAGTAAATTTAGTAACCCAGGTGTATAATTTTATTTTCCCCAATAATATTACACGCAGAAAGATACATTCTAATACTTGGGTATGAAAAGTGTTGTACAAATAACATCCACTCACTTCCTCATACATTTCTTCGTGAAAATCGTTATCAAGCTTCACTACGCAGCTATACGATCAATTTATAACATTGTGATGATTTTCTGCGCAACGAAAAATAAGTATACCCAGTAAAGATTTTCCAATACTCCCAAAGTATTGCAGTAGCCAGAGAAAATGTGATGGCATATCTAGGAAAAAAATATAGAAGTATGTTTTCCCATCGTCCCGTATGGTTTTAGGTGCGCTGAATCCGAATTTCAAATTTGCCACCTCGTAAATGTGATGCGTTCTGAGATATCTCAGAAAGAATTAGAAAAAAATGCTTTATTTTCTCATATCTCAGAACGCATCACATTTACGAGGTGGCAAAGTTGAAATTCGGATTCAACGCCCCCAAAACCATACGAGAGAGAAAAAATACTTCTGTATTTTTTTCTCCGCTAAAACACCATATAACTGGACTAAAGGCAAAATTAGCTAGATATCCTTTAGTTTATGTGTCTGATGGAACCAGCAAATCAACCACAACAAAGTTCGTCCAAATTACCATTCAATTCTGGTTCATGTGTCTTATTATTAGATGGTATAGAATCAAAAGACATACTGATGATATATCACGTAGCCCAAATCGCTGCAAAAGGTGAAAGAAATACATGAGAAGCAAAAGTCCATTAGTAGATACAAAGAGAACTTCTACATATATTCTGGATTTCACTACTGTAGGATAAAAATGTGCAACCTCTAAATATTATCCAATCTTATTGAAATTGTGTATATAGGACAGGTATCATATCTTTTACATCACAGGGACTCGGGGCGTTAGTAAAGTCATACGAAAATCACACCTCTGAAAAAATGAAATACCCTAAGGGAGAGAATCTTCATCTATATTTCTACCTGAAAGATAAAATGAGGAATGATGAAATAAGGCGCAGAACAAAGTCGTAGGCATCATGGACCGGGTTGCTGCAGTGGGCGGGTCATGTCGCCAGACAGGAGACAGAACGATGGACTCCCAGAGTTCTATGATGTAGACCGTGGGATAAAAAAAAAGGAGTTGGTCGGCCACAGAAAAGATGGGCTGACGATATTATCCCAGTCGCGAGTAGAAGATGGATTGCCAAAGCCCAGGATAGAGAAAAATGGAACCAAATGGAAGAGGCCTATATCCGGCAGTGGAGAGGTGTCTGAAGGAAGAAGAAGAGATACCTCTACTGAGATCATAGGGTGATTAAAAGGTAGATATATTACGTATATATTTTAAAGGTATTACGGACAAAGGGTGTCGTAGTTATTACGTGAGTAAGGACTAACTTTTCCTTAAGCATCCAGGGCTAGAATGAACATTACTGAGACTTTCAGATAACGAGAATGTTTCACTTTATGTAAATTTAAATCTTAAGCTTGTATTATGTAACACGAAGTACAATGTTATCAGAGCAAAGTAAATTTTTGATATAACTTCGTAACACTAAAAGGTGCGACAGCCAGCATCTAACAGTAAGTACCTCTACAAAATAAGTTATTCGTACCTGCTTATACATCTATTTATTTAACCTTACATTTAAAACAGTGAAATTTTCACAAATAACATTACATAACAAAATATAAATTATTGATATTCTTCGGATACGTATTAAGTCTCCCGACCCAACTATGACGTCACGGACATTTTCCACGGCATTAAGGTTTAAAATCGCATGAATAATTGCATAATAAAATCGTAATATATTTTTGTTTCCATTTTTTGGGGTTAATTTCACTGTTTTGCTTCAATCAAAAAACTTTTACGGTTATTCTCTAGATTTTAATGCATATCAATACAAAAAAAAATCTCTGAGACTTTCGGGAAACGAGTTTCTGTCTTTCGGAAAAAAGATCAGAGGTGTTTTTCACTTTTTTTTGAGATATTTATACAAGATATTAAAAATCTTGTACGGTTATTCTCTAGATAAAGGTTCAATGCATCTACCCTATTGTTTTCCATAGCATATTTAACAAGGTTGTCGAGATCTAAAGTCTTTCGTTTTTAGAAATTTATGAAATGTCGGTATGCACTATGGATATGGATTGAAATAACACATAAGTGTTATTTACGACACTCATCATTATACATGTATCCATTTATATTATGTGAAATTGACGAGTCCAAGTGCCTACATAGGGCCTACGGACGATACAGTACAATAAACAATAAACTCTTAAGGCCGAAAAAATCTTACAAAAAACACAATTGAAAAGCTAATATTTGAAACACCACTCGTCAGTTCAACAGGGCTTTTTAACAACTCGTGTTTTATAATTATATAGTTATAAAGGATATACAGCTTTCTATAAAACAAGTTAAAAACAACTTGTCTAATTTTGTATAAACAGAGTCCTAATAATCGTTAAAAATAATAACATTAAACAGTTTTATCAGTGGAAATTAAAATACCAAGTTAAATAAAAGTGTTTTTTGTTCAACATTATTTGTTTGGACTTTTTTTTTGATACGAAGGGATTACGAAAACTAACTAAAATTATTTGTAAAGGTATACCTATGGGTAAAAAAAATCAAAAAAAGTTGATAATATTCACAATGGGCGTACTAAATAGTGCTGGGCATTTATGCTAACTAAAGTTAACTTTAGCAGTTGCTACTTAGAGCTATGTCAATAATGGTCAATAGTTAATCTTCAACAGTTGTTCATATTTAAAACTACAATACTGTTGACAATATTGTGTGCTAACGTTAATACACGCCTATACCAGAGTGAGTAAGTATGTAAATATTCCAACCAAACGCACTATAAGAAAACTAAGCTACGAGAATCACGATTCATAGTGATCGTTAACTGCTAACGTTAATATGTCGTCTCGTAGTAATGATTCTAGCTTTGTCATTGGACCAATGACATCGCGAGATTAATAACAATACCTACCTATTCGTTCATTTTTATGTTGATATTAAATTTATATTACTGTTGACGAGCAGGAGTTTTGCTTAGTTTTCTTCAGTTGTAATATTTACATACTCACTCTGGTAGTAGTCTAACGTTAGCAGACAATATACTTTTATGTCAACAGTATTGACGTGTTAAATAAGAACAACTGTTAAAGATTAACTGTTAATGACATCGCTAGAATCAATACATCAGAAATTGATCAGTGACGAGACGACATATTATTAACGTTAGTAGTTCATATATCACTTTGAATCGAGGTTAACATAGTTTTCTTCTCGTAGTTTTCTTCCCGTGCCTTTGGTTGGAATATTTACATAGGTACTCACTCTGGTATTGGCGTGCATTGATGCACTTCGATTTCAACAACTGTTGAAGATTAACTGTTAACCATTATTGACACATCTCTAGTACTCAATAATAAGTTCATTGTTATTCAGCGGTTTGAATAAATTCATTTCGAGACTCCGATTCACTTTGTTTTACAATTTTATAAAACATTTTAATCTTTATGTTTTGCGATTTTCACTCAAAATAATCCTCTTAAAATTCTTGTTTACTAACACCGTCCAGAAATAACTTTGTTTCTCTGTGATAATATATAAGACTATTAAATTAAATTCATTCAAAATGCAATCATCGCAGTTACACCAAGGCTAGGCATATCGACATTTTAAAAAAGTTAAAAAACGGGACATCTTAGATCTCGACAACCTTACTTAATATGCTTTGGAAAAAATAGGGTAGATACATTGAATCTTTGTCAAGTAAGTGACCATAAAGATTTTTTAAATCTTAAAAACGCCTCTGATCTTTTTACCGAAAGACACAAATTCGTTTTCTGAAAGTCGAGGAGAATTTTATTTTTGTATTTATAAAATGCATTTAAATCAATTTAATGACCGTAAAAAAATTTGAATGGAGCAAAATTAAAAAAAAGTTATTTTTATAATTTTTTTATCCAATTGTTCATGCGATTTTGGATGATCATAGTTGAGGTCCGAGCCTTAATTCACAAAATAATCCTCTACTTACCTTTATTTTCTTTACGCTAGGTATTACAAATTATAAAATTCTCATACATAAATGAAATAATCTGTATTGGACGAATAGCATTTTCCTGGTATTAAATTATTAGCTAGTATTACCAGCTACAATAATACCAAAATCACTAAGAAAGTCTGATTCGCTGGAAAATGTAATACTCCGAGAAATAAAGACTGAATATGATACCCTACCTTGCATTATGAGTAGCAGTTCTGATTTTTAGATATGTTATAAAATGTCAGTCTTGTGGTTCAGAATCCAAGTTTGTGACCCCCTGCTCTTGTGCGTTCACTTGGATTCTGAATCACAAGACTGACCTTTATAACATATCCAAAAATCAGAACTACTACTCTTAATGCAAGCTAAAAATTTTGATTACTTGGACTATAATAATTCATTTAAAAAATAATAAAAAGTAATGTTCAGAACCCAGCTATGACGTCACGTTCACAATCGCGTGATAAAATGTTAAAATTAGCGTTCTTTTAAACTTAACTTTTTGATTTTCAACCAAAAAACTTTCTCAGTCGTTCCCTAAAATTTAATGAATAATATTATCAATATAAAAAAATCTTTGCGACTTTCGGGATACGACTTGCTGTCTTTTAAAAATAAGATCAGGGGTGTTTTTCATGTTTGTTTTTTTTTGAGAAATCTATACAAGGTATTAAAATTATTTTATAGCCATTCATTAGATAAAGGTTCAACGTATCTACTGTATTTTTTCCAAAGCATATTTAGTAACGTTGTCGATAGATCTAAGGTCTCCATATGAATGAATGAATGAATAAATGAATGAATGAATGAATGAATGAATGAAATTTTATTTTTCCAGATATGTACATACAACTTACAAAAACAAATAATTTTGATATACACATATATAAACATAAATAAATAAATAAATGCCGTGTGGCACCAGTCGCTCAACTATCTGGAAATATTTTACTGCCTCACTAGACCGGAGTCTGTTCTAAGACAGTAGACGCCAAATTTACTTGTGACGGGAGTATGATGTTGCAACAGTAATCGTTAAAATCCATTTCACTGGGACAACACTGGACCAATCAAAACACGCCAAAAATAAACACTAAGAACCTAGGTACTAATATGCCTAGGTACTTTTAATATAAATGGAAACAAACTCTAAAAACGATTATTATTTTTATATCACGATTTCTCCAGACACTCAAATCGCCAATTGACTCTCAACTGGAATCCAATATTATCCAATGACCTGAGAATCCTCTGAATTGATTATATGAAACTTTATTGTAGTACCTCGTGTCTCCGACTGCTGGAATATAGACAATCCACTTAAACTATACTTGTATGGGGTTTGGAGGATCATTTTATCTTTATTTGTTCCTTTATTGTTTCCATTGCAATAAGTTAAAATTTGACATTTCTCAGCCGTTTGAAGTAGGTACATAAGTTAAAATATTTATTTCAATGCCATCTTCTTCTTCTTCATTGTTGGACATAGGCCTCCCCTTTGGTCCTCCACAGTTTCCTCTCTTGTTCACACTGCATCCATCCACCACCGACATTTTCTGATATCGTCTGACCACATTGCCTGGGGTCTACCGACGCTTTTTCGGCATGTTCTTGGTCGCCATTCCATGAATTCAGTGCCATAATCAATTACAAAAAGCCTCTATCTCCGAAATTCATACCTCGGACCCTTTGATCTCTTTGCTACTTCGTCATTTATACAATTCCCAAAGAAGTTTATGATTACAACATCGCAACAATTACAAAAAAAAATCGAAAAAATTGCACCACCTAAGGTGGCTGATTCTGATACTACAAAAAACTGTCTGAAACTATGAGCCATGATGCCATGTATTATTTTACGATCCATCCTTCCTTAATATTTTCGTCTACAGTGATTTAGTGTAGAAGGGGATATCTTTCTTTCACACAGTTCATGATCTGTCAGTGGTCATCGTCTTCGACCATTTCGAGCTAAAGTCTTTCATTGAAAACTGCAATAAAAATTACTCGATTTAATTCATCATTGAAGTTTTGAAGCTCATCTTTCTGGGTTATTTTTGAAACAGGTGGCAAAATTCAGCTAACTAAATTTATTAAGAAAACTAACGGAAAAGCTTTCAAATACAATTGAAAAATATCAACACTTATGTACATCGGAATGTATTCAATTTGTTTCTCTCCTCCCTGAGATATCATGCGATTTACTTCGGTTCCGACTCCGCTATCCACTCCGCATAAATTCATTCCCCTTTTGGCCTCTTTCATATTCACACTTTCAACGTAGGTAGAATAAAATACCCCTACAGGGACGAGAATAGCATCAGATACCATAATCCAAAGCGCTATAAGGACCGAGCCGTTAAAAAAAACCTCTAACGATATATTATACTCTAGAGACAACGACACAGAGAGGACTGACTTTAAAAACGGTATGCTTGCTTTGTTTTATATAAATAATATTATTTCAGTACCGGCACAGATGCTTCTTGAAAATAAATAAAACCATGTTAAAATATATTTTTACTCTATATTTATGTTCGTACCCTCACACCGAGTCCCTAGGGGACTAACCAGAGAGGATTTTACTTCGCATTCTTTCCAATCAAATCAAAGAAAGGAAAAAAAAATCGTGATATTTTGTATCACATGAAAACAAATATCAATATTTACAATGTGCACTTAGGATACAATTTTTCCTTTCATCGTTCTTCTTCTCCACACGATTTTACCATCTTAATTCGTTTATTTCCATTCTAGTCACAACACCTGTCTTACAGACACTCATTTCTCTCTGACTTTTTAATCCCTGTATTTCTTTTCCTATACCTATCCCTCAGATTATCGTAGAGTTTGCACGATGAATATTGGACAGAAAAGTACTTAATTCCGATGGCCGTACAACTCCGGTAGAGTTTTGACCTCCAGAACGCTGGATCTCCAAGCCTTCCTGTCTGCAGCAAGGAACTCCCAGTCATCACCAACATTTAGTACGCTCAGATATCGGGTAACATTGTCCATGAATCTCTGTCTCCTGCCAACAGTCATTTAAAAGAAAAACAAGATGCTTTAGTAGATGATGTTTCTTCACAATCTTCAGCCTTCTAACCCAAACGTTTACTCGAATACACATCTACATCAGTTTCACCTTTTGTACTACAAAGAATTTCGACGGACAGTGGAAGTATATTTTTTGAGACTAAAATAAAGACTACTACGAGTATATATTATGTAGTTTAAAATCCACGTAACGTTAAGTAACGATCTATACGTTAGGTTTTATACGAGTTCGTTTCTATTATAAGTGAGCGTATACTCTATAGAAGTATCGAAGTACATGTGTTACTAATTGTATCAACTATTTTTTCCTTTCTCCTTATACTCCGTAAAGCACGAATCCCGTTTTATTAACGTGCGATTTCCTGTCACAATTAACGCAACAATTACCGATGAAAGTACGATCAATTAAATAGAGAAGTTCTTGTTTAATAACGCAGAATCAACTCGTTTGTTATATATAACGTAGAATCGACCCATTTACAACGGACGTAGATATTTAATACGTTTATAAATACAGGTCTTCGTTATTTCTTTATTAGTACAGTTTCTTCAAAGTACGCAATAAAGAGCAGAAGAAAATGTTATTAGGCAATATTCCTACGTCATTTCTAGTCCCTAGTACGCACAATAAAAGTGGTGTATTTGTATATCTGTATAGTAAAAGATGTTTATTTCAGAATGCTAAAACTCTTATTAAAAATTGTAGGAGGTTCGGACCAACTAGGCATTCTCAATATAATACACCACAAAGCTAGGATCGTGTATTTCCCGAATAAAAGATGTACGTATACACAATCAAACCATAGTCAAAAATCTTATGACTCTATGCTACATCAGAATGTATTATTCGTACTTTCCTTGAAGCTCGAACCCTAACTATGATTTCACGGTCATTTATCGCGGCACTAAAGTTCAAAATCGCATGATAAAATGTTGAAAATAGCGTTTTTCCTATTTTTTTAGGTTAATTTCGCTCCTATCAAAAAACTTTTTTTGGTTATTTACTAGGTTTTAATACATTTTATCAAAAGAAATTTGGTCTCCGCGACTCTCGCGAAACTGATTTATGTATATAATGTCTTTCGGAAAAATAACAGATATATTTTACAAAAAAAAAAAATTGAGAAATCTATACAAGATTAAAAAAAAATACAGTCATTTACTAGATAAAGGTTCATTGAATCTACCCCATTCTTTCCAAAGAATATTTAGTAAGGCTGTCGAGGTCTAAGGCCTCCCGTTTTTTGTAATTTTTTAAATGTCATAATATGGTTAGCCCGACGTGACTTCTTTATCCATACTCAAATATCTGCTTTTTTGCACACTACAATATGAACAAATTGTCATAAATACATTGTCAACTAACCTCCGGAACGATATAACTTAAAGGCAGAAATGCATTCCATGCAATTATGTATTCTCTTTACAAAATTCATACTGTACTGTACATAATATGAATAATTTTAATAGTAGGTAATCGATACACAATTCATGTAAGTGTATATTAAAACTTCGAATACGAATTTGCCATTTCTGCAGAAAGTTTACCTTTCTTGTATGTATATACCAGTACGTAGACTAGAAATACACATAGGTATATTATTTTCCTTACATCGAATTCGATTCCGGTTTACTTTTTCCATAAGAGACATTTAATCGCTAAATACAATCGATTATTAATAATTCTCGTCGGAAGCAGGGGAGCGAGTCTACCCGCATAGGTATGCAATAGTAATGATAATGTTATTTAGTTTTATGTGACGCAAAAACATCGATGTTTTTTGCTTAGAAGCGAATGGGTAGTAAAAAAGATTTTATTTTTATTTAGTCAACATAAAATACATTTACAATTAACAATTATTAAATACATAGTAAGAATATGATTAAGCAATGATCTTGTTACTCCCCGGATATGAGTAAGTTACTGATCGTGTTCCGAGGAGGAAAGAATTAAGAGTATGCTTACTTAACATGCTTTGAAAAAAATATGGTACATACATTGAACCTTTATCTAGGGGAAGATTGTAAAAGTTTTTAGATCTTGTATAGAATTCTCAAACAAAAATTAGTAAAAAAACAAATTTGATCTTCTTTCCAAAAGACAATAACTCGTTTCCTGAAAGTCAAGGATATTTTTTTTTCAATCTCAATACAAAATATAAAAATATATTAAGTATAAAACGTAGAACTATATAAGTAAAAAGTATAAAACGTAGTAAAAAGTATGATTATTAAATTAAACATCAAGAAACCAAACACATTGACCAACAACTGAAATTTTAAAACAAGACTAGAACCGGCTTTTGGACAATATTTCGAAATAATCGATGAAAATCAAAAGTAATAAGGTCGTTTCTCTTCCCTAAGAAAGCACTAGAAATACCGGTGAACCATTACTTATGTAACTTTATATGTTTGCATCGGTGTATTTGACATTTTGGGTGGAATATTGCTGACAAGAAATCTACGAAGTTAAGGCATTTCTGGAGTAGAAAAATTATCACATTTTACGACACGGCCATTTTTGCGACGTCTCAATGTACTTCAGTCTACTATATCAAGTTTTTAATACATTTAAGTCAAAGGTCAGCCTATCTTCTATAAATACCCGTACCCGATGAACGAATCATTGCGTGCACGACGAATTGAATTGGACATAGCGAAAAAAATGTGTAGAATCCAAATCCTAGTTATGAAATGGAAGTGTCTGAAATTCATTCTAAGGTCACATAGTATATCGGAGGCAGATATAGTACATACTATATGGTACTTAGTGACTTCTGCTGCCATCTAGAGAAGTTGATTGTGAACAGTGTTCTTTGGCTTAGCAATAATAGATGGTGGGTATAAAAAAATACCACCCTCTCCCTTTAACAGTAAGAATGGCAACAATACTTAATGCATGCATACGGAATTTGACACACACTGTAGTGGATAAGATCCCTACTATGCCAGACGAAGGTCTGAGTTTGAATCCTAGCCGGAGTGAACTGAAATGGCGATCACTTAAGCCAGCCGAGGTCGGTCGTAAGCCCGACAATGTTCATCCTTAATTCTTCTACACTGTTTTAGGAATATTGCAAGGTATGTAAATATTATTTTATATGTCAGACCCCAGTTTTTCTATCGTTCATTCTATTCTATTCTATACCCTCACGCCACCTCCCTTGCGGGGTAGGCAGAGAGAACGGATCGCCAGACTTTCCTATCCTGACACACCCTTCGGGCTTCCGTCACATTCATGCAGTTCCTCATACATACTCTCCGGTTACTTTTACTCAAAACACGTCCGTCATTGAGTATCTGGTCGACATGGTCCAGCCAGGTGGTTCTCGGACGGCCGCGTTTCCTTACACCTCCTCTTTCACCCAGGTAAATTTTCTTCGTTATTCTTTCATCGTTCATTCTTTCCACATGACCCAACCTATTCTATCGTTCATACATTCTTCATACCGTTCATGCAATTCGTCGGTTTAATTTCCTCGTCGCTTTATTCATAATATGACTTATATTAAATTGGTGAAGGAAATGTAGGTATCTTTGAAAAGATAATCGCAAGAAAAGTTTTAGGATTTACTCAAACGAGGTGATACCTACTGTTCTTCATAAAATACTAAAGTATCTCTCTCTGGAAATTTAGATACGGAATTAACAGAACTCTTTCCACGGAACGAGATCAAATTCGTACAATTTTATACACAAATTCAATACCTAAATATCTCTCTTTTCCACACCGTATCCCATTTATTTCGGGTCTGCGGCTTAGATCTTTCCTGTCTTCATTTGCCCCGATCGAGGCAGTCTTCTGGAGAAAGCTCCAGGTGTTCCATGTCTCCTCAAAGGACTTCTTTGAACGTCTTCTTTTCTTGGTCCTTCAACTGACCAGTCCGTTGCCCTCCTCTGAGCGGAATCCTCATCCATTCTCTGCATATGTCCTTACCATTGAAGGAGGGCCTCTCGCGCTTTTAGGTCAATCGGGGCAACTTTCATTAATTATTTCCATTTCTACATATTATGCATATTGTCAACTACAGCAATTGGGTTGAACGTTACTTCTATTTCAATTGGCTGCTTCAAACCTGAATTGATGAGCAAAAAATAACTAAATAAATAAACACGTGTATGAAATGTACAATGTAATGTAAATCTGTAATGTAAATAAACAATGTAATGTAAATGTACAATGCAATGTAAATCTCCCAGTGCTCACCTATGGCTGTGAAACCTTTGTGTTCACAAAAAGAATCTTACACAAATTATCAGTGACACAAAGAGCCATGGAAAGGAGAATGCTGGGTATTTCACTGAGAGACAGGAAAACTAATGTTTGGATCAGAGAGAGGACCAAGGTCGTCGATGTCGTTCACAGAGTTTCCAGTCAGAAATGGAGTTGGGCTGGTCATGTGGCCAGAACCACAGACTCTAGGTGGACAAAGAAAGTTCTGGAGTGGCGACCTAGAACAGGCAGAAGAAGTGTTGGTAGGCCTCAAGCACGGTGGTCGGACGATGTGAGGCGAGTTGCGGGAGGCGGTTGGATGCGGTCTGCCCAGAATAGGGAGCTATGGAGATCGATGGGGGAGGCCTATGTTCGACAATGGACGCAGGGAGGCTGACATGATGATGATGATGAAATGTATTCACCAAGTATATTTACTGAAGAGAAATATACCGAATTGAAGCAAATATGTACTTATTTTGTTTACTTACAATACCTAGAAATTGCTACCCTGGCTTCATAATCTTCGCTTTGATGGACGCCTAACTTAATAATTGTACAATGTTTTACAACAGCCGCGTGGCGGAGATTAAAAATTAAGAGTTACGTACATTTTCTTTGAAAACTTTTCTATCAATATAAAAATACTATCTTTGTTATAATAGTGGGGAAGTGAGTAAGTAGGTATACCCGCATCTTTTTTGATAATGCCAAAAAGTTTCGGAAACTTTTCAATACTTTGGGAAATACTAATAATTTGTGATGTAGTATCCATGTAGTATCTAGTAGTAATACCTGCCTGTTTTACGTTACACGTTTCCAAACGGGGACCTAGAGTCGTAAAAAAAAACTTTGAACATATTGTTTTAATAGAAAAGAAAAACTAATAGAAAAGATCGAAATAAAGTAAAACTGTCGTAAGATCTGGAGATTTACACGATTTTTTTAATACAGGTGGAAATTCAATATTCAGATATAAATAAAACGTCCGTTTCAAACAAAAAGACATACGTTCAAATTGGAACTTTTCTATCTCGCAAATCATCAAATGACCCATTCTACGGTAGGATTGTTATGAGCCACGATTTGTCCTTAAAGCTCCCGACCCAACAATGACGTCACAGTCATTTCCCATGGCATTAAGGTTCAAAATCGCATGAACAATCTAACATAACGCATAACAAAATAGCGTTTTGTCCATTTTTTGGGTTAATTTCGCTTCATCCAAAAAACTTTTACGGTTTTTCCCTAGATTTTAATGCATTCTATCAATATCCGCGACTTTTAGGAAACGAGTTTCCGTCTTCTGGAAAAAAGATCAAAGGTGTTTTTCTAATTGTTTTTGGAGATCTATACAAGATATAAAAAAAAATTTGAGCTTATTCCCTAGATGAAGATTCAATGTATCGACTCTATTTTCTTCCAAAGCATATTTAGTAACGGTTGTCAAGATCAACGGTCTAGAAATTTTTGAAATGTCAGTATGCATACTCTTAACATTGCACTAAAAGTATTCACTTGCTTAGTTATTCGTCCATCCATTGCATTTGATGACGTCATGATGATATTTTGAATTGAGACAATATGATTTCGTATTTGATTTGAACATCACTATTATGAATCAAAGAAAATACCTGATATAAGCTTTATACCCTACAGTCAATAAAATCGCAATATTATATCTAAATCTATTTATTTTCTAAATTGTCACTTGAGCGTTATAGCTGCGTTGATAATATCAATTTGACTTCAAAGCGTTAATAAAATATTGTATCATATTGAATATTATTACTTATTACTATACATTGATACAATTGGATACAATCTTTTAGCAAATATGCACTCTTTTATTATCTCCCATGATATAATGATTTACATAACTGATCATTGTGGAGTATCGATCTGTGTATAGTGTGTGTAAGCCTTTTCCTTCTACTCCACATCCGTTCCCCAATTCCTTTATTCCAAGGCTTGGGAGAAATTGGAGCACATCACGAGAAAGGTAAGTAAGTACGTCCACCATTTTTTTTTGTAGTTCTGATCACTTTATATTGTTTTTGCAATACAGTCCACTTTTGTTCGTACATAAAATGTGTAGAAAAATGTTGAAAGGTATGATAAGAAAATATGAAGTAACTAATCTTTTTTCCGAAAGACGGAAACTCGTTTCCCGAAAGTCGCGGAGTATTTTTTTTGTACAGATAATATGCATCAATAAATGGAAAAAACGCTATTTTTACCATTTTATCATGCGATTGTTCAAGCGATTTTGAACCTTAATGCCGTGGGAAATGACTGTGACGTCATTCTTGGTACCAAAGCCTTAATACTCAACGAAAGTCGCACTATTGTAGATAGTTGTTAGTTGAATTAGTTGCGAAACTGCCTCCTAACGATTTACATTCAATCCATGTTTTCAATACTAAAACTATTTTAAGGCGAAGCAGGATAATGGATTATAAGATTAGTGTATATCTCTACTCTAACCCTCATTGATTGATAATACAAGATAGCTTTATTAATAATATGTATGTAGAGATACTTAGTCATATTGGGACGGTTACACCCCAAGCACTCCTATCTATCTATATAATAAAACATAGTCCGCTATTTTATGAGTCTTCGTAAAACTCGCGCATTTTAAGATGGATTGCTGTGAAAATACATAAAGTGTTTTGTACCGATCTGCTCTAGGTTTTAACGGCGCCATTTTTGAAAAAAAAAAGGTTTTTTTAAGAGATATCATGTTGTAAAATCTAAATATGAAGATCTCTAAAACAAGGCGGCCATCTTGGAATCCATATTGAACTTAATTTTATAACCATAGATTATTATTAATAGACGGGCGATGTCCGATGTCACCAAGTGTACCAATTACAATCCAGTGTACCAAACTCCCGCATTTTACGATGGATTGCTGCGAAAATTTAGAATAACTTTTTCAATAATATAGGCTATATGTCCTAACGTCGCCGGTTTTTGGAGAAAAAGTTTTCCTAAGAGATGCCATGATGATGAGGTAATCCAAGGGTTGTGTGGGGTTGAGTGTGGTATCGTATGAAAGGGCGTTGGAAAATAATTTCAGATCTTAAGTCACATTTTGTCAATCTCAAGCCTATATAGTATGCCGGGTTGGATTGTTAAATTTGCCGTTGCGAAGCACGGGTAACTCAGCTAGTACTATAATATATCTGTTTCCACAAATTTCAATAGTGACATGAGTCTTAGTTATGTAAATTTGCCGTGATTGAGTTGTCTACCGACGGTGGACCCTTTTCTATTTCTGTCAAAAAAAATATTGACAGATAATATTCCCATCTTTCCAAGGTTTCGACTCACTTCGAGACTAACGCACTCCACCGATCAAGGTTAAGTTTTAGACATTTTTCCAGTGTTGAATAGTATTTTTACCACGGTGAGTCGACAGTCTGGCTTTGACTTGCCTCGCAAACTATAGGCATCTCTGAATGGGATCCGAACTGGCCTCGGGAGATCTGGGCACATTCTTCATATACTTGCCGGACACTTGTACTCTTCAACTTTTACATTAGTTCATCAAATGGGGCAAGATGGAACATTCTCTTTACGAGTGTGCGACCTGATCAAAACGGTCGATTCCATTGTTAGGCACTGTCCCATAAAGAAGTTCGACGGAGATATTTGGGAAATCCATAAGGTGACGGCAAGGGCAATTTAATATCTGAGTAATATTGACGCGGAGCTCTGACTCCCAGATCATTTGTTTTGCATACGAAAGGTAGATAGTGTTAAATCCTGTAACTATGTAAATCGAAAGCCCAGAAGAGTAAACAGCCGAAGATACTAATAAAGGAATCTTTACTAACGGCCTTGAATATCTACGTAACTATATTTTTGTTCTCTATAGGTCTATTCTGCCCCAGAGATAGATAGACTCGTAAACGAACTCAAATGTATGGGAACAAAATTATGATAATAAGATTTTTGTTACAAAATCGATGTGTTTCATCGAAAATCGTTCAAAATCATTGGTAAATAATAATATTATCTTATATAATAATTCTGTCCCTTTTATTATCCCTAGAGAGGCACTGTGTTATAAATGATATAAGATTATTGAATGACATTTTCAGTTGGTAGAATCAATTGAATAAAATGAATTGTAGAAGAAACGAGAAAATATCCCATAATCTCTAATAATATTCGGATTATATACCTCTCTATAACATAATAATATTATATTGAATACTTTTATCTATCCATGCGTGTTAAATTTATATCAATTTAGTGTGCTCCCCTCATGGAACATCGTATATACCTATAACTCGGTCGACTTGTTTGCTCTTTGTGAATTATTTTCCACCAGCAGTAATATTGACGCATTGAATTAGGTATAGGAGCTTGTTATCGATTTAATATATCGATTTGATTATTCAGTCAGAAGACAAATTCAAACGAAAAATTGATCGAAACAGAAAGGTCTTTTCATTTTTTTGCAACAGCTTAACCCTGGTGCGTTTTGATTAGGCCTCCGAAGCCTAGCGCCATTCTCTCTAATCTTACAGCAGTGTTACAATATACACCGAGGTTTATGCGTGCTCCTTCAAATCAATATTGCGCAGTGCGTATTTATTCTTCATATATCGTCAGAGATTACAAAATCTGCTCAATACAGCCCGGACAGCGAAACTCGTAAAAATCTTCATAGTTTTGAGCAATGTAATTATCATTCCACGCTTAAACCAATAGACCGATATAATCAGCCTGGTGATATCAGAGAAAGAGAGTATTATTGTTCACCTTGGTATTATTATTTCCAATAAATAACATTTTCTGGTAAGGTATTACCTTTAATGTTAAAATAATATCTCTCGAATCAGTTACTTCCACAACATTTAAGGACCTTTCTTACCAATCGTTGATTGAGAATCATGCGAATCCAATGTAATTCAATTTACTTTTATAACTTTATTCTTTTTTCTCCTATCAGTGCCTTTATTGTAAATTGTTTCTTTTTTGACCTTTTATTTTTCCTTTTCTTCTGCCACGTCCGATTATTATGAATTTGACAAAACCTCTCCAGGCTCTGAATCTTGCGCGGTTCTCTTCCTCCAAGTAACCCCATATAAACTCATTTTATTTTTTACGGTCTCCTTATCCCCAAATGGATGTATGTAAAAAACGTCATTTCATTAGTATTTGGTGACATACGTAGGACATTGTGTGACACTGATATTTTTATGAGTTCTCAACAATCAGATACCAATCTGCGGGCGTATGATAGTGTAACATTTGTCTCTTTGTGCGATTAGGACAAACCTGGTCATAGCGAGATTTCCTTCGTATTTTGGCCATATTCTTTTTCTTTCTTCAGCCATCTCTTCACTGCTGAATATAAGCCTCTTCCGTTTGTTTCCATTTTTCTCTATGCTGAGGTTTGCCGGTCCATTTTCTATCCGCGCACTGGGATATCGTCGGCCCAACTTTTCTGTGTTCCGCTTACTTCTCTGTTTTGTCCATATTAGCGAGCAAAAAATATGAAATTCTCCAGCTTGTCTTCAAAACGATGATTAAAAGTAGGCATATTTGATGTTTCAAAAATTTCTAGAAACCGGAGACCTTAGATCTCGACAAGCGTGACTAAATATGCCTTTAAAAAATGTGAGTAGATACATTGAACCTTTATCTATGGGATGACCGTAAAAGAATTTTTATGTCTTGTATAGTCAACAAAAAAATTATAAAAACCACCTCGAATCTTTTTTCCCGAAAGACAGAAACTTGTTTCCTGAAGTCGCGGAGATTTTTTTTTGTATCGATAGATATTAAAATCTAGGGAGTGTCCATAAAAGTTTTTTTATTGAAGCGAAATCAACCCCAAAAAATTGGAAAAAAGACTGATGTGATTAGCATTTTATCGTGTGATTGTTCAATGTTGATGTGATTTTTAACCCTAATGCCATGGGAAATTACCGTGACGTCATAGTTGGGTCGCGAGCCTTAAAATGCGAATCGCCCTGGGGACTTTTCGTTTAAGTATTTATCAGTTACATTTTGCACACTTAACATTTTATTTGATAATTCCCTATAATATTTACTTATGAATAATTTTCGTTTCAGTCTCTTGCTCAAAATGAACATCAATTATGAATAATTCCAAGTAAAATAAATAGTACGTACCGAGACATAATTATTAATATTTAATGTTGGGTATTGAGTAACGAATATATAAATAACAAGGAAAATAATCTAAGAAAGAGATGTCGGAGGAGAGATAATTTAAAATTAATGTATTTACTTAATACTACCCCACCCTGCGAGTAATCAGTGGTGTGCCTCCCATGTTATATTAAATTTATAGTTGAAAAAGGACAGACAGTCTAGAGTAATTTTGCTAATAATATTTAAAAAAAACACCAGTCAATATACAACACGATTGTAAAAATCTTTGTTTTACAGAGAATACTTGAGGTGTGTTGAACTGTCAATTTTTTCTCGATATACTATCCATAAACGATGCAGAAAATGTTACAAAATACCAATTATTCACGGCCCCTTGGCCTCTCATACAAATTCAAGCCAAACCAATTTTAGACTGTTACAAAATACGAAAAGCATTTAAGAAGCGATTCTGTGTCGTATTAAAGTCGAATATGGAGAGTCTAAAGATACAAAATACCGACCCTGTAACAAATTGACCAGCGATGGCTTAAACATTATGACCCATTTCATAAATCATCAGTCGCTGATTTGTTGAATGTAAAGAAATCTTCCTAATTTCTCACGGTCTGCCTCTCTTCACCGCAATCACGTCATGGAGAATCCGACTTCCTTCCGACTCTCGAGAATCCGAAAACCTTTTAGTACTAATAATCGTTTAATCTAATCATATTATCAATTAGAGAGACCTGTCATATGGAAGATATCGTGAGATAGAGTAGGAAAAGGCGACGACATTGGAGACACCACGTGGACAGGATGGATGAGGGCAGAATACCCCACATCAATACGATACAAGCTTTTCAGGCTTACTGTAAAGTGTATAAAAATGTATTTGGGTTTATTTCGATAAACCCAGATTCATTATACAAAAAAAAATGTTTTTTGGGTCGTGACTGGCTGAACTTAACTAAATTCGTAGGCACGCCACTGAGTATAATGTAACTCCAGCCCATCATCATAAATTAATTCTTATTTCTTTTCCTAGAAAGGCATTTCTGCTCCATAACGACATTTTCATTCGACCCAACCTTACATTATTTTCGATACACAAGAATTACCAAGTCTTACATGCCATTGTGCACACAGAATTAACCCGCTAATGAGCCGTTCCTAAGCCATACTACTTGGGTACTTTTATTTTGTAGATGATGCTTTTCTTAGGGTCTTTTCTCTTATAATAAATCCATCTTTACGAAAAGATATTGTTACGAAAGGGCTTCCAACCAGGGCGTCGTCAAGGGGGGCAGGGGGCAGCCCCCCCCCTCCCCAGAGATTGGAATAGGTATATAAACATTTTTTTCATATTTAATGATAGAACCTTACGTCAAATCACATTATTGCTGTACATTTTCTCATCATATCAAAATACAATTGTTTCATAAAAAAATTGCCCGCAGCGCTATTTTTATATTGCTTAAAAAAACCTTTTTCACACATTATTGCGAAAAGTACTATGTACAATTTCAATTAAACCAAATCACATCACGACCTTCTTCACCATGCCTCACAAAAAAAATCGACTGCGGCTCTATTTACACGTTTTTCGTGCTACATATTTTTTTAATTTTTGTTCCCCCCCCCCCCCTATCTAGCTCCGAGGCTGGCGACGCCCATGGCTACCAACCTCAAGATACCTGCATGTATTAAAGAAGAATGCGAGGGCCGCATATCAGATTACTCATTTACACTTTAAAAACAAAATACTAACTTGAAATTTGAATTGTTTCTCACTTTATTGTTTGACGACTTTGTTGTTTGGTGGTATTTTTGCGAGCAGGTTATAGGTGTTTTAATTTTTTGGCGGTCTTTATTGTTGGTGTATGCTGCGAGCGCCCTTAATTGGAAAGTCGACATGAGATGTTTTTTTATGATAATGTGTTCATATATTGTTAATGACTCTGTGGGTATATAATACAGGACAAACACAACACGTAATAGATGTCAAAACATTTATTCACTAGGGCGAGCTTATCGCAATTTTGCGAACTCTGCTAGCTAGCCCCAGTTAATTAATAAAAAGTTGTAAAAAAGAATAATGAAATTGGGGTTAACTAGAAGAAATCGCAGTTCTGCGATAAGTTCGCCCTAGTGAACAACGACTTGTAATCTGTTCATTTTTTTATGTTTATATGTATTTCTTGTTTACTTAAAGATTAAATAAATAAATAAATAATTTGTATTTCAATAACTGTTGTATAGAATATTAAGCTTCTTAAATCGGACCTCAAGTCAGTAACTAGTAAGTATCCAGTCCCACTTTTTTATTTTAGTATTGTCTTCATCATTCATAGGCCTTTGAAGTCGTTAGGTTTACAATATTTTAATACACAGATTTACACCATGATATTAATAATGGGAACATCGCTTATAATAGACACATTCAGTGGTTAGTGTGGTTTTATATTAACCATACTAAGCAGAGTGTAAAAGGCTCGGTTAGCGTCAGTTTGTCAGGGACACACTATTAAATTCATATTTAAATTAAGAGTGTGCATACCGAGATTTCAAAAATTTCTAAAAACGGGAGACCTTCTATCTCGACAACCGTTACTAAATATGCTTTGGAACAAAAAAGGGTAGATGCATTGAACCTTTATCTAGGGAATAACCGTAAAAGATTTTTTATATCTTGTATAGATTTCTCAAAAAAAATATTTAAAAACACCTCTGTACTTTTTTCCGAAAGACGGAAACTTGTTTACCGAAAGTCGCGGAGTAAAATTTTTTTTTTGTACTGATAATATGCATCAAAATCTAGGGAATAACCGTAAAAGATTTTTGATAGACGCAAAATTAACCCCAAAAAATGGAAAAAACGCTATTTTTACCATTTTTTCATGCGATTGTCACGCGATTTTGAACCTTAATGCCATGCCGTGGGAAAAGACTGTGACGTCATTCCTGGTGCCATGCCCTTAATATGCATAAATCATACACACAGTGGACATAAGATCGCTGAGGAGAATGTTTGGGAAAACGTTGAGAGATCGGATAAGAAATGTGCATGGTTATTAATAGAGGGATGAGTGACTGGTGTAGATGAAATTAAATAACCTTACACGTAGATGTTCAATGTACATTATGCAGGAAATGTTGGGAGAAAAAATCAGACAGGATGACAAAAAATATATAAGGAAGCATGGCCGTTCGAGACTGACCTGGATCCATCATCATGTCGACCAGATTATCAAGGACGGAGGCGTTTAAATTAAGAGAAATCGGAGAGTGTGTACGACAAATTGTACGAATATGACGGAGGCAAGGAGTATATTATGTAAGTACAGGGAGATCTGGCGTTTTGATCTTTCTGCCTACCCCGCAAGGGACGCAACGTGAGGGGAATATATACAACATATTATGCGAGTTGGACCTGTTTGCGGTTACGTCGTTGATAAGATTTTTGATTCAATCATTTTGAATCATCAGGCAAGAGCTTTCGCCTAAGAAAGCAGTGGCGTCTTATGTACATATCTATGTAATCTAACGTTCAACGTGATTGAAAAACGATGAAGAATATAACGGTCGGTGAACCTAATCGGTGAACTCCAATGAGTTTGTCTCTTAATTTATCATAAGGTACTATTAAACAATGCAGCACATCTTGCGTGATTGCCCCATACGTGCTTACCCCGGTACCATTGACAGTGCTGCCAGCCTGTCCCCTGAATTCCTTCAGTAGCTGGAGGCGCTGGATGTCAGACTTTAACGATGTGACAATACTTTGACGCTGCCAAACGATAAATAAATAAGTCATTACTGTTCATTAGTGTATGTCAGATTTTCACGCTGTGATAGTACAAGTAAATCATTAGCATTCACGTAGGCGTGTTTAAAAATGTGAAATGTTTGTGAAAATAGCCTGTATTTGCACAAATAATTCTGATTACCACTACACACACATTTCGAAGATCTATGATGTATGTATATATGTAAGTACACACACATATGGGTTTAATATAACGTAATCCTTTTGTACTAATATCTATGTGATTTAGAATAGGGGCAGTTTGGAATAAGCTAGTCCAGGGTCGAGGAGTCATATTGTATTAATTTGATAATTGTCAAGAGTAGTAATGTACGAAACAACAAAGTACTTAGTGAGAATTTCCACATAATTCAGCAAAAAGATGGCAGTCATTACTGGTCGCGGAATACCGACATTGTAAGCCGAAGAATATCGGGTTAATTGTGAGCATTTACAAAAAGGTTCAATTCGTTTCTCAGTTGAATACATCGCACCAGCAATAATCGAACACCGTTGTTGGTGACGTGATTGATGTTTGACTGTATTATGAAATGCCTAGCACATGTATCCCACATAAATATTTTAGTTCGTACATATGTATATTTGTATTTTTCTCACTCCCCGTTACACATCATCCCTCTCATGGGTTTCCATGGATACAAAAGTTTTTCCATAGAATTACTACTGATCCAGCGTACAACATATTTGGAACAGAGAATACTTCGTGTCCAATTTCCACAATTTCCAGTTAATTCATTCCGGGGTAATCTTTTATATGAAATAGTTTTGTGAGTTCATTAATTGAGTGGATTTAGTAAACATTTCCAAGATACACATAGGATATAAAAAAAATAATAATTTGTAGTCTTGAATGAGATATTTCTTTAGACAAAACATCAAAATTCAAGGTTTTTCAAGAAAATCTCCACCATTAGTTGTGTTAGTCCAAATGTCACTTTTTAAAATGATAAGTTGCTTTTAAACTAATGAGAGGTGGTATTATCATTATTTGCAATGTAAAAGGTAAAATAGGCTTTTATTTACGTTTTGTAAATGAAATTTTGCTATTTGCCAAATTAAAATTTACGACAAGAGCAAAATATTCATATTGTCCTTTTGTCATACCAATATTTCATATATTTTCTCTGTTGCATAGATGTCATATTCTCTAGATGAATCAGTATTTTTTCTTTATCTGACATAGATTACATCGCTTCCGAATATTTGTTAGTCGATGTTCTACAATGATTCAAATCTTATGCAGAGTTAAAACTTGCCATACCACAGAAAATTGCCATACCACAGAAAATAAATATTGTAAGTAGGTAGGTACCTGCTTCCAAGTGAGATAATCCCAAATAAATATTTTAGTTCGTACCAATGTTTCTAACATTTTTCACCATATCCTTTATAGACTCTAAACCGTTCATCCGATTGAGATGAAACTTTGGGAAATTGTTGTGATTGCCCCAATGAGTGTTCTAATGGGGGTAAGGGGAACGAGGAGGGGGGCACAAAGGGGGGGCAAGAAAAAAAACTTTTTTTTCAAATCCATATAACTATTAGTGCCGAAAAGATGAATGGTAACCCTCCCAACATCCGGATGAATAAGGAGGGGGGGAGGGGTTGAGGGGATGGGGGGGTCGGAATGAAAAAAGTGATATTAGTGTCGAATCCATAGTTTTCCGCCTCAATAAGATGAATAGTCACCCTCCCGACATCCGCAGGAATAAGGGGAGGGAGTTAGGGGTGCTAGGGGGGGTCGGAATGAAAAAGTGATATTAGTGTCGAATCCATAGTTTTCCGCCTTAATAAGATGAATAGTTACCCTCCCGACATCCGCAGGAATAAGGGGAGGGAGTATGGGGGGGGGCTAGGGGGGGTCGGAATGAAAAAGTGATATTAGTGTCGAATCCATAGTTTTCCACCTCAATAAGATGAATAGGCAGCCTCCCGACATCCGCAGGAATAAGGGGAGGGAGTAAGGGGGGGGGGGGGGGTAGGGGGGGGTCGGAATGAAAAAAGTGATATTAGTGTCGAATCCATAGTTTTCCGCCTCAATAAGATGAATAGTCACCCTCCCGACATCCGCAGGAATAAGGGGAGGGAGTTAGGGGGGGGCTAGGGGGGGTCGGAATTAAAAAGTGATATTAGTGTCGAATCCATAGTTTTCCGCCTCAATAAGATGAATAGTCACCCTCCCGACATCCGCAATAATAAGGGGATGGAGTTAGGGGGGGGTCAAATTGAAAGAAAAAAGTTTATTTTATGCAGACCCCCCAAAACTTTAACTAAACTAAAGAGTTTTAGTGGCTCTGCAGTACTATAACTAAACATGATGGTACCACTGATTTTGGGTTCCACTGCCGACCTACTTCACCATCCATACACAAATTTTGCCGTTGCGAAGCACGGGTAATACAGCTAGTCTAAAATAAAGCAATATTTAGGTATTTTTGTAATAAAAATCAATGTTTATAGTGTATATTTTGTTGTAATGATTTTATTTACATATTGCAACGATTTTCATATTATTTATTACTTAAAATTAAAGTACATGGGCCAATGATATCATCGAGTCGGTGGGACATACATAGGTGGAGGCAGAGCGCCCAAAACAGAGAATTGTGGAAGAGACAGGAAGAGGCCTATATCCGGCAGTGGAGGGAAATGGATTGAAAAGAACAAGAAGAAGATAAAATAGTTTACTTTCATAAATAATGTGTAATTTGTGTATCTTTTTTAGATAATTAGGGTAATTATTTGTCGGATTACCTATAAAGGGAATAACTCCTCGCCACTGTTAAATACGCACGCCCTCAGAAGAAAGTACGCACATACTACATACATGCTGGTAGATTAAAAGGATCAGTCTATAATATGCTATACTTATACATATTTAACGCAATGTTATATATAATATTCACGTATGTATGTGTCTGTTTGAATATCCCAAATGTTGTGGTCTCTGTAATGTGTGGACACAGTGTACCTAAGTAATTATGTACATATTATTACATATGCACACATTAGTGTACCGCTCCAGATATATAATAATTGTATGTATATTTAAACAAGGTTTATACTTACTAAATGTGGAAATGGCGATATAATGTACTTACGAATTTTCGTAGGATTTCGTAGAATGTCTAATTTCTCAAGGACAGTGAACAATAAGTAACAATCTATCTATATTCTATACCATCAAGGTATATTGTGCTATCTGAATTGATTGACAAAATGCTAGTCGGAAGTTTTTACATTATGACGGTAGATGCGGATACTTGGTCCATAAATGGGGCAATAGTCCCCTTTGTGAATGTGGCCAGATCTAGACTGTTGACCATATAGTAGAGAAGTGTCCTGACAAGAAGTTTTCTGGGGTTCTTGAGGAAATCTATAAGGTGACGCCAAGGGCAGTAGATTACTTGCAGAATATTGACGCGGAGCTAGTATGACTCCAAGATAACTTGTACAATAGTCGTGTACATACTAAATAAAGTTTTCCATTACATCAATTTGTCATACAATTTCCCAATATATCTGAATTAATTAATGAAATGCTGGTCGGAACCTCTTACACTCCAATAAGCATTGATCTTGTAGATTATATTTTCCGTTGTCCTCTATACTCCCAATTGCTAAACTCTATTGTCTATACATAATTTATTCTGCCCCAGTGTCTTTAATAATTTCAAATAACGATTCCAAGTCTCCAGATGAACCTAGTGATGAATCAAAAGACAGAATAAAAAAAGGAAAGAAACACTTAGTTGATATATTCTTCGGGGGGATGTTGTTACTATTTCATACGTATATAGTTACCTACGGTATTGTGTACTTCTGTGAACGACCTCAGAAAATTCAAGTCTTTTCCCCAAAAATGAGCCCTGCTCTCCCCCAAACCACCATGCTTTAAGTGAATATGCGTGTATAATATTATGTAGAAGAAGTTAAGAGATGTAGACTAAAACGATTCTATTGATCCGAAGGTGACTTCTATAGAGTTGTACGTATAGAATTATGTATAGAGAACCTAATCTGTCAAAACCATTACCATAAAATACAAAAAATATTGTGTAGCTAATCATATAGTCGGGTAGAATAATACGTGTATAGTTCCTTTCCTACGCACATCTTAATCCTTTCCATTTTCTACTCAAGGTTGTTTCCTTCCTTTATCTTTCTGATCACGTCTTTCTTGCGGTATGTGTTCTGTACCTTACCTACATTAGGTTGTAGGAAGTGTACGAATATAATCGGATGTATGTAGCTTATTTCTTTCAGTTATGATTTTTATAGGTACAGCTGTCTCTATAAACCTGTACACAATATTAATTTTTTTTTGGACCCGAGGGTTTCTTGTAACACCTCGTGCTTTTTTTAGATTAAAAAGAAAATATAATAAATTGGATTAATGTGCGTGTAGAACAAGGGAGTTTTGGAGAGTGTAGGTACCTATGACAGGAATATTTGGAACTTATGAGTGTGCATACCGACATTTCAAAAATTTCTAAAAACGGGAGACCTTCTATCTCGACAACCGTTACTAAATATGCTTTGGAACAAAAAGGGTAGATGCATTGAATATTTATCTAGGGAATAACCGTAAAATATTTTTTTTAACTAGTATAGATTTCTCAAAAAAAATATTTAAAAATACCTCTGACCTTTTTTCCGAAAGACGGAAACTCGTTTCAAGAAAGTCGCGGAGTAAAAATTTTTTTTTGTATCTAGGGAATAACCGTAAAATCTAGGGAATAACCGTAAAAGTTTTTTGATAGACACAAAATTAACCCCAAAAAAACGTAAAAACCGCTATTTTTACTATTTTTTCATGCGATTGTCACGCGATTTTGAACCTTAATGCCGTGGGAAATGACTGTGACGTCATTCCTGGTGCCAAGCCCTTATGTGTTGGACTGAAAGGGACTCTAGAACATTTGATCATATTGGAGAACCAGATGCAGGACTTTTCTCTAAACAGAGTATTGAAACTACAAGGAAAAAAATCTCCAGAAAGCTTCTCCAAAAAGAGATATGAAAGTAATAAGTAAGATTAAAGTTCTTACAAACTCCTTCTAGTGGAATGACTATAGTCATGATTCCAAATGAGCAGCAAACACCGCTAAAAATACTCCATCTATATTTATTAGGTGCTCTTTGGTATAAAATTTGATCAACATTTACAAAACCTCTGAATAGTATAATGTGTATTAATCAACTGCCTAAACAAACTTTTGCCGATAAATTTTTAATGATGCACTTAAACTCGAACAAATATTTCAATATCCTCTTCCATCTGCGAAATACCTTTTTGTTAATCCGACTAAAATCTTACCTCATACATTCGTACCGACTCAGTTAAGCTCATAAAATCTCGATGGAATTTTCATGTTTCGTGCTTGACTTAAGAGTTGAGAGTTTTTGATCCTCATTAACAAATGGATTCGATCAGCCGTTGTATCAAAATACTAATATAAAAGATAAGTGCAAACCTACCTAATATTTACTTATATACCTTGTTTTAAACTTAAAATATACAGGGTGACTGGTTCCGCTATTCAGATATTATGAGAGGTGATAGAGGGTGTTCTGAAACGTAGATCTGCCAATGGGATGTCATCCCAATTGTTAAGGGTTGCGGAGTTACACCCTTTTAAAAAAATTCCACCCCCGACATCGACCACCATCACATTCCACTGAATAACTCTGATGCTATGAGTCCAAAATTAATAAAAAGAATTTTTTTGGATTGTAATAAAACAAGCTTATAGTTGATGTCAAAAATATTTAATAATAATAATAATAACTTTGCTAAAACTAAACACAAAAACAAAATTTCATTTTTTTTTGTTGAAAGTTTTGACATCTTTTATTTTTTTTTCAATAAAAACTATAATTAACTAGTACTTTTTTTTCTTTTAATAAATACACTAGACCCTTGTGAATAAAAATGCCGAACATTATCTATCCATATTTTGAACCAGTTTTTCAAAATCTTCGATTTTGTAAGTACATATTTATATAGAAATTTATAGTTCGCTACTGACTACCTCTACGAACCTACTTTAAGAGGTAATCAGTAGCGAACTATAAATTTCTGATGAAACTTTTATTGAATATGTACTTACAAAATCGAAGATTTTGAAAAACTGGTTCAAAATATGGATAAAAAATGTTCGGCATTTTTATTCACAAGGGTCTAGTGTATTTATTAAAAGAAAAAATAGTACTAGTTAATTATAGTTTTTATTGAAAAAAAAATAAAAGATGTCAAAACTTTCAACAAAAAAAAATGAAATTTTGTTTTTGTGTTTAGTTTTAGCAAAGTTATTATTATTATTATTAAATATTTTTGACATCAACTATAAGCTTGTTTTATTACAATCCAAAAAAATTCTTTTTATTAATTTTGGACTCATAGCATCAGAGTTATTCAGTGGAATGTGATGGTGGTCGATGTCGGGGGTGGAATTTTTTTAAAAGGGTGTAACTCCGCAACCCTTAAGAATTGGGATGACATCCCTTTGGCAGATCTACGTTTTAGAACACCCTCTATCACCTCTCAAAATATCTGAATAGCGGAACCAATCACCCTGTATGTAGGCTTATAATGATATCCTCGTTATCGACGATCAAAATAAATTACAGCCTACGCGTACAAATCAAAATCATTGAATATCTTCGTGCAGAGACATACTCAGTGTGGCTCTGATCCACGTTCCACGTGGCACACCACAGAAGATTCCAAACATTTCTATTAAATATCTGAAAAGAAAATGCGTGGGTAAGGCACGGGTTAGATATAATACGTTATCATGTAGGTACACTTAAGGGCTTGGCACCAAGAATGACGTCACAGTCATTTCCCACGGCATTAAGGTTCAAAATCGCGTGAACAATCGCACGATAAAATGGTAAAAATAGCGTTTTTTCCATTTTTTGGGGTTAATTTTGCGTCTATCAAAAAACTTTTACAGTTATTCCCTAGATTTTAATGCATATTATCAGTACAAAAAAAAATTACTCCACGACTTCGGAAAAAGAGTTTCCGTCTTTGGGGAAAAAGAACAGAGGTGTTTTTAATAATTTTGTTTGAGAAATCTATACAAGATAAAAAATCTTTTGCGGTTATTCCCTAGATAAATTTTCAATGCATCTACTCTATTTTGTTCCAAAGCATATTTAGTAACGGTTGTTAAGATAAAAGGTCTCCTGTTTTTAGAAATTTTTGAAATGTCGGTATGCATACTTTTAATAATCATACACATTAAACTTACAGAGCATTGTCATGTGCCGTAGCACCTCGAGGACCTATACACAAAATTTAAAAATGAAACAAGTAGGTGGTTTTGACTATTCAATAATCTCACCAATATTGTCATTCACATTTCCATACATGAATCAATATGCTTATTGCTTAAACTGGGCACTCGAAAACAATATTAGTAAATTTAATGCACCAACGAAGCGAATACACGCAGATCACTGGGCTTCGCCATTTGAAGGTATTTTTAAAAAAATCTTTTGACGTTTCTAACGCTCTGATCTCATTGTCAAACGGAATATATTGAGAAACAGAAGCTCTTACATCTAGTCAGAGATGTTTGGGTCCAAAAACAGCGCTCTTCTTCATTAAATCGTGGCCCATTGAGAACAATCGTCTCTCTCAAATCAAAGACGTTGGCGATCAGTTTGGAGAAAGCATCCTTATCCGCCGCAGTCATAAATAGTTCGCCGATGTTCCTGATGCCAATCCACTCACGAATATTTGGAAATCATGACATCTGACGTCTTTCTATTAGCTTCACTCACAATAGAAGAAAAAATGTTTTTTTTTAAATCCACGAGACGCCGTTACAAAATTATATTTGCTTCAAAGCTTATTCCATTCGTTATATAGATATTTGTACCCCACCGAGTTGTGTAGGTGGGTAGTTACTTCCACCGCAGATATCAGACGAAATTAGATTTTCTATGTCATTCATCCTTTCTTTATTCTCTCGTAGTATACGTAGCGTAGGTATATTATTATTATACACAATGATTGGTAATGTGACGAGTACATGGTTTTCATTTTATTTTACGATGCAATTTCTTTATAAAGCGTCTTGACAGATTTCTTTGGAAACACATTTTATATTACTTTATAATCCCAATCATCATATTATGTTTTTTTCTACAAAGTTATCTTTTTTATTAGCATTGTTAACTGCCTCGTTTTCTGTGTCTGTGTTTTCCTCTTCAAATTTTAATAACTTGATAACCTTGAATTTTAGACACACATTTATTTTGTTCTAGCTAAGTCATTGTACTGTTTTATCATAAACCTATTTCAATTGATAAATTTTGATTAATTTTACTTTCTCAGATTTCTATAAGTACTCAACAAAAACTGTTGAGTTAAAACTTTCATTGTTATCGTAGTATTTAACTTTATTTGTCCGAATGAATGTAGTTATTTTCTTGTAATGGAATTGACAAATAATGTAATTAGGTATATGGCGTTTTCTTATTTTGATTGGTTGCTCAATATGGAACGAGGTTTTAAGCGTGGTTTTAATTTTTTTACGATCACTGATTTTTATTTTAAATATTTATTCCTGATTCTTATAAGAATAATATTGGTCATACCGAGAGCTTTAGGGGAAATTCGAAATCTATGTGTTTTGGTACATAGTAGCGGTAGAATAAAAAACGTAAAAAATTACATCTGTAGTATACTCGTAAAAACCAACATACTCGTACAAATACAAATTTAATTTCACAACAGGTGAATGTACGAGCATGTTTCATAAAGGATTAATTTTGATTTACTGTTTTAATCTGTTTGGCTAGACTAAAAGTATGTATTCGTTTCCAGATCCAACAAAAATCCACGGGGATTCTGGAACATACGTGTTATTTTTTTTTACATTTTACTGCGTGAAATGCATCGCGAATAAATCGCTATCAAATAATGCATAGTAAATAGACAACCAATAATGTTAAATGAATAACGTACGAAGTTAGGGGCGAGTGAGACAAATGATTAGAAATATATCAGATACGCCTAAAAATACCCATCTTTCAGTAGGTAGAAACATTCATTTCGACGAATCAATTAAAACCAAAACAATGGGAGATATTTTGGCCTAAGGAGGATGTGGAAAGTTTAGGATGGGCGAGTGTGGGAGTCATCAAAGAAGCGAACTATAAGGAAGCTGGAGGATTGAGTTTGGTACTTAATTAACAAAGTATTTTTAACTTCTGTTATGGGTTAATCAGTTTTCACAGCGATTCATGTTTTTTAACTCTTTACGTGCCAAGCTTTTGTGGGCTATTCGCTAAATGCCGATCTATCTATACCCTCACGCCACGTCCCTCGCAGGGTAGGCAGAGAGGACAGTGGGCCAGACCACTCTATTGTCCTCCACACACTCCTTGCTTCCATCACATGGGGTAGGCAGAGAGGACAGAGCGCCAGACCACTCTATTGTCCTCCACACACTCCTTGCTTCCATCACATGGGGTAGGCAGAGAGGACAGAGCGCCAGACCACTCTTCATTCGTCCACACACTCCTTGCTTCCATCACATGGGGTAGGCAGAGAGGACAGAGCGCCAGACCACTCTATTGTCCTCCACACACTCCTTGCTTCCATCGCATGGGGTAGGCAGAGAGGACAGAGCGCCAGACCACTCTTCATTCGTCCACACACTCCTTGCTTTCATCACATGGGGTAGGCAGAGAGGACAGAGCGCCAGACCACTCTTCATTCGTCCACACACTCCTTGCTTCCATCACATGGGGTAGGCAGAGAGGAAAGAGCGCCAGACCACTCTTCATTTCTTTCACACACTCCTTGCTTCCATCACATGGGGTATGCAGAGAGGACAGAGCGCCAGACCACTCTTCATTCGTCCACACACTCCTTGCTTCCATCACATGGGGTAGGCAGAGAGGACAGAGGGCCAGACCACTCTATTGTCCTCCACACACTCCTTGCTTCCATCGCATGGGGTAGGCAGAGAGGACAGAGCGCCAGACCACTCTTCATTCGTCCACACACTCCTTGCTTCCATCACATGGGGTAGGCAGAGAGGACAGAGCGCCAGACCACTCTTCATTCGTCCACACACTCCTTGCTTCCATCACATGGGGTAGGCAGAGAGGACAGAGCGCCAGACCACTCTTCATTCGTCCACACACTCCTTGCTTCCATCACATGGGGTAGGCAGAGAGGACAGAGGGCCAGACCACTCTATTGTCCTCCACACACTCCTTGCTTCCATCGCATGGGGTAGGCAGAGAGGACAGAGCGCAAGACCACTCTTCATTCGTCCACACACTCCTTGCTTCCATCACATGGGGTATGCAGAGAGGACAGCGCCAGACCACTCTTCATTCGTCCACACACTCCTTGCTTCCATCACATGGGGTAGGCAGAGAGGACAGAGCGCCAGACCACTCTATTGTCCTCCACACACTCCTTGCTTCCATCACATGGGGTAGGCAGAGAGAACAGAGCGCCAGACCACTCTATTGTCCTCCACACACTCCTTGCTTCCATCGCATGGGGTAGGCAGAGAGGACAGAGCGCCAGACCACTCTTCATTCGTCCACACACTCCTTGCTTCCATCACATGGGGTAGGCAGAGAGGACAGAGCGCCAGACCACTCTATTGTCCTCCACACACTCCTTGCTTCCATCGCATGGGGTAGGCAGAGAGGACAGAGCGCCAGACCACTCTTCATTCGTCCACACACTCCTTGCTTTCATCACATGGGGTAGGCAGAGAGGACAGAGCGCCAGACCACTCTTCATTCGTCCACACACTCCTTGCTTCCGTCACATGGGGTATGCAGAGAGGACAGAGCGCCAGACCACTCTTCATTCGTCCACACACTCCTTGCTTCCATCACATGGGGTAGGCAGAGAGGACAGAGGGCCAGACCACTCTATTGTCCTCCACACACTCCTTGCTTCCATCGCATGGGGTAGGCAGAGAGGACAGAGCGCCAGACCACTCTTCATTCGTCCACACACTCCTTGCTTCCATCACATGGGGTAGGCAGAGAGGACAGAGGGCCAGACCACTCTATTGTCCTCCACACACTCCTTGCTTCCATCGCATGGGGTAGGCAGAGAGGACAGAGCGCCAGACCACTCTTCATTCGTCCACACACTCCTTGCTTCCATCACATGGGGTATGCAGAGAGGACAGCGCCAGACCACTCTTCATTCGTCCACACACTCCTTGCTTCCATCACATGGGGTAGGCAGAGAGGACAGAGCGCCAGACCACTCTATTGTCCTCCACACAGTCCTTGCTTCCATCACATGGGGTAGGCAGAGAGGACAGAGGGCCAGACCACTCTATTGTGCTCCACACACTCCTTGTTTCCATCACATGGGGTAGGCAGAGAGGACAGAGCGCCAGACCACTCTATTGTCCTCCACACACTCCTTGCTTCCATCACATAGGGTAGGCAGTGAGGACAGAGGGCCAGACCACTCTTCATTCGTCCACACATTCCTTGTTTCCATCACATGGGGTACGTGGCTAAAGTTTATACTACTATTCACAAGTATTATAAGAACAAAACTGGAGAATATAATACAAAATTGTGACGAACAGCAGGGTTTCAGAAAAAACCGATCCACAATTGACGCAATATTCGTGGTAAGGCAAATAAGGGAAAAATCTATTGAATATAACAAACCGGAGTTTATGTGTTTTGTCGACCTAACTAAAGCCTTTTATAGAGTGCTTCTGGAAGATGTTGTAGATATTCTAGTGGAAAATAACGTACCATTACCCATCATCAAAGCTATTCAGAATTTGAATACCAACAATAAAATGCGCATAAAAGTAAACAATGATTTATTGAAAGAAATCCCAGCCGCAGTAGGCAGCTTGAGCCCCTTCCTATTTGATATACCTAATCATGGACAAGCTAATAGAAGATGTGAAATCAATGAACCTGGGCTACAACATGGGGGATAAAAAGATAGATGCTGATGATGCGGTACTAATAGCAAACTCTGAAGACGATCTCCAAAAACTTCTGCACAAATTCCATACATCCTCACAAAGATTTAACATGAAAATATCCGTAGATAAAACCAAGAGTATAGTGATATCGAAACAGCCAGTACGATGCAAGCTTGCAATTGACGATAAAATAATTGGGCAAGTACATTGAGTACATGGTTGGCGCAGTTGGTTGAGGCGGCAGTCTCTTACGCAGGAGGTGCCAGGTTCGAACCCCGGCGCTGGCGATGTATTCCGCACTTTGCGATACAGGCTTATAGCCTAGTGCAAACTGTGCAGGAAAGTATTTGGGTTTGTGTATGCAAGCCCAGATCCTTTTGTAAAAAAAAAAAAAAAAGTAATGGGCTTCAAGTACTTTGGTGTCGAGATATCCAGCAGCAACGACCTCTACGAAGAAGTCAGAGAGCAAGCAAACAAAGCCGCAACTGTTGCTGGATGCTTGAGAAATGCTGTCTGGAAAAACGACCACATGCTCAAGGAGAGCAAAGTGAGGATATACAAGACCTGTGTTCGTCCAATCATGACGTACGGTATCGAGACAAGGGCTGACACAACCGGGACCAAAAATCGCCTTAAAACAACTGAGATGACTCTCCGACACATTTCGATAGTAAAAATCCGAGACCGAGTGAGGAATTCTGAAATACGAAGGACTTGCGACGTCGAAGACATAGTCCGATGGGGAAGATCTAGAAGACGCTACTGGAGAGATCACGTGGAGAGAGCTTGTCCTGAGAGAGTGGTGAGCGTAGCAGCGAACGAGCTGCCGTCAGGTACCAGACTCCCAGGAAGACCACATAAAAGATGGCGAGATTGTTGGACATCTGTGTCCCAAGAGCAGGCTCCGAGCAATGACAGGACGCAGTCCTAAATGAAGCAGAAGAAGAAGAATAAGAAGATAAAAAATAAAAAAACATAAATATGGAATACAAATATATAAACTTTGTGAGTCCAGCGGAATTATTCTAAAAGTGCGAATGTATACTGGCAAAACTTCAGGTGCGGAAGATGATATCAGCACAGGAATGCCACAAAGAATAGTCCTGGATTTGTTGCAAGACTACCTAGATAAGGGTTATAGAGTCTATTATTATAACTCGGTTGCGTTACTCAAAGAACTGGGCAAACGAAAGACATACCTGTGTGGTTCATTGCAGAGAAATAGGAAAGGTAACCCGAAATCGCTAGTGAACAAAAAACTAGAAGAAGGTGAGATGATTTGGAAAAGAAAAGACAATGTCGTGGTGTGTAAGTGGAAAGACAAAAGGGAAGTGTTGACCATAAGTAACATGCAGTATTCCTACAACAGTGTAGAAGAATTAGGGGTGGACATTGTCGGGCTTCAACAATACATAGGTACTTAATGTATACGAAATTCGACAACACAGCCATCGCTCCTCGTGGTGTAGTGGATATGATGCGAGACGAAGGTCTGGGTTCGAATCCCAGCCGGGGTGAACTGAAATGGCGAATGTTTCTCGAGTGTAAAGTGATCACTTAAGCCAGCCGAAGTCGGTCGTAAGCCCGACCTCGGCCTTGTTCACCCTTGATTCACCCTTGATTCTTCTACACTGTTGTAGGAATACTGCATTGTATATACTACGGAATGTAGAAAAATCCAACCACCATGTCTGATAAACTGTCATCTCAATAACCAATGCCTACCCTTTAAGGGAGAAATGTACACCTGCACACTTGTCTCTGCTTAAGTTACTATGCACTATTATCTCTTCTGGCGTATTCTAATTGCCTTAATTCGTTCATTCCTATGAGTAACCATATCACCAATCATGGGCGTTGTCAGGGGGGCAGCTGCCCCCCTAGAGATTTGAATAGGTACCTATATATTTTTTCTTACCAAATGTTAAAAATTCACATTATTACCGCACGTTTTTTCATCATATCATAAATTTTCTTAAAATGAGTTTGAAAATCCACAAAATACAATTATTTCTTTAAAAAATTGCCTGCGGCGCTATATTTTTGTGAAAAACATGTTCATACGTATTATTGTGAAAAATATCATACACATTTTCAAATAAACCAAACCACATCACGACGTTCTTCACAATGTGTCACAGAAAAATTCGCCTGCGGCGCTATTTATATGTTTTTTATGCTATGCCAAATTTTTAAATTCTTGTTCAACCCCCCCTAGCTCCGAGACTGGCGACGCCCATGTCACTAATCTATGTCTACCACTTAAGGTCTGGGGAGGGTATCTGTACCTATATTACTAAGGCCTACCCTTTAAGGAACTTATGTACACCCGCATACCTGTCGTTAGTGAGGTTGTGTTAGTGCAAAACTATCTCGCACTGTATTTTTATCACGAATGCCTTCCCTATAAGGGAGGATCATAAATCGTCTCCACTGGGTTTATGTCACTCTTCGTAACCATGCCCATGTCTCATTTCCATACATATGTGCCATTATATAAATAAATGAATGAGTGTGTGGTAAAATTAATGGGTGGTGAGTGAGTGAGTGAGTGAGTGAATGAATGAATGAATGAATAAATATGTTTATATGCGCTCGTGTCTACACCCTAAAAATATATCGCCTGGATCGGTACCTATATTTTGATCTCAGTATAACCTGCATTATTGATTATTTTGGTTGACTAGTAGAAATACGGAAAGTAGAAAAAAATCACAAAATAAATCCACTAGAAGCTATATTGATATTTCGTTGAATATGGATTTTTGACATACCTTGCAGTTACGAGGTATCTCATTATTATCTTCCATACATTTTATATAGGGAATAGGTGTACTATTTAGTAATTATGGCAAATTTCGGGTGAGGTTTCTTGCATTAGCAAAGGTGTCAAATTATTTTTTGTATATTCTGCACATAATTTGGAGTCTAAACTATAACCCCCAAGTAAAATTACTGGGCTAAGTCCAATATTACCAGAGATACAGCCAATCTACGAAAACGAGATATCTCGTTTTTGGCACTACGGGAAGTTCAGGAAAACGAGATATCTCGTTTTTGGCACTAGAAGAGTTAAATTATTTCAAATATTATTTTAAAAGTTATTTGAATCGTCACCAAACGGCCTACCTACCGATCCCATCAAACAATTAAATTTAGAATATCTTTAAAAATTGATCAAATAGTTTAGGCCCCAAATTTAATCCCTGAGGGACACCACTCATTGTCATAAAAAGTATGATTCTGTTGTTCCCTCGTATAGGCAAAAAGTGTTCTAGAGGAGAATTGTAAGCATTATTTAACACTGTGCGTTGTAGAATATAATAACGTCTACATATCTATTTAAAAGATTTTTTGTAACCCGTCTACAGTACAATAGATAACCTTTCAGAATGTCAAATAGCTAGGTTTTTTATTGCCTCAAAAGTGAAAACTAAATTCATTAAGGAGATTTTCCAAAGTTTTAAAACCGAAACACTACACTGTTTTTCAATATACTTAAAACGTTTTCGAACATTAATTGCTCATCTTCAGTAACGCGCTGATATAATAACGGCTTTCCACAAAGTTTCCCTCGAGGATTTTGACAAATTGTCTCCGTTTCTTTCATTACTTCTTAAGCAAATACCCAGCTAGAGCGAATCGCACTAGGGACTAGCAGTTCGGGGAGAAAAGGCAAACACAAGAAGAGAGTACTTTAGAAATAATAATACCGTTGTAGCTAATAGATTTCCCATTTCCTAAAACCTCTTACTTATCGTAATTAATTACTTCGTTAGTAAGAACCTCATATCGAAGGAACGAAATTCCTATATAAAATTATTGTGTTAAATTTATCGTCAGCTCTGATAATATATTAAATTTTGATATCGATATCAGCGGATTTAACGCCCACTCTTGAGATAGGAGCTTAAGTCGTTGTGGATGTTTTATTTTTAGAAATACAGGAAGTATTTTAAACCTAGGGATGTAATAAGACCGTCTGAAGTATTGTTCTGTAGGAGCAAAAAGCTCGATAATTTATCAAAAATCGTGCTAGAATAAATTAGGTACAATTTATCTATAACAAACACTTTTGCTTCTAGTATATTTAATTAATTCTTTGACTCAATCTGCGTTAATTATATCCTTTTTGTACGGGAGTTCTTAGATTTTTTTTCTTGTTATTGTTAAGAATTTCTGTTTTATTCAGGGCACGTTCTATCCAGCAGTGTTTTAATGATTCGATACATTTTGCTTTCATCATAATACCATCGATTTTTATCTAAGAACTTATTTTATATAGGTAATAATATTACCTGATAGAAATATAAGTTGGTTTCTGAGACATAATATCTGTATTGTACATAGAAAGTATTGAACGTAGGATATTTTATAATAATATAAAATATTTTTATACTTGAGATATATGTATGCTTTATTTAGAATTTAATCAGAAAAGTATTAAACTTTTTCGGTGGGTTTATAACTATTGAAAAATACGTTTCTACAAAAATTCTCTCGGTATTCATCCTTATTTTGTCTGTCTCGATAGCCAATAATACGATTTTTCATTATTGTTTAATCGTGTATCTAGAATCGTTTTTGTCTCTAATGTGATTCGATTCAACGGGTTGTTTTCAGAACAGGTTCAACGGAAACATAGACTATGACAGCTAGCTACTTGATAATATTACTACCAAAATCAGTCATGGCGATCTCTGTGACTTATTTATTTATTTAAAAAAACAGATAAAATCAGCAAAATCAACAACATTACACGCAACATTAATTGACTATTCAGACACAGCACCAACAATATCAAAAACACTTATAACGCTATTATCTTTTAAAAAAAACAATGAGGTTATGAATTCTATTTTGAGATTAAATTTGACAATAGACCCTACATGTCGGCGCGCCCTTAGCGGTAAAAAAAGGAAACACTCCATTTAACCGAATGAATCAGTTGTTCTATGACTACCATACATCGTTCCACAGCTTATCTTCGCTGGAATTAGTATTAATTATGTATGTATATCGTATGACATTGGAGAGTAAGATAATAAGATAGTGAGAACTCAGGTATCGAAGTGCTTCAAGAGATAGGATGTGAATGTCTTCCATTGTGCCGCTTTTTTTTAGATTTACTCTAGTTTTATACAGATTTTTGGAATTGGAAATAGTGTATGAAAAATCAGAAGAATAAAACACAAAAAAAATAGATTCGAGCACGATTATAATTTGATAATAAGTAAATATTCGTAAATCTCATTTGTAAAATGAGTAAAAATATGTAAAAAAAGAAATTAATATATTTTATCTTAGCACGAGTACTTACTGTTATTTTCTCAAAAAGATTACTTGTTTTTGAAATTTCATTTATACCTACAGATTTTTTGCCTTTTATGGCTTTTTATACTGATTTTGGCTCATTAATCTCATACAGATTTTATACAAATTTCTAGACTGAGAGATACAGATTTTTAGTTTTGGATCATGGCAACACTGGACCAGTGTACTGACATTCCTCATTAAGTGATCACTCACTCCACTCACAAGAAAACGTCTTTCAAAGTATTATTCTAAATCTCACATGACGTAGTTAAACGTTTCTAGTTCTGACATTAAAATTCATCTTATTATGTACTCGTATAAAGAGTATGTAGGTAATAATAATGAGAAACTTATTCAAATACATTTTCCAAAAGATATTGTTACGCCTACCAAGTGTATTCAAAACGTAAAACATTATTACGAAATGGAATATTAAAACGTATTTCAGTGACGGGCGAGTGTGACAACTGATGACATTGTATGATATGTATGGCGTCTCTATATTATTATTTTACTCTAGTAAGAAATATTTTCATATTATACCCGATGATAAAAATAACAGATTTTCGTTTTGTAACTGTGATTTGAAAGAAACTGAATATAACAGTGACAATTTTCCAACGTGTGAACAAATTTGGCACAGAAGAGCATATTATCATACGTATGAAATGTAGTAGCAGTTAAGAAAAACGTTTTAGATATTATCGCTTCAACTTTTTCAAATTTTGTAGGACAATGTTAAAAATCTACAACGGTCAACTTGTTATCGTTATAAATACCGATATTTTGGATAAATTATACTTCTACAACTGAAAAATTAAACGGATAATTTATTCTTACCGTGAATTTCAGGGGTACTTTCGGAGCTACTTTTGTTAAAGGTATTTTTAAATATTGTAGGTAAGTCAACTTGTAGTCAATACTTCCATCTATCGCTGTTTTTAGTTTTAAGACGATGCTCTTATTGGCTGAGTAAATGCCAAACCCGAATGGCAGCTTATAGCCTCTTAATGTAGCAATAAAAAATATCTTTCTAGGTACATGTCAAAAACTCTCAAGGCATAATACGAAAATCCTAAATCTATCTATTTAATCAGAATATCGGTAAATTAATATATAAATGAAAATACAATTACTGTTATATTGGAAGACAGTTAGTCAATACTAAAATTTTGGGCAGAATGCTTGGAAAGATTATGCTCATAGGATCCATCAACGTGTACACTGTTCAGTGGAAGATCGGCTTCTGCTGGACTCACGACCATCCATCAGTTGGCCTACGTAATCACGTAACTCTCTACCTAATCACACAATCACATAACTCACTGTTATAAGATATCTTAGTTGTATAAAAATTTCAAACTACATCCATTAAATAAAAATATGATAGGTTTCCGATAACATTGGTGTCAAAATATTCAATGCAATAATTTCTAGGTTATGTCAATTTTGGCTTACTATCACCAAGTTAGCTCAGATTACCCTATTATAAATAGGTCGGTGTTTCTGCATCGCGGAACCACTTGGCCTGTTAGAGGTAAGACTTTTCTGAGTAACATCCATAAACAATTGAATAGAATTTTTAATGTGATTCCAAAATAACAGTTTGATTTGTTACTGCTCTTTGCAAGACTCGCGTAAGACTACTTTGTTCTATATTATGTGTACAGTCGATGACACAGTACTTCGGCAATCAAAATAATAACTAGGTACATGACTGTTCAATCTGGATACATATTTTACACGAGGGTTGCCATGAATGCGAACAATGTTATAAATTATATAATAAATTCTATAACGTACCTACATTCCTAACCGCTCAAACTTCATAATCAAGAAGTTTCAAAGAACAATAGTATACGTTGCTACTCACCTACGCTTAATACTAAGTAAATATGAAGAGATTACGTCATAGAAAGCGATCAGGTTGATATAATACACTTTGAATTATTAATTTGGCTAATAGGTTTTTGTGTACTTATCAATTGATAATCTAAATGATACGTAGTAGCTTTATTGGAAATCAAATAATCAGACGTAGAACCAACATTGCGGACTTCGTGGATAGATCTGAAGTTTTTCATACAGATCTCTCTCTCATTGCTGTATTCTTTTCCTGTAAAGAATGTTATATAGATAATCTTTGAAAAATCGTGAATTTTAGAATGATGAGTTTTTTTAATGAATATAAAGACTTTCGTCGTTGATTTTGACATCCATCTATTTTACATGACTACTGATTCTTTTTTAAATGCTACTTCTTACGAGTATAATTCGGAAGTGAACCGTGGGAGGTGAACGATGTTTAGAGACTCTTACTCGTGTCACTGACTGAAGAAATTGTTGTCTTGCTAGTGTCAATTTCTTAAGAGGATCGATACACCCAAAAATCGAAAGCGTCAAGTTTTCGCAATGAAAATCTTAGAAAACTACAAGCATCTATTGTATTTGGTCATACTGTATTCTGTATTTCATGGCATGGACAATTTTCCTGTTTACAATAAAAAAATATTTAGATATTACAAAAGGACATTAAAAATACAAAGGGGTTATTAAAGTTCGTACCTAATTTAAAAAATCATTATTTACATAAAACCCTTTTGTTTGGTATTACTTTTTTTGTTCACCTTTTTGTACCGAAATAGTCTGTCTAATTAGCGAAAGAGCTGAAAAATATCCTTATTTTGTATTTTCTAACATTTCCAATAGATAAATAATTTTATATAAAATCCCTTTGTGCTAAAAAAAAATAATACTTTTGCTATAATAAGTATACCTGAAGGCTACGTGCTGTGTACTCATCAGTGTTTCATCTATTGAGACTAAAATGTACTATGGGATTCATCTAAGTAAAAGCGATCCGGATTTAAGTTTGGTGTTTTTCACCAAGAAAACATGAATTAATGAAGAATCAATGAAAAAGATAAACACATATAACAGTTGAACACAAAAATAGCAAGATACATAATAAGACATAGTAGATTCAACTGCCATTATGGTCTAGTACAGGTTTTATTGGCAAACGCTTGATGATGAAGATGAGAATCCTCGAACACTAGTCGCTTGGGTAATTAAAATAATCACGTTAATTTTATACTATATATATTAATATTTGATATATTTAATATTTTTGTCATTATTAATACTTGCAATATTGTAAGACGATTCCTAAATACTGATATTTCAGGCACAATGCTTGTATTTTAGGCCCCGCGCATCTGAGCCTAATCCTGTGATATCCGTGATATCTGGATAGGTGATTTTTTCCCAGTATTAGGCTGATGAGTTTATATGTGAATCATGAATGATAATATGTAGACTCTTCTGGCTGATAATACTGAGAAGTGTGTTGGCAAAGTCATGCCTCCGCGTATAAAATTAATCTTTCATTTTTTACCTTTAAAAATGAAATTCCACCATCTATCGTCGGTAGAAAATCTAAATATTATTAAGGAAATGGTCTGTACGTAATAAAATAGTATAATTATTATTGTTAGCCGTGTATTTAGTCGTAGACACTCGTAAAACAAGAAAACTTTTGTTCTGTTTTTGTTCAGAGACAAAAAGATTATTATAAGTTCATTCCGATCTATGGGGATAAAGTTTAATCATTAAATGAATTAATTTTACCATTATTATAGCAAGCAGTAGTAGCAGAACTACATCTAAATAATAATGTAAACAGTTGGAGTAAGAAAGTTTTCTCAAACATATGCCCTTTAGTTGTTTTGAACAATATTACAATCATCTATTTCAAAAGCTATGTCTTCTTGTTGTAGAACAACTAACACCACTGTCAAATTATCTAAAACTGGTTGTACAGAAATTTCGTAAATTAGGGCAAAGATAATTGTATTATTAAGTTCGAAATTTGGGCGAAACGTTGGAGAGCAATTATTTTAGAGATTTGCTAATCAGAGCTTTTTACCCTCTAATTGAAATGGATTAATGGTGAAATTTATAAACGTTGTTGTGTTTTGTAAAAGATTTCCCAAGTCAAGACTTAAATATTTCGCTAGTAAATAAATTATTTATTTAGTCTGAAAGCTTCAAAATATTCATTTACATAATTAATATGCTGTCCAACTATTTCGTTATTAAAATGTAAAGGAGTCTTGTCTGTCTGTATTTTTTTTTCCATAATTGAATGATTTTGTTATTTGAAGAAAGAAATCTTTATAGAATCTATTTGATTATCATGAAAAGAGTAAATGTTTACAATTCCTCTACTACCTCCTGTACTTCTAGGTAGGACAACATTTCCTTCGCGGAATTAAGAGGCTGATATCTATTATTCATTTGTTAATTGGGTTCTAATTAAATTTTCTATTTATTTTGAATCGTGTTCTCTCCATTTAAACTATAATAATTAAAGTATTTTTCAGGAAAAAAGATATTTCAATTTGTCTTAGAAGAAAGATCTTCGACACATGCATATTACCAATGACAACTTACGGACTTGAGACAACAACCCTTATAGTAAAGAGTATACAGATATTAAAATGCACGCAAAGGTTCATCATGGAACGGCAGATGCTTGGTGTTAGTCTCCAGGATATGTTAAGAAATGAAGAAATTAGGCGGAGAACCAAAGTTGCCGATATCATGAACCGTGTGTCAAAATTCAAGAGGCAAAAGGCAGAACATATGGCGAGGCAGGGTGATATACCAGATGGGCGTCACAAATATTGGAATGGAAGCCATGGACAGATAGAAGGAGTATCGGAAGCCCACTAAAGAGATGCACCAACGACATTGTTCAATATTCTGTATTGTATGTATCTCATCTACTTATTAAGGGATAAACTCGTTCTGTAATACCTCTCCAAGGTGTTACGATCGCCCAGTCCATGAAAAAATAACATTGTATAGACAGCGATAGACCTACACAGTGCAAGAACAATATTTCATATCAAGTCTACGATGTGTTATTCATATTAATGTCTCCATATAATGCGCTTTTTCAAACAATAATGAATGGGGGAAAAAAGCATCACAACATCGAATGAAAGAATGCATACAAATGCATTGTTTTGGAACCTATTGTTCCACCCTACAATAAAAAGGCAAGGCGTCTCTCGTTTTGATGTTTTAGTTTAGAATATTACCCATTATGTTTAGTTCTACAGAAACATTACTACGTACTTATGGACAAAAATTATCCTTACTTATTTTTCTTTCGTAACCCCTGCATACCTCTTGTCAGGATATCTCTCCGCTTTATGCTTGACAGCCTCGATCTGGCTACATTCACAAAGAGAGTTATCCCTCTTGGTCCACTTGTGGAGCAAGAAGGATCTGCACCTACCGCGATGACCAGTTGGGATCCTATTTATTTATTAAATTATTTATATTCCAAAAAATATCTATACATTACCTGCAAATGATTCCCAGATTTTCGTTTAACATTCCTTCAGTAGTACACTGTCTAGTTTCGCTGATCGGAATAACCCTAATTGTGAAAAATTGTAAAGCGCGCGTGGCTGTATTCCTTTGTGCTTTTTAATGTGTAAATATCGTAGAGTTGGTATATGCAATGCATATTATTACCTACACATTAGCATTATTATAAGCATTGTCTCTTTGTTCCCTACCTTGATTCTTTATAGTGATTATTGTAATACGTATCGCATATTACTTACACACTTTTTACAGAGCTTAAAAATATAATATGCTCTAGTGAACGAACTGAAATGTATGTAGGTTCATTTGTACCTGAAATGTACATATGAAATGCCCCCACGTTGGGCGCCAATTTTTTTATTAGTATTACTTGCTACCCTTGACTCGTTGTAAAAAAAACACAAAAAAAAATATTATTACTTGAGACACTAGGTAAGGTGCGTGTGAATATCCTGTGATATCCAGTATCGGTCATCGAAAAAGAATGGCCTCATTTCAAAAAGGTAAACATAACTTTGGAATCATTCACGTTAAATGAGTGATTCTTTCACTGTGTGGTGACTGATGAATGTATATTTTGCTCCACGTAAGACAGAATGCGTTATCACATGCGCAAACGAGCTGCGCAGTCGACAAAGCCAGCTAGCGGTAGCTATCTACGTCGTCCAATATATTGTATGAGAGAATCAGGAAATCTCCTACGTAGTATTTCACGTATAGTTATAGAAGTAGCTATTTCATGAGGTGGTCGGTAGCCTGGTTGGTAACGTGCTCGACTGTTAATCCAGTGGGTGCGGGTTCAATCTCCGACCTACGCCACTTCACAACACAAGCTTTTGAGCTTTCTGTGAAGTGTACAAATATGTGTTTGGGTTTATTTCGATAAAGCCAGAATCATTTAAAAAAATGTTAGAGCAAGGTTCTGAGCAGGAGATGTTCACAGGCCTTTGGCTTTCTGTGAAGTGTGCAGGAAAGGATGTGGGGTTATATTTAGAGATTCGTTTTATATATTTGCACCTATCTAATAAAAATGTTGTTCGTAGGAGTGTAATATTTTACAGAAGAGTTGAAAGCAATGTAGGCACATGCAATGTCTTCCGTACGTATAGAATCTGTATGTTACTCGTAGGTACGACGGAAAGTGATATGGTAATATGTGAATAAATTCTAATATTAATGAAATTATTATAGTACGAGTATCTCGCGCTCCGCAGCTAAAGGAAATTACAATTTTATTCTCTTAGAATATAAATATTCATTACTTCATTCATACTTGCTTTTATTTTAAAACAGTTGATAAGGCGAAACGAATCGTATAATATCCAACCTTTTAATATAAATCCTACTGGCTGAAACTCTTTCTAAGATTATGCTTTAATATTAGGTATTATTCACCACGCCAATTTATAACATTCTCTTTGCATTTTATCAGATCCGCCTGGAAGTCTAGATTTGTAATTTCATACTATGAGACTTGGGGTTTCATTAAGAGTGGGCATAATGACATTTCAAAACTTTCTAAAAACGGGAGACCTTAGATCTCGACGACCTTGCTAATTGTGCTTTGAAAAAAACTATACTAGATACATTGAACCTTTATCTAGTTACCTAACTAGGACGAACTTATTGCAGAACTGCGATTTCTTGCAGTTATTTCCACTGAATTTGAACTTTAATGCCGCAGAAAATGTCCGGGTCGTCACATTTGAGGTCCAAACTTTAAGGCTCGCGACCTAACTTTGACGTCACGGTCATTTCCCACGGAATTAAGGTTCAAAATCGAATGAATAATCGAATGACACAGGTAAAAAAAGCGTTTTATTTCATTTTTTTGGGTTAATTTCGCTTCAATCATAAAACTTCCTAGTTATTTCCTAGATTTTAATACATATCAGTACAACAAAAATCCCCGCTACTTTCGGGAAACGAGTTTCTGCCTTTCGGAAAAAATGGCAGAGGTGTTTTACACATTTTTTTGAGAAATCTATTGAAGATTTAAAAAATCTTTTTCGGTTATCTACGCTATTTTTTCAAAAGCATATTTAGAACCGTTGTCGAGATTTAAGGTCTCCCGTTTTTATAAATTTTAGAAATTTCAGTATGCGTACTCTTAAGTTCAGCAATAATCTGAAGAATGTGAACTAATATAGGTACCTATGTTGTGGGCGTTGAAATATGCTGGAATCTATGCCTACCTCATAATGTTATATATAGTTCCGGCAGCGACCTTTTAAAGGATTTACAAAGATGATACATTAACATGGATACTTCTAATTCCTGGAATATCTAATGTTTACACTGGGGAATTTAGGGACAGACTAATAAAATCGATCAAATATTATTTGGAGTCTCAATAGATTGTATACCAAATCAAATCCAATAAATGGAAACGGTAAGATTTATTGTAGATACGTATTATGATAACAAAATTTCTAATAAATAATTACAATTTTCCGGGAATTCTGTAAGTACATAAAAATGCGAAAATCTGTTATTAAAAATATTGTGATGTCCCTACCACACGCTCATGACCAACTTCGAGCAAATGGTGTTCATGAGTAAAACAGCGTGTGGATGGAACGTTTGTCTTGACGTGTACGTAACCGACCAATGACGCCTTTCTACTCATGAACACCATTTGCTCGTGGTTCGTCACGAGCGTGTGGCGGGGGCATAAGAAGATTTCTAAATACCTGCTGATATTTCAGGCATATATAGGATAGGTGAATATTTCCAGTATTATATGCTGATGAGATTACATATTAATTACCAATCATAGAGATGATATGCAGACTTTTCTAAATCATAACACTGAGAAGCGTGTAGCAAGTTACATATTTAACTGATCTAAGTCAATACCCAAGTATCCAAGTGGAAATCCAGGTATCTAAGTGAATACCCAGATATCTAAGGATATACCCACACTGTATACCCATATATCTAAGTGAATACTGAGGTATCTAAGTGTATACCCAGGTATCTAAGTGTATACCCAGGTATCTAAGTATATACCCAGGTATCTAAGTGAATACCCAGCCCAACCCAACAAGAGTATTTTTGATTACTGCATTTTTTTATTTAGTTTGTACATAGTTCCTATATTCTACGTATACGAGTTTTTTAAACTTATAAAATAATAGCTTGACAAATTTTATTCCGTTTTTATTTTATTAAATGTGATTTGACGGAACACTCTATTAGGAAATGTAGTACATACATTATTATGTTATACTCGTTACTCCATTAAAGAATACCGCATTAGAATTCAGACCGTTCGCAATAAACTCCACTCGTTTATCGGATGTTCAGATCAGCCAAACGATAACGATTACATTACGCATATATACGAGTATATACTAATAATAACATAGGTTTTATGGTAAGGAGATAGCTCCCACACACATACGTAAAGATTACACAATACAGATTACACACACAGGCACACAAATACACCCCAGGAAAATGCGAACACAGGGAGATCACGAAGCCTCGTTGTTTTTTTTCAGTTTGTATTACAATTTCATCATCTTCAAAAGGTCAACCAGGCCCCTCTTTTCCCTTAGCCACAGTGGGCACTTTCTCAGGGCCCCGGAATTCAAGTGGCCCCCTAGCTTCTGCTAGATCACCAATTGATAACCGATAAATATATTCTTTTAAATATACCTATACATAGATAATACTTATCAGTTTTTTTGGTACTCTAATGAAGAAGGGGCCTAATAAACAATCGGACCTATCTTTCCCATTGCGATCCACGGTCACCCCTACCAGGTCACCAAATCGGCATTATCAATAATAGTCTGCAAACTATTACCTCTATCATATCGTAGTCAGTGGAAGACTGACCAGGTTTCCAGTTTGCCTGATGGCAAGTAGGCCCCACCCACGATATTTTCGAAGGTTTGTTAGTTGGCCCCTTTATCATTAAACGTATTCTTTATATTTTTATTTTAAGCTAATAAACCAGACACATTTAACGAATTTCTCAATAATATTTTTACTACACCCTAACAAGTTAAAGACAGCCCTGGCTATGACCTAATATATAAAGAAAACAATAACGTAGAGAAAGGGTCTTATCACTATAAAAGTAGGTAGGTACTCACGATAGAAAAGAAAGAATAATTTGTGCCACGTGTTCAAACTATGACATGGACAATAAAAGTTAAAATTATTAATCGCCTCAAAGCCTTTGAGAGGTGGATGGTGAGAATTTATTAGACAACAGACATCATCAGCAATTGTAAATATGTTTCCATCCTTGGACAAAGACACTGAAGGAATATAAGTTAGGGGTGGGGTTTGTCGGGGGGCTCCCTTCTGGCTAACCCTGAGCCCACCTCTTAAAAATATTCGCCAAAAGTGCGGGTAAAGAGGACGCTATATGCGTCTGTGCTACTCGAGGATGCGGTGGGCCTTAAGCTCGTGGGAGTCCTTCAATCATTAGCAATGTTGAGTACTACCAAAATATTAATCATCCTATTCATTTCATTTTTTTTTTCTCTTTTACGGAAATAACATTCGATAACAGCATCCTGTATTATTTCCCAGCCACAAAGTACCTGTTACTCCCGTGTACCTAAATAGCACAAATACGTGATCGAGGTACACCATTCCGTTCCATCTCAAATTCAGTACATGTGGTGTGACGTGGAAGGGAATAATTTGAATGTTACAGGGCTAACGTTTGCATATCTTTACCTGACAAAGAACCTCATGGTTTCTCCTTCGACCTGAAAATATCATACAATAATAAATTGGGGTTAGGTTAGATAATATCTGGGATATTTGATACAGGGTGTGAGCTGTAAATCATCTTTGAGAAAATAATATATCAGAGGAATAAACATTTTTATTAATGGTGGCAACGTCATACTCGTATGTAAACAAAATATATCTAATGAGTTTCATCTTTTTCCTCATCTTTTCTTAGATCTGGTGAACTGTTCTTTCTAGAAAGCCCTCATTCTTGGAAGGTTTAAGTACCTATGACCGTCCCTCCATCGTTTTGGCGGTCTTCCGGGGAGACTGTGACCAACTGGGATTTCGTTAGCCACGACATATGGGATTCTAGAGTCGTCGATTCTATTTGTGTGGTCCCTCCAGAATATATTTCTAGCTCTTCCCCATCGTACGATGTTTTCTTATCTTCATGGTATTTCGAGATATCTCGTCAACATCATTTTATTCTTAATAATTTATTGGATACAACAGCTTTACAAAATACTTCACTATAATATTATACATTGCATTTTTTTATATTCCATCTAACACATGTTTTATTTCAACCTCTCAACGTGATTAAACATTCCATTATATCAATAATTTATTATTAATATTAAACTTGTATCTTACAATATAAAAACACACGTGCTTATGAACTATACCGTCGCTTATTATACGAACTCTACAACGCTTATTTTACGAACGCCGCCGCAACTGGAAAGTAATATCGTTTAATTCGTTTTTCTGCCCTTGGGGAAATTTAAACTTCTCTTGGCCACTTTTCATTGTATTATAATTTACTGCCTAACAGCCCTGAAGTTGCAACAACTTTGCAGATAAATAATATTTTGAATGACGCGGTGTTGACTTCTCGAATACAGATAGTGAAAAATGAAAATTGATTGTTTTTATTACCGTAGAATTTATGCTACGTTCGCACAACAAAAGTTACAATGCCGGTGTACACTTTTTTATAACTTTTTGATGTATAGCTTTCGATTCTCATGCTATCGTAAATAAATACTAGTCCTGAAGATGACTTCAGTACGCAAATCAAAAACACACACCGGTATAGGTAAAAATACAAAGAAGATATACTCGTAAGTAACGACCTTAATAACCTTCGCAACTATCTGACAATAAGAGATATTCGCATAGTCTTTGATACCCTACATTGGCAATTGCCATGCGTGAACTGACAATAATAAAAAAAACGTCCAGTTTTATTATGTATCATATTTCTTAATAAATCTAGGCTCTTAAATACGATACAAACGCGATAATACATTTTTGTCCACTTTGCGAACGAACTCGCACCCGGCCGCAAGATTAACCCATCATAAAACCCGGATATGGATCGAGTAGCAAAACTGAAATGGAAATGAGCGGGTCATGTTCCAAGATAAGACCCCACAAAATCTTAAGATGGAGACCTTGGGAAAATAAGAGAGGCGTTGAAAGACCCGAAAAGAGACAACGCTACTGTGAGGGGTAAAAATTGGCTGCCAGCAGAAACTGACAGAAAGAAATGAAAGAGGCCTATATCCAGAAGTGAAGTAACGAGGTCAGAAGAAGACGAAACCCAGATATCTTTGACTTATTTAGACAAAACTTGCAGAATTCGATGTCGCAACATTCACTGACAAATGAGCAAAAATGGGCCAACAAAATGTTACCATTTCATAAAATTACCGAACAATTTATGATTCCGCTACTTCTACGATCGGAATACAATGTACTCGTACATATAACTGATTGTGGTAGTAATTTAAACCATTTTAACAAACAACCGCAGAATATTTTATGTGGAAAACATAAACTTTGTTTTCGGTGAAAGAGTTTTAAAGTTCCTGAGAGAGAGAGAGAGAGAGAGAGAGAGAGAGAGAGAGGGATACAGTAAATGAATACAAAGAACAGCCAACGGTCGAAAGTAATTGCAGTGCAGACCGGATTATGTTATGTATACAGACAGATGTAATATGTATAGGGACAAGTGGGGTACAATGAAACGGAAAAATCATTTTCATTTTTTTTTTAAATCTGTGCACTTTTATTTTTAAAAAACAAAATTTTTGTACTTCCATAAACTTTACTCTTTACTCTCGCACTCAAGGCTCTAAATATGCTTTTTACATATAATAAAAAAATATCTCAAAGCTGGTGTCAATGGTTCTTCCGTAAAACTAAATGTTTTTTCACTGCCAACTTAAACTTTAAACTTTGTACCAATTTTTCCCTTACAAACTCACATACCTCGGAACAACTGACTTCATATGTAACCTGAAGAATAACCTAATTGATTAAGAAAAAAGAGAACGAAAATTTATTTATTTATTTATTTATTTACGGCGCAAGCCTTAAACATTAACAATAGTTTTGTACAAGTATAATACAAGCAACAACAAAAATAAGTAACTTAATGTAGGTACATCTGAAACATTGTCAAAAAAAAAACATAAAATATCAGATCAAAAGTACATGAGAATTTTTTTGTATAGACCAATTTGCAGGCACAGACAGCCGACAATAATAACTACATATTAACATTTACATTTACATTTATTTGAAAAACTCAAGATTTCATTTTGATTGTTTCATTGTGCCCCGTGTTTCATAGATCCCCACTTGTCCCTACACGTCTCTTCAACATATTTATTAAATAAAATCTCTAGGAAGAATGTAATAAAAGAAAAATGTTAGTCTTCACTGTTTAGCGACAAAAGAAAAACAGAATGAAAAGAAATAAAACTTATTATTCGCATAAACTTTTTTTTTTGTTATTGTTGTTGTGTGATGCGAGTGACTTCAAAAACGTCAGATTAAGATAAGCAAAAAGATAATTTTAATAAAGACGTCGTAATTTTTACGAATACATTGTGTGGTGTCTTTTGTAATAAACTTGGTCACAATAAATGTTTGTCGTTACAAACTATCTTGTTGGATTATTTTTTTTAGTATTTTTTTAAATTTATTTATTTTATTCTTTTTACGGCAACAAGGCCATAGAAAAGTTTACAATATTTTGGTTGGATTAAAATTTATTTCATTTCCTCTGTACGCGTTTAATTGTTTGTAAACCCACCCCATTTTGGTAATAAAGTTGTACAATTTTTTCTTGAACCCCAAAGAACTTATTTTTGAGAAATGGCAAAATTACTTATTTTATTAAATTAAAAAACGTACATATTTTTTTGTTTTTTATACATTGTGAATCGCATTTTTTGGGATAATTTCACTTCAATTAAAAAACTTTTATGTTCGTTCCCTAGATTTTAACGCATATTATTAAGCGAGTAATACAAAAAAAAAATCTCTGCGAATTTCGGGAAACGAGTTGCTGTCTTTCGGAAACAGAGGCCTTAATTATTTTTTTTTCTTTTTGACATCTACACAAGATATTAAAAAAAAATACGGTCATTCCCTGGATAAAGGTTCAACGTATCTACCCTATTTTTTCCACAGCATATCTAGTAAGGCTGTCGAGATCCAATGTCACATTTTTTTAAAATTGAATTCTTGATATTCTTAGCCTTCGCAAGGTGTCATTATAGTAAAATCTTCGCTGACCGTATGCTCTGTTGTGAAAAATCAGTGCACTGCCTTTAAGAAAAAACGTAGTTTCGCAGGTAATTTCGTCATTTTAATTGTATCTAATCTAGGTTTTCTTCCGTGTAATTTCGTCATGATAACAGTGTTGTATAGCCAAGCGTAGTTGTGGATGTAGTCAGATGGAGCAGAGTTGATGACGTTATTTCTGTATACAGTGGAGATACATAAAACCATGAATAAATTTGGAAATATTCCCTCACGAATTTAACCAATTTATTTATTCGATGCCTGAACTAAACAACAGACACTCTCAAACAATTACTTTGAAAGATTGTCTGAATTTATTATAACTGACTTGAAAATATTTTTAATATGAATAAATTTCGTCGTAATGCAAAGTAAAATTAGATGAGTTGCGAAGGGCTACAGGCGTCAAGAAGGAAGATATAAATAATAAGAAACAATATTTTGTAGTTATGTAAGAAGGTATGTCCGTATATTTTAAGAGTTGCGTTGTATTTGGAACATCGACAAGTTTTCTGATGCATTTCCTGTTCTCTATTTTATCTACTACTAGCTGATTTACCCGTACTTCGCAACGGTACGGTGTCTCAAATGTGAGTCAAGCTGGGAACTCCTTTTCCAACGCCCTTTTATACGATACCACACATGACCCCACCTCATCATCATGACACCTCCTAGTAAAAGCATTTGTTTCCCAGAATCCTGAGATGGAGACCGTGGGACACGAAAAGAGGAAAAGGCCGGCCTCAGAAAAGATAGGCCGATGATATTGTACCCGTCGCTGGCAGTGGGTGGATCCAGAAAGCCCAAAGAAAAGATCATGGAACCTATTTTCCAATTGAAAATCATGCTATCCTATTTATTCGTAATGTGCCGCACAAGATTTATTAAACAAATCGTTTTCCAAAATAATTTTCTTCAAAAGAAAATTCGTTAAACATACGAAGAGTACTGACGTAAGAGTGGATGGTACTATTATTATTTATTCATCCGCATTGAATTTGGTAAATATTTCGGTCACAAAATGAAAAGTACGACGTTTGTTGTTCAACAACAACGACCCAAAAACTTAAAATGTAAAATACGACAGAAAATTCCTTTTGCTACGGTCTCTTATAATACGAGTAATATTCAGAGTAAAATGTACAAAAGGGGAGGTCCCATACAATACTATAATATGTATGAAGAGATAGATATACTAACTACGGCGGTCATTATGATAATGAATAGAATTCCTCTAGATAGTCCCTATAACATTTCACGGGCGGTTTGTATAGAGACATTTTAAGTATTTTAAGCTCTCTAGATTAAATTAACCAAAAAATGTTTCGCAGAATTATTACATAGCGAGATAAGACAGATTTTATGAATATTTTCACATTCTAAAGTACGGAACCTATATACGTACCAACTACCCAACAAAATTTCCAAGACACGCATTCTTTACAACTTTGTGAGAGATAGCAAGTTCATTACTGCTGTCAAAATGGTTTAATGGTAGTACCTATGAAATATTTGCACAAATTCATTTAAAATGACGTAAAGACGTTTTAAATTCAGTAAAACTGAAAAATCCCAAGCACCTGTTAATAGATTGTCGAGTGGCAACCTAGAACAAGCAAAAGGAGCGTAGTATGACCTCAAGCAAGATGATCTGAAGATGTGGGGCGAATCGCAGGATGCAAGTGGATGCAGCATGCCCAGGATAAGGATCTGTGGAAAGTCAAAGGGGAGGCTAATGTACAGCATTGGAATTAAAACAGCTGAAAAAGAAGAAGACCTGGTGCGGTGCTGTCGTCCAAGGTACCCTTGTTGGGATCTGGTGTGGATGCAAAGATCGTCGGAGATAGAGTCAAATGGAAGATAAAAACGGAGTGGAAACTCAAGGCTTTGCTACCGACTAATCCCCAAGATTGGAGGATTTTTATGAACCATATAAAAAGTATTACGAATTGCGTGAATTTGACGAAGGCAAGAAGCGTGCGTATTGGTAAGACAAGTTTTTCCCTTCCTCCACTTCCAATAATTATTGATGGACAGTTAAAATTGAATTCTATCTAAATGTAACTTGTATTATTTCACCTGTTAATTTTAGAGTATACAACTGCCAGATCATTTCAGTTTGATAAGACACGATAGCCTGTTATCGACAACTCGTCAGGTTTTTTTAATTCAATAACCAAAAATAGATAGGCACCCAGAAATTAAGACACAAAAGTCGTCTTCTTCTCTTCTTCTTCGTCAGCCTTGGTCCTTCCACTGCTGTATATAGGCCTCTTCCATTTGTTTCCAGTCTTTTCTACCCCTCGCCTTTCTGACCCGCTACAGAGGTCACGTCGTCCGCCAATCTTTTCTGGGGCTTTCCAACACCTCTTCTGTTTTCGCATGGCCTCCAATTTCTCCAATTTACGAGTCTGGCTATTTAAAAAGGTGTCAGACAAGGAGACGCAAAAGTAAGCTAAAATAATTAGTAACACCGTAGCAAACAGCAAACCACATAGAAACCAATACTGTCGCCTGCAGTTGTGTTTTAAAATGTATTTGCAGTCTGCAGTTGTGTTGAGTATCGAAAAGTGTTCCACACAACTATAATACTCGTACCTATAGTCTCTGACCTGGTATCTATCAATATGAACTAGAATGCCAACAATTTCCTCATTTGTGTAGTTTTCATTAAAAGTTTTTCTTTTCAAGGGATGTGGAAAAGTTCGTTTGGAATATTTCCAATCAAATAATAATGTGTTTTTTTTTTTATTTTACTTTTAACGTGAATTGTACATTTTTTTAATTATCTCGTATTTACTTAATAATTGGAGAGCAATTATTATTCTCTGAATGATCATTCAACATGTTCTCGTGATCATTAGTTGGTACATAGCAACTTGCATTAGTTGGTACATAGCTTACTAAAATTTTATATCAAGTGTATCATTCACGTTGACATTTATTGACATCTAACGAAAACGCGCAAAAAATATGTTGTACTCGTAAATCGCCTCACCACCCTTCAATGTTTTACTATTCTTCCAGTATCCATTTTTATTTGGAAGATAGGATAAGAAACGAAGTGATTAGAGAGTTGAGTGAATGTAAAAAGGATGTTGTGACTAAAATGAAAGTCAACAAGTTGAGATGGTTGGGACATGTGGAGAGAATGAACGATGAAAGGATAACGAGGAAAATTTACCTGGGTGAAAGAAGAGGTGTAAGGGAACGCGGCCGTCCGAGAACCACATGGCTGGACCATATTGACTAGATCCTCAAGGACGGACGTGTTTTGAGTAAAAGTAATCGTAGAATGTGTATCGGATGAATGTGACGAAAACCCAAAGTGTGTGTAAGGATAGGAAAGTCTGGCGATCTGTTCTCTCTGCCTACCCCGCAAGGGAGGTGGCGTGAGGGTATAGGTAGTATAGTATAGTAGTATTTTTATTTATTTTTTTAATTATCAATTTTTTTTAGCATAATTAGTAGACAATTAGTATTGTAAACAAATAACTAATTTATGTAAATGGTGGAATTTTTTATTAATTTTATTTTCCGTTTTTTATTATTTGTACAAAATTACACCAACTCTAATGAGTTCATTTAAATTATTGAGGTAGAGACTCCTGGCTTTCGTTCATAATTAATTAAGTAGTTTGACAAATACAATAATAGATTATTTAATTATTTTTCAGCTAATTCCCTGAAACGTTCGTCTACTTAGGTTACGTTACGTTCGACCTTTAACCACTAATGTATGAATCAATTAATGATTAGGAATTTATCATTTTCCAGATGAGGTAAAAATGATTTAGGATTAAATAAAATAAAATAGTAATAAAATAAACCAAAAAAATACAATAAATTAAATTAGAGCAAATAAATAAATCTTTTCTTTGATTTTGAAGGTTTTACTTTGTGGCGACATTATATTATAATTAAAACAATATGAATTTGTTTACACCACTTTTATTTTGACCAGAGTCAATATGTTTCGGGAACTAATGTTCCCTTCTTCAGGACTTATACAAGAATTGTGCCGTCGTCACGGAATAACTCTCCTCTCTACGCATGACGTGTCCGTACCATCTCAGTCTGCCCTCCCTCAGCTTTTCTGTTATTATATAAATAAAATCAGATTTAATTTAATAAAAAAAAGAATAGAATAGGATAAGCAATTTAAGCATGCGACAAATACAGCAGAATACCACAGAATAGCGACCCAACTACGAGGGTTGGCTGAGAACTTCGCGGCCTTGAGAAAAAAATGTACTGGCCAGTTTCAATTTATTATTGATATGGATAATTTGAACCTTCATAAGGCTAATGGCAAAATTTGGCATCAATAGGACTAAGCTGGCACTCTTGGCACCATTTTTAATTCAACGTGTTTGAGATTTTTGTGAAAATGAGAAATTTTCAACCATGATCCACGATAATATGTTTTATTATCACAGGCTGTATATCAAAACAAACTTTTTAAAACATGTCGGATACATAATTGGAGTCTGCTCTATCATATGCGGTAGTCAAATAATGGGTAGCCGATTTTAAATGTGGTCAGCAAGGTGTTGAAAAAAACCCTCGCAGTGGAAGGGTATAAACTGCAGTTGTTTCGAAAAACGGCGATAAAATCATGGATGTGGTTCAGAAAGATCGCCAAATTAGTGCCTGGCAGATAGCAGAGATCCTAATGGTCTTATGTGAATGAATAGATTTCATATTAACTTCAGAACAGGGCTTGTATAAGCTTTCTGTTCGCAGGGTGCCAACGCCTTTGACTCCATTTTAAGGCCGAACAAACATGTGTTCGTTTTCGATTTTCATTGGAATTTTTGGTCAGGTTTTAAGCCGATCCTGAAGATTTTTTTTTTCGTCATGTCACCATGGATGAGACCTGGATCTCACAGAGCCCAAAAATAATCAAAATAGTGGCGGCATGGTGATTTTCCGTCTTCAAAGGAATCGATGTCTCTTTTGTCAACTGGAAAACTGATGGCATTAGTTTTTTTGGGAATTTAGGGCTAGCATTACAATAGACTACTTGACTAAGGGCAAAAAAAGGAATGGGAAGTACTTGTTAATTTAATAATCCAATTGCAATAAATTACCAACGCGGAAAGATCCGGAAAATTGGCCAAAATCGTGATCTTTCACCGCGACTCTGAGCCAGTTCACAGAAAATCAATTTTCATAGCCAAATTGCATGCCAATGCCTTCTAGTTGGTGAAACATCCGCCTTATTTACCCAAAATTGAATCGTCAGACCTTTCCCTCATCTCTAAGCCAAAAAAAAACTCAGCATGTAAAAAATTGACTCAGTTAACGGTGTTACAGTAAACGCGGAGCAATATTTTGAAGACCTTTACAATTTCTGCTATAAAACTAGGATCCTAGCTTTGAAACTTGGCTAGCAAAAGTGTATTCAACTTCGAATAGATCGTATAAAAAAATTATAAGAAAATCCAACCATACTCCAGTACCTTTGTTTCTCAAGGCCGCGAAGTTCTCAGCCTACCCTCGTATTAAGGCTTTTTCTTATCTTAGAAAATTGTACTGTTTCACTAGAAGTGGTCTGTTCTTAGTTTCTGGGGCAGGGATATCTCTATATAATAATATAATGCATCAAATGAGTGGGTAATATCCATTATATCTTTGTACAAAAGACTTATTCCTCAACGTCTAATTGATATAAAGAACTCTCTTCATCTTCACGCCACTAATAGTTTTTCTTAGATATGTAAATCACGTGAAAATATTTCTCCTTAATGTTCTACGTGCATCGTATACTAATTACGCAGACGTGAAACGTAGTTCTACGGTAGAACTAGGTAATAATTATTATTCCCCAACCATTTAAAGTGCACTGCGAATAATTATAAAGAGCTTTATATTGCAAGACTATGGTATAAATTTTATAGTGCAATGAATTCAAATAGGTACGTGTTTATGTTAAATTCAAGTGGCAATTAAAACGTAGGCATATAAGGTATCTAGATACTAGGCACGAAGCTACCTAAGAACACGATTCCCAACGTGTTACCTTTTGGATATAATTATAGGTATAATAGTGTCCAATCTGACGTAATCCCATAAGAAATGTTAGCCCCGCCTTCCCTTCTGCAGAAATCCACCCTTCGCCACTGGCTATCTAAATACCCTATTTTAAGACTCGCCACCCAACTATGACTTCACGGTCATTTCCCACGGCATTAAGGTTCAAAATCGCATGTTAAATAGCAAAAATAGCGTTTTTTCCATTTTTTGGGATTAATTTTGCTTCAATCAAAAAACTTTTACGGTTATTCCCTAGATTATAATGCATATTATCAGTATAAAAAAAAATCTCTCCGACTTTCAGGAAAAGAGATTCCGTCTTTCGGAAAAAAGATCAGAGGTGTTTTTAATAAAAAATTTTTGATTATCTATACAAGATATAAAAAATCTTTTACGGATATTCCCTAGATAAAGATTCAATGTATCTACCCTATTTTGTTCCAAAACATATTTAGTAACGGTTGTCAAGATCTAAGGTCACCCGTTTTTAGAAATTTATGAAATGTCAACAGAAGAAAAGAATGTCGTATAGTAGTTATTCAAAGTGCCTATTTAATTTTGTGTGCGGTAAACAATTATTTCCCTTATTGTCAGAAAGGTAATTTGTATAAGTAAGTAATATTACTATGCACGCCTTTTGCACATGAGTGAATTCAAACACAATGTTTCACTGGCAATATAATCTGCATAAAACTTTAAAACAATCCGAATTCACGCTATAGTAAAATATTAAGAGTACTATGCATACCGACATTTCAAAAATTTCTAAAAACGGGAGACCTTCTATCTCGACAACCGTTACTAAATATGCCTTGGAACAAAATATGGTAGATGCATTGAACATTTATCTAGGAAATAACCGTAAAAGTTTTTTGTATGTTGTATAGATTTCTCAAAAAAAAATTGAATAACATCTCTGATCTTTTTTTCCGAAAGACGGAAACTCTTTTCTCGAAAGTCGCGGCTTAATATATATTTTTTTGTAATGATAGTATGCACTATGCATTATAATCTAGGGAATAACCGTAAAAGTTTTTTAATAGACGCAAAATCAACCCCAAAAAATGAAAAAAAACGCTATTTTTACCATTTTATCGTGCGATTGTTCACGAGATTTTGAACCTTAATGCCATGGGAAATTACTGTGACGTCATTCTTGGTACCAAGCCCCTAAGCAAGGGATTTATATTTGTTTATTGCAATATCTTTAAGTCTCTTTACACAAATTTTGCTAGTGGGCGAATATTGGTTCTAAAAATAGTTTGAGGTTAAAACATGAAGAAATTCAATGTATTGCAAGGTATTCCTAGCATTAAAAATATTGTACAATACTGGTTCAGTTTCTCATGAAAAGTCTTCGAGAGTCTCACATGTGAAATTATATTATTATCTGTGACGACAAGCTTAACCGTGATAATGTGTTTTGTTGGTATTTCAAGGGTATCTAACCCTTCGACACTGTCTCTTTGAATTATGTTTCGATAAACCACTAGCGGTACAGGACTAATCAATCTGAACGTTCCTTAATCTCTTACAAACCCAAATATCAGGTATAGGGAAAGCCTAAGACATACGACTTCTAGCCCTTTACTAATTTATCTAGTACCTTTTCGTCTAAGAATTCAGTAGCCGTTATTTGCGTATACCAATCAATATTTATTGGAAATTATAACATTTTGTCCACTCGCAAAGAACCGATTAGATACATTAAAAACTGAAGAATAATTCTACAAATATCGTCAATAAGACACAAGTTTAACAAAGAGTCAAAATTTACAACAATTTTTAACCTAATATCAAAATCTGGAAGATAGAAATCTGAATGTAGAAAAGCAATCATAAACGATATTGAAGATTGGAAAACCAAATCTCGAACGGCAAAGGATAGATAAATATTTCGGACTACCGAGAACAGAGTTCTCCCATCCAGCAAACATAGGTGAAAGTTTAAGGATTCCCGCATTGTCAGAACGCTGGGTTCTTCGATTTTCCAATCCGGCTGTATTTCATTATTTTGTATTCATTAAATTTTGCTCGCTGGAAGTCAACGAGTACTTTGTGAGCTTGGTAAAAAATACAAAAAGGATTTATTATTAAAGTTTATCGGTGACCTGTTTTGTTGAAAAGCTTGTAATATCATTATGAATTGTCTCTTTGCTAGAAGCAATTCAATTTGTTTAACGGGCTAAGGTTTGCTTGTACCAACTAACAACGTTGAGCCATCGCTTCCCCTTAACTTGTTGTAACAGTTTGATATTATCTAAACTGCACGACAAAAAGTAGTATAGATATTTATTTAGCTCCGAGCGAAGATTGTTAATAGAAATTTCAACTGATTAATTTCACTATGAAACTGTATTGTCTATAAGTTTCTTAGATCAGAATTGATTTCATATGCATGTTGATTTTTTGTCGGTTCATTTTTCCAATCATAAGAGTCTTAAAAGATACAACACGAAATAAGTTTAATATGGTCTTTATTTAGTATATCTCTCCATATTGACGCGGAGCTCTGACCCCCAGATCATTTGTACAATGGTTGTATTCGGATACGAAAAAAGAAGTATCTCTCCAAGGATTATCGCCCACATAATTTGTTGACGACCAAGATCCATTTCTTATTTATAGAAGAATTAATTAGTAAACTGGTATGTATGATAATATTCGAAGGGACTATTATCAACAGTGAACACTCTCTCCGCCAAACTGAGAAATCATGGTTTGCTTTTCGTCTTACCCCCGACTTGTTCCACCGACTCATTCATATTATTCAGCAGTTACTTTTGTCTATATATTAATTTTAATCATTTATCCAATAGGTATATTGATATTGTTTTATATGGCAAATAGTTTATAGGTTCATTTTCCTGTTCTCGGAGGTGTGGAACAAAAAAGGTAGACGATTGAGTCAACCTGTTATAAAAGTGAGATTATCGTTGAAGGTAAAATGTTGAATAACACTATTTTTATTTTGTAATAAAGTTCTGTCATATAAAAACGTTGCCGTAATGAAAAAGAGATGTTGCCTCACACAAAGACTAAAATCCCGAATTTTTATAATCAAGGCAAAATATGTAGTTGTTAGCTACCTACTACATAATAGGAGTACTTCCCCAGTTTTATATTATAATACCTACCTATTGTGTAAGATATATTACGGTGTTAGTTCACGTATAGCTAGGTATATATTTTCTAATAAACACTCCGTTCCACCGATTCCACTTATCAGCGAAGGGGATAAACGAAGCATATCCTTATTTTTACTCCGTAGTAATATTAGGGAAAAGGGAATGTTCGTTTATTTTATGACTTTGTTGGGAAAATGCCGGAGTGACAAATAGGCAATTTAACCTCCTTGAATGTCTTAAGATTTTCACAGGCTATTTGTCCTCATATAATGAGTTCTTTTTTCCACACCCACTCCAAATAGAACGCTTATCGTTAAACTTAAATATTTATCCCCTCGTCTTTCATAATAATAAAACAACAAAATACTTTCACAAAGTTAACCAAAGTCACATCTGTCCAATAATAACCATTCAGTTGATTTTCCCTTAAATTATTTTATATTAGACCACTATAAAAATACTACCGTTTACATCGTTTATTTTCACAGAAAAAAGCATCTTAACAGTGTTTTGCGGACGATTACTGTTTACAGGATTTGGATGTATTTTGTCCAAGTTATATAGCGTATGATAAATGTCATCCGACTTGGCGAATGGCGCCGCCACGCGCAATTAAAACAATAAAAAAAACTGTCAAAGCTATTTTCTTTATTTGGTAAAATATGATTGTGTATAATAGGAAACACGCGAATCGCTATAAATATTCTAACTGTCCTATATATACGATACAACCATTTAATACAATATTAATTATTTGATAGCTATGATTAGAATATCTTAATTATTTTTTTGACTTAACAAAATAAATTATTCATTTAGTGGTCAAGATAATACATTAGAGAAATGTTGCGTTTTATATTGATACACATGAACTAAATACGTTTCACCTTTTCGCACACTACCATTGTCTTGTTTTTATAACTCGCATATTTTGCTTTGGTCAATAAAGATTTATTTATTTATTTGAGCAGCTAACCCGCATTTGCATCTATGAATACACCTGTCAAAATTCTATAGCTACCATACACATAAGAGTAACGCATAGGCATGTTAAAATTCGCATAACTACGTTCAATCGATATCTATTAATTTCTTTTACATAAGACACTATATAATGTAATCCAATGTTTAATACTAAATTTCTCTTGATAAATATTTTCTCTATTTGTAGGTTTTGTAGGTGGGTACGTCTAATATTGTACAACGTTTTAACTTGCTTAGAAACAAAACATCATACATAGTTAGTTACCCAATACAAGTTCTTGTTAATTAAATAATACCTATTAGATACAAGTACACCTACATACTATTATAATTCTAAGGCATTGACGCACTATGACTTTAGTTTAGCGTTATCCTAAGAGAATTTGATAACGTTGATATTATATATCGCATAAAGAAGATTATAATATACAGAGCCGAACCTTCAAAGAAGCTTGCATACTAATACCCTACTTTGAAGAGTAAATTCCTACTAATCCTCTAACTCAAGAGAATAGTGCAAACTCGAGCAAAATCCTTTTCAAGAACGCTTCAGGTCATTCAAAGTTTACATATTACCTACACACAATATTTGACACCATATTATATTACCACGTAATACAACATGGAATCGAGGCTTACATTATAAGACTAAAGAGATTAACTTATGCAGCATTATTATTTGATATGCCATAACTTCTTTACACATTCTAACTGTTGTAAAATGTTTATCATCTAATTACTTACTTAGTAAAGCTTTTATAGGCTTTGAAGATTATTTCATTATATACTCATACGCCTCAAAATAATCAAGTTTAGAAATTTTTGCTTCACACAGCCTTTTGGGTTTCAACAATTTTTTTATCAACACATACTTGCGAAATGTCCTTGAAAGGTTCCAAAGCTTGATGAATCCATCGGATGCTTGTTGTATAGCGGTTATTAACTGCATTTACTTTTCTTCAATGATTCAAGAATGACTTACTGCCTGAAGATGGTGTTAGCACCGTAACCGAAAGCTTTACAAATTTTGAAGAAAAATATACGCAGTGAAAAACCCTCAAAGTCGCTTCATACTTAGCTATAATGTATATAAACCAGATTCTCAAAGACGATCGTGTACTGAGTAAAACACACTTGAAATATGTACTTATTTATTTATTTACTCTTTCACTGAACAATTTAATACAATAAATCAGTACAAAACATATAACGGGTCAATAATAAATTAATGTAGAAACGCTCACTAAGGCGAGCTTATCACGAAATCCCACTTTCCTTTTTAAGTTTGAGAAAATGTGCAGTCTCCATTAAAAATGCATGACAAATTACTTAAACGCGTGACAGAATCAAGGAGTTTTACGCAAAGATAGTGCATTGTGGCATTCTGTACTCCCACAAGGAATGTATACAGAGAGATTTCAACAGTCGATAATGTAGATACCTATAGTGAAACAGTACACTCCCCTTACTACTAGTAAGATGAATGGCATAGACTATGATTAATGTTAAGATTTCACAGACATTCGCCCATAATCTAAGCTAATTATTTGGTAGGTACGATGTCTGTACAAAATGCCTCTTATTTTAGTACCCACTACCGTTAAATGGTGTTGCAATGCGTTTTAAATATTTAAAAATGGTTTTCCATTAATATTTCTCAGAAAAAGAATGCTAAAAATTATTTAAGATTGATATATTTAATAAATCATTTTTATGAAATAATATTATGTGGCTTTTTAATGAGCTACGACATCTAAATAAGAACAAACACAGTCTCGACAGAAATTTTCTTTTATTACAAATCTGGGTTTATCGAAATAAACCCAAATACATATTTTTACACTACTTCACAGAAAGATTGAAAAGCTTATGTTGAGAAGTGGTAAGATGAAGGCTAAATTAAATTATAACGATAAAAGATGTAAACTATCCAATGAATCATGTAAAATTGTTCACTAGGGCGAACTTCTCGCAATGCTGCGAATTCTTCCAGTTCCACAGCTCGACTGACAATCCGGTGGGTGGGGGTTCTATCCCCGATGCCAACTTACTCCACTTCGATACATAAGCTTACTACGTACGGGTATAAAGATTAAATTTAATTAGATAAACCCATATTCATTTAGAAAATATATTATACGAGTATAATTGGGTCCAGTTAACTTATGTTATGTGTCCTGAAACAGTAGGTAGGTTGTATAATACTTCTGTAAAGAATGAACTATATAAAGTATGAGGTCAGCATAACAATGCTGTAGTGTAAATTATTGTACTTGTGAATTTAATTACGTATTCCAAATAAGCAGTGACCTCAAATACCGAACAAGTGAAAGAATGCAAAGTATCTTAGAAATTTTATCGATAAATTCTCGTGGGGACATGGAATTTTTCATTATTAAATTTTAGCAGCTCTGTGTTTGTTGATTATCTCAACTCTTTAGAGCGGTAGAGTGGGTCTACTCGTTGAAATTAAATACATCTTCAGGTATATAAAAAAGTTTTATGTATGCAAGACTGGTGTTGTAACTAGAATGAAAGTGAATAAACTAATTTGGTTTGGTCATGTTGAGAGAACGAAGGATGACAAAAAAGATATACCTGAGCGGACGACGAGGTGTGAGGAAACGCGGCCGCCCGCGACTGGCCTGGTCCGATCATGTCGTCCAGATCCTCAAGGATGTACGCGTTTAGAGTAAAATGAATCGGAGAGCGTGTATGACAGATTGCATGAATGTGACGGAAGCTAGGAGTGTGTGTAAGGATAGGGCTGTCTGGCGCTCTGTCCTCTCTGCCTACCCTGCAAGGGACGTGGCGTGAGGGTATAGATAGATAGATTATGTACGTACGTCAAAAAGTAGTACATATGCTTGAATTTTTAAGTCTTTTGTGAGTTGTACTATGTAATTCCTCTCTTGACCCCTAACTAGCGGCTCAGGAGCATAAGACAGCGCAAGGTTAGCATGACGGTACCGGATAGAATAAAATGTACTATATTATTATTTTCATAGTAGCTGGATTGTCCGGGCTGTATGGCCGTGGTGTATTGGGCGATGTAATAAGACCCAACGTTTCGCCCATCTTCTATGGCGGGCTTCTTCAGGAGTGTGCGGGTGTAAATCGCGTGCGGCGCGGTAACGTACGGAGCGTTCTCTCATACATCTACACAAAATGGGCGAAACGTTGGGTTTCATCACATCGCCCAATAGACCACGGCCATACAGCCCGGACACGCCAGCTACTATGATTGACGCCGGCCTTGAAAGCCTTAGTATCTAATTATATTTATTTTAATTACTATCAACTTGTTTTCATATTTTGGTTTTCATTTTCAATTACAAATAAAATATTAGTTTGTCTAAAAGTATAATGTAATTTGCTTCGAATCAACCACATTTCATAATATAGATACTCGGATGTTATTTAATTTCACGATTCTGATAAAATTGTAACTGTTCGGTATGAATATTCCCTGAGTAAGTTAACAATAATATTTTAGTATCCTTCGTAAAAGTTTTTAATGCGAGTGTTTGATACAAATAAACATATTATTTTGTAGGTACCAGCGAGAGGAAAAGTTGTAGTTTATACTTCCAAAACTGCAATCCTGAATTTGACATCATTTTATTTACTCTTTTAGTACAAATAATCGTAGCTTAATTTATGTATCTCTTTTTATAGTAATTGTGATGTGCATTTTTCCCACGTATTTATATTTTTTACATAATAAAGGATCTGGGCTTGTATACACAAATCCAAAACCCGCACAGTAAACTAAAAACTCTAGTCGTGAAATACAGAATTACATATAAGTGGAAGATTTTTAATGGCAGGCTCTCGTATGAGACCAAAAGTCTGACTCTCCCGACATACTCGTTGTCTTAATCACATAAGTTGTCTTGAATTTATTAGGGGCTACAAATGGCCTTTTTATACTTAGAGAGAAGATGGAAAAGATGGTCCTTGCTGGGACGATGATGTTATGAGATTGCCAAATTCGATAGATGACCGATAAAAGCGCTGTTTTTCAGTCTACTACATCCTCATTCACTGTATATCGTTCCTATAAGAGCGTTAGGAACGTTATGGAAAGATACAATAATGGACTTGCCTTCTATCCTCCTGTGGACCAAGGACTTGCCTTCGAATCTTCCTGTGTTTGTAGAAGACTCTCTCTTCTCTGTGTCTCTGCGATCGTCAAGATACAGTTGATTTTAGACCTTCCTTTAATAAAATCCTATACTTAAGTTAAATTCAGTATAACTCATGAATTTTGTCATTACAGATAGAAGGAGATGTGTGCTTTTTGTCGTTCTTAAAAGAAATAAAAATACTTAGAAATCATTTCCATACATAAAAAACCTATACAATGTTTTAAGTGTAATGTGTATATATATTTGATACAATAAAATAAAGTATCTTTGCAAAAGAAAAAAAATCGCAAAGAATAAAACTGTTTGATCTAAATAAAATTTAATTTTCTATGAGTGCGCACCAAAGAGAACATTTGAATTAATTCGAGGCGGTTAGTCAAAGCTTTGGGTGCTGCATAGCAGAACGTAGGTACGAATAACGAATAATGTTAATAAGACAGCCTGAAAAAATACTTTGTAATAATTTTTAATATTATTTTTTTTCTTTTTTTCTTGCTTTATATCGACATAGTTTTATCTGACTTTGTTTACTTTCTACGTACAACTTGCTTACCTACCATAAATTTTTCGTATTTTTTATTGAATTAGACCCAAATACATTTTATTATCGTATTAGTGTGTATGAAAAATTGTATGAATCTGACAGAAGCACGAAGTGTGTGCAAGGATAGGAAAGTCTGGCGATACGTTCTTTATGCCTACCCCGCAAGGGACATGGCGTGAGGGGATAGAATAGAATAGAAAATATTTCTACACTTCACAGTAAGCTAGCAAAGCTTCGTGTCGTGTCGTGAAGTCGAGCTAGTCGGCATTGGGAATCGAACCCGTGCTCATCGGATCAACAGTCGAGCTCGTTACCAGGTCGCCTACGGACCACCTCAGTTTCTTTACAAAAAAAAGAGTGTTTTTAGTTTTTTTTTTCAGAAATCTATGTATACGAGATATAAAAGATGTTACGGTCATTCACTAGAGGAAGGTTCAATGTATTTACGTTATTTTTTTTTCAAAGCATATTATAATAGTAAAGTTGTCGAAAAAAACTTTTCGCGATACCCAATTTCTTGAGTAATTCTCTGGTACATCAAAAATTATAGGGTGTTTGATAGATGAATGTATATATCTTCAGGGGTGATAGTAGAGGTCATTTGGGATCTTTTGAGCCAAACTTAGCTTAGTGACCTCTTGAAGTTATTGTAACATATCTTTATGAAACTAATGTTTTATTATTATGTTTTATACATCATTTGAAAGAGTATAAATCAGAGAAGTTTTTTCCAAATTTTTGAATCTTTAGGTAATTTTCTTCTTAAGGAAAATCCCATCTAAAGTCGTGTCACGTTTTTGAAATAACCATTTATCGAAACTTTAATCCAATATTTTTTATCATTATTGTTTCTTTAGATTGAAACTAATGAGTTTAATAGACCAAACACATATTCAAGAAACAAAAAATAATTAAAGAACTGAGTAGGTACCTATACTTACGAAACTATTGGGGTAAATCTTAAGTATTTCGGGGTTTTTCGATAAAAAGTTAAAATCTCGAACAACTCGAGAACCGTTCGACTTTGGACTAAGCTAAGTTTGACTCAAAAGATCCCAAATGACCTCTACTATCACCCCTGAAGATATATACATCCACCTAACAAACAGCCTGTACTATAACGTAGTTTCTGTCTTTGGCAACAAATCATTATGTGTTAAACACTTGTAGTACGAAATAATAAGATATTAGTCAAACTGCAAACGTCCTTAACACTTGTTACTCCGACACAATCGATAAATATGTTGGGAATTAATAACACTTGTCTGAACCTAAAAGTTGAGTCCAAAAAATCCTAATAGGTTTTATCACAAGAAAGTGTGGAGTCAGTCGGGGAACACTATAACCATAGTAATAATGTTCCTAAATGTTGACCTTTCTTATGTTAAGGGCCTATATGCACTGAGCGAAATTTGTTCTAAGATAATACCTTAATTATTTAGGCATGGAACCGGATTAATCTGTGCCTATGTACAGACGAAATTACATTACTTCAGTTTTAGGTTAATTGTGAAATCGTTTCCAGCTGCAGCATATACCTATACAACTTTAAAAATAAAATTAAAATTAAAATTAAAAAATACACGATTGACAGCAGGATGTGGTGGAATGGGTGAACGTTGCCCTGGACATAAAGTGATCACTTAAGCCAGGAACACCCATACTGCTTCACATAACGCTGCATTAAATGTGAATGAAGATGCCTCTTGTCTCTGTTGAGGAAAAACTTTAAATTTGTTCTATTTTCGCCTCAACTTTGTTAGCGCGTCCAAATATTGTATGAGAATGTTAGCACGAAATAAGAATAACGTCAGCGACAAAGTGAATTATACATTTTTAAAAGAAACCTGGGAACAAATTTAAAAATCTAAAACAGTCCATTTGTTAAGATTAGGTATAATTGCCAGTATTTTGGCTAAATTATACTTTTACATCTAAAAACTGACTGGAAAATCCTCAGATCCAGTAAATATCAGGGGTACTTTCGGAATATTATTCTTTTCAATGAATTTCCAAATATTGTAATTTCAAAAAGTCAATCTGTAGTCCATACTTTCTATCACTGTCTTCAGCTTCGAGACGACTCTCTCAGTATTGGCTGAGAACAATTCAGGGCGCCGAAGCCGGATGACAGCATATAGGACCTTAATGTCGACGGCCATACTTGAGAGTAGAGACTAGTTTACAATGGATTTTTTTTAGAAATACCGCGTCTTATTTTGGTAATAGTGTTTTTTGTGATAAAGGTATTTCGATACAATAAAAAAAAGACAAAATTAAATTCCTAAAAAGTCTTTTTTAACGTTTTTACTACCTCAACTTATATTAGAAAAAAATGGTATTGTGTTTTTTTTAAGAAGTTAAATTGTTTTTCACTTTAAGACATACGTATAAATAGGGACGTGGACAAGGAAACATTCAGAATTTTGAATTTGTAAGAGATTAAAATACATTTTTTTATTGACTGACGTGTTCTGAGTAAAAGGAATCATAGACGTACGACGAAGTGCATGAATGTGATGGAAGCCCGAAGTATGTGTAAGGATAGGAAGGTCTGGTGATCAGTTTTCTCTGCCTACCCCGCAAGGGATGGGGCGTGAGGGGGATAGAATATAGAGTAGAATAGAGTTAAGGAAAAAATGAAAAACTAAATAATTAGGTAGGTCAAAATCCACAACAAAATTGACTTTAGCTTTCGCGACTAGTATTCGAGGATTTGCACCCTTATCATTTGAGGTGATTGTGAATAAAGTCGTCTGATGATGAGGGTGCCAATCCTCGAACACTAGTCGCGAAAGCTAAAGTCATTTTTTTGTGGATTGTCTAAATATTTAGTTTTTCATTTTTTTCCCCTTAAAAATGGGCTTCCACCAAGTTCCAACGGTCGAAAACATCGAGATTAGAATAGAATTCCTTGTGGTATAAAAATAGGTAGATACCTACTTCTGGTAGTCAAGATTTCCAGCAAAAACAACGACATATAAGAGTGGTTTTTGTATTACGAAATTCCTCTCAAATTTGACGAAGCTTTGGTAGAAAATCGTGCGCTGTCCAGCAATTCTTTTGTTCTTAGTTCTTATCATCTCCCTAGCGTTCCACATTTTTCTTTGTTCGTTTCCAACACAAAGTAAGATATTTAATTTAGATATTATTTCCTTTAAAGGAACAAGGTATGCACGAGTCTTAATGGCTGTGCATAACCATTATAAACACCTGCTACATGGGACCTTTGTACTGCGAAAGTAACCCGCAAAATAACTCTTTCCGTCCAACCCGGCTTGTCGTTCTGCGTGATATTTTAGTTAGTATGAAATGTTTTAATATTTCTCTTAACTTTCGTATATTTTTTATTATATATTTTTTTATTTTTAACTACTAATTCGGAACCATTTTAAATTTTATTATTGATACCTACAATTATAAGTTAGTGTTTATTGTTGCAATATTGTTGTATACTTATGTAGATAATGTATAATAGTGGATTCACTATGTTGCAAGGTGTATACTTTGCAGTACCGTTTGCAGAAGGTGTCTATATACGAGTAGTTGTGATTTATATTGTATAAAAGTCTCTGTGTAATAGTTAATCATGTCATAATATGTACTAATTTGCAAACACTCAAGTATTCATTTACTTATTGAGAGAGTAGTACAACGTAAAAACATGTATACCTTTATACCTAACTGTTGATAAATTATAATTGTACCTATGCTATATTTCCAAATAAATAAAAAAATAACATAAATCTATTAGGTGCAACGAATACCTGAATGACACAATGCGACAGGATTCTGCGGAGAAATGGCCTAGATGAAGGTGGCATAAGGAAAAAAAGAGTACACAACCTTAATTAACCGACCCAAATAGCCTCCAGCGGCAATAAGTTGGGATAGTGCCAGGAAGAAGAAGAAGACAATTCTATTACGTGCGTAGGCCTGATCCCCGTGGATACGAGATTTCACGATAGATTTACTAGGGATATATTCCAGTACCCAACTTTTATGTTCAGAAAAATTCCAAGAATTCGTAATTTTTTGTAATAGATTTCGGCTATTTTTAGATATATAAGTTTCAAACCAAAATAATTATTCGGAAACGATTAATGGTGCTGTATTTGTAATTAAGTTGAAAAATGCAGGCTATTATGTCAATTTTGACTCCTGTTTTGCAGACTTTTGACCCTAGTAATACAATGATACAACTTACTAAACAATATTGTTGAAAAATAAATAGGCTTGCAACTACCCTATCTTTTCACGGCGAATATTCCAATATTACCCATCTAGATACGTATCTGAAAATGCCTATTTTTCGACAAACGAGAATAAAAATGTATTGTAGGCAGGTAGTTGAGATTTTTCAGAGGAAACTATGTGTAATACAGGAACCGTTCATAGATATTGATTTTTCCTACAAACAATTCCGTAAGTTTATGCAAAACGTTTACGAACTTTGCCATTTTTACGTCCATGAAAGAAAGTATAGAAATATAAAACAGTTGTGCTTTTTTTCAAATTTCTGCGGCACTTGGCCATACAACAGTTTCCTTTTAAATCTGAACTTTTATTACCTTTCTGGAGATTGAATAGGGAATGTATTTTCCTTGTGCAAACAGTCCCACAATATGACATTCAGATTAGGACCGTCGTGTGTACATAAACACAATGTCTGCAGGCGTTGGTTTGGTTTTCAATTTCATTTATGGATCATAAACCAGCACAGTACAAAGGTTAAAAAAATGGCACATTTCGCTCTATACGTTTTTCATACACGGAAAGTATCTAAATCTGAAAAGGTATATTGAATATTGATTTTATGTGGGATATTTTAATCCTACATGACTTAATAAAGGGAATGGTTGAGGGGACAAACCACAGAGGGCGCCCCCGACTACAGATCTAGATACGAGGACATGAACTGCGCCAAATATGTGTGTCGAGCTAAAGAAAGCTGCAGAAGATACAGAAAAATGGATATCGAGATGCAAGAATTTGCTGCAAACCAATCCATAGGATTGAGACTGTTGAAGATTTTGATTATCGAGCATTCAAGTAAACCCGAAGACATGTAAATTTAAAATAGGTATCTGGACGGATTTCGTGTAACGCGTATTTTAAATTCAATTTCTGCGCAAAATAATCAGAAAACAAAATGCCTAGTCAGAACTGAGAAAGTAAAAGACACGAGAAAAACGATGTAGGAAATTTTTACGTTGTCTATCTTGGAACTATCATCTTTGTTGAATATAGTCTTTGTTCGCCATGGTACAATCCAGTCACGTAGTAGGTACATACTTACTTACAGACACATACAAAAGTAAAACTATAACATCTGCTCACGCTGCGTCAGTTAATGTTTTTGATATAACAACCGAAGGTTTTTCAAAAATGTCATAGAATACAGCCGAAAGCCACTGACTTTAGTACAGAATCGCAAAACTAAGGATCACAAATATATTGAAACCTCAACGGTGCATACTTGAATCCGGTTTACACTGTGATATATTCGGAAAAACCTATACTATCCTCCTCTTCTCTTCTAGTGATTTGATACAAATTTGCAATACTATTGTGTGCATTTCATTTCTTTTTCTTACTTATTACATTGTTATATCAGTGTAGGTTTAACTTTATTCAATTTTGACAAAAATTTTAGGTCAGTTTTTATCTCAACATACTTTTTATCAATTATGAGTAGTTAATTTTTTTTTCTTTCATAGTTATCCTGTCTTTAAACTTTGTCTGATTATATGTGTGCACGTTAATTAGGGCATTGTTTGAACTCCGCTTATTTCCATTAGTAAAACTATTTTCTAAGTATACTCAATGTCTTTACATATGTGTGCTTATATGCAAATAAATAAACAATGTTTCATCTTTCAAACTCATAATAATGATAACATATCTATATGCGTTCAAGAAACGTATTAAACAGTATGTTTTTACAAAAAGAGACATCACATGAGAAGTAAAATGTTATAGTGAAAATAAAGTAAAGTGTTAGTGCTACTTATATGTACTCGTATATATTTGTGTGTCCCCTTATACCAGCACGATAGTTGCTGTCTGGGGACTAGAACATATTGTGCAAAATATCATATTGATATATTTTAATTATATTGTACATAGATATTTACGGTAAATAAAATTTATTATTATTATTATTATGTTTGTATCTCTTTTCTGTTCATACTATTGTTCAAAATTTATCATGAAATTTAATATTCATTACACTGTGTAAAGATTAACGCGAAGTTTCAAATTGAAATTGACGTTTCAGCAAAGACGATGAAAAAAAGAGACGAGTAATATAATGTCACTTTTCTTCTTACTGTCGCCCATATAAGTAGATATCTCTTCTAAGGAGAATGAGAGAGATGTGTATATATTTAATATACTGAAGAGTGCTATAATCATAATAATCTATCTATCTATACCCTCACGGCGCGTCCTTTGCAGGGTAGGCTGAGAGGACAGAGCGCCAAACAGCCCTATACTAACACACACTCCTAGCCTCCGTCACATTCATGCATGCAGTCATAGACGCTTCCCGATTCCTTTTACTCAAAATGCGTCCATCCTTAAGGATCTGGTTACATGATCGGACAAGGTCAGTCTCGAGCGGCCGCGTTTCCTCAACCCTCTTCGCTCACTCAAATATATTCTTTGCCATCCTGTCATCTTTCATTCTCTCAACATGCCCAAATCACAATTTATTTATTTATAATGAGAAATATTCCAAAAGTTTAAGACATAAAATACAAATATACACAAAGAAATAATATTATCCTCAAACAGCAAAAAATGCTGGTATGACAGGAATTTAAACCTCTATTGTAATTACCCCCTTAACACAAGTTTTCCTTTATAAGGGGGGGGGGGGGGGTAAAACGTTATAATTTAAGATATATTTTATCAATTGTAAATTATCTATAATCTGTAAACTTATTGTAACAAAACATGTCTACTTCTAAATAAATAAATAAATTACTATAGCACTTATTTTGTCTCACAGTAGTTGTACTCCTTCAATAATAATATCAATAAATTAATATATTCTGATCGTGACAGACCCCTGGTCTTCATCCACATTCTTATAAAGTTGTAAATGAGATATATTATGTATGTACGTAGGCGAATGTAGATATATTTTTGTTGACCATTTGAATTCGACGAACCATAAGTTTTTCAGTTCCCACAGAACTGTGGATTTATGACTTTTTACCAACCCCCGTTTCATACCAAACCGTGGTGATTTATTTCCCTTTTTGGGTTCGTCCACGCCTCAAACAAAAAAAATAAAACAAAATGTCCTTTGAGGAATTGCGATCATAAACTAGATGAGTTGGTATTGAGTGAGTGAAAATTAGAGTACCCCTTTTGATGACAATAAGGTTTCATTATTTTAACATTCAATTCATATTCTTTCTAACTCGTCATTTAACATAATAAGTTAATACAGATATTCCATTCGGACCATCTTACGTCACAATGTTCTACAAATCTCTTTTATTGTTATTCTTTCTCTTGTATTAGATCTGAGGATCTGTATATTATTACAGAGTGATCTGTTTATTTCTCTTAGGACATTGAGCTCCAACTGACTCGCTACATCTTTGTTAGTCTTTCTCACTTCCTGGTTGGTGTGTTATTATTGGCTACCAAAACTTTTGTTGTTTATTCTCTCCACTCCTAGAATCCTTTTCTGGTCCTGCCCCATCTTACAATGTCTTCCGTGTTGCATGCTCCACATTTGATAGTACCTTTATATCTATATTTTACTAACGATAACCTCTTAACGCCTCTGTAGGAACAGAGATGTTTGAAGCATGGATATAAGTACAGTCTATTATAATTACGAAATTTTTATTTCCCCTCCACATTGGCATTGCAAAATATACCGGAGCAGATCGTTTAGCATGGGAAGAAATGGACGAGGTCTATGTTCAGGAGTGGACAGTTGCAGACTGAAGAATAATTCATTGCATCAAAGTATGCCAAGAATTTTATACTATACAAAGACTGACATGATAAACTTTTGTCTACTACTGACTATTTCCTACAGTTGCTCACAATCATAGTCCAATAAAAAAAACTATGAACTGCAGTAGATTCTTTCCAGTAAACTTTAAAACAATATGTAAAAAGTATAGAGAATGCGTAGTGGATGAAGAAACGGAATGTTCGCTTCGTTACGGGAATGCAAACTGTTGGAAGGAAGAAACATACTTTTACTATAAAATAGACGCGATCTGCCTTTTTATATCAAAGTTCTAATACCTACAACTATCCATGGAGGTACAAAGAACTAAAACAATGCAACACACTGTTTTCTTTATCATTATTAGAATCATCGAATTAGAAATTATAATGTCATCTCACAGTCTTTCTTCTTTCGTATATGAACCAAGAGTAAAATCTCAGTATTTTTATTCAGATACGATTATATTCATATATGTGTGATGAAAAATAAGTCAGGATTTCTATCAAAATATCATTGTGAAGATGGTTCCAGCACGGGAGCCGAAAGCTCAACGTCAAAAAGAAATACACTCTACAGTGTACACCCCAGAAACACGAAGAGCATATAATATGTAAAGAGCATGAAAACCTCCGCAACTATCCATCGTTTAGGTTTTGTGTTAGGATTCAGTAAAAATTTATAAGAAATTGAGATATTTGAACATAACGTACAATTTCTAAATAAATATGGCTTCGCACATAGAAACAAAAATGCAAAGTTCTAATACCTTGCACTATGTAGCCGGCACTAAGCCCAGCATTTGGACGTCTGTTGAAGACACAAAATGTTGCATTGCAGTTACCTTAGTATTGTATAGAATAATTGTATAAAATCATTGGTTATTGATGTATAGATTTAGTATCTGGATGACCCTTATAGTCTACGCGGGTTAAAAATAATACAATGTTTTATTATTTTAAACAACGTCCTAGATTTTGATTATACATACGAGTACTCTTACCAATATGACTAATAAAATTAATGTTTATTCTACATTTCGTACATTTTTGACATCCACTATAACCTCTTAATATATTTGCTACACGTCACGTATATTCGAATAAGTGGAGGATCATACATCCCCCTAAGACAAATTTGATTACGGAGACGAATAATTTTACTCAATAATAAACTTATGCATTTACCTTTGTGGGAAATAAAATTACGACTTCATCAACAAAGTTTACGTCAGAGAGACTGCTTCACATTATTACCTTTATTTAGAGACTGTATAGTTTAATAGTCAGTAAAGAGTTCATGGTTGGTGCAGTTGGTTGAAGCGGCAGTCTCTCAAGCGGGAGGTGTCAGGTTCAAACCCCGGCGCCGGCGATGTATTCCACACTTTGCGATACAGGCTTTTAGCCTATTGCAAAGTGTGTAAGAAAGTATTTGGGTTTGTGTATGCAAGTTCAGATCCTTTTTTTTTTCTTTATAAAAATCTTAACTTTTTCTTAGACAGTTTGACAGAAAAATATTGTGAAGAAAATTATTTGCGTTTTTAACACGAATTAAAAAACTTGGTGTCCCAGTCCTATTGTCGAATAACTTTAACGATAATAACTTGCGACGACTAGATTTTTTAATACCCTTTTTTTATTAAATCCTTAGTATTCTGTATTTTTGTTATCATCACCATATTTTTTGTAGGTACACAACATTTATTTCTTAAACTGTCTATGAAAAACTAAAAAACCACAAAAATATATATATACTTTTCGCTTAAAAAAAAGTTAAATGCGTGTAACGCCACTTTTCTCCACCTATTTTTCTCACATTTTCCCGAAAATAAAACGCTGGTTGTCAACCCCTGCACACCTACTACCTAAATTGTAAAGAGATATCGATTTAGATCTGTTACTGCTTATTACCGTCAAATGGGAAAACGCGGTAAGTCGAGAAAGATGGTTTCGAGAAAAACGCATTAAGGTTTTTTTTTTTAATTCGCCATACCGCACGTATAATTTTATATACGGAAAATATTTTTATGATATTACTTCAATATTACTATCTTGTTAAAAAAAAAAAATCTCACACGGTGGTGGGGTCTGTTTTTCTGGTCTTTCGCCGCCTCTTTGCTCTATCTTGCGCATTTTCCGGTACAACGTCACTCTCTCTCATGTCCTGCCTCACCACTTCCCTCCACCTGCGCTTGGGTGTTCCTCTGGATCTCTCACCGGGAATATTAAGTGTTTGTGCCCTGTTGTCAATATACTCTATCCATGCTAGAATGGTATATGTCGAAAAATAGTAAATTACGAATTACCGCATTTACCGAAATCTCACAACGATGGTAAAAAAAGACAGCAACTTCATCATTTTAGAGTGTTTTCACAGACTTACCGCCTTTGGTCAAGTGCTCTACAGCCTTACTGGTTTCAAAAACTGATGGTGTTTTCTATTTAATGCTGAAACAGACCACGAGAAATCCAATAAGCGAGAATAAGGCAAAACTCAGTAAGTCGACTTACCGCGTTATTGACGGCAGTAATAATATGTACTCGTATTGTATACGATAAGTCTATGAGTAGATGAATAGATAGAAGTAGATACTTACAGGAACACGTATGTGAATGACTTGAAATGAAAACCCTGTAAACCTCAAATTGATAAAGTTGTCACTCAGCGTGCGCCCGCTGTTAGCGACTCGGTAACTTCGGAGGTGTTACTCTCGTCCCATGAGCAAATATCATACGACTAACAAGCTTCACCAAAAATTTTGATTGACGCGTTACATATAGGCAACGTTGTCGCTAATATATTGCATATACAAATACGAAATATTATATGATTGATAGTAGTATTGTACTAACAGAAACCGCGTACCTAATATGTATATCATCTCTTCTCCATTATTCTCGGGTGTACCGTGTGTAGGTTGTCGATGTTGTCGAGCATTCGACCTACTTGCTAAGGCTATCTTTAGTCCTGACTAATTAGTCCTGCCATCTCCTTGGAGAAGAGATTAACAAGGACCGTGAAATCTACAAAGCTATGTATATCATGTCTGATGGGTTCGAATTCATATTATTACCTCATAATATATGACAAATTAAGCCATTTTTTTTAAACTAAATTAGGCATTATCTTTTCAATATCGGTACCTCTCTCTCTCTTCTTCATTGACGAGACATCTGTCCCCCGCAAGGTGTATGGCCCATTTGATGGAAGGGGCCATCGTTTGCACCCCTCGATAGGTCCATGTCATAGGTGAGCGTCCTCTTGGTATTTGTCCCGGTATTTTCCCTATTACAATTAATTTCTCGAGACTTTCTTCTCCTCTTCAAGCCATATGACCAAAAAACTGAAGAATTCGACGAGAATATTGACGTGATACCTACTTACAATGTTTTAATTATTGTAAATTAATAAATAAACACTGAAAAAAATAATAATAAGCAAACAGACTAACAATTTGTTTTTATCGCTGTTCTGGATAGACAATTCATAAATGGAGGATTAATCATAATTATAATCGACTTTTTATTTTATAGAAAGTATCTGGGTTAGCTTCCACAAACCGAAATACTTTCCTGCATACCTTGCACTAGGTTAAAAGTCTGTATCGCAAAGTGCAGAATACATCGCCAGCGCTGGGGTTTGAATCTGGCACCTCCCCCTAGAAAGACTTCCGTCTTAACCAGTTGCGCCAACCATGCTCTTTTTGCGATATTCTTTACAATCGATGTGATCACGTTTGCTATCGACTATCACTAATGAGCAGGACACATAGCAATATAACACAACAGTAGAAAAACAGTAACCCAGAGTAATAAAATAAAGGTCATGATTTAGAAGATACCATTCAAAATATTTAGAGGTTGGTAGGTAAATGAAAACGAATCCTCTAAATATATTTTCTTCAGCAATAAGTACTAAGAAACGTATTTTTTATTTACCTAAGTGCTTACCTAAATGAATACTGTCGAGAAACATTCAAACACCAAAATCTCTATTTCGTGTATAATAATAATTAAACAGATTTAATGAAGTGTTCAAAGTAGGGAAACTAACAATGATAATAATTAAAACTCTCTGTCCTAAATAATGTACCTACATTATGAGGCAGCCCGCTATTCTCAAAAAATATGATGCTGTTTCTCTGTACTCAGATTTTGGAGACAATTTCAAAACATATACTGTCATACCTAACGCCACTCCAAACGTCTTGCAATGGCTTGATGATTTGGATGTTGCTCTCTCGTGTCTTCTGGATATAACAGCAAAAAATCTTTGACTCTCTTAACTTCTGACGACGCCACCTTTCGGTGGTTGATACAAACATTATGCCTGAAATATCAGTGTTTAAAAATCGTCTTACAATATTGCAGGTATTAATATTTCCGATTATTGCATTTTTATGTGCAAATTGACCACTGAATCTGATTTGTTTAAATTATTTATTAGCGATTTTTTATTATACATTTAGCTAATAATATTAATGGAATTATATAAACCGACCTAGAATGCCAAATATTTTTTTATTTCACCTTCTAATTCTGTATATTTACGATTTTTTACGGTTGTTTGAATGTTAAATGTATTTGGTATAACGATACTTAGTGAGCAATCGATGTGTAATGTGTTTATCCCTTTGTAAAAACAAACAATCTGAGAAACCCATCTCAAGGTTCTCTGGTTCCCTGGTTCTCATAATAATATTGTCACAGTAATTCACAGTAGTTTCCATACTACGATACTACAGCCATTTAACTTACTTAGTAAATAGTTAGATATCTGTTAATTTTAATGGACAGAGTCATTATCTTACTAGTTACAGTAGCAGGAATAGGTTAATATGAAGAGGTGCTTATTCTGAATCTGAATGTTACCGCACACAACCCCAATGCTTTTGGATTAATTGTCGAACTAATACGGCGAAATGTCAACCTATCTAATGTTGTCCCCTATGAAATTTGACTAGGTATTACTTTATATTATTTTCATTTATACCTAATCTTCTTCCTTCTTCAAACATCTCTTCTCTGCTGGATATAGGCCTCTTCCATATGTTTCCATTTTTCTCTATCCTGAGCTATGCAATCCATCTTCTACCCGTGACTGGGATAATATTGTCGGCTCATATTTCTGCAGACCAACTCCTCTTTATTTATCCCACGGTCCACATTTTTTTTAAACAAAATATTGACAGCGGGATGTGGTGGGAACGTTGCCTCGGGCTTAAAGTGATCACTTTGGCCAGCCACAGCCTATTCGTAAGCTTTAGAACATCCACCCTGAATCCTCCCCAAGGGAGTTCACATAACTAAAACAATATTACTTTGTTTACACCACTTTTATTTATATAATGTCGCCACAAAGTAAAACCTTTAAAATCAAAGAAGTTCACATAACAGCTACAATATATGAATACATCTCAGTTTTCGCTTCTGTTGAGAAAATTGTGTAAAAAATAAATAGTGTATCATTTTCAACTTTTTATTTACTTACTCGTTTTTTATGCCGTTATAAATATCAAAACTTTGGTTCCACCCTTAGCCTCTGTCTATACTAAGCTGGCGACGCCCCTTGTACTTTGTATCGCAAATATTTAAATTAGGACGAGATACGGTTGTAATAGGATATACGGTGATAATACATGGCGATATAATAATGATATACAAAGTCGTTTTCTTCTTAGAGATATACTAGAAGTAAGTAGCAGAGTATAAGCAGCAAGAGGAAGTAACTTAAACGTAATCATCAAGAAAGGAAAAGGTGATTTAAACAAACGTTTTAAGATTTCTACGAAAATTGAAGGAGGGCAAGTTCATGAATGGATGATTTACGCCGTCTCGATTAGCGTTAAATCTCTAAACAGATTGATACTTTCCGTAAAAATATTTCATTTATTTATTTAACATTTATTTTGTGATGAGATTTCTAAATAAGATAAAATACTTACTGTTTCTTTTACTATGTAATACATATCTAGCTTCAAATATTTTCCCTTTCAAAAGGCACTACGGCATTCATCACATTTAATTTTGTGATGTTTGTTTAATGTATAAACCTGAAGATTCCAAGTGCCTTAAATGGGGCCTACGGATGATTACCGAACATTAAAAAAAAGGTATCATTCTGTTTCTTCACAAGTCCTGCAGCTTTCATTTCAGGATATAGGCCTCTCTCATTCGCATTCATCTCTCTGTGTATTTTGCCTCGGATGTTCATTACAGGCCAGCTGTCAACTTCAGGTGATCTCTCCAACGCATCTGTGGGCGGCCTCTAGGGCGTTTACCCACACACGGACGCCAGAACAGGAGACATTACCTTTCCTTAAAAATCCATCTAACTGATGACAATCCCTTGTTTCCTTCCTTGTTCATTTTCAAATCCACCTATTTATTTATGTATGGATAATATTATAACGTAACGGGCAAAATCCCGGTTAGGATATAGATAAAATAAATCAAACGTATCTTACGGTTGAAGAGTAAATGCCTTTAATTAGAATACTCGTACAGTGGTTAAATCAAATCTGATTTTCCTTTCTAACCTTAATTTCGGCGCATAAAAATCGTCGTAACTATCATTCACAATACAATCACGACTTAATATATAACAACAACATTACTACTTATACCCAACACTAGTAAACCGAAAGCCGTAGGTAGATTGGTAAGTACGTACAGTGTGCTCCCGTGCAGTGAATGTGTGAGTATCTGAATATTCACGTTGTTAAGAAAAATGTTCCTTTATTTCCTCTCTTCCTGATAATAAATCACTTTAGACATCGCTACTTCTTGAATTTTAGAAGCAACCGCATATTGCTTTCACTCCGCTATTATCTACGTTCCACCTACTGCGACATGTTTTGTGTGTGAGATTATTATTTATTAGGATAATAAAACGCCTAAAGAAATAACTACATGAGTAACATCATTCAGTTTTTCGTAAATAAGTAGACATTTTACAGTAACAAGCAAATTCAAAAAAATATGATGACACGTTTTTTTATTTATAAGCTTTCTAATATAAAAAAAAATGAATAAACCGAGTTCTACGTGAAACACTTTCTACTTCTTGATGTGCCCTGTCAGGTCCCCACGAAGGTTGGCAATCACTCTGGCGAAGGCTTCTCTGTCTTGTGCGACCCGGAACAGCTCCTCCACACGTCTCATTCCGGTCCAGTCCCTTATATTGCGCAGCCAAGACGTTTGCCACACTTTCATGAGACACCAAATACGACTAACGTATGCGTCTTGATTGTCTAACGCCGTTTCATACGATAAAACACAGGACTGATATTTAAGCAATGATGCTTTTAATTTTTAATTTCTGACAATCAAACATGAGCTAGTATTGTAAATTAATGTTATAATGGATGTGATGTACTAGAAATGACCATACGATAAATAAATAACAGGACTTTACACAACTTTTGGATCCCCTCAAATGTTTTTGTATTTTTTGTCTCCATCCAATGTAGAATCGTGGTGTTATCTACTTTACACAATTGGTAAAAGTTTCAGAGCTCTAACTCTAACTAGCCTTGAAATGAGTTAAAATTCGATTGCAAGATTTGGAGACACTAACAACACTAACAAAAACAACAACGGCGAATGAATTGTGTAAAAAGTGTCAATTAAAAAAATACATTATATTCTTTTTTGTTTCAATCCTGGGAATTAGTTAGTCCTGCATTTCGACGGTCCTCTTCATACAGGTACTCTCGGCGCGGAGACTTTTGCATATTAATCTCTTTATTATTCAGATGGCATATTTATTCAATCTCGCCTAACTTTCAGTTGTCATATCACACAATGTAATTTATTATTATACTAGCTGTATTTCCCGTGCTTCGCAACGGCAAAATTTGTGAATGGATGGTGAAGTAAGTCGGCAGTGTAACCCAAAATCTGTGGAACGATCATCTATCAGTCAAAGTACTGCAGAGTCACTTAAACTCACAACTATTTTGCCCCCCCCCCCCCCTAGCCCACCCTTATTCTTGCGGATGTGGGGAGGGTTACTATTTATCTTTTCGACACAAAAAGCTATATGGATTCGACAAAAATTGGTTCTTTACCCCGTATGAACCATCCTTGGGGCAATCACAACAGTCTCCCAAATTTCTCAATCGGATGAACGGTTTCTTCTTCTTCTTGTTGTTCAGCCATCCCTCCACTGCTGGATATAGGCCTCTTCTAACATTTTCCAAGTTTTTCTACTTTGGGCTTTGCTCACCCAGTTCCTTCCTGCGACTGGGACTATATCATCTACTCATCTCTTTTGACAGGTCTTCTATTCTCCCATGGTCGCCATCTTAGGATTCTGGGTGCCCATATCTCATTCCCCTGTCTCGCAACGTGGCCCGCCCATTGCCATTGATGAACGGTTTAGGAGTTTATAAAGGACAAGGTGACAATATTACGAACATAGGTACGAACTAAAATATTTATGTGGGCAAGCAACCCTAATATTGAAATACCTATATTCAAATCTACTATACGAGATTCGCAATTATTACAGCAGATATTATACAACAACTATATCATTTTCTCTCTCTCAGCCAAGCAATGTATTGAAGAATAATAACAGTAATGTATAATATCGCTTTCTCACTCGCTCTCTAGTTTACATAAACTTTCTTCTTGGGGGGTGATAAAAGACAATACCTCCCAGAGGTACAATATACAGTTCGCATATCTCTTCAAACCCTTCCCTCTGCTAACAATCTTTTCTCTCATCGGTGTATAACCATCTCTCTCTCTTATTAACGCCTCTCTCTTTCTATGTTCTATATCCCATTGAATATAAATAGAAATAAAGAGAATGCTAGGAGAAAAACTCTCATTTGATATTATAAAATATTAACTAGTTTAGAAAATCCACAGAATCATAATTATCCTTGATTATATCATCGATCATTTTGTTAGGTACCAGTTGTTACTGTTTTCTACTCCTCCATTGCTTTATCCTTTCAATCTTATATTATTTTATTTGATGACAAGTTCCTCTGAAATTTGTTCAACTTTTATAGGTATACTTCTACTACTTGTATCGATGTCTTCGTGATATTTGAAATCAACTTGAAGTCTGTATCGAAAGTCTAAAATGTCTACAATGATTTTTGATATGTTTTGTTAAAATCAAGCCAGTAGCTATTGTCAAAAAAGTTAAAAAAGAAATAGAATATTTATTTATTTATTTAATTTTAAAAAACAATAGATTTTTAATCATGTGTTTTCTTTTGGGTGTAAATCACCTTTTTGTGATCTTCCTACATCTCTTCTGTTGCCCCGAGGCCTCCAAGAATTACTAATTTGCTGTTCGATAAATTCACTCAAATCATAAGTAGCATGCACCCCCCGTTGACTTACTCGTGCGACAAACTAAGAATGTCCCTGTATCTCAGATAAATTTTTCATTGTTCTAACTGCATTCTTCTTTCAAATCGGTCCCTCGTGCTGAGGATCGTTTGATGCGGTACTTCTCGCAGCAGTCTGGCTCACCCTGGTCTGTCTTCAGCCCGCCGCAATGATTCTGCAAACGTCGCTCCAATAGCATCCGTCACCTGGTCGGACCATTTCATTAGTATACGTCCGTGACTTCTACTTTCAACTCAGCCAGTCACTATTAATTGTTAGCAAATTAGGTACACATGTAACACACATAGGTACATATGTAAAATTAATTCTTTATATTAATGATACGAATTATATTATACCTGAATTACCTACAATTTTTCACAATATTAAAACTAATTACAACCCCTGGGCATCGGGCTGTTGGATCGTAGTACAGAGGTCATTAATTACTACGAAGCAACACGGGAAGTAGTAGCACAACTATCTTACATATAATAAAAATGGATGTGTGTGTGTGTGTGCGTTTGTATGTTTGTTCCACCGTAACTCTGGAACGCCTGGAGAAATTTCGAGCTAACTTGGTATTCACGAATGCCTTGCTATCTGGAAATGAATACTTTGGTGCAAAAATTTATGGAAAATTATTTTATTTTATTTTATTTTCAAAGAGCACAGACAGTCTTATAAAAAGTATATACAGTACAATATCAATAAAAAATGGACCAGTAAATGGTTTACCAGATTACAGATATTTGAAAATGCATACAAAAATATGAGTGAGAAAATAGTCATCGATAGATCAGTAAACAATCGGTGCAATCAGAGCCTTCTGAGAAATTTTGCTGATGATGTAATCGAAGAGTTGTGTGGGGGCATGTGTGATATGGTATGAAAGGGCGTTGAAAAATAAATTCAGATCTTATGTTATTTTTTGTCCAGCTTAAGTCATCGGGAGACACTGAAGGAATTCGCGGGCTTAAGGCCCTCCACATCCCCGAGTAGCTCAGGCGCATTAATAGCGACCTCTTTACCCGCACTTCTAGGCAAATCTTTCTAAGAGATGGGCCCAGGGTTAGCCTTGAGGGAGCCCCCCGGCAAACCCCACCCCTAAATTACGTTCCTTCAGTGTCCTTATCCAAGCAGGTTACAATTCATTACTTACAAATAAGATACTTACATAAATACTAATTACATCGGGAGACACAGAGAGTGATCTAGAGGATCCAGTCACAGTCACTGCATATCGCCGTATTTGGTGTCTCATGTTCACGAGCAGAACCCGGGCAGCGCCAACGCCTGGCAATACACAGCTAGTGTATATTATAATATATTACGTGGAATGATAATTATTATAATAACACTGTCATGTGTAGAAACGTGAGACCCTCTAGAGAACTGAACTATGAAGCGAGTTGTTCGTTATGCAGTTTTACTTTAAACTATGGGAACTTTACACCCTATGTGCGATTATACAATCAGTAACACTATAGTACACAGTGGGGCCCGTACTATGAACATTATTCGTTCTTTTACTAATCAGGTATTCATAGACTTTAAGAGTAGGCATATAGACGTTTCAAAAATTTCTGAAAACTGAAGACTTTAGATCTCGACAACCTTACTTTGCTTTGCTTCAGAAAAAATAGAGTAGATCCATTGAACTATTGAACGAATCTAGAGAATGACCGTTAAAGATTTTGTACGCGAGATTTTCATAAGCAAGGTAGATACATAATTACATACATACTTATTTATTTATTCAACATGGCACACACACAGACAGCAACATCTAAAGACAAGACAAATACGAAAAGAATTATCATTACTGCCCTATTTAAGATGCACACAATTAGTTAAGGTATAAAAGTTAATTTATTTGACTGGAACGTTAAAGTTGCTTTAACATTCCAGTCAAAATTTAGTTTGTTGGGGAAAATTCACAGTGTTCTTTTGGGGATCTGAATTCGAGTTTCAATACTTACTTGTATGTAAAACATCCCTCATCATGATATTTTAGGAATGTCGGGGTGGTAAAATGATTAACACATTTTTTCGTTATATTTTCCGTATAATTATGGTGGGCATTCACTCCTGCGTGCCTTTCATCCTTTATTAAGTTTGTAATTAACTCATACCCTCACATACTCTGTTACTAATTACCAAACATTGTGAGAAATGGCATGACGGTATGTATTGAAGCAGAAACAACAGGTTGATTTAGACGGTAAATATGAAACACTACAACCAACACGACATCCATAGATTTTTTTTACAACAAAAGGGCACTAAGTGTAAATAGTATTGTTACAAACGCAGATCACTGATTCACTCACACTGTAGACGCTCTGAAATTCGTCATTGATTTATGATTCTTTAAAACTTTAAAAAAAATCTCAAGCGTGCAATTTTGATGCATAAAGTTTGTAACCAACTCATACTGAAATATTTAAGCATTCCCAATTCAATAGCAGGTGCTACGTTAGGTAGGTATCTAATTATAATTATTATAGTATGTGAAGTCCAGAGCTTTTAACGAAAGCCGCTCCTCTGGCATCCGGATGACGTGTCCGAGCCATCTCAGCTGAGACCTGTCTGTAAAGAGGAGTGTGGGTACCACCCTGAGAGCCTCCCAGTCATACTCGTTCCTTATTCGGTCTCTCCGGATTACTCCTGTCACTCCTCTGAGGTACTTCATCTCAGCTGCCTGTACTCTTGACCATACATTCTTACAACCAACTAATTTTATTATATAGACAATAATATAATGAATACTCACCTATTTGGACTAATTAATTCCGCGGGCACTAACTAACAATAACACAATAGATATCAATATGTAGCATTGGTGATCAGATCAAATTGCCGGAAAATAAAGTCGTTAATTCACACATCAGACAAAAATAATCAACGGCGAATAAACTAATTGACTCGGAAAATTTTATTCGCTTAAAGTTTAATTATTTGCACAATATTAAATTTACCAGTCAAAGCAAAAAACGAAACAGTTAATAAATTGTATAAGCGGTAGCCAACTACTGGAATCAGCCAATCATGAATTAATCTAGAATTATCATTTATGGATACTCTTTTTGGCAATAAGGTTGTGCTCTGTAATGCAAATTTGCAGATAGTCAATAATAGCATAGGAAGGTAATTATTAATACGCGCAATATTGTAAGAAGATTTCACGATGCTTGTATTTTACAGTATAGGGCAGTGTATATAAGCCTAATCCTTTGATATCTGTGATATCTGGATAGGTGAATGTTTCAGAATATTAGGCTGATAAGTTTATATATCAATCATGAATGATAATATCTACTAGTAATACTAGTAATACTGAGAATGTGTTGGCAAGTTCTGCCTCTGAGTAAAAAGTTCACAAGTTTGGATGAGTATATCATTGGCTCACTGATTCAAAACGGGAGGTGGCATACTGAGAAATATATGGATGTATGTATGCAAACCGCTTTTGGAATTTACGAGATCTTTCAATGGATTAATAACTTTTATTTTTGAACTAAGATGAGTCGATGTCGAGTGCCTTGGATCGAGTTCGTCGATTTCAATATGGCCTACAATCATGAACTCATTCCTATGTACAAAATACTTTACTAATTGTGAAATGTTTATTTGTTGCAGGTCTTTTAAGACTCCAACAAATCTACCAGTCTCTGAAGCCAGGAAACGATTCATTTCAAGTCGACGCTGTGAAGAAAATAACCAACGCAACGAACGCCGTGCATTTCTTGCGTACTCTCGAAGCACTCGACAGATGGGGTCATAAGTATGTCATACTGGACTGTCCAACTGCAATGGCCAAAGAAATTGTCATTAGTCACGTGAGAGATGTGGCTCTGGGAAAGAGGACTTATCACTATTTGCTCAGCGGACTGGTAAGTAATTAAATAACCCCTTTCTTATATATTGAAACAGATCCAAAGGTAATATATAGTTAATATTGTTGGTAATACAGGAAAGACGTTGGTCGTGGCTGGGCCATGTTTTGCGAATGCCCAACGACAGCTGGCCAAAGAGAGCGCTGTTTTTCCACCCACAGGGGTCCCGACGCCCCGGAAGACCCTCTTTCACAGTGCACCGTTCCTATGACAACGAGATCAGAGCGTTAGGAATGACGTGGAGAGAGGTAATATCACTCGCACAAAATCGCTCTGAATGGAGACGCCCGGTAGCCTCCCTGTGCTCCCGAATGGAGACATAAAGGGCGTAGTAGTAGTAGTAGTAGTAATTTAAGAAAACGCTGACTAAAATGAATGAAACTATCCAGCGGTAAGAGAGACGATGGTCTTGTCATGCAATAGCTTACGCAGAAGATTGTGGACCAATAAATGTTATTTTTAAGCTGATATACAGTATGACCTTAGCCGCTGATGGGTATGGTAACGTCAGAAGATATGATGCAATCTGATATGTGCAAGAGACTATATACCCTAAAGAGCTACAAGGTAATCAAACCAATTGAAGGCATTAGGGGTAGCATTGTAAAAATCTGTATTCGATCCCGTAAATGCTTTCAAAAGACATTCTTTAACAATCTACTGAGTACAATCTATTGGCTCTCCGAAGTCACAGGCAGGAGAGCCTGCATGCGCCATGTGGAACATTTGAGCGAGGATTCGATTTAGAGTTACCCATTGAAGCCTTAAACAATAAAATCATAGCATTTGGAAAGACGTGAAATGACGTGAAAGCACATTCAGTAATTGGCGAAGTGTTCTCTTGAGGAATGCGGTAGTAGTAGTAAAATAATAATATGTTTGCTTACTTGTCGTGTCTATAACAATAAATTGTGACTTACGAGTATATACGGAACACCTTACAAAATGTTTCCACGTATTAAACACTTGCACCCAGGACGATCATTAAAACTCCCTCGAGAGTTTATACATTTTCGTGTACCCACCTAATCGTTATAATAGGAATCAAATATGCCAAACAATCAAATTTAATTGCCCAATATTGTACTCGTAACAATAGACAGTAATATAATAATGGATTTATTTGAGAAAGGTAATAACAGCAAATAATCTTTGACAATTATCATTAAGTTAAACATTACGAGTAGTCCAACTAAATCTTTAGCGAGTAGGTACCACCAATCAATTTCCTTTAACGTTGTTATTAGTATCGTACACAATATAAGACTAATCTATAGAGTATTATCATTAGAACAGTGTTATAACGTTGGGATCCTTATCGAACATTATTTAGCAATGCGGGAGGCAATAATGGTTATTGTAGTTATCCCTAGAGTTACTTATAGGAAAGAGTGATGGCCTATCTCTTCGTCTTGTCTCAATTTAGTGAATGTTCCTATTATCTACTAACTGTATCAATGTAAATTGGTTGAGATAACATAATTTGTCCCTTTAAAGACATTGTACTGTATATATTATATAAATTATAATACAAAAGCGTTTTGTCCCTTTTTTCCATTTCAATTAAGTTTAGGCCGTTTAGGGCAAGGGAATTGAAACCACAAGTCACAATATTTAGCACCTAGATTGGTAAAACTGCTTTCGAACCAATCAAGCAGCTAAACTGTGCTACATAGTGTAATTGAAAAATTCATATTGACACTTTTAAGTCAAACTGTGTTACCACTTATCTCAATCTGTCTAATAAAATCTCAGAAATTTTTGGAGTCTTCTCTCTGATCCACACGTTTTTGTTTCTCTATGAAATACAGGGGACAGAGCGATGGACCCCCAGAGTTCTAAAATGGAGACCGTGGGACAAAGAGAGAGAAGTAGGTCGGCCACAGAAAAGATGGGCCGACGATATAATCCCAGTCGCGGGTAGAAGATGGGCTCGCAAAGCTCAGGATAGAGGACAATGGAAGAAAATGGAGGAGGCCTATATCCAGCAGTGGAGAGATGGCTGAAGGAAGAAGAAGAAGATGATGAAATACCCAGCATCCTCCTTTCCATGGCTCTTTGTATCACTGATAAGTTCTGTAAAATTCTCATCGTGAACACAAAAGTTTCACAGGCATGCGTGAGCATTAGGAAAACACGAGCGTTAAATATTTTTTTTTAGATAAAAGAGCATTTCGGAGTCTTCAGGATACGAGATAGTTTACCAGAGATGCATTTGCTCGTAAACCTAGATTAATTCCAAAAGTAAATAAAAATCCTATTTTAGTTCTTGTACATTAGCATACTGCACGATACTGCTTTATTTTTTTATACTCCGTCTTTCTATTTGTCCGTTAGAGGTGGATAGATTTTTTCGTCGTAAAATTGAATGTGAAACTAATGCTCGTTCAAGCGTATCCATTACATGAAACAATGCATAATATCATTAGACACATACAGTAGTAGGTATCTCGGTACAATATGAAAATGTATCTAGGTAAACTTTAACCTAATATTATGCAAACTATTCAAATGGCAACAATACTATTTGTATCCACACCGCAAACATCCTTATCTCGGTGTATTACATGTCATAATATCATACCTAGATAATCTACAATATTCTGTGGTGTCCTCTAAGAGTAGAAGATATTAATCTGTGCACTAATTGGCGCCCAACTCGTGGGGCTACCGAAATAATAATAATAATTGACGTTGCACATCAGTAATTGAATACAAATTTCCTATTTTAGTAAGTACAGTCGTACATCACAAAAATAACTCGAATGACTACTATGGATGTATGTTTGAGAGTGAGTGTGTGCGGGTGCGCTTGTATATGTAGGGGAAAGTGGTATGAAGGGGCCCAAAAACTGCCATATCGACTGTGAGATCTTGAGAAAGAATCCTTGTATGAGTTTTGGTGACAAGATTTGATGTATGTTTCAGCAAATAGTTAACATTTCGGGAGCACTTCTTAAATGAGGGTCTCTCCACTACTGGATGTAGGCCTTTTCCAAATGCTTCCATTTCTCTCCGTTAGTCGCCTTTAGCACCCACTCTTCCACAGGTTACGTCTTCCACCCATATCTTCTGTGGTCCTAGTTACACCTCTTTGTTTGCCCAAGGTCTCCATTATATGAGTCTGAATGTCCACCTACTATTATCTTGGCTTGCTATGTGTCCTGCCCATTGCCACTTCAGTCTATAAAAATAGGACTATAAATGGTCTTAAGTTATTATGATTTTGAATGACTTCGCTCATGATTATTTCTGATTAATTTATATGCATAATAGAATTTGGAGAGCGATTTATTAAAATAAATACACGATTCATATCATACTTATGTTGAATGATACTTAACAATGATATATGAACCGTACTATTCAATTTTGATCGGCTTTATTGCAATAAACACGGGTAATATAATAAATAATACACCTATTGTTAGGAATATTATGCACGATAAATTATCCGATTAATTCTGCAGCATGATGCTATCAAAGGGAATTTATAATTATTTAATCATCATTAGTATGTAGTTAAGTGCGCGATGGAATTTCAATTAGAATGTTCAAGTAGCCAATTTATCTTATCGTGAATGGATTACGTTGTAGAAAAATCAGTGCATCTATTATTCCATTCTGTTTTGCGGTAATTTCATCTATGATAAATTATGTAGTATTAGAAATAGTCGCTGGAAAAATAAATTGACTATTTCATCTGGGAAAAAATTGTCTGTGCTGATGTGGTACTCATACATATTGATTTCTTAGATTCAAGTCACTATGACGAAAAATGATTTGATTAGGTACCTACTTCAATAATCTTAGGATTAAAGAAATAAAGTAAATATAAAAGACTTATTTAACATTAGATACGAAGCATACTCTGGGTATTACCTACACACGACAATTATTTTACTTGTTGGTCTAAAGTTTTAGAGGATGCTGATATATGTAAGAATCTACGTAATATTGCTTGTCATCAAATTCACGATAATCATCAATATTAATTAAATCACACATGAAAATATATTCTAAACAAAACGAACACTTAGACACAACAGTCATGAATATTTTAACGTAGACCTCGACTAATAATGCATCTAGACGTCGGTATTAATTTGATAGAATTATCTCATTTTCTTTGCCTCACATCATAAGCAAGTATTGAAATGCGAAACATTCGTACAATGGTTGTTAATGAAAGGTATTGACACAGTTTCATTGAAGTTTCTGGTAGAATATAATACCTAGGCTTTGCACAGATCATTTTCAACTGAATCGCACAATGCACATCAGTTTGGTAGTATTTATGTCACATAACATTTACAGCGTGAATATGTGTTATACATAATAATGTCGTTTGTATGACATAGTCTCCATATGCAGTATATTGCCAGAGTAGCATTGCAATACTAACGCTGGTATAAAAGTTTAAGACATCTACGTGTTCCATTAATGCGATTTGTGTTTATTGTTTGCTCGTTGACATATTACTATCAAAGGAATAATAGTCTTGTACATAAATTATCTATGTTTATAGAATAGTCTTCACTTCAGATCACAGTTGCTTCGTTAATCCGACAACATCCAACAGTATAATTATATTTCTATGTTGTTCGTTCTTCGGGTTTCCTAACTGCGTGTAGAGTGGTTGAATTGGATTCATCACGCTGCGAAAGCCTACAAGAGTATAATTATTGTTCATTTGGCCCTTCGAGCTGGATTCAGTTGAACAATTATGCTGGTGGATACTGCCGGATCGATTGATTGAAATACAGATTGGCAAGCTTTGGATTTGTATTTAAAAATTTCAATAATGTGAACAATTCTAACACGGACAAGTGTGTTACCTAATCGGGAATAAGTTTTAGTATCCAGAAATATGACTTTTTGTAAAACGATCTTTTCTTCTTTTGGCGTTTCTATCGGGGAGTTGGCGACGCCATCGCTTCGGACTTTTCACGATCCTGGGCTAATCTGACGAGTGTCCCTGCATTTCCCGAGCCAAGACGTCCACTAACGTCCCATACCCCGGCTACCTGTGATCTTTTATCCGAAAAAATAACGATATATTTTTGTTCACAGATTATGGACGATCGATGGGAATCTGAGATAATTGAATTTGGTGCCATCAATATAACCGGATTCAGAATTGTGGACACTTCGAGGAAGGTTGTTAAAGATTTCTTAGAAGGGTGGAAGAAATTGGATCCAGCCAATTCTCGAGGAGCTGGAAAAGAATCGATTTCGGTAAGTCATTTTTTCTAATTATGTATACCTAATACTTTTTTTTTACATTCTTCTTGAAATGCTTCGTCAGGTCCTTGGAGTCGACATCTCTGTCACGGATATCACAGATAATGTGCAATAAACCTACAGAATAAGCGTACAATTTGTTTTTATGAGAATATAGGATTTTCTGAATTTCGCAGTTAAATAACAAGTAATTATCTATAACAGATATATTTTAAGGTACTTTTTTTTAACGCGGAGGCATGACTTTGCCAACACACTTCTCAGTATTCCAGCCAGAAGAGTCTACATATTATCATTCATGATTCAGATATAAACTCATCAGCCTAATACTGGGAAAAATTCACCTATCCAGATATCACGGATATCACAGGATTAGGCTCAGATGCGCGGGGCCTAAAATACAAGCATTGTGCCTGAAATATCAGTATTAAGAAATCTTCTTACAATATTGCAAGTATTAATAATGACCGATTTTTGCATTTTTATGTATAAATTTTCCGGTAAATCTAATTTTTTTAAATTGTTTATTAGCGATATTGGTATTATACCTGTAGCTGATAATACTAATGGGATTATATATACCGACCTAGAATGCCAAATATTTTTTATTTCACCTGCTAATTCTGTATATTTACGATTTTTTTCTGCGACGGTTGTTTGAATATCAAATGTATTTGGTACAGCGATGTCAATTAAATAAGTGATTTTAGTTTGTTTGTTATGTAAAACTACATCGGGTCTATTATGATGTATTGTTCTATCTGTTATAATTATTTTATCATAATAGAGCCTGTAATTTTGATCTTCTAAAACCGATTCCGGGTTGTATTTATAATATGGAATTATATTTCTCGAATTTATTAATTTATATTTTATAGCTAAATTTTGGTGGATTATTTTTGCCACATGATTATGTCTATATGTATATTCAGTTCGCGCAATTATTGAACAAATAATTCTATGTAGATAGCATTATATTATTATTTACTTACCTGTCTCTAAACAGAACGTTTTTATTTAATATTAAAACTATTAACATTTCTGTATGGTAACTCATTAAAACCGAGTTGTATTGTGTTCATTATCATCATGAGGTTTTTTCAAAGGATTTCTCGCAGAATGAATGGGCAATATACTTCACGTCACTCTGGTGACATTTTTAATTAGTGAACCCTTGTCTCACAGCTACCGCAGAATTTTCCAACAGAGACAGTATCATCTAGATAATGATAATAATAACCGTATTATTATGTACCCAGTTCCTAATTATGTTTAATCGATATTAACCTACTAGGTGATTAATTCGTCCAATGTTCTTCTACTCATACTACTCGAGGGAGAAAAGATTACGATATACCTAGCAGTGGCGAAGGGTGTATTTCTGGAGAAGGGGAAGTCGTAGCTAAGATTTCATTATGGGATTATGTCAGATTAGACACTATTATACCTATCATTTTTTTTCAAAAAGTTACTCGATGGGAATCGTGTTCTTAGATAGCTTCGCGCCTGATACCTAGTTACCTATAATATATTAAGAGTATACATACCGACATTTCAAAAATTTCTAAAAACGGGAGACCTTATATCTCGACAACCGTTGCTAAATATACTTTGGAACAAAATAGGGTAGATGCATTGAGCATTAGTCTAGGGAATAACCGTAGAAGATTTTTTATATCTTGCATAGATTGCTCAAAATTTATTTGAAAAACACCTCTACTCTTTTTTCCGAAAGACGGAAACTCGTTCCCCGAAAGTCGCGGAGTTATTTTTTTGTACTGATAATATGCATTAAAATCTAGGGAATAACCGTAAAAGTATTTTGATTGAAGCAAAATTAACCCCAATAAATGGAAAAAACGCTATTTTGTACCATTTTATCATGTGATTGTTCACGCGATTTTGAACTTTAATGCTGATGTGGGAAATGACAGTGACGTCACTCTGGATACCAAGCCCTTAATCTAGTAGACTATAGAAATCCTCGGTGAAAATCGTACTAACTGGGTAATTTTTTGACGAAATAATGAAAGAAAAAAGACATGAAATTCTTGATATAGGTATTTACATTTTTAATTGACTTACGTTCGTAAATGACGCTCAAGCGTTGAAACCACGCACTAGCGGATTTACGGGGATTTAGGATTTAGATTACAAAACCATGGATTACAGTAGTACATATAGAACAAATGTAGGGATTTTAGCCCCTTAGCCCCCCCCAAAAACAAAATTTTAGGCGACAAGGTCAACAAATTTTAGACGACGACCTAAAAAAAAAAAAAGGTCATCAGTTGATTACGGCAGGATTCAAAATTTTAGGCGAGGACCAAAAAAAAAAAAAGGTCAACAAAAAAATTCTCGGGAAAATTTTTTTAATCTTCAGCCCCCCCCCAAAATTAAATCCTGGATCCGCCACTGAAACCACGGTAGCGTGTTTAACAAACTCAAGTGACTTGGTACACAATTTAATAAACTCATTTGGTCCAAAATGTCAAAAAAACAGTCACATAGTTAATGCCGAAGACATTAGTTAAACAATTAATTTTATTTAAAAATCTAATTAGATTTGACCTTTTGTCCCTTGAGCAAATTTCTTAAGGGATTTCGTCTTTTTTGGTATTTATTCGTGTGGAGCAATGTTCTTAGGGGTTTTTGTCCGGTCACGCTGTAAAAAAACCTGAGATTTTTTTCAGAGAACGGCTGTCATTATTCGTCACGAAGACACCAGATGGTTGAGAAGATTATTATCCCCACTTTAATTAGCAATTAGAAAAAAAGTCGATATCCCGTAATATTATTTTTTATTTTTATCTGGCTTCAAAAACATATTAACGGAGAAAATTAATTCCAAAACAATTTTTGCCGAATCGTTTTTTCAGACACTGATGGAGGCGAATGAGAATTGGGAGTTCTCAGTGTCTCGCTGACATCTGAAGGCTTTCATTTTATAATTATTATAAAAAATATAATGAAACCATAAATGAAAAAAAAAATTGTTGTCCAATATAAACATGGGCAAAATGACATATTAAGAAATATCAGAGCATAGACCGGAATCCAGAGTGTTGAGAGATTTTTGGTACTTTACTTTTCGTATGGCATGTGGGGAGGATTCTTCGCCGATTTCGGGTGCGTCTGTTTCTTCGTCTTCTCTATAGTCTCAGGTCCAGCCGCTGTAGCCAGTTCGTAACATACTGTCCCGTTCCTGAAAATTTTCGTAATGGACTGCACTCTTCGACGATGTCTACAGTCTGCCCTACAATCACACCGCGGAGACTCTCTTTTTCCCCATTTCCACAGGAGATCGTTACAGCAGCCCAGGTCAGTTCGGATCCTATTGAGTTGTACTCAAGTCTCGCGAGGGAGATCGATGCCGGGGACACGTCTTGGTACAGCGATGTCAATTAAACAAAAAATATTAATTTATTATTTGATATAGAGAGTTTCTGTCAAATATCAGAGTCCGGAAAGTATCATATTTGGGACATGTGCTCAGGGGAGAAAAATATGAATTACTCCATCTGATCATTATGGGCAAAATAGAGAGTCGTAGAGGAGTTGGAAGAAAGCAAATTTCATGGCTTCGCAATATACGACACTGGACTGGAATAAGAAGTGCTGAAGAGCTGTTTCGGGCTGCCCAGGACAGGAGCACTTTCTCACGAGTGATAGTCAACGTTGGGGGGACCTGACACGACACCGGAAGAATAAAATTATTTGACAATTTTCCTCTTATTGTATTTTTGTCAAACAATTTCATTGTTTCAAATTTGTAGGTCTACTTAACACAGTACATAATTATATTTATCTACGACAATAATGATATTATACATTTTCCTCTTAAAAACCAACAACGTTTGTTTTCTTTGACCAGTAAATACTTTATTGTTATTGTTAAGCTGTTATTATTTTCATCGTTATTTTAAAGAGAAGTTATACAGGCGGTACGATCTATCTAACAATGTTGTTGTTATTATATCGTCTTGCATGGGAAATAATGTTCAGTTCACACGCTTGTGATCAAAAGAGGATACCACTGCTAGTGGAAATACCGACTGAGAATATAATTTTAATATCCAAGTTTTCTTTTGAGAAATATTGCTCAAAGTTTTTTTTATACTTTTGCCCCTTTATGCAATTTTTGTACGGACTGGTTGGTTCAAGTTCTCAAATAGTACCTCAACGTAGGTATCCATACTTACGTAATCTCCAGATAATCTCCAGATTTACGTATTTATTTTTAATATCAAGAAATAATCTAGTGAGTCTCTAATTTTGGGGCTAGAACCTCTTGAAAGTTGCGTCTCAATCTAAGTTTAGTATTTGATTTTTTTGTACGATTGTCACCAGAAGTCGGGCAACTGCAAAGTCAATGTTTTTCTTAGCGAAATTGAGATATGAATAGGGGGGATCTAGGAAATTCATTCAAAAATCGTTTTTTTCAACTTCAACGCTGTTCTTGCGAATTTAATACAAAAATAGTTCTGTATTAATAATCCGCCAATCAGATAACAGGGCGGTAAAGAACAGAGGATTTGAATTATTGTGTTCTTCTTGCTCAGTCCAAACGCCCTAATCCACCAATCACAAAGTCACACGCTCGTCGCGTGACAGACAGAAAGCGCTTGTTTGAAACGTGTTTATAATTTGATAACCTCTATGGAATGCAATTACAAGTGCCGGAACACACACTTCAATATCATCAATTTACTCTTCGACACTATATGGTCGGCCTTGTCAAATGCCTCTAGCATCCTAATTATTTGTCTATGGTCCATACCAACCTGACGATAGGTAAATAAAATTATACATTTATCTATTCGCCCGCCCCGTCGGTGATAGGATTCACATTATCTTTATCAGTATGAGAAAACAAAATTTATATAATCGTGTAATCTTTCACCCAATAAAAGATTTTTTTCCATGTCAGGCCGTATATTTGCCGGAAGGGATCCGTTCGACAAATCCCTCTCAAAACTACACAGAATACACGAATCATAGTTTTTATAATAAAAATAGATTAAAGTTCGCGATTAAGGTTCAAAATCGCATGATCAATCGTATGATAAAATAGTAAAAATAGCATTTTTTTTAATTTATTGGGGTGAATTTCGGTTCAAATAAAAAATTATAACGGTCATTCCGTAGATTTTAATGCATACTATTAAACAAACAAAAAAAATCTCCGGGACTTTCGGGAAACGAGTTTCCGTCTTTCGGAAAAAAGGTCAGAGGTGTTTTTAAATATATTTTTTTTTGAAAAATCTATACAAGATATAAAAAATCTTTTACGGTTATTCTCTAGATAAGAGTTCAATGAATCTACCCTATTTTGTTCCAAAGCATATTTAGTAAAGTTGTCGATATCTACGGTCTCACATTTTTAGAGATTTTTAAAATGTCAGTATGCCTACACAACGTACACCTGTAGAATTCGTATGTTAAATTTACGTTGATACTCAGCGATAACCCAATACCTAAATTTTCACCCAATACCTAATTTCAAATAATATATCGTTTGTTTTATTATTATACAATAGAGGAAATGCAGACTGTGGGCCACATTGTGACTGAGTGCGGCCTCCAAGCATATGAAGGGAGCTTCGATGACTTCCTATACCTGAATTATCCAGCGAGTGAATATATAAAGAACGTTCAATTTAATTTCTGACGAACAAGCTTGCTTGCGAAATTTATCATTACCCAATGCCCAACCTTCAAACTTTTTCCTTTGGAGGATGTGATATACTTCTTTTGACCATACGATAAATAATAAATAAATAGGTACAATAAAGAATGTCCTATTACCTACTATTATTGTAAATATTATTAATAGTTATTGAATGCCGTAAAATGATCGCATTTATAAGGGAAACAATCGCCGTACTTAGATACAATACAAGAGAATTCTTCGTGACTATTAAACCCATGGAATAAAATAACATTCCTCTATCGTGTTATACAAGAGACTGGATAATAACATCATGGAGAAGGTACCTGGGTAGGTATTATTATGTGAGCAATATTTTTACCGAAGAGACGGAGAATGTACTTCCATACGTCCCAACAAAAGAACACCTGTAGAAAGGCGACATAATAAGAATATTATTCTGTGTTATAAATGTTATAATGTAAGCAAATAATGGGGAAGCCTGAACATAATAATTATTACAGAGTATTTAGAAAACTTCCCTTAGCTTTTAAGAGTAGACACATTGACATTTCAAACATTTCAAAAAACGGGTGACAACCTTACAAATATGACATTGTTTCTTGGTTTTTCGGGTGAACCGTGTCTAGATAAACTTGATCAAAGACACCAGTGGGAGTGTCGAAACGTCACCCGAAACGTTCACCCGAAAAACCAAGAAGCAATGTCAATCGCGCAACGTAAAAACCTAAAACATTTACTTACTAAACATGCTTTGGGAAAAATAGAGTAGATACATTATTGAACCTAGGTATATCTAGGGAATGACTGTAAGAGATTTGTGAATGCGGCGAAATCAACCCTAAAAAGTTAAAAAAAAAGTACAATCGCAACGGCCTGAAAGATTTTCCTTCATAGACAATGAGATCAACGTATTAAATTAATACAGCTTAAGGTACTATATACTGTCATTCGTCTTCGAAGCCCTGAAATGTTCTCAGCCAATACTGAGAGAATCGTCTTAAAACTGCAGACAGTGATAGATGAAAGTATGGACTACAGATTGGCTGTTTTAGAATTACAATATATAGAAATTCCTTGAATAAGAAAATTTTCCGAAAGTACCCCCGAAATTTACGGGATCTGAAGATTTTCCGTTCAGTCTTTCGGACATACAAGTATAATTTAGCCACAATACTGGTAATTATAATCTTAACAAATTGGCTGTTTTAGATTTTTTATTTTTTACCAGGCTCTTCTTAAAAAAGTATAATTCACATTGTCGCTTACGTTATTCTTATTTCGCGCTAACATTCTCTTACAAAATTTGAAAGAGTTGAAGCGAAAATAGAACGATTTTTGTTCAGTAAATATATCCCTTTAATTGGTAAGAGTACAAAGCTTCTCAGTGTTTGCAGGGTGGGGTAATGTTAGGTAATATTGATCGCTTTAATTGCACTTATATCCGAAAGGATTATCTCTTAATCAAATCAGACAACAATGAACTGGAGTCCTGTGGATCGATTGTAATTATATTATAATTGATGTAAGGTAATATCAAGTAACAACTATTTAAACTTCAGATTCAACCGCTGAATTATTACAGCAAACTAATATTTTGGTATTAGAATTGAGGGCGAAACTATTTCCTAATGTAACGATGCGATATAATATCAGTTCATGAACATTAAGTTTTCCTCAACAGAGACGAGAGGCATCTTCATTCACATAATGCAGCGTTATGTGAACTCCCTTGAGGAGGATGCAAGATGGGTGTTCCAACGCTTAAATGATCACTTTATGCCCAGGACAACGTTCACTCATTCCACCACATCCTGCTGCCAATCGTGTATTTTTTGAAAGTTGTATATATGCTACAGCTGGAAACAATTTTACAACTAACCAAATTTACGATGCTAACGCCATCTGTTAAGGAGTGGACGCGACATTCATGAATACCTCTATTATGTTCTTCTTGTTACGTTGGATTCATTGACATGAAATGTTTCATTTTATAAAAGGAGAATGCTAAAAGAAGCCAGGCCCGGCGCCAACGAAATGTAACTCAAATGCTAGGTAAAAACGGGTAATTAAATACTGCATAAGTGGCATCATCGAAATCAATGTGTAAATCTGTGAAACACCTATATTTACAGACTTCGACGCTAAGATCACCTCTCAGAGAAACAACTTGACATAACAGAAAGAAATCCTTTTTTTTCCTATCTCTAATCCTAAAAACATTAAACTTTTCTCAGATTTTTCAAATTCTTAGTAGCGTGACAACCTGTACGTATGAATGAGTGAAAGGTATTGACGTCTGATTGCGTATTTTTATAGTTTTTGAGAAAAAAATGTAGATTGTAATTGCTATTTTATGAGTAAAGAAATTAAATGATTGTATTTTTCCTTTCGAACTTACCGACTGCAGTTCTTAAGAAATTTAATTATCATTTGCAAATCTTTGTTTTCCGAGAAGGCAAGACTCACGAGACAAAGTAATTAACGTTTATTAAATTTGAAAGAATCGAACAGAATGATTTATTCTTAGAGAATATTATTAAGAGTATGCATACCGACATTTTAAAAATTTGTAAAAACGAGAGTCCTTATATCTCGACAACCGTTACTAAATATGCTTTGGAACAAAATAGGGTAGATGCATTGAACATTAATCCAGGGAATAACCGTAAAAGATTTTTTTTATCTTGTATAGATTTCTCAAAAAATAAATAAATTAATAACACCTCTGATCTTTTTTCTGAAAGACGGAAACTCGTTCCCGAATGTCGCGGAGTAATTTTTTTTCTGTACTGATAATATGCATTAAAATCAAGGGAATAACCGTAAAAGTTTTTTGATAGACGGAAAATTAACTCCAAAAAATGAAAAAAAAACGCTATTTTTACAATTTTTTCGTGGGATTGTTCACGCGATTTTGAACCTTAATGCCGTGAGAAAAGACTATGACGTCATTTTTGGTGCCAAGCCTTTAAATTTGAAAGAATCGAACAAAATGATTGATTCCAAGAGAATATTATTAACCGTCAATTATTATATGGGCAGTGTTCGTTGTGATGTTAGAAAATTTATTATTATAGTAGGGTTTAGCGATCATACTTCCCTGGGGAATAATTTAAGATTGTAAAGGGTTACCGTTATGTACTTGTAATCTAATATTGTCGAGATGTAAAATATTACTCCTATTTATAAGGCAAAACCCCCCCGATATAAATAATAATAGTATAACAACAACCAAATAGCTTTGTTTAGCAAATTAATTAGCAGTAGGAAAACATTCCTATCATCAACACCGCACCGACAAAAAAAGACACGTATATTTTCAATTTGTAGTAAAAGTACGTAGTAATACGTAATTGTAAGATGGTAGTTTCTAAGAAAAATAATGTAGTTGTGTGTAGATCCTTGCAGTGAGAGTCTCCTCCAAGGAATTTTTAAGGGTGTTCAGAGTAGTTTCGGGAGGGGTTTGTTGAAGGGAGCCCTTCCGGCGAACCTTGAGCCCTCCTTTGAAAAAATGTTTTTGCTTAAAAGACTGGATGATATAATAAATAAATAAATAAAACTTTATTGGCCAGTAAATATATGAAACAACAAAAACAAGACAATACAGTCAACCCGATAGGAGCTAAAGCTCCTGAAACATCCAGGGTTGAGGTGGGTTTATCCTTAAAGTAGTAAAATTTTCAGTCGACGAATACTGTTGTCTTTTGGTATGACAGTCTGTTGAATGAATTATCGTTTACCTAATTATCGTATGTTTGGTTGCACATGGCTCATCTCACGTTTGATTTCTTCAATGAAGTTTTACGGCGCATTAATTTTCCTCTCATGTGTACTTCTAATGTAATGTAAATGATCTATATGATCGTATATTGGAATAATAAATAAATAAATTATTTTTGACTGGGAGTGAGTTTTCCGTTATACAATGTATAGTTATGTTTGATAGATAGATACAGATATCATCAGGGGTGATAGTAGAGGTCATTTGGGATCTTTTGAGCCAAACTTAGCTAGGTCCAAAGCCGCACGTTTTTCGAGTTATTCGAGATTTTAACTATTTACCGAAAAACCCCGTTTATTCAAGTTTAACCCCGATAGCATTGAAAGTAAAGGTACCTAATTGGTTCTATCATTGTTTTTTGTTCTATCATGGTTAACACATATTCAACTATTATTCAAATATTAGTCTATTTACCTTATTAGTTTCAATCAGAAGAAACAATAATGATACAAAATATCAAACACCTGTATATGCCTGATTAACATATGAACCTGATACATATTTTGTAAGAGTCAATGGCGGAGTGCCTCCAAAAATTCAGGTTGCTATGTAATGAAACCAGGGCCCCAGTATATATGTGCCGCTTGAAATTTTCACGGATCACACCCAGTGCAGGGAAAGCAACGGAGATTTTTATATTTATATGGTATAAAAAACGGTGAAAAACGTCACAGGCGATTTTTTGTGAATTTGAAGAAAGAGCTTTTCTCGTCCATTGTGTTCAATGTTCCAACAAAATCTTGCGTTGTTTGCCGCGTCACAAGCGGAGTCCGAAAAATTAACAACGATCGTCTTGAAAATCTCCAACATCTAAGTGACGTGAACGTAGGAAACAATGGAACTGTAGAGTAACCGGAAATGTACAACAAACAATTACATCGCACAAAACATTCCAAGTGGGAAAACTAAATTAAAATCTACTTGACAACAACTGTAGTCTTTGAACTCCACTTCGGACGAGTAAATTGAGTAAAGACAAAATGGCACCCTGTTCACCTACCATACTCATTAAATTCTAGAGTCCACTTGAGAGGGGGCGCTCTTATAGATACGAGTACATCCAACCTTCAATATCTCTTTAGAGTTAAACTATTTCTCTTCTACACTGTGTCCACTTTTCAATTTAATATGAAACTTAAATTTGACGACAAAGGAATAGCGCTTCAGCTTAAATTCGTTATAACTAATTTTATTAGACGATCAGTGTATCAAGTTTGTAATGTACTTTATCTTAGACAGGAGAGGCTCTTGGGATTCTTGTTTTTCTGAGATTGCTCTGGACGAAAATTATAATCGTTCTATAATATTACAAACTTTTGTTTAGTCAAGATTTTTGTCAGTAATAGAGGGCAAATTATGATGCATGATTTTCTTGAGTTTTTTTCTACTTTCTCCTCTAATTTCAGATCGTCTGACTTGTTAATGATGGCAGGCTGTACAGGGATGGGAAAGTATAGCTATTCTTCTATTTCTCCGATTTTCAGACTTTCGATTTTTGCAATTCTGGTGTCCTTAATGAGTTTTGATACTGTATCTATTTATCTTCATCTAGAGTAGATTCTTGTATATCAAACGACTATCCTTCGGCTCTTATCCCAGATAAGAGTTGCTAGTAATAAAAACTGTATGAGACCCTTGGGACATAATGCTCTTTACTCTCAACTAAGTATGTTAAAATATTATAAGAAAACCTTTTAGCAATCTGCATAGTAAGTTGCATATTTATTGCAAATAAAACTGCTGTTTGATAGCCGGTAACAAACTATGCTCCGTAAAATAATCTTTGTAAGGAACAACCAAGAAACTGAACTATAAAACAATAGAAAGTAACATATTTTCCCGCAATCCTGGAATTTCCCACCATTAATGAATCGAAATAAATTTCGTCGACTTTAATTCTTCGCTCGTAAATCGCTTTTGCCGCATTTATTTGCAAACACCAGTACGACGCTCTTGTAACTTATAGAAAGGAAACCATAAAACGAAGGGATGTACCTATGCGACACGAATAGTTGAGTAAACTGATTCAAATATAATTTATTTAAGATGTTTATTTTATCGATGAAAATTAATCAAGTTTAATTCTATTAATTTTGGTGTGTAGGTACAAGTTTTTTTTATTTATATCAAAAAATGGCTTTATTCATGCGCATGGTAACTACTTTCGGTCGAAAATCTTAAATCAGTCGTTCGTTAAATAAAATAAATTAAAAAAATAAAAACATTTATTGAACACAGCGAACAAATAATATTGGACAAAATAAGCGCACTGAAGTGAACACATCAAATCCAAAAAAAAATTAAAAAAATAAAAACGGAGTGAAGTTAAATAAAATCTAATAAAAAGGGTCTTATTCCGTCACCAAGGGATTGCTCCACGTGGACGTTAATAAATAAATTGATATTCAATCTTTCATCAATTTCCAATGAAAAATGATGTTATATTTTCATCTAAAGCCTTTCAAAGGCTTTCATTTTGTTAATATTTCTTGTAAGTATCAATCATAATATTGAGATTATTATGATACTCCGGGGCCGAAAATTATCAGGATTATTACATTCCTTGATAAATTATTTCAAATTTCATTTTTTATTGGGTATAAAATTACAAAAAATATAAATAAAAACTAGTGCTATTATTAGAACTAAATATTACCTATAAAACTACTCCCCAAAATGTAGTGGAGCTCGTGCTTTGGAGAGTAGCAAAAAACATAACTATAACAATCAGTTCATTTAAGCATATTATTACCATTACTTATTAAAAGAAACCATTCCTGGTGTAAAAGAACGACGAAAGGGGGAAACATCACATCTAATAATTATATTTATCCGATAATGTACCCAAAGCTATGTCATCCCTCTTGTTTCAAAATTGTTTTATTACAATGCCGTTCATCCATCTGTTAGGTGGTCGCCCTTGTGGTCTTTTATCGCCCCTTGGTCTCCGGTCCAGCAATCTCCTCGTTCATCTGTTTTCCTGCATTCTTGCAAAGTGCCCCGCCCATCTCCACTTCTGCACCGCTATCCTCTCAACCACATCAGTCACTTTAGTCTGGCTGCGTATCCAGTCATTACAATGCTTCGAAAAATCGGTCATTTGAAAATGAAAAAGCAACGACAAAATGTATTTTTTCTTTTGAAATATGTTCTTTTAAATTTATTACAGTCAATCACCAGCATGATTCTGCGTGATGCAATGTCTCCGGTAATGTTTTTATCATGATAATTATCGTATCATGAAAGATACCTTGCAACCCTGTCAGATGCTCTCAGCATAGATTGCGATATAAAGACCATTAGGTAAATTAATTTGATAATTTATTAATTTTATTGATGAGTTCGAAAATAAATCTACATTTTGCTATTATTATTTATTATAAGGTGAAATCAAATCACTCGAATAAAATTACTGAGAAATTTAAAGAGATATACTTACTTGAAATCTTATACCCACCAGGCAGGTTGTTGAACAGTCTTAGGCCTTTGTAAAAAAGATACAGTATTTTTTCACACAGGTCATAAATGCTGTCATTGGGCTTCGGTGTCCTGAATTGTACTCAGCCAATACTTGGGGGATCGTCTTGTAACTTAAAACAGTGATAGATCATAAAACAAATCCGCTGTTTTAGAATTACAATATTCGAAAATTCTTGAATAAAAAAATATTCCTAAAGTACCCCTAAAATTTGCGGGATCTGAAGATTTTCCGTTCAGTTTTTCAGATATAAAAGTATAATTTAGCCAAAATACTGGTAATCATAATCTTAACAAATCGGCTGTTTTAGATTTTTAAATTTCTTTCCAGGTTTCTTTTAAAAATGTATAATTCACTTTGTCGCATACGTTATTCTTATTCCGCGCTAACATTCTTATACTTTGAAAAACTTTAACCAAAAATAGAACTATTTTTGCTCAGTGCATATGCCCCCTTAAGTACTTCCCGTTATTTAGGACATACCATGATATTATAGTATAGTAGTCATTTGTAAAAACAGTCATAGATGTTATAAATTCAGAAACATGTAGGATTAGATTCCCCAAGAAGCCTACCTACGTCATAATAATATAGCGTCATCAGATATTTTAATAAAACCAAAAGGAATTAATTTTTTCGCTCCCTCAATCTTTCTAATGTTGGCAGCGGTGATGTATTTTCATAACGTAATTAAAATAATATGAATTAATTTAATTACATGTCATCGTGCCTCGCTTGTAATAATTTAATATACATAATAATATAATACCAGCTGTAACCCGTCAAAAATGAAACAAAAATGATAGGCAAAGACAACATTTCCCCAGACTTCCATACCCTTACTCTTATTATTATTGGTACGTACACTCTTTTGGTAAAATAATGTATTTTTTTATTTAGCATAAATAAATAAATAAATCTTTATTGGCCAGATAAAATATGCATAGTTACAAAAACAAGACAATTATAGTGTGCCAAAAGGCATAGTGCCTATTATAAATAAAAAAGAAATTAAGAAGTTATCTTTACCGAGGTAATATGTGAAAATGCGGTCTTATTGCCTAATGGCAAATTTTGTCTACTATACCCATTTTCTATTCTACATCATAATAGGTATTTGTACAACAATATTTTCCAGTTCACTTTATAAGTCAAAATGTACAAATTAAACATAAATGTGCCTAATGTTTACCTGCTAAACTTAATTATTAATTAAAACGGCGAATTCTAAGAATTTCGAAATCTATCGATGACTTCTCAAAACATTTTAGTAGACTGTTAACGTCCATGAACAAATGTAGCCGAATAATTTTCAATGAGCACTGAAATTGTAGCATGTTTAAATTCCTTTCGTAAAATTCGAACAACTTGCAAAAGTTTCCACGGTCCTGCGATACATTCATAATAATTTTCAATGAGCTCTGCAATCCTGAAATGTTTAAATTCAGATCGCAAAAAATCGAATATCTTGCAAATATTTCCATTGTGTTGCGTTACATTAATACCCGGTTTCTACGAGAATTATGTAAGTTGATTATATATCATGTAATGTGATTAAAACCGGATTATAATACGTAAATGTAAAATGCCATTTCTCACTCAAACGTGCGACAAACAAGACCAACAACATGTAAATGTAAATGACTAAATTATTTCAAATTCACTTTGATAATCGATCATTAATGTGGTCCTTTGATTGATATAATCTATTGACTAAGCGTTTGCTGGACGTATGAGATGATGTAAAAATATTCAATATTTACTGATTATTTAGTAGCAGAGCTGGGCAGAAAAGCGTTAATCCGTTAATCGTTAATTAACGAAGTTAACATTTTCGTTAACGATTTAACGCTTTTCTCACCTCCAAAAATTGTTAACGGATTATTTAACTTCCGTTACATTTTACTTCCGTTAATTAAGTCCGTTAATATTTGATTGTTTGCATAGATATCATCCACTGGAGGCGCTGGCATTAGATAATCCAAGGGTTGCATGGGTTATGTGTGGTATCGTATGTGGGTTGGGAGTTGGAAAAGAAATTTCACTTTGTTGGGAAACATCGCGATAGTGTAAATGTGATAGTAGTTGTACTTATGTAGTTCCATTTCATGCCATTTAACAGCGATTTTTTTAATTAACGCTTTAACCGATTAACGTTAACTTCCGTTACATTTTTTAAAATGTAACGCTTTAACGATTAACGAAGTTAACTTTTGAGTTAACGGATTATCGATTAACGAAGTTAACTTTTTGATTAACGATGCCCACCTCTGTTTAGTAGATACTATAGGGCAGAAGGTACTCAGTACTGTCTATAGTTAAGTTAAGTACTTTATTGAGAACATATTATTACATATCTGTAGATGTGTTTGTTCTGCTGCATAATATTATATTTTTATTTTTTTATTTTATTTATTTTTATTTATTTAACATAAAATACATTTACAATTTACAATTATTGAATACATGGTAAGAATATGATTAAGCAATGATCTTTGTAGTGTTCACTTACCTCTCAATATGTATCAGCTGACCTGGACTCTGGTAAGTGATGCTCGCCTGGTGGTCTGCAGAGAAGTGGCTCTGCCCTGGTATGCCTGGTGCCTCCTGGACTCACTACTACATTCCATGGTGCAATAGTAGGAGGAGCCAGTCCTATGCCACCGCCTCCAGTACTATGGATGTGGACTATACTGTAGCCCAGAGTAGGTACTTACCTGATGTGGTGCAATGCCTCTCTCGAGCCTATATTAAATATGTACTATAGTTGGCTTCTAATACACTACAATCTTGTTACTCCCCGGATATGAGTATATTACTCGTGTTCCGAGGAGGATCTCAAAAGTAATATAAAATATATATAATGGAAAATACACAATTACAAACACACAATACAACAGCAGAATGACAACATAAAAATATAATATTCAAAATAACATATAATAGGACTATTTAATTTCAGACTTAATTGATTAATCAACATACCTAGAGTACGGTAACATTGTATGAAGTGTATAATTATATTATTTTCGTGTGGAGTTAATTAGATACAGTTAAGACGATCTCCTTTCCTTTGCACGAGCAATATCTTTAGAAGGAAGGTATAATATTGTATTGAATTGTTGATTTGATTTGATTTGTAATGTTTGTTTTAATTTGTAATTTTTTTCTCTAAAAGATTCTGTTAAACAGGCGTAAATCTTGGCAATCAGCCTACGTTCTTTAACAAGGCCCTTGAGGCAAAACAACCACTCAATTAATTGTAAATAAATAAATCTTCATTAGCCAAAAATCACCAAGAGTTACAAAAGGAGTCAATAGTAGTATGCTCAAGAACGTACTTATTCAATATCTTTCAATTAAGTCAACTAATGTTCAGTGACTTCAGTTTAATGACAAGGTCGGTTGGTTTAGGTGATCTCTTTATTCTAAATATTCTTTATTCTTCTTTAAATGATAGATAAACCCAGTCATACTAAGTAAATTTACTGTTCACTGAATCAATATCTTATAGTCAACCCAACCCACAACGTACCTAATATTTGAAATTTGAATTGAAATAATTCCAAAATAATTATGAATACTTCAAATTTCACATATTGTAATATCAATTAATTTTAAATATAGAACAAAATAGTTTCAAATATCAGGTATTAATGATATTATTTATCTGTAGATGATAATTTTATCTATTGAAAATTAGTTTGATAATGTTCACAATTTGATTAGTAAATACCTATCTAAATTATTGTGTATTCATTTCGCCAATATGTTTGGATATTCAGATTCCTATTATTACTTACAATATAATAATAATAATAATAAACGAATGAATTTGGAGCTAATTAACATAATGTTATTTAAATTATCGATATTGTAGAACTCGTTAACGAAAACCAATCAGTGATTCGGGAAATATTATTATATATTTAATCGGCAATCCACACTCGTTGTATCCTGTACATCTATTATTATAACTCAATGATATGTCGAATGTTATTTATCTGCGTATGTAATGAATACCTACTCGAAAATAGCTAATACAAATTATCGACATTCCAACGATTTTAGTTTTTCATTAAAATATTCGTAGCTACGATCATTGTTCAGGTTGTCTAGGTCTATAAGCACCGCCTTCTAGAGTAGATACTCCTGTCAGGCTCACAACTATATGTATGGAAAACGTTTTCTAATTGAAAAGATTACCCCAAATAGCACCGCAGGCTTAATTTCTATGGGTAAAACGGGCGAATCGACTTTTTAAAAATAACAAAAAATACTTAATATAAAAACAATAAATTAGTGTGAAGCTCAATTTTTTGTGGCAGAACTAAGTGCATATCTATCAATACTGAGTGAGGTTGTTCCTACACGCAAACAGTTTTCATCAGTCATTGTCATTCGTGCTCTCACTTGAGATTTCATATTATATTTTTATTTTCTCTCTGCTCCGCGGGATTCATTTAGACCCCTGACGGCCGCGGGGTGGTCACCCTAGCTCTATGCCATGTCTCGGCAGACGAGTAAGTGTTCGTCATCTTGGATCTCTCCACAGCTACAAGAGATGTCCTCATCCACACTTATGTACCATATGTGCAGATTCTTCTTGCATAACATTAATAAATAGGTAATTCACACTAAGGCGAGCCAACCAATACACCAATATCTTCGAGCGAACCCAAATTTTCTTGTAAGTTATTTTTAAGTATGTAGATATAGGTGTATTTTTACAAATATGGAACTAAATATGGCTGGCAACATCTATAGATTTTTCTTATTTATAGATGACACACAGATAGCAAGCTTTTAATTAACTGCTGATTTGTTTGTATGCTAAAAAGCTCAACGATGCAGAATATTTTAACTGCGCAAATAAATAACATAAAATGTTTAATACGAGAAATAATTGTACGTCATATGTACGTGCTGATTAATTAACGTAAATTATTTGTCCATTAAAATGGGGATGTTTTTTACTTTCGTTTGCTCAAAAATAAAAACAAAAACTGTAACAACATCGATACATCTACGACTTTTTTTATGAACTAAGTATGTATCTTTTAAAGAATACTAATACTATATCGAACTTACTACCGTAGATTGGGGCCGCTTTGATAGTTTTCAAATTTCAAAAGTGTCATATTTTTTAACCAGGGTTCGTAGGTTATCCAAAAAATACTGGAATCTCAGTCAAGGCTCAGATTTTACGGTTAGCGTTACAGAAAAAAATCTCACCCTGCAGTTAATGAGAAAAAAATGGAAAAAGGTGCTATCAACATTACATACGTATTATTAATTATTGATGTTGATATATTTATTTTTTTCAGAACTCCGTTATTAATTTCATAGTAATTATTTACGTGACATGTTTCGTTTCGTCAGACCATCTTCATACTTCATACATTATAACTTTGTTCATATTATGCCATTCTTCATTAACAAATCTTATTCAACACTACACCATCACCACATTAAAAAAAATCAATCAGGAATATATATTTAATTTGGCGTTGTTTACCATAGGCCCCACGATCTTCCCATCAGTGGCCGTGTTTATTTTGTATTGAACTAACGTAACTTTTGCAATATTCTCTACTAATCAATTTTGAATAATTTCTTTCCAGGCACAAGCCGCTCTCATGTACGACGCAGTGAACGTTCTGATTGAAGCCTTTAACCGTCTGGTTAGGAAGAAAATGGAGTCATCCAGAGGTAACTCCCGGCGTGCTATGTTCTTCAGTAACAACTCCAGGACACTTGATTGCACAACGAAAGGATGGGTCACACCATGGGAGCACGGAGACAAGATATCGAGGATATTGAGAAAGGTATGAATCCTGCTTTTGGGTATTGCAAAAATAACTGGGTTGCTACTTTAGGAATCTCGCAAATCTATTGCAGTAAAACTGGGACTGAGACGCCTGCATTTTGGACGGTGTTAAATTATCAAAACATTTTCTTCGTAAGCATATTTTTAGTCCTATAATTCCACAGATACAATGTGTGATGGACCGCACAAACTTAATTATGTTTGAAATGCAATTTTATCTCGTAGAGGTAATTTCAATATTACTATATGGTAATACCGTGTATGAGAAACCAGAAACGATATTAATAAAAAGTGTCGAGGCCTCATTTCAAACCATCGTGTTCGAGACATATTTACATACTGCGATCCACTGCTGGACATAGGCCTCTTCTAAACTCTTCCACTGTCTTCCATCTTGGGCTATCTGCTGCCATCTACGACCTGTAAGCTGGACAATGACATCTGCCACCTTTTCTGTTGTCTGCCTACGCCTCTTTTATTGTCTCAATTCTATGTAACCATCTAACTGTGATGGCGGCAAACTTTGTGTATGGAAAATAAGAAACAATATGAAATTGTATTTATTCATCCAGGAAGCCGTTGGCCATTTAGGGAATATATTTTTTTGTATTTTTATTGAAGCAACTAGCGTAAACAAATTACATCGATTTATTTTCCCAACACCAGCGGTTCCGACATTTTATAAATTGATTAATTATAGCTTCCTCTATCGTGATCTATGTTGAGTTTTGCCTTCCGTGGATTCTGAATTCTCTAATAGTCGTAGTATTTAATTAAGTTAACAACAGTACAAGACTTTAAGTTTATAAACAGTTATACTTTTGCTTTATACATACGTAGGCACATCTTACAATTCTCTTATATTATTACCTTTCAAATGTTGCAAATTTATATGTAGGATTTGTACTTCGCATCCAGGTTCTTCCAATTTTATTGGACAATGTCGTCAGATCACCTTTTAGGTGGATTTCCAACACGTCTCTTTTTTTACTAGGGCTTCATTTTAAGGATACTAGGTAGTAGTCGAGAATCTACCTAAGAACACAACTCCCACCGAGTTACTTTTTGGAAAAATGATAGGTATAATAATGTCTATAGTAGTTGCAAGTTTTCACGATGCTCCATATGTAGATTTGGTTTTCTTTCGGGTTTAATCGTGTGAAGATCTGATGATCCGACGTTTCGGCGAACCTACTGCTGCCTTGGTCACGGACACATCACAATCCGTGACCAAGGCGGCAGTTGGTTTGCCGAAACGTCGAACAAGTCTGCATAATAATGTCTAATCTGACGTAATCTCATAAGAAATTTTAGCCCCAGCTTCTCTTCCGCAGTAATCTACCGTTCGCCACTGCTGGGTAGCCATCGAAGTGTCCATTAGTTAATAATAAGTCATCATAAAGCGCTTTCCTCGTGAAAAAAAACTAATTACGTCGTTGACAAGCGCTGTTATGAGAGCAAATATTTGTATTATAAGAGATGAAATATGAATAAAAACATACGTACTCTAGTAGGTTTGTCATGTAATAAAAATAAAATGTAAAATCCTTAATATGGGAATGCTTTGTTGTGTGATATGTTGACAGAACGGAATAAAAATTACTTAAATGAAAATAGCTGACAGTGGAAGGACTGTCACAAAAGTAAAATGGAATAACGTTATTTTCTTATAAACACTTAGCATGTTACGTCACATATACCTAGCAATATAATATATTGCGTCTTCCCCTTCAAAGAAACCAACATTTAATTTGTTTTCCAATTTCCAGTAAGAAGATATTCATGTGAAAGCGAGATGACTGATGTGAGACTGAGAAAAATGAAAGAGACAAAAAAATACGCGTGATTTATGAGCGTCACAGTCGTTCCTTTGAGTGTTATCAGTATTACCGCATCGGAGAAATGAGTGATATCGAAGATAATTATTTAAACTGCGATTGTTCATGAATGTGGAAAGATTGATGAAACGCGCTTGCTATAGAGTATAGGAGATTGCTGAATAGCAAAACATATCGGGGAATCTCGCTCTCCTAGGCGTTTATTATACGATGAATGAAGATACCAGTAACACAGTATATCGTATATTCAAATTTTGCTAAGGTTTGTAATTATTATACCATTAATATAATGCTATTCGTTGGTTACGTTTTGGTTCTTGTTTTATCCATATTAGGGCAAAACTGAAATACCTACGAGTGTATAGCACGTGTAATATGACCTACGGAGTTTCATACATTTTCATCAAGAATCAATTCTTTATAGCTACACCACCCTCTTTTACTTATTGATATAATTATAACATCGAAAAAGTGACACGATTCTCTGCACTTAAAACAAGTCATCTATTGTTAGATGGGTTTCCAGTTTGACATCTTAAAAATGTAGGTATCTACAATCTTTTTTTATTATTTTTTTTATTTATTTACACTTTTGGTGAACAAGATACAGACACATGTAAATATTTCAAGAATTTTCTTTTTTTTTCTGGAAGCCCTCTGCTCTTCATTGCTTAATGCAGACCTCTTTCACACTCTTCTAATCGCTTCTGGTTTTCAGCCTTCGCAGTAGACATCAAATAGACGCTGTGACGTCATCGGTGTAATTAGGGAACCTGTATAAAGGTAGGAAGTCTTAAAATATAGACAAAACTAGACCGCCACCATTTACGAACTTAGCATTTCCTCTAGGTATAAGCCATTCTTTCTCGATGGAAAGTACACTAATTTACCACGTTATATTACGTTGGTTATATTCCAAAGGTAATTAGGACACTGATTATACAAAATGAGTCGCAAAAATTACTGATATAACCAGGTTTTATGCAATTGTGGATAACCAATATGAGAGGCAATCATAATATTGTAACGAAAATAGATTTGTACCACCACCATAGATTTGTTATGGATAATAGAAGGGGCTCAATCCGCTCAATGTTCAAGCATTAATGAAATCTAGCATATCGTCATTAATTCTTGAGATATCTGCTTGATAATAATGTGCACATTCTGTTGAGACTGTTGACGTATTTATTTCTACGATATAAATCTTAATAGTGGTGATGTGTTAACTTCTCAAAGGACCTGTTTGCATGAATCTAAGTATGGCGCTATCAGCTATGCGGCGTCTTACAGCCAGTACAAAACCACACAGTTGAGGTGTTCCACAACGCTGCAGACAATATTTGCCTATATTCTAACATCTACCATAATAATGTACTTCGCACACAAGAAGGTAATTAGTTTACAACTACCTGAGGTATGACAATATTGCAAGTTATATTGTACTGCTGTTTACTAATGGCTCCCACGTATTAACTACAACTGTTTTACATTTATTTCTAAAATATTTTATTGGTATCCAGTAGGTAAATTCGACTTATACTAATTTAACTAATAGCTTAGCTTTCTGGACCAATATCTATGTAAACTGTATATATGCTTTATTTCTACTGTTTTCTTTTCTTTTTTTGTACTCATGTTTGTATCTGTAAATGATTGTAAATATGTTTCCATCCTTGGACAAGGACACTGAAGGAATGTAAGTTAGGGGTGGGGTTTGTCGGGGGGCTCCCTTCTGGCTTACCCTGAGCCCACCTCTTAAAAAGATTTTGCCAAGAAGTGCGGGTAAAGAGGACGCTATATGCGCCTGTGCTACCCGGGGATGCGGAGGGCCTTAAGCCCGTGGGAATCCTTCAATGATTAACTAATAGCTTATTCGACTTATACTAATTCAACTAACTGTCAATTCGACTATAGTTTAATTAATTCAAATTGGCGATCGCAGTAATAAATATGTGACCGAGAAGGGACGACTACCTGCTTTATTCGCACTTATGCCAGAGCCACAAGTGCAAATAAACCTGGTAGTAACGACATGAAGAAAATTCCGATGGTCTCATAAATAATCTTACAATAACTACAATAATTGTCCTGAAATTAAAAATAATGTAAAATGTATGAAAATAGTCGTTATGCAAATTAATATTAGTCGAATAAGTGGAATTTACTGTAAATCCATTTTATTAGCCATCCTCGTTTGACACTTGAAAATAAGTTATATAAAATTTGGTTGCTGTGCTGTAGAAATATTAAGAAAAAATCATATCTTTCCGATTTTTCGCCTCTGAAATCCTCAATGCGAATGACGTTCTATCCCTGAAGCAGTTTTGCTTTTTGACAAGCATCTATTACTCTCTCAAAAGTTTGTAAATCCCTGAACCAATCACTCAGTTTGTTTCTGTGAAATTTGGTACAGACCTCTAAATTCTAATCATCACTTTATACTAAAATATTGGAATATTATAAAACCAACACCAGTTAATCAAACCAATCTTAGATTATTAAAGTACCTAATCAAATTATTTTTCGTGAACCAATGATAGATATTAAAGTAGACAATATTTTATCTGTCAGTTAGTGGAAGATTACCATCTGACATATTACAACAGCTAGGTAAATAGTTATTTTATTTTACTTACTAAAATAGGTACGCACTTTTCGTCCCTAAGGTAAATGAGATGCTAATTGATAGCTCAAATTCATAAGAGTTGTCTGTTTTCTATGCAAAAGCGAAAATATCGTAAATTTAAAGCAAAATTTCTTAAATAAAACATGTTTTATACAGTGTTTTTACATATTTTTTTTTCATAGATTTATTTAATACCAGACCGTTCCTTGTTAATTTTCTTGGATTTTTTAAAGTACACTATTTCCGCACATCTGAACAAAAATGAGTAATAAAGCGTTTTTTTTTTTGTGAAAATCGCTGCCTGCTTCTGTCTTCAAATTTCTGGGGTGGCTTACTAGTCTTCTGCCCGCTCCCTTGGCTTCTAGAGTTCTTGTTTAAAGTCGTTCTTCTGGCATCAGGATGATGTCTCTGAGTCATATCAGCTGGGACCTGATGAATAGGAGCGTGGGTTCTACGTCATGAGTCTCTCGAACACAATAGCTCCTTTTATTTCATCAGGCTTATTATATTACACAGTGCCTAATTATTTTTAATGCTCTGAATACCTAAACCCACATAGGTATTTAAAAATAATGCTTTACAAATGAATCCCGTCCTTTACAAAATATCGTTACATTGATGAGATTATGGAATTTAATGAGCGCGATAAAAGAGAATTTTTCAACAATAGGTTCAATGATTCTTTTGTATTCTGTAACTCATTAATTTAATTCACATCACAGAATCAGATGCCTCCTTACCTTACACTTTCTTTGAAATTAATTGTGACGTTAGGTAAAAGAAAATATTACATTTGTCCCATTACTTCATTATATCATTATTTTTCCCGTGCTTACTATGATATCCTAACAATGTCCTCGTCCAAGTCCACAGTGCACAACATGTCTACATCCAAGGAAAATTCGGTTTTACCACAGACAAGCTACAATATGTTTTGTAGTATGTAGAGCCGTTACATAGATGGCGACAGCTGTCAAAAAAACTTATATATGAAACGGGTTATAGAATTATACTTAAGAATGAGAGATTTGTTTTCAGTCTTCATTTCTATTCATATTTTTTGTAAACAAATAATTTTTGGAGGTCTCTAGTCGGGAAGCGGAGATGCGGCCCCGTTTCCCACAAACTAGAGACCATACAATACACACATATTATAGAGACTTTGGAACTCAAGATACTTAATAATTACTTATACATTGAGGAATGAAGATCGGTTTAACCACTATATAGGTAACCTTGTTTCAGTGTGCCACAGATTTCTTAAAAAATCTGTAATATTATTGATTTAATTTACTATTTCATAATCTTTGTTTTATTTTCTAAGGTGGAGATGGAGGGCCTAACTGGTGACATAAAATTCAACGATGAAGGGCGCAGGCAGAACTATACTCTGCACATTGTAGAGATGACTGTCAACAGCGCCATGGTTAAGGTTAGTCATGCATACCTTTTACTTTTTTACGTTTCATAGGAAAACTTTCTATAGAAAAATCTGACATAAAAAAGACCCTACAAACAACCCATCATAATATTATTGATATTCTCAATTCTCACCTACATTCTATACTCGTACTATCCCCTCACGCCGCATCCTATCCCTTCCAGGGTAGGCACGGAGAACAGATCGCCAGACTTTCCTATCCTAACGCACACTTCATGCTTCCGTCACATTAATGCAGTTCGCCATACACACTCTACGGTTCCTTTTACTCAGAACACGTCCGTCCTTGAGAATTTGGTCAACATGGTCAAGCCATGCGGTTCTTGAACGGCCGCGTTTCCTTAGATCTTTGCTTTTTCACATCATCCTTTCATCGTTCATTCTCTCCACATGTTCTACCACCTCAACTTCTTCACTTTTATTTTGGTCACAACATTCGTTTCAACGATCGCTTCATTTCTTATCCTGTCTCTTATAATTAGAGACTGGATTATATGCATTTTGCATATGCATTTGCATATTTTGGCAGCTTTTTCAAGATTTTGCATATTTTGACCAAAATGTACTGATAATGCATATTTGAGTATATTTTCTTAAATTTTAACTATATTTGTAAAATATAAATAATTCAAAAACAAAAATGTTGGTGTCTAATTGAAAATGTAGTAGGTAAATGTAGTAGTTAAAAAAATGGCCAATCGTAAATTAAAAAAAAAAACAAGATTCTATGACTTCATAAAACTGTTTTTTGTGGTCTTCCAAACGATGCCAAACATAAATTAAATAAAAAATAAGTTAAATAAATTCTTTTAATAGCGGTAACTTGTAGTATTTATTTAAATTTATGTTGCATATTTTGGTACTTTTTGGTGGTTTTGTTGCATACTTGCTTACTTACTGCTAGCCACTTGCGTTCCACTGCTGGACATAGCCCTCTTCTAAACTCTTCCACTGTCTTCTATCTTGGGCTATCTGCTGCCATCTACGACTATTGTTGCATATTTCGATCATTTATGATGCATATTTGCATGCATATTTCAACCATTTGAAGTTGCATATAATCTGGTCTCTACTTATAATGAAGTACCCATTTCTATCCGAAATTCTCATTGATTTATGTTTTTAGACAAGAAAATTAATTATTGTGTTTCCCCTTAGGTGGCGGAGTGGACGGATGAAGGTGGACTTAACCCCGTCGCTGCCAAATACGTTCGTCTTCGTCCCAGAACCGATTTTGAGAGAAACAAAACTTACATTGTGACAACAATAATAGAAGAACCATACATCATGATGAAAGCGTCCGACCCTGACAATGTTCTTGAAGGGAATGATAGATTCGAGGGTTATTGTAAGGATTTGGCTGATCTTATCGCGCAGAAACTTGGTATAACTTGTAAGTATTAATTTCTCTTTTTCATTTTTTTAGTATGCAAGTTGATTATTTCGTAGAATTTTCTGGACGTTAATCAATATTCAGAAATACACCACAATTACTTTTATCACTCACAATTTTTTAATCACAAGTGATGTACCATACATAATATTTTTTTGTTGATTTTATATATTTTTTTTCCTTGTTCCCCTGCGTCACTGCGACCAGAGTAGGTCTATTGTGACACTGATTTTATATATAGAACAATGCGTTTTTTTAATGAATCTGAGCTTATTAAAATATATTCATGTACTTACCTATTTAAAGGTAAAAATTAAAGACTAGTATTACATCATACTTACAAAAAATTGTATTATTTTTGAAAATTTTATTTTTACGTATTTATAACAAGCTTTTAGCGTATTGTGAAGTATACTGGGAAGCATTTGGGTTTGTGTACACAATCCTGGATCCTAAGGCGCGTTATTATAATAATATTTGCCTTGCTAATAATTCAATACAATCGAATTCATATTGTCCCCATAGTGTCTTACGTACTTTACATTTTTTTCATACACAGTTGTATCTTTCTAAGAGGATTTGGAAGACTATTTACCGAACAATGTGGGTAGTTTTCATCCCTTATATAGAAAACTCGAAAGTAAATCTTTTCTCGTAGAACACTTGACCAAAAGTCTACCCTTGGATATATATTATCTTCCACACACAATGTTCTCTGTTCGTGTCAGAAACTATGTTGACTTTTAGGAAATTATTCTAATGTATGTGTAATATTTCATATTTTAACAATAAACCACTTACAGAGGAGAGAATGGAGCATATACATGACAAGGGAGAATGTGTGAAATGTAACAGCAGACTACCCACTTGCTTATAATTAGGGCTGCCGACTATCAAATAGGGTAGGCCCGGAGATTTCGGAAAAAAAAATATTTTCTATTCCGTGTAATATCCGTGAATAGCGCCGCAAGCTGAATTTTTTTGTGAGATTAAGCAAAGAGGGTCGTGGTGTAAATAAATTTATGTTCTATATAAATAAATAATATGGTTTATTCTGTTTATATATTTTTTTGTTAAATTTCTTTTTTCCTGTTTTTTCCTGGGGTTAACTGGAAGAAATCGCAGTTCTGCGATAAGTTCGCCCTAGTAAACAGCGATTTAAAATCTGTACTATGTTCATTTTTTATATTTATTCTTTTTGTTGTTCACTTAAAGATTAAATAAATAAATAATTCTAAAACCGCCAAAAAGGTAGCGCCGCAGGCGAATTTTTTGATAAAACTGTTTAATTTTTAATGAGATTTGACGGATTTTCATAATATATGTATAGGTCGGAAGGGGACTGCCCGGAGATAGTTTAGCCATTGTCCCACAACCCGGTCTGACCCGGAGATAAACGATGCTAATCCTGAGCCCTGAGAACACCGCTCAGACCCGTAGACTCCGGGTCAAACCCGGAGACGTGGCAGCCCTACTTATAATAGCTACATTCTTGGTTATCTTCCACATTTTCTTGTAATGGTTTGATATAATGTTTTATTATATCTAAATTATTATTTCTATCTGAGAATAAAATAAAGTATCAACTGTAATAATACTTTCTACACATTTTTTCACAATTCTCTTTGTACTAAATCTCTCTAGTATTTTTATAAGCCAGTAATTCATGTTTCTCTACTTTATTAAAACGAGTAAAATGTCTATTTATTTATTTATTTACAGAGACACAGACCGAAGGTTAAAAAAAACCATCACAATTACACAAAAAATGCTAGGATTTTTTTTTCATGAATCTGGGTTTATCGAAATAAACTTAAACACACCTTGTACACTTCACAGTAAGCTTGAAAAACTTGTGTCGTGAAGTGGAGTAGGTCGGCATCGGGGCTCGAACCCGCGCCCACTGGATTAACAGTCGAGCGCGTTACCAACCAGGCTACCGACCACCTCATTTTTTTAAAGCAATACTAACATAATTAGAGGTTGACTGTTATACCTTTTGCAATAAGTCCGCACCTTGGCATACTTCTGTGTCTAATAAGATTTGTTGTTTATATTTGGTCTGTGGCAAATAAATATTTATTTGTAATATCTGTGTCTTCATTATAATGCTGTTTCGTTCACGGTTCCATTCGAAAGTTTTAGCTTCTTTTCGACAGGGTCAAATATCCATGTACTTATGTTATTTATTCCAAAGAGGCGTGCATGTGAGAGCGAGATTGAGTGTGGGTGTGTGAGGGGACCGGAGTGAACGTAACTCTCTTTGTATGTTTTTTGTCAATAAATATTTATTTACTTAATTTAATTCATAAGAAAAATTGTAAAATCTGAACTGTGCGTGTGCAATCGGTGAGTGTTTGAGCGAAATTGAGTGTGAGTGTATGAGGCGATCGGAATGAACGTATATGTTTTAATTTAACTGTGGCGCATGTTTGTGGGTGACACCATTATTATGAATGGACTAGTCGTTTTACCTTTACGTTCTTACTTATACGAGTATCTATAGTTGTTGACGATTTGTGCATATAATTGATGAGGTGGTCGGTTGCCTGGTTGGAAACGCGCTCGACCGTTAATCCAGTGGACGCGGGTTCGATCGCCGATGCCGATCCACTTCACGACACAAGCTTTTCAAGTTTACTGTGAAGTGTACAAAGGTGTATATGGGTTAATTTCGATAAACCCAGATTCATTTATTAAAAAAATGTAATTAAAAAAAATATAGAGAGAGGTTGATAAGTTATGAGACACTAATATAAATTTGGAACTACATAAGTGCGAAGGCCCTCTGTTAAAAAAAAAATGTACATTCGATTACAGCCGAGTGCAGTCTTACAGTCTTCCGAAGAAATCCGAAAGATGTGCGTTCGTCTAGTGTTATCTATTTTAAGAAAACTGTATTATTATTTTTTTTTCATGAAATTATTCATATGACGCTGTGAAGTAAATATTAAAATGATACATTCAAATCAAGTCCATGTTTCTGCTACAGTAACTCCATTATGCTTTTCAAATCGTTTGCAAACACACTGTAGCTAGGGTTGCCAGATGTGTTGGACAAAAAACCCGGACAATTATTAATTTTTGCACCCCCCCTACAATTTTTTTCATTTTTGAAATTAGACACACAATTTGCGCCGCAGGCGATGTTACGTATGCACTTTGCAGTTCAAAACAGTGTTTACTAAGTAGACAAATTTTATTTTATGAAAAAATGATACCAAATAGGTAGACAGGTACATGGTTAGCGCAGTTGGTTGAGGCGTCAGTCTCTCAAGCGGGAGGTGCCAGGTTCAAACCCCGGTGCTGGCGATGCATTCCACACTTTGCGATACAGGCTTTTAAAGTGTGTAAGACAGTATTTGGGTTTGTGTATGCAAGCCCAGATCCTTTAAAAAAAGGGTTTTCAAAAGGAATGCCGGTGCCTACCGTCTTCTACGTATCAAAAATGAGAACATGATGGAAATAATCAAGGATTATATTCCTAAAGTGACTTTATGAAAAATATATGTAATTGATAAGTCTATAGGCATGACCGTGTTGAACTTTATAATAAATAAATAAAACTTTATTGAAAAATAATATTTTTCAAATGGCGGGTTTTATGCAATCGGAAATTTCTGCCAACCAACCACTTGTGACATTCATTTGAGATAAAAAAAATACATACATATTTAAGTGTATGAAAACGAAAGATAAAAAAAAAAAAACAAATTAATAAATATAAGCAATAATATCTTCTTCTCTTCATGAGCCCTGCAGCTTCCATTTCTGGATATGGGCCTCCCTCATTAGTTTCCATCTCTCTCTGGATTTTGCCTCGGATGTCCATTTGAAGCCAGCTGTTAACTTCAGGTCATCTGTCAAACGCATCTGCGGCCGGCCTCTAGGGCGTTAACCGAGCAATAATTACAATACAATAAATAAATAGGTGGATTTGAGTTCTGATTGAAAAAACCAGACAACCCATTGCTGTCCGGTTTTTCAAGATTTTTTCGACCAGACAGATGTAAGAAAAACCGGACTTCTGGCAACCCTAACTGTGTCCCGCAATATAATACAGCAATATGGTTATGAAACCGCGAATGGCTTAACAATATACCATTTTGTTAATATTAATAGGTGTTGATACACGACAGTTTTGAAATCATTACACGTGTTTTGTATCGAAAAACAACATCAAAATACCATCCAGTGTGTCAGAATACAACGGGATAATGGGCCAATGAACATTTTCATGAGAATAATATCGTTGTTAAAAAAACGTATGGGAACCGTAGTTACTATTTATTAAAAGCATGATGCTGTGTTGAAAGAACTGTTTAAAAACAGTTTGATTTTTTCTATTCATTAAAGTGTGTGTCGAATTTTGTTTTAGTGCATTTTTGTTGCAGTGCGCTATACCGTAATAACATACACACACTTAGTACAACATTATTAAAAACAGAATTAAAATTACAAATTGATTTATAACTAGCTGTACCCCGTGCATCTTGCTATGCCACAGACATATAAATTCGTGGTAAAGTATGAAAAAATACACTTACTTGTTTAATAGGCTCGCGCTCCACATACTACTCCCTCCCTTCTTATTATAGCTGATGTAGTTAGGGTTTTTATTCATATTTTTAACACCAAAAACTATGGATTCGACACTAATATCACCTTTTTAATTCCACACCCTAGCCCCCACACCTCCTCTCCCTTAGTCCTGCAGATATTGGGAGGATAACAACCCCCCCCCCCCCCCTTCCGCTATGAATCATCCCAGGGGCAAGCACAACAATTTTCCCAGTTTCATCTCAATCGGATGAACGCGGTTTAGGAGTCTATAAGCGTCAAAGAAAAGGCACTCTATTTCAAAGTATAGTTATCTTTTTATCGTTTGTGATGGGTTTCCTCGCGTGGATGTGGCGTATGTACATTGTACATGTACATAAGAATGGATAGATAAATTCTGAAGACCAACCGATAGATAAACTTAGTTTATTAGTTGTAGAAAAATTAATATACTCGTATTTTACATTTCATCGTATTATTTTTCAATATTGAAAATGATCTGAGAAACCGCAAAAAGTTATAATATTCTACAAACTCTCGATCATTTGTTTTCGTTAAGTATGGATATTAGCTTCACGTGAATACACCTACGTTGTTATCAAACTACGTGGAAAATTGAATGTTTTAGAAAACAAATTGTGATATGATAAATATGTTATGACAATATATTCTCAAATTGTATACTTGTCCATTTATTTTTCAAAAGTCAGTGAAAGGATAATAATTTTCTCTGTTTCTCTAAAACTCTACAAGAGTTTGGGTGTGAAACTATCTGTTGGTGGCGAACGAAGTGTGGAACGGCAAAGTTAACTCCATGTCATATGTCAGACTATTCGTGCCTAAGGCGATTGAAATCGTTCGTGAAGAAATGGAAGCAATCGTGGGAAAGACAGAAAGAATTTTCTACATAATACATACAATGATAGAAATCTACTGCGACTAACCCTCGTACGATCAGCTGTTATACAGCTAGAGGACAATATTATGTTGATTTACGAGTATAGTACTTATTCGTAGGGAGTCGACAAAACTTTAATGTATCACATAGTTTCTTGGTTTTTCGGGTGAACCGTGTGTAGATAAGCTTGATCGACGTTTTGACACTCCTTCTGGTGTCTTTCTCTGTGGATGTCAATCGCACACCGTGAAAACCTTCAACATTTAATGTACCAATGTCACTATTTACACCCTGATCTCATCGTTATAATGAACGGTATACTGAAACAGGTTTTCCATAGGTTCGGGAACTAATTGAGTTAAAAATCATCTGTTTTCCTGGTCGACTATCATCACAGAATATGGCCCCGTTTAGACCATTGCCTCTCCCGAATCAGATAGAAAGAAATCCAGATGTAGGCCAACTAAGATTTAGTACGTAGTAATACGTAATTGTAAGATGATAGTTTCTAAGAAAAAAAAATGTAGTAGTGTGTAGATCCTTGCAGTGACAGTCTCCTCCAAGGAACATTAAGGGTGTTCAGAGTAGTTTCGGGAGGGGTTTGTTGAGGGAAGCCCTTCCGGCGAACCTAGAGCCCTCCTTTGATAAAATGTTTTTGTTTAAAAGACTGGATGATATAGGAGCTAAAGCTCCTGAAACATCCAGGGGTGGAGGTGGGTTTACCCTTAATGAAAATTAATGTAGGCCAATCTAGGAAGCATTCAGCGTAGTTTTGTCTATTGTTCACAACTGAAGTTTTCAGACTGTCAGTAATGTGTTGAATCACAAATAAACAGTTACCTTATGGGGAGAATATTTAGTTTTACATATCAGGCCATCTTTACAAACGTGTGGAATTCTAAATTTAATTACGGGTCGGACCAAGTCGATCTCGTCTTGCATTGAATATAATTATTTCAATTTCCGTTTAAATTTCTAATTTCCTACCTCTGAAGGATGTTCGCTATGGCAAATCCTAACTTTGCAGAAATAGTAAATACAAAATAGCAATGAGATGTTTTAGGAGAGGTAGACTTAGTGCTGCTATATTGTATCAGTAGGTAATACTGTATAGGTACTACTAAGCTGTCGAGCGATACTTAGAGTCAAGTGTCGGTGTTCGGTTGAATGACGTTGAATGGTACATTAAGGACCACCACGATTTAAAGTCTTCCTTTGTGTATACTAGAATGTGTAAGTAAGTGTAGGTAAGTACCCACTACCTGCACATACATGCTTACGAGAATATAAAGTAAAGTTACTGTTTAAATAAAAGAAAAGAGAGATAATATAAATGTAGGGAAACTCAAAGCAGGGTGATAATAAAGTTCATTATCTACCAAATGAGACGACATTTTTTTAAATATTTACATCATAATAGGAAATATTGCTTATAGCCATCATCCCTAGACTTCTTTCGCCTTTTTTACTTTGAACCAATAACATGAATAAATCTCTAAAAAGGTCTTTAAGAAATTTGCTCAAGGGACAAAAATCAAATCTAATTGCATTATGAAAATAAAATTAATTGTTTCTATTAGTGTACGATCTATCTATATCTATTATATTAACGGGTACATTAAGTACATTAGTATGTTATTATTTTTTATTTATGTTTCATTTCATAAGTCAAAGTTGGGTTGATTGGCAGAAATCGCCAATAGGCGATAAATCCGCCCTTTGTGTGTATATTTATGTGCAATAAAGTTTTTATTTATTTATTTACGATCTCTTCCAGTGTGTCAGAAACTACCACAGATTAGAAAATAAACAAATAAATAAGAGGATCTAAAATGGGATAGACACTAAAATGGTCAACATTTTATAAATAATTCATCTGCTGGAATCCAACTAGAAAGTTTGGGCTTTTATCCCTTGAGCATATTTCTGAAGGGCTTTTGTCTTTTTTGGGATTTATTAATGTTGAGCAAAATTCTTGTGTGTTATTTTGCGAGAACTATAAATTTTATATGGGTTCCACTTTATACAACCTAATGAGAATATTATGTCGAACCATTAAAAACTGTAGCAATATTTTTGCATACCAAAATAGAAATTCTCTCATCCTGATACGAGTATGTTATTTTGTTCAACAAACATAAAGCATAATATCATCCATATGTACGTACTACTTAATCAACTAAAAATATAAAAGCGTTCCACTAAAATATACTCGTAATATTATCATGAAGTTTTCCATTTAATCCCTAAAACCACAGAAAGATCGCACATGGAAGATAAAAAACAAACCCTAATACATAGTACATATAATCTCTTGTAGTAAATATACATATACCCTACAGTCCTATCTTCACGTGGATATACGATATATTATGGGCTACGTTTGATATATGTAATATGTACTATTATATCTCATGGCCGTAGGAAGGGGGGGTTTGGGGGTTCTAACCCCCCCACCCCGCCCCTCCAAATTCCTCGGCAAACCCACAGTTCACAATCGCAATATTATCACATGCTTTTTTCATCATGTCATAAATTTTCAATAATTATTATGAAAATTCATAAAATCACAATTGTTTTTGCCTGCGGCGCTAATTAAAATGAAGAACTGTCATGTGTTGCATTATTCATAGGGTAATTTTATATCATGAAAATTAAATCGGACATTTAAACGATACTATTTTATTTACCTATCTTCTTATGTTTTATAGCAAAGTTTTCGCCTGCGGCGCTATTCCTTCATCCTGTACGATATAACGCTGAAATATATCAAAAGATGTGTTACTACTGAAGAAATACTATCAAAAAATTTCGCCTGCGGTGCTATTTACTCCCGCACTTACTTTTGCCCGCCTATCTTCGAAGTTAGCAAGGCTCACGGTTGTTACTAACTTATTGTCCTTAGTCCAGAGCTCAACCCCCTCCCGAAGTGGATTCCTGGCTACGGTCCTGTTATAGCTACACATTACGTAGCTTAGCTTGTTGGATAATATTTTAAAGTTGGTAGTTGATTTCGTAATCATATAATATTTTTCTAACAACGCTATCTCATAGAGAACCATATTTTTTGTAAATAAAACTTGATAGGTACTTAGATACGTACAGATGCCAATGGGTTGTTTTCCGAGCATCTTCCAGAAATGCTCACTAGGTGGCAGCACACGTGTTGGGGTCTATTGTCAAAAATCACAAATAGACTATGGCAGTTGGTTACTTGATTGTTTTGTAAGTGGCTCTATTGCAAAATCACGCGTTTATGGTGGTCCATACAACTTATAACGCCTTGAAAAAATATGGTGACATTCAATTTGGCAATAGACCCTTATTGTCAGAGCGCCCCTAGCGGCAAGAAAGTAAAACAAACAACCCATTTCTATAGATAGACTAATTAATTACTACTAAACCATCGGTTCTTCTTGTCAATATCCGCTCCCTAAACTGTCAAACTGGAACGTGACTTCACTTTTTGAAACCGGATTCGAAATGACGCGAAGTTGACGTTCAATAAGTGTAATCACATACAGACATCACTCCTATATCTGTCTTTTGATTTTCATCTGGTTTTGATAATCTGTGGTTTCTGTACATTCACTCAATAATTTTTGAATGAATGTCTATTTTCTTTATATTGGCTTTATCCAACTTCTTCTTTTTAAAGGATCTGGGATTGTATACACAAACGCAAATACTTTTCTGCACACCTTGCATTAGGCTAAAAGCCTGTATCGCAAAGTGTGGAATACATCGCCAACGCCGGGGTTTTGAACCTGGCACCTCCCGATTGAGAGCAACTCGTTTCTCGAAAGTCGCAGGCACATTTTTTTTGTATTGATAATATGCATTAATATCTAGGGAATGACCGTAAAAATCTTCTGATTGAAGCGAAATTAACCCCAAAAATGGAGAAAACGCTTTTTTTATATTTTGACATGGGATTTTTCATGCGATTTTGAATCTAAATAGACGTCATAGTTGAGTCGCGAGCTTTAACTGCCAACTCTATTTTTTTTAAATTTTGTTACAAGTACAATGCTTAGAATTTTAATAATCACCATTACATATCGCACTATGGAAAGGTGATTATTAGGAGTGACAAGGTCTATTATATTATAGTACGTAAAAAAATATTATCTTCGCACTTTGTGTTTCAAGTAGACATCAAGAAAAGTAATTGTGTCTCTTCTCCGAGTCAAATATTTCTTATTATTTTTTTATACCGTTTTGTTTTCTCATTTCAGATGAAATCCGAATTGTCAAAGACGGAAATTACGGCGCTGAGAATCCGGATGTGAAGGGAGGCTGGGACGGTATGGTCGGAGAACTAATTCGTAAGGTAAGCAATTTGTATTATAATTTATAACTTATATTATTCAATACCGTGAAACGGGCGAAGTTAGTACAGCGGGGATGTGTAAGAACAGATGGAGTGAATACTATCAGCGAAAGTGAACAACAGTCAGTGTAAATAAAAACTAAGGGACATAGAGAATGCATATGAATAACGGAGTTGCATAAGCACATAGGACTATTTTCTTATTTTCTGTAGAGTTCATACAAATTAATTTGTGTTTCTAAGATAACAACGTAAACATATCAAGGTTTTTTTTAGTAGAAGTATTGTACAATTATATATTAAAACAAGACGAAAAAGAACAGCATGGGTGAATAGAAACAGAGCTAGCTTATTTTGGTGCTATTGATCTGAGCGAGATCAAACTGAAATCCCAACGATGTATTCTGTACCTCGCCGCACAAGTTTTTAGCTTTATGCGAGGTGTGCAGGAAAGTATTTTGAGTTATACAAGGCAAAATATTGTTTTTTTTTAATACAAATAAATAAAAAAAAAACTTCCTTTAACAATACTTCGTTCATTATAAACAAAATTAATAAAATAAAAATGTATATTAAAAAGTCGTAAGTTGAAGTTCGCCACCTCTCGTGTCGCGTCAAATAATTGTTTTTTAGAATACTGGATCGATGTAGGTATTAGGTTAGGTAATTATTATTGATATAAATATTTAATATACGTACATGTATTCCTTCCTCATTTGCCGATAAAATATTATATTACTATGGTTATATCTCTCAGGAAGAACGTATCCACGAACTCAGTAAAAAAGAGTAAAGCAAAAAACTTGTTGGCGGTTGGCGGTTGGCAGTAATAACATGTTTGTTCATGATCTCGCATCCATTAATCTCTTATTTGCCAGTTTTTCTGTGTCCATTAGAAGAAAACGTATACCTCTTACATACAAAACCTACACACAGGAGACTAGACATACAAGTACCTAGTAGACAGCGATATCAGAAAATAATATCGCGAAAAAAAATCTCACATAGAAAGAATATCTTCATCTTCTCCAGTTTCAATTGCTACGATTGGTTTGCAGCAAAGCCCCGTGTCTCCTTCTCCACTCATCCCTGTTCTGTGCGGTTCTTTTTTAACTGTTTATATGAGTCGAAGTACATATCCTGGCGCAGATCGTCCAGATATTCTTTTCTTGGTCGTCCTCAGTAGTTTGTCCCCTCGTTAATTTCTTCAATTAACTCAAATAGGTGACCCTCTCAACGCACTATGTTACCGATCCATCTAGCACCGGGAACGTCTTTCTGCTATTGCTTCGACCAGGTGTCATCCTCTTTTTATATCGTTGAAAATTTATTCGTCAAATGTAATCGTCAAAAATACAAGATGAAATAACACATTTTTATTTTTATCATAATTTATTAATGATTTAGATGACACTACAATTTGTAGTGAATAGTTAAATTTATTGATCTATATTATAAATTTAAAAAAAATATATTTTGTCAATATTAATATGACAACCAAATTGTATAAAAAATTTAGGTGTTATTTCTTTTTGTGATATTCTTTCCGTGTGAGATTTCTTCCATCTGAGATTTTTTCGGTGATATTATTTCCTGTGTGATTTTACCACGTAACCGTAGACAACAATGTTACATTCGGTATCTATTTTTTTCCTGGACAATACTTTCATATACGTGAATAGTTTTATCTAGATAGAGCAGGTAGATATCCTGAACTGTATTTTTATTCGATATGATGGAGCAGTTTTATGTATTACTTTTACTAGTATATTGATTCACTCAATGATGAAGCTGATTTCACCCCAAAGAGCTTTTTCCAAGGTAAAAATTGTAACATCCTCACGCAAAAATAATCTCATTCGTACAACATTACTCGTATTGTTAGGTATATAAAAAAGTTGAAAGGTAGCCTGCAGTAATCCTAGGTAACATTATTGAATTGAAGATATTATAGCTAAATTATTTTAGGTATTATTGGAACTGGATTTTTCTGCTTTGCGCAGATGGATATACATTACAGATTTTCCTCAACAGAAGCGAGAGGTATCTACATTCACATGATGTAGCTTCATGTGACGCTTACGAGTCGTCTTTGGATGGCTTAGTGATCACTTTGAACATGGTACAACAAAATATCACTGTCCATCGAGAAGTTCAAGGGGAATATTTGTGAGATACTCGTACATGTGGCGACGCCAAGGGAAATTGGGTTCTGACTCCCAGATGTACGACAGTTGTTTCGGATAGGTACCTAAGAAGAAGAATAAAATTTAAACCATCGCGATAAGCAAAAGCTTATTTGATAACTTATTGCTAATTTTACATTTTGCAATTACTTCACGTAAAATTTTACAATTGAACTGTGCAGTATAAATCATAGAATTCATTCAAAGACCGCTTATGTCCACGATACAAAAGCGATTCTATATAAATGTATCTAGCTTTGTAGTCCGCAATATATCTGTCTGTCTGTATATCCCAGAGGTAAACTGCATTATGACAAAAAAGTCACTTTTTTTATCGTGACAGCTAAACGATTTTATATTTCTCTACGCGTACGTGCTTATAATGGTAAAGTATAGAATGTGCTCTTTGCATTCACATTGAAAGTGGGAAAGTTATAATAAAACTGAATCAAAAACAATAATGGGTTAAAGTTTGATCAACGACACGTTGTAAGTGTGTAATTGTTTAGGTGAATGATCTTTTCTCACAGCATGCAACTTACTGTTTTATCCGGCTATCCGTAAAAACGCGACATATGCCACAATGTGAGGTAACCAGCGCATGCATATGCTTGCCCAGAGACAGTTGCCTAAATAGAGAAAAGGTGGTGCGCCTTTAATTAATTATTACTCACAAGGCATTCAGATTTCAGAAGCGACCCTCATGGGTCTAACAGTCACGATTATATAGTACAAAATAAAAAAGGAGGTATTGAAGATATTTTCTTCTTCTTCTGCTTCATCTAGGACTGCGTCATGTCATTGCTCGGAGCCTGCTCCTGGGACACAGATGTCCAACTATCTCGCCATTTTTTATGTGGCCTTCCTGGGAGTCTGGTACCTGACGGCAGCTCGTTCGCTGCTACGTTCACCTCCTCTCAGGACAAGCACGTGATCTCTCCAGTAGCGTCTTCGAGATCTTCCCCATCGGACAATGTCCTCGTCGTCGCAAGTCCTTCGTATTTCAGAATTCCTCACTCGGTCTCGTATTGTTACTCTCGCAATGGGTCGGAGAGTCTTCATCTCAGTTGTTCTACGGAGATTTTTGATATATTTTAAAATTAAATATTGTGTATCTCCCGAGACCTTTACCAATTACTGTTTAATTTTTCACTATGTCGTATCGCGTAGATGTCTTATTAGTAAAGTATTATAAGTTGTTAAGAAAATAATGTAAACGAGTGTAAAAATCCACGTTTGACAATTCTATCCACGAAAGCAATCGGCGCAATGAATAACAGCTGTGTAAGCTTTTAACATAAGAAAGAGACTTGAATACAAATTGATTCCTTTTTGTTGCTGTAAGACGTTCTCCTTGTCTCTTTTCCTCTTATGCTCATATTAACAGCCTAATCCTAATATAAGTCCTGTCTCCTTCTGTCACATTTCTTATATTACATTGTCATTTCCCTCATCGTATTTCACTCGTTACTAAACCAACCTGAACATGATTCAATCCTCAAGTGGAAAATGTCTCTCTCCCAATCCCTTATATATTTTATCTACCTTTCCCTAAGCTCAACAACGGTCAAATCCTTTACGAATTAATTTATTTGGTCAAACCAAGTGGGACGCGCGGCTGACAATTTGAACAAAATGTATTTTCGGAAAACGTATTTTGTGTTTCGAGTAAAGATTTTCAACTGACAATATACGGTTGAAGCCTAAACATATTCTCTGGTAACAATTTAGCTCCTAGGTTGGTTCTAGGTTATTTACCTGTAGAATAAAACGCTAACTTCCCATGTGTTCTCTAGTTAAAATTTTACAAAAAATCCTGCCGATTTCGGCAACATGTTTTAATATGTCGTCTTACCACTTTGTCTGAGGACTGCAAAACGCTTTTTCAACGTAGGTTTCCACTCCGGCACTTTTTGATAAAGAGAACAGAACAAATCAAATACAGTTGTGTGCTAAAATGTCGTGTTCTCAACAGAAGGCGATGGGATCCAAAAATTGGTTTCCAAAAATTACGCGTTTGACAACAGGATCTGGTGGAATGGGTGAACGTTGCCCCGGGCACAAAGTAATAACTTAAGCCAGCTTGTTTCCTCCCCGAGGGAGTTCACATGATGCTACATTATTTTAATGTTGAGGAATAACTGTAATGTTTTATGAACAAAGTCTGTTTTTGGTCTGTATGTGGCCCTTCCCTTTCCGCATAGAATAGAAACGCTTACAAATTCGCTCATAAAATTACGTAAAAGTACGTAAGAAATAATATTTTAAGAGTTCTTCAACTTATTGGGTGTTTTATTATTTTTCGAGTAGTTTGAATCGTCCGTAATAAGGGAGAGAAATCAAGGAAAAAGAGCACGTTTGCAGCAATCTGACGTTAACGTATACTTCACGTCAATTTCATTACTGTCAAAATCAAGACCATTGTACGAAACTTTTACTTACCTAACTGATTTACTTCCCGCTACGAAACTTTGACAACACAATGATTTACTTTCCTTAAGCAGTAGAATGTTTTATTAATTGTGTATAGTGTAGGGGTATACGAGTAAGATCTACCTACAATAATTATTATTATACCTACAAGTGGAAAAACGTTGAGAGATCAAGGTTAGAAATGAATGCTTGGAGCAAGTTAAGGTCTTGGCACCAAGAATGACATCACAGTCATTTCCCAAGGTTCAAAATCGCGTGAACAATCGCATAATAAAATGGTAAAAAATAGCGTTTTTTCCTTTTATTGGGCTTAATTTTGCGTCTATAAAAAAACTTTTACAGTTATTCCCTAGATTTTAATGCATATTATCGGTACAAGAAAAAAAATTACTCCGCGAATTTCGGGAAACGAGTTTCCGTCTTTCGGAAAAAAGATCAGAGGTGTTTTTAAATATTTTTTTTTTGAGAAATCTATACAAGATATAAAAAATCGTTTACGGTTATTCCCTAGATAAAGGTTCAATGCATCTACCCTATTTTGTTCCAAAGCATATTTATAGTAACGGTTGTCGAGATATTAGGTCTCCCGTTTTTTGAATTTTTTTTAAATCTAAATAAGCACACCCTTAATTAGTAAGTGTATCTGGGAAGCTTGTTTACAAGGGACGGACGCGACGGTGTGAAAATTATGTACGAAGAATTATTTATTAAGGCCCTGTTCAGGGTTTTTTGAGATTGATCTTTCGTGTTCTTATGAAATCATGTAGGGGTCTTTTCGGGTCAAATCGGAGTCTTTTGGTGTCTTTCGTGATCTTTTGCGATCTCTTGCGATCCTACAGGGTACTAGAGCAACTCATTTGCAGTTTATTCTTACAGTATCTATAATACAACAATACCTATTCTTATAAATTTATTACACTATAAAGGAGAAACTACGTATGTAGATATAGCTAGATATATCGCTAACAGTAATGCGTATGAGTACGATGGTTTTGTTGTGTACCTATTTATTTTATGATAATCATAAAAATGAAAGAATGTCTATATTTTTTGTATAGTATTATGTTCACCAATATGAACTTTTTTCTTTCATCTACGTTGGGTTGGGAGGAATCATCCGATTGTAAAATATTAAATTACATGATCATACGTCATAACAAAAAAAACATAGGTAAGCAATATTACGGGAGTGATGAGAATTGTATTACTAACATAAATTTCTACACTTTCTCCCACCTTCATTTTATTTATCTAATAATATATTTCTCCTTCTAGTACTTACTTTACTTTTCGTGTGGCATTTCGGCGTTATCCTTTATCAGTGTAGGCTGCGTCGACATACGTATTTTTCAAAGCCTCGGATCCAGTGCTGCCGTCCAGACCACAGCTTCCGGTCTTGCCTCGTGGATGTAAATTAATATTGATTTTTACTAAATAGTTTCCTATAATGCGAGTTTGATTGTATCTTGCCACCTGTGCGGTGCAATATTATTGTTGTAGATTTAATGTTTTGTTGTTTTAATGTATTGAGGACTATACAATATCGATATTTTTTCACACCTTTTTGTTCAATATTATTATTATTATTCGAAAACGATTTGTAGAGTATTTGTTTATGTAGATATATATAGAATTATAATTTTTGTATTGCATTGTGATAATTAACACTAATTGTAATGAAATGTAAATGGCGTATGCCGTAAATAGATAAATAAATAAATAAATAAATGTCCTGGAGGCAACTCCGAAAATTTTCTTGCCTCGCAGTCCCGGACCAAGTGTCTAACTGTGTGAACATTCTAGTAATACTGCTTCTAGTGACATGTCAGCTCCCTTCAAGGTTGCCTGTCACTTGAAAGTAAATGTCTCTTTCCCAAGCAGCCCAAAACTTTTCAGTGTTCTTAATACTGACCCAATCTCAAATGTTTTTCAAAAATTTTCTTCCAGTTAACACTCTTCGACCCTTTATTTCGTCTTTGATGATCAGGCGCAGAAATACATACCTACCTATTTTTTTTTGGAAGTTCCTCTTGAGTTTATTCTAAAAGATTTTCATGGCAAACTTGTCTCTCAAAAATACAACATTCTTAATAACAACTAATTTTAGTGATTTTTACGTTTGATGCAATGTGTTGTTTCTTTCTATAGAGGTATTTGATTTTTAGAACCCTATGTCATAGCCAAGATTGTTTTCTATCCTTAGTTAAAATAATATGTAGCCTGAGAGGACTCCCGTTTAAAACTGATTCCAGGACTTTTGGGCGATTTAATATTTACGAAATCTTACTGCGATCATTATGTAGATTTTTCTTCCCTTTTTCATATTTTTAATCATAAATGCTTTTCGTTTACGTTTTTCTGAATGTACGGGTGGACCATTAGTCCTTGCACTTTTGAAATGGCCCTAAAAATTAAATTACAGTTGGTATTTATTTATTTTTTTGCTAAGAAGAACAACAATAAACGGGAAATTCTTTTTATAAACACAATATCACCAAGATGTCCGCCATCCTGCCGCTGACGTTCCTCAAATCTGGGTATGATTTTTTCTAAAAAAATCGGCCCTAAGCGTGAAGTATTGACAATTTCCTCTCGAATATTCAATTTTGGTTGATGTATTGTCACTGATTGATTCACGTAGACCTGACTTTTGAAATAACATCATAAAAAACCAGGTGGGATTAGATCCGGGCTGCTGAGAAGTCATGGAATATCTCTATAGAGTAGTGTGAGAGAAGTTCCAGAACAAAATAATTTCGCGGAGAGGAGATACTCCATGGCCTTCCCGCAGCCCGGACCCAACCCCAGCAATTTTTTTTATGGGCTTATCTATAAAACAGGGTCTACGTAAATAAACTAGCGATAATAACCCAACTGAAATCAAATATTCAAGAGGAAATCTGGTTTTGAAATTTTCGAAACATACCTACGCTTTGTATAGAAAAGTTTTATAAAAAATAGGGGTCAGATATGAGGAGGGCCAGCAGCAAGATGGAGGACATCTTGATGATACGGTGTTTAGTAAATGAATTTCCCAGCTATTGTTGTTCTTATTAATAAATTATTTTTTAAATACAAACAGTATTTTTATTTTTATGGCCATTTCGAAAGTGCAAAGACTTTTGGTCCACCCTATTGTGATTCTTGCAATGATAATAATATGTGAAAATTAAAATAACAAAATTTAATGTATGAATTCAACCGCTTCTATTTTAAAATCCCCAATGGTAATGCACAGTGAGCAATTTCTATACGTGCGTATATTATGTTTAATTAAATTAACATTTCCGAAAAAAAACACTTTCCTCGCGGGCAATTCGTATCCCAATTTCGCCGAAGTCATGTTGGAATATTTTTAGCCTCAATTTAAATTTTCCAACATTTTGTCTAATCCTTTTTTTTTCGCTAAAGTGTGTGGAAGCAAAACTACGCTATTCTGCGTAAAAGGATATTTTAGTATTATCATACCAAAATCTAATTTTAAGTAAATAGAATAAATTTAATTTCAAGTATGTAGATTTTAGGTGTATTTATATATTTATTGTTTAAACGGCCTTAAAGACTTTGAAAAGTTTAGAATACAAAAACTTTAAAATATCAATACAATTATGGTACACATCCAAATTAGTAGAAGAAGGTGTCCATATTATGAATACCATTTCATAGATCGGAAAGTCTTGTAAAATCATAGAGCTCATAATATTTTCATCGTACAAAATTATTCACAAGGACGAACTTATCGGAATGAACGATGTCTTCATTTCAATCAAGCATAAATTTTATTGCTAGTATGTACATAAATGTTCCCTGTCCTGCGCTGCCCGGAACAGATCGTCCACCGTCCTCATTCCGGTCCACTCTCTAATGTTGCGCAGCCAGGACATCTCTTTTCTTCCAACTCCCCGTCTTCCTCCTTGCCCTCAAATATTAGGCGAAGTAGGTCCATTCATTACGAAATTCTAAAGTCGAAATACGAGTAGGTGTGCACCTACACCAGTTGTCAATATCTCAATGGTTTGTTGTTAAACATACTGACATGAGATACGGTACAATGTAAACCAAACTAAATAATACACGGTGGTGAGAAGGTAGAGTAAACAACAGGTTTCGGTTTCAACAATTCAATGCAATACACATTACCTACCTAATAATATTACCAATCAATACATATCAGTTCATCATTACTGTGTTAAACAATATTAGATAATAATGTATATTATAATCTGATTTGAATCTCTCACTATAAAGACATTATTGTGGTATGAATACGGTAACATAATATCATAGTATATTTTATTATGTACCTACGTACATTACTTCCTCTAAATCTTTTAATCTTTCTTCTTCTTCTACTAGCCCTCTTCTTTCCTCTGCTGGATGTAGGCCTCTCCCATCCTCTTCCATTCATCTCCGTTGTTCCCCGTTTGCATCCAAGTTCTACCGGATTTTTGGACAATGTCCTCAGACCACCTTTTAGGAGGTCTTCCATCACTTCTGTTCTTTGTCTAGGGCGTCCATTGAAGAATTCTGGGTCTATATATAGTGTTTTCTTGTCTGGTCATATGTTTAGCCCACTGCCATTTTAGCTTGGTTCATAAGTTATCGTTACCTACCTACTAATTTGAGAACACTGAATGTTTTGATCGAAGACTCGTGGTGGATGTTCATTGTAATAGTGTTAAAATGAAACACGATATTTAGTGTCTCCCAAAGATTTAAAAGAAAAAGGATTTGAGCTTGCATCAAACAAACCCAAATACTTTCCCGCCCACCTTGCACTAGGCTAAAAGCCTGTATCGCAAAGTGTGGAATACATCGCTGGCACCGGGGTATGAACCTGGCACCTCCATCTTGAGAGACCGCCGCGCCGCCTCAACCAACTGATGCAAATGTATTAAATACTGTGTTTAATTTTAGTACTGTTAGTATATAATTAAATATCAGGACGCATATTTTAATTTAAATATTGTCCACTATAAACATGAAAATTAATACATAATTTAAACAATTTACAATATGAACGAACAAAGTTATAAAACCCCTCTACATCTCCTGTCGTTAACTTTGAATTAGCCTGTCATAGTCGCATCTTCAATATAAACTTCCTTACCTATAACAATACTTGAAATGTACCCACATCCTAGAGCTAGAACATAATACTACTTGTGAACTACTATGTGTGAAATATATAACTTGATGAAACATAGACAATATCATCAAACACTCACGCTTGTCAAATCATACGAACGTGATGGAATCAATGTAGAATAAAGAAGTCTTTAACAATGTTCTTCTGTCTGCCGTCCATGAGCAACGATGTGATTGTAAAAGAGAAAGAATATATACAGTATTATGAATTTCATCAATTGTGTCTTGTTGAAAAAAGTTCGCCACAAATATTATACTTATTATAAAATTAAAACATTCAGGTTTTTTGCTGTGCATTACATGCTAACGTTTTCTCACCCTGTGATCTGTCATTGGAATAGTGTACTTACTTGGTGGAGCAGAGTTTTCTCGACGGTTATTGAGCTGAATAATTAAGCCCTTGTTGTCCAAGCTTTTCAAAAATGTTATTGTCCAAGCAGGACCATCGTCTCTTACAAAAATTTGAGCGAAATTATTCCTCTACTGGGTAGGACATGAAATTAAGCATTTTCCTAAAGTAGACTTGTATACAGACTGTTTGTAGACTGCTGGCAACTATAAACCTTGGCTGGGTACAAAGACTGGCATGCCATCGCTGGATTACTACAGGATTTATTACTGTTCTTCTTCTTCTTATCGTGTCGGTCAGCACTCATTAGATCCCCCTCCGCTTCCAGAAAGCCACAACTTCTCCTGCGTCATCGTCCAAGAGAGAGCGATCTGCGAGGCTCGGTTATATAAAAATGAAAGGAAAGAAAAAATATATTACAAGTAAATGAAGTTATTAGATCATGATGCATCTATCTATACTATAATTATTCACGTATCGCTCCTTCAAATATATGAATAACACATGAGATATAGTATTTCAGTTAGTAGGTTGATAGTACTGGGGCACTGCGGGTTGTTAGTTTATAAACTACAAGAATCTATCTAGGTAATGTAATATGTAACAGTTGTTGACTGTATCATACCTACTATGTTATGGAGTTGCTTGTTTGTTGTTTGAACAGTCTGTAATGTCAATGTTTATTGGCAATGTTCCAGGAAGCCGATATAGCCATTGCATCGATGACTATCACATCTGAACGAGAGAGGGTGATTGACTTCAGCAAGCCGTTCATGTCATTAGGTATATCCATCATGATAAAAAAGCCTATGAAACAAAAACCGGGAGTGTTCAGCTTTTTGAATCCACTATCGAAAGAAATATGGGTGAGTAAAATACACTTTTAACGAAAATAATATTTATCGAGAACATTTTTTTGTACACTTAATCTATGTATATTATATCAGAAAAGAGAATTTAGATTTGTACAACTACTTAGTAACATTCATGTACTCGTAGATATTTTCAGAGTCTGAATCTACTTCTTTGTAAGTTTAGTGCACTATGAGACTCTGTGGTTCCAATTTTTTGAATGCACTTATTTTCACAAAAATAAAGTTGAATTTACAATATATCTTTCAGAAAATTTTCATCATAGTTGGAAAAATCTTATATGTATATACTCGTATGTATGAATAACCTCTAATATTGGGGCTTTTGAAATCAATAAACGGCTGTGTCTTTCTAATGTCTACAAGAGATCTATTCCAAGCTGGATGACTTGCTGCAACAAACGTACAGCCCAAGTAATTTAGTTTTGCGTTTAGGTTTAAGAATTCTAATTTACATAGATGTGATATCTTAGTGGAATATATTAGATCACTAATGATACATGGATGGCCGCAACAAGACTCGCCCACGTTGCTGCGAATGAAATCCCCATTGATCAAAGGCTGCCAGGAAGATCACTAAAAAGATGGAGAGATAGCTGGTCTTCCACATCCCAAGAAGGAGCAACAAACGCCGAAACAAACAGATCCCAGATCTAACATAAGCAGAATAAGGAGAAGACTAATGATTTATGGAATGATTTTTCAGGTTTGTGTCATCTTCAGTTACGTCGGCGTCAGTATTGTGCTCTTTATGGTCTCGAGATTTTCACCTTACGAATGGCGCGTCATGCAACCATTACAAACCATCGATCAACAGAGTGATCAAGTTTCACCTGTGTCACCCCCTCAGGTATGTTAGACTTTTACACTATATAAACTTTTATATTAACGAAACATGTGTTTTTCTTAAGCATCTTAACTGTAATATCAACAGGTCTAACATAATGCAGTATTCTTACAACAGTGTAGAAGAATTAAGGATGAACATTGTCGGGCTTAAGTGATCACTTTACTCGAAAAACATTCGCCATTTGAGTTCACCCCGGCTAGGATTCGAACCCAGACCTTCGTCTCGCATAGCAGGGATTTATCCACTACACCACGATGAACGACGGCCGGGTTGTCGAATTCCGTATACATTAAGTACCAAGTACCTAGGTCGGTCGTAAGCCCAACAATGTTCATTCTTATTTCTTTTACACTGTTGTAGGAATACTGCATTGTATATACTACGGAATGTAGAAAAATGCAACGCTTTACAAGGATAATTTGTAGAAACAAAAATATTCAAGTAAAGTCTAACATAAATAATCGTTCAAACCAACTGTAATTAAATGTAACCCCTAAAATCCGGTAGAAAAATATTAATTTACATCACGTTTGACATTGATAAAATCATTTCAGTTATGTGTTCCTTGGATGCGGTTTGTGATGTCAAAAAGTTGGCATCTTTTATCCGAAAGAAATACTTATTTATTTATAGATAATTACGTGAATTAATTTTAAAAAATGGGAATATTTTTTTTTAGCAAGACTGTCCCGTTTTTTGTTTGATCGCAATATTGTTTTGTTGTTAATGAAATTTCATTAAATAATGAACATCATTTGCTATTGTTTTATAGATGTCTATCTTGTTTAAATATCTCCGATAATTTTACAAATCTAATTAAAATTCCATTTCAAATGAACTGACTTTATATATGAATATATTTTTTACTCAATATCCGTAGGCGCTTTGACTTTATTTTGTAATTGACTGTCTTTAATTTCACTGGAGACTGAAAAAACTTATTAAATAATTTGTATCAATTGTGAAAACTTGTCAAAATAACTGTTGACTTCCCAAATTTTCTGATATTGCATTGTTCACAAGTGGAGAATAATGCCGCCTATATTGAAGATACTAGGATTAGAGTGATCCAAAAGAAAATTAATGCAGCTGTAATTCCAATGAAACACAATACATATCGCATTTGTAAAATATTATTAACAGCTTTCACTTGTAATCCTAACTTCGTTGATGAATTCTGTGCTCGGCATAATGAAAAATCCTAAGACATTTATAATATTTTGAATATCATTATTTTGTGAGAAACATCGGATTCCCTACATGTCTTAATTGAAATATCATCATCATCTTTGGCGCTACATCCCGGGGTGGGACTTTGCCTCCAAAAGGAGCTTTCGCCACTCTGCCCTATTGGCAGCCACGCTCCTCCAGTTGACTGTGCCCAGTGCGTTGAGGCCGTTGAGGTCCCTTTCAACACAGTCCATCCACCTCAACTTGGGTCTTCCTCTTCTACGTCTCCCCTCTGGTCTAAAATTGAGCACCCTCTTAGGTGGTAGGAGTGCTTCCATTCTTTCTACGTGCCCCAACCACCTGAGCCTTGAGATTTTGATGCATACTTGAAATAACAAGAAGTTATATCGACGAATGTTACTTACATGTGAAGTGATAAGCCTGATGGAAAGTGAAGAAGAATTGATAACGTTATAATATGCAACTATGAAGGTAGATAAAAAAAGATTTGATTATTCCATACAAGATTGCATATACGTTGTAAAGTTAAAAGAACATTTTGTATCTCAAACTTGCATAATATGACTGTAGGTACTATCCATAAAGAATTGATGTATAAATTTACTACCCATCTCCCATTGAAAGTGTATTTTATATGCACGGCTAGGTATAGAGCAACACGTCCTGAATTACATTACAAAGTGCATAGTGCTATAAAGAGTATAAAGAATGCACCGTACAAAAAGGATAATAGACGTTTAATACTTAAAGTGTTGACGTACTTATGTATCGTATACTCTATTCTAGAAGCGTATGCTAAACTACCAATAACTTTCAGTACTGAAATATTTTTATAGATATTCCTGATGATATTTGCTGTCTCGTCCGTAAATTACTTTAATACATGGACAATACAATCTCTTGCAACAAAGTATGTATTATAAATGAATATGTAGTTTTTCTTGGTGTGCTTTCGGATTCGGAAGAGAACTATTTGTGCTTTAGAGCTTTTGGCTCTTTACTAAAGTTTCACATTCATTCTAGTCACTAGAGGATCCAGGTGAGCTAGGGGGCTGAAGCCTCTCCCAAAACCATGAGTGACAGTACTTTATATACAACTAGTTTCCGAAAAATGATATTATTACCACTGATTTTCCGATCATATCAAAAATTAGTATGAAAATCCATTAAAATACAATTGCTTAGCAAAAAAAATTGAATTGATTTTATTTACTAAAATAGTCCAGCAAACCCGACCCTCTGCCCCCCCCCCCCAATAAATCCTGGACCCGCCACTGATTCTAGTCACTCGTTTCTTTTTAATAACTTCACTCTTTGTCGCATCTCTCAATGTTTTCCACACACTTTTCTCAGTTCCACTGCATTCGACCATGATTCGTCCTTTTGCAGTCAAGTCAACCGCATAAAAATCTTTATTTCTAATTCTATACGGCATTATTATATTGCCAGGGGCCAGTTTATTTTAATTTATATAAATAATATAATTATTCTCAAAACAATGAACGCCATACTATCATTAAATTAATCTGATATTCAAAACCGGCCAATAATATCTATAAAATGATTTCGTGGAGGTACCATTTATTGGAGTAATAATACCGTTAATTGTACGAGACTTATTGGCGTAATATTCATACGCGCACAAACATATAAACATACATACAAATACATAATATTCTACATACGATATATAATAATAATTTTATACCCGGGCAATTGAATTTGTTGTCATTAATAATAGCAAATTAATGGTTACCGTCATACCACACACTCTCAACCTTTTTACCCGCTTAAAGAAAAAAATCTAGTGGTTTACGGTAAGTTCGTCTAAAATCAATTCGGCCAAAATCAAATTGCCCAACGATCAATTCGTCGATTTTAGACACATTGATTTTAGACGAATTGATAATTAGACGAATTGATTTTAGACGGATTGATTTTAGACGAACTTACCGGACACCAAATCTAGTGCCTCCCCTATATTTAAAATTAGTTTACATTGCCATAATATGTAGTTCTTCTTCCTTTCGTGTCCTATCGGGTCCCCCAGACGTTGGCGATCACTAAAGGAGAAAGCATCCCTCGCACAGCTCGCCGACGTCCCTGTTGCTAGTCCACTCACGAATATTTCAAAGCCATGACATCTAACGTCTTCCAATACAACGGCGTCTCTCTGTTTTTCCCTTCATAATTGCTTTTCTAAGACACATATGTATTATCTAATGTGAAGGATGAATCTGATGAATTTAGACGTGTTTGTTGATGCGCTCGAAATTTCTTGAAAACCATTGTAAGTTTTAAATACTAAAGTTAATTTTAGTTTTTAACAATGAGTACTCTTTGGTTTCTGTGGCTGGGCGAAGTCATGTTTTCAGACTGAAAATAGACCGATGGGAATCGAGAAACCTGAAATGGAAACCATGATACAAAGAATAGGCCGGCCTCAGAAAGGATGGGCCGAAAACATTAAGACATTCTCCCAGTTGCGCGCTCCCTATGGTGCCCTTTTATAGCCCACTTTGAGAAAGACTGCGTTATACGCATAGAACAACATACCTATCTATATCTGTAATTTATACCAACTACATAATATTAACGTCCATATAGGTATGGCGATAAATACAATACAATACGACAAATTGAAAATAACACGAATTAAAATGGGGTTTGAATATAATGTGTGAGTGGTTACATTGTTATTTTTATCTCCGAGTTTTGTAAATGGTCCCATTATAACTTTGCTTCGCGTATTATGAATAATAATAATATCGGACAATATATACGCGCACTCATACCCATGTGTTCTTAAAAACGTAATACTTAATTGGATACTCGAGAGTTTCGCGATAACAATCATACGAAGTTATTCGCGAATTTTATGATTTTTACGCGAAAAACCAAAGATTTATTTATTTATTTATCAACAAGGCACACGTACAGACATTGAACACAAATTAGACTAAAAAAAAATGCATTAAAAATAGTTCATTCAAAGCCCTATTACAGTATACACGGAGAAATTATTTATACTTCAAGTAAATATATCACAGAAAAGTGTTAAAGATCAAGCAATAAAAACCACGATATTTGTTCACTTGAAAAACGACAGTTAAGAATTTTTTGAAAGGCTTTGGGAATCAAAGAGCCTCAGTAAAAATCTCACAACTATGGCAATTTTTATATTTTTTTATATTTATTTATTTAATATAATTACAGAAAATATGGTAAAATACTTAAACATGTACAAAATTCTATCGAAAATCACTATCCCACTATGCAAATGAATGCTTCAGTTATCGAGAATGGCATATTTGTACGTACTTAGTTTTTTCTTTGATGGGAGCTTAGGAAAATTATATTTTTTAACCTTGGTTACCTATTGTCAGTAAGGTAATATTTCAAAACTACCCCTTCTTATCATCCTACACCCCTAAGGGGTACTAAAAGCTCATTGATTACTCAGAATAGAATGATTCACTTTTCAGACGACTGTCGCAAATGACTTTGGGATCCTCAATTCGATGTGGTTCGCCCTGGGAGCTTTCATGCAGCAAGGATGTGATATATCACCTAGGTAATGTAAACAAACTCGAATATTTTCTTAAGTATATAATCTAGCATCTTCTAGGAATTTTTAAGTTAAGTTTCAGTGATATATATTTGTTATAGCAAGCGAAAAACTATGATTTTACAGGAAAATTTTAACGAAGCTCTAGTTTCTTTTAACGCCATGTTGTATTGTTTTATTACAGGTCAATATCTGGACGCATTGTTGGCTCAGTCTGGTGGTTTTTCACGTTGATACTCATATCTTCGTACACAGCCAACCTTGCAGCCTTTCTAACTGTCGAAAGAATGGTGACACCTATCAATTCTCCCGAAGATTTAGCAGCCCAGACCGAAGTGCAATATGGAACACTGTATCATGGTTCTACGTGGGATTTCTTTAGGGTAAGATTCTTACATCTATTTACCTATCAATCTATCTTCAAATACACTAGGCAGCCCAATTTCAAGACGATTTACTGTAAATGCGACCAATGCTTACTCGACTACTAACTAATTCGACTAATAGCTAATTTGACTAATAACCTAAATATGTTGTACTCAAAATATTTAGTATTTTTAAGTGTGGTATAAAGACCGATATTTATAATATAAAGGATTTGATCAAGTATAAATTAATTTTGCTTCGGCAAAAATCCACGAACATCGTATCACATCTTACTATCTAAATACGAATTCGTACCAATATTCAATTATTATGTACCTTTCCCAGATATCTACGTTTGTGTTTATACAAACCCACCCACATTCGTGTAATTTGATCTTATATTTGTTATTTCTAACCTCTCTTTTTTCCTTTCTCTTTTACAGCGTTCTCAAATAACACTTTACAGTAAAATGTGGGAATATATGAATTCACGCAAACACGTATTCGTGAGGACTTATGAGGAAGGAATAAGACGCGTAAGAAATTCAAAGGGAAAATACGCATTACTTGTTGAATCGCCAAAGAATGACTATATAAATGAACGCCAGCCATGCGACACGATGAAGGTTGGAAGGAATCTAGACGCAAAAGGATTTGGCGTAGCCACGCCTTTAGGTTCGCCCCTGAGGTTGGTTAAAATATTTACAATAATACAATTTCATTATGCAGCGAATTTTGTACTGACCAAAAAGATATCTGATTACTTTAATTAGATACTTTCTTAATTAGCGAAAGAATCTGTGTTTTTAATTAAATCTAAAATAGATTTGCTATCAAAAATAATAATACAATTAATTAGAAAGTTTAATGCGTAGGTATTATAAATTTAATACTACATAAAACATGATTTGTTTAGTAATAAGTTCAGCTATTGAGAATTGTTTTAATGAAAATTCTTTTTCTCTTGAATTAAAACAGAAAAAAAACAAATCTCAACAGAAAGGCAAACAACAGAATACTAATATACTTGTATTATTATATTTGATGTTTATTTTTTAAACATGTATATATATATCCTGTTTTCAGTAATTCATTATTATCTATTTCAGCTAGCGTCGTATTTTTTTAATAAAACATGTTGTTCTTGCTTTGACGGAAACTGGTATGCGAATTGTTTGATTATTTTTTTTCTACATGTTGCAGAGATCGGATTCAATTTAAATAATTCTTTGTGAAACACAGACAGTGAAACTATGTAAATCATATACATTATTATTGAAATGCTAAACATTGTATTCAAATCGCTCACTCACTTGAGGAAAAATTTCAATAACATAATTATGTTATACACCTCTACATCCGATACGAGAAATTGATATTGAACAATTCAAATTCTTCTGCTCGCTTTGCATTCGTTAATTCCTGTTTTAATTAATTTTATCAGAAAAACGGAAATTCTTCTAAGCGAATATTTTGTTCCTGCACAATATAACGTAGTTTAACTTACGATTACTAAGGTGGTCTTATTGTGCAGTCTCTTACATTTTTTGACATATTTAGATTGGTTGTACGGTTTGTACAAAGTTCTGGGTTCACAAAAGCAGCTTCTCTCACTTCTTAGTAATGAAAGCTGCAGTATACTTAGAAGTAACAAATTGATTTAACATTAAATCTTCGAGTCAATGAATGAGGTATTGTGGATCTGGGATTCAGCCAAGAACATTAGAGATTCCGATGGCATACAAGTGGTTAATAATTATATCCCACGTATCTCGTAAGCCGCAGATGAAGGGGTTGATCTGATCTTTAAGAAAAAAACTCAATATTCCATACGTCATAATTCCACATACTCGTTAACATCCAATTACTAGTTTTACTGTCTCAAAGAATTTATTAATAATTATCGTTTTCTCATATCTATTACAAGGCGAGCGAAATCATATCTGCAGCACTATCAAATTGTCGAAGTGTTTTTAATTTTTGTATAATATTGTGTACATGTTGATTTCAGGGATGGAATTAATTTAGCTGTTCTTTCACTGAAGGAAAACGGCGAGCTGACAAAATTAATGAATAAATGGTGGTACGACCGTACCGAATGCCGTAACAGTGAAAAACAAGTAACTACCTGCTAATTTCAATATGCTATTTTGTTATTTTCAAACATCCTCCCCAAGCAGAATCAGTTCTGCTACATTTTAACTTTTAAGTATAGGTTGTTTATTTGGTGCTTTTAATCTACTCGTAGTATCATTGGCGTAAGAGTGTAACATTTTGGATCTTTTCGATCATTTCCCTACATTATTGCATTAGCCGCATTCAAATTTAATACCACATGACTGTTCAATGAAAACTAAGACGTGTTTTAAAGGGCATAGTTTCTGGATACGTTTAGTAACGGAAAACAAAAAAACACCCATAAGTGAACGTGGTAAACTATTTAACACTCCGTCCTTATTGCATATGAATAATGTGAATTGTCTTTTTTCAGGACACAACTAGAAATGAACTGACGCTTTCGAACGTAGCTGGGATATTCTACATTCTGATTGGAGGACTTATGGTGGCATTGTTTGTGGCTTTGATTGAATTCTGCTACAAGAGCCGTACGGATGCATCACGTGCCAAGGTACCGAAAACTAAAGCACCTCTAAATGATTCAAGTCCGGGAGAGTATGACGGAAGTATCGTTGCAACTGGCGGGACGACAGCTAGTATCGGAAGAGCTGGACGTAAAACTAATTCTGAAAGATTAAGAGATCCTGATGCAGACGGGCGTCCAGGATGGAATGGATCATTCAATGCGGTAAAGACCATCTCCCCTCTATGCTACTCTTGCATACTCATCATCTTCTCTCCCTCTGGCTCTACCTTCCATATCAAATTCATTTTATATTCTACCGACAATAAGTGCTTTACTAAATATTTGAAATCCTCAATCATAACAAAATTTAAGGAATTCGTGTACTACATGCATACAATTTATTTACGAATTAGTAATTATATCGCACGTCCTTCGTAAAGTCGCCTTTTTAATAAAACAAATACCATTTAAAGATGCACATTTTTTACTTATTATGATTGAATACCACGATACGCCTATTGGTTCATTTTTGAGCATTTGTTAGTGATCCAAAACATGCAGAATTCGATGTCAACGCATTTATTAACAAACGTCCAAAAATGTCGATAGGCATATCTGGACAAACAACGCTAATTCCGTTCTAAAGATTATCATATTCTGCGTCTTTGTTTCTGCTGAATTCTTTACAGTTAAATCTTTTTTTGCAGTACTACGCCCCGGGCAACCAGACACCCAGCAGTCTTCTGGATCAGGACAACCTTCACGCTAATGCGCACACGCAAGTCTGATCCGCGGTTCGGGAGTCGGTACTCCGGAGACCTGGCGCTCCAAAACAGCAACAACCGCAAATGATTGATCTTTATCAGTTGTAAATTATTGATTAAAGAATATAACGTATCACATTGCAATACTTACGTTCAATATTATCAATAGCATTTTTAAAACATTGTATCACCTGTATTATCACTTTACTGTTATAATATATCTTGTGTATATATGTAAATAATCCAGTTCATTTTATCGTGTTTTTGTTTTGTTTTAGTAAAAGTTGTTTTTTTGTTATCATTGTATTCTTATTTTTTTATATTCTTGTTTATTTTCTCTTTTTTTATCTAATAAATTGTAAAATCTGAGGTGTGCGTGTGCGATGGTGAGTGTGAGCGAGATTGAGTATGGCTGTGTGAGACGACCGGAATGTACCTACTTATCTTTTTTAATTTAACTGTGGTGCATGCTTGTGGGTGACAGCTGAATTATGAATGGACTAATTTCATGTTATTACTTATATTTATAGGTGTTGTCTGTTTTGCACATAAAATAAAATAAAAATAATATTTTAGTAAAGTTGGATAGGTACTAAATTACCTATGCCCAGGAATCAGTTTTACATGGGATAAATATCAGACTATATATTGTGGGCCATTAACGAATTAAAAATTCAATTACAGTTAAAGAGAAGAATGACTTTAATTACAGAAGAACATATTAATGGTTGCACCATCCTAAAAGAATCCAGGCCCATCAGGCTCGCCGGGTAGAAAAGTTGTTAGAAAGAAATTAAATAAACAAATATGCAACCTTATTAATTAAAGAAAGTACGAGAATAAAACTTATTAAAGAAGGACATTAAGTCTGGTTTCTATTTGAAAAAATATTTTTCATTTTTAATTTCATCCGCCTTTCATTAAACTTTATCAACTTCAAAAGTTTCAAATGCAAAACAGAAAGAACAAATCCATGATTAAATTATTCATTTCAGTGTTTTCTCAGAAATGTTCTATCAATCCATGTTACCATGCCGTTCAAAATTGTCGCGGTCGAATTAAGGCTTTCGACCCAACTATGGCGTCACGGTATTTTCCCACGGCATTAAAGTTCAAAATCGCATGAACAATCACATGATAAAATGGTAAAAATTGCGTTTTTCAATTTTTTGGGGTTATTTCGCTTCAATAAAAAACTTTTACCTAGATTTCAATGCATATTACTAATATAAAATCAAAAAAATCGGAAAACCAGTTTCTGTCTTTCGGAAAAAATATTAGAGGTGTTTTTCATATTTTTTTTAACGTAAAGGTCGTAAAGTAACGGTTGTCGAGATCTAAGGTCTCCCGTGTTTAGAATTTTTTGAAATGTCAATATGCATACTCAATAAACAATTAACTAATTATTACCTACTGATTCGCATTTATCTGATTTTGATCAAATTAATCTGTTAAGTTGTTCACACTTTTGTATAAAAAACTGTCAACAATTTAACTTTCATTATATTATTATATGTTTTTATAGAATAGTAAATGTATACACACCTTATGATTAGCATTATTATGATGTACATATTTAATAAAATATTTTCTTTTGTGTCCTGCAATGTGATACTTTATATAAAAAAATATTAGCGATTGTTTAACCGACTCTTGTTTAAATTGTTTAGGTATTAAAAATGCATAAGTACTTCGTTATAATTGCAGTATGTTATTCAGAATAAAAGTTCACCGAAATTAAAGAAAATATATTGAATCGTAACTACTGTCGTATATACTGTCGTATATCGTAAGGTTAATCTAACTACTGTCAAAATGTGAACGTGATACGAGAATAACTTTTATTTAGTGAAGACTGGACAATGTTAGTCATGATTGTGATTTATTATTAGGTAAATTATTAATTAGGTTTATTATCAAAAGAGAATTAATTGATAAACTGAAAATAATTGTTAAATAAATATGTTTTATGTTACTTTTTAGTTCGTGGTGAATATTATTTTCCACCTATGATAAATTCTTCTTCTCTCAAAGAACATTTAATAAGTTTAAGACTTTTTTTAATGAAGACAAACATTTCAGAAGACAAATTGCATATTTCTACGAGAAGTCTAAATAATTAATGTGCTTAATAAATGTGTTATATCATTCAAGCTGTAGAAGCTATTGATTGGAGAGATGACTTGATGTAAACTTGTTTTTCGGGTATAATCGTGTGAAGATCTGGTGATCCGACGTTTCGGCGAACGTTCTGCCGCCATGGTCACGGATTGTGAGCTGGCGGCAGTACGTTCGCCGATCGCCACCCGAAAAACAAGTCTACATATGGATCATCGTGAAAACCTGCAACTACTATTGAGATGACTTGATTCTTATGTTTTATTTACGTGGTGATTAAGTACGAGTATATTTTATTAATTTTCTGTGAATGTCTGTATAAATAAATAAGTAGAAATGCAAAAAATGACACAGTATAGATATATCAGAAACAGGTTAACTCTCCAATCAAAAATCCACAGCAACTGTAAGTTAACAACATAGAAAATTAAAAAAAAATAATGCCACAACATATTGAATATATCTAAACATCGGATTTTTCCACATCTTTTAGTTGAACAACAAGCAGTTATCTCAAGGAGTTATGCATCTAAAGATAGTCTTTCCATCAGCCTTGTTTTAGTTAAGAAGCTGGGTTCTATTACCGGCCACGGCGGATGGAAGGGTTACAGTGCAAAGTGGTCACATTGGGCCAGCCGACGATCAGACATATAAGCTTGATATGAAGTTCATCTTTAAAGGCATAGGTATTGGGAAAACTAATTGTAATCGACTTTTACACCAACCTATTACAAAGATTACTCATTTTCAGTTTTTAAATGAAACTCAACTACCTATGTATTACTGTAACATGTTATGTATTCTTATAAGAATTGATTTGTCTAACTATATCTACTCTATTCATTAAATGTATACTACTCTTTTTAATCTTTTTTCTATGTGTTTACCCAAAGAAGTGTAATTCTAAATAATATAATTAGATAAAAAATAATAACATGTACTCATTTAATATACGAGATTTTAATATAATTATGACATTTGTTCATACTTGTCCATCAATTAGTATTTAAATGTACAATAATTACGTACTCGTGAATGTAAAGTTTTTAATGATGATGAAAGTAATAATATCTAAAAATGTATACATTTGTTTACGTGCATATCCCAATTTATTATATTTGATTTGTGTTTGTGTATGAAATTTTTAAAATACCTAACAGTTTTGTATTAAAATTTGTGGTATCATTTATAATTTACGTAATTATCTGTATAATATGTTCAAAATGTTATAATTTCTTCACCAATTTTTTAGCTCTCTTCAGTTTGTTTCACATGCCATTTTTTTAACGTTTTTTAACATTTATGCGGAGAATCTCATAATTTATAACAGAAAACTGTGAAATGCAGTGTGGTAAATGTTTTTGGCTAAACTTAAAGAGATATTTATGAGAGGTTTTTGGCATTCTCAGAACACTCGAATACAATTGTTTTTTCGTATTCTCAGAACAATTTCTTATCGAGGGCATTATTCAAAGACCATACTCCCTCACGCCACCTCCGCTTGGGTCTTCCTCTAGATCTCCTACCAGGGATAACTAAGGACTGTGCCCTACTGGTACCAATGTAATCGGGGGGGTCTTCTACTCATATGCCTGTACCACGGTAATCTGCCCGTACATCCCTAATTACTGTTTCCCTAATAATTATTTTTATTTGGATTTTAAAAATATATGATTAATGCACATTTATTTGCAAAACTATATTTTAATAAAAAAAAAGATTTATTATAATAATTAGCAATTATTTCAAAATGATTAAAATAGGATATTAAACATTAATTTATAAATATAATAATTATTATATTATAATAGTCATGGAGCTCTATGACAGAGAGAATGAAATGTGTTTAACATATTATATGATAATATTTACATACATAATGTTAAAAGCGTAGTAAACTGAAAATCATATCCTACAAGTAGTTAGAAAATATTACAGAAAATTGTTTTTATAAATATAATAATAATAATGGAAAAATGTTAATAAAATAAATAAAGTGTTACCTATTTAAATTATTAAGATTTTAGATAAGTGTTTTTATTTTTATTCAAGAAAATTTAAGTTATACTTTAAATGTTTTTTTCTTGTAAATAAATAATGTAATTTTTTAATGTTTTTTTACTGTTGTAACAGAAAATAAAAATTTCGAACCTTCTGATTCTAAGAGAAAATTGGTTCATGTTCACAATTCATATTCGTTATCGCCATAAAATAATTTAATCATTTTTACTACTTACATTCTTTATAAAAAAGGGCAAACTTATATTGTTACAGAAAACAAAATATTGCTACAATCAGCTCTACTTTTTTATTCAAAGAAAAAAAAAGTTAAATCATATTGGTGACGGTTACAGAATTCGAAAGACTCTCACTGTGTTTCTTATTGTTAGAACAAAAAGAGTAGTATTCGAAAAAACTGATCTCACAGAAAGGGTTGTTTCCTGAGCAGCTTCCACCAATGACCACTAAGTGGCAGGACACGTGTTAGGGTCTATTATCAAAAATTACGCATTGATTATGGAAGTTAGATAAGTACTCAAATAGTTTATAACTTTACACAAGGATACACATGATATAATTATTTGAAGCTCTGTTCTAAAATTATGCATCCCTGATGATCCATGCGACTTTTAGCGCTTATAACCAACACAAGATAATACAAAAATTACAAAATTTATCTCGTTGATTTTTAGAACTATCTTTTGTAATATAAATTCCAAAAAAACTGTTAGTAAATAATAATCAATCACTGTAAATATCATAACGGTAAAATAGGTAACAAATTCTCTGTTAAAAAATATGAAAAAACGGAATAATTATGTGTACTTATAATAGTATATCTAGATATGAAATATTATCATGTTTTAATTCTAAATGTAACGTAAGGTAATAATTAATTTTTGTATTAATAAATTAACATAAGGACATAGGTAATGAAATAAATTCTAATATAAAGTGTAATGAGTGTTTAAAACCATATTTACTTATTGATGTTGCATCCGTATTAATAATTATACATATAATTTGATCAATGTGTCAAGATATTCCTAATTATTAATTCCTAATATACATAGCTAAGTGTTTATAACAAATAACCCAAATATTGTCTTTGTTACGTTTACCCTGACTTGACAACATTCACATTGACCTAAATATTTATTTATTTACGGCGCAAGCCTTTAACATTAACAATAGTTTTGTACAAGTAAAATACAAGCAACAACAAAAATAAGTAAGTTAAGGTGGGTACATCGGAAACATTTGAAACATACAATATAGTATTTGTTGGTTGGCCCAGGACAGAAAAACCTGATGGAAAAACTGTGTGACGACCACATATTCCGCATAGGGAGCGAACGTGGATATTTATGTACGCATGTCTAGTATGATTCAATAATTTTTTGTTTGAGAAATCTATACAAGATACAAAAATCTTGTACGGTCATTCACTAGATAAAGGTTCAAAGTATCTAGCCTATTTTTTTTTCAAAGGTTATTTAGTAAGGTTGTCGAGATCAAAGGTCACAAAAATATCTTTTTTTTGAAATGTCAATGTACCAATTGAAGTGGTTTACCTTTGGGGATGTCTTATACCCTCATCAACCTTGTTTTAAATGTTCTCAATGATGCAAAATATACTGAATATCATGTTCTGCCTATATTAATATTGCCCCAGTATTATGTCAATTGTGTACCTTTAGATTCTGATGACTAAGCGTAATAAGAAAATTACCCTATTTAATCTAATGTGAATGTTGTTGAAGATTTATTAAGATTCGGTTTTACATGATTAAAAAATAGATAAATGTGTATTATTAAATGTTTCAAAAACAATAAAGAAATAAATTAATAAATGGATGGAAAGGATACGTTTGTTTGTTATTCCCGACACACCTTAAACAATCCAAATTGAGACCTCTATTGGAAAATTTGGAAAACATTCTACCGAACACTAAGCACCGTTGCAAGGTGTTATCAGAAGCACACAACTGAAAAATACCTGAAGTTTGAAAGAAGGAGAGTTGAAGGAAAATTCATGAGTTGTTATGGAAAATTCTAAACGTTTTTCTGAATAAAATTCTATAGATGCCATCCATTTCTTCTACACAACTTTGGTCTAGTACTTAATACCTACTGATTTTTAATACAAGAAAAACGTAATTAGGGCAATGCCTGCAATGGGTAGTAATTGTGGTTTTTACCTTAAAGCCACCCATCCATAAGTATCTAATTTTTCAAACGGTAATATCTAGTAAATTTAATAATAGGCTCAATTTTATTCTGTAATTAATATAAAAGCATGATATGTAATAAATTTTCAACACACTTTGGTATTTGAATTCAAAAAGATAAGTAGATGTAAGTTAAGTTCAACCTGAAATTAATTAAGCGGGTCTGTCTGCCTTGATTGAAACGAAAGTCTAATATAAAATGTAAATCAATTTGTAAATAATTTTTAGATTCACTAGAGTCGTAGGAGTTATTCATAAATTATTTTTGCATACTAATTAATCTAGTAGGTAATAATACTCAGTGCTACGAGAGAAATTAATTTCTGGGAAGGAATCTATATTTTCCCCGTACCCACCACGTTCACACTTTTGAGTAAATCATGAAAATCTCTTTTTATTTTGTGAAATTATACTCGATTGAGTTGGGTTATTTACTGATATTTAGTTTGAAAAGTGAGAAATGTATTTCCTTGCGTCACACAAGCCATCTACCAAAAGCATTGTGAATTATTTTCCTGAGACTGGAAAACCACCCTCTCGGTTTCAAAATCAAAACTTTGAGGGATATTCGCACAGATGTCGATAATAGTATTTCCTACTAAATGTTGACGGTACGTTTCCTAAGGAGTGGGGTGGATAATATCGTATTTTAGAAAGTGAAAGTTTCAAGGCGAAATGAAAGTATTTTAGCTGAAAGCAAGCTGAGTGACCTATTTCATTGAAATGTGCGCGCGCACCACGTGCTCGCTACCATACTTTGATACTCGTATCATACAAGTGCAATGTCAGGTTGGTTGTGTATTTACTCCTCAGAAGAGTGATTATTTCATACTGAGACGCCTTAGTTTGTTGATGTCAATATTTTATTTCTTTTTTATCAACACTTTGTGTAGAAAATAATCAGAAAAATACTGATTTAAATGATGAGGGAACGAAAGGCTGAACTTTGCCACTTCTACTGAGCATAGTGATCCTCGTTTAAAACTTTTCTCTATACTCTGACAGTCTGATCAAATGCTGCAAAAAATAATACTATTTTTTGTATGAAAATATAGGGAAGAATACATACACGACTATGACGTTTGCCACTCATAGAAAAAAATGTAAGACATTCGTTCACACTAGGCCTTCTACTACAGCGTATACTAGTGTTTAAAAGCTTGTTAAAATGGGCTAAATATTGGCGAAATAGACGCAAAGTAAATGAGATGAACTATGAAACAGTCTGTGTTTTTTTTATAAAAACAGCAAGTACTTTTATTTTAGATGCTGTATGTATATCTAGAGACCAGAATCAGAGATTAAAATCGTGAGGATTTCAGGAGACGAGTTACAAATGCCTTCCATTGTACCGCAGCACCTAGCGAACTAATGATGATGGGCGATGCCTAATTGTGGTTCTACTAATTGTTATATTAGCGACGAACCGCCATCTACCGAAATATTTGTGACAAACACTACGCATGCCTTTCATCATAATGATTACTCAGTTAGAATACGCAGCGTTCATATTTCTACGTATAAGCGCGGCGAACAACTAACCACCCACCTTCTCGGGGACTGGATAGACGTCAAGTCAGCTCATTGTACTAAGGCAGACAAGAGTCTAATAAATTTCACTTTCTTGTGTCTAGTAGTACGACTTACCTATTAGGTAAGCGTAATTGCCACCGTTCTATATTTACCATCCAATGGTTATTTATCTACCTCACTCGTAACGTATTTATTTTCTCAGAAATAAATTCTTCTAATAATATAAGGTTCATAGAACTCGATCACCGTTGAGATTGATATCGGATAATAGGACACTAATCTTTTATTTATTTATTGTATTATATTTTAAGTACATTTATTTATTATAACACGCCAACTTTTTTGACCAGATTTTTGACAAGTTGGTAGAACATATCGTAGGCTGCGTTGTATCCTTTGCAGGGTAGGGAGAGAATCTGAGTTCCTCACACATCTATCATTCCCTTTACCACTCGCTTCCAACACTCGATTTTTCTTATACAACTCGACTCTTGGACGGCCACATCTCCTCTTTCAAACCTATATAATTTCTATATAATCAGACATTCTCTTAACTCTTCTGCGTATGTCAACTTGATAACTTTCTTTCTAGTCACACATCCATCATACAATCTTACTCACATTTTTCAAAATCGCATTGTGCTATTCTAAAATAAGAGACCCCGGGCACAACAAAATGATAAACAACTGGGAATCGACTTCGCAGGAGACTAACTACTCCCAAACAATAGACCACTAGGCCTAACATTAGAACCTAGAAGGAGATTTTTTTAACTTTTTCAATGTCTAAATAATTAGTTAAAATAAAACGTAATACTAAAATGATTGTGATTGTGACATTGTTCGGTCATAGCGTAGATGTTATTATTAAGCTAAATTGAAATATGTAAACAGGAGCCTAGTACTAAAATTATTACTTTCTCACCCCTCTTGAGTGCCGTTTGTTTACCCCCAGTCATGGTTTGCCACAACTTCTCAAACGCGCAAATTACATAAATCGTATCATTCAGAAGGATATTCATATATAAGACTCCTATACAGCGTCTTTCCTACAATGTTAACGGAAAATCGTGGTTTTTCTTTGCAATCCAACAAATATCCACTGTTTATTCGTTCTTACAGTGTAGATTTTCTCATTCATTTATTTATATTGTTTACGTCATAACAGCATATGATTGAATTTAGCAAAATAATACCTACACATTTGTAAAATAATTAGTATTCACTCGGGCGATATCTTACGCCGTTTGCGATGTTGCGAATAATAATAATCCAGATGACACATATCTTCATTTCATTTTTTTTCATTTATTTAATATCCACACAATATAACAAAATAAAAATATATAAGTAATAAACAAGTATTGGATTTTATTGCCCCACTAGGCGAAAGCCTGTTCTGGGGGACTTTGAGATCTACATTCATGAATTTTGCTGTTTTTATTAATCTATTATTTTTTTGACTGGAAGATGTATATACCTGTTTATGTAGTTACAATTTGAATTGGTTCACTTGAAGTATGAATAAAAAAAACGTGATGTTAAAAATAAATGTATAAGCTAAAAAACTCTATGGCCGTTAGGTTGGGGATGGATTTGGGATATCGCTGCTGCATTCGATATCAATATATTTATTCACACTACAATTTAAGGCACTTTATACAATATACTACAATCAACTTATACAACTATAAATTATACAAATTATTTGTATTACCTGGAGGGATCATGTAAACAGAATGGCCGACACGAGAATCCCATACATTGCAGCCAACGAAATAACACTTGGTCATCGTCGTCCTGGAAGACCGCCCAAAAGATGGAGGGATAGTTGGTAGAAGAGCCCTTTCAGAACAGATCAACTGATCTACAAACGGGGAAGAAGAAGAATAAGATTTTTATTACACGCATTAAACGATTGTGAGATTATCAGGAGAGAGGGGAGATTATTTTAACCAATGCGGAGAACGACTACGAAAAGAAACCTGAATCTAAGTAAGTTTAGTTGAACAGTAATATTTGCGATTACTGTATTATTATAATGTTCAAGATATTGCAGCAATACCTTCATGTTTCATAATAAGTTGTTCCATGTTCTTCGAAGTAATCCCGTTGATAAAGTTTTCCTCGCGTGCTGAAGGCGCAGTGATTAAATGAAACAAAACGAAAACTTCGCCTGCACGAAAGTTTGAAAACCTTCAACCTACTTTTATAGAATCGAGAAACAAAGTCCACTATACCGGAAAATTTGTTTCTGTTCGTTGACTTTTTACGATTGTGTAATTATGACTTCAATAAAAGTTTTTTGTATTGAATTGTAAATATCATTCTCAGTCTAGCGGCATTGTTATTTGTATAAAAACTTTCTTTTTGAAAAGTTTATTTATATTTCGAGTTTGAAATATTATATTTTATCTGTACAAGTTTTATTAAAAAAGTTTATTTCCGTGAATCTTCCATAGGTAAAATTGCATAATATTAAATTTTAAAGGAAACTTTGTCGATTTTTCGTGCGAATTAGTTAAATCTTCTGTATCAATACTAATAAATATCTTCCTATATTCTCCTAGAAAACTTTTCGTTGATTTGTTTAACAATGAAAGTTGTACGAAGTTTATGAGCAGATAATGCTATTATCATATTTTATTTAAAGAAAAAAGATTTTATTTTTCTAAGGGTAAGTATGCCAAAATATTTGAGAAAAATAATCGGGATTGGTATTTTTTTTTAGATTAATTATCGGTAAATTTGGATAAATCACAGGAATGTTTGAATATTGGGATTATTTTTACTCAAATATTTGCATTTTTTTTAATAAAATATGTATTATTCTACACCACAAAAGTTATATGTTCAAGCAATTCTTTACTTTTTCCTTTTTTGCTCCCGTTTCTTTCCCCTTACTGTCTTGTTTATCTTCCTTTTATTATTGTGTATATATTTGGGTACTTCTACTATTTTTTTGAAAGAGTTTTTCTGAAAGAAATCTCGGCTTTACGATAACTTTGCCCAAGTGAATTCTGTGGGATCTATTATACATATTATCCTAATTGCCACTGTTAATTGTTCAAAACTCTTTTGATTGTTATAACTATGTAAATTTGACGAGTCCAAGTGCCCGGGACGATAATGAACAATAAACAATAATAAAACAATAATTCAGTCTAGGTACACATGAAAAAAGAAAACAAAATTATTGTTTTAATGAGAAATAGAATCTATAAATCATACAGTCGTGACAGACGAAAGTTTGTTACGAGGCAATAATTGAGAAAACGGATCATCATATATGCTTATAAAATTAGAATGAGGCATAAAAACAAAATAAGAGAATAAGGAAAAATTGCAAAAAGCTCCAAGGAGCCATTCAGTTCTAATGCCTATTTAATACAAAATCTACACAGGGAAATAATTTTAGTAATAAACATGTAACTAGAACGTTATGAAAGTGTTATAAATATGTCGTTGCATATCGGGGGTTTTGAAAGCACACGTTGATTCGTGTTAGGGTAGGGAATTTCCCGAGCGTCGCGACGTCGGCAGCCGTTAGGTTAGGTGCCTACGTAGGTATTCCCCGCTGTGATTAATTCTCAGATAATTGAGATTTTTGTTCCATTTACCTTAGTTGCAACTACCTACTGTCAACTGCGGTAAAACAAGCCCTTATAATAACAACTAGGCTCTAAGCTACATTTTATCAATTAATATTTTTTCAGACCGAAAGAGCATAGAATATTCTAAGTAGGTACTAGATATATGTATGTTTAAACTTTCTAATTTCAGCTGAAGTCTTCAGTATTCACTTATATCAGCTTGCTGAATGAAAACGCGAAATTTCGATCATACTGTTTTTTGAATTTATTATTATTATTTTTTTATTTTGTATTTTTTCATGTTTTTTTTTTTGTGAGTTAATAAATAGTATTTTTACAGGAAGGTACTGCCTGTTTTCATAAGAACAGAGCAAATTTATATCATCACTACTACCAACGTTCCTCGAGAGAACATTGGGAGGTCACCAAGGTCCTCCACTTAGAGAGATATTGGATGGCGCGTTTGTTAAAGCGATTAGTATGTCCACAAGATTAGCCCAAAAGATCAATAAATTTATATTTATTTATTTATCTTATGGCAGTTTGTTACATCACATCTGAAAATCTGAATACGGACATAAAACAGTAATAATAGCATAGGTAGGTCTAGTTGTCAAAGGTTTAGGTAAATGTTTAAAATATATTCAGTCGCTGTATCCGATAGTGAGAAGAAGTCTTATATAAAACTCTTATAAAAAATATTAAAAAACGGTTATAACCAATTACATCTGTTCAAATAGCACAAGTAGCCTGTGCAGTTTATACTTACAACGTAGGTACACTTATCAATAATACTTTATATCAAAATACAATATTGAATTTTAAGAATTGATATTGTATTAAAAATACGTTTTGAGAATTAAGAAATCCATTTGTGTAGTATTTATTTGCTTATAACCTTATACTTTTCAATGTTTTAAGTGTCTCGACGAACGACCTATATATAGGGTGACCGTAAATTGCTCGTTGATGGGAAATATTCCGCAAGGTATTGTGCGCCTTGTACACAGCCTGAAACACGCGGCATGCCTATTTGTCCTCTTCCGAAATACAATTGATTCATTATTTTTATTTTATTTATTATACAGAACGTAATAAACATATTGGCATCGCATATAAATTAAAATAGGTAATTATAAACTTTCATGGAAAATTTATTTTTTATGAAAACATTAGGTATAAGAAATTATCTAATGGGAAGTATAATTGGATCTTTTAGAAAGAAAAAACCTAGTAGGAAGACTTCAGGCAAGATGGTCTGACGACGAAGTGGATGCAGCATGCCCAGGATAGGGTTGTGTGGAAAGTCAAAGGGGGGCCTATGTCCAGCATTGGAATTAAAACAGCTGAGAAAGAAGAAGAAGACGTGTTATGTTAACATATTTCTATATTCTGTTCACTTGAAGTTTAAGCAAATAAATAAATAAATGAATGTTAAAAAAAATTGAACCAAATCGAACATAAATTACAAAAAATTGACGCGTTGAATAATTCCATCAATCAACGGAAACTTTACGTTGTAAAAGGGGGAGAACGTAGTTGATTCGGGAAGTCTATAATAGGGTGGCACTAAGTTATAGCAGTTTAGGAAGTATCGGTTTTGTCGTGTTACTAAAATGTCTACCAATCATCGAATATAGATATTTCATAGTATAGGCGTATTATACGGCTTATAATAACATGTAGCTATATGAATATAGGTTTCCACGTATATACGCTATAACGGATATTGTGTATTTTCCCACGTTACGTAAAGCAACAGTGCTGTAAAGTCGTAATCAATATTTACAAATCTCTTAATTAAAGAATCTTTACCTAATATGTTTATGTATAATATGAATGAAATATAATGCATCCATGTATATAGACCAAAATATGTAAATTGGTCTTAGAAATGTTTTGGTATATTTATATTGCTCATTAATACTAAAAAAAATATTTAAGCGAAGTTGGAAAATTTATAATTTGAATTTTAAATTGGCTATCATTTTTTTGTTTATGATTGTCCTTTTGACAGTATGCAGGCGAGAGGCATCTTGGTCGCGGTATTGTTACACTGCGGTGGTGATTCCTGAAATGACCACGATGCGGCTAATTATAGCCGCTCTCAGGTGAGCTCTGGGACAGCAAGACTACGTATGTAAATAGGACCCGCCCCTATACTAGTAGGGGGCGGGGCAGCTCGCTCACTATGCCGAACGAGCGGGATAAACATGGGGGCAACCTCCACAAAACACCCAAAGATCACCCGCTGAAATTCAGTGGTATGGTGTGTAGATGGGGGAGTTGGGTGGAATATCCCCCTTTTCGCAGTGGTGTGAGTCAAAATGGGTGGTGGGTTGCCACCCTTTTCCCAGTGGAAGGAGTGAATTAGGTGGCGAATTGGGTGTCACGGGATGAAGGTTTGGTATGAGAAGCGATGGGTACTGGATTCTTCCAACGACGTCGACACAAGTTTCTCAAATGTGAGTGTACGCTTTTCCATACTACAAAAGTGACTGCGCGCCACCGTTTGCTGATGTAATCAATACACGTTCTCAATTGTCACGTGTAGTTTGAGGCGCATGCGCTAAAATAGTCAAACTGCTTAGAATTTATAGGATAAAGCTGAATCCCCGGGAATGAAACTCACATTCGTATTGAGCTTACCGCACTTCTCCACCTCACGTGCAACTCTCTAGGAGGCATCACAGACTTACGTTCTTCTGACTCTTTCTACGAAGGAGAAGGGTAGAGTAAAGTATGTGGCTTGATAGTCGTGACGTAGCACTTCCACCCTCACTTCGTCTGACGCCTCTTCGTCTCGTTTGACTGCGGAGGGAGTCTCCGTCACGGGGTGTGTGATAGCGGCATAACAAATACGGATCTCGGCACGGTTGGACGCGTGTACACAGTGTTATCAATTAACGTTTTTTTGAAAACAAAATAACGTTTAGTGCAGTGTTGAACTTATGCAGTTTTGTTGCTGTTGTGTCGTTCGCTCTCCGCGGCGGTGAAATGCGGCGCGCGTGAGCCCGGCCCGATGGGAGCCCGCGCGGCGGCCCTACTGGCCCTAGCCCTGGCCCTGGCGATTATGCCGGGGCCCTTGGCTGGAGCTGGGTATGTACCTACATTTTACATATTACTATCCAAATATTTTCATTCACTTCGATACATTGTGTAATCAATACAAATTTAAAATAATAATAATTAAAATAATCCTGCCAAATTTGGGACGGGTGTGATGAGGGGAGCCATTTTGGAAAAGAGATAATAAGAGATAATTTGTATGTCATAGGAATTAATATTCCAACAACATTCAACTAAGCATCATGTTTTAATAATCTTAATAAAGCAGTAATAATTTTATGGCAAATGTCAATAAAATGTTGTCAAAAATAGTTATTTTTTTTACTTATATTAAAATTCTCAATTTTACCAGTCAACTTTTGGTACGATCATATTTTTTGATACACAATGTATTGAAATGAAGTTCTTTTAAAAAATGCACGTGGTATCATAGTATCATTGAAAACGCATCGACCAATAAAACTGCAGTATACCGCTCATGTCAAGTAGAGAAACCTGCATTATGCACGTGGATAAAATATAAATATCACGTGATAACAATTCATTTGATAATAATCCCTTACAATACAATGTTTTAAATATAATTTTAAGTAACATCGTTTAAGTTCCCTTTACTCTGTAATAAATAATAGTATTTTAGACGAATTCTCCCAGTAATAACGAGTGTTTGTCCAAATGTCCAAATATATATTGTAAAGAATTCCATGGAGAGAATCTTACCCAAAACATGATTATCTCTTTGTGACGCAGTAATTTGGTCAAATTTAATATGGGTTGACGATGCCTATATTTTCGTACTGACAAAATAGAGCTCCTATCCACTGCACAGTTCGTGATAAATTTGACTACGCATATGACAGCGCAATTTAATAATTGAGTATGCGCAGAAACGTAAAACACCCGAATATTATGTTTATTTGACAAGATAATCTAATATTTCTAATGCAAAAAAAATATTGACGTTATTTTCATTATGATTTTCGGTTTAATCCGAGTATTTTTGTACGAAATTGGTCGCGTGAAATTTGATTTTGAATTTTATGAACGGCCATGATCCCGCCCACAGTGACGTTATCAAATTTCCAGGGTATAACCTATAAATTATTCCATCACTTTTGTACCTAGAACAAAAATCAATACGAAGAATATACATTACAGTACCAAAACCAAAGAATTTCAGAAATGCATATTATTTACTAAAACTAAAAAGCTTCAGGATCTTATTTTCCAAATAAATATCACTATTATAGCTATCACTTAGTTATTCCTTATCCTTAAGCTAACAAAATTAATAACATCATTATAAAAGTAGCATACAGCTAGCATCTTATTTTTTTTACTATGAATATAAAGTAGGTATAATTATCTTAATATTTATTCGTAATACATTAAAAAAAACAATTAAATTATCTTTGAATATCATCTTGAATAATGCTGGGTACATACTAAAAAATGAACGAGTTAACCGTACATCAATCATGCACTAATATCGACAGTCCACCACATTTTTCCGAAAAAGCCTAACGATAATTACATATTTTGAATCTTACTTGTCTACATGATCCAGAAATATATTTCTCCAATGTAAATCATTTCTCATCCTTTAATAAGCTTCAAACCCCCGAAGAACACTATAATGACAAATAGTTCTCTACTAGTTTCAGAACCAATATCCCTGAAGAATGTTATAGAGGTTGCATACAAACAGGAGTAAAATTTCCCCTAGTCTAACCCATCGTTCATTCGTTTTCATGTTGACAATTTTTTTTGTTGACAAAATCGATGTTTCATGTTACACTCATTTTTAATAAATGTTGACATAATCCTGTCTTTATTATTCACGCTACAATATATACCGATTCAGTTTTTTTTAGAAAATTAATACTATTGTCACAGTAAAATTGACGTGAGTCCTGGCTTGAAACTTTTACACTGTACTTATTTTTTCTTATTTACTTAACTATTTTGAGAATCACATTAAGCCAGCCGACGATCGGTCATAAGCATGATGGAAAGCCCATCCTTCGCTGTATATATCTGATAAGATAACTATTTTTTATCCAATTACGACATGTGGAAAACCCGATTTGTCACTGCAAATTGCTACATTAAAAAATAATAATTGGTTATTGAAAAAAAGTTGTTTGGGCACGCGATTTTTTACTACAGAAATGGCGACGTCAAGACAACAAAATATTTGGCGGGAAAGTATTAAAATCAAATATCAAAGTCCTAAATGCACTCTATAAAATTTCTTAATAAATATCTCTCTTCAAATTAGAAATACCAAGAAATACGAATATAAATCCACTCAGGCACGTGAAGTACTCAATTTTCGTGCATAATTATTAATTATATACGTATTTCTTTTTCAGAACTTAACAAAAGTTTGCTAAAATACTGCCTGAAATAGTAGATAGATTAAATCGAGTTGATGTCTTCTTTTACCAATGAAAACATTGATATTTTTCTGGAATACTTGTCAATTAAACTGATTTTTAGTTGTAGTATGTTGCCAGTTAACCAACAACTTTATGACTTAATAAAATAAAACTAATCCTCGTGTATTTTCTAGATGTATGTACCTACCTAAATTAATATGTAATACATTAAAATTAAAATGAAGTCTCCAGAATAAAACAGAAAACCAATTTCTACCAGACCACTTTAATAGACTAATAAAACTTCTTTCGAATCGACTCGATACGATTCAGTAATAAAAATCTAATTACACACGATGTAGTAATACAACATAAAACATTTTACATTATGTTATCGGGAGGTATGTTACTATAAACATTGGTTAATGGGGAGGATATGAAGTTTATTTGCAAAACTTTACTTTCTTTTTGCAATAATTCAAGTTTATTTTATTTTACTGTTATCGTCGATCGCTTAAATAATATCGCAACGGCTAAATGACATACAATCACGCAATTCAGCAATGTATTGACTGGTCTCAAAGGGACCTACTTTTATATGTAAAAATGTACTTGTAAATGTTGTGTTTGGAGTAGAAAATTACATAGTAATAATGTATTATTTATTTATTAAAAGGAGCGTATTTAATTCCATGGTCGATCCCTCCCTCTGCACATTTGTTATTCATATTTTTAAATTAACACTGTATTTTTCTACATGCAATGTCCAACAATTAGCAAACAATGTCGATGATGGAAACGCAAGGCAGTTCATCCTTCAAAAGAATGCATAACTTCAAATATAATGGAAACTTGTCACTATTGATTCCACATTGACTTTCTGAGTACACGATTCTCTTTATTATAATGTTGGGACGAGTAAGATGTTTACTGTCTGTTTTCTTTCAGAAGTCTTACGAAAGCAAACCCAAGCAAACTTGGTTAAGTGTTGCTTTATGTGATAATAAGATATGGTTACATTTTCTCGCTACTTTCAAACTATATTTCACAACTGTTGTTTAAAAAATGCTGATTTTGGATTGCTAGAATAAACAGGCAACATTGTTTTTCAAGCTTGTAAGATGGTTTAAAGGGATTATTGGACTATTTTTTTCTTTTCAAACTCGCAAAACTACATATATTGCTTTTGAAATTATTTCTTTAGCGCCGCTCTGTAAAATTTCCGGTAACGTAGGTTAGTTGTGAAATATATGTACAATGTAAGAATATTGCAGACCTTTGACGGCTCTCATGACAAGGTTCGACAATCAGGGCTACCAACAAAACAATCTTGCGACCCCTCTTGCGGCTAACGTCCGCCAGCTGCCAAGATATAGACAATGCACAGTAAACACTTAAGTATATCAAAAAGAAATTATGTTAAGAAATATGATCGAGATTTAGATACATGAATAAATTAATAATGAGTATTTTGAGAAAAGGAACCACTAACTTATTAATTGACATTGAGTTTATTTTGTAGTACTCCTTTTCACAAAGATTCTTTTAACTAATGACTGGGTTTAACTATGACGTAGTTATCATTTCAACAATTATTTAGTCTCTCAACTAACGAACAGTCCAAGATAGACATGCTGGACTTACGACCAGCGATCAACGGTTCGAATCCCACCTAAAGTGAGAATTTTTTAGAGTATAATAAACTCTGAAAAAGGTGTAAGAATACACACAAAGGTGTAAAGGGCTGAATGCGAACGTTTCTGGAGAGTAAAAGTGATCACCTAAGATATCTTTGTAGCTTTTCACGGTCCTTGTTAATCTCTTCTCTATTCTTCTTGGGTGTATTGTCGATGTGGTCGAGTAAATACTTCATACAATACATACACATCACAGCGAATAAGCTACTACATTACTCCGGAAGATGGGCTCAGCAAGTAGGCCAAAAGCTCGTCAATATCGACAATCTATACACGGTACACCCGAGAAGAATAGAGAAGTGATCACCTAAACCAACCGATGGCTGGACGTAAGCCCAGCTACACTGTTCGTTAGCTAAGAGACTAGATAATTTATTTATTTCAACGGCGTGAGCCACTTACACAAAAATTTAATAAAATATATTTCCCAAATTGTTAATATAAACATATATACTTTTATTAAACACATGATTATTTTGTGGTTCTACTTTTAATATAAATATATTTATTAATAAAATAGAACTACACAATAATATTGCGTTTTCAGTTAACCAAAAACGATTGGTATAAATGTTACAATACAGGTTTCGCGTCCACAGCATCTATCTTATCAATTGCTTATCGTGTTATTTATGTATCTACTTTACAAAGCTAGTGGATAACTAATGATTGTCTTTAGACGATAAACGTTGATTATTCAACTGTCACTCCCAGATTTCCTTCAGTTGCTCTTTAAATTGTACATTAAATACTTCGTCACGATCATTAATTACTGCTTCCGTATTTTTAAAACCGCGATTTATTCCTCTGCTTTTTTTCGTATCAACTTATTTTCGTTATTTTGTTAAATGCCCAGTACCTACTTATCATCGTTTAGATGGAGGAAAATGAGGATGGGAAGGACATGGTTAGGAATGGGAAGACGGGGAATTGGACGATATATAAGTACCATTAGATGTAACCTAATTACTAACAATGTTTTTCAAACAACAATAGTGATACCTTTTCTAAACATATTAAAAATTTACGGGATCTGAAGATTTTCCGTTCAGTTTTTTTAGATATAAAAGTCTAATTTAGCCAAATTACTGGTAATTATAATCTTAACGAATTGACTGTTTTAGATTTTTAAATTTCTTCCTAGGTTTCTTTTAAAAAGGTATAATTCACTTCCCTGCTTACGTTATTCTTATAGAGGATTAACATTCTCATAAAAAAATTGAAAAAGTTGAAGCAAAAATAGAACGATTTTACTCAGTGCATATAAGACCTTAAGTACCTGCATCTCGTCATCACCTTTAGAATATCTGGAGAGTATTGCATAGAATTAGTATGAAACATAGTTACAGTTAGACAGGTCCCCATATTTTGGCTTATTAACCTTTATTTAACCCCTCTCTACATACGCTATATTCATATTGAAAGTATGGGGTTAAGACAATTCCTCAGTGTTGAGTATTTTGCATATTCAATTAATTGCAAAAACTTATAGAATTCTTGTAAATATGTGTATAAGTTTTGTTCTCTTTCTTCTGTTTGACTTTAAGATATTGCTTTTGTATTAAGTCCGCCCTTTACTTAAGCATACTACTATTTTCTAATTTTGTAATACCTTAATTTGTAGCTAATAAAGATTTATTTATTTAATTCTTATCTGGTAAAAATTGCGCACGTCATGGCGTATAAAACAAGCTAAAACTGAAGCGAGATTGTTTGTCTAATTTCCTTTCCTTGCTCTTTCTTCTTGTGGTAATTTTTGGAGAAAAGTCTCGTAAATATATGAAATGATTATCTTTTTACTGATTTCTGATAAACAGATCTTTCTATTGATTCGAGTTATGTCAAAACTTCGTACAATCCCATACTCGTACCTACAATATAAATATTAGCGAAGTCAAATAATGATCATAATATTTGTCTTTGGGTAAATAGAGTTTCAGCCACCGCCCACATTCCAAATTTTCACATAGTACGTCGAACCTAGAGGAATATCAAGACGCATGCGTACCCTCCAGAATTCCTCGCAAAAGATATGTATTATAATAGATATACTTTCATACAATGCTGGAACAACTGAAATATTCTCAACAGACCTACCCATTCGATGTCCTCTCTACCAAAACATATTTCGTAAGCTTTTGTAGGTATGTAGGTAGGTCGATACTTAAAATTATTGATTCGCTCATCCTGCGTTCATCTGTGGTACTCAAGATTGTTTATAAATGTATGGACATCATAAAACACAAAATGTAGGGTGAGAGCTACTAAAGTAATTGGTTCCATAGATACTCTTCTACATATATCTAAAGGAATATTTTGATTCTTACAGTTTATCGCTAGAGAAAACATTTTTTTTTCTTTGAAAATTTTCTTCTTAGCTTATTTAAACGTGCGTTGACGTCTACAGACGAAAGTCTATTCTCAATACTGAGCTTTTAAGGACAAATTATAGTCATTCTTTATGGACGGCTACTGCTTATAGAAGGATTTAGAAAAAATGACATTTTTCAGTAAATATTTTATAGAATACCCGTACCTAGTAGCGCAAAGCTTAGAATTTTACCTACAATCTTATTTATTGACATAAAATTAAATAGAATCATAGAGCGAAGTTAAAAAACGTAATAGCATTGGACGACCAGAATCAGAGATTAAGATTGTGAGAGCTCAAGTAGGTATTACGAGTACAGCGCCTAAATATCTAAATAATATTTTAACTCATTTCTTGTGTAAGCATTTGACAATAATTTAGTATCTCAACTAATGCGCAGTGTAAGATGAGCATGTTGAAGTTACGACCAGACATCGGTTGGTCTAGGTGACTATACATACTCTCGAAAAACGTTCACCATAAACCCATAGTCATACTAAGTAAATTTGCTCTTGAATTGTAAGAGTATTCCATTAAATTTAATCTCAAAAGAAACAGCAATATCTGTGCTGTGATAATATTTGAACGAATCATTGTCCGCATTTACATAAATCAAGTTCACAAAGGAATTTTGTATACTTAGTATACCTAATATAATTTGAAAAACATATTCCCTTTCATAATGATAATATGAGTTCACCTCGCCTAATGGATGTGACGGACCGTGTGAGGGTGATCATAAATCATATCCACCGTTTGGACGAAGTACTCACTATTATTAACTGAAAACATAGATATAAGAGTACTTACTACACACCTATAAGATAATCTATCATTTTGTGCTTTAAATTCAAAGCTTCAAAACTTTTTTAAAAGGAAAATAAACATACACAAATAATTAATCATTAATATGGCATAGTAACATATGAACAGTGAACAATGCTTAGGGAAAAGCAAGATTATCTACTCAGTGAATACTAAATAATATGGATATTATCCTAAGACCTAAAATATGGATTAATTTGCTGCAAATATTTATAATCAGTCCAGGGTTCAGTCCAGAAAAAAAAACCTTTGTTATACACAAAGTCTAAACAAATTTTGTTACCTACATTTAACTTGTTTTGCCCTTACATTATCACTCAAATTAAAGCGATAATAGTAAATATTTTATTATTGACATTATTGCTGAAAAAACGAACTTAATTTTGCAATTTCATGCCATTTTTTTAAATCGAAACCCGCCTTTTTCTTCAAGTTCTGTAATAAACAAGGCCTGTGGTCACACGCTACACTTAAAATAATTACATAGATTATGTTTTATTAAAGTAAATGTTCATGGAAAAATACATTATAAACTTATGTTAGTCAAATTCCCTCGACTTATTAATAATAAAGTAATTTCAGGGCAGTGGGAATGTAATTACAATAATATTATTATAATGTTGAAAAAGTACTGAGTTATAATGTCATAATTGTGGAATTTCGTGTGGAATTACTTTATTCGTGTGGAGAAACAGTATGTCTGAGAGGCTCTCGAGGCACCCATACTCTTCTTCATAGAGAGGTCTCAGCATGAGATGGCTCGCACGTCATTCGGATGCCAGAGAAGCGGCTTTCGTTAAAACCGAGGGTGCAGGCAGAAGATCTGTGGACCGCCCCAGAAATAGCTAGGAGAAGCAGGTGAAGCAAATGTGTGAGGAGAGACTGTGGTTGAAGTGGCCAGGTCCTTGAAACTGCAAGTGACAGGGGCCTCTGGCGAAGATACACAGATGCTTTGAGCCCCGACCCAACCAAGGATAGAAGGGGAAGAAGATGAATGTATGTAAAATTTCTAGTCGCACACTTGTTGTACAAGTATAGCTGAAATAAATCTCAATACACCTTTGTCTAAAGAACTATAAAGAGTAAATGAGAATATACTCTTACAAGGCGTGCGTGAGATCAGTGATAACATAATATGGCATGGAGGCAAGATAGGTACAGTCAGAAGCAAGCAAACTCTGAGGATTACTTAAATGAGGATATTACGGATGATGGCAGGCAAAACACTGGGAGATCGCTCAAGGAGCATTAGAGTAAGAGAGATCTGTGGGTCTCGAGACATTTTTCGATGGAGTAGACAACGCAATTTCACGGAACTGACCTTCGAGGAAGACCCTCCTAAAAATGAAAGGCTAGCATCAGGGAATCCACTTCACAAAAAGACCAACTCTCTTGAAAAACGGACCACCATGGTCTACACAAAAGATGAAGAGGATATCTTTGCCTACTTCCCAGTAAATCATATAATATCGATGTTTTCCCTATTGATAAGTTTATTTATGATATTGATTAGTTGTTAATAATTAAAATATTTACATAAGTAAAGCAATGAAGATAATAAATGGCAATTATCGTATTTTCAAAATATCTCCCTACTAATTTATTGTATGTAGCGCGATATGGAATAATTAAGTAAAATACATAATTAATCAATTTATTGGAATACGCCCCGAATATTTTAACTTAAATAACCTCACTTCTCTCTAAAATAACGATGATCCAGCATAAATATGTTTCTACAATATTAGCATTAATTTATAATTAATTAAAAATAAGGGCCAATTATTTTTAATAAGCATTACAGTGTTCAGAGCTTTATTTTCTTTTCGTTTAAATTTACTAATGAGTCAAATGATTTACATTTCTTTTTTAGTCAAGTTAATTGTAAGAATTTGTAGAAGTTGTGTAAAAATGATACAGTACCTAGAACGAAAACAAGTTGATAGTGTTATAGAACAGAGAGGATAAATGATGAAAGGATAAAAATGAAACATAGATGGAAGTAGAGTCGTGAGGAACAGCGACTCAAATACCGACGTATTTTGAGCAAAAGGAATCGTATTTATTTTTTATTTTATTACAGGTATAAGTGCAAAACAGATAACAACTATAGATATAAGTAATTGAAAATTAGTTCATTCATAATTCAGCTGTCACCCACAAGCATGCACCACAGTTAAAAATTAAAACATATAAGTTCATTCCGGTCGTTTCACACACCCATACTCAATCTCGCTCACACACTCACCCATCGCACACGCACACATCAGATTTTACAATTTATGACGAATTGCATTATTGAAACGGAAGTAGAAAGCGTGTGTAAGGATAGGAAAGTCTGGCGATTTGTTCTCTCTGCTTACCCCCATGAGAAGCGCCGATGATTTATAATATACATTAAAATTCATTACAAAAGTCGCACAATATTTTTCTGATATTTTTGACGGAGATTAATATATTCTCCATTAGGTGACGTTATAAAAAATATGGGTTTGATAATAATACATCACCGTTATAAAGTTCAGTTTAACCTATCTGATGCTTTCAATATTTATCATTCCCATCAGCTAAAACCCTTGCGCTTTTAAGCTTTTAAAAGTGACAACGGAAAAATGCCTTTTTCATGCTGATGGATGGAAACCCATATTTTCCGATTATTCACACTGTTAGGTGCAATTTTTTTCGCATTCATCACATATACGGAAGAAAAAATATTTATCTACCTAGAAGATTCACTGAGGAAAAATCGTTCAATTTTCGCCTTAGCTTTTTCAGACTTTGTATGAGAGTGTGAAATAAGAAAACATAAGCAACAGAGTAAATCTTTTAAATATGACCTGGAAACAAATTAAAAAATCTAGACGTGCTAACCTAAAGTTGAATAAACAATCTAATTTCATTACATCAAAAATAATCACTCGGTACTAATCTTTTTTTTTTATAAATGAATCTGGGTTTATCGAAATAAACCCAAATACATATGTGTACATTTCACAGAAAGCTTGAAAACCTAATGTTGTGAAGTGGAGAAAGTCGGCATCGGGGATCGAACCCGCGCCCACTGCACTAACAGTCGATCGCGTTACCAACCAGGCTACCGACTACCTCAATAATAATAATATCGTCTGCATTATTTCTCATTCAGGTATATTTGAAATACATTTCAAGCTTATGTTGATATATTTATTATTATGTACGTATATTTACAAATAGGTGCTCGCGCCGTTCACATTCCTCGACATTTCACCTGCTTTTCCTATATTGAATATGAAAATTCCTCCACTTTTTTATTTCAAATGAAGAGCAATAAAGTACTCATTCTTTGAAGTGTGCGGATCAATGAGCAATATGTTTATTTTTTGGTGTATTTTGAAATGAGTCAATATTTTTTTTATTATCGCTAACTAATCTTTTACAACATCATGAAATTTAATATTATAAACCGTCTTAAAAAAATTAAAATGTGAATCCACAATGCAATGTCAAGAATATCTTGGACCAATATGTTAACATATTAATAGACAATAAATTATTCAACACTGTCATACTGCGTAAAACGTCTTATTTTGGTCATAAATTAGAAGTAAAAGGTATGATGTACTTTAGCTCATTATGAAGAGAAAGAAGTCAAAAATATACAGCTTTCCTGGCATCGAAACATTTGAGAATAGATCAGAGTTAGAACTGCCAGAGTAAGGAAGCTTTCTCCCAAGTTATCGTCAACATCAAAGGATCTGATCATCATGTCATTTACTTCCTTTTTCTATTCAAAATCAACACAATTCCCAATCAATAACACAGTTCTAATAATGGGCACATGGGAGAGTCTCGCAGATCGCTCCCCCTTGGAAGATGACCCAGGAGAGATTGTGGCTTTCTGGGAACGGATGGGGATAGAGTGAAAGCCGACCGACACGATAAGAAGACGAATAATTAATGAATCTGTATAATATTTCCATCTACCTGTCTGTCACAATCTTCGACTTCGACATCTGATACAATATAAGTGTTTCTTAAAAAATGTTAACAAGAAAATCATTTAATATAAAAATACCACTTCGATAATATCATACTTCAAGAATGAACAGAATTCTTGAAATGAAATGTATGAAATAACTGCCTCGTAAAATGGCTGGGGAAATTCTAAAAATTCCTTATATATCAGTAGAGTAACAAAATTCCTTCAGAGAAGCCAAAGAGACTCGCTGCATATTGAAATATTAAAATATCATATTAACTCTTATTATTATTCCCATTCTGTTTCCGTTTTCCATTTCCCAAAAAAAAAAAACTCGTTGAATAATAATGGTATGTGGTTGGGAGTTCGTGTTTAAATTTACTTTTACGAAAATCTCTCTAACACCAATTTTTCTATTCGTAACAGTACGATAACGCTCACAGTATTTTCTCCTAACCTTTACAGAATGTAGAAATTCTATTAAAATGTAAATTAATACAAGAATTCTTTACCACTGAAATGTAGTTTCCAACGAATGACTTTATACTGTGGACTTTTGAAATAAGTATTACGTATGTACATAGGTATCGAATTACATACACGTTGGCTTTTGTATGAAAAGTCTGCCTCAATTTACATTGACTCGTCAATATAATAATAGAATAAGCTCGTCCTAGTTAACAAATATTATATCTAATTCTATCTTATTGGTTGAAATTTTGAGATATTTTATATTTTGTCCAATTAAAGTATGAATAGACAAATAAATAAATAAATAAAAATTCATAAAGTATTGTTAAACACGAGAACCTTTGTCTTATGTGTATCAGAGGGCCAAAATACAACTTTGTTTCTTAATAAATCACACTCCCTCAGGACTACATTTGTAAAAGTATCGTGAACTTGTCTTATACATAAAAAAACAAATGTTTTGCTAATTGCTCTACCTGATCTTCATAGGTGAAATGAGATGTGTTCGCAGCAGACAGATTTCCGGGATCCACAATATACGCGATTGGATTGGTACAAGGAGTGCTAAATAGCTATTTCAGGCTGCCCAGGAGAAGGATGGTAAGAGTCAACGCTGGGGGGACCTAACACGACACTAAAAGAAGAAGAAATCTTTACCCAACAAGACTTTCCAATCTTCTTCTTCTTTATACCATATCCCATTTATTTGGAGTCGACAGTCTTCTAGAGTACGCTCCAGGTGTTCCATGTCCCTCTGATGCTCTTCTCAAGAGACTTCTTCGTCCCCTTTTTCTTGGTGCTTCCACTGACTCAAAGCGGCAACCTCGTCTCTTCTCTGCACGTGTCCATATACCACCGAAGTCAGATCTCCCTCGCTTTTAAGTTAATCGGGGCAACTTTCATAGTTCCTCTAATATATTGATTTCGGCTTCTATCTAATCTAGCTACTACGAGTGGCCAGCGCAGCATTCTCATCTCGGTGGTATTGAGCAACTGCTCTTCCTTGCGTTTCAGGGGCCAGCATTCGGCCCCGTAGAGCTTGATTGGTCTTGATACCGTCTTATAGAGTTTTCATCAACACTTTCTCATATCATACAGGTACATATAATGCCAGTACATTTTAATATACGAGTAAATTAATACGAATATAATATTCACTACCTATTTAAATTTCGTAGCACGATCTACCGTTACCCACAAGTCGTGATATTATGTTGCAAATTTAATTTTACTTCTTCGTCGTCAACAAAGGCGTAAGCTCATACCATACGTTTGTTTATTATACAGCTTTGTGTATGTTATTCATACATTATTAAATTATGTAGTTCTATATCATATTTTAGTATGAAGACGATAGGTATTAGGATTAAGTGAAAAGCGTCTCCCGCAGAGTGAATAAATAATTACGTATAACACTAAAAGCTTAGTAATAATCTACTGTTTATACTATTAGAGCTGGAAATTTATATATTTACATGATAAGTGTTATATTTTCAATCTACAACGTTTTCATGCAAGTATGTGAATAGTTAGTTGAACATTGTATAAGCATGAATAATTAGGGTCAAAGATATTGCGTTTTCAACAGGATCCTGAAAGCAAAATAACTACTTAATTGATTACAAATGAAGTTCCACACATCGCTTCCGAAATTGTTAAAGAAATATTAAGGTTTGAAACTTCATTAATGGACAACATCCACTTTATTTTTTATAACATAGGACAAGAAGTATACACGAAATTTTTAGGGATTTTTCGGTTTGCCAACACTTGCTACAATAACTAGCAATTGGGTATCTGATTATATCCGTAGTAACTCTGAAATCTCTCATTCAGGGTGATCCATCGACAGATAACTCTGAATGAGGAAAAGCGACGTACGTTGTTCGTATGTCTGACCAATTGTCTAGAATTATGTACTTAATATACATATATCTAGGATTGTGGTCTCTTTAGAAAACAAATACTACAATAGCGATGTGAATGCAAAGAAAGATTAAAAGTAATATAATGTAGGAATTTCCCACTAACGTTTTGTTTTAATCACTTAAAAGACTTGCAAAGCTCGTTTTGTGTATACTTTAAAGATTAACTTACTTATCATGCAAAATGGCATGATACTATCGTATTGCTTTGCTTATAAGTCCCTTGGGGGGATGGAAATCACCAACATGCACGCATGCTGCTTAATGGTACATTACTAGAATTCTCAATTAATATGGAAATAATTTTAAGTGCTCAATCTTCTTACTATACTGTTATTTATTCACGGTGGAAACTTTATCCTACTTTAACTACGTACTTGCTCCATATTAACATATTATGTACATTTTATATTTTAATGAAGGATAGGTATAACTGATGAAGTTACTTTTCTACAGAATCTTCGACAAACGAATACATATTGTTGCACGGTTTTTTTTTCGATAAATACATTTTTTTCTGTCTTCCTTCTCAGAAACAGGGTTAACTAGAAGAAATCGCAGCTCCGTGCTTAGCTCGCCCAAGTAAACAATGTTTTGTAATCTTCTATATGTTTACTTTAAAAATAAATAAAATAAAATGAAAATATGTCAAGATTTTTTTTTTATTTATTCAACATAAAATACATTTACAATTATTATACATAGTAAGAATGTGATTAAGCAATGATCTTGTTACTCCCTGGATATGAGTAAGTTATTCGTGTTCCGAGGAGGATCTCAAAAGCAACATAAAATATATGAAGGATCCAATGTTTCATACAATAAATTGTGACGTCGTGGCGGGAAATAGACAAATAATATAAAGGAATTCAAATTGTGTTTAAAATTAAAGTGTCACTGTAGGCGTGTTTTATAAAAGGCCATAACGTTGTAACATAAATTAGGGTAATTTAAATATTACATTTCACTCTTTTCATATTACGAACTTAGCCTAGCTAGTATATTCCTTCACCTTCGTCTTAAATTACTATCGCCGTAATATCCTCCGAGAGAACTAACGACTCGAAATATTTTTTATTTTTCCTTCCTTTTGCCATTATGTAAGGGGGAAAAAAGAGTATCCAGAAAATAGTCGGATGTTTAGATACGAGTGATATTAAAATATCCTCCGTAGTGGGTTGAGTGAAAATTTATTCTTTTAATATTCTACGACGCTATGCGACAACGTGGATGGTAATAATTAACTATGACATGTTTTTATTATAATGTCACATCTAGGAGAAAGAATAGGTAGATGTTACGAGGAAAAATGAAAGACAATGACACATAGTATGAGATCCACGTAATGACTTTTATTACACGCGACTATATTGTTCAAGGATTCTCATACTCATCATCTGGCGTTTGACAATAAAGATTGACAGTTTGATAGACGTTTGATAATAAATGTTACTTACTTACTTCCGATGGCCGTACAACTCCGGTAGAGTTTTGGCCTCCAGAACAATGGACCTCCAAGCCTTCCTGTCTGCAGCAACGGACTCCCTGTCATCGCCAACATTTAGTACATACGTTTAGATCTCGGGTAACATTGTCCATCAATCCATGTCTTGGTCTACCAGAGGTCTCCTGCCCACAGGTTTATTTTGCAGGAGATGTTTTGTGGGTCATTCTTCTCCCGATCTGACGACATGTCCGATCCAGGCCAATCATCTGAACCTGATCTCGCTGGTGATTGATATGACAAGGTCCAGCTGTCCCTCCATCATTAGCTGGTCTTCCAGATGGACAGTGTCCAGGAGGATCCCATTGGTCCCTGCGTGTGCGAGTCTCTCACTATTCATTCTGGCTATATGGTCCCTGCAGTATCTTCTTCTGGATTTACTCCACCGAACAATTTCCCATATTTTCCAGGTTTAGCTTTCGTCTTAGTCATCTCGGAGGGCTTTCGCTTTCCCAGTAATGGATCTTTAGGTTCCCCTGTGGTTTGTCCCCTCAACCATTTCCTCTATTAAGTCATGTAAGACACCCTCGTTTAATAGTACAACCAATTTCATTACGGTTATTTTAATTATTTATCGTATGTTCAAAAGAAGTATATCACATTCCTCAAAGGAAAAAGTTTGAAGGTTGGATATTGGGCAATGATAAATTTCGCAAGCAAGCTTGGTCTACTAGTTGAAATATTGAGAGAAAAATTCTGAGGTATTTTAATATTTTACAGTAGGTACTATTGAAACAATAAAAAAATTTTAGAAATTGTTATTTAAAATTTTCCTCTGAATTAATTATTATTCCTATGTAATCTTCCAGTAAATTAATATGGATTAAATTATAAACATTCATTTTAAAGAGAAGCAACTTATCAACTATTATTGTTTCATCTTTCACATGACTGATTTTATATTATACAATATGCAAATTTTATCGCGTACTACCTACAGCAAACAAGATATTAAAATATTTTTATTTTTATTACATGTTTCGTACTGCCATCTAAGCGCGCTTTATCGAGTGTTAGTTAATACATATACTCGGTCTAATAGAGACTGAAAAAGATCCCTTGCCTTGCAATAAGAGAAGTATTCCTGATTTTTTGGATATTTTAAAAAGGTCAGTCTTGTGGTTCAGAATCCAAGTTTGCTACCTTTGTGCGTTCACTAGGGCGAGCCAAAAACCGTCGACTTTCCGGCCGTTTCTCAGTTTAATGATTATAACTGTTTACAGATGCACCCTAGAGAAAGAAGTAAGAATTATAAAATATTAAATTTCTCTTCACATGACTGACCTTTATTACATATCAAAAAATCAGAAATACTTCTTTTAGTACAAGGCAAAATCCTTTATTAGGCGGACTACTATATATTTTTTAAACCTCTATAAATATACGGTGTACCAACAGTTCATCCACCAACAGTTTATCTCTCCGACAGTTCGTCCCCTTATCAAATAAATTTTAATATTTTGAGTAAACGTTCACTAGGATGAGCTGATGATCGAAATTAATTATTTGAATATTTCATCAGAATTATGCAGGTGCGAAAAAGTCGTATATACCTATAATGAATGTGTCATTTGTTCATAACTTGTTTTGAAGCTTAAAAATCATAAGAAAAACAATTTTATTGTTTACGAAACGAAAAGTTAATTTAGGAGTAAAATTGTTTAGAAAAACGCTTAAGTTGACGCTTGACTTAAGTAATGTTTAAGTAAGTAACGCTTGAGTAAACGCTTAAGTTAACCCTTAAACATTAGTGTCAGTGCTTAAGTCATAAACATGAAACATCTTTAATATGAAATATTCAAAATTTCAGTTTAATAAGAAATTACACCATTGGTATCATATATCTAATAGCAATGTTAGTTAGATGCAAAATATGCAAATCCTTAAGTTTCTGTTGTTCGCGATACGATTTTTTTGCTAAATTTCTCTACAAAGTTTCGCTTCATATTTAATAGTTAAGCGGGCGTTAAACTCTGAGCGATTTGCGCATGTGTAATGTTCTTACAATATTGATAGAAATTACGTACCTACCGCGAAAGATAGTCAAATAATGTGAATAGTACTTAAAAGTATGCATACCGACAAAAATTTCTAAAAACGGGAGACCTTATATATCTCAACAACCGTTACTAAATATGCTTTGGAACAAAATAGGGTAGATGCATTGATCATTTATCTAAGGAATAACCGTCTCTAGGGGGGCATCTACCCCCCCCCCCCTTTAGAGATTGGAATAGGTATATATTTTTTCATACTAAATGATAAAACCTCACAAAAAATGACATTATTACCACACGTTTTCTCATCATATCATATTTTTTCTTAAAATGAGTTTGAAAATCCATCAAAATACAATTCATACATTAAAAAATTGCCTGCGGCGCTATTTTTTTCTTTTATTTTTTCATATTTTCAATTAAACCAAACCATGTCTCACAAAAAAATTTCGCCTGGGGTGCTATTTATACGTTTTATATGCTATACTTAGCGAATTTTCAATTTTTGTTGCCCTCACCTAGCTCTGAGGCTGGCGACGCCCATGGCAGGTACTACTAATCTTATAAAGTATTAATTGATAGTAATACTCCTTACGAGCCCTCAGCTCTGCTGGACCATCTTTGTGGAATGGTCTTCCTGAACAAGTGCGTAAGACACAGTATCTTGCTGTCTTCAAGAGTTTGCTAAAAACTCACTTGTTTGGTAGGTCATATAGTATGTAACTAGGTTAAGCTATGTATGTATTACTATGTTAATATTTAGGAGGCGCCCTTGAAGTGGAGTAAATCCAAAAAACGGCGCATTATAAATTGTCTATTATTATTATTAATGTATGTATAAAAATATATTTCCAAGTCTTTTCTTCACTTCAGATATTAATCACCTTCCTTGATAATATTTTATTATGAAACGATAGACAATAAAGTATTAAATTACTCTCAAGTGGTTCGTTCGCTGGAACGACTACTTGACACGGCGAAGGGTTCTCAATGTTGAGTGGCATTACGGAGAAGCCAAGCAAACATTATTCTTAAAATATCGTTAAGTGTGAAAACACTTTAGTAAGTAACCACTCGATTTTTCACAATTTTATGAAATAGAAGAGTCGCCTTTGATATTTTCTCAACACCGCGCCGCCTATCAACATCAGCTCTACTTCATCTGTATTGAAAACAATTACCTATAAAGCATTTTTTCTACATTGCTTTGTCATAATCTGTACATATACTCTTTTGATTTTTTATGCAAATTAATCCTTATTTGACAAAGACGATATTTCTATAGTAATAGACTTGATATAGAGGTCACAATATAATAGTTGAAATATTTGTTTTTCTGCGTTTCCGCGGGTTTTTCAACGCCCTCTTTCACTGGTCGTAAGGGAAATAGAAATTATGATATTGTTATTTGTTATTTAGTAATAAGTTCTATGGGTAATATGTGTTAGATTCATAAAATAGAGTAAGAAAGTATACTGCCAACAAACTGTTTTGTAGTTTGGCAAATATTGATAAGCTAATTTTGTAATTTATTATGTTAAATTAATCATTTAAAAAAAAAACACGACGTACATGATACCACACAATGCTTGGAGCCCTTCAAACGCTTTACAATGTGAATAGTTGAAAGATTCCAAGATGATCCATTTGTAGATTTGTTTTTCGGGTTTATCGTGTAGTGAATAGATGCTCCGACGTTTCAGCGAACCTACTGCCCCCTTGGTCACGGATTTTGATTGCTATACAATGTGGTACATATCATCTAGTTTACACAATTGGTTAAAGTTTTAGAGCTCCAACTAGCCTGGAAATGAGTTAAAATTCGATTGTTAGAATAGCAGACATCTCCAAGTGTAGTTCAATAAAATTGTGTAATCCTTATTTTCTTAACGGTCTACAAGTTTTCTTGTATTTCTACTACAATAGCAAGGTATCACTTACCGGCACTTTACCACAGACAAAGAAAACCGTTTAGTTATTGTATTATACTTGATCGGGAATAAAAATACACTAGAAAGAACAAAGGAAAAGATTACGGTAGGACGTATCGTTTACTAAGACGTTTTGTATTGTGCTTTTATAAGTTCCTTTATTTTTATATCTTGAACGTTAATCATAATTACCTATGAAAAACTAAATATTGAGATTAAAATCCACAAAAAAGTGACTTTGTTTTCTCGATTAGTATTCGAGGATTTGCACCCTCATCATCAGACGATTGTGAATAAAGGTAAAAGAAAAAATAAAAGACTTTTATTCACAATCGCCTGATGATGAGGGTGCAGATCCTCGAATACTAGTCGCGAAAGCAGCCGACGCGAAGTCTTTTTCTTTGTGGATTTTAATCTAAATATTTAATTTTTCATTTTTTTTCCTTAAAATTGAACATCCACCAAGTACCAATGGTTGAAAACATCGAGATTATAATTACCAATTATTGTCTCATACGATTTCTATATGGGAATTCTCTGTGGGAATTATGATTGCTAAAAATTTGTCTGATGATATTCGTCAAATTTAGTTACAAATTTCAATAATGTCTTAAAAGCTTTATGTGTTAAAATATTACTTATATCAAATGTTAAAACCCTTCTTACAAAAGGACCCTCCACTCGACAGAATGAGTATCATTACTTTTCCCCAATATTTCTCGGATATTGTTTTCCTTTTAAAAAATATACAAAATTATTAGCACAATATAATAACAGCTCCTTTAGTGTGAAGTCTTTTAATAAGATTAAACAGTAAAGTGCCTCCTCGAGAAAAAAGCTCTCGTTTTGAACAACAAATAACCCGTAAAACCTCTTGACGGCGAACGTAAAAGCATTTACATTTTCCGAGTACCTCTTAAAGTTGTTTTTTGTCTTTTTTCGCGACTTGAGAATATTAGTTATTCATTGTTATTTTAAAGGTACAAATATTAATTCCCCTTCTGTTTCACAAGTGTTTTTTTTTCTTTCTGACAGTATTTTTACGTAAATCAACATTCAGGGAAGTTTTCTTACACTTTTATCAAGAAAAGAAAAATAATACACAATATGCGTTATAAATATTTGAGTTTCATACACCCGTCTTTCTTAGGAACTTAGTCAAAACGTTGAGGTTATTAATTCTATTTTGACATTAAATTTGAGAATAGACCCTGTTCGCCAGTGCGCCCCTAGCGGCAATATTAGGAAACTATCCAATCCATTTTTGACACCGTATTTTAAGTTGTTTTTTAATGAATCTGAATACACCTTTGTACACTTCACCGTAAGCTTGAAAAGCTTGTGTCATGAAATGGAGTAGGTCGGCATTGGGGATCGAACCCGCACCCACTGGATTAACATTCAAGTACAACCAGGCTACCGAGCATCTCTTTCCATAGATATCAATTACTTTCTACTCCATACATATCTATTCTGTAGTAGGTATATATTATCCTAAGCGAACTTAATGTTAAAAATGCATATCTACGTGGAAGGTTTTCGTCTATATATTTTACTCTCTTAGAGTTCCGTGCATTTGGTACAATTGTTCATGGATTGTTTTGTCTATTTTTCCAGGTCTGGCGGGGGCGGTATGTTTGGTGATGTCAACATTTCTGCCATCCTAGATTCATTCAGTGTCAGTTATGACAAAAGAGTAAGACCAAACTACGGAGGTGAGTCTCATTTTTATACGCAATTTTACTTAATTTGCTTCTGCATCGTACTTACTAACCCAACTTTAAAAAAATGGAGATGATTCTGCTATTTACGACTAATTCTAATACAATTCATTAATCAATTAAATCGATATCTAGAACTAGATTCAGGTTCTATTTGTCCAAGAGACAGTGAACGATATGGCTATATTTGAATAAGTGTTTATTCCAATAGGATTCAACATATTTTACGTAAAGTCTTCGAGAGAAATAATATTAGAATTATTCCACCTTTCTCATATTCTGTGAGTGAAATTGAGAGTACTGAACAGTGAAGAATAACTAAAGAACAGAGAAAGTAAGGAATTGATATTCATCGCAAACAAAGCACCTTAATTAATATGATTTGTATTGGAATTGAAGTGCAAGGTAACAACACAAAGCTTCGGAACTTTTACACAACGTAGTACTTAGAAGGTTACTACAATGTCAAATGTTCTCACTTTCATATTGACGTAATGATAAATAATAAATGAGAAACTGTACAAAATCTTAACGCAGAAAGCGTTACTCGATAGTATGAAATTTGTTAAAGAAAAATTAAACTTCTTTTAAGTTATTAGACTGGCATTCAATGGAGAAAATTAATATATGAATGTATGAATAAAAGTATATATCTATGTTATATTTGATTGGAATATTTTTCAGTGACGAGAAATTTCTAGAAATTGCCTTGAGATATGAAGAGAGCTTATACGAAAAAATAAGTATAATATTGATATCTCATTGACTAGAATAGATATCGACGAGAAAACCATGAGACACAGTTAATATTACTTAAGTGTATATGAAACATTGACAAAGTGATATTTGTTTCGGAATAATCTGAAAAGACTCCCAATAAAAAGAACAATTCGAATGTCAAGAAAATAATGACTTATGTTAAGACTTAAAAAATATTATAAACGACAAAAGTTTTGCTTCTGTATTATATTGCTTATATTACCATAATATTTCCAAAGAGAAATGAGATAAAACCGGTAATATATTTCAGGCGTTAGGTTAGTTATTTGTTATTGAGGTAGACTCAAAAAAATGTTTCTTGTAGATCAAACAGAAATACCAAACACTCGCCAGTTGAGGATGTCATTAAAAACAAATTAATTCTGGGAAAAATCTGCCAACACAAACAAAATTCAAATACAATTAAACAAAACAGTGTGAACTAAAGATTTAATTTCTACAATTCTCTAAAAGTGATCAAATTGAATTGTGTAAGAGAAAATATTTGAAAGTTTGTAATGAAAACATACGAGTGCCGATGAATTCAAAGATAAACGACACAAATAATAAGAAATGTAACTACCTATCGAGTATAGATCAAAGAAAACTCATTGTTTGTATGAAAATTTGGCATTGGAGAGATAAAAATCAGAGATTACGAAAATATATAAGCCTAAGAAATGTCAGAAATATTTTATAAACGATAATTAAGCTACTAATTTGTATCTAAACTTCATCGATGTACATGAAATCTCTTAACACATGAATTTTTTCGCATTATAACTAAATCAAAGAAAAAATATTAAAACGTATTGCTTAGAAAAGAATTGAGCAGTACTTTCAAAATACGATGTAACCAAACAAATATAAAGAGAAATTACTGGAAATTGTCTACAAACTTATCATCGACGTAATTATCAGAAATTTATTTGTTTGAATAAAAATTATCAGTTCCTTATTTTTAAAACATGATTCTTGGAATTAAAACCGCATCATGTCTTTAACAGAGTACCGTCGATACCATTCGGAATAAATTATTTTAGGGTTATATTTAATATAATTTTGATACGGAATCGTTTTCCCTCTGGATGAAGAAGGGGTCTAGATTTGAGGTATGGTATTTATTGGCTTTCAGGTCCACCTGTGGAAGTCGGTGTCACCATGTACGTGCTATCAATCAGCTCGCTGTCTGAAGTTAAAATGGTACTACCACAAAACAAATCACCGCATATTATCACACTAAATAATTTTTATTTATTTACTACAAATATATATTATAAAAAATAGACCATCAAACTTTACAATCGTCACGGAATATGAAGGACTTTACATACTAAAAAACAGAGAATAAATTCACACAATTGAATTTACCAAAATTTGTAACAAAAATTAATCCTCTTGTAAAGTTTTATAATTGGTTTTTAATATAAACTTTCATCAATGAAATGAAAAAAATTTTGTACTTACTAACCACATTTATGTACTTACTAAATATACTTAAAAAAAATAAAGTTTCAGTAACAATAATAAAATATACGATGGCTATAATAATAGCCTTTGTAATTTTTGTTATTATGATATTGAAGTAGAATTGTTTTCGACACGTTCAAGTAAATGATTAATTTGCCTGAATTCTCTGAATTTCTGTGTAATTCCTTCATTTTCTTTTAAAAGTCATCAGCTTCTTATTTTCCTGTTTTTTTTTGTGTTTGAGTTTTAAATGTTCTTGTATATTAATTTAAAATAAAAACACACAACAAACTGTTTAATATAAAAAACACACAAATTGCAAAACAACACGAATCAATATATAGAGCATTATACAAACTATTGTGAATCACTTTTTTTTGTATTTTTAAATTAATATGTGAGCATACTTTAAACTAGAGAAATTGCATTTGTAATTTAATTTTTCTTTCTTTTATTATTTATTTTTTTAACTTTTGATGATTCAATGAAAAGTCACAAATAATTTGTCAAAATTATAAAAGTGAAAAATATTACATTCAATTCGTTTACACAACATATTAAAAATATGAGATTAAAATGTTTTTTTCATTGAAATGTCACAATTGATACTCAAAAGTAATTTCAACACATTCAAACTACCTATAGTTCAATTACGTTGATTTATTTTCTTATTATACAATCGGTAAGGGAAAGTATCTCGAGGCCAATATCAAGAACAGTATTCCTTTTGCAGGTCCTTTGTTTGGTTACGTTTTAATACCACATGGCTAGTCATAATAAGATAAAGGAATAATGAATATAACTTGTGTGAAGTGTTGGTGTGTGTGAGCATTTATTTTGATTAGTGTAGGGGTGTGTTTGTGTGCTGGGGTAAGTGGGATAGCCCGAGGTACTTTCCCTCCCCCGCGTGTGACACAGGCCACGCTGGCACTGTAGTGTCGCCAGAGTAGTGATGCATGCGCCTGCTGAAATGACACGGTAGAGTGAGTGAAGAGTTCTCTTCGTACGTGAGCGCCCAGCGAGACGCTCGACCATCGCTCACATCGACTCCTCCAGATGATAATTTTTATTATTCAATCGACATTCCAAAAACTCATATTTATTTATCTATATTATTACCTACATGTGCCTATTTTTTTGTTTCTCTTTGATTTCTTTTCTGTTGCATTTCGGGCTCCGTCGGCCTTCCGCCTTTACCCCGCTGACGAGCTATCGTATCGACGCCTAACCATTTCAGGAATGACCAATGCAGGCGATGGGCAACGTCTCTGACACAACTTTGATTTGGTTTTCATTCGAGCGCTACTATGTAAGTTATGCGAAACCCCAAACGAGGATAGGAATGTTCCAGTATGATATGAAGTACACACAGACCATGTTATTATCCTTTGCAGGTCCGCCGGTGGAAGTTGGCGTCACCATGTATGTGCTCTCAATCAGCTCGGTGTCCGAAGTGCTTATGGTACTCATTCTTAATTCTCATCTCAACTTTACATACCTCTATACTTTATTCATTCGTCGACCGTAACCCTGTACAAGATGTCGCATTCTGATCTAGTTCTACAATAATATAATAGTGCCTGCAGTATGTAGGCAATGCTCACTTACTCTTCACCACTTCTGGACTAGGATTATTATGATACTATGTATCATTACCACTGTTATTAGCTGATATGCTTCCACTACTGAGTGTATGTGTGTGACACCTTGTACATTTATAACGGCTTTATTCTTTTATTTCACTCATTGTTGTTCTCGGCATCATGTCGTTGTTGGCTGTCAAATGGATATATTATCATCTCTCTACAACTTCTAATAACACCCAATGATTCAATTTGTTTTCCACTAAACTATTCACATTCTTGAAATATATTGGGTTTTATTGGACAGAGAGAGATAGAGAGCTCACTCCCTAGTTAAGGGGCTTTACAGGAATGCCGTCTGCAGGTGGAGAAGGGAACCTTGCATCGTTCCCCATCGCAGTCCTGAATACGAAGACTGTGTGCATGGCCAATGTGTACTTGGCCTAAAATATACTGATGCTCTGTCATTACGCCTCAACCAAATATAAATTAGACCAAATCAAAAATATATAGAAATTTTACATTTTCAATCAATAAGTTTTTTTCATACATTTCTCAGTATTTACCATACTCATTAACAGTACATTATCTTCACATTATCATAAATAGTTAATAAACTATGGGAATTATATTTGTTGAACTGTGATGAACAAAGCTGGCCACAAAAAATACATTATGTGTTTATTTATAAATGTTCCTTTCTCACCGGATACTCTTTATCTGTTACTACTGCCATGAAATGTGGAATGATTGTAACATAAGTGTTGTAACATTGTTCCATCATCTACATTACATTACATTACATTCAGTATCAACTATTCATCTCTAAGAATTCAACATTTCCTGGCAGGACTAATAACTTTTTGTTTTGTAGTTTGCTGTGGATGTATAATTAATGTATATTTTGTATTTGCTGTACATTCAGTTCCAAATTTGACTTGGAACACTGAATCGGTCTTGAATATATATTTGTTTGTGTTGTCATGTGTTGGACATGTCGATGTTATAAACCAAGTGACCCTTGGTTGCTGGTTGCACACTCGCGGTCTTTCACACAATACCAAAATCTCAAATCACGAAAGAAGAAACATCGCTACACCAACTGTCCTCATTTATGCTGCAAGTGTGTATGCGATTACCAATGAACTATGAATATAATTACCACTTAGTGGTACATTAGTCGCGTTTGTTAAAGGGTGCACTGTCCCAGCACAAGCACCCCACGGTGTTCCAAACGTTTTGTAACTGGATGTGCCGCTAGGGGAACCGGGTGAAGGACCCCGAGTGGAAACCAAATCAAGGTCAATAAAAAAGGATTTAATAAAGGTCACAGCAGGACGTGACCCATGCCCGCCTGCCACCATTATAATGATTCTAAACTAACCAATGTGTAAACTACTTTCTCAAAATATATTGAGTGCCCCAAGATAGAGAGAGCGCTGTTACAGTGCAAACACACGTAGCAAAACTCAGCGCGCTACAGACGAACCTGTATACTACTCGTTGTTCTATCCTTTACCCATTTCCTATACCCATTATACTGCTCTCCATACTAACACCATATGAGCTCTTTATATCATTCTGTTATAATATTGTTATGTACTAATATGTATCTTCTACATTCAACTGATCTGTTTAATAATATCTGATAATAATTATTCTGGAGTTTTTGATATTTGATTATTCTTATGTTGTTTCCATGTTTTGTGACAGTACTGTCCCACAATGATGACTGTGACAGTTCTCATTATTTCATTTCTCTATTACAAACATCAATATTACCTAATTCATATTCTACATAATTGTAAGATTATTCCTCGCCTTATTGCTACTATGAGTCAATGATGAATGCGTTAAGCGGAGCTCACTTCGACTGAGGCTAATATAGTGCATGATGAGTGTTTGTGTTTCAGAATCTATATTTATATTAAATGCTTTTATTATGTTGCTTGTGTAGTTTTATCAAATATTATTATTCAAAGTTTTCTTCATATTTCATTTACCATCAATTTAACAAACAATATTTATTCATCAAAATGTTTCATGCACACTTTACATTAAACTAATTATTGTACTTATCGTGAAGTGTTATAGAATGTACGTCGAAACCGGAAACTTTCCTTTGGAAGATCTGTAATCTCGTGTATTTACCTACTTTTTTTTATATTTGCCGAGTCCGTCAATTCCCTAAAAACGTAAAACGAACGCATATCGCTTATCGACATTTTATTTTCACTTCGATTCAGTAAATTAAACAATACTATAAAGTTACTTGTATGAGTTTATTTAGACAATTGAACAACAAAGGGAAAGTGACGAGTTGTGCGAAAATATTAACCTGTGTACGTAGAAACTTACTTGTATTAAATATGAAAAGATTCTTCACATCTGTTTCCCGTTGTTCAGAAATTCCTATAGAAATATTCTCTTTCACAATAATAATTCTACTTTTACATTCTCTGTACCGTTTGTTCAATTGCATTGTTGAGATGTTATGCTCTCTCATACAAACTGTTTCCTGATTTTACGTTTAACGCTATCATTTTCTACAGCGCTTTCTTTTGTATTACTTTTCTCTTTATATTTTTCTCCTTATTTATCTTTACAGCGCCATATTTTTATTGCTAAAAGACGGCAATCTTTTATGGAAATGGGGGAAATGAGAGTAAAAATTATATTCTTATTGCGAGTAGGTTTATTCGTGACGTTCACAATCACGCTAAAGGAGCAGTGAAGAGATAACACATTATTTTTATTCATCGCAGAGTTGTCCGACTAACGTCTATTTTTATAATAAAAATATAGAATAGCTACTTTCTTACTCACTCCACAGTAAGCTGGAAGTTTATCTATTTTATTGTCAACTTAATATATTCAACAAGGATCTGGGCTTGTCTATACAAACCCAAATATTTTACAGTAATCTAAAAACTTGTGTCGTAAGTTGCAAAATACATATCGTCAGCATCGAGAATCGAACCCGGCGTATCCATTTTGGAAATCTGTGATCCCACCAACTGCGCCAGCCAATGTACAATTAGCAAATTATTCCAATTAATATTTTTACAATATACATACCCGTAGGTAATTATGCGTATCTGCTTATACATAAATATAGTATTTGTTGAGAGAATCTGGATACGTAGCATTCTTTGTTTTATTGTTTTATTCACAACAGCTCACTGATAAGTTTGTACCGTGAAACTGTAAAATGTCGACAATCACATCCAATACACTTTTATCGATAATACTTCGTAATCGAATGCAATCAGGCTACACCATTTAACAGCGCAATAAAATGAGTTATTCTTGAAAGCTTTCGCAGCGTGATGAATCCTGTGCGGAAAGCTAGAATCATAGACTCGCAGTGGGAATCTCACAGATATAAAATAAAATGTATGAGACATGGCAGAATGAGCAGATGAAACGCACTGGGAAGGAGCTAGAGTTGAGGGGAAAGGAAGGCTTAATGGGATAGGAGTGTGTTATTAAACGAATATTCAGTATGTCTTGTAGAGTTATTACTTTATCATTATAATATTATGACGCATAACCTGGTTGCCTAACTTGAATACAAATTGCATTACAAATACCGTCGTTCCCCGTTAATTACCTTTGTTGTATTATACATACGTGCACTTTACTCGATGGTAATAGTTACCAAGCTAACGTTATGGGTTGGTAATTAAAATCTTGGCGTAATCGAAGCGTAAAGCTGTCGTACACAATTAGTTATACCACAGCCTCTAAGCAATGTGTACTCCCGTTAATTCGATAAATTAATTATTAAACATGATACCAACATACTCTAGAATGAACATGATATTATTAACTAAATGATTAATACGAGCGCATTGTTAATTATCATTTTAATGTTGTACCAAATTAACAAGACTGCTTCAGATAATTCGGTCGAACCGTATATTATGTAGTTTGATGGATGTTTGCTGGTATCTTTTCCTTTAAACGACCTAAAATAACTACACGCGGTCAATTCAGGTCAACTCAGGAGCAGTGGCGTAGCGTAAGTTCTAAGATTGGGGGTGCGACTTTCAAGAACAGAGGGGAGTTATACCTATATACCTAATACATAATACATATCTCCTTAATGTTCGATTGTACCGACTAAACTTTTTAAGAATAACTATACAAATAATCAAATAAAATAACTTACCGCTTTGTGGGCCACAAAAACATAGGTATATAATAATGGATAATTATTACGACTAGCATAAAAATAAGAATCCTTCCTTACTATTTGTAAAGAAGATCGATTCTCCTGTTTTTTTCATGTTATGACAGCTATATCATAAAATAACAATTTATCCACTCGTTAATGAAAAGTAAGCAATAATATAATATGCCAGTTCTAACACACATATAAATTTTATGAAATTATCACACAAATCTGCAATGTACAAATATTATGCTAATCATCTATACTTAACACGACTTTTTTTAGTTCCAGTAACAAAATAAAAATTAATCGACACTTCAGAGAAAACATGAATTGCCTATGCAAATTATCATCAAGTATTAACAAAATTAAGTGTAATTAGCTGTAAATGTAACTAATAATTTAGTATTACCACAATGACTATAAAACAGCAAATAATAATTTCACCCCGCGCGGCGACAAAATATCATAATCATTATTATCAAGTCAAAACAATGCCGTATTCAAAGCGAAACTAAAAATGTTATTAATTTGCAAGGTCAGCTCGTCGACTCATCTTAGAGTAACAAGGAGGTAAGTAAAAATTATGTCATACGGGATGCATTGATGCGTAGAGTTTGTTAAGTAAGGACTTACAATCTTTGTCACAAGCCCTTCACCCGCCCGCACACCGCACCTTAGCCCGCCTAAAACAATACCCTCTGTCCCTCACGCATCACACACAACGCATAGAATGTACCTGTGGTGCAGCGCACAAGGCACTGCTAACATTTTGTATGAGATGAAACGAATCCACGGTATACGAATGTTTGTTAGAAATGTATGACAATCATTGCGTTTTGGCGGAGCGCAAATAGTGAGCGCACCGAATACGAAATGGTGTGCTAGCGTTTGCCTATTTAAAGGAGTCGAACGTTTTCGTTAAGGAATTACTAACATTTCTTGACATTATTGTTGGATTATTTTAATTTTTATTTTATCACGTCGAGCTGAATTATTTGGGGGTGCGCCGTATCCTGCGCACTGTTGGAGTCTACGCCCCTGCTCAGGAGTCTGTTCTAGCAGGAGGAGTCTCCTCTTAGAATGCTGAGCTCCAGCTTTGCCTCCATCTCTTTGAGGGCCTTCCCGGCTAGTATTGTCCATCTGGGATACCATGCAGTGCCACATGTGGTATCCAAATTTTATGAAAACTGTAAATCATATGAAGTCAAACCACTTTAGAGACGTTCATAAATCGCTGAAAATAGCCTGTTTAAAGAGAAGGTAAATAGAGAAAAATATGTGGAAAAACGTTGAGAGATATGATAAAAAACGAAGTGATCAGAGAGTTGAGTGAATGTAAAACGGATGTTGTGACTAAAATGAATGTGAACAAGTTGAGATGGTTGGGACATCTGGAGAGAATATACGATGACAGGATAACAAGGAAAATTTACCTGGGTAAAAGAAGTAGTGTAAGGAAACGCGGCCGTCCAAGAAGCACATGGCTGGACCATGTTGACCAGGTCCTCAAGGACGGACGTGTTTTGAGTAAAAGTAATCGTAGAATGTGTATGAGTAATTGCACGAATGTGACGGAAGCCCGAAGTGTGTATAAGGATAGGAAAGTCTGGCGATCCGTTCTCTCTGCCTACCCCGCAAGGAAGGTGGCGTGAGGGTATGTTTAATAGAGAAAACACTTTTCACAGTAGGTAAATTGCTTGTCTCGTCTATCTCACATGTTACAATAATAAGATGGGTCTGCATCTCACGCTCCATCCCTCCGCTCATCACTGTCTCCTGTCAGCCGCTTCATGTCTTGATAGCTGCTGAGTGTCACAGCGCACACCTAGTCCATGTAACTAACTACATATCTAGGTCAGCCTCTATAACTATTTCTCTCAGTAATTATCTTGTGAAGCAACATAAATACATAATCCACGTCAAGATTTTACTACTAAGTTGCTTGCGGAACTAACTTGATTTATTTAAAACATTGTAATTTGACGAGATACCTAATACACATTTATGTTAATAATTAGTAATGTTCACTAGGGCGGACTTATCGCACTACAGTGATCTCTTCTAGATATCTCAAGCAAAGAGTGAAATTATGAACAACAAAATTTATATTTATTATTTTTTAATTAGGTATACATATGAATTTATCAAAATAAACCCAAATACGTACACTTCACAGTAAGCTTAAAAGATTGTGTCGTAAAGTGGAGTAGCTCGGGGATCGAACCCGTGCCCACTGGATTAACCGTCGAGCGCATTACTAATCAGGCTACCGACCACCTATAGATTAATACCAATTAATAGAAAGAAAAAAATATAATTGAAATAGAAACTGATATAATAAAAATAATGCTTTAACCATATCATCATTACCAGCCCCTCTGCACCTACTGCTAAACATAGACCTCCCCTATTGATCTCCACAGCTCCCTATCCTGAGCAGACCGCATCCGACCGCTTCCCGCTACTCGTCTCACATCGTCCGACCCCCTTGTCCATAATGTCATACTAATATGGATTCCATCACGATTCCTACGTTACGACATTATTATGCAAGTACGGGTTTGACTTCATTAAAGATTTTACAATAAATCACTCCTCTAATAAGGGATTTACTACCCTTGCCTTGGTGTGGAAGTAAAGTAGGAAATTTAAATTCCACAAACGCTCACGTCTTTAATCAAGTGTAAATTATTTAAAAGGAGATTCTGCTAAGTAGATTATTCTACCGAGTAGATTGTTCTACTTGATTCTCTCCTCTCGCATACTTACACGTGACACGTATGTACTCGCAAGCCGTAGGGAAATTCATTCCACAATAATGCTCACGTAGGTATTAGACGTAACTCTGATAATATACGATATCTTACTGAAGTTTACTTCCAGTCTTTAACAGTTCTTAGTGCTCATCTTTTTACACAACATTCTCACTGAAATATTCGTCTCTTTTCTCCAAATTTATAAGGTTAAAAGTAAAAATAAAATACCGTCATTAGAAACTGATCTCTTGTGAGGTGATAGTAGAGGTCATTTTTGTGATATTTTGAGCAAAACTTATGCTGGATTTCATCAAATTTTTGGGTAAAGAATAACGGAGATAGGAGCCACTTATTATTATTTTTAATACAAAATTTGTGCTAGGTGGCTCCTATATCCGCTATTGGTGAAATGCAGCCAATGGATTTCATTTCCCATTTGGTACTTAGAAACAAACCCAATATGGCAGAATATCCGTAATAGGTTTATGCAGAAAAAAACATGACACCTTATTCAAATTATCGTGGTCAAAGTTTCTGTGTTTGATTTAAAATCATTTGAAATATTGCAGGTCAAACTCACATCACATAACAATCTAATCACCTTTATTTCGCTGCATAAAACCCCTCGAGGCAGAGTTACTTCATGTCGACACAATTCAGTTTCCTGACGTGAGGCTGAAACCATCATTGCAGAAAGCTATCACATCGTCTATATCGAAAGCGCACAATACATACCTAACATCTACGAATGCTTTGGTTTGGTTAGTAATAAGCTTGCAGCACGTTCATACAATATAACAGAGCTACACTATTGATAATAATACGCCCCGTATGTCTGAATTGTATATACATTATTAGTTAATCAATCAAATTGCATTATTATTATGCACGACTCAATAAATAAACATACACAGATCTGTTAACCAACTAATACTACATAATTCAAGCTATTTGCTTATCCCAATTATTTAAACCCATCATTATTCCCATTTTGGTAGGAGGTTTGAGTATTCTTGCATCCAGTGTTGGGAATACCTCACCCAAAAGTGGTTAAATAGACGTGTTGACTTGAGCTATAACTAGGGACTGCCGATACTTTTTTCTCTTCATGCTAGAAGAGTTGGCAACTCTGGCTAAATGGCCAGAACAGTTCAATTTCTGATCCAAAATGCAAGTACTACATCGGTGATTCTGTCTTTTCCCTTATCTATATGATGATTTTCCTGTCTTGCGACGAAATTTATAATATTCTTCTTCTTCCTTCAGCCATCTCTCCACTGCTGGATATAGGCCTCTTCCATTTATTTCCACTTTTCTCTATCTTAAGCTTTGCCAATCCATCTTCTACCCGCGACTGGGATAATATCGTTGGCCCATCTTTTCTGTGGCCGACCTACTCCTCTTTTTTTAACCCACGGTCTCCAACTCTACGAGTCCATCGCTCCGTCCCCTGTCCCCGCAAATGGTATATAAATATTATTACCTTGAATATCTAGACGTTAAAAAAACGAGCTATGTTTTTCCTGATAGGTATAATAAATTAAGGCGAGAGTAATACCTCAAAATGTCAAACCAAACCCACCTTTATATTCTAGATGGCAGGATAGTTAATAAATAAAACCAATATATTTTTTTATAGTCAGTCGGTTGGCGTCTGTGTGATTAAAGTGTCACCATACTGAATTTATCTCTATCGCTGCTCTGATTAAAACGTCGGCATACATTTCTCTTATTACTTTCATACCCCCAGAGATTTGTCAATATATCTGCAATGTTTGACGTTTGAACGAACTGTCAAGCATTGGATTGATTAATTTCTTTCAAATCCTACTACTGCTATTTTGCTCTTTGACTTAAGTGGCCGTCAATTATGAATACCTACATACTAATTCTATTTGGGGAATTTTATACACATTTGGGTATCTTGCTACGGGATCACTCGAGATGTAGTGATGAAATTGTTTAATATGTCCCTACAATAATCAATATTTCGTGTGGTATATAAATTCAAATGATCGTTATATCTATCACTTCTGTACAGGCGCCTTACAATTATAATACAAATATATTGGTGCTACAAATAATGAGAAAATTTATACCCATTTATTTGTCGAATAAATTAGTACACAACCTCATTAATAATATGCGAATATTGTTAAACATAAATTATTCACCTCAAAATACATGTAAATTATCAAAAATTCGTATAATCAATCATTTGAAAAACCTACCACGCCATCAATTATAATAATTACCTGAAAATGTATTTGATACATAGCAAATTGTAATTAGATTTTATTATAGTTACGTTTTGTTCATTTATATTTCGACTCTTTTACTAATTTTGTCGATCTTTTTTTTCTCTTCAAACGATCAGTATTCTGGCGAATGGGTTTACAGAATCCATATCTTCGTTGTTGGTTCTTTGGGTTTCCTTACTGCGTGTAGAATGGTGTTGAATCACCCTGAAGATGGCAGTAGTATCGCTGCCGAAATCTCGGTCATTCAACCACTCTACACCTAGTTAGGAAACCCGAAGAACCAACGACGAAGATGTGGATTCATCACGCTGCGAAAGCCTACGAAAGCCGATTGTTTTACAGAAATTTCTAAATAAACGCCGGAGGCTTTCCGTGCATTCGTGGATTTAGTAAAATTGTGTAGCCTGAAAGGTCCTGGCATGTATTTTTGACTACGGGGTGAGAGAAAATGTTGTAATTTGATGGCAGAGTTGTCGAGTATACGAAGGTCTAAGCATAATGCAATGTTACTAATGCAGTGGGTATGGACACAAACCACGAAAGTGCAACTTATATTAAATTTGTATTGCAAAATTACGGACTCGAGCTGTCCGTCAGAAAGTGTCAATTTTGACTCACTGGATTCAACTGTCCACTTGTGCAATCAATCTGACACGAGAGAAGTACAGACCTACGTAATTTATATCTGCATCTCCTGGCTTTGCAACTCCGACAAAGCTAGCTGTCACGACTCCCATCGTTTGAGAGACAATAGTTACATATCAACCCCCCTAGATGGAGCTTTAAATTGTGTTAACTCATACGTACATTCTCATTAATACCTATCTTCGCTAGCAATATATTACAAGAATAAAAATTAGTATTAAGTTATTACCTAATTCAATACGAAGTGACGCAATTAACAGACTCACAATACTTTCATGTAGAATCCATAAGTAAAGACCAATTGTATCCTTAAGAAATATTAACACGGAGATAATTCGTATTACATGTTTGACGCATATTTGTTAACATGAGATTGGTTCAGATCGTAGAGGTTTCAGAAATAATTCATTTTCTACCCCACGCTACTAAGAGTTTACCTAATTAGTAAATATTCCAATACAAACAGTAATTTGCAAATATATTTTTTTCAGTAACGAGTGGTATTAATTTACCAACACAATTAATCCTTCGGTAAACCAAAATTTCATTAATGTATTCTGTGTATTAATAATTCGAATTGTTATACATTCAATAATATATTAATGATAATTGACTTCACTAATTGGATCGGAAAGCTTTTAATAAAATACCGCCTAATGAATATATGGGTAGCGGTTTCCCTTAAAATTATATAATTCTTATAGGTAGATTTTCATTGTACTTTCTGGGAAACTTATTCATGAGTGCCTGACTCTGTACACAGCCAATTAAAATGAAGATATTTTTGTATTCATACAACAACTTTTTCTTCTCAATGACTAGAATTTTAAATTGAGAGTCGTGATCCCACGCTAATATTCTTCAAGTTGTCTATTGCTCTTGGCGTTGTTTCATGGATTTCTCCAATTATCTTCTATCAACGAATTATTTGCTCTAATTGATATTATTTACGAATGTATGCATTATTCGTAGCAATATTTTCGCTGTCATTTCAGAGGGAATCAGAAGTTTCTATCGATACGTACGAGTATCATCACTGAATTCCCACAATGTCATTTAATCAGCGACAATCTCACCATATTTGAAAGAGACACTTCAATTAAAGAATAAATCGTATAAAGCCTTGTAATCACGAATAGGAAGTGCCTGGTTTACGTTCGTAACGAATTGAATGGACATGACGGAAGCAAGGTGTGTACGTAGAGATTGGGCATTCTAGGCTTCTCTGTTCTTCTCTCGCAAAGAACATAGGGTAAAGAGATAGATTTATTATGAAAAAATAAGTAGGTATGTATATAAAAACAGTAGTAGGTAGTAAACAAACAACAAACCCATTTAACGTTATAGGAAGAGCGGTGTTCCTTATAATACCACCAACGACATTTTTTATACTGGCAAATAAAGTTTACGATTTCCTTCATAAATTTAACTGCGAAGGAGAAATGTTGCAGTTAAAGCAACAATCAAACCAACTTAAACTATTGTCATTAAACCTCCTCTAGCGATTAAGCAGAGAAAGCTTCGCTCATAACATAAAGATATATTGCATCCTTCTTGTGGGGCAACATACCTACCACTTCGTAAAATTCTTATAGTTCTATATAAGTGGAGGATCTTTACTGCTATTTAACGCCTACATAATAAAATGTAACTCGTAAAGTTGAGGCTAGGAGAAACATTTTTAATAGTGTTTACGTCGATGTTTTACATAAAAGAATCTAGAAATAAATCATACCTTCGTTTGAGGCTGAAATATAAAAGTTGTGACGAAAAGAAAAATTACATCATAATAAAAAAACGTTAAAAGAATTTAGGTGTGCTCTCTTTCCACAATCTATTTTTAATATTTCCTATTGTGAAAATTCAATCAGCCGAATTAATCGAGTCATTGGATTCATTAATTATTACTTTAAAAACACGGGGTTTAAAAATAACACAAAAGGAAAGGTTTTTACTATCGATGTTGACACAATTCATTGTTAAATTGATGCTAAAATTGTACGTGGAAACGATATATAAACATCGTTATTTTTTTAACATTTAACGCAAATAATGGTAGAAATTTTATTTTTTTCAATGTATGCATACCGTTATTTGAACTGCTCGCATAAAAATAAAATTGCCTGTAGTAAATATGGAGGTATAAATGTTTGATAATGTAAAATAAATATTTCATAACATATGATAGGTATGAAATAATTGTACATAACATTATTTCTGAAGGTATGTGTGGAAAAATTTAAAGAAAGGATAAGAAATGAACTGATTAGAGATTTGAGTGAATGTAACGCGGATGTTGTGACTAACATGAAAGCGAACGAGATGAGATGGTCGGGCATGTAGAGAGAATGAACGATGGAAGGATAACAAATAGAATATATCTGGGTAAAAGAAAAGGTGTCCAAGAACCACATGGCTGTACCATGTAGACCAGATTCTCAAAGACGGTCGTGTTCTGAGTAAAAGGAATCGTAGAGTGTGTATGACGAATCGCATGAATGTGACGGAAGCCCAATGTGTGTGTAAGGATAGGATCTGTTCTCTCTGCCTACTCCGCAAGGAAAGCGGCGTGAGGTTATGGTATAGTATAGCAGTATATAACATTATTTCTGCTGCGAAGGGGTAGATGAGTTGATAAGTAAAATAACATTTCAGCATGAAAATTATTGTTTAAATCAGGTATTAGTTTACTACGAGTAGATACGAAATTTTCCCATAGTTTAACACAAAATTACTCGTCAACTTTAAACACATTACTCTAGCGACTACAGCTTAGAGTTAAACTTTGAAATCAGATGTCACAAAAATTTACAAACATATTACAAAGTTTTGGAAGAAAAGCGCTCCAGATTTTTAGTTGTATTAGAATGCTTGCGCATGGTCAGAACTCCTGGCTAAAAGCCAGCGACGCATTGCGGAGCTACATTCATCGTAAAAGGGTCAAACATTTAAGGATTTTTTTGATATATATTATTATTATGTGTATTCAATTTTCCTACGGAATAATTTTCTCTTTCAAAGCAGATTTCTAATACTCCCTCAACTATTATTGTAGTGGTTTAATCTAGGAATGCCGCATCTACATATTAATCATCAATGCTGTCCTACTATTTCATTTCGTTTGAACCGCATTATTACAGCAGTTGCCTTCCTCGACACACATCACGTAATAAGTATACTTTTACAAAACATCGCGTACTATGAGAATATTACTTGCTGTGAAGTATTAGATAGATAGATAGATAGTTTACATATAAAACCATAGTTAGGCATTTCAATTCATTTGTGTTTACATTCATCAATACGCGAACAGCTCATCTATGTTTAAAAGCATAAATACCCGTATTTGTTTAAAAGGTTAATTTTGTAAGTCTAGATGATTTTTAAACATTTCATTGCGAGTATTTTTTATAAACTCTTAAAATTAATGGAGGGTTATTATTAAATTATTGGGGTTAGCTGGCAGACATCGCAGGACTGTGATAAGTGAACACATGCAACTATTTATTTATTTATCGTTTGGCAACGTCGAAGTATTGTCACAAAGTCTGACATCCAGCGCCTCCAGCCACTGGAGGAACTCAGGGGACAGGCTGGCAGCACTGTCAATGGTACCGGGGTAAGCACGTATGGTGCAATCACGCAAGATGATGCAACTATTAGTTGTTATAAAAACATATTTCTGTATTTTGTCGGCTTTAAGTGAATAAAGTAAATTAACGTGGGACGTCCAATAATTATTTTTATTGAACATTTCTTGTGATGAATTAGCACCATGTGTTGCAAATCGTTTAGACACCCTGCTTTCAAAAGTTTTACGAGAAAATGTTGTTCCATTTTGATGTACATATGAAACTTTGTAATTCTAGAGGGAAAAAATACCAAAGCAAGCTTTTATTACAACGGATAGGCTGAAATAAAATTGAAAGTATAATTTTAACAATGTAGACAACAAAATACTGTCAGTTTTTACTTTCACTCGACTAAATTAAAGCTCAAGCGCTTTTAATAAAGTTACATGACATTTTCATGAAAGCTTCGTGACACTGACATTCTCAATAGAAGTTGTCTTGAAAATGTCAAGTTGGCTTGATGGAAATGCTCGTGAAAAATAATAAACTTCATTGTTTGTTCTAAATATTTCAAATAGGTATGCTTTCTTATCTGAATATACAAGACTTACAATTCCATTTTAATTATCTTTTCTCAATTCTTTCTTTTGTTACAATGCTTACATCAATAAATTTTAAAGAAGAATCTGGGCTTGCATACACAAACCCAAATACTTTTCTGCACAATTTGCACTAGACTAAAAGCCTGCATAGTGCATAGCAATGTATGGAATACATCGCCAACGCAGGGGTTCGAACCTGGCACCTCACGCTTGAGAGACTGCCAACTCAACTCAACAAATATACTTAAGTGTTATTTTTCATATCAGAAAGAAATACAGTCGAACTTGGTTAAAGCGAACACGAAGGGACCGCGTATATTTGTTCACTATACCCGTGAAACGCTATAGCCGTGAAGTAGGTATACTATGTAGGTACATCATTCTTACATGGTTATATGCCAACATATATGTACTAATACAGACGATTGTGATGATTTCTACATTGTTCAAGCCAATCATTATTACGCCTGAAACGGCTTTGTATGCGGGGGCGTCCGAGGCTAACCTGGACCGACCATGTCAACCAAATCCTTAAAAAAATTTTGAATAAGAGAAATCAAAGAATGTGTGTGATACGGAATTAATGTGACGGAAGCAAGGAGTGTGTGAGAGTATAGGGCGGTCTGGCGTTCTGTTCTCTTTGCCTGCCCCGCAAGAAACGCGACGTGAATTAGATTAGATAAATTAGATAGCGGAGGGTGGTAAATCGTTTTTTTTTGGACGCATCAACATTTTTCACTCCATGTTCAATGTCATGTAGACTCATTTTTCGGGTGTCAAAGGTACAAATCGATAATTTAAACTGACTTGAGTATCTAAAAACAACTTTATTACTAAAAACAAAACGAGAGAGTGGGGTGCAGTAAAAAGATTACAAATACCCAAAACATGAAATTTTTCTATTGGCTGATGCACTATAGGTAGGTACATTGCAACAGCCAATAAATTGCCCAGGTATTGTATTCAATTGATGTTTTGAAAACATTGAGAACATACCCCCTTGAACTTTTGAATGCCTAATGTCCATTATTGGATGAAAGAGTTAAAAAAAGATGGAGTTTACTAAAACAATGGGCGGAGTTAAGAGATTAGATTTAAAGAAAACTTTCCTTTTTATTATCACCTCTATAAACATTACAAAGTAAACAAATGAGTAAATGACTATGAGGTAGCATTGTCTTCTAATATGGGGTAATTCCCGCATTATAAAAACAATGGTCCCTAACAGTTTGCGATGTTTAAGCTTACGAAACATAATCCTACAATAGATCTAGGATTCATTGTTCTTTAACGTGCAACAATTTAATGCCGTATTTCAAGACAATGGTAGGTACCTGAACCTGGTCCCTATCTTATGATTTCGACACTTAACATAAACATTACGATAATTTAGTTTTCTGTCCTTCCAATAATCCAAGTAATCGGTATGTAACGTACATAGTATTCTGAGACAAAAATAACTTAACATTATGTGAATTTTTGTGTTTTTTGAATGATAATATTGTTCCGAAAATTAAATTTGTGCGCTATACCCGTGAAGCGTCTTCGTTATAGCCGTGACGATTTACGTACAAAATACAAAAATTCAAACGAATGTCGAGCATTTGTTCGCTATGGCCGAGAATTCACTATACCCGTGATCGCTATATCCATGTTCGACTGTAATCAATTATTTTCAAAAATCCGACTTTTCCATCAAAATTACTTCTTGCGTCATCCGTGAGACACCCTATACTACATACGTATGATAAATTTTGTTCGTAAAAAACATTATTATGTCGTATGCTGAACATAATTATCTACATTACTAAAGCTTTCCAAAGTTCAAAGGCAGAGCGTGTAAACAAAATGTAAAGTTTAATGAATTTCGCCTTGATTAATTAACTTAATGTACCCACTGTACAAGTTGCCTTTTTCATATAATCGTTAATAATGTACGTACATTTGTTGGTTTTCAGGCCATAAATTAAGCAGTCTGCAGAATATTAAAACTTAAGCCAGGCTGTAAACTACGTTTTGCCTGCAAATGAAGTCCGCTACTGACGGCCAGCGAATAATTGTGAAATAATCAGCAAAAAATGTATTCCATTTATTGACTGAACTAAAATTTATTTTGACAAAATATTGCCTAGATTTAATATCATTCTTTCAGGCTGGTACTCTATGAAATGAGTTCAAATAAAATAAACGGGTATATTTGTCGAAACTATTTGTAGCAGCAAATCATTCTCGAATTCTGCTGACCGATTTTGATGCAAAAGATGCGCTGTAAATTTAACAGTAAATTTAATTTAATTAACTTATTTTTTCCTCAGCTTGCGAACGGATTTTTGCGCTTGATATTTTTATCGCGCGGATAAATACATATTGAGTTTTTCAAATTAGTTTACAGGAAGACTAACCAAAAAAAAAATTCCCCGAATTTAACGTTCAAAATCGCATGCACGGAATTACGGACTCTTCTGGATCAAATAAAAAAATGACATAAATAGAAAAAAAACGTTTTTGCGTTTTTACGGGATAATTTCACTTCATCCAATATCAGGTTCCAGACAATTTCACTTTATCCAATAGGTTCAATTCCATATTATCACTACGAAAAAGAAAATGTGTGTTTTTTTACACTAATGCACTAAAGGAATATAACTTTTTTATACTCCTTTTTTTACTAATCATAATAATACATTTAGTATAAAAGTTTTAGAGAAATGTTCAGCTGTTGTTGTTCTGACATTGATGACATCCACCACCTTGACAGCTGAATTGTGCCTCCACCAAAAATGTTAAATTGCTGATCATTTAATTACTTCTCGTTTTTTTATTATAATTCAACTACATAAATGTAAGTGTGCAAATTATGTTTTTTTTTCTCTATCGTTTGCATGTTTCTTCATCATCGCATGCCACAGTTTTTACTCAGAGTACTGCTTAATTATTATTACTCAGAGTACTGCTTAGTTGTTATTACTCAAAGTACGTACTGTTCCTAGTTATTATTACTCACAACACGATACCAAAACATAATAATTCACTGAATGTTATTTGCTTAGTTAGTATTATTACTATGAATGTTGTACTTTTTTTCCATAATATAATAACTGTTGTATTTTATAATCATGCATATTTTTTCTTTACTACTTATAATTATAAACCGACTAAAACAATTAATCATTCTAAAGCAAGTATTAGATGTTTATTTTTCATCGCAAATTCAAAAATTTACGAGAGATTTGACAATAGAGATACTGCGTTACTAGAGATGTAATCTAGTACCCAACTGTGCCAAATTATAATAAATAGTCTATATCATAATCGTATAGTAATAGACACAGTTAATTTTATTTTCAAAATTCAATTAGATTTGAGCTCTTGTCCCTTGAACATATTTCTAAAGGGCTTTTGTCTTTTTTGGGATTTATTCATGTTGAACGATATTTTTATGGGTTTTTTCCGGTCACAGGATTCATCACGCTGCAAAAGCCTACAAGATTACAAAATATTGTGTGTTTTCCACTCGTCCAGTGTCACTAGTTACCCCATCATACCGTGATGGTATTTAGCAGATATTCTTCTTCTTCTTCAGCCCTCTGTCCTCCACTGGATATAGTCCTCTACCATATTCCACCATTCTTTTCTGCTGTTTGCTGCTTGCAGCCAGTTTTTTCCCCCTACAGCGGCTATGTCGTCAGACCACCTCTTTTGGGGTTTTCCGACGCCTCTTTTATTCTCCCAAGGTCTCCATTTTAGGATTTTTGGGGTCCATATTGTTGGGCCTTGTCTTGCGAAGTGTCCCGCCCATTGCCACTTTAGACGTGCTACGCGATCCATGACGTCTGCTACTTTGGTTCTGTTCCTAATTTCCTCATTTCTTATTCTGTCTCTTAGGTTTATACCAAGCATGGATCGTTCCATGGATCGCTGTGTGCATTCTGTGCTTCTTTTTGTAAGGGCCATGGTTTCTAATGCATAGTAGATATAAATATAACGAATGCAAGTTGATGCTACTAGTAAAGTATACTAGTAGTACCTAAGAACTATTACACGTTCAAGCAATCAGCATAAAATTTTATATCCCTACTTATTACATCTTGCATTTTACAAAATGGTAACATAAATTCTCTAGTTATCGTAATGGCACATTATACTATGAAAAGGAAATAAAATATATGTTACTGCAGTTACTTTGCAACGTAAAAATTTACGTATTTTTTAATACAAATGAAATTTAATTCGATATCGTTAACACGTGCTAAAAATTTACTTGCATAGAATGTTTAATTTGTTATTTTATACTTAGATGTAAGTTTTGATAGCTTAATTGTTATGAAAATAAAACCAAATGCCTAGATATTCGTTGCCAAATAGATTTTTCACACACAATTAATGTTAAAGTGGATACTTCCGTAACATAAAGTTAGTAAGAGCAAGAGTTAATATTTAGATAAATGGGTGCTGGTAAATTAGTGATCGCGTTTACAATGAGAAGAATCGATCATTCATAAGCCTTGTGTAAGTTCTTATTTCACTAGAGAAAACTATAAATTTAATTCTGTTACTTTATATGCGATTTTTCTTTGTGCAATTTTAAACTAAGACATTGTAGCATCGGAGAGAAAAAATTTCAGTATAGTTACATCATTCAAACTACTGAATTTACAACACTAGTTTGCAGAAAAATCGACAAAGTTTGTCTGTTAAGAATAGCATTTTCATTATCAGGGTAACATTGCCTGAAAACCAAAGATTTGACTGAAGTCGTATTTTATACATTTGTTTTGATATACGTTGGCAATACTTTAAATTACATATATTTTATAGTAAAATTTAGATTTTTCTTTGCAAATAATTGAGATATGTGTTTCTTGACACTATTTTATTGACAATCTGTGGTGGGCTATACATAATATCCAAACGGAATATATTAAAGTAAAACAGAAACCAATTAGTTAAATTACGTCAGTAATAAAGTACCTAGTATTTTTTACTTCTCTAAGTATTTCATCCACTCATGTAAATGTCAAGAACGCCAATTAGCAAAAAATATTTTAATGTTGGTTTTTCTTCAACCATTGAAACGTTTAATTAACTTCGTACTTGAAAATAATATCGTGTTTTATTCGTATTTATTCAAGTCTACTTTTTAATTGCCACTTCAAAAATGTATACATTTTTTAGTTTAAACCACTTTAACATTTGTGGTGTGAGAAAATATTCCAAACAGCCATATTATTAATTCTTTTTGAGCCATTTTGAAGTTCTTTTTAATAGTATTTTTGAAAAGAAGATGGATAAGGGGATGTATGTGCGAGAATCTTAGAATACGTTGCGCTCAGATATTTTTACCACCCTTAAGGCGGAGGTATACATAGATAGATCATTTTGATAGTTGAATTCTTGGCATGCAATACTACTATCTTTTACAACACTCGTAGATTTATTTAAATTCATATTGCTTTTATTGAAGACAATTCTAATTATTATGTTTTTTGTTTTTTTGAATAATTTAGGACTTCACGCTTGACTTTTATTTTCGTCAATTCTGGACCGATCCCAGGCTTGCCTACAAGAAACGACCCGGAGTCGAGACGTTATCAGTGGGTTCGGAGTTCATCAAAAACATATGGGTGCCAGATACGTTCTTCGTGAATGAAAAGCAGTCCTACTTCCACATAGCAACCACCAGCAACGAATTCATCAGAATACATCATTCAGGCTCCATCACGAGAAGTATTAGGTGAGTCATTAAACTATTTGCATACATTCTCATTGTTGTTATATTTTATAGCCCTTACTTTCTTCTAACGACCATAGGTGATATTTATATGTTCACTCTTTCAATTCTTTGATCTCATATTTCCTTGCTTTGCCATTCAAAGTCAAAGTCACTAGGGACTTCTATTACTTAACTTGTCCTGGTGGATTATACCCTGCCACTCTAATATACGGCGCAAGATATCACCTTGTCATTTCCTTAAATCGGGTCCCCAGGGGTGCAATCTTTTCCCAACAGTGGACATAGTAGTAGATGGCTGCCGCGTGTAACTAAAGTCAAAGAGTTGATTACAGTAATAATTGATTGAATATTTGTTTTGTAGAACACCATTCTCAATTTAATGTTGACACTATAGTCTGAGTTCTACTTACATATTTGTGTTTTGGTTTAACATGTTTCGGCTTGTTAGGCCATTCTCAAAAACTATCACCACAACTCTATCGTCACAACACTCTTTTTTCACCCCAAATCATCATTTATCTTGGGGTGAAAAAAAAAGTGTTGTGACGCTATAGTTGTGGTGATAGTTTTTGAGAATGGCCCAATAAGCTGAGACATGTTAAATCAAAACACAAATATGCAAGTAGAACTTAGACACGTTATAGTGTTAACATTACATTGATTTTAGTTTTCCATTTTCATCTTAAAAATGGACTTCCACCATCGATTTTCCTGACATTATTAATTAAATATAATGTAATCATACTACTGTTGTGTACATATAAACATCATTTCTATCTCACATACCAAACCACAACCTTTAATCATATAATTACATCAATATTGTATTACCTTTACTGAAATACAGACCGATGCGGGAGATTGGGAGCGCTTTGTACCAGAAGCCTCATGTTTACATTGATTTAATAGTGCGGCGTTAATAATGTTATTCTGCAACAGATTCTGACGTATTAATTCAACTCTTGGACTCTGTATTTTTAGTACATTTATTTATTTATTTATGCGGGTAAAGAGGACGCTATATACGACTGTACTCCCTAGGGATGCAGAGGGCATTAGGCCCGTGGGTGTCCTTCAATATGTGGTTTTAACTTTTGAACTAAAAAAAATATACTTAGCCTTATCAACTTGGCCGTTCTAGAGCAGATGTTCTAATTAGTATTAGTAGGAAATATACAATATTTTTTATACGTACAGCGAAACAGATAGTTTGGGCATATGGAGAAAATTAATGAGGACAGGATTGTCGTTGATTATGTCGACCGGATCCTTAAGAACGAACAAGTTTTGAGCAAAATAAATCGGAGGGCATATGAAAAATTGCATAAATGTGAGGGAGGCTAGGAGTGTGTTTAAGGAAATGGCATCAGTCTATTGTTCTGTCCTCTCTGCCTACCTGGGAAAGGACGCGGAGTGAGTGGATAGATATATAGATAACGATAGAATTCAATGAAACATTTTCCATCCATTTCTACCCTCACACACACACAATTTCATTTTCCGCATATTAAATTGTTGGCCAATCAATATTGATTCACCAAAATGTTACATAGAAAAAAATGCAGGTATCCGTACTTTAAAATGCAGAATTCGTTAGGCCAATGTATCGAAATAAATTAACACTACAATGCGGGTATGTTTTCATACTAGGTAGGTTGTTTGAGTTACATAAAGCTGGAATAATTATGTCAAAAACGTTGCGAAATATATACTACCGAAGGTATCCTGTTTCGTATTCATTAAACGAAGATAATATTACAAACCGAAAATTGTATACTCATTTTATAATAACTACTTTGTTTTATAAATTGTGTTGTGTAATAGAATATGACATTTCACCAACAATGTTTTGGGAAAATGTATTGTGTAGCAATGAAAATGCACTTTTGTAGATAACGAATACCCAGCGACACATACAATGTTCAGCAATATACAATGTAGGTCAAAATACCCGTATTTACTGCATTTATATTACCCACCACGGAAGGGTTAACACGAATACCTATGGGTTTTCAAATCGACGTACATGTACAATGTACATATTATAACAATGTACACTGTTTTACACATTTACATAGTACCTACCTCTACCTTTATATTTATTACCATTCTCTAGTTTTCCAATATATCGAATATTTCATTGTCGAACTCTTTTCTATACAAAGTTCAAGTACGTATAGAATTGTGTGACTTTGACAACTTTTAGAATAATTTATCAGCGAGTCGATTTTACATAGGTACCTACAGATTTATATTACATTAATTTCCTTTGATTGTGATACTGTTTCTTTGTAGAAGACTTCTCGAATACTGTGATTCGCAACTTGCTAATATATTTTCAAAATTTTTCGAGTGGGTCATTTCTTTAGACGTGGGTTCTTAAGATACAAATTTAGGTTCACGGGTAGGTACCATCTAGTGCTAATCAACCTGGAATGGACTTCCTGTAGACATAAGAGAGGCAAAAACGTTAACCGGATTCAAAGGCCTATTAAAAACATTTTTATTTAAGAAATCTTTCCCAACAACATAGGGAGTAGGAACACAGAACGCCCTTGAGGTGGGAATACCCACAAAACGGCGCTACATAAATAATCAAATTATTAGTCACTAATAATAATTAAAGAAATAAAAAAAGCATTATTCAAAACTATCGACGTATAGGCCTTTACACAGTGATAAAACAAAGTTTAGTTATGACGTCTCAGGTCATTTCTCGGTGGTACCCATATTGATTTTACAGGGTGCGGGTCTCTATGAACTATGTTCTCGCCAGTCTCGTTTAAAATTACATTCATTTTTTAGTTCGTGTAATTTTAATAATTTGATTTCGTGCTTCGACAGTTCAGCACGCGGTCGAATAAATTCTTGGCGTCAATACAATAAAGGCGTGCGCCTCTGTCTAAATTTAATAAAATCGTGGAACATTTAAAATATTATAAAGGAAATTTGTACTTCATGATATTAACTTTTGCGGCAAAATTTCAACACGCTAAATTCTTTAAATTCTAAGTCAAGTTCCCATTTACAGGAAACAATGAATTTTCTGTATGCACTTACCTATGGATAGTTTCATATTGTACTGATTTTATAATTCATTCCTTTTTTATTCTTGTGGCATGCCTGGGTTGTAGAATTTGCCCGACTTGTAAGAATCAGCTCCTCATCGTTACCAGCCCTCGTCAGTCCAGTGTTAGATAAAAGCTTTTATTTCAGACCTCCACAACTCCCCGTATATTACTACTCTGTGCTACTAGTTCCGGTCACTCTTTTTATACCATCAACCAAGGTTCTTTCGTTCCAGCATGGTCATCTGTTGTTCTGATGTCCAGCCCAATTCAATTTAGAAGAGGCTGTTTTATGGGTCACATGTGTCACTTTTGTCCTCTCTCATTACGTTTTCCGTTTCGTAAGCTGATGTTTAACATCCTCCTCTCCATTTAATTGCCCGCTGCGATCAAGACATTATACAAGAGTCATGTTTTCATTAAAAAATGCTTGTTTTAGAAAGCTTGCTTGTTACTAAAGCACATAACAGAAAATTACTCAGCGCTGAGAACAGATACTTGCGGCGAATACTGGGAGTCAGATGGTCTGACTATGTCACAAATGATGAAGTGAGGAGTCGAACGCGGCAGCCACCTATCACCCAAGTGATACAGACCCGTAGGCTAAACTGGCTCGGGCACGTTCTACGCATGCCCGCCGACAGCAATAACAACAGCTGTCTCCAGTATCGCCCTGAAGGCAACAGACGTCAGGGCCGGCCTGCAATGACCATCCAGAGGCTGTTCACATCAGAGCTGCGCCAGGGTGGAATGACATGGGAACAGGCAACGGAGTTGGCCCAGGACAGAAATGCCTGGAAAAACTGGGTGACGACCACATGCTCCACATAGGGAGCGGACGTGGATATGTATGTATGTATGTATGTTTTAGAAAGTCGATCCATTATACCTTTGTTTAATCTTTATTTTATTTGAGGCTGGTACACAATATAATATAACATTTGCAATAACATTTCAGTATAGAAGTTGCCATAAAGTAAAAATTATTATTTCCTGTGTTATTATTATCTACGACGTCGGAGATGTTTGCATTAGTCGGTAAGGAATATCCATCACAGTAATGTTTGATGTAAGTATACTTGTCTGTTTGAACACCTCCTGACATCAAACTTAAGTAACAGCAACGTCCGCTCACCTTTAGTGGATAATGTGATTGTTTGCCATGACAAACACTTAACATAAAGTGCTATCACTATTACTACTTGTTTAACAGCTTGTGACACGGGTGGGAAATTCAACAAACATTATCTACGGTGCATTATTCTCGTAGTATTAAAAATGTTACAATCAAAGTCAGCTGATTGACTTGAAAACTTTTTTACCTTTCAGCAAATACAATTAGTATAAACACTGATTATTCTTCTCTGAATTAGGCTAATTTTGGCAGTGTTTATGTTTGTCCTCTTCATTAATATTTTCAGTAAAATGTGGAATCTTTTCTGGTCCGTTTAGTGGCAAAGTGTTAATCATTTTGAAATTTATTGTAATGATTGCCTCTACTAAAATAAAAAACGTCTTTACTGCTATATATTTAAATTAAAAACAGTTAAAAATATCAGTATGTTTATATGATTGAGTGGAACTTTCTATAGCCGATGGTATCAAATTCTTAAACAGTATTTTCTAAAATACCTCTCAACTTCTTTCTACTACCTTACTTTCGAATTCCCGCAGTTCTGTCTAAGTTATTATGTAAAAATCATTCTACGATTGAACGATTGGGGAACGTATGTATAAGAATCTGCATATGAAACAAATAGACTTCAGAATATGATGTGTTGTGTATTGACGGAACAGTTCCGGTTTGATTTATTACTACCCCTCTGAGAATTGTCGGGCACTCATTATCAATTACTTGGATCCATTTATAGAAAATTCAAATGAGATAAGAATGTATTTATATAAGTCAGCGAATCAAGTCATAATCATTTTAAAAAAGCACATTTTGTGACGAAGTCTATGTGTTAATATATCGCTTTGTCCGATGCGTAATAAATAAGATTTTTACCTACTTATCAAATACAATGTAGGTATAAAAGACCGCAACAACGACGTAAAGCTTTTAGCACAGCTTGTTTAAATATACTCACTTGTATAACTATTAAGTCGTAGAAGAGATTTAGTGAAAAGCCTCGTTTGAACCCCCTACGGCTCTAATATAATTAGAGGATAATTGAATTAGATTTACCATTCTTCTCAATAAATACAATCGACTTATGTTTCCACTATTTCTATTTCAATCACGTATTTCTATTGTAATTGAGTAAACAGTCTTGGTTTATTGAAGATTCATTTGCTGGATTTACCTCAAGCAGATTCCAGAGATTATTGTTGGAAATGGTAACTTACTATTTACGCTCGTTGTTAACAAATAATTTTGCTGATTTCGTCTTACAACAGACTAATAAATGTGATAAATGATGATTACTGATTAGTTTCGCTTCTTCTTTTTCCTTCAGCCATCTCTCCACTGCTGAATATAAGCCTCTTCCATTTGTTTCCATTTTTCTCTATCCTGAGATTTACCAATACATCTTCTACCCGCGACTGGGTTAATATCGTCGGCCCATCTTTTGTTTAGCCGACCTACTCCTTTTTTTATCCCACGGTCTCCACCTAAGAACTCTGGGTGTCCATCGCTCTGTCCTCTGTCTGGGAACATGACTGATGATTAGTTTATTACATACGTCTTCTTCTTCTCCTTAGCAATCATTAATCCCACATGGTGGTGGGGTCTGCTTTTATTGTGTTTCGCCGCCACTTTGCTCTGTCTTGCGCATCCTCCAGTACAACGTCACTCTCTCTCATGTCCTGCCTCACCACTTCCCTCCACATGCGATTGGGTCTTCCTCTGGATCCCCTACCGGGAACATTAAGCGTTTGTGCCCTGTTCCCAACATACTCTAAACCTAGTCTGTGAATAGTGGTAACTGGGGGAGTCCCATAATGTTTCATGTTTACGAATTTCTGTTTGAATTTCTTATTTGAAAGAAGCATTGATATACGAGTACCTCGATGGTAGAATGAAGTGCTTTTTATTTTAGCATCATGTTCGATCAAACTATATACGATTTCAACAGTTCTAATATAAAAAACAAACACTGAAATGAGAATGAACAATGAACAGGGAGAAAAAAAAACATTTCTAAAACAATAGAGAATTCAGTCATCGTTGAGAATTGGAATATTGGTATTGGATTTTATCCAATAATAATATTTATTTAGGACGCCATCTGTTTTCACAACGACAGAGTGAAAATTATTTTTCTTCTTTTCGAAAAATGTAATAATTTTTGTTTAAATTTACTATTATTTCATTTTGCATACAGATCGAGGGTTACCATATCAAACAAAATAATCAATTTCTTCACATATTTTCTATTATTCGACAATTTAATCATTTAGCTACCTATGAGATGCAGTTCATCTAATTTTCTCAAATACTTTAAGGCTTTCGACCCAACTACGACATCATGGTCATTTCGCACGGCATTAAGGTTCAAAATCGCATAAACAATCGCATGATAAATTGGTAAAAATAGCGTTATTTTCGTCCTTTGAAGTTAATTTTGCTTCAATCAAAAAACTTTTACGGTTATTCCCTAGTATTTAATGCATATTGTCAATACAAAAAAAAATTACCGCGTGTTTCGGGGAACGAGTTTCTGGATTTCGGAAAAAAGATCAGAGGTGTCTTTATCACATTTTTTTTTTGAGAAATTTATACAAGGTATAAAAAATCTTTTACGGGTATTCCCTAGGTAAAGGTTCAATGTATCTACTCTATTTTTTCCAAGCATATTTAGTAACGGTTGTCGAGATCTAAGCTCTCCAGTTTATAGAAATTTTTGAAATGTAAATATTACGTACTTAACTAAACTCCAAATTAAATGTACTCCAAAACGTATCTAATCTTCTCGATCACGTATTTACAATCGTCTATAAACGGAGGCGAGCTGTTTCATTTTGAGTGGATCTAAAGTAAACATCAGTTAAGTATTTAATTTCCTCATAAAAATTAACTTCCGCCAAGAACGTTCGGTCGTTTGATAAAATGAGAGCTTTTTTTTTCACCCACAAGCTGTGTTACAATTTCGTAAAGCACCTATAATTTCCGTATATAGATGTATAGATGTACAGCGCTGCTACGAAACTACGAGATATATTTCATCAAAATGGCTACGAACAGTGTGTCAGTATTTGATTAAATTCTGCAAAGTGTTTGTGATCATAAAATGTCAATAGGACACTTGGTACTTATAGCCGTAAGGAAACGAAAACGATGTAAGGCAATCAGAAAAAATGTGTCCGTTAAAATTTAAAGCAGCGTTTCCTTCATGACGACATGATACAAAATTGCGTAATCTAAATTTGCGAATATTGTCCACCTTTAAAAAAACAAATAAATGTGCAGGAATGAAAACGGTTGCTAATACTCTTTAGTCCTTCAATTGGTAAAGCTGGAAATCTTTTAGCACATAAAGATTCATTTGTATGTCATCGTTGTTGCTTCTTCGGGCTTCCTTACTGCGTGTAGAATGGTTGAATGACCGAGCTTTCAGCAGTGATACCATTTTTTTGTTTATTGTTTATTGTTGCTTATCATCCGTAGGCGCATCCGGACACCTGGAATCGTCATTTGAACATGTTATGTAAATAACAATTACAATTAAACAATAGCACATTAGTATATAAATATATAGGATTGTAAATCAATAGACAGAATCATTTTACAGGCATTAAGGAAACTCGAAGAACCGACAACGAAGATGCGAAAGCCTGCAACATTAATTTTCTTCATTAGATTGGGTTGGTGATAATTCAGTGTCTCATGTCTACCATCTACAGTGCCATACTAATAGAACATTCGCTTTATTTTTGGCACAATTTTCAACTGCGTGTTGAAGCCATTTGTCATATGCCATATGTGTCGTAATGACACTTTTATGAATGAACTTTTCTATCTTATAACAAGTGTGACGTCAGTATATAATGTCTTTCATTGATAAAGGCAAGCTGATGCGCTCTGGCATTGTAAATACCAATACACTCCCCTCTCGCACTTGAGCGTTTCATCAATATTGATGACATATTAATATCGACGGGAAGTAGTTCCATAGTTATACACGTAACCTATCGTAGTACGACGATATACTACAGAATTGTACTACTTACAACAGCGTTGTATAGCATACGCATACATCCTACTACTTTTGCACTTTATGCAGTTATGTATTGTTTCATTCATGATGCATTGGCTTTATCATCATCAGAAAAATCCCACATTTAAAGGCTTGGTACCAAGAATGACGTCACAATCATTTCCCACGGTATTAAGGTTCAAAATCGCGTGAAAAATCGCATGATAAAATGGTAAAATTAGCGTTTTTTTTTCGTTATTTTGGGGTTAATTTTGCGTGTATCAAAAAACTTTTACGGTTATTCCCTAGATTTTAATGCATACTATCAGTACAAAAAATTAATTTGTCTCCGCGACTTTCAGGAAATGAGTTTCCGTCTTTCGGAAAAAAGATCAGAGGTGTTTTTCTTTTTTTTTTTTTGAGATATAAAAATCTTTTACGGGTATTCCCTAGATAAAGGTTCAATGCATCTACCCTATTTTGTTCTATAGTTCTAGTAACGGTTGTCGAGATATAAGGTCTCCCTTTTTTAGAAAGGTATTTCTAAACAATCCTACTTATAATATCTTGAATTATATAGTGTTGATATTCTCATACTAATCTACCATCTTTCCTTCTTTGGTTCTAGGTTAACCATCACAGCATCTTGTCCGATGAACTTGCAGTACTTTCCAATGGACCGTCAGCTTTGCCACATAGAAATTGAGAGTTGTAAGTATCACGCTATACACATATCTATACTTTTTGATATCATAAAATATACATAATTGTTTTTCACACTATTTCACAGTGGTGGCTAATATATATTATACTTATTATTACTATAATATTATACTTATTTTATTTTTGGGTGTTGCACAAATGCACACGTTTTCAAAAGAGAAATATATTTAATACGAACAGGTACGATTCTTGTTCATTTCTTACAACATCAATAAAGTGAATCAATGAGTTTGAAATTACTCAGTACAAGATGTATGTAATTAGCAGCAAAAATATGTACTACTTCTAATTCTTTATACTTTTTTTTTGTACTTGTGATGTAAAATATTTACAGATTTTTAAGCGTTGTGTGGAAAATTATACCTTCAAAATATAACGTACACACAACTTTAGATCTTGTCAATTTAATACTCGTTCGTAGCGAAGCTAAGGGCTACGCAGTGTAGAACTACACACCAATCAAATTGGCGTTAACTAAGAAGTTATAAATACTTATTTCTACTATAACTTACCTTCAATTAGCGTGAATTATCTGTATTTTCATTAATATTGATCTCCAGTACCGCTCTTTGCAATGTCTTTGTAATAATTATAATATTGTTCGTACGTATATATTTGTGAAGATATCTTTTTCCCTTCAAAGCTTACTTATTATGTACACGACCGTTGCATTTTTCTATTCACATAGCTCAAAGCTGAATTTTGTGTGATTAACACCCATATGTTTGTCCCATGTTATTAGATTATAATATGAACGTTTACAAATATGTAATTAGTGGAAGAATTACTCAAAAAATATACAAAAATCTTGCAAAAATCTTGTAAATATATTGGACAAATGATAAAGAATTATTCTCATATACAATTATACATTCCACCATTTTATTTTCACGACAATACTAAATTCCGACTATACATTATTTGTACAAAATGTGACATATTCGCTTCTCGCGTACCCTCTGTGTTTAGATTTTTACAATAATTCAACATTTAAAAAAAAACATTGAAAAATCTTTTAAAATTGTATTGGAATCGTAGAGTACGCGAGGAGCGTTTGCCAATGATAACATTTCTCTTTGAATGTAGAAAGATATTAATTTGATTGTTATGTGATTTTTCCATCTCTTATTAAAGTCAGAATCTACAGAATCACCTATAATTAAATGTACTTGAAATCATAGTATTTTTCGCACTGTCAAAGTTGAATGTTATCATATATTAAATGGGTTTATTTTGTTAGTCATGTGTTTGTTTCAAATATTATCACGTCTCATAATATCTACTTACCTTATTAACGCAAACAGGAAAATTTTCTACGTTATTCCACTACATCTTCTAATTAGTATACGTGCAATACCTACATACAACTTCTTTCGTGAAATATTGAATCAAACCCTGGCCAACTCTATATGATATGAAAATTGACATTTGATCAGGCATTGGATGCCCCGTTGTTGAGTTGATTTGCAATACTTCCCCGTAGTATGCAAGTTGGTATGATTTGAATTGACATTGCCTTAAGCAGTCGTTTAGTTTGACGGAGTGACGCGACGGCGCATCCAGCGCCTCTAATGATTAACAATACCCCATTACTCTTCCCCCAGATTGATTATATTGATTTGTTCATATATGATTTAGTTTGGTTTGGTTAAATGTCGGTCTCCTTCTCAAATACAGCACCCGCGGAAGGCAGACTCTGTCTAGTACAGCTGTGTGACCACTAAAAGCGGTGCAACAAAATACAATATCCTTGCGTCATCTCTTGTAGTCTTTCATGATACCTACTCTATATTATATATACTACAACATACATACATAATGATATCTTTAGATGTTGGTATACCTAGCTCTGCCGGCTTTACCCTGCCGTTTCTTACTAGTAATTAGTGTGACCGACTAAAGTACGCTACTACAAAATGTACGTGGTACTTGCCACAGTGAAGTGACACAAGTCTGTTGCTATACAGTCTGCTGTTTTACCTGTTATTATAATTATCTCTACACTTGTTATATATCTGCCTAGTAATGTACTGACCTAGAGGGCCACGCGTCACAGAAGAAGGGGTCCGCCCGGCCGGCGATTGCATTAACATACTGAGAGTCGTATTGCACGCCGACATATTAATTCGACAAAACCCTGTAGTGGCAATGGACATTCAGTTAATCATCAGCTGCATTCACGTTATTACAATCAAAATTTAAATGAACAAAATCAAAAAGAAAAGAAACGAAAATCGCTGCATTGTGCATCAAAAGATAATCCCCTTTGCAGAGTTGAAATGTTACTTCTTATAGATTTTTACTGGTTGTAACAATCGGTTATCGTCGCAGGTGACTTTGATGAGAAATTATTAAGAATCTTTATGAATGACTATTGTACAACATAATACCTCAAATCTCTTTTCTGGTATTTGTTTTTCTTTTATTTATTTAGTGCATGATTTCTCCACGCACGCGGCTGGCACCCGGCCCCTTTACACCAGCTCACTACTTTTATTTTCTTTTATTAAAACATTGCATGCTACATATTTACTTATATTCTTGATACTTTTTTTATTATTTTGCTCGCTGGCTTTAGCTTCTGATCGGTACTACTATTAGCACGGCTGAGTGAGTGGTCACATTATTTTTTTTATAATTCATTCATTTTTGTTTTTATTTTACTACTAAACTTACTTATTTATTTTTGAATACATACATCTTTTATTATTTTTTAATGAACATTTTTAATTATTATTATTATTGTTAATAATTAGTAGTGATATTATCTTTTTTTTTATTTTTGTATTGATATTGATTTTCATCATTAAATTTTCCATGCTAAACGTAGCTTTATAATGTTCGATTCACTCATAATTAATCCAGTTTGGAAGTTCTGTATAAACTGACAAAACTACTTGCGATGATTTGATCAAATGTTATATAATTTGTACAAATGTCAAAGTAGAGAATTGGTGGACTTCCAAATTGGATGTTTATGTATGAAATCATAGATAATCTTTCATTTAACCACCCATTTACCCACAGTTAAAGGCCCTCTAGTACGAGGGTCTTTAAATGTATCGACCTGGCTGTCCGACATACTGTGATAAGTCAATGTATTATTAATATTGGATCATCACCAAGTGTTGACATGGATGACTTGAAATGCTTTAAGTTGTGAATAGTAAAATACGAAGCATCGGTGTGTATGTACATAGTGTAATATGTATACGTAATACTGTGAGATAGAGTGTAGGTAGATTCTGTCTATCACGGTAGTATATTATGGTAAGACGGCCGAGTCGATATGTTTAAAGAACCAAGTGATTTGTAGAGAGGTGAACGGTGTCATGTTGTAAAAGTAAATGACGGCATTTTGTGTGTTTGCTCTTGTTTGGCTCTGGAGTCGGATACACAATGCGCGATATTCGCTACTTCTGGCGAGACGGACTGAGTAGCGTGGGAATGAGCAACGAGGTGCAGCTCCCGCAATTCCGAGTTCTGGGCCACAGGCAGAGGGCGACTGAAATAAACCTGAGCACAGGTATTAGGGGCCGTGCCACGCACGCACTACCCGCCGCCGGCCGGCGCCGCGCCGGGCGGTTCACCCACTCACACCCGTACTCACTCTCGGTTACCCAACTTACGCTTCCAGGCTGCACTATTATACATATTATATACTTACTTATCTATTATGTATCATATTATATATTCTATATTATATTATTGCGTTTATCCTTTCTTTATATTCTATATACAATATACCTACCTAAGTATATTACCTACGTATATATATACCTACTATGTATATTGTATCATATATCTACTCCGATAACAAGGTAAGGTAAGTGTAGACCCCAAACTCATTGTACTTAATCAAAACCCACTAAAATGGGTCCGGGGTTATTCATTCTCTTCACTATACAGTCGGCTACACTATGAGGGATATCCGCTATAAGTGGAACGAGGGACCCAACTCAGTGGGAGTTTCCAACGAGGTGTCCCTGCCGCAGTTCAAGGTCCTCGGCCATAGGCAGCGAGCCATGGAGATCAGTCTTACTACAGGTCAGTCCTACTACACAATCACCGACCTCCTGACACCACCTCAACTGTCAAGTCAACCATACCTACTCATTCAGTTCTACCAACCACGCATCAACCTAACTACATGTATTATATATTAACCTATACACAACACATCACACCACATATAGTATAACACCTTTGCTTCACACATACCTATAACTTACCTTATAGGACTTACATCATTCACACACTCAACAATAACATACCTAATATCGAAGCAACCACACGATTTTCATATTAATTATTTATTAGCAAATAGTTCTTCATTGTTTTAATAAAAAGTAGGGGAGGAGAGTAAAATACCTTCAGGTGACTTTTCTGTAAATAGTTTTGAACAAATTGTTACAAAATACCTAACTACTGTACTTCATTAGGTGCCGAATAACAAATGATACTTCAGTGGTCTTGTACTATTTCAATAGCTTACATTTACTATGCGAGGTTATAGTGAAAACTTAATACATTCGACAGTATAACCTCAACTATACCCTAAGTGGCTCACACGAGTACTACAGCCACTGGTAGACTTTAATCAATTCAATATATATACATATTATTTCATTATTATTATTCTATGAAAACAGTGCTGAAACACTGAAAACATATAGCTTTTTTATTATTATCTCTAAATAGTTTTGCGCCGGAAAATATAAATTTCCGCTTATAAAACGCATTGAATGAAATCCCTCAATCGACACATCTTAATAAATCACTCGCCATCATTTCTATACCTAATCTAGTCGCATGAATACTGCTTGGTTATAAAAAAAATATTACTCTATAATTCCTTCACAACACTATTATACATTTTACACAAAACACACTATCGTTAATAATTAATCAATAATATTACTTAGACATAAGAATATTTGATTTCTGTACATTCTTGTTTCAACTACAATCAAATTGTAAAGAAAATCAGTTAAATGTTTTAAACTGAATGAAATGAAAAATTAAAAGTCACGGAGATTTTAATGATATTCCGTTGCACAAGCACATCGCACATATGCTTTATTTGTGCTTCATCAAGCTATATGTATAATTCAATGTACGACATGTTCGTAGTACGACACATCAATGTTTATGTTTTTAATAAATGTTTCAATATAAACACAATCATCATTTTATCCACTGGTTTGTTTAGGCACTAATTTATACTCTTTCAAACTCAAAATATTTTACCAAATATTAGGTAGATTTATCATAAAAACTGATCAGATTATATAACTCAATACAATTACTGCTGCAAAATTACTACGAAATTAAACATCCTCGAGAAAAATTCTAGTAAAATATTTTTAGTTTCACCAACGCTACGAATCAAAATCAGTTTTCTATGAATTTCCTTTATGCAATAAAATGAAATCTTTCATGTCCAGACGATCGGAAGGTCGATCTTGTCGTGAGCTGAGCTCAATGATGTTAGAATCCTAAATCTCCATGAAAAATTATTGTAAATAAGGTTTATAATTTACAGTAAAATGTAATAATTATCCTAAATTCATAATTGAACTTAAACTTAAACTTAGAACTTACTAAAAAGATAAACGGTAGCTTTATTATTTCTTAATTGATGTTAATTAATATAGTTCTTTTATTTCTGATTGTTTCTTGATTTGTTTTGTAATCATTACTAACGTCAATTTTCAACATAAAGCTATCGTTTTGTTGAATATATAATTTGTCTTGGTGTTATATTATCACTACGAAGAAGGACTAATGTTGTTTTTTCGATTAGGAAACTACTCTCGATTGGCTTGTGAGATCCAGTTTGTCCGATCAATGGGTTACTACCTCATCCAGATCTACATCCCATCCGGTCTGATTGTCATCATATCGTGGGTATCGTTTTGGCTAAACAGAAACGCTACTCCTGCTAGAGTAGCTCTTGGTGTCACCACCGTGTTGACCATGACAACGCTCATGTCATCAACAAACGCTGCACTGCCGAAGATATCCTACGTCAAATCCATCGACGTCTACTTAGGAACATGCTTCGTGATGGTTTTTGCTAGTTTACTGGGTAAAAATATAACATTTTAACCTTTGTGTAAAAACTGAAATCCATGCGGATGTAATTTTTATACTTCAGGGCTCAAATCTTAACAGATGAAAAGACTGTTCATACTTTATATTATAAGAAACTGTTTTAACGCTTTTACGAGTAAAATACCTTGCAATCTTTCACATTAGGATTTCAGCCCTTAGAATTAGAAGCGATAGAATATTACAGACGTATCGGACCAAGGCTACTCATGGACCTATGAATGTGAAGTAGTTGTGTAAAATTATTAATCATCAGGATATCAGATTAACAAGAGATCAAAGTGCGGTTTTCTATGGCATCCAAGGCAAAGACATGCACTTAACGTTACACGTGATTCTTACAAAGTTTTACTACTACAACAACTATAATAATTTATTTTGTGATCAGGGTCTCATGAAATGCCTCGATCCAATAGGTTTGTATTTTTAAATGTACATTCATTATTTCAATGCAAACGAAAACAGTGAGTGTCCTTGCTTGCGAGGCTATAGAGAAATCTTAACAATATTCATATGAAAACTACTTAATAATTTGACCAACACCATAAAAAGTCTACGAGATGTTGATGAAGTTAAATTAAAAATGCATACTTTTTGCAACCGACTAAAGTCTCTTCTCAATTCCTAGGTCCATCACAATACATGTTTAATATTGCTATAATTTAATGTAGTGGGAAATATGAAAGCATATTTTTTCCATCAGTTGAAGTGTCGGTTTCACAGAAACTTTATAATTGTTCCCCGTCATTTTCATCAACAAAATATAATATTTGACACCTTCTATTCCTATGACAAGAATTATTATATTTTTTAAAGTATAATACCTATTGTACCACGCCATTCAAATTTTCCAACGCTCCTTCGCATAATAGCTTCCATTCGTTCTAAAATAAACGCTTAACAATATTTTATGGAATATGAAATATGCTTTCAGTCCCCTTTTACATTTTGAATTAAAAAATCCCACATCATTGAAAATGAATTCATTTCTTTTATTAATGTGAACTTATTCTTTATTCTGTTTTATATTCTGAATATTGATGTTTGTTTCATCCATGGTGGAATTAAATATAATTTCAGAATACGCCACGGTGGGTTACATGGCCAAACGAATACAAATGAGGAAGCAGAGATTCATGGCTATTCAGAAAATAGCCGCTGAGAAGAAAATGCAAGCAGATGGACCACCTCCAGGTGATCACGGGCCTAAAGGTGGAACCATGAGCAGACAAGGACCTCCGGGGAGAGCCTCTGTAAGCATTTATTATTGATAAATTATTTAATACATATGTCACGACTATAATTGATTGCCTTTGGATAATTGAACATCAATTTGTCCTTACAATCATACAGTTGTGTTGTTGAAATTATTTTGTATCAATTAAATTCCGTCGTCATTAGCACCTCTTATTAGCGACTGGAACACTGAAGCTTCCATTTCTAGGATAGGATACAAATTCCCTGATTATTCTGATTTTCTAAGATTCGTTATTCTAGGTAATCCTTCCAATGCATCTGCAAATATCTCTCAGAGTTTTTTTATTAACAGTTCATTGCTCCATTTGACATCTTTTACTTGAGTCCCGCAATGCAGCTTCAAATCTGGTCTTATTCCTAAAGCATTCATTGCTTCTCCGGTCACACCCTTTATTGATTCCATATTACTCCATATCCCTGACAACTTACATATGTTTTGTCATCTATATCATCCATATGCTAGGTGGTCGCCCTTGTGGTCTACACTCTAGCAGTCCCCTCGTCCATTTAATGTCCTGCTTTCTTGCAATGTGCCCCGCCCATCTCCATTTCTGCACTGCTATCCTCTGAACCACATTAGTCTGGCTGCGTATCCAGTCATTCCTCTTCCTGTCTTGGGGTTTAATGCCCAATCCCCATTATATAGGTTCCAATATAGTTGTTGTTGATATTCCTGCGTGTACTTGTTAGTGGAACCCTTGTTCCAGGAGGTGAGGTTCAAAGTTCACGATCCTAAGGCGCACTCCAAAGGAGGAACGCTGGAGAATACGATCAACGGTGGGCGCGGCGGCGGTGGAGCTGAAGAAGAAAATCCGCCAGCACCACCGACACATTTAATCCATCCTGGAAAGGTATTCAAACCTAGACTAATTATATTAAGGATAAGAATTTAGATACTAAGGTCTAAAATCAAACACTGAAATTGAGCATAGAAGTGTAGCATCATTTACAAAAGTCGGTAATTCAAGAGTATGTAAGAACATATTTAGTGAGAATTAATACTATGGTCACTCTTACAAAAGCGACCTGTATTAGCTCGATTAATTTCTGATATAATATCCTATTTTTTCCTTCAATCTGCTATACTCAAATACTTTTGGTTGTAAGTTTTTACTTCATAAACACTTCACTACCAAAAGCGTACAAGGAAAATTTAATATTTTCCTAACAATGCTTTCATTAAAGAATCTTCGTTTCTTTCAAATACTTTGAATACACAGTAGAATATCGTGTCCATGTAAGTTACACGAATAACAAAGTTCAAAGTAATAGTAGAGAATTCAAAGGCGCCAAAAAGAACTATCTTTAGTAACAAAAGTTTTCTTAAGGGATTACTCTTGATATTAAAAAAAATTCAAAGGAATGTATGAAACAGTAATAATGTAGACAAAATGAAAACACATCAACATTCAGTAATGTGCACCCATATTATATTCAAGATATACTCTTATCAAAGAGGATACATATTCATACCATGTGTTTTGTCTTCATCTTTTGACTTCTTTGAATACCACTGTTGATGTGACACTGAGTTGTCATTCACCTCTTTGATTCAAAAGTAACGCTTCTCTCTCTTAGATTCATAATGCAAAATTTTCCATTAGCTTAATGATACTCTGAACTTGACAACATTCTCTTATATAGCAATATTCAACAAAATATGTACAAAATGTCGAGAATATAAAAATTCATCAATGAAATTTTCCTTGAGGTTTGTGAATTAAAGTTATTTCTAACAATCAAAACAAAACGTTTTCTAAAAACAATTGTGTAAAAGTATTTATTAATTATTTAATCTGTTTCCAGTTTGAGAAAAGGTTATTTAATAATTTAATCTGTTTCCAGTTTGAGAAAAGGTTATGTAACACTCGTGTATTTCAATCGACGTAAATATTACATCAGAGGCACGTGATTCTTTTTAATGGTGTGGTCAAATTAAACTGTGTGAAACATTTTCTTACAACTTTGTTTAAACTTTCTATATTTCTTTTTTTATGTTCTGTTACTTATTTTTAATTACTTTTTTGTTTACAATTTTCTTATGTTTATTTATACTTTTAATGCAAGCAATTTTAATAATTAATTAACATGTAATCATTATGAGCGAATTGATTTTAATCGTGTAAATTTTATAAAACCAAGCGACTTTTTGAATGTGTTTTAATCGTTGTGATGTGAAAGTGCCAGCGAATTGTCAAACTGATTTTAATGTATTGATCTTCAATTTGTAGCAGCGAATTGCAGTGCTTTATGTTTGATTAGTGATCTGTTACAGCACAGCTTGTCAACAATGGTTTGTTTCATGTTTTGGTTTTCTTTTTCTTCCACTGAACAGCACTTTTAATTACAAGGTATTGGGAGGATTAACATTAATTTGGGGAAATCATCTGAATTATTGCGACATTCTCAGGTTAGTGACCCAACAATGACGTCACGGTTATTTCCCGCGGCGTTGAGGTTCAAAATTGCGTGATCAAATCTTAAAATAGCGTTTATTTTTTGGGGTTTATTTCGCTTTATTCATAAAAACTTTTACAGTCATTCCCTAGATTTAATGCATATTATCAATACCAAAAAAAATCTCTGCGACTTTCGGGAAACGAGTTACTGTCTTTCGAAAAAAAGATCAGAGGTATTATCCACATTTTTTTTTAGAAATCTATCAGAAATCTATTTCATAATCTTGTAACTACTTGCATGAAAAGAGTGCTGGAGAATTGACAAATAAGTGTATTGATATACGAACTCTAAGTTTTAGCAGAATTTTTGAGATATCAACAATGAAAATAAATTGCAAAAAATTTGAAAAGCATCCAATAATACATTTTTCCGCTAAACTATCATCGGTTTAACACCTTGTATATTACGTATTGTAATATATCTCAAAACACAAATACAAATGAATGGACTAATATAACATGTATGTAATGTAAACAACCTTTAATAAGTATAAAAATATTATGTGTAAAAGAAGGTAAATCAAAGATTAATAAACCCATAAGTATTTCAAAGACAAAAAAATATTAGGTATGTAATTACCAAAAATAAATAAAGACAAATGCTATCATTAAAACTTAATATTACATGAATCGTAAAAGTAAAGTAGAATAATTTAACACAAATCAATTTTCAACACAATAATCCACATTTGTTAAATCGTCTTTAATTTCTCTGAACTTAAAATATTTTTTAGACTTGACCTATACTTTTTGAAATCTCAACGTATATGGGGCAAAGGATGGACATTCCATCAGGCTGATGACTGATCGTCTACTGGGTTAATGTGATCACTTTACACTTAAGCCAGCCGACGATAAATCACAAGCCTGATGGATAGTCCATCCTTTGCTGTATATCTACCGTACCATCGCTTTCTACCCTAAAATTTGAAACCCAGCCGCGGTTATTTAATATAAAGGAGGTAAGTATCAAAAAAATATATTACGCCTGTTAATAAACAGTAAAATAAAAAACAATGTGTGACAATATGAAGTAAAATAAAATTTACATTCAAATAATATGAAATCTCAAGGAAAATTTCTTCTTCCAATAAACAAAAATATGATACTCGTATGATAGATAACAGTATTTACACTTAATGTTTTTTTACATTCATTCTATGCACTTTGTTTTGAATATCCAATGCTTTCGCTGCAAAGGTTTAAAATCTATAATAATAAGGAAATTAGTGCCCAAATTAATCAGTAACTATAAACTTTAAATTGTTTAAACTCAAATATCAAAACCAAATAAAAGATAACCAAACTCATGACAACAAAGTGGATAGAATGCATGACACTCTTCCACTGTGGGAAGCCCGTTACTTGTGACATGAAATTTCTTGAAATCGTGGATTTTCGGCTACAACCAATGTCTATGTGAACCTGAACACATATACTCGCCTAGGTCTACTTATATGTCAATAGAGAAAAAGATTTGAGGTATTATAACACATCTTTTCACATCATCACCTCATCTTTTTTCACACACAAGAGGCACAGTTACAGGTGTACCTAAGTGTTTGGTAGCCCTAGATTTTTTCACGCATGAAAAACGTAAATAAAACAATAATAATAATTTCATACATAAATATTCCCTTTTTTCTTTCATTATTTCTTGTAAAATATCCAGTTAGTTCGAATCGCCCCGGGGGCTTTTAATAATAATAAGAAAAGCAAACTAAAACTGATCGCAATCTCTACCAAAGTTAATCATTTTAATACAGATATTTGAGATTTGGTATTTTCATTTGATTCAGCGGGCTTTCCATAGTAGATTAGTATCAAATTTATATTTGTATCATTTGGCAGCAATTCACTGAATAACATGAGTTGTAATTTTATTTTCTAGGATATCAACAAACTACTGGGAATCACACCGTCGGATATCGACAAGTATTCACGAATTGTATTTCCCGTGTGTTTTGTATGCTTTAATTTGATGTATTGGATTATCTATCTCCATGTGTCTGACGTAGTGGCCGATGATCTGGTACTCCTGGAAGAAGACAAGTAGAGGGGCCGGCGGGAGCCGCTTGCTTCAGATGCTTATAATCGTCACTTCATTGTCGTGCTTTTATATCCTTCCATACATCATCTAGTCTAGTCATATTTGCTGTAAATTATTTGTTTGTTATTTAACACCCACACTAATTATGCAAATGATAATGTTACATCGTATTGCAATATTGCTAATCTCTCAGATCCGCACCCAACATGACCGGCGTGGTCAGACTCTCGACAGTTGACAGATGCGGGAATCCCCTGCCTGTTATTGTGGAGACCCAGTACAGTCTATCCAGCCAGTATATCGTGGAGACGTGCCCTCTGAGAGCGTTCTCTAGCACACATAACGTCACTCCAAATGCCTTGCAATGGCTTGATGCTTTGTTGCAAAAATTACAAGTTTATGACTATGTTGTACCTAAGTAGTTATCTCAACAAAGTATATTGCAAAGAATGGACTTTCGATCAGGACTACTTTGTACTTATTTTGTAGGACTCGCTCATTCCGAATAAAAATCTGTACAACTTAGTTTAGAATTTGTTAAAAAAACTTAGTGACTTGGCATAATGGAAAACTTAAACTAGGTAATAATTACCTATTGGATATCATATGTGAAAATATGCGATTCTCGATAATAAAAATTATTTACCTAAAGCATGATATAAAAATTGTATGAAAAATATGTCCTAAGGGGCATTCGGTGACTATCTAAAGCAAAAAAATGCCTGATATTCTTTGCATAATTTGTATGGGTTTTAAATATACACGTATCTCATCTTAGTGTTGAAGTAACGTAGAGCAAATATTGGCTTTGTGTGATAATTATGTATGTAGAATTTTATGTTTTTTTAATGTCTGAACAACAAGAAATGAAATTCTTATTTTAGACACCATACTTAATGTATGAACTTTAGAAGAAAGAAATATCTACTGAAAAGTATCTGAGAGTACGATATCAATTATAACAAACTGGTCTAATAATTAAACACAGAAGAATTTCTATCTCTATGTATTGATAACTTGGTACATACTTAGAATTTGTATGAGTAATAATTTGAAACGTAGATTTCAGAAATCGTTTTGTATTTTAGTGTTTCGGCTTTAATATCATTAAAAGTCCAATAAATTAATTTAGTATTTCTCCTTGTATTATAAAAAAAACATAACTAATTGATATTCTAAAAAACTAATTAATTAATTAATTATTGTTATTATAATTTGTGTATAATGAAATTAGGCATATGTGATAATTACAAAGTGCCAAAGTCAAAGACATTTTCATCGGTATATAATTACATAATTTTATATTAGACACAGTTTTTTGTAGTATCGTTTGCTTTTTTTTTTATCGTTAAAGGCCTTACATCCTGAATCTAGTTTTTTTTTAAATAAATGAATCTGAGTTTATTGAAATAAATCCAAATAAACCTTTGCACACTTCACAGACTTTGCCAAACTATTTCGTATCACATTATTTTGTGTTATTGAAGTTAATTAAAGATCAATCTTTGTGGGTAAAAAAGCAAATAAGTAGTGCTGAATTTCACCAACTCATGGGGTGAGGAATAGCGGAGATAGGAGCCACCTAAATAATGATAAATGGCTCCTATCTCCGCTAATCCTCACCTAAGAAAATGGTGAAATCCAGCATAAGTCTTACACACGGTGAGATAAATGAGTTGCAAAATATTTCAGGAACATCTTTAAAATTATTTTGCAAAACAATCTGTGCTACTTAATAAAAAATCCACACACTGGTTAAAGGCTCATAGTCTCTAACATAATTTTCCCATAGTGTACAATGTACCGGTGTGCATTTTTCTTTAAAAAAATGTTATTTCGGGATGTAAGCCCTTTAGTATCTAATAATGGTTGGTTGATGTCGTACAAAAGTTAGGACAAGTGAATAGGTATTAGTATAATGTAAAACAAATATTTACAGCAAATTGATGGTACAAAAACCTGATTGTGGATTTGTCGTACTTGTGAGAGTATTCCTTCATACCATGATGGGTTTTATGTAATGTTTCACTGACAGGTGACAAAGCAGAAATGTTGCTTTTTTTAATTTAAAAGGGCATTGTTATCAGATTGCCTATTTCCATTCTGTGATTTAAATTTATTCTATTAAAAATATTTATTATAAAGAAAGTCATATCATATAATAAGAAAAGAAATGTTTCTCTGCTACTATTACATAATTTAAATAATTTATTGTCTTGTTATGATATATTTAATCATGCATGAATTATTAAGATCTGATAATATGGCCCGAGCTCTTTATATAGAAAGTAAATATTGGAATATTTAATGTGAATTACGACTGACTTGAATATGGTTGTAAGTTATGCATGCATTTTATTATTACTTATAGACGATATTATTCATTATTATTATATTAGTAATTTCCTTCCAACATTAGTTGAGCTGTTAACATGTTGGCTCAGTTTTGTGATATTACATTGTTCCATTTATACTTAAATTGATTAGCATTACGTTTTAAGTAGTAACATGTATTATTGTGTTTTATTTTATTTTACCTAGAGCGTTACATTTGTTATTATCCAAATATATTTTGCAACATGACAAGTAATGATAACATTTAGCAGAATCATATTACTTATAACATTGTATTTGCTAATTATTCCTTAGTTTGTTCACATACTTTGGTTGGTTGTCTCCTTTCTATTTGTTTCGTACAGTTTCTAGATATTTTATGTTGGAGTAGAACCCAGTGCCACATTGCACAGGTGTAGGTTAGTGTTTGAGATAATAAGCTTGCTTTAGGTGCATGGGTAGTGTTAGTTGACATACATCCATACATCTCCATACCATATTGTATGATAAAGGCGGGTATGAGCATCCGAAGAGTTGCCCAGGCAGACGAGACTGCAGTATGTTATATATAAAGTCATCTGCCTGTGCAGCAGCCTAACCTCAAACCTCAGAAAGGCAGGTTTACTAGCGCCTCGATGCCACTGAATCCACTGTAATATACAGCAAATCATAAAGACTGCGAGTGGCGATACTGCGCACTAATTGTACTGACGATGTATCGTATCGTTAAACATATTATATTCTAAATCCTTTGAAGAAAATATAAGCATTATACATGTTTGATGTAACTATGTAACTTATACTTTTGTGCACGCCAGCTCAGGTGATTATGATAGAGAATAAAAACTATTTGTAGTAGGTATTTATTAACATTAGTTGAACAGATATAATATTGTATATTAATGTTTTATGATATATTATTATACATACCATTCATGACTTAATATTGTCACAGTCTCTCAATAAACTACACTACAAATACCTCTTCACTAAGTTATTGTTTCAACAAACCTACATTTATGTATTACGTACATACACCTCTATATTATCCCTACTCAATACCTAATTATATTACTGTCTTGTATGTGATTGAATTACATTATAATTACATAGTACCTACCTACTCTTATGTGTTTCGTTTAAGTTTTTTAAAGTTGATTTATATTTAAAATTATATAAAGTGCATTTATATGGAATATTGTTTATCGAATATATATTATATATATATAGAAATTTATTTATAATAATTTAGGAAGTGAGCAAAAAAAGGCACACGGAATTACTTCCATCCTATTATAGTATTTAGATAAATCTATTATACAAATAGCTGTATTTATTTACATCACGTGTCTACGTTATTATGTCACAATATCTGATTCGATAAATTTATGAGAAGAGACAAACTTAATACTATATAACATTAGCAATACGCACAGCTTCTCCCGATTACTGGCAATATGCGATGCTAGCGAACCTAGTGAACAAAAACGAAGTTTTCATACAACATTACATTATAACATTGTCAAATTTTCTGTACCTCTGTACACATTTTTGAAATATGTTCTATTTCTTACACATAAAAAGTACAATTTCCTAATTTATCCTTAAAAAATCACAATTATGAAAGATTTTTTAAAAAGCTGTCACCTTTATTTGTTAGTAAAATGGCTGTCCCATTTAATTCCCATACAGAACGGATATTTGTATGGGAAAGGCGTGGGACAGTTATTTTCCTATGAAATAACAGTTTTTTAAAAAATCTTTTAAATTTGTGATTTTTTAAAGAAAAATTATGAAAATGTTCTTTTTGTGTGTAAGAAATAGAACATATTTAAAAAATGTGAGACTATTTCCTTAATCATTAACGATTAATTCAAAGTCAGTGCACAGCTTTTTCTGTCAGAGGTACAGAAATTTTGACAATGCCCGAGATGGCTTTTTTTCAAGGCTGCAACTATTTTGTATGGAAACGTCAGAATCTGTGTTCATTGCTATTGTTATACAGTATAAATCCCCACTATATACATGTCAAACATTCTCAGACGATATAAATTTGTGTGATTCAAAATGACACAAACATTCCAAGTGAAATATATTATTTCGTAAAGTAATCCTATACATACAAGTATAATGTGATTATTATTAAATATCTTTGTAGATAATTATTAGGAAAATATAATATAGCTGTACTGTGAACTATTTCATTTATTTTATAGTCGTAATGATAAATAATAATAATCTTCGAAATCTGTAAATAATATTCTAAAATATGAGGAATTTTATACTAAACAATATTTATTATTGTATTCTGTGTATATTTGTAAATACAGCAAAAGGTAAAATTGAGATTATATGACTTAATATAATCTTGTAATAAATTTTTATAGCAATATAAAATAATAATATATTACGAAAAAAAAATTAATTGGTGCAGCTTTTGACACAAAAAATACTACACTACTAAATAAATAAATAGTGTGAAATTGTTGAAGAAAAAGGACAGTACTTGGTGATACATAATACGACATTCACAAAAAATATTTATAAATCAGTTCCTAACAACTTTTTAAAAGTGGTCTTAGTGAAATTATTAATTTGGATTGTAGTATTTTCACGGTGTAATCCTAAGATGGTTTAATTCTATCATTAACCCACCATAGTAATAAACAGTAATAATCTAGTTAAACAATATACCTACATTATGATCCACAGTTAACTAACAGTTCCAACTTTGGTATTCATGAATATGAACTAAATTATTTTGCTCTATGATTTTACGAAAGTACATTTTATTATAAACCCTGAGTATGAAAATTGAATTCATTAATTGCAATAATAATTCGGTTGTCGGTAGCCTGGTTGGTAACGCCCTCGACTGTTAATCCGGCGGATGCGGGTTCAATCCCCGATGCTGACTTAATTCACTTCAGGACACAAGCTTGAAAAGCTTACTGTGAAGTATACTGGGTTTATTTCAACAGACCCATATTCATCATATTCATTAAAAACAAAAAGTTTTAATGAAACAGCACTGTTCCGAAGATACCTTATTTTTATTATGCCGAACATTTTTGCTAGAGCAGGTTCAGCATAATAAAATATAATATGGAACAGTACCTCCTATGTCTCAATCTCTTAGTACTTAGGGCATCGAATCGCCCGATGTATAGGTACTCATTATAACTTAAATTAGTTTGATATCCATTTCCGCTCTGTTTACACAAAAACTTAAGAATTGGAATAATTTTCTATTATACTAATAATTTAATTTATGATTTTCTTGCTGAATATTTACACATATATACATAATATACACAATTTTATGTGTGTATGGTCTTCTCCGATTAAAATTAAGTCCATGACGTTTTTGTAAATATGTACATTACGACGATACATAAATCTTTTCGCATGCCTTTACTAAAAGTCCTATGATTCAGTGTATTTCCTTAAATTATACATTTGGAAAAGTACGTAGGTAAATACTAATAAAAATGTTCAATTCACTTAATACACCCCCACACACACACACACACCCACACTATTGTAATGCTATAATTACTATACTAATACATAGGTACTACATTTTTTTCAAACAATTAATAGCTATTTGTACCCAAGTTCTGGTGTAATAACGTAGGGAGTATTAACACCCCCTATCTAGGTATAACTTTTTAGATACACAATAGATCCTAAGACATTTGTATATATCCTTCTGATTATCATTTTTTGCGCTATTTTTTGTGCACCACGTCGGGGTCACCACTTTTGTGTAAGGCACTTCAAATATCAGAAGGTCGAATAAAATGCGTGGTTTATTCAGGACTGGTTTATTAAATGATAAAATCAGAAGGATATATACAAATGTCTTAGGATCAACAGTGTACCTAAATAGTTGTACCTAGTTAGGGGGTGTTCATACTCCCTACAATGAAGTTGTATCACAAATATGTAATATAAAACTATTTATATTAGCAATGAAGCACCACAGTACTCGTACATATTCAATGATAATTCATCTAATTGTAATATCTAGATCCATTCCTAGTTGGAAATTATAACGACAAGACATTAACCGAATTCATCAAAATCAAATACTAATGCCTCATCCATACCGTATTTAATTACTATTATGTACTTTAATATTTTTCTTTCGCACAACGTGTTTACTGTGTGATACTAATAATTAGATATATTTATCGTGTATTTTACTATTCTTTACATCACTCACATTTATACAAGGTACTAATAAAACATGCTCATTATTTCGTATGTTTTGAAGGCATTGAAATTGAATTTCATACTTAATGTGAATTCGAGTTAATTGTCATATAAAATTATATGTATAAATTTAATATAGATAAGGTATTGGTCATTCTCAGAAGAAGTTAACAGTTAGACTGTAGGTATTACGCCAACAGTATATATTGTGATGCTTAGGTATTGTAAAACAATGTAGGAGCTGCCTTGTTGTATTTGAAATAAATATTAAAATAAATCCACAAATTTTCTTCCAATGTGTCTTACGAGTGGAAATAAATTAATATGGACAGTCTCTGTTAACGTTCTTCTGTGTGGCAGACACGAAATTCTAAACTGAAATGAAATATATTAAAATAGGTATACAAGAAATATTTAAAATACTTTGTGTATTTGTAGCATGTTACGAATAACTAAAATATTTTAAATATGTTAAGAAAAAACATAGAGAGTTAATTTAAGGTAAAGTATTATAGATAGGCATATTATGTAGATGAAACAATTGTATTACGATCCTATATATACATACATACATACAATATATAAACCTACTTACCTACCCAATTAATGTTAAGTGTACCTATAGCAGAAATTAAATTCTATAGATACAATAATAATATTATTCTTTCAAACAAACAAACGTCACTATGTAATAAAAATATTATTTGTAATTTTTGTATTTCAACAACGTAACTATTATTTTATACACGAAGTATTTTAACATGTTTATTATTGACTCCTATGTACTACTGTAATATGGGACAAACCAAACCTTCAACAATCACTTATGAATCTAATAGTATGTATACATTATTCTAAAATACATGTATCGACAAACACTGAAGCAAATCAATGCTTTAAAAACATTTTTTATAGAGTGTATGGGAGTAGAATTTAAGTAGAATTTCAAGACTAAAAAACTTCATATAACTTGCTGTATTTATTCGGCACAATTGCTCAACCTGAGTTTGACTGTCATTCACAAATTACCCCACACATACACATACAAACACACACACGACACACACATATAGACACACATTTACACAAACATACAAGTGATAATAAATATTTTAGTCTTCATTTAATAATGTCATCGAAAACATTAGAAATGGTAATTATTAAGGAATTGTTTTATAAAACATATTGATAACAATACATTTCCCATACCCAATCATTCTGAAACCCGTGTTCTTTTATATTTAATTCAGTTCTCGAGCACCCAATCCTCATTATTTTTTAATATCAATAATGTAATTTGATGAGAAGTAATATAAAATTTAATTACTATACATACATATTACTTATAATATTGTAATTATTATTCCCCCACATCTAATACAACCCTATAATAGATTATATTGAAATACTATTTTAAACTTCTGAATGTGTAATAATTATTCGTTTAAGTTTGCACAAACATGTTTCACGTACGAAGGATATTAGTCATAATATTATGATTATTGTAACATTATGAATCTTTTCATGATATTAGAATTTGTCCAAGCACGAAAGTTTCAGTAAGACTTTCAAGTTGTGAAATACACAGATTCATTATTTGACTATCACTACAATTATTTAATATGCGTACAGCTTATCAATCCATCAATTTTATTTTATCTAATTGAAGATGAAACTTACTACTCGTTCACTGTTTTATATTACGCCATTTGAATTCATATAATATACATTAATCAATGGTGATTGGAGGATACTAAGTACTCTTTAGTTTGCATCGCATTGGACCCCAGTAGGTATTAGAGTTGTGACCCTCAACACTGTTGACATAAAAAGCTGACTAATCAACGTCTGATTCTAGAAGAAGTAGACAAATTAATGAACTAAAGTCAACGGTATTGGATATATTAACAGCGAATGTTTCAACTGTTAATGTTAATCATACAGTCAACTAAACTCACATCAGTAATTAAACGAACTAAATACGTCATCAGTTTGAGGTTTTCACAATGGTTCACAATGGTTCAAAATATATGTAGTTTTCAGGTTTGATGGTGTTTTAGAAAATGATTTCTTCCGACGATTCGGATACATTGGGAGGGATTATTTGCCACAACACGATGAAAGCTGAAAACTCTACGAAATAATTTGTATTATTTTTGAGTGGTCAACAGAATATAGCGACGGTTAACACATCAATGTAAACATTAGCAGTATCCTCAACTGTTAATCGTGGTTAAAATTAACACTTGTCAATTTTAACGGTTAACTTTGATCAGCGCAAACTCTCACCATATGCAAACATATCAATTAATAGATTAATGCAGTATGCAGTTATCTTCAGTTAGTAGAATAACATTTATGGAAATCCTGAACGAATGCATTGACAGTTAATATATAAAATAAATATCACCTCTTCATGACCTCATTATCCACAATAAAAACACATGATTTGACTAATAATTTAAAATTAATTTTACACTAACTTTTAGTCCATATTTAAATATAATTTGTCAATGGAACTATTATATTAATTATTAATTTTTTATTACCTACATTTAATAATTAATAGTTTTACAATGATTAATTAAAATCATTATGTAATTTAGAATGTATAATAATCTTTGTTTCATATAAAATAAAATAAAACTACACTGAAAAATGTGCTCAAGTGTCAATTCGTCATTGCTTAAACATAATGTTTAGCAATTAAAATGTGATTAGGTGCTTTATTTATAAAAAAAATATTAATATCAAAACAAAATTAAATATCCAAAAATTTCAGTGTTGCTTCATTTTGGGAAGTACAAAATATATTGGTTTCATAATACAGTAACGATTACTAAATTATATTTAAAAAAAAAAGCCAAAATCATGTTACCTAATGTTTGAATGTTAGCTTCAGGTTTACAAGATAAGGTAATGACAACATGTTTTTTAATATTATTATATTTAATATTGCACTCAATTGTATTTCAAAATATGATCAAGTTTATGATATCTAATGCACTTTTTTTGGTTTGGCAAACCTGTAATGAAAGCTAGTTATATGAAATGAAGAAAAAAAACTTATGTCTTTCATATTGCACTATGGTGTTTTGATACCTCATTTTTGGATATCACAATAGTTCTAAATAATACAATAATATCTGTAATAATTATAATGAAATAATATACAAAAAATCAGTAAAACAGTAATACTATAAATAATATTGTTAGGGTAGTTATGTGGGATTTTGATGTGATGAATTATTCAATACAAAGCAATATTGTGTTAAAACAGTAGGTAACTTTACAAATTAGTGCCACCATCACAAATTCAGTTTTAAAAAGATTATCAAAACCTATCAAAAAAGATATTATAATGCATTGTCAAGTACATACATCACAATGTATTCTTCACTTCACGACACAAGCCTATTGATTAGGGCCAAGTGTGTAAGAAAAGATTTGTGTTTGTATCTTTTAAAACATATTAATAAAAAAATCTGAATCCAATCATTTTTGTTGAAATGGTGAAGTCAGGATAAGTTAATAAAGAACTATAAGTTGACATAGTTTAATATCATACTTGAATTAAGCAATCCCAGGTTGAGAATTTAATATCCAAATAGAGTAAACAATATGGGTTGATAGATTTTAATATCCAACTTAAATTTAAAAAAAATTACATGTTGAGGGTTTAATATCCAAATAGAAGTAAACAATTGCAGGTTGATAGAGTCTAATATCCAACTTAAAGTAAACAATTATGGGTTGATAAAGTTTAATATCCTACTTGAAGTAAACAATTGCACAATATTTTCTTAGTATTGAATAATGACTGTGAGACTTGTCAGTGTTAAATAATAATACATTCAATATATTCTAAATACATGTAAAAAAAATAACAAATTAGAGTTGAGTGACATAATTGCACTGTGAGGATTATTATACTTAATTAATATATGATATATGTGAAATAAAACATTCCATTAAAGACGATAGGGACATGATAAGTAAAAATAATAACAGTTAAAATATACCATATTACATAATACCTCCAGTCTTTCATTCCTCTCTCTCTCCCCTACACAATTTAGGATGCCATCCGTTTTCATCATAATCAGCGAATGAACAGATCAGAAATGCTGGAATATTCACTTCAGCATTGAATTGACTATCATAAATTGTTTATTGTGCTTATATTATCTAGTATCTTATTTTATGCTATCTGCCCGATATATGGTCTAAGGGCGATTAACAACAAACATTGATGAACCCATATCTGCTGAGATAACTTACCCACTTATTATTCAACTAGGTACGACATGTAGAAAATCCAATGTTCCCACAAAAAAAAATGTGATATTCAAAAAAACTATATAAAAATATGTTTTGACCCCTCGTAACTGACAAAAACTAAGTTGTATTTACAGGTTACAAGAGTATAAGAAACAGAATTTTAAGAACACTGAGGCACATTTTTTATTAAATCCGAGATGTCAATTATAAGGTGCAATTTTTTTGATGTAAGTGCTAAATCAAAAATGGTAAAAATTAAAAAAAAAAAAGAGGGGTCAACTTATGACCATTGAAAAATACATACCTATATATACTCGTATCTTCTTCCACTTATTTTTGGGTGGATCGGGGAATCAAAACATCTGCGTATCATCGTCAGAAGCCCCTGTCTCTTGGAGTCTCCAGTCCAATTATCTAAGTCTTGTTACCTGCTTCAGACAGCTCTTTCTGGGTCTTTTGCCTGTTCCAGAACTTTTAGTGAAAACTGCTGGCCTCTGGATGACATATCTAACCCATTTGAGCTAAGACCTCTTTATAAGAAAAGTGTAAGTTCTATTATGATTTGGATATTTATATTACAAGGAATTTTTTGAAAGGAAAAAAATCTAGACGGACTATAATATTTACTTTTGTACTCGAAAATATTGAAAACTTAACTTAAATATAAAAAACTTGATATCAAAATATGTACTCTGTACAGGGAATAAAAAGTGAAACAACATCTTTGATAAAAACACTTTTATTTCAAATTGAAATACAAATAGTAGATAATATAAAATCAGCTAACCTACAAAAATGCATTTGCAATGCATCAAAACTATCATTACGTGTAGACACAAGTAACATTTTAAAGGTACAAATGAAAATTCAAGTACAAATATTGCAGTCTCCATACATTTCGTATAGTTTTGTATTTGAGATTTTAACTGCATTACAAAGGAGATTCAAAACTGTAGATTTTTACAGGAGTTTTGTTCGTTAGACTTCTTTTCAAATAAGAATCCCACAAAAAAAGAAGCAGTTACGGTTTAAAAAAATTAAACGATTATTTTTCACATACCTTCTACATTATTTTAGTTATTAGAATCTAAAACGTTCTAAATAAACAATTTGGCTTAAAATCAGTCCATTTTCTCAACATCTTAAGAATGTGCTATAAAAGCAAATTCACTAACAAAATAAATGCATTTCCTTTCAATATATTTGTACTATAAAACATAGAATTTTGAACACAGTTTTGGAATGTTAGTACTTATGATATATAGAATAAATAATGAATTCAATGATGACTTTTTTAAATCTTGTAGATTTTCACGGTCGTTGTTCATATCTTCTCCATTCTTCTTGGGTGTACTGTGTGTAAATTGTCGATGTTGTCGGCCTACTTTCTGAGGTCATCTTCAGGGCTAACATACATTAGAACACTACATTAGTCCTGAAGATGGCCTCAGCAAGTAGGCTGAAAGCCCGACAACATTGACAATCTACACACGGTTCACCCGAGAAGAATGGAGACGATATTACTGTAAACAGTTCGTTAAAGTGCATATTTCTAAATAAAATATTATGAAGGATTTCAGTACAAATTTCATCAATAATGTGTATTCTCACACAGTGTTTCAGTACATAATAGCATCAGTTATAATATCATCAGTTATAATAGCATCAGTTATAATAATCATCAGTTATAACATCAGTTATAAAGATCAGTTTTTATTATATAAAGATTAGACTTGCAATAAATGAATGAACATTCATGACAACTCCAGCACAAATGAGTTAGTATCAATACGCATGCACGAAAACATCTATCCCTGATACAAATACAGTGGACATTAACAAAATCATATTATTATTCCTTCACTATCTTCTAGAAACAACATTAAGCTCTTAACAATAATTATAATATCTTAACAGGTCATAAATAATATCCTCTTAATAACTATAGTACTTGAGTGTAATGGTTGACTTCATTCATACAAAACATTAGTGCCCTATTACACGAAGACACCGTGACCAGTCATCGCGACCAACAAAATGTATGCAGCACTATGTACGCTTGGCGGTGAAACCAATTTGGCAGCGCAACCGATTTGGTAGCACAACCAGTACCGACGCGTCCACAGAATGTTACTACCACTAATTAGTATAGCGTCCTATGATGTGTCACTTATTCTGCCACCAATTGCGCTACCAGCCGTCAAATGGTTTCACATTGATTATGATAATTCCTGTAGGATCAATAGGATAAAAACTTATTATATCATACTAGCTCTATTAGTAGGATGAAACCGTACTGGTTTTTGTTCTTTCTAACTTTCTTTTACTTCTTACATACAGGATTTTAACGTAGACATCGACATTGTCGACGTCCATTTTGATTCTGGTGTCTCTATGGTATCCTAGCGTAAAAGGGCTCTTATGTTGGATTTCAGCAATTTTTTAGGTAAGGAATAGCGGAGATAGGAGCCACCTAGCACAAATTTTGTGTGAAAAATAACTATTATTCCTCACCTAAGAAATCGGTGAAATCCAGCATTACTCTTTCCATGTCATTCCTAGCCAGTCCGGATTAACCTTGGTATCTGAAGAAGCAAATCTCATGTAAGCTTAATCTGACATTGTACCTAGAGGTCTGATGTCATTAATTGACACATGAATCCATACTTAAATATAAATAACCAATTAAGTACTCCATCAAACTTGCTTTGCGTATAATAAATTAAAACTGTTCAAAAAATGTCACTCATAGACAGTATCAATCTCATTACATTCAAGCAACTTATTTAAATAGATAATACATTTTTGGAAACACAATTTTAAAAATTTCCACAGCCAATTACTACACTTCTTCTCTGCCTCAAAAGGAAGTACAGACCAGTTCACTCTTGTCAAAATATTTCAGCGAAAATTACATAGATTTTTAAAATATTATTGCAACTGTTACAGTTATAGGAATTTGCAAAAATTATGTCAGAGAAAGGAAGATATATCAGCTAATGTTGAAGATATCATCCTAAAACTTATAATGTTGAAGCGACAATAGAAAGTTTTTTACCGATTTGGTAGTTAATTGCTTTATCAACCACCTCATTACATAAATAAATAATGTAATAATATGTATTTCTTCATGAATAAAATGACAAAATTCACTGAAATATAACTATATTTGTATCATTGACATGGAGTGTACTATGTATAAAACTTATTTTCATAGTTGTTTGAGGCAGGAAAGTCGTGTTATATTTACACATACTTATTACTAAAAATAACATTCAAATACTCCACAATTTTACGAGTAGTTGAGTACACGATAATTCATAATCATTTTGCACATCAAATTTCAATACATATAACCCAATACATGCAAATAGGTATTACGGTGAAAAAAGGGAATGGTAAAAAAAAACGCAGGCACGGCGCAAACAAAATGTAACTCAAATAATTGGTAAAAATTATTAATTAAATACTGCATAGGTGGCATCATCACAATCAATGGCTAAATATATGAAATAACTATTCGAAGTTAACTGATTTTGATGATACCCCTTATGCAGTATTTAATTGGTGGCATCATCGAAATCAATGGCCAAAAGTACGAAATACCTATTTGAAGTTGTTGATTTCGATGATGCCCCCTATGCAGTATTTAATTGGTGGCATCATCGAAACCAGTGGCCAAAAGTATGAAATAGCTATTCAAAGTTGACTGATTTCGATGATGCCCTTTATGCAGTATTTATTTACTCATTTTTACCTATCATTTGAGTTACATTTCGTAGGTGCCGGACCTGGCTTTTTTTCCCATACTAAACGAGCATTTTCCTTTGTATTTAAAATTCATCATTTGAGTCCTTATCGATTGTTTTTCCACCAGCTGTAGTCTTGTGCTTATTCTGGATATTCTCCAAAATGTTCTTATTCTGTGAATGATGATCCTGCAAATAATTTTGAATTTAAATATTGTTGCAAAAAGAACCTAAGAGACTATATACTGCCATTTGGCTTTGGCGTTTACTCCGCCAATACTGAAAGCATCGTCTTGAAACTGAAGACAGTGGATAGATGGAAGTATTGACTATGAAATAACTGTCCTAGAAATACAATATTTGAAGATCCCTTGAACAAAAAATAATTCGGAAGTACCCCTGAGATTTATGGGAAGAATCCATTACTCGTTCAGTTTTTCTGATGTAAAAGTATAATTCGGTACTAATTACATGGTTATCAAGTTTACTGTCGCAGATTTTTCAATTCGTTCCCAGCTTCTTTTTAAAAAGGTTATTTTTAAAAAGAACCTGGTAGAAAAAGAACCTGAACCTTATTCTTATTTTGGGCTAACACTCTCATGCAAAATTTGAAAATGTTGAAACAATAATAGAACGTTTTTTGCTCAGTGCATATAGGCGCTTAATTGTGTAGAACTTGGAATTTAATCAATAGTAATAATAAGGGAAATATAGAGGATTTTACCATAATATCGGAATAGTTGTCTGTTTCTGCTGGATAAATTGTTGGAGTTATCTGAGTTACTGTATCATCTATGTCAGTAATGCTCGTCTCTAGTGCCACCAGTGATCGGGGAACTACAACACCGAGATCTGCAATAATCACTTCTTTAGAAAGTTATCTCACAATCATTTTAATAAATTATATTTAAAACATGCAATACTGTCAGAAGATTTCTAAATATAGATATTTCAATGCTTGTATTTATTTTATATGCGACACCCACAGAGACATCAACAGTACATGAATACATTATCACACAAAAAACACATCTGTCGACTCTCCAATGAAGGACGCCCGCAGCACACACCAACAACAAATACAGTAAAAAAATAATAATAACTAAAACGTATCAATGCTCGCAATATTTTATATAGGGTAGTATAGCTGAGCCTAATCCTTTAATATCCATGATATCTGGATACTTGAATGTTTCCCAGTATTAGGCTGATGATTTTGATAAATAATGTATAGACTTTTCTGGCTGACAATAATAAGAAGTGTGTAGGCAAGCCCTGCCTCTGCATAAAAATTATAATTTAAGAGGTATTACTTTGGGAATAGCAGAATATTTTATATAGGCACACTGTCAAAATGAATGACTAATTTTATTAATACAATATCATACAATGCTGTCATTCTCTGGAGGAAAGTATGTGATTATTACTAAGTATAATTAGATATATGAACAAACCTGAAGTAGGATCAGTAAGCTCATCAATAAACTGATCAAACCCCTCTGGCATGGTGTCACTGTTTCTTGTAATATGCTCACTGATGTTGTCGGTGAAACTTGTCGGAAACATCGTATCACAAACGTGTATCATATCTGGGGACTGATTCATTGTAGCTTGTGCTTTACGTTTCGACATAACAGAATCACCATCATCAATCATTGATCTTTTTTGTGCGCCGAAAGATCCAAATTCAACAAACTTGTCCAGCTCATCGTGATTTATGGATCCGATCAGAGGATCGCCGTTTTGGTTTGTCACCGGTTTTACAATTGAATGCGCGTTTTCCATTTCAACTTTAGTGTTGTCGCTCTTAATGAATGAAAACGAATGAACACCAAATGTTGAATTCGATACTTCATATGTGTACAAGTTACCAGTCTGATTATTCTGAGCTGCAGAAGATGTCGAGGGAAGATTAACTTCTTCATTCAAAATGTTAGTTGTCTCATTGTTCATTGGTAATTTCGATTCATCCAGATGCAATGGAATTGTACGATAGACTTTTGGACTGTTTGTTGATTTATTTGAGTTTTCTTCATCGACCAATTGAGACAAAGGATCATTGAAATATGTCTGGGAGTCATTAGCATCTTTCTTTTCGTTGAACAGGTCCATATTTTGAATGACATCGACAAGATATGTATTTGAAGGTAGTTCTTCGACAGCTTGTATTTTAGAAGCAATGGATTCAGTAGTAGACGCTGTATCAGAATTTTCCTTCATCGAATTGACATTTTTGGCTTGAGTGTTTATTGCTTTGCCCAACACAGAGAAACTCTTCTCAATTGATGACTTGACAGTGCTCAGCTGTGGTGTTATAATACAAAGTATTTTTTCTCCCTTGCTTTCGTCCCCAAAAGTATTGGCGGAAGGGAGATCAGTAATAAGGTGCACAATAGCTTGCTCAAGTTTTACAGGATCCTCAATAGTTTCTTCACCATTCTTTAAAATAGACAAGAAAACAATTTTTAGTCTCACTGACCATAATCGAACTAATCACTTGTGTGAATTACAATATATACAGAATTTCATATATTGTCAATGTTATTTATTATTTTAATTTTTCTTATATTAATCTAACACCTAGGAAAGTAATAGTGTAAATAAATTAGTTCATAAGATTTCCGCTGCCCCCAAGTCCAGTGAACGCATAGTAACAACGTGTACTGGCGTACTATACTAGTAGATGCGTTCACTCTTGCCTAATATTGCTATCCCGTTTGGGCGCATAGCAAAAAGCAAAATGGCAAACGAAACTTCAGTGAGTGATTATGTAGTTAGCTATTCTTTGATTGTCTAAAGTCTGTCTTCCTGCATGAGAGAGTTTCAGTTTTAGGACTTTTTGGGTTATATTGTAAGAACTATTAAAATATTAAATGAGGGAAAATATTTTGTCGGATCCCTGAGAGTGATTGTGTAGTCCAGAGTGAAATCAGTTATTGAACATGTGAAACAATAAACAATATTTTAAAAAAGCCTTGCACAACAAAGCAGGGTAGTGCCGTGGAACTCAAAACAACAAAAAATATATCTTTACCTGGCATTAGCAGTATTTTGAAGCATTTATATGTTTACTGATCAGTAATGGCTATGGTAATCTACTGTTTCTAACATGTTTCGAATAACCGGCCCTAAGTTATAATATACTTACACTTTCAATCACGAGATCCTTGAGACCATCGAATATGACTTCATATTTGCTCTTCATCTTGGCAATGTGAAACTTGCCATCCTTTTCAGAGAGGCGTGTATTCAAGCAGATGAAACTCTGGACGTCATTGTGAGATCCAATCTCCAGGTAGCCTGTACTCTTCATGTATATGAATTCACCACTCTTTGTAATCAAACGGTAGTATGACTCTCCATACTGTTTGTTACTGTCATACACTGTAATGTATATGAAAAAAAGATTATTTACAAAGAATAAAAAAATATTTTTCATGGTAGTGTTATTTCACACAATATATATTTAGAATCTTGTGCGTCCGGGATCGAACCCTGAATTTCCACCCCACATAGCAGCGATATTAACCACTACACTGCAAGGAGCGATATCTGTAGTTACAAACCTTTAATGTTGGAGGAATGAGGTGCGCACGGGAGTTCTGGGCTTGATTCCCAGTCAAGCCGAATTGAAATGGTGAACGTTTGTAAGCCCAAAACTGTTTGTTTTACAATTTTATACTGTTGTAAGAATACTGCGTAATAGCATATTACGAAATGTAGCAAATAGGGAATCCAATCCCGCATCAAAATCGCGATCCCGCAAGCCTGCGGGATTGAGGTCATCAATCCCGCGGATCCGCGGGATTTGCGAGATTGCGGGATCACTCGATTCTAACAGAAAACTAGATATTTACGGGGTACGAGATAAGGAAAAAACCTTCTTTTAGTCATGCCTTGATAATAGATGCCATCTAAGAGAAATTAACAATGTGTGATCTATAACAGCTCTTAGTGCATTTGGAATTGCAGTACTACAGGGGTCCATACTGAGCCCATTAATATCAATGGTCTGCCTAACAGTGTTGATGAGGATAATTTTTAAGTAATGTTTGCGGACGAAACATCCCTGTTACTAAAAGACAATATTCCAAATAAAAAAGATGCCTCGATGAAGACCTTGAAATTGAACGGGGTGAAAAAATGAACGGGGCGAGAGGGTGGTTTAGTGACAACGGTCTCGAATTAAATATGACGAAGACCGGTGATATTCACTTCTCTGTTAAGCGACCGTTGGGGGTGAATCCAGTGATGGACTCACTTTCTAGTCCATCTTTTAAACCAGTTGACTAAAATAAGTTTCTTGGATTCCCAATAGATTAACAATAGACGAAACGGTTCAGTGATCTCCGCACATTGAGGTACTTTGAAGAAAGATAAATCCGGCTATATTTGCTGTCAAAAAAATAGGCTCACCTGTGGACTTGAAAAGTCTGTACATTTTACTTATACTTCCACAGCATTATGTCTTATGTCTGGGGGAGGGGGGCAGCCCCCACGCTCTTTTTTATTATTTAATTATTTTTAGAGCACATAAACGTGGTATTTTAAAAGTTTTTAAATATTTTTTTTATATTCTGATTGGCATTGATCTGATAGCATAGGATTAGGAATGGTACCTCCGAGCTTTCTAACTTTATGTCTGATAGTGATGATGCGATTTTGTTCATTTTTGTTCAACGATATGAATTGTAGTAATGTACATAATTGTAAAAACTAATGACAGCTGCCCGGATGGGCCTACGAACGATGAAAAACAATAAAGTTTTTGGATCCCGCAAACATGCGGGATCCCGCACGACTAATCCCTCGTTTTGAATCCCGCAAAAAAAGGCGCGGATCCAGCATTTGCGGGATCCCGCGTTTGCGGGATTGGATTCCCTAGTAGCAAATCCAACAAGAATTATTTGTACAAAAAATTCTAGTTAATAAGCCTCTAAACTCCCTTTCGGGTAAGAATTTTTGTAAAAAGTGTTACTATATTTCTATCATAATTTAACAACCGACTCTCAAATGAAAATACCATTTTAACAGATTGTCTATATTGTTTTGGCAATCATATACTTTACTATACCTACAATTAGGTAAATAGGTAATATTCTTACTTTGTCTGAGAGCGATAATCACCCATCTGACATCGTCTTTATGCATAAATGTGAAAGCAGAGACTCCGTTGATTTCAGACGTCAAGTAACCGGCAACCATGGAGACTCTCTGATCACAGCTTACAATCCTCCCGTCAGTCAAATGTCTGGTCTTATATTCCTCCTTGCTGGCTTCAAACAATCTCTGCTGCAGCTGATCTTTTCTCAGTGGATGAATTATCCCAATGAAAACCTGAAATTGTTTATGAACACATAAAAAATTATAAGTGTACAGTTGGAAAGAGAACTGTATGAATAGAATGCGACTTATATCCAGTAAATAAATAGCCAAATGGCGACTGAATTCCAGAACCATTTATTTCCGGGACCGAAAACCTCGCGATGGCATGGCCTGAACGCCAGGGTATTATCGACATCGGGGGCACGTGACATGATACTTCAAGAAGAAGAAGAGTGTGTATAACAAATTGCTTGAAGTGGCAGAAGCAAGAAGTGTTAGTAAAAATAGGGTTAAGTCTAGCATTCTGTTTTCCCCTGGTTTTCCCTATCTATGTTTATTGTTTATCGTCTTTAGACTCTACATCGGGCACATGGACTCGTCAGTTTTACATAATTAGACAAATAATTATTAAATGGAATAGCAATAATGCACAATATCATTTCGTTGACAGTAAATTTGATTTGATTTGACTTACCACATCATTTCCACTGGTTGTAGTTGCCTCTTCGTTGCGTTGTCTCTGACGTCTCACGAGTGGATTGACCAAGGCGCATACTTTGTCGGCCCTCCTAAGATGTCCAATAATTTTGCATGGATTGTAACATGGAGGTTCAGACCGCGGCACTGCCCTCGCAAGCCTAAAACAATAATCTTACTCGAATACGGAATACAAAAAAATATTTTATTAATACAACTTTATACGAGGTGGTCGGTAGCCTGGTTGGTAACGTGTTCGACTGTTAATTCGGTGAGCCCAGGTTCAATTGCCGATGCCGGCTTATTCCGCCTCAGGACACAAGCTTTTAAAGCTTTCTGTGAAGTGCACAAAGATGTATTTGGGTTTGTTTCGGTAAACCCAGACTCACTTTATTAAAAAAAAAATAAACAATAAATTGTAACTAACTGTGATTTAAAAATATTGCCATTTCATACGACGGTTGTGCTAATAATGACTGTGCAATTATTTATTTAAATTAATTTTGCCTCTTTTCAACAACAATCACAAAAATAATGATCATTTCATTTCACAATTTCGCTGCACTGAAATTCTTATATAAATTCAAATTAATATAATGTACAAAAATCGTCATTGCAAAGGTTAAGTATATCGAAAAAACATCCTTACAAACATTGATAAAATTTAATTTACCAAATTTAGCATGTAACTCTTTCGCAAGCAATATTCATCTATCTAGTGAAATAAATGAAAACATATACTACATATATTAAATCCCATTTAAACAATATCCAAACCCGAATGCTATGAACTTGCTATGAAGAACACTATTTTTTTACAACTCATCACTTTACTTTGGTCCATAGACCATTTACACTATTTTTTTAATGAAACAATTGCAATTTAATGAATTTTCATTTAATAATTTGTGATAGTAATGTGATTAATGTGAGATTTTGAGATTTCTCCGCGACGATGGTCATGGTTGCGTTTGTATTCTTTCTAATATATGAGTCTTTATTATAAACAGCGCTGCAAGCGAATTTTTTCAAAGTTATGTTTTAAAGATTTCTAACAAGTGATCGGAAGATGGAGATGGGTAGGGCACATTGCAAGAATGAAGGACAACAGATGGAAGAGGAGACTGCTGGAGTGGAGACTAAAGGAAGGCATAAGACCACAAGGGCGACCACCTACCAGATGGATGGACGACATCAAGAGGTTTGCTGGACCTCAGTGGATGGGAATCGCACAGGAGCGGGGGAAGTGGAGGAGGAGAGGGGAGGCCTATGTCCTGCAGTGGGCAACCGCGGGCTGATGATGAATCGGAAATTCAATAAACAAATATGTAACATGTTGATAATTCCCGAGGTATCCCATCAAGGGCGAGTTGCTCCACCACTGAGGCGTGGCACCCCACGATGGAGGACGGACGCTGCTTCAGACTAAACAGACAAACTGCCGTACTAATGGCAAAATGCTGCGAAAAAACACAGTTCTGACAAAATTATTTTACATTGTAAGGTTCTTCAATACCTGACGTGAAAGCTTCTTTGCTTCTCCTGTTGTGCAAACTCCTGTGCAGTCAGAGTGTTGGGTAACAGTTGTCCCCTTGATCCCAGCGACACCACATGAGGCATCAGATTAATCTTCAGTATTTCAATATCATCTGGATGGCACAAGTTCAACAGATTTGTTCCGAGAAGATCGGTCTGAAATATTCATACAAATTGTAAGTAAAAGGACCTCAAATGGGCATAGCAATGTGACTTTATTTGCTATTTTTACAGGCAACATCATTCAATTATTAAACACTTTAATTGAGCCTCACATGACATTGTTACTGTTTCAGTTCCCAGATAGCACAACAATCTTGCAGAATAAGTATTCAGGTTGATTTTACAAGCCTGTATGCTTGCATACCAAATGTGCAGCAAGTTTTCAACAACTTTGCTTGCTTACGCACAGCAAGCTCACTGCAAACATGCATTTCGTTTGCTGCAAGTTTAGATAAGCAGCAAATAACTTATATAAGGTTGCTACGAAAAACTTGCCACAAACATATGGTACAAGTCTCCAAATCTTGCAATCAAATTTTAACTCATTTCCAGACTATCTAGAACTCTGAAACTATCACCAATTGTATAAACTAGATGACATTTTGATTCTGTAGCATATTGGATCAGCCTTCTCCATAGACAAAAAAGCTGTAAAGCGTTTGAGGGGATCCAAGGGTCGAATGGAATCATGTATGATATCGTATGAAAGGGCATTGAGAAAAAATTCTTAGTCAGATTTTGTCCAGATCAAGTTATAGGGAGGCACCGTGAAATCGAGAGGATCCAGTCACCATGTACCGCTCTGTTTGGTGTCTCATGCAAATGCTTCAACAATAGAACCCAGATCTTTCTTTTTAATAAAGCATACCTCAATATTTCTGTTTTTTTTTTATCTAACAGGTTTATAAATTGAAAGCAACATTTTGTATTGTCATACCTGGCAATGTCCCAAGTACTTCTCGACGTTTGCAGATATCACGACAATGATTCCCTTGCAAGTTGTTGTAATAAGACAACCATCCAACATCTCAATGAAGGCGTTGATGAGGCCTGGACTGAATTCTCTCTCGCATGTATACATAGAGTCTCCAAAAACTGGAATCAAATCATATTGCAATTGGTCAAATTATGTAGCATTGAAGGAAAATCTCGCGGGCTGAAGGCCCTCCACATCCCCAGGTAGCTCAGGCGCATATAGCGTCCTCTTTACTCGCACTTCTTGGCAAAATATTTTTTAGAGGTGGGCTCAGGGTTAGCCAGAAGATAGCCCCCCGACAAACCCCACCCCTAACTTACATTCTTTCAGTGTCCTTGTCCAAGGATGGAAACATATTTACAATTATTTACAGATACATACAAGAGTACAAAAAAAAGTAAATAAAACAGCAGAAATTTACTTATTATATAATTATAAGAAACTTCTTTACTAGCTAGATTTAGCTAGACAGCCATTTTTGCCTGGGTGCGAGGCCCCCAAAAGTAGGAAGCCCTTGGCACTCGCCACAAGTGCCACTATAGTTAATCTGGTGCTAATTGATTGGAATTACTGTAGATTCTTTCTTACCGTATTCTTTACGCAGTTCGTGTGCAGTCAGTCTGAGCACACCGGTCTTGTCAATTTTCCGTGCAGATTCAGTGACTAGAGGTACAAGGTTAGAAAGTTCACTGATTGAACGATTCAGCTTATCACGACGTTGCTTCTCAGCCTTGTTCCTTGCGTCTCTTGAGGTTTCTCTGAAAGAAAACAGTTTTTTATCAGACAATATTATTATCCTAGGATTATTACTTGATGGATCCAGGGAGCCCAGGATAGAGCGGCATGGAAGCAGATGGAGAAGGCCTTCATCCAGGAGTGGACGGGAGTAGGCTGACGAAGAAGAAGAATTGAACTTCCTTGTCGGAATTATCTTTGTTTAACGGGACCAATGTCCTCTTAAATGTCCCCCCAATGTCCGATTTTTTTCTGAAAAAATTCCCCTTTCAGAGTTTTCAGGGCCTGAAAACTACTGGTCAATGATACTTACCCATATTTTCGCTTGATAGCACCGCACCTCTCAAGCGGCTTTGCCACTTTTACATCAGGAGTTTGTTTTTCTGTACTTTTAAAGACGATTTCATCTTCTGTAAACTCGTAGGGATCGTGTGACGGCGTGCTAGATTCTTCCGTCGTCGAATGCGGTTTACTTTTCGACACGCAGTGCCCCATTTTAGATTACGAAAAAATCTCACTTTTTTCAAGTTTTTCTTTAAATGTCTGAGTGTTTCCACGACGTATTTTAATTAGTTGATTATTTTTAAATATTTCGCTTATTATTAATTGCAGGTTTGCACAATTTGGCAATGATGCTGATTGCTGTTGAATGTAGTACCTAAGTATACAAAAAAGAAAATTAACTTAAAGTTTTTGCCTTTCAGAAGTTTTCTGAAAGTTTGAACAATAATTTAGCATCACTAAATTTCAGGGACGTCGACGTCGCGAGCTTTTAAGCTAGAAAACAAATATTTTATATTTTTTTTGTTTCATGTAGTTTTTCTATCAGCTTTTCATACCTATTTATTCCATCCTATAAATTACAAAAACTTAAAATTTTTATATTTTTACGAATGTTATTTTTTGTTAAAGTTTTTGTAAGTTATTTCTAATCATTAGAGACCGGAAAATTTCGCGATCTCGATACGAATGTTGCGAGAATGTTATTCTTTTTGCCCAAATTATATAAATTTCATGTTTTCATATAGGAATAATACCAACTTTTAGGCTCCCGACCCAACTATGCCGTCACGGTCATTTTCCACGGCATTAAGGTTCAAAATCGCGTGAACAATCGCATGCAAAAATAGTAAAAATAGTGTTTTTTTTTTTCATTTTTTGAGATTAATTTCGCATCTATTAAAAACTTTTACAGTTATTCTCTAAATTTTAGTGCATACTATCAGTACAAAAAAAATTAGCTCCGCGACTTTCGGGAAACGAGTTTCCGTCTTTCAAAAGAATCATAGGTGTTTTTGACCAATGTCGAGTTTTTGCGCAGTATAATTTGAATGTTCGAAATGTAAATCTATGCATTTTAATAAAATAAGTAAATGCACGAAAAAGATAATTTCTCGAAAATAAAAGTGAAAAAATCAGCTTTTTTCCCTCCCTACCCATTACATCACCGGGAGTGAAAAAAAAAACCGAAAACTTTGTTTCAAGATATTTTACCTAAAAAGACTAAAACCGACTAAAAACTGAAATAAAGCGACAAAATACGTTACCCATGTGGGCAAAACAATAGCAATTCGCAAAAAGGTATTTATTTACTTGTTGCGTGTGGTGCAACACCAACGCCTAGATTCAAACTTGTAACCGACAATTTAGCCTGGAATGCACCCAAAGGTGTTAATTGTTTAAAAATGCAACTTTACGAATTATTTTAGGCATTTTGAATAACGAATTATCGTAGTCGTCTCGTAGGAAATGATTTTGAGAACAAAGTAATTAAGTATATACAAAACTTTTCAAAAGCTAGGACTCTGGAACGACAAACACCACTCACTACCCGTACCGTCGGAACTTCGCAAACAACTGAGGAACAAAACAACATTTACAGGAACCTGAACAAAGTAGGAGACCAATACCAAGAAAATCTGATGACACAATATGCAGTGGTGTACTTGTCAGACGTACTAGCCCAGAAATCAATCGTGCGTAGGTTGAGGAGAATCGTTAAAGATACTCAGGCTGATAGAACGGTGGCGAATATCGCAGACCAGCTTCAGAAGTAAGCTGAAAACATCGCCCTTGAAATGGAAAACCATTAAACTGCATAAAGACTAAAGAGACATATAAACTGAACGGTTCCCGTAGCTAAACCGATAAGAATATTGCTCAACATTATTACTTACTTACTTACTTATCCAGCCATCTCCGTCCACTGCTGAACATAGGCCTCCCCCGTACTCCTCCATATATCTCTATCCTGCGCCCTCTACATCCAATCACAAGCAACTCGTTTTATGTCGTCTGACCATCGCGTGGGGGGTCTCCCTCTACTTCTTTTATCTTCGCGAGGTCTCCATTCCACTACCCTCTTTGTCCATCTTTGGTCCTGGAGTCTCGCAACATGTCCCGCAAAAGACCACTTGAGCTTAGCCACTCTTTCGACTACATCTGTTACTCCTGACCTTCTGCGTATTTCAGTATTTCTGATTCGGTCCGACAGTCTTTATTATTATTATTATTATTATTATTTAAGCTTAAAAAAATACTACACAGAAACATTACAGCAGTGACGCCTTTGCGTTCCTGAGTATTACAAAATACATTATGCTAATGTATGCTACTTACAATATATCTAGGAAATTAAAAACTTAATTAATCAAATTTTCAATGACTCTGACGAACTCTCTGTATGTAATGTTAAAAACGTCAATGTCGCCCGCCAGAGCATTGAACAGTCGAACAGCCTTGCTGACCGGTGAGTTAATGGCCAAGTTAGTCCTGCCAGATGGAGGGTAAAAAAGTAGGTGGCCTCTAGATCTCGTGTATGAATCTGGTACGTATAGCCGTATTTCCTCCAGGATTGTTGGATTATGGATCACCCCAATCAACAGCTTAAAGAAGTGCCTGCATAGATAATCTTTTCGGCGTTTTTCTAGAGTCGAGTAGCCTACAGAACCCATCACAAATAAAGAGGGGTACAAGTAGGGGTAATATCCGTGTTCCACTCTATACAGGTGCCTAAGAAACTTTTTCTGGACTTTTTCGACCACCAGTATCGAGTGGCTGTCATCTGGACTCCAAATGAGGGATCCACTCTCCAAGATAGTTCGTACTAGGCAGTTGTAGAGCGTTGTGAGTGTGTTGGGATCTTTGAATATTTTTGCCTGTCGCAGTACAAAGCCTAATATCTTATACGCTCTTTCGACAAGGCCCAGAATGTGTGTTTTGAAGCAGAAGTTTGTTTCATAAAGTATTCCTAAATCTTTCATTTGGTGATTTCGAGATAAACATTCATCCCCCATTTTGTAATCATATAATAATGGAACCCTCGCTCTCGAATACGTCATGACAGAGCACTTACTTGTACTAAACCGGAGTTTGTTCTCATCAGACCATTCACAAATTGCATCTATGTCCCTCTGCAGAAGACAGGCATCATCGTCGTTGGCAACACTCTAGTATATCTTCAAATCATCCGCGTATAGTAAGTATTGTGAGTGCTTAATTCTCTCACCGATATCATTAATGAAAATAGAGAATAGCAACGGACCTAGATTTGACCCCTGAGGCACACCTGATCGAGTTGGGTACGTGTGTGATTTCTGTGAACCATAAACAACAAACTGTTTTCTTTCGGCGAAGTAGCTTGCCAACAATATTAACAGACCATGAGAGAGACCAATGTCTGACAGTTTTCTCAGGAGGATATCCTGGTCAACCCTGTCAAAGGCCTTCTCAAGATCGTTGTAGTTGACGTCTACTTGTATGCCATTGTCGAGGTTTTTAGAAACAAACGTATTAAAACACAACAGATTGGTGACCGTGGACCTACCGGGACGAAAACCATGCTGTTGATCCACCAGCAGGTCTCCACAAGATTCGAATATTTTTTTGTGTAGTATCATTTCGAATATTTTTGCCGGAGAAGATAGGATCGCAACCGGTCTGTAGTTCTGTACATGCGATGTGTCCCCCTTTTTATGGATTGGGGTGACTTTTGTTACCTTCCACTTGTCCGGAAATACTCCAGATTGAACAGAAAGATTAAAAATGTAAGTAAAAACATTCACCAAGTGAGTGGCAGTTTCTTTTATCAAATATGGTGGGATGGAGTCCGGGCCCGATGAACGCTTTGGCATTAACATTGCTTCAACATTATTGCTCAACATAAATCCCAAAAAAGACGAAAGCCCTTCATAAACATCGTCAACGGATAAAAGCCCAAACTTTCTAGTTGGATTCCAGTAGATGAATTAATTTGATCTGCGAGACTCTCCCATGAGGTCAGCCCAGGAGTCATTGAATATGCCAGGAGGTGCTCAGTGTCCTGCAGCTGCCCGCAGCCGCATGTAGCGTCCTCAGTTATTCCCCATCTCTGGAGGTTCTGCCTAGTGCGGCCGACCCCAGATCTGATCCTGTTGAAGGTTTTCGCTGACTAGGATAGATGGAGTCCTGGGGGTAGGGCTTAGGGCTTAGGGGTGAGTTAAATATTCAATTCATCCATTGCCATTTCCCAAAAATGATTGATATTAAAAATTTTGCTATATTCAAAGGCGTATGTCACAAATTAAGGAATTTCTAGAAAGCCTAAAATGCTTACTATGATTTTTGTTTTGCTATATCAAAACGGTATCAGAAGATTGTGAGATATTTTTAAAAAACCTAATTGGGAAATTTTCGTACTCTTAAATTTTCAAAAGGCCATAACTCCAAAACGGTCGATTTTAGGTCATGCATTCATCAAACTTTTTTCATATTTATTCATCCTCTATTAACACTCAAGAGAATTCACATACGGAAGGAATCATCCTGAAGTTTATGTGTATTTGCATAACTGTAAATGTTTTTTGTATCAAATAAATAAATAAAAAACGTTGAGAGATAAGATAAGGAAGGTTATTAGGGAAATGAGTGACTGCAAGACTAGTGTTGTAACTAGAATGAAAGTGAACAGACTAAAATGGTTTGGGCATGTGGAGCGAATGAAGGATGGCAAAAAGATATATTTGAGCGAACGAAGAGGTGTGAGGAAACGCGGCCGCCCGAGACTGGCCTGGTCCGATCATGTCGACCAGATCCTCAAGGATGGGCGCGTTTTGAGTAAAAGGAATCGGAGAGTGTGTACGACTACATTCATGAATGTGACGGAAGCTAGGAGTGAGTGTGTAAGGATAGGACTGTCTGGCGCTCTGTCCTCTCTACCTAAGGGACGTGGCGTGAGGGTATAGATAGATAGAAATAAAGAGTACATGGCTGGCGCAATTGGTTGAGACGGCATTCTCTCGAGCGGTAGGTGCCTGGGTCAAACCCCGGCGCTGGCGATGTATTCCGCACTTTGCGATACAGGCTTTAAGCCTAGTGCAAGGTGTGCAGAAAAGTATTTGGGTTTGTATGTGCAAGCCCAGATCCTTTAAAAAAAAAAAGTATTTTTCTAGTCTCCCAAGTCTATAGAAATGCCACTGGTATTACTCTCGATATTTCTGTTTTTGTTCTGTATTTCTATCTTATGGGATATAGGAGTGTATATTATTTATCGATAAAGAAACATATTCTAAGAAAATTTGCTTATCTCTTTTAAGCAGTCATTCCCAAAAGGGGTCTATATCGACCCCCGGGTGTCGATTTCGAGCTCTAGGGAGTCTATGGCGGCGAAAAAAATATTGGGGGTCTACGAGAATGAATCTCATGAACAGATCGTGGCCGAAATCCTACTTATTTTATTTACTAACATTTTGTATGTTTTAATCAATAAAAATACAGAATTTTCCTACCTTTCCACTCAGTGATTTTAAGTAAGGCGCCTAGGCGATATTATGGTGCCTTAGAAATTGTCACCTAAGAAAAAGAAAGCTGAACGGGGGGGTCTACCGAAAGTAGAAAGCCTGTCAGAGCGTCTACATGACAAAAAAGTTTGGGAAGTTTTGCTTTAGAGGCTGACTGAATAACAAGCATTGAACCGGTAAATATTAATAATTTCTCCATGTATTAATGAGACAATAAATTATATACTTTTCTAAGCAGAATTCAAAAGTATGAACGTGTAGAATAATCGCTTACAGATTTAATATAAAGAAACCTTAAGAGTGTGCATACCGACATTTCAAAAATTTCTAAAAACGGGAGACCTTCTATCTCGACAACCGTTAAAAAATATGCTTTGCAACAAAATAGGGTAGATGCATTGAACCTTTATCTAGGGAATAACCGTAATAGATTTTTTATATCTTGTATAGATTTTGCAAAAAAAATATTTAAAAACACCTCTGACCTTTTTTCCGAAAGACGGAAACTCGTTTCCCGATAGTCGCGGAGTAATTTTTTTTTCTTGTACTGATAATATGCATTAAAATCTAGGGAATAACCGTAAAAGTTTTTTGATAGACGCAAAAATAACCCCAAAAAATGGAAAAAAACGCTATTTTTACCATTTTATCATGCGATTGTCACGCAATTTTGAACCTTATGCCGTGGGAAAAGACTGTGACGTCATTCCTGGTGCCATGCCCTTAATTTTAGTTCTGTTATCAAACAATAAAATATCAGGTGGTCAGGTATATCTATAACTAATACAGATTAAAAATAAATAAATAAATGTTGTAACTAGAATGAAAGTGAATAAACTAATATGATTCGGGCATGTCGAGAGAATGAAGGATGATAGGATGACAAAAAAAGATATATTTGAGCGAACGAAGGGGTGTGAGGAAACGCGGCCGCCCGAGTGCCAATTGAGTGAAATTGGCCAGCTTATGCATAATTTCAAAAACATGACAAACGCAGTATACCAAGAGGTGGTCTTATTGCAAAAGCAATATCTTACAGTCAACCCGATATGGTTTATTACGGATTTTTTCAAAAGTAAAAGAGTAATTTTTCCAATTCCGAGTCAATCGGAAAAAACGTATCATCATCATCATCATCCAAGTCGGTCCCTCATTCCTGAGGATCGTGACCTTCATGTATTATTTGAGTCATCAGTCTGGCCCACCCCGGTCTGTCCTCCGCCCGCCGCAGTGCCTCCGCAAACGTCGTACCACTGGCCTCTGCCACCTGGTCGGACCATCTCAGCGGTATCCGTCCGCGACCTCTCCTGCCTTCCACACGGCCAGTCAATATGGATTTCTCCATATTGACTGGCTTTATAATCTGTGTGCTTTATAATCTATATGCTTTATATATATGCTATCTGAATGCTTTATAATCTATACCTAGGTACTATGGCCATTTTTTTATACTTGTTCACTTAAATAATAAATAATATGGGAAATAGACACAAGATAAAAAATTATAGTTATTTATACTTGTAATTAAATTTCATTTTTAGCAAAACTTGTTCCGACTAGTCGGGGAGCCGACTATCCGGCAAAAATGCCGACAATTTTAGTCGGCCGACTTTTTTTAGCGCCGACTAGTCGGCTAGTCGGCCAAATCCATAGTCGACCCATCACCAGTAAGTAGATTTTCTTTGATATTGTGTTGATAAAATACAAATAACAAAAAATTCCTACACTTGCTTTTATACGTTTATACCCACCTATGTACATGGTCTTACCTTCATCCAACAATAGGATTGTATGATAAAAAATAAATCGAATAATAAACTTATCGAGAAACTATATTTTATAAAAATAAGGCGATAGAAATTTTATCGTTTTGCGGACAGTATTTATTACAATATAAACACTATTATTTGAAAGCAGTTTTTTTTATAAAGATACATAATTATTTTATTAATTTGTGATGAAATCAAACAGTGTGAATTAATTGATTGCTTTTCTTTAAAACGATTTAAAAAACTAGCAGGAAATGATAAACTTTATGAATAGAAGGATAGCTTTGTAGATTTTCACGGTCCTTGTTAATCTTTACTCCATTCTCCTCGGGTGCACCGTGTGTAGATTGTCGATATTGTCGAGCTTTTGGCCCACTTGCTCAGGCCATCTTTACACACTACATTAGTCCTGAAGATGGCCTGATCACTTGCTGAAAATTCACAACATCGACAATCTATACACGGTACACCCAAAAAGAATGGAGAAGAGAATATTAGGTAAGTATGTGTTCTGTACCATTCATTAGTCCATACCATTGCTATTGATTTTCGTTTTATAAGTATGTACCATTTTTAAAAAATCGGCATTAAAAGTAGGCCTATCGACATTTAAAAAAAATTAAAAAACAGGAGACCTTAGATCTCGACAACCTTACTAAATATGCCTTGAAAAAAATAAGGTAGATACATTGAACCTTTATACTAAGCACCTCCTAGCCTGCCCAATGACTCCTAGGTGGTGCACATGTGAGAGCCTCGCGGATCACTCCCACTTGGACGATGATGCGGGAGAGGTTGTGGCTTTCTGGGAGCGGAGGGGAATCTAATGAGTGCTGACCGACACGGTAAGAAGAAGATTGAACCTTTATGTAGGGAATGACCGTAAAATATTTTTTTATATAGATTTCTCAAAAAAAAACTGAAAAAGACTTCTGATGATTTTTTTAAAAAACAGAGTCAGGTATGCCAGGCATTCTGAAAAAATAAAATTAAGATAGGAAATGTTTTACTTACTTTTGGCTAGTTGACGCATTGGATGATCCATCCTCAGTCTTAGAATCTCTGCTATCTTCATCAAACAGCTTGGACGAAGATTCAGTCCATATATTTTCAGTCTTTTCGTTATTTTGCGATGATCCAGCTGAAGTCATCACATAGTCAGTGGAATTATCGCTGGCAGTCGTTAATATGGAACAACTGTCATTGCTAATATCTCCATCAACCTTATTCAAACTACTACTTAAGCTCGATGTACTCCAAACAAGCCTCCATTCTTCAGACTTTGTTGATTTAATAACACTTTGACTAGTTGCTATATTTCTATTGTAATTTTGCACTATTATTGCATTCGTGTTTTTCACTATGACCGGTTGAGTCGTATTGATCAATTGAAATTGCTGAGTTGAAACTTTTGGTTTTGCTTGGGGATTTTGAGCAAGCACCAATACGGATTCCGAAGCGGGTCGTTGGGGTTTTAATTCTGGTGAATTTGTGGATATGGCTTTAACTATAACTGGCGTGACTGCGGTAGTAATAGTTACCAACTCCTGAGAAGAATCCTCATCAGGAAGTCGTTCCTCGTCCATTCTTCTTGATATTTATTCAACACCTGATAACAAAAATAGTGACCTATTAGTTCTCGCTCAAATTTAAAAGCGAAATACAATGGGTATTAGGAGACAAATACTTAATTTATTTATTTGCCTGCGGACCAAGCCCCTGATAATATAAAGTACACTTAGATTTGACACATACAAACGGAGTGATTCTATACAGTTTGCCTACCCCACAGTATATTTTTTTTATTCAATTTCTTTTTTCTGTTTTTTCCAATATTTTTGTTCAATTTCTTTTTTTTCTGTTTTTTCCTGGGGTTAACTGGAAGAGATCGCAGTTCTGCGATAAGTTCGCCCTAGTGAACAACGTTTTATAATCTGTACTATCTCCATTTTTTATATTTATATGTGTTTGTTGTTTACTTTAAGTTTAAATAAATAAAAATAAACAGTCGGAAAAGCCGACTATCCGGCCAAATATGCCGACTATTTTAATCGGCGACTAGTCAGCACCTAATAGCTGCAGGAAAAAATTACTAGCATCTAGGTACAATACGTTTTATATTTTTGGAAATCAAATTCACTACAATATGGGAAATGCAAGAGCTAAAAAAATATACCCTAATTAAATTTCATTTTTAGTAGAGATGTACTTAACGACTAGTCCGGCAAAAATGCCGACTATTTTAGTCGGCCTACTAATCGGACATTTGAGTGCCGACTAGTCATCTAATCGGCTAGTCGGCCAAATCTATAATCGGCCCATCGCAGTAATCTACATAAAAAATAAGTCGTTTTTTTTGTAAGTGTTCGCATAACTCCCGCATTTCACGATGGATTGCTGTGAAAATTCACAAAAAGTTTCGTACCGATCTGCCTGACGTTTTAACGTTGACATTCTTGAAAAAAAAAGCTTTTACTAAGAGGTGCCATGATGATGAGAGAATCCAATAGTTGTGTTGGGTAATGTGTGGTATCGTATAAAAGAAGTTCAGAGCTTAGGTCACATTTTATCCAGCTCAAGCCATTGAGATTGAGAGACACCGTACCGTTGCGAAGCACGGGTAACTCAGCTAGTTTTAAATATTAATGAGTAGGTTATAATACGAAATTGTGAATGATATTTTGATTGTTGACAAGGAGTTGCAGTATCAGAATATAAGTTTTAGTGTTCTGTGATCAGAATAGTATAGGTACATATATGTATCAGTTGTATCAATGTATGAATGCACAAGCGCAACACGATGCACGCACACATGCACGCACATAACAATCTAACTTAACTTGTAGTTCTAACTCCTGACACTAGAGATAGACCGAGGGGTGAATGACCTGATGCATTACCTTACCCAAATCATAATAATAGGTATAACTACATAAATACTCAACAAAAATTGTGAAGATGTGCCGATTAAAAAAGTATATTATAAAAACCCTTAAGTGTATTCACATGCACCCAAATATAAGAAGGTATATTTGGTTGTACTTAAATTTAATATACAAATGATATTTACTGCATTTTTTTAGTATATGAATTTAACTCACCGCTTATATTAAATTTGACATGTTCAATCGGTGCACTTATCATTTTGATGTAATTGTCCAATGTAAAAACACTCTAATGTTTTAAGGCGAACTTAACAACATTGTAATTTTGTTCGTAAAATAACATAAACAAAAATGGAACCGCGGTTCAAAACATTGCGACGCCCTCGTCAACACGCGATATACGGGAACACGGGAATAAGAATGTTTTGATAGGCATACTACTGCGTGCGTGCGTGTATGTGTGTTAGATACATACAGTGACTTCGATTCAAAGTGCATTTTTATTATGTGTATCAAGGGATACCGCAGCGACTGCTTTACCTACAATAGATATAGGGGTTGATCTATTTTGTTATCCATAGTTCAAGATAGATGTCTCTGCATTTCTAGGAATCCCCGAAAATATCATGACATGACGTAACAATCGTGACAGGACAAAAACCCATAAGAATATTGCTCGCTCAACTTCAATAAATTCCATTAAGGAGACTATTGTGCTCAAGGGACAGAAGCTCAAATCTAACTGGATTTTGAAAATTAAATAAATTAGTTGTACCTATCTATTTATATACGATTTCTTTCAGTGTGTTAGAAACTAGCATAGATTATAAAATAAGCAAATAAATAAGCGGATCTAAAATGGGACGGACAATAAAATGGGACGGACAATAAAATTGAGAACTTTTTATAAATAATTCATCTACTGGAATCCAACTAGAAAGTTTGGGCTTTTATCCGTTGAGGATATTTCTGAAGGACTTTTGTCTTTTTTTACAACCTGTATTTGGGTCAATACCTCAAATGTGGCAACAATAATAAAACAGAAATAAAATAGCACAGAATAAGATAAAACGGATCAAAACAAAATAAATATACCAAAATAAGATATAATAATATAAAACAAATAAAATAAGAAAGTAAGTTAAATGAGGTAAGAATGGCAAAGCAAAGCAAGGTAAGGTAATCGGAGATGAGATAAAGTGTCTAGGTTTTATGTCTTTAGTATTATTTGTATTTCTGAGTAATCCTACTTTTTCCGACGGAATTTCTAGCGTGTTCAATTACTGTGTATCAATTACATACAATGTCTTCGTTATTCGATGCCGCAACCTTGGTCTCGATGGCAGAAGTCCTCTCCAGCGAAGTATTTCACAGACATCACAAATTGTCTTTGTTGGAGTATCCACTAGAAACTTATATACTATTATATTATCCCCTCACGCCACGTCCCTTGCGGCGTAGGCAGAGAGAACAGATCGCCAGACTTTCCTATCCTTACACACACTTCAGGCTTCCGACACACTCGTGCAATTTGTGATTACTTCTACTCAAAACACGACCGTCCTTGAGAATCTGGTCATGTGGAGCCATGTGGTTCTTGGACGACCGAGCTTCCTTACACCTCTTCTTTCTCCCACAGGTATATTTTCTTTGTTAACCTTTCATCATTGATTCTCTACATGTTCCAACCATCTCAACTTGTTCACTTTCATTTCAGTGACAACATCAGTTTTACATTCACTCAACACTCTGATCCCTTCATTTCTTATCCATATCTTGCTCCACACATTCTTCTCAGCGATCTCATCTCGACAGCATTTATACCTGATTCTTCCTTCTTCAGGCATGTCTATGCCTCACTCGCATACATCAGTGTCGACTACAAACTTCTATCAACGAATTTAGTCAACCTTGAACTGAAAAGTTTTGAAATACCTAATAGACGATACCCATTATTAGCTGAATACACGTAGGTGGAAACATTTAAACAACCCCAAGCGTTGTGTATGTTTTCCCCTATATTCGTGACTGCGGCAATATACATAAGTGTGAACAGAATTGTAAATGTGCCTTTTAAAGTGTCAGGTACGATATAGCTCGGGTATCAATGGCTCTAAAACACTGCGTAAATAAGTATTTTGTAAATAAAAAATCGAGTTTGATTGTTAAGGGCTTATATGAACTGAGCAAAAATCGTTCTATTTTTGATTCAACTTTTTCAAATTTTGTATGAGAATGTTAGCACTCAGTAAGAATAACGTAAGCGACAAAGTGAATTATACCTTTTTTAAAGAAACCTGGGAAGAAATTTAAAAATCTAAAACAGCCGATTTGTTAAGATTATAATTACCAGTATTTTGGCTAAATTATACATTTATATCTGAAAAACTGAATGGAAAATCTTCAGACCCCGTAAATTTTAGGGGTACTTTAGGAATATTTTTTTATTCAAGGAATTTCCAAATACTGTAATTCTAGAACAGCCGATCTGTAGTCCATACTTTTATCTATCACTGTTTTCATATTCAAGACGATTCCCTCAGTATTGGCTAAGTAAGATTCAGGGCGCCGAAGCCCCCTGACAGCATATAGGGCCTTAACCAAATCAAACTACGTATTTGAATTCTTCTTTTTCAGCTTTCAGATGCATTGTTGAATATAGGCTTCGTCTTTGGCCCATCCATCGTCCTTCGACACATTTCTATGCATCATTAGACAACCTTTCCAGGGGTCTCCTGGAGTCCTGGCATCTGGCAACATGCAGAAAGTGAACGCCATGAACCGCAGAACAGCGGTAGTTGGTTCAAGATCAAAAATTATCAGAAAACTTTCCATATCTATTGCATAAGATGAAAATTCTAAGGACCGTGAATTTTCTATGAATGAGGTTATAACTTAGATCAAATTAAACACGAATCGAAGTGTGAGGAGCTTGACTTGCCAGTAACACTCCATTTGATCATCTTTTTAATCTTCTTCTCCTTTATCATCAGCTTTCTTCCTTCCACTGCTGGATATAGGCAACTTTCAACTGTTTCCACTCGTATCTGTTCTGACCCTTCCGCATTCAGGTTCCTCCAGCGATTTGGACAATGTCGTAGGTCCATATCTTTTGTGGCCTTCCGACATTTTTTTAATGCTATGAATACAATTAGTTGCTAAAAAATAGCCGTTGTTCTATATACGTATGTATAGACATCTTGTGGTAGAGTTCTATGTAGACCTGTAGTAGATAATATCTGGTAGACAATATGTCACACAAAATGCATAAAAAATGTAGTTAGCGTGTCATGACTTTTGAGAATGTCTGATAGGAGATTTTTCAGTGTAAATAGAAATGACCTAATATACACATTTAATTTAAAAAATATGCTAGATAACCTGAATCGGAACATGTGCCAATATGTGAACTGCACCACTGTGAAGTGGAAGGATGAGTTATAGAGCATTTCTCCTATCAATTCTCAGGATCGATTTTTTTTTATATTTAGATGAAGACTATATGTGAAATACATACGTAGAGTCAATACAAGTAGACTATTTGTTCGACAATCGACACGAATCATCATATTTTGGCCATATTATAATCACAGGCGAAAAAATGTGCAATTTTTCAGTTCAGGAAAGATAGGGGGCCGTGGAGGAGCGTAAGGTAGCAGATTTCCTGGCTTTGAAACATTCGAGAATGGACCGGAATCACTGCCACCTAGAGCAGCCCTTCCAGACACAGATGTCTTACAAACTAAAAACTTGGAGGGGGTCGATTGTGAGAAATGATTCAACCCACCTATATCTTGTGCCTGCTCAACATCCTCATGTATTTCACAGCATTACCACGACTGTTAGAATGTGAAATAGGTAATTCGTTTTTCCATTCACAGCGTCTAGTCAATTTTTTTTTATTTTATAAAAAGGATCTGGACTTGCATACACAAACCCAAATACTTTCCTGCACACCTTGCACTAGGCTAAAAGCCTGTATCGCAAAGTGTGGAATACATCGCCAGCACCGGAGACTGCCGCCTCAACCAACTGCGCCGCCAACCATGTACTATTGATTCAGATAGCTTTGTAGATTTTCACGATCCTCTTAATCTCTTCTCCATTCTTCTCGGGTGTACCGTGTGTAGATTGTCGAGCTTTCGGCCTACTTGCTGAGGCCATCTTCAGGGCTAATGTAGTATTGTTAGTCCTGAAGATGGTCTCTACATTAGTACTAACATTAGTACTAACTACATTACTACATTAGTCCTGGAGATGGCCTCAGCAATAGGCCGTAAGCTCGCCAACATAACATCGACAATCTACACACGGTTCACCCGAAAAGAATGGAGAATAAATTGATTCAGCTTGACTTTTCATAATAAAGCTTTGTATATACCAGACATGACGCTACTTCCGCCACTCGATTCACCTCCAACCAAAGTTGCGATATTTACACCCCATTATCCAAGCATATTCTAATGTATTACCTACTACCTATTATAGGTAGAACTTCACATACTAGTTTATTGTTATTTGTTCCCATTCTTATCCATTCATACTTCAGTTGTTGTTCAGTGGAAAGTCTTTTAAACAGTAGAGTAGCTTTATAACGAAGAAATCTTTTGTTAACACCCAAATTAATCTAAATGAAATAAAAAATTTGATAATTTTGGTCAAATAAAAATAATACAATAAACGTTTTTGTTGCAAAGTATTTAGTTGTATAATCTCTCAGACTTACTTGGTCTGATGCAAGATTTCTTGTATGTGTTATTTCGTCAAATGTTAAGCCAGTTTCGCCAATACGAAATTTATACTTGTTCCTAAAGACTGACAATCTTTGAAATAATAAATTTCGACAATGAGTTTGAAGAAAAAAGTTCGATTTGAGTTACCCGTAATATCAATAGGTGACAGTAACAAGGTACCACTTAATAAAAGGTAAAGAAACATTTACTAAGTTGAAAGGTTTTAAACATATTATGTAAAGTTACTTTCTGAATAAGAACCCTTATAGCACATCACAGTGAGTTCCTGTAAACATCAGGTGTTAGTCGTTTCAACAGTGAATTATTTATTTTGGTTCAGTTTTTGAAATAGTCCATTTTATACTTTTGTATTAATCTTGTTTTATAATGATGTCAATAATGTGAAGGCATGGGGTATACTTACCAAAATTAGACACATTTTAATCAATTATTTCGCAGTAAAATAAATTAAAAACACAATTTAGTTTAGGTCAAAAATAGAGTTTTACCTATTGATAAACTAAATCTTTTCAGTCAGCAACATTTCTATTAGTTAAATTAACCCTAGTGAACATTTTTTATGATTTTCTTTATTATTATTCTACTAATATTAGAACTTGAGGAATAAATAATATAAACATGAATAATACTGTCAAACTTTGTTTCAGTGTTATAAATAAACATAAATAAATTAAACTACCAATGTAGAGATTAAAAAATATTAAAAGTATATTAGGTAGTATGTATATATTTGTGAATTATTTCAGATGCAAATCTAAAGCAAAGGATATGAGTGAAGAAATTACTTCAAAAAATGATGAAATTCTATTCTACTACCCCAAATTTCCACGACTGGTATGCAATTGTGTGTTTCCTTATATGTCCTCTCTCATTCAGCCCGCGATTGCCCACTGCAGGACATAGGCCTCCCCTCTCCTCCTCCACTTCTCCCGCTCCTGTGCGAGTCCCATCCACTGGGGTCCGGCAAACCTCTTAACATCGTCCATCCATCTGGTAGGTGGTCGCCCTTGTGGCCTTCTGTCGCCCCTCGGTCTCCACTCCAGCAGTCTCCTCGTCCATCTGTTGTCCTGCATTCTTGCAATGTGCCCCGCCCATCTCCACTTCTGCACCGCTATCCTCTCAACCACATCAGTCACTTTAGTCTGGCTGCGTATCCAGTCATTTCTCTTCCTGTCTTGCAGTTTAATGCCCAACATTATTCTTTCCATTTTTCTTTGAGCTATTCGCAGTTTGTTGGCAGTTTGTTGGCAGTTTGTTGGCTTATATGTACTCGTACTTATTTATCAATTATCTCAGTCATATTTACAAGTATCACATGTATACCTACCTGTGCTATTTTTACTGTTTTATGTCCAAATTCAATGTCATAGATTTTAAAATGTGATGTAACAAAAGGCCATACGATAAATAATAATCATCCTCTGTAGTTTGTTCCCTCGTTCATTCCTTCATTTAATTGAAATAGGAGACCTTCTCGACGAACTATGTGGTCGATCCATCTGGCACGTCTTTCTGCTATTCCATTTATTGCATTGAGCAGGTGTCCTCCTTTGATTGTGTTGAGAACTTCTTCGCTCGTTATGTGATCCCTCCAAGAAATTTCTAAAATTCTCCTCTGGTACCACATATCAAAAGCTTCCAGTCTCTTTTTATCTCTTCAAAAATAATGTTTTTTATCCATATGTTACAGATTCCTACAGAATACAACGTTAGTAATAAATCAAAGCAAAAACATATAAAACATTGTTGGATTTGCTCTTCCATATATTCAGATATCATATTGAATGGAAACAAATTGCAAGGTACAGTATAGGGGAAAATCTAAAAATCACCTTTTTTATATCAAAATGGTGAAAATGTAAGATCACTTTTATAATGTTTTAGATCCTAAGAAACTACGGCATATCCAAAAAGGGCACCAGTCGACAATGGAAATGTCAGATTTACTACTTCAAGTACATTTGCCAATTTACTCAACAAAACTCAACAGTAGGTATGAGAAATGTTGTGTACCTAAAGAACCCTATAATTACAAATACCCAGTTAATTCGAATAATACCGGTACTAATTCGACTAATGAAAATTTATTTTTATTTAAGTGTTTGTGAATTTATTTTGTGTTCGAAAAACTCCCGCATTTTACTATGGATTGCTGCGAAAATTTAAAATAACATTTGTGATAATATAGGCTCCCCCGTTTTCACCAACTTTTACCTAAGAAGGAGACCCCTAAGAAATTTCCATACAAAAACAGAGATAATATTCTATTTTTTGACACGCAGGCCTACCAACCACACCCTAATTCCATACAAAATGGAACACGCAACTCTCCTACGTTAGGTGCCCAAATATCTCTGCCCAGGCTAGGTGAGTTGCGTGTTGCATTTTGTATGGAATTAGGGTGTGGTTGGTAGGCCTGCGTGTCAAAAAATAGAATATTATCTCTGTTTTTGTGTGGAAAATTCTTAGGGGTCTCCTTCTTAGGTAAAAGTTGGTGAAAACGGGGGTTAGTGTCCTAACGTCACCGGTTTTTGAAGAAAAGGCTTTTCCTAGGAGATACCATGATGATGAGGGGATCCAATGGTTGTGTGGGGTCGAGTGTGGTATCGTATGAAAGGGCGTTGGAAAAGAAATTCAGATCTTAAGTCACATTTTGTCCACCTCAAGCCTACAAAGCATGCCGGGTTGGTTTGTTAAATTTACATAATATAAAAGGCATACACGAATAATATATAGGGCAATTGTTTTTTCTTTCAGAAAGACCCAAAACAAGCAACTATGTGGCGAATCTTCACGAAGACTTTTACAACTGGAGAAGATCACACTATACCCAGAAAATTTTCAAGCAACAATCAAAGGAGAGAAGGGACAGCGATGAAGTGAAATTGTTACAAAGTTATTGCAGTATTCTTGATAAATATTAATAAAAAAATATTGATTAATCAAAAAGCCTGTTGGAAAGTGCATCCTTCGCTGTATATCTGTTGAGAGTTACAACATATTTCCTCCGTGTTATTCTACTTCGTAGGTAGATAGCAATAGGATTCCCGGAGAAAAACTCGTCAGAATATTACTCAACATGAATAAATACCAAAAAAGACAAAAACCGTTTGAAAATATTTACGGCCCGAACTCTTTAGTTTGATTCCAGTAGACGAATTATTTATAAAATTATGACTATTTTAATGTCCGTCCCATTTTAGAACCGCTTATTTATTGGTTTATTTTCTAATCTATAGCAGTTTCTAACACATTGAAAGATATCGTATGCTAATAGATACAATTAATTTTGTTTTCAAAATTCTGTAAGATTTGAGCTTTTGTCCCTTGAGCATATTTCAAAAGGATTTATTTGTGTTGAGCAATATTCTTATGGGTCTTTCCATGGGAACCCTCTACTATGATAGTACCATGATAGTACCCATCAGTGGCGAAGGGTGAATTTCTGCAGAAGGGAAGCCGGGGCTAACATTTCTTATGCATGGGATTACGTCAGATTAGACACTATTATACCTATCATTTTTTTCCAAAAGGTAACTCGATGAGAATCGTGTTCTTAGGTAGCTACGCCTGGTACCTATGTATACCTAATCGACTCTGCCCTATTCCAACATGCATTCACATATTACAGCTACTATGTAATGTCAAGTTTACTGCAATATGATTACAGTCAAACACCCGCATAATATACAAAATTTGTCTTATTAAGTGCATGCATGTTGCAAATATTTAAAATACTATCTCTGTAGAACAAAAATAGGTCAGAATATACTTAGTATGTGAACATAAACCAATACAGAATTTGCAAACTGAAATAACTTGCATAACATATTATATTTTACCTAACATATTTGGATGGTGCTTACGAAGGATTAGTATGGAAGATACATGTAGTACCCTAATTTTTACATCATCATCAGCCTTCACTAGTCTAGTGTAGAACATAGGCCTCCCATCCCGACTTCCACTTTTCTCTATTCATCGCTAGTCTGTGCCACTGCTATTCTGCTACATTTCTAATGTCATCTGATCATCTCGCCTGTGGTCTGCCTGGATTGAATTCTTTCATACTGAATAGTAATCCCTCTATCTCCTTACGTCAGAACTTTTCCTGAATTTAGAAAGTTTTTATGATCTATCAATTGTAAAAATATTACTACAGGATTCAGAACTCAGATGGCTGAACAAGATTTGCCAACATAGTAATTGTCCAGTACTATTATGATGTATAGAATAGTGTATACAATACATATTTTTATTCATGGCGATTGATGTATAAACTCATCAGCCTATTATGTGTCCGCAAAATTCTGATAAACTTTAAGAGGGTGCAAAATAATTTATCATGCAATTAGTAATATATTTTCCTTATTTATTTTCATTTATCAGTTTCATATCACATCGTCAAACTAAAAATCAACAATTGTGGAAATACATAATACTATGTTATTTCAATATTGCCTATTTTATTCTATAAGCCATGATAACACCGCAGCCCTCACTCGTAACCTTGCGGCTGTCAATTCAGGAATATCGTTCGAATCTGAACCCAAGAGATCGACACAATGGGAAGTCCCCTTGATGAGAATAGCTGGCGATTTGTCGTGTAGATCTTTTGTGATTCCTAACCTGTGCCAAGGATCTATGGATCCGTGCACAGATATGAGATTCGTTACGTTTGGATTCAATCCTTGATATTTTTCATTGGTAGTTTCAATCGCTTTCCGCAAAAATTCTGCTGTAAAACTGAAAAAAAAAATGTAAACAGTTGACTATTTAAATCATAGGTAAGAATTTTGATATTATTCTCATGCAACATTCTAAAACATTAGAGAGCTTTTCATTGTAATGTTGATTGGTTTACTAACTTTTTTCCAAAAAGATCTTTACACATTTCCTCATCAAAATAAGATAAGCGTACGTTATCTCCGAATGGTTGCTTCTTCGAGTTCGTCGTTTGGTAGTAACCATATTCTGTACATGTTTGGTAAAGCCATAGGCGACCTGAAAGCAAAAAAAAAACTCAAAAAACTATTAAGAAATTGAGATATACCTAAATTATTTAGGGATGGAACCGGATTTATCTGTACCTATTGCACAGACGGAATTACATTAAGTTTTTTTTTTCTTTTTTCCTCAACAGAGACGAGAGGCATCTTCATTCACATAATGCAGCGTTATGTGAACTTCCTTGGGAAGGAAGCAGGGTGGGTGTTCCGACGCTTACAAGTCGGCTTTGACTGGCTTAAATGATCACTTTATGCCCAGGGCAACGTTCACCCATTCCACCACATCCTGCTGTCAATCGTGTATTTTTTTTGTTGTATACGTGTTACACCTGGAAACGATTTCACAATTAACCAAATTTCCGATGCTAACGCCATCCGTTGAGGAGGGGACGCAACATTTGCAACCACCTTTTTTTACTTAATATTAAGAAGGAAAAAACTTAATACTTATTAAGAATTTGCTAAAACAATGGGTATCTTCATTTAGTAACATGGATATGTTTTAATGTAGAAAAATACATCACAAGATTGTAAAATTCTTTGAACTAAAACCTACGCTTCATCACTTATCTCTGTTAACATAGTAGGTATAATATTATTCTTGGGAGGGCTTTATCAAAGACTGCGCTTATCTCAAAGTTTGCAATAATGTTTTAATCTGCAAGAGGACATAAATAAAAACATAATATGAATGAACTTAAAGTTTTTCTAGTGAGTTAATAATATATTACTTGTATAAACATTGGGGTCCCAGTACTCCGTGTCCTTGAAATAATCCACAAAATCTTCATAGCGTACTTCATAACAGTCTCCGTCAGAATTAGCTGGTAGTGAAATGTACGCAGCTAACTTTTCCATAGCGGTTCCATTACGACCTAAGATCCAAGTGCAAGTGGAGTTAATGTCGTCATCAGACGCATACTGGACCAATCCCGAAAAGAATCCGGTTATCAATGAAAAGAATGTTTGAACGTCAAGGTCGTATTCTGTTTCAATAGGTTCGCAAACACTGCAATGAAAGTAAAAAAAAAGTATGTAAGTAATTAGCTTTGTAAATTTTCACGATCCTTGTTTTCACGATCTTCTCGGGTGTACCGTGTGTAGATTGTCGAGCTTTCGGCCTACTTGCTAAGGCCATCTTCAGGACTAATGTATGTAATGTAACTAAAGATAGCCTCATCAAGTAGGCCCAAAGCTCGACAACATCGACAATCTACACACGGTACACCCAAGAAGAAGGAGAAGATATGTAAGTAATTCATTATTCAAATATTACGTTCTCAAATCAGAAATCCTAATGATATTAAATTTTATCTACGTACATCTTTACAAAATAATGTAGGTTGAGAAGTTTGCTTATAGGACGCGTTTTGTATATACACTTACCTATATATTTCTGAGACATAATCAGTCTCTTTTGGATCAAATAACTTCTGTTTAGTTTCCACAACAGCTTCTCTGATCAATTCCAAACATTCCGAACTTCCTTCGGACAGTAAAGCGTCGTTCACCGTCTCCAAATATTCTAGAAAAAACAACGCGTTTTTAATCTTCGCAATACTACCAACTCTTCGTGAGCATAGTTGAAGTAGGTTCTTACCAAAGAAGTCTGCTTTGGCTAATACTGGACCACTGGAAGCAACCGCCCCGTCAATGACATTAGGATACTTAAGTCTTATCCAAGTCGCCATATTTCCTGAGTATGAGCCGCCAAACACGATCACTTTGCTCTTAGAAAACATTTCATCCTTCTTCATTTCCTTTACTAAATAGACAACATCAGCCAATGCTTGATCAACGACGAGGTATTTCAGATTTTCTGTTGACGTGTCCCTGAAATTTGTCTGTATTAATTGTATTTCCTATGCGCAAAAAGTCACACAAAAGAACAGAGAACCTGATAGAAAAATGGTTCAATTCTTATCATCAAAAAACTACTCGAACGTTGAACCGTTTCAGGGTAAAGCACCTCGCTCAAACTGTGTTACCTACATCTACATAAATCATTGGAAAAATGTTTACAGACCTGAAAAAAAAATACAAACGGTAACAATAATCGGGTCTTACTCAAATGGCTTTGATTTTCCATAGTATCTGTGTTCAGTGTACATTAGGAATGCATTGATATCTCTCCCTATTTCATGCATGTGACCTCCAAGAAGAAATCCTGGACTTATAGTCCATTCACCGCCAAGAAATATAAATATTGGTCCACCTTCTTTGAAGAATTGATTGTTTGTTATGTACCTCTGAAAAAAGTACAGGTAACTATGTGTTTCTTTAGATTTTAAAGCATTGTCTATATCTTTTAACTTAGTTGATTTTCTCCTATCTAGGTGGGTTTTTTTTTATAAGTCGATTAACATCAAGTCGATAAAGAATCGACATACATGAATACACATCGATGGCATACGCAACATAACCCTTATTATTACTCAACACTGATGTTTATGCTTGAATATTTACATCACTGACGGAAATATATCAAGAGAAATATTGACGAGGTTCTCTGACTTCCAGATCATTCGTATAATATAACTGTTTCTTATAGGAATTTAAGGAAAAAAAATCTTATTGCAATGTTTAAACAATTTCTTACCATTTTATATGTACGGTTATCACCGGAATCGAAATGATCGATTGGTTGATCAATGTACAAAGTTTCCACGGCTTTAGGATCCGCATTTCTAGATCTCACCGGTGGCGGTGGTCCGCGTTTGAGAATTCGCAGGGGTGTTATTCTCCTACATTCTATCACAAATATTACAGAATTGAGACAGAACAGAACAACGCAGGCAAACACAATATATCTCATACTGCTGCAAGAAATAATCATAGAAATTCGAATGCATTATTGAACTAAGTATAAATTGATTGCAAACGCATAGAAAAAACCCAACGACTCACCTGCCAATCTGTAATTAACTAGTAACGATTGTTTGTATTAGGATCAGCGACTTTATATTTATAATGTTATTAAAATTCTTATCTGAACCTAGGTGCATAAGTACCTCTGTTTTAAGAGGGCATATTCACTGAGCAAAAATCTTTCTATTTTTATTCAACTTTTACAAATTTTGCATGAGAATGTTAGCGCAAAATAAGAATAACGTAAGCGACAAAGTGAATTATACTTTTTTAAAAGAAACCTGGGAAGAAATTTAAAAATCTAAAACAGCCGATTTGTGACGATTATAATTACCAGTATTTTGGCTAAATTATACTTTTATATCTGAAAAACTGAATGGAAAATTTTCAGATCCCGTAAATTTTGGGGGTACTTTAGGTATATTTTTTTATTCGAGGAATTTTTCAAATCCTGTAATTCTAAAAAAGCCGATCTGTAGTCCACACTTTCATCTATCACTGTCTTTAGTTTCAAGACGATTTCCCCAGTATTGGCTGAGTACAATTCAGGGCGCCGAAGCCCAATGACAGCATATAGGACCTTAACCTACATTAGTATTACCAATATGGTAAGTGAATATTCAATTAATGATAATTATATGAGGATACCTACTCGTAATAAAACATCATACCTTCTACAGCCCTGGAATATTAAATGTAATCAGGAATGCATGAAACCCTTATAGGTGGTACTGATGGCGATTAAGTTTTCCTTGTTATCCTAATTTAAAAAAAACCATAGACAAAGTTTTTTCTGTATATTCTGTTCCTTCGATTATAGTCTCCCCAGTCCAGTTCACCGTGGAGAAAGCAAGCATCCCTGACTGCCGCATCAGTCCGGAAAAGTAAAGTCTGATTTTTGTAAGTGTTCGCATAACTTCCGCACTTTACGATGGATTGCTGCGAAAATTTAGAATAACATTTGCGACAATATAGGTTGTGTCCTAACGTCGCCGGTTTTTGGAGAAAAAGCTTTTCCTAGGAGATGCCATGATATGAGGGGATCCGAGAGTTTAGTATCGTATGGAAAGGCATTAGAAAATAAATTCAGATCTTATAAGTCACGTTTTGTCCAGCTTAAGCCTATAAAGTATGCCGGGTTGGTTTTTTAAATTTAGCGTTGCGGAGCACGGGTGACTCAGCTAGTAAATAAATAAATATTATTGTTGCCTATACATAGATAGGCGCGTAGTTTTTTAAACACTACTAGGTACATCGCTCACAGTATAGCGAACTACATTTTATTACTACGTTTAATATTCCTGCATGTTAGAGACTGCATGTATGATAAAAATAAAGACATCTAGGGTAATCATATGCAAAGCAAAGTAATGTTAAAGTATAATTAAGTATATCTATGTACGTCATTCTGAACATACGAAATTATCATCACCGAACTAGAAGAAGGTCAAGATTAGCAAGCCTTGACTTTGCATGCTTATACTTATCAAAGTCTGAAATTTTTCGTTTGGCTTTGGTCCTGAAAATGATTTCTTTACAAAAGTTAAAGGTTTGACACTACATATAACGTTAAACACACTTAGACGTGGGCAACGTCAGAGGGGAGGGGGGGGGGGGCGAGATGGAATAGGTATATAATTTTTCATAATAAATAATAGAACTAATAAAAAATCACATTATTACCACACGTTTCCTCGAGTACATAGACTGACTTTTGAAAATTTCTAAAAACGGGAGACCTTAGATCTCGACAACCGTTACTAAATATGCTTTGGAACAAAATAGGGTAGATGCATTGAACCTTTTATCTAGTATAGATTATCTAGTATATCTATCTAGTATAGATTTCTCAAAATAAATTTGAAAAACACCTCTGATCTTTTTCCCGAAAGACGGAAACTTGTTTCCCGGAAGTCGAGGTGTAAATTTTTTTGTATTGATAATATTATGCATTAAAATCTAAGGCATAACCGTAAAAGTTTTTTGATTGAAGCGAAATTAACCCCAAAAAATGAAAAAACGCTATTTTTACCATTTTATCATGCGATTGGTCACGCGATTCTGAACCTTAATGCCGTGTGAAATGACCGTGACGTCATAGTTGGATCAGGAGTCTTAAGGCTCTTGGAAAAGTAAAACAAAATTCGCAAATGGGTGGGGCTATGACAAAAATTCCCCTCGAACCCCTTCACACCGCACCAAAGGAACGCCCCTTTTCTATTGTCTACGGTCCTGAGTTTTTTTTTGTATAGAAACTACCTGTGCTTAGTAAGTGTTGTCGGTATTCTGACAATAGATAATATTGTAGACAATAGATCTGTAGACACTGCAGCGCAGCGGTCAGGTAATGTAGAATTTTTACAAAATTCGGAAATAAATAACAAGTCACATTTTTTTAATTTTATAATATTCGTGCTGAACTACTTCACAGTTCACACTATGAATTTTTAGAATACTAGGTACTAATAGATAATTATATTTTACAGGATAGAAATTATTAGGTATCGAATCACAATACCTATTACCTGCATACCTAGGTATCTATTTTTATTAGTCGCTTGGAATACCTAATTTCATGTATCACTCGAGCTCGGGTGCTTTGTCCGAAGAGAGAGAGAGAGAGTATGTATTTAGATATGTAATTAGTACTTCAGTTACAAGATGCCCAGCTCAAAACCTAGGTATAAATTAGTAAAAATAATACTTATCATATCACTCAGTTTGCTAAGAGATAAGTGTAAGTACAATCAGTACAATGTGAAAATAGAACATACCTATCAGTGATAGGTATGATAGGCTATCACTTAATTGTCTGCACGTCTCATAATGAATATAGACATCTCCAAAATAATAATTATTATTAATTATAAGCTAAAATAATGAATTCATAATAGTATTTACCAAATTAAAGGACCTATTATTTTATTATCTACCCTATAGAAAGTATTATTACCTAGATTAGAAAACAACAAAAAGTATTTACAACTATAGGCAATAAATGGATATAACACAACAAAGGAGTAGATAATTGGTAATATAAGAATAGGATTTGCAACACCTCTGAAGTATTTTACCATCCATAAATCACATAGCTAGCAATAACAATAAGGATATTTTACAGTTCCTAATACTATTATGTATACTACAAAAATACTAGATACCTACTATGACTAGGTAGGTACACAATTTACCTACATATAAATATAACTCTAATAATATAAATGCTGAGTCAGTCAGATATACATATAACTAGAGACTGGAAAATTTCGCGATCGCGATAAAACGAATTTATTCGCGAATTTCGTGCTTTTTACGCGAATAACGCGAATTTCGTGTTCTTTTACAGGAATAACGCGAATTTTCGCATACTTGACACGAATTTTGACATTCATTTTGGAAAACATCGTGATTGAAACATTATCAAAAGGAATGTGGCTTTGAAAAAATCTTGCAAAAGGGGATTTTTTTGTTTTATTCAAATATTGTTGTTTTATTTTATTGTTACAGGGATTTTTGTATGAAATATTGTTTACGACCAACTTTTTTTATATTCTTGTATTAAAACCTGCAAAATTGACCACTTTAATGACATAAATGTATGAAAAATAACACCACATTTTGCCAAAACTATGAAAAATAACACCCCTTTTTGCAAAAAAATAACACCACATTTCTCGAAAAATAACACCGATTTTTTCCAGTCCCTACATATAACACGATTTACTTTTGTATGGTTCATCAGGAAACTTTTACACATATACATCCATACATCCGTAGCTGGTTACTCCCAATTGAGAAGGCCGTGGTGATACAGATGGATAGAATAAAATATTATATTGAACCTAACAATATTTTAAACCCCATAACAATAATGTGTTTAGTTGAATCTTGAGTGTAGATACATTACTAAGTCGAATGACGCGATATTTATCACAGGATATTTATCTAGTAATTGGCCTTCTTTACTTTTGAAAATGAAAGAAAATTTCAAATAATAATTATTTCCCTAAATCCATTACAGGCAGGTAGGTCCGTTAGAGGTGCCTACCTACTCACAATAGGTACCTACACTACCTACCTACTTGCTAATTCCTAATTAGTAATTATACCATATAATGTATACCTACTATACCTATGTACCTACTGCGTGAAATAAATAAAAAAATCTTTGAAAGTCCATAATACATCATATTTATCTATGAAGGAGATTTTATTCCAAGAACTTCATTAGTCGTGATGTCACAACACAGAATGTCATAATGTACTTTTTGTGAGAACAACGGATTTTCTGAATGATGTGGGTGAATGAAAAGTATTTATCTAAACAGATATACAGCGAAGAGTGGACTTTTTAAAAGAAAAGTGGGTTAGGTAATTAATAGGTATATTTTGTATTATAAAAAAAATAATAAAAAATAAAGAAATAAAAATTTCGTTGACAGTCCATAATCCATAATCCTTATTCATAAAGAAGATTTTAATGACCAAACAAATAAAAATATTTCATCTTTCAAAATATCTATTATGTCGAGTTTACATGCTATGATACTTATAGGTAGGTAAGATACTTATTATTTTTAATCTCCAGAATTAGATTTTATATTATAATGTATAATGAAATCAGTCATTTATTTCTAACCAATTGCACCTTTCATAAACTTCGGTAGACGACTAATCAAATTAAGTATATAAAAAATACGATATTATTTTGAGAATTTTTTCTCTAAAATACAGAAAAAAAACATGTTGCAGTCACACGTCTGATCGGCTCGAGAACATACCCGAGAATGAGGGCGGTTCTGTAGATGTAAATGGAAGCTTTGAAACTATTCTATGAGAATGTATGTTCATAAGGAATATAATCCGGTGCAGCTGAGTCTAGTGTATTTGAAACAATGCTCTTTAGAATTACGTAAAATACGGTTTATTTGATTTTACATAAAAAGTAAAACCATTACGAAAAAACGTTTTGGGTCATTCCCTAGAATTATAAAATACCTTTCATTTAAAAAAAGAATCATGTTTGTAAGTCTAGTAAGTTATGAGAAATCGCGAATGAAAAGAAAAAAATACCTCATTTTAAAAAATTTATTACGGAATAACTATCCAAAATATAAAAAAACTGTATGGGTCATTCCCTAGATAAAGAATTAAAAAATAATATATATTTTTTTCAAAGAGGCAGCTCTTAAGAGAACGGCGGAAACGCCCTCCAAAAAGTACCAAAAATACGAAGTTGGGCTATCCTACTGCCTTAAAATACAATTGTTTCATTTTTTCCTATGGTGCTAATTACCTAAGTTTATTCTTGTGTTACATAGGTATTCATTAAGTAGGTGCATTTGTCGAGATTCTGGAGTTTCTAAATTGCATGCCCTAATTTAGTCCTATATTATACATATATCACATCATTTGCTTGTCAAACAACTGTTTAATACATCCACAGACTATTAAAGTGTATAGGTTGTAGTTCTTTATAATTCGCGTGATATGTGATGATTATTCACTATCATTATCGTATTATTGCTATCAAAGTTTGAATTACTGTTGGAAAACTTTTGTGCGGTATATTTGTTAACGCTACTATGCACTAGCGGATCCAGGGGAGGGGCTAGGGGGCTGAAGCCCCCCCCCCCCCCCCCAAAAACCATGAGTGACAGTACTTTATATACAACAAATCTAGGGGTTTCAGCCCCTTAGCCCCCCCCCCAAAACGTTGGGTGACAGTACTTTTTACCATGTGACGACATTCAGCCCCCCCACCCAAAATTGAATCCTGGATCCGTCACTGCTACTATGTATGATAGCTTGGTAGCAGATAATCTGTACCTATCTACTATAGAGGTATAAATATGCCTAGATAGAAATAACACCTACAAAACCTCAACAACTCAACAAAACTTGACATTCAAATGATTCTGTTTTAGCTACCACTAGGTAGACTAGGTTTTATGACAAAATGTTCGCCTGTAGCGCACGTCCTTTATCATGATGCAGCCCAGAAATACATAAGTCCAGATGCGTTACGACTTATGAGTGAAAGACAACCAAGTTCATCGATTACCCATTTTTGAAAAAAATTCGCCTGCGACGCTAATCTATTTGAAGTGGGGGTTTCTTCACAAAAATACTGGACTTTTAATCTATTCTGTTTTATCTATCGCATGAAACTAAGTTTGCTACTCGTATGTTTACTGGTAGCCTCATTGCCTAATTTTATCTAACTGATCTAACTACTTTTACCGAAATTGCTCAAAATGCATTTTACTAACAAAAAATAAAAAGCATGCATCAAGCGCCATCTATTCTATGTGTTTAAAAACAATATCACTATAAAAATGTGTTACAAAATACACAATGTAACGTAAAAGCTTTAAATTGGTTCGACTCTTTACTACAAATATTACAATTCAGATTCAATAGATGACGCTGTGTGCCTTATTGTTTTCACAAAATTATGTGAACATTTTTAATCTTATTTATCAAATAAAAAAACAGCTTCTACGGCTTTTCAGTAAACATTAACGTGAAAAATAAACTAATATACTTACATAGCGAAGAGAGATCATAAGTATATGTAATGTAGTTAAGTATTTTGTTACGAATAGAGCCAATATACTATCATTTTCCTGTTTCCACATATGTTTGGTAGACTTTTGTACCCTACCTACAGGCGTTAAAGTACGTACACCCGGTACACCGAACATTTCTCGCTCTCTTCAAATAAAATGATCACAAATTAACGACAATCCTTCGACAATCATTGATTCAAGGCAAATTTCATATACAATACAATATACGAAACTGGACTGGAATAAGCGGTACTGAAAAGCTGTTTCGAGTTGCCATGGACAAGAACACTTTCTTTCTAATGATAGTCAACGTTGGGGGGACCTGACCTGACAACAGAAGAAGAAGAAGAAGATTGATTTGCCAAGTTAACTATGCCTAAATTAACTATGTAAGGATATCAGTAGATAAGTTAAGATTTGCCGACGATACCAGAGAGGTTGGGTAAAATTCGGAGGAACTCATCGAGCGGCTTCGTCGGGAGGAACTATGGACGACGAAAAAGTTGAAACCATCGATCATGAGGGAGAATTGGAGGTTGGCGAACATCCACCAACCACCCACAAACATTGAGGCAGTACTTTATATTCAACTAGTTTCCGAAGAATCACATTATTACCACATCGTTTTCTCATCATGTCATGAATGTACGAAAACTACCAAATTGTTTTGTAAGATGTTTCTTATGACTATACTCGTTTCTCCAAAACAAAAAAATCTTATCTGTTGCGTGTTTCTTATCATTACCTATACCCATTTTTCTGAAAAAACTTCCTCTACGGCGCTAATAAAGCCTATTGTGTATTCCTTTTCACTTCATCCATTTTTCTAAAAAAAAAATCCCCTGCGGCGCATTATTCCAACTCTGATAAATAATCTAAAATGGTATTCTACTTGCGACCTCTCTCGCTCATTTATAATTTCAAATTGGCCCTTCATCCAAAAATTTTCATAAAAGCATTTTCATAAAACATTTTCATAAAAGACAAAAAAAGACAAGCATTTTCATAAAAGAAATCGCCTGCGGTGCTATTTACATTTATTACACCTGACGCGATGCCAACATTACCATTTAACTGATATAACCTATGAACTTACCTTGCACTAACCCACTATAAACTTTGGTTGCCATATAAAAAAAAAACTTTCTATTGTACAGGTGGCACACCTAATTTAATTATTTTTTGCCCATCTATATGACCCTCTACTATCAGGGACGTGTCTAGTAAAATTATCAGTAGGTCATAATACGCGTATTATTTTATAACAGTAGTTTATTTATTTATTAAAAAAAATATAATAATTTATCCACAAACGGTGTCATTCCTAAGAGTCTCAAAGTAAATCTTGAGAAACTTGGACTGCATGGTGGGCTTCGATACGCCGTGCAGAAGGCTGTCCTGCTGTCATCTTGCAAGATTGTTAGAAGTTTACTCTCTCTATAGCTCTTAAACTCTCCTATGGTAGAGCATTTTTGTGCACATCATGGGAGAGGGGGACACACAATAGTATATAGGTAGTTTTTAGTTCTGTATAATAGTTAAACATTCCTTCCCTTCCCTTTCTTTCCTCCTTCCTTTAAGTGATTGGTGCCTGATGTGCTTTTTATTTCAATTGTTTAGTCAATGTTATTATTGTTTTTTTTTGTTTTTTTATTTTTTTTTTATTATTATTTATGACTTTATTTTGTGACTATGTATGTATTATGGTTTAGTTTTTATGTATTTTAATTTTGGTAAGGCTTAGTTTCCTTTATTAGTAGTATAGATTGCAACTTAATTGACAAAATTTTGCTGACATAAATGTGAATACATATAAGTAGGGCATCACTTATGATTAGACTTTTTTTTGTGTTTATATGTACTGTGTTTATATGTGTGATGTCTGTTTGTATTCCAAAGCTGAATAAATAAATAAATAAATATGTTTAAAATTTTATATTATTTTTATTTTAAATCTAGTTTTCATGTTTTTGTATTTTTTTATATAAATGTATTATATAGAGATTTTTTTGTATACTTTTGTGCAAATGAAATTGATTTGAAATAATAAAATAATATCTACAAGACGTCGGGTACCTACTGTAAGCCGTACCTAGGTATGAAGATTAGTTTTACCAATTCGTTTTCAAATTATTATGTCTTTCAATTAATTTTTACTACCAATTTACCAAACACCTATACTTTCTCGCACACCTAACAGTATAGGTATTTAGGTAAGCCGTGAAGTGTAAAATAGATAGATAGATTATTTATTGGTCATAATATAGTGTACATATAAAAAACATAGGCATATTAATTCATTTGTATTTAGATTCATCAATACGCGAACAGCTCATCTATGTTTAAAAGCATAACCGTGGGTGAACTATGTAGATCTGATTGCCCTGTATCTCACCACACGGTATAAAATCATTACAGTATAATTCAGCACCGAGATTCGAACGCGGTACCCCATTTTAAAAATAATAATACTGCATAATCTCTCGGTAAAAAAAATAGTGACATTCATGAAATATTTTCGTAAATGACGGCCCTGTCAATTTTCCTTATTCTATTGGCAATAACTTCACATAATTTGAAACCACCAATCAGGCGAACACAAAAAAAAGCGCGCGCGACACGTGATGTGATCTTTATCGTCCAGATTGCGCGCGCATGTACTCTATCATCATTTACCCGTATCATTGCATTGTTATGTTCATATCCGACCATCTATCTCTTTTCAGTCCTTACATTCGTGCGGAGTCTGCGAGCGGTATCGGTCACGCGGATACGAAATCGCCGTCGTTTGATTGATGTAAATTGTGACCTACTAAAAGTGTTTTTTGCTGTTGAACTTTTTAGTGAAATAAAGCTTGTTTTTATAGTGAACTTAAAGTAAGTACTTTCGATTTTCTATAAGGCACGTACTTATTTCATTTTGATAATTCACATTTCAACTAATAAGTTTGATCATCATGTAATCCTTTTATTGTTTTTGTGTTGTCGAATCATCACGCTCTCATAATTAATGTTTTGCACGGTCTTTTTTGTTTTATTTTGACTTAGAATTAATCATTTTCACAATGTTTTTTGAGTGCTTTGTACTGTATTCTTAGTTACTGCAATAATCCATCGGATTACCGGCGCATTGACGGTTATGTGGGTGCGTGCCGGCTACCCCCGGTCGAAAATCACCTGTTGATTTTGATCGTTGCATATTCAATTATCTTAACATTTGAGAAATCTCTTATAATTTATGATATAAGTATATAATATGCATATTCCTACTGAAAATACGCATAAGTATTTCTATAGTTTCTGGCCATTCAGATAATTCTTAAAAATTTCAATTTGTACCCACGCCATCTTTGATTATTTTGCTGATTACTTACACATAGACAGATAGGTTAGATAGGTACCTAAATATCAGACAGGTATGCAAAATTTGTACTCCAGTATCATTACAAACAATTATTCAATAGTAGATAATGTTTTCGTGGGATGTGAAAGCTTAGGTACTTTCTTAAGGTAATTCTGTGACTCAAAAACACACACACCTACACAGGTACATACGCACGTGGCAAAGACGACACAGCAGTCGCCATCGGCTGTATCGGCGCATTCAGTTGCAGAGAATCAGTAATTGTAATCTAATACACGATCATCTGGTAATAGACATAGACTAATCTACAGTCTAAACATTGTAGATGTTTAGTTTTATACAAAATGCACAAAATCGATAGCGAAAATTTTGCCTCAGTAGTTGTAAGTATTGCCTACTTACACGTATACATGTTCAATATTGCAATAGTTCGCACACTACTCCTTGTTTCATATAACTTGGCCACTGGCTACATAGTAATTCTATACAAAAAGTGTGACAAGACGGATGAAACGAAATATAGTACAGGTAATCTGTGTGTGGTCTTCTTACTATTAGAGATGCGCAATAATTAGTGAGGGGCGATAGTGCAATATATTTTACAGTGAAAATAGTTGTCTCGTTTACAATTTACAATATATTGTAATAATAAAATCACGGTGTAGGTACATTGGTGTGAACAGTTGATTAATTAGTAGGTTAATCCTACTAACATTGCGTGGAAAACGTAATAAGTTGATCGTTATTGCTATATATAATATGCAGTGAATTATTTTGAAATTGACTCTTGATGCAAGTCGTTGAATTATACTCAGGTACAATTAATAGAAAAAATTAGGTCACAAGACAACATCATATTTTCAAAATAAGTAAATACCTAGTTGGTATTATGTTCACATACTTAAGCAAGAATTAGGCAGTATGCATGTAAGGTACCTATCTATACCTATCATATGTATTTCTATATTAGGTAGGTATGTTGAAGCCCAGGTGTCTATAGTTAGATATAGGTTTGGATCTTATAAAAACAAGCTTCTTTTCACCGTTTTTATTTTTGCCTGTTCTGTATTTTTGTGGTGTGCTCATTTTTCGTGTTTTGTATTGTTTGTGTTAGGTTATCCCAATCAAGATGAGTAATGGACATAGAACTTCTAGATCTAATAGGGATAACGTAAACCCCAATTTCAACATATTCAATTTCACAGTTCCTCCTCCCTCTCTCTTCTCAAGGCCCCCACCACCAGTTCAGGCCAGCAGACCCCCACCTCCTATTCATTCTATGAGACCACCTCCGCCTATCCCCATTAACCGGCTTCGGCCTCCGGTTATTTCAAACAGACCCCCTCATTCAATTTCTTTTAACAGGCCCCCTGTTTCCGTTTCCTCATCAAACAGGCCCCATCCTCCCGTTATTCCAAGTAGACCCCCACCTCCTCTTCTTGCACACAGACCCCCACCTTCCTCCGTTCCTCCTAACAGACGTGGCCAACAAAATCAACCGAACAATACGCCCGCTATAAACTATGAATCTCATAATCGCACAGGTCAAAAGAACTCTGGAAATCGTCCGCCTTTTCCGGTAAATTCCAAAAAACCTTCATATGCACATTCGCCATTTCCGAAACAACCAAGTCAACAGATTAAGACCAAAAAAGCGGTTCATTTACCACCGGAAAATCTAGAAAACAAGAAATCGAACAAAAACCTATCTGAGGAGTCCATGGTCAAATTAGACAAAGCATTAAATACATATATCAATGAAAAGACGTGCGAAAGGAAATCAACGACTGTACAAAGTACTAAGAATAAGTCACAACCTAGTAATGACAAACCTGAAAAAATGGATTCTTCAAAACCTATTAAAGATAAAACTACGAGCAAAGTTCAACCTAAAAATGACAAACCTGTAAAGATGATGACGTCTAAACAACACTTGGAATGTCTGTATAATAAGAACAAAGCCGACAAGAATAGTAATCCTCAACAAACTGTTGAAAACACGAATCTACTACAACCTAAATATGACAAACCTCTAAAAGTGATGACGCCCATAGAGCATATGGAATCTCTGTATCATAAGAACAAAGCCGACAAGAATAGTAATCCCCAACAACCTGTTGATAACACGAGTCTACAACAACCTAAATATGACAAACCTGTAAAAGTGATGACGCCCATAGAGCATATGGAATCTCTGTATCATAAGAACAAAGCCGACAAGAATAGTAATCCCCAACAACCTGTTGATAACACGAGTCTACAACAACCTAAATATGACAAACCTGTAAAAGTGATGACGCCCATAGAGCATATGGAATCTCTGTATCATAAGAACAAAGCCGACAAGAATAGTAATCCCCAACAACCTGTTGATAACACGAGTCTACAACAACCTAAATATGACAAACCTGTAAAAGTGATGACGCCCATAGAGCATATGGAATCTCTGTATCATAAGAACAAAGCCGACAAGAATAGTAATCCCCAACAACCTGTTGATAACACGAGTCTACAACAACCTAAATATGACAAACCTGTAAAAGTGATGACGCCCATAGAGCATATGGAATCTCTGTATCATAAGAACAAAGCCGACAAGAATAGTAATCCCCAACAAACTGTTGATAACACGAGTCTACAACAACCTAAATATGACAAACCTGTAAAAGTGATGACGCCCATAGAGCATATGGAATCTCTGTATCATAAGAACAAAGCCGACAAGAATAGTAATCCCCAACAAACTGTTGATAACACGAGTTTACAACAACCTAAATATGACAAACCTGTAAAAGTGATGACGCCCATAGAGCATATGGAATCTCTGTGTCATAAGAACAAAGTCGACAAGAATAGTAATCCCCAACAAACTGTTGATAACACGAGTCTACAACAACCTAAATATGACAAACCTGTAAAAGTGATGACGCCCATAGAGCATATGGAATCTCTGTATCATAAGAACAAAGCTGACAAGAATAGTAATCCCCAACAAACTGTTGATAACACGAGTCTACAACAACCTAAATATGACAAACCTGTAAAAGTGATGATGCCCATAGAGCATATGGAATCTCTGTATCATAAGGACAAAGCCGACAAGAATAGTAATCCCCAACAAACTGTTGATAACACGAGTCTACAACAACCTAAATATGACAAACCTGTAAAGGTGATGACGCCTAGAGAAGAGGATGAGGTCACAAATAAATCACAGCCTAACAATGACAAACCTGACAAGATTATGGAATCTGCAGTGGCACAAGATGATAAAGCATCCTTCCCAGACACTCTAAATGATAATATGACATGTACATCTAGCGAATATGACGAAAATCACAAAGATTTCGGCATAATTCAGCTAATGATTGAAGAAATGGAAGAAGACGAAACAAGACCGATACCACGTATTCCACATCCTGAAACAGACCCAATACCTCCTCCAAGCCCTAAGCCATCCCTTTACACTCCGGATGTCATAATGAAATACATCCCCATATACCCCCCTCAAGGTTTACCGTTCTTAGTAAACCCATACGATCCAGCAATAATTAGGCAAATACCGCCATATCAGCCTTTATTATTAAACCCGGACAACACTGAGAATAGTGCTCTATTGTTGACTAACCCTGGAGCGTGGGAAGCAAATATGGGTCTTGCACAATTTTCACATCTAAACACGGTAAGATCACTTTTCATATCATTATGCACGTACCTGTTTTGTTTTTTTACTCTGTAGCACATTGTATTACCTTTGTACGCGGATAAAAAAAAGTAACATAGCCTCGGGTAGTTTTATACGGAGGGCTCGACCCTACGCCGAAAGTCAGGCTAGCTCTAAACCTGTACTCATAATATGATGTGCTTCGGAAATATAGCCTTGAACAAATGTTAACTATGTTTTGAATTTTGTCACAATTGCCTCTTCATTAATGTTATTTGTTGTGTGACATTGATAATGTGTTTACTTCGGCTTCAAATTTATCCCTTAGATAATTTGATACTATACAGTTGGACTTTCTGCATATGTGTAGGTACCTTTTGCTTCCTATGTATTTGTTTTGATATACATAGCTTTTCGTGCAACGACAGGTTTCGGTACGGATGATTCGTCTTTCGACAAAATACGGTAGTAATTGTCACTTAATTGCGGTATAGACTATATGTCACCAAATTCCTGATTATGAGATTGTCCACTGCCGTAATAAGCTAGAACCACAGCGAACTCAACTTGGGTATTTGGAGTTTTTTTATCGAACAGTATTTCAACCTTTGTTCCATCTATTTCAGTCACGAAAAGTCTGAGCTTCCTTACGCAACAATCCCCACGCAACAATTCCAATCCCCATATTATTCCACGCGTGAGAAATTATATGCATATTTTTTTACGATTGCATCTCATTCTCAACTTTCTGGCTTTCTGATGGTTCTTGCTTAAGCAGTAGGTAGTATAGTTATAGTAGGATGGGGAAGTGTGCAATTTCATTCTCCCTGTCTGATTCGCAAGGAACTCTGCGTAAGGTAAAGTTTGTTCAATATAATAGTAGTATATACTAATCGCGCTGCTCATATCTCCACCCCATGGACGGTCCTTTATCCCTACTACACTTAATAATAAGTAATCGTCCTATAAAATTTATCTAAAAATACTAACAGCTCTTGCACAACTGATGTCCTTTATTGGTTAGGCAGTTTTATTACTTAGAAAGGTGCTACATCCTTCAAAACCTAAGTATATTCGGATAGCATTGTAGATTTTCAAGGTACTTGTTAATATATTCTCCATTCTTCTGGTGTGTACCATGTCGATGTTGTCGAGCTTTCGTCCTACTTACTGAAGCCATCTTCAGGACTAATAACAGCGAAGAAGCTACTATGTTAGTCCTGAAGATGGCCTCAGCAAGTAGGTCGAAAGCTCGACGACATAGACATACACACAGTATAGTAGTATCGCGAGGATAAAGGCCTTTTTTGTAGTGTGAGACAGTGTAACTGCACGATGCGTTAGGCAGGTATGCCCGTCCTTTCACGAACACTACAAAAAAGGCCTTTATCCTCGCGATACTACTATACACCCGAGAAGAGTGGAGAAGATACTGAGTATACTCTTACTAGTCTTGAAGGGTCGCTAGCCTTATATGGAGCTGGGCTGGGCATGTTGCCAGGTGCCAAGACTCCCGATGGACCAAGAAGATAATAGAATGGCGGCCAAGAACAAGCCGAAGAAGCGTCGGTAAACCCCAGGCAAGGTGGTCCGACAATATCAGGAAATGGATGCAGGAAATGGTGCCGGTGGTGGATGGATGCAATGTGCCCTAGACAGGGAAGTCCTGAACAGATTTTGGAATAGAATTTACTTTACTTTGTATATAAAACAAACCGATTCAACACATAGATACCTACAGTAGTACGTTAGTACGTGTAGAACAGCTTCACGATTTGTATTTTTATTTACAGTAATAAGAGCAACAGAAATGATAATATTTACTGAACACACTAAACCTCAACCATCGAAATGTTTGTCAAACAAGAGATGTGTTTGTAAATACACCAGTAATTTTCATCAGTAAATTATTTTGTTACACTAAAACATTAATTTTATTGTATGACTATGCATCACATGAGATCAGAATAACATTAAACTTTAAATAATTACGTAGAAAAATTTACAAACAAACTGAAGTGTTAAATAATAAATAAATAAATGTTTATTAGCCACAAATTAAGGTAACAGAGAATAGTAGTATGCTAAAGGGAGGACTTATTGCAAAAGCATCAATATCTTACAGTCAACCCGAGGGAAAATTACCTATAATTTTATACCTACTAAGGTACGTAAGTTTTACGTCTTTCGAAAGACTTCGTGTCCACTCATTTGTAATTCTTCTTCTTCTGCTAGCCCACCTCCATTCACTGCTGGATGTAGGCCTCTTCCATTCCCTTGCCAGGTTCTGCTGACTCTTTGGACAATGTCGTCAGACCACCTTTTGGAAAGTCCCTTAAAAATTATTTGTCCGGTTGTAATTGAATGCCTACCTATAGTATTAAATTTTCGTTTTGAGTATTTTTGAGTGAATAAAATCGGAGAGCGTATTACAATTTAGATGAGTATGACGGAAGCGAGGAGCGTGTATGGTGTTACGTAGCAATCTGGCCTCTCTTCCTACCATACAACATGCAAAGGACTTAGCATGATAGATAGATACTATTAGATATGACGGCTATACCATCATCCAACAATGAGATAACCAGTAGGTGGATGTGCTTAAAATAGTACACACAATAAACGCAAGGAAACTCAAAGATTATACCTAAGTTTTTTTTTAACAATTAGCTTTCTTTTTATGAAATGTGACCATCAAATTAGGTACAAAATTAGTATGATCGTATACGTAGAATATCTTACCTTTTCTACATGAACAACGCGATAAGAAATTGTCTCTTCATCTTATCATAGCTTTGAAAATGTTCTAAGTTTATCCAATCTCTTCAAACAGAATAGTAGAAGGAAATTTTCGTTCGTCGATTCTAACCTAGCCCATACCGTGGAAACATAGGGTGTGGCTTGTTATAGCTCCGCCCCTCCATAAAATGAATATACCTACATAATACTTGTTTAGTAGCTATATGTACATAGTGATATTACGGGTATGTATGCAGGTATACTACACGCAAACAGCTGAGCCATTGAACTCAGTCTAAGCAGTGATACATTATTTTGTTCCCCCTACATTTAGACGCAAACCAATACAATATTGTTCCGCTCTTTATGTCCATTTGCTGTATTTTTTTTAAAAGAATCTGGAGTCACATGTAATAGTAAGTACTTTCATGCACAATTCACAGTAAGCTTGTGTCGTGAAGTCCGCAATACATCGTCAGCACCGCGATTCGAACACGGCGCCTCCAAATTAGAAGTGCGTGCGTGCTCTAACCATCTCCACCAAACATGTATTCTAACATCCCAAATGATACTTTCATACTTTACTTTTTTCCTCAATCTGTACTTTCAACTAAGTACCCAATTTTGTAGACTTTCGCACGAATCCATCGGTTAAACATTTTTGTCGAACTATTCAAGATTCCACTACCAGTTCTGGCACCATCTTCAGAATAAGCTATGTGGAGTACTTTTCTGCACACTTCACAGTAAGCTAAAAACTTATATCGTGGAATACAGAATACTTTGTCAGCTTAGAGATTCGAACCCGGCACCTCCCGCTTGTGAGTCCCGTACACCAGACAACTGCGCCAACCGTACTCAAATCCCTTATTTGTTATACATACAATCTAAAAAGCTGGTATATACTCGGCCTCCGACGGTTGTATAGTTACGAGATTGGCTAAGACAAGTATTACTCATACGGCTATAGATACCATTTTATTGGCTAAGGTAGTATAATGTGTTCTTACCTGCGATCTTTTATTATACTTAAGTATTATAATTTATGAAGTAGGTAGTATACATAATATTATCTACGCCCATCATATTAAGTATTCCCACCACAGTACAAAACCAACAAAACACTTTTGTTACGGTTAACCGCTCAAAGCTGATTGGTCACGTTTTTATTTATTTATTTATTCATTCCTTTATTCAACAATATTTATTATTATTTTATAAAGGTTTGTTAGTAACATGGCACGAATGAAAGCGAACGAATCAAGATGGTTGGACATATGGACAATTAGATGGATAGACATGGACGTTTGGGCATGGTTAGAGAATGAATAATGAAAGGATGACAAGGAAAATATACTTCAGTATTGTAAATGGAGTGGATAAGATTAGATGGTTAGTGCATCGTGTATATATAGAGAGAATGAAAGGATAATAAAGAAAATATACTACGTAGGCCGAAGAAGAGGTGTAAGGAAGCGCAGCCATACAAGAACCACTTGGCTCGAACAGTTGTTCAAGAACGTAGTGTGTGTATGGCAAATTGCATGGATGTAACTGAAGCAAGAAGTGTGTGTAAGGATAGGGAAGTCTGGCGTCCGCTATCTCTGCCTACCTCTCAAGGGATGCGGCCTAAGCCTCGGTTGCTCAACAAATGGTATCGTCGGCCAGTAACAGTAAGAAATATTGCTATCTCGTTTACACTTTCGCTTTTTGTTACGCGCGCAAACTAGCCGACGATACTATTTGTCGAGCAACCCAGCCTAAGAGGATAGAATAGGAAAACTGAAATGACCGCATATTCAAAAACTAAGAGAACCCCATCCCAAACCCATGAACTAACTTTAGATTTAGGATGATAAAATAATTTTAAAATTTCTGTAGTATGACATTCTGGTCAACTCGGCTACCTATTATAAAAGGTCAGCCTTCGCCACTGTTTGGTAGGTCTGTTTATATTTGTACTTACAACTAATCGTATTATAAATAAAATCAACAAACAAACAGACTTTCATCTTAAACGCTTTATTTTATTATTGAATATCACAACAAAACTTTGATACGACATGCTGTAAATCACTCGGCACATAAAATATTACGTATATTAGTTGGTAGTATAACCAAACAGCTAACCTCTAGGATCATAATAATAATATGAGAATAACTTACTTTTACTTTTTTTGCATCATACTGTGGTTCAAGAGCAGAATATTATTATTATTAAATAAACTAAAAAAACTCCACTCTCCGGCATGACAGCTTTTAGGCCTTTGCGCCGGAGAATTGCAGGCATGTACAAAAAAAAAATATCAAGACTCAAACACATCAAATAACCAATAAACAAGGGATGAACACATATCAACTACCCTCACAATATCGAGAGGACAGAGCGCCAGACAGCCCTATCCTTGCACCCTCCGTCACATTCATGCATGAAGTCATACACGCTCTCCGATTCCTTTTACTCAAAACGTGTCCATCCTTGAGGATTTCGTCGACACGATCGGACCAGGTCAGTCTCGGGCGGCCGCGCTTCTTCACCCCTCTTCGCTCACTCAAATATATATTTTTTTCTCATCCTGTCATCTTTCATTCTCTCAACATACCCAAACCATCTTAGTTTGTTTACTTTCATTCTTGTCACAACGGGACGTCCACCGAAAAGATGGAGAGAGAGTTGGACCTCTTCATCATAGGAATGAAACTTGAGCCCTGACTAAACAGATCCAAGATCTATTCAATAAGGAAGAAGAAAGTAGTTGAGCAAATGATATGGGTCTCAAATATGTATGAATTTTGCAAAATATCCTGACTAAAAAAATATTTACTGTCGATCTACAATATCGTCCCTTGCTCAGTAGGCAGAGAACACAAAACGCCAGACCGCCCTGTCATTACACACATTTCTGGCTTCCGTCACATTTGTGCAATTTTAAATTTAAAGTTTGTTCTCCGGTTTCTTTTATTCAAAATGGGTCCGTTTTTGAGGATCTGACCGACGTGATCGATCTAAGTCAGTCTTCTTTCAAGAAAGTTTTTTTTTTCAAGAATATATTTCCTATCCAATAAAAAAAATGCTAAAGTTCTGTATATGTATGTAAAAAGAAAATAATGGATTTTATTGCCCCACTAGGGGATAGCCTTTTCTGGAGCAACAAATCATATTGGTCATCCTTTCTATCTCATTACTCATTCATTCTCTCAACGTGTCCTGTACATATAAGCTTATTCATTGTCATTCTAATCAGTCTACACCAGTCTTACAGATTCTCATATTTCTAATAACCACATTTTTTATCCGACGATCTCTCAGTATTCAAATTCGAAGTCACAATATCCAAACTCAAACGTTGAAGAAATGGTTTAACCCTACCTGTATTGTAAAACTACCGCATCCTGGGACGCGATTCACATTGTTTCTTCCTTTACTTAAGGCGACTATTTAAGGATATATTCGCTTAGTAAGGATGTTGCGATTCTCGATGACAAACGAATTCCTTAGCGAAGGCGAACGTCCTTAAAATTGTCCTTAAGTTAACGCCGGGTATTTACTCTGGCGATACCTTAAGGATGTTGTTTTTACGAGTTAAATTTGTAATAACGTGAACTTATTTTGCACATAAACCTAAGTAAAAATAATTATTACTTATTTCTGCAGTCGTAATTTATCCCATCCGCAGCTGAGGTGATCTAAAAATACCATTTTTTCAAGTTTAAACTTGTAGTATCGAACAGCGTATCGAATGCCAAGATGGCGGATTTTGACATATCCTTCTGTGAAACAATAGAGAAGGGAGACAATAGAGTAGGACAACAATGGTATCACAGGTAAAAAAAAGGTGTAAATAAGGACTTTAGCCTTACCACGCGTTGTAAGGATCTTCCTTAATGCTTAAAGATCGAGAATCGTGTTTTTGTTAGAGACATCTTTTGCAACGGACGGTATCCTTACTTAAAGAGACCTTCCTTAAGGTAAGAAAAAGATCGAGAATTCCGCTCCTGGCATCGAATACTAAAAATGATTTTTTGCACCTATTGGTTAGTAGGGAGGGAGGGTGTTCGGTATCGCATGTATAAATAAATATGTAGAATACATTCAGTCCTGTTAAGGATCTTGAGCCGCGAAGTTGTGCGTCTATTAACTGCTCGTTATCAAAACGTGTGATTCACTTAAAATAATAATATTTTGGTTTATGTGTGTTTATTAACGGTTAATAATAATAATATAATTATTACTTTTATGAAACAAAATTAGTGCTGGGCGATGAGTGTCTTTTAATACACATTAAATTATCGCGTACGATTCAGTGACAAATTTCCGAGATTATAAACATTGTGTGTGTAGTAAACACGACAAAACTATAAAAAAAACTATCAACAACAAATTTTATGTGACGTTTATTTTGTGTGATATTTTAAACAACATTATCCCGCACTACAAATACCTCGACCACGAAATCTTAAATACTTTATTTTAGTATTTAATTTCGATGAGATGAGATGAACTACAATGTTTGTTCTGTAGTGTAGTGTACATATAGAACACTGTCAAATGGATCATTGATATCGATAACCCAGTTAAAGTATTCTAGTAGGTAAATTGAAACACATCAGTTGACGTGCAATAAATTTTATCGACAATTAAGATATTCCACACACATTCAGATGGTACATTGTTTAAAAGTAAGTACACATTCTGTAACTATATTGTCGAAGCGCGGCCCCACTTTTTGTGAAAAACGTTTTTTTTTTATTCATAAAAGCACTAAAAACGATATTATTTCGCTTGGCTCGACTGCGGGTGCGCACAGAAAGTGTGACTTTCTGTGCGCACCCGCATATGTTTTTTTAACGAATTTAGTAAATTTAGAATATTTTGGACTTGAAATGTCGCTCCTATCAAAAGTTTATCGTGTTTTAAAAAGCCGCTAAAAAGGGTATTTGTCGCTCGATTCGGCTGCGGGTGGGACTAGGCGTGCGCCCAGACCCACCTGCAGCCGAATCGTGCGAAAAAATACCGTTTTTAGCCATTTTTTAAAACAAAATAAGCTTGTCAATGAATGGGGCCGCGCTTCGACTATAGTTCCCACATTCTTAATTTTTTGTGCTATAATTGTAATCTTAATGGTCATCGTTTTTATATCAGTGCGTAAGGAAGAAAAAATGTGTTGTTTTTATTTACTTAAATTAAAAACACTAAATACGTATAAATTTCAGTGATAAGTAAGTAATTGAATTAAATTTTTATTATCAGAAAATTATTTAGATTTGATTGCTGAACAAATTAAATTAATGTATAAACAACTTAAAGGTTAATAAAAATAAAACAACATAGTCATTACAAGCAAACTTTATGATTTATTAAGTTTTTCTTACAATACAGGATGATTTGTTTAATTTCTTTCGAGCTAAAATTTTGTTAATAATTAATTCATGTCTTATTTCTATTAATGTTTCAATTCAACTCTATTTTTGTGACGGTCCTTCCGAGAGAGAAAGATTCTTGATAAATTCCACAAGATACATTGTCTCAGACACGGTCAAAATCTTCTCACAGATTCTGATCCATCATGGTTATGTTCTAATACTAACAGAAATCAAAACATCATCAACTAATTGACCAAGCATTCCGGATATTTCTATTTTACAGCTGCACACAATGCGTATGCAATCCTGCAGCCTATAAAATCCCCGATTATCCCAAAACAAAGAAGATTCATAAATGATTCTAGTGTGATATTCTGATTGGTTATTTATTTGCATGTTCGAGTATGTGGCCCTCGGTATAAGCGGCTACTCCGAGTTGGTCGCTTCATCGCATAGATGACTTGCTTTTTCGCTTTCTCTAATACTCCCTAGCATTACCGTTTTTTTAAGACTAGTCTCTTCGCGTCTTCATATAATGTGTCCGAAAAGCGATGTAACTAGGTATACGCTGTTGGCATATTGTGGATAGCTGAGTTTCTACTTGTAGTTCTCGCAATATGGATCGATTGGTTCCATATTGGTTGAGTTTTAGTGTATTGAGGATTCTAAGTGTTGGCCCGAGCTCACCTTCGCGTGTCGGGTCACGTCGTCCGCATGACGGGAAACCGACTTCCAAAAAAGATCCTACATATATTCAGAGCTGGCGGAAGGTAGAAGGAAACAGAGAGCAGCGGAAAAGATACTGAGATGTTCTACACAACACATTGAAGGATATAAATTCTCAAAATGACTCGGAAAACTTGGTGGGTGATCGCTAAAAACCAGCGGAGGATCTTCAATAATTACACTGGCCCGGAAAAGATCACCAGCCGTTGAGCCGTTACAAATGAGGAGCAGCCTTGTCCAAAGTGTGACAGAGTGTGCTTGTCTATAGTCGCCTTCAATGGCATCGTCGGCAGGACCAACAAAAACGTGGCAGCGATTCTTCCGAGTAGAGACATGCTCCGGGCTCTTGGCATTATTTAATATTATTATGGATTCAGTTAGGATGTAGTTTGAATGAACGAATCATGCTGTAGCCGTTGTGACTTGTAGTATGTTTTATGTGATTTAATATAATTTCTTTCATTATGTACGTGTTGAGTACGGTGACAGGAAATTTATAGTCCATACATTCACATTTCACACTCGCTCCGTACTCTAACAACCAGGGATACACGCGTCTAAAGTATTTTATTTGATTTCTTGCGTTATAGTAGAATTTAGTTCATTCCTATCGCACGCCTAGCATTTACATTTGTAATCTTTTTAAACGGTTTGACAAAGTTTTCCTTTACACATGTTTTTTAATTTAGATTAAACATTAATTTATTTTTAATGGAGAAGCTTGATTCTGTGAGTAAGTCCTGTTTTTGGGGGGCATATAGCCGTCAAGCCGCTCCGATGTGTTTGTCGGCTCGTCGCCACCTTAACTGGAACTCTGTACACCAGGTATTTATGTGATTACAAATTTGAACAATTATCTCATTTTTTCTGTCAAATAGTATTCCTATTGTGTATTCTTTCTATCAGGATTATCCATAGGTATCTGTGTTCCTTTTCAACATAAACAAGAAGCCCCTAAATACGATTCGCACCAATTGCTGACAGTTCACGATTTGATTCAATCGGGAGGTGTTGTGATTTATATTAATTGGTTCCCGGGGAAGAACCTATAGGATTGCTAAACATGAATGAATCCAAACAAAGACAATGTATGCAAAATATGCTCAACGGATAAAAACCCAAACTTTCTAGTTGGATTCCAGTAGATAAATTACTCATAAAATGTTGACTATTTTATTGTCTATCCTATTTTAAGTCCGCTTATTTATTTGTTTATTTTCTAATCTATGGTTGTTTCTAACATGCCAAAATAAACCTTATACTAATAGATACATTTCTTTTCTAAGTCTACTTAGATTTGAGCGTTTGTCCATTGAGCAAATTTCTTAAGGGCTTTCTTCTTTTTGGGATTTCTTCATGTTGAGTAACATTCTTATGGGTTTTAGTCCGGTCACGTATAAATACATGAGTACTGATACGTCGAGAGAGAAAACATTGGCTTATAATTAAGTACTCAATTTAATAATAATAATAATAAAAAAATTTTATTCAAAAAAGTAGTACATATTACATTTCATACATACACATAAATCAAATCAACAAGTTTTTTTAACGCACTACCTTCCCAAAAAAGTAGGTACTTGTGTATGGGAAGGGATAGCCGCCTCTAAATAATAATACATATAGATACAATCATATTAAAATACAAATACAAAACTGTGTATACATATTATGTATACTACACTATAACAGCCTAGAACATTTACACCAGTCCGTGTATCGTATTATTGTTACAGTGTATACACCTATGCAGTTGACAAAATATAAAACTATACAACAACAAAAATATAAAACTATACAACACCAAAACTACAAAACTGCAAAACCGGTGTTACAATCATACAATCTACCGGTGCTTCACCATTATGCATCTTGCACACATTAACTTATAAAATACATACCTATATATATATTAATATATCCCACCGCACACCATATTACGAAACAATCACTCTAACAATCTCTCTAACAATTTAAATTCGCGAAATATGTTTTTCGTTTAAGAATTAGGTATACCTATTTCTACAACTTACCAAACTATATGTAAAAATAGTACATACCTACACTTAGGTGATTGTATGAAATTCAGATTAGCTACTAGACAAAAAAACATACCTAACCGTCTCACGCCTCGGCGACAAACCATTCAAGCGATTAACAGTTTACTTTGACAAATGGTTGTCAGAGCGTCTAATGGCACGTGCGTTTTTCTATCATTCTAAAACTTCCTATTGAAATTAATCTTCGAGAATTGATACATCTTTCAAATAGGTACTTACATAATTATTTTCTATTTCGTTCTTTAGACGAAATCACAGAAATCATGAAAAAACAGTCTGACTCATCGTAAAACGGGGACACATGTAATTCTTCGGAAAAAAGAAAATTACTCGGCTAATGTTGAAGACATCATCTTTAAATCTTGAAACATGTATGAATGAGTACATGGTTGGCGCAGTTGGCTGAGGCGGCAGTCTCTTGAACGGGAGGTGCCAGGTTCAAACCGCGGCGGTGGCGATGTATTCCACACTTTGCGATACAAGCTTTTAGCCTAGTGCAAGGTGTACAGAAAAGTATTTGGGATTGTATAATGCAAGCCCAGATCCTCTTTTAAAGAAAAAGAAGTATATGTTTTAGTGACTCTAGTAGTTAGAAATTGGATTGTGTAAATTTTGACCATGAAAAGACAATTCCAAAATTACCTCAAAGATTTTCTCAATCTTTAGATTAAGTATTCTTGTACATAGTTTGTCAGATATATAATTTGTTTCACTGTTTGATAAGGTGTTTAATGTAAAATGCAGTGACTCCAGTGGATATTTTTTTGAAATGCTCTCCCCTTTTATAGTTCTTTTATAAAATTGACTTAGTCGTTACGTTGTTCTAGGTTTGCGCTTACACTCTCATACGATATTTTTCAAGCCACTTAGGTGGCGCGACATATAACAATGTATCACAGAATTAGTGATCTATATAATGTAGATTTTTAATAGAAATATCTCTGTATAGGAATACTTATGTATTTTTAAACGTCGTGTTTATTTTTACAGCTGATTAATAAATAAACATAGAGATTTGAAGTATGAGATATTAAGTGAATGTTTCGAGTTAATGTGTGACACATCATAAACAATATTCTTATAATACCTATTGGAATGGTATGCCGACTTATTGCTTTGTAAACAGTCACAGGAATTACGCGAAATTTTTGCTGAAATTAATTTTTGGACATTACTATCTATCTATCTATCTATACTCTCACGCCACGTCCCTTGCAGGGTAAATAAATAAATCTTTGTTGGCCAAAGAAAAATATGCATACTTACCTAATTACAAAAACAAGACAATCGTAGTGTGCCAAAAGGCGGACTTATTGCAAACGCAATATCTTACAGTCAACCCGAGAGGACAGAGCGCCAGATAGCCCTATCCTTACACCTACTCATAGCTTCCGTCACATTTATACAATCTGTCATACACGCTCCCGATTCCTTTTACTCAAAACGCGCCCATCCTTGAGGATCTGGTCGACATGATCGGACCAGGCCAGTCTCGGGCGGCCGCGCTTCCTCACGCCTCTTCGTTCACTCAGATATATCTTTTTTGTCATCCTTCATTCTCAACGTGCCCAAACCATCTTATTCACTTTCATTCTTGTTACAACGCTAGTCTTGCAGTCACTCATTTCCCTAATAACGTCATTCCTTATCTTATCTCTTAGCATTTTCTTACACATTTTTCTTAACGACCTCATTTCCACTTCATTCAACCTGGATTCGTCCTTATTCAGCCACGTCCAAGTCTTGCTAGCACAATACTAAAACCATAATAAGAAACCAACTTTTATTTGTGCTATATCTTATTAAAATTTAAGTCCTCCCCTTCCAGCTTGGAAGCTCGTGACGCCCAACACTGAATACATGAATTTGTGCTCTTATCTATTTATCAGCCTCTCCCGGTAATTTTACATCCACCGTACCTGTAACCAACGCTGCCCTACCTTAAATTCGACTCTATATAGTTACGGCCCTGCTCTGAAGTCATCATAAGTCATACAACAAATAGATAGCAATTTAGTCAAATTAGGACAAGCGAATGACAATGCAATAAACAATAATTAAAATGTTGTAAGATTAAGATAAACATACTTTTATAGCGACATAAATGTATCTTCCCTTTTTAAAACTAACTTAATATTATTAGGAATCTACTAATTTTATTATCTACCTCAGAACCATTAATGTCATACTTTACAATTTAAGCGGATATTTATTATTTTTATATATTTTTTTAAATGGATCGCCCGAATTTCGTTTTTAACCTACATTACTAAATACAGGAGACACTAATACGAACATTGCTGACATTTGAGAACAGGATATTTCTCAAAATATTAGGTCCAAGACCTGGAGTTGCAGTAGGAACCTGGAGACTGAGAAGCAATGAGGAAATTCGTGCATTAACGGGACAACCATTCACCAGCGACCATTAATCCAGAAGGCGACTGGCCTGAATCGGACATGTCGTCAGATCGGTTGAAGAAAGAGCCACAAAACATCTCCTGTAAAATAAACCTGTGGGCAGGAGACCTCTGGGAAGACCAAGACAGAGATTGGTGGACAATGTTACCCGAGATCTGGACGTACTAAATGTTGGCGATGACTGATGGGAGTATGTTGATGCAGACAGGAAGGCTTGGAGATCCATTGTTCTGGAGGCCAAAACTCTACCGGAGTTGTACGGCTATCGGAAGTAAAGTAATGCGAACATACGATTGAAGCTAGGGACGCAACTATGGCGTCACGGCCATTTCCCGTGGCATTAAGGTTTAAAGTCGCATGATAAAAATGGTTAAAAAAAATACCCTATTTTTTCGACACATATTTAGTAAGGTTGTCGAGATCTGTATTAAGATCTCCCGTTTTTTGGATTTTTTAAAATGTCAATATGCAATAGAAGTATAGAAATATAATAGAAGTTTCAATAAATTAAAATGCAAGTGAAAATATGTAATCCATTAGGTATAAGTCATGTATAAGTTGGCGATAAAAAACATACCTAATAAATCTTTAAAATAATGAGGCATACTACGTAAGTGAAGATGATTTACACTGATTTTATTTAGTTTTTTGTCCCTCGTCGTAGTATACACTGACTTGTTTCTTTTTTTAATAATAATGTTTCAAAATATAGAAATTATAGAGAAATATATGATTGATGATAAAATGTATGTTTAAAACCGAACAATTGCGGGTTAAACCACTAAAATCAATCTTAAAATAGACGAACCGATATGCCTATTTCTAGTCGTGCATAGTTTGGTATTATTAGTTCGTTTAATAAGAGTCATAAAATGTCTAATTTTATTTCCGATGTATAATTGACTGCCTCTATTTTTGCTACTAACTTACACATATGTATTAGTTATACTTATTTATATATTAGTATTTTATCTGAAGTCAGTTTAAAGAGCTTAAATTTCTTGTTATAGATAGGAGATGCTGATTTGTTTGTAACAGCTGCCACTTTTAGAGTTTAGTTTGGAGATCTATTAGCACTCATTGCTTTTGAGGAGTGTGTATGTCTATATGGACTTGAGCTATATAGGAGGGGGGAATTTGTAGGTATTGGGGGAGGTAGGGTAGACCACTGTTTTAAAATTCTGCGGTGAAATGCAGAAAGAGTTTAACAAACATTATTAAGTGTAGATTTTTCTTATTTATTTATTTTTATTTATCTAATGCATAATTTTGTAGGTACGTAACTCTTTCGGCATTTACGTTTTTTGGAATATTTATGTGTGCTCTCAATTGTTGTGCATTTTGTTCATAAATTTATAATAAGTTTAAAACGAAGTATTTTAAAATAATTTTAGAAGCAATAGATGGTGCTTTGGGTATTTTTTTTATTTTGAACCTGTCAATTAATCAAGCAGTATTTTTGCCATCAAGACTATGTTTAAAAACGCAAGCTGTTGTGGCAAATATTGTCAGACTTTTTGAAACCTAAGTTAGACCAAAAAACGATACTCTCGAAAAAAATCTTTCGTTTTTCATTCTGGAAAAATTAAATAATTTAGTACATTTTGTCATATTTGTTTCATTATTGAACCAATTAATAATTTATTTATTCGTATAGTTTAACTTACTATTTTACTTTATTTTATTTCTTTTATATTGTTTGATCTTATTTTATTCCGTTTTCATCTGTTTTATCTTATTTTGTGCTATTTTATTTCTATTTTATTATTCTTTGCACATTTGAGGGATTGTCCCAAATACAGGTTGTACCTTGTTGGGCAATTCCAGCGTAAACTGTTATGTAATAAAATGTGAAAAAATTTTCAAAAAAAAATCGTGTTGGTTGTTTTATGCGTAATACAATTCAAATTAAGAATGCATGTAGAACGACATCCGGAGGTAATGGAACGCAACGGTGTGAACATTTAAAATTAGTAGACAATGTATAAAAAAGTGTGTCGACAACAATATAGCCATTAATTCCATGTCACATGTGGAGTGGTATTGTTTTCGTCCGAACCTGTTGAGACTTCTTACGATAAACAAATAACACTTTGTCATTGTCAAACCGAGAAATGCGCGGGAGGAGAATGGATAATATATGCGAAAGCTGCGTGGATTTAGGCGCCCATGCGAGAGTTTAATCCATCGATATTTTCGATACATTTGTTCTTGAATGTTTTTCCCGTCATTTTCTATTACTCCCGCGTCTGAGAATTCATTTGTATCATTCTCGATTACTTCTTTTTTTTTAATTTGTTAGATCTGTTAAATGAAATGAAAGTGAACAAGATGACATGGTTGGGACATGTAGAGAGAATGAATGCTGAAAAGATAACAAAAAAGATGTGTAAAGAAGCGCGGCCGTCCAATAACCACATGGCTCGACCAAACACTGGTGCCCTATTCCACGCACTTTGACATGCTTTTTAGTTGGGTTATTTTATTAGGAATATTGGAATCGGGAGCTCGCGCGAATACAAATCAAAAGTCAATCTAAAGTGTTGGCGATTATAGTAACTACCAACTACTACGAACTAAACTTATTCTAAACCGCAGTATAACGATAATTCATACCTACGTCATATAATAACTTTATGTTTTTAATCATAGGTAAGCTGAATATTATTTTAATCGTATTTATCGATTTGAATGACATATTAATAGGAAATTATTGTTCCAAACGTTTGACCAGACTCGTCTCTCAAGAAGTAGTTCACAAAACATTATATTATTATAAAACTTACGACCTGTCATAATCTCGTCTCATATTAATGTTCCGTTGTCTAGAAACGTTCAATTTCTAATCCAAATAGATCGATAGGGTTTAATTCAAAACCTTCCACAAAGGAGGGATTTTTGGAAATTCCGCCCCAACAATATCATCGGCCCGTGTTTTCTGAGGCCGGCCTATTCCTCTTTTCAAGTCCCACGTTTCTATCTCAGGACTCAGCCCATCTGTCCACTCCCTGTCTAGCAACATGACCTGCACATTGGCATTTAAATTTGGCAATGCAATCCATCATATCGGCAACTTTTGTCCGGCGTCTGATTTCCTCATTTCCGATTTTGTCTCTCAGACTTACGCCTAACATTTGCCTCTCCATAGATCGCTGTGTTCATTTCAGTTTCTGTATGGTCCTAGCAGTTAGCGTCATAGTTTCCATAGACCATACGTGAGCACAGGGAGGATACATGCTTCAAATACTTGTATGTATTATTGTACTTGGTACAAATATCATTGCGTACTTGGTGTGAATATCATTAGAAGCCTGTTCAATAAAAAGCCCACCCTATCGATGCTTATGTAGTTCATCGAATATTATATTTACTTTAATGTAGTTATATAGGTACATATAATAATAAAGTGGAATTCTCGGGCACAGGTCGCAATAAAGGTAAACCGTTGACCGGCACAGTTTTCGAATGAATTATTATAATGACTAAACTGTCGCTTCAAATAATATGAAATACATACCTATACATAATAATAATTTTAGTTTGCGCATAAAACGCATACGTGTGCAGTTATGTGTGTTTCAACCACGGTGCGGTAATAAATTATCCGTTTCTAACATTTACAGCTAAGTCAATAAATTAACTTTAAATTAATTTTGACGTTATAATTTTTTACCTTGCGAAAATCAATCGCAAGAAATTCCAAATGATTTTAATATACCTAAGGAAATACACATAATAATATTGTAGGTTCTTATATAGGATTAGAATTTTATGCACGCGATACATACTTAGTATATTGTTATATGTTTATTGGGGTTAAGTATGTTTTTAGGATTTGCTTTATAATTTTTACTTGCCAAGTGCCAACACATTTCACTGAGTATACATGTTATTATCATTCATGATTGATAATTATATAAACTCATCAGCCCTAAGACTGAGAAACATTCACCTATCCTGATATCATGTCAATGAATCATATCTTTAGAAGCTTGGAGCTTTATATATAAGACTTAGATTTTGCTAAATCATAATTTGCCTGACTATCATTTAGATTTTAAGCGTAATCATTTATACATATGTAAAATTTTGGTAATGATTACTATGACGTGGTTGATAGTAGCCCGCATGTAGTGTGTGCATATACTCGTAGTACTAGCAGAGGTATTCTATTCACATTGATAAATGTGACAGTTTGTGTACTTGTTACAACTAGTAGTTTACAAAATATAAAGACGATGTTTGCTGAAAGATTGTGTTGTGTATGAAAAACATGTCACCGGTTTATAAACAAACGGAACTTTATATTCTATTTGAACTTTTGTGGCATTCATTCACTTTTATATTATTACACGTCTCTTTATTACTGATCTGATAGTTTGTTTTTATAATGTAGTACAATGGAGCAAAAGTTTATGCTTGTAAAAGCTTTCGGAAACGTTTAAATATAATTAATTACGCACTTAAAGCTACCGAAATGACACTTTATTTCATATTTATTTTTTTATATCAACCTAATACAACATGCGGAAGCTTTTTGAGTCTAAAAAACTGAATAATATTAATACCTGATCGTTAACGTTCCTTATCGAGAATGTTGTCTAATTTGTATTACGATTTATTTAGTTCTTAGTTCTAATTATCTTGTCACCGTTTCCTTTAAAATTCGATCACTTTTTATGTAAGAAATGGTTTAAAACGAGCCTAGCTTTATAAATCCAGCCAAGCAAGTCTAATGCAAAGTATAAAACATATCGAACGAAGTATTGGATATTCAGACTATATTGGAATACTGTAGGTAGTAAAGTATGTGTTTATATCGATCTACCTAATTTAAACCACACATGTTGACTTCGGGGAATGTCTTGTCGCTTTTAATAAAACGAACGAAGAAAGCGTTTTCTGTGTTGACGTGAAAGAAAGATATTAATTGTGTATGTATTTTGTATCGAGGTACATACAATATTTTCAGGACTAGTATACTCAGTTTTTTAAACCTTACTGCGCAGGTAACAGCTTTCTAAGTATAGCAATAAAACTTCCTGACCAATAAAGGAAAGTTGTAAGTCTACGCGCAAGAGTTAATGATAATAATTGGACTATTTTAGACGCCGATATAGTTTCAATGTATCTAATTTTCTTCCAAAGCATATTCATTGTCGAGATCTGAGGTCTCCCGTTTCTAGACTTTTTTAAAATGTCAATATGCCTACTAATTCTAATCAAGCCGATAACGCTGTTGCTGTCCCTCTATTATATATTTAGTTCTATCGGTGGGTTTGTTACATTCACGCATCGCCAAGCGCGTAAACTGTTAAAGAATTTTCTGTTAGTGGAAAGCGACAAATTACTTCAAAATAAATTTAGATCTTAATAAATCGCGTAGGACAGTAGCGTTATGTAGAATGTATGTAGTAGCTATATCTTAATATACGTAAATATATTATATACCTAGTAATAGCTTGCGATGAGAGATATCCCCCGCATTTGAGAACAGGGTTCTCCACCTAAAATTGAATTATATTTTCGGTGCCCAATTTAAGTTTTTCTCTGCGGTATCACTTGCTTCCTGGTTTTTGTGGACGATTACCCGGATTACCCATAGGTGGTCCCACCAGATGAAGGATGTTACGGGGATATTGTTTGTAGAGCAAGTGTGTCGGTCGGAAGACAGACCAGAAAAAAAAGTATGAAAATTTTCCATTGCGGTTTTTTTTTAAATAATTTCACAAACTACTGACGCATTTTTGACAAAACAGAACAAAAATTGTAGGAATCATTTTAGGCTTTCTATAAAGACCTTAATTTGTGAATATTCAATATTGCGTTTAATGTTTTTTCACGTTTTGCGAAACTTAAAAAAAAATGATTTTAATAAAAATTTCGCAACATTCAAAGGCGAAAGTCACATACTCGTATTAAGGTCTTCATAGAAAGCCTAAAATGTTTGCTATGATTTTTGTTTTGTTTTGTCGAAATTGGGTGAGTAGTTTGAAATTGACAAATTTTATACTCTTTTAAATTTTCAAAAGGCAATAACTCCAAAACGGTTGATTTTCAGTCGTGCATTTATCAAACTTTTTTATCCTCCAGATTTAGAATTTATTAGTGTTCCTGCACTTATCTTTTCGAGGACGACAAGCTAAAGGATTTTACATTTTTATCCTTAATAATGTTGAAATTTTCGTATGTAGTTTGGCGACCCTAATTTGATCGCTTAATAAGTACAACGATACTGCGTGTTAAGTGTCACATAAATTATAGTAAAAATCCCACTTCTCTTCTCAGCGCTAATTGTCCTGATGACATTATGAGAATATTATTAAAATGCAGAGATTCTCAATATATATTATATAACATACTCGTATACGAATGAGCAGTAAACTTTAAAAAAAGCTTCGTTATAAGTTTAGAATAAGTACTCCACGAAATGGAACGTTTTACAGTAAATTCGACTAATACCTACTAATTCGACTAATAGTTAATTCGACTAAAATCAATATTAAATTCATATTTCATACTCACTGTTCACTTCACATCATAATAATTACAACTGTTCTGAATTTTAAAATACGAGAATGTAAAATGTATGAAATTAGTTGAGTTATAATTATTAGGATTAGTCGAATTAACTGGATACCATTTTGACAACGGTGGATATCGAAACGAATTGACAGTAATTTTAACTAATGACTAAATTGACTTATTAGGTTTTTACCAATTCGACTGAAATCTAACTCTATTTCTGTGTATCTTTTAATTGCTGTAGGTAGAAATATTGTACTAAGTATATCTTATTAATGTGAATTTATCTGGTACTTAATAGTAGTACAGTAATGCATATTTTATTGACCCACAAAAAATATATAAAACATGGTAATAATACACAACAATAATAACAATTTAAAACAGTATGATTTTTTTTCTCATTCAGCAATCTGATATTAGAAAACACTAAAGACTTGAGCTCATCTCATATCAGCAATCTGATATTAGAAATGCTTAATCAGAAACTTGTTATCACTTTTACTCGCATAGTTAGCTAAAATATTTTTAAATTTTATCTACTGATTTTTGACATGGTATGATTTCAGTTTGGTAGAAGTGTATAGGCATAATTTGTCGAATTGGAGAATGATTAGTCATTAGTCGAATTTACCGAATTAGTCAATAGTCGAATTTACCGAATTAGTCAATAGTCGAACTTACCGAATAAGTAATTAGTCGAATTTACCGGACGATATTGAAAATATTTTTACTTTCTCGTAGAATTTTTTGTGTGGTGTAACATATTGTCGATTTGATTAATAATAAGATTTTACATTAACAGATTATGGACTACCAAGGGAATGGGGGTTCTGTTCCCATGCATCAGAGACCAGAGAATGTATACATTCCCGTTGCCGGGCCAAGCGGCGCAAACCATTATGTCCAGCAGACTATTCTGCAGAGCCAACAACCCCAGCTGAGTAAGTAGAACAAACTTCGCTAGTTTTTTTTATATCTATATTTTATATGTGGATGAATTAGTATTTAAGTCTAAAGTGTGAATTGTAACCCCCTTGGATAAGGACACTGAAGGAATGTAATTTAGGTGTGGGGTTTGCCGGGGGGTTCTCTTAAGGCTAACCCTGGGCCCACCTCTTAATAAGATTTGCCTAGAAGTGCGGGTAAAGAGCATATTCTTTTCACATTATTTCGATAGTGCCTTAAAAGCTCTTTATTATTATAATTCATAACATAACTAGCCTAGTTAAGGGCTTGGCACCAGGAATGACGTCACAGTCTTTTCCCACGGCATTAAGGTTCAAAATCGCGTGACAATCGCATGATAAAATGGTAAAAATAGCGTTTTTTCCATTTTTTGGGGTAATTTTGCGTCTATCAAAAAACTTTTACGGTTATTCCCTAGATTTTAATGCATATTATCACTACAAAAAAAAATTTTACTCCGCGACTTTCGGGAAACGAGTTTCCGTCTTTCGGAAAAAAGATCAGAGGTGTTTTTAAAGTTTTTTTTTGATAAATCTATACAAGATAAAAAAAATATTTTACGGTTATTCCCTAGATGAATGTTCAATGCATCTACCCTATTTTGATCCAAAGCATATTTAGTAACGGTTGTCGAGATATAAGGTCTCCCGTTTTTGGAAATTTTTGTAATTTCGGTATGCACACTCTTAATATAAGTAGGTATATTTGTCTTATTAACTGTTATGTGTTAACCTATAAAACTTATTATAGTGTGCGGTGCGGTGATATTAAAGCCAAGTAATGAATGAATTTATTATTGTTCTCCTAAGCGAGCCAGCTGCGAGTGAACTAAGAATAATGGGATTCAAATAATAACTTTAGCACAATTGCTTTAGGTATCGTCGTCTATAACAAATAGGACCGCCACATTGCTCTTAATTGTAGTGTCGACATGAGATGTTTTTCTTTTTTGTATGATAATTTGATTATGTTTTGTTGAAGTCTCTGTGGGTGTCACATATAATATAAAATAAATAAATAAATGAATAAACGTGGTTTATCGGCTACCACCGAAGTCATCCAATTCGCAATCACGCACGTCATTCTAGATATAATAATACAACTGAAAAAATTATAAAAAAATTATGATTTTTTAATGCATATACACAAGATGTACCAACTGTTTTTGTACGGTTTTTCTTGGCATTATAATGCTATGCGTCTTTTCCTCTCATCGTAAACATTTACAACTAAAAACAAGCCTAATATTATATAACCTATGTAAATAAGGGCGACAGTTTAGGGACATGTTATTTATTTGTTGTACACCTGCAAAAAATAACAATGTAATTTATTAATCCATGTTGTCCACCAGTTACATAACAGTTCTGCATGGCCACAGTACGAAATTTTTGTATACAAGCAAATTTTGCAAATAAGAATCAAACTTTTATTTTATATCACTAGTGGATTGGAAATGCGCTCGACCGTCGATCGGGATGGGTGCCAATTCGATCTCGGATGCTGCTTTTCTCGCTTCCTGTGAATTGTACCAAAAATGTATTATGGTTTGTTTCTGTACACCCCAGATTCATAAAAAAAATCTTCTCTTCCCAACTTACATTATTTTAACGAGAAAATTTATCGAATTGGTGCGAATCGCACTGCGGGCTCCTAGTACTATTGTATTAGTTATATGTTCTTTAAAGCACTACAATCGCCTATCGCAATTGTGATTAACACTGAATAAACAGTCGAATATACTAGAAATAATCACATACTTATAGACGGATACATCCGCGATCTGCATAGGTCATACGGAAACCAATACAGAACATACTACGAAGACATATTCTTACTCTTATAGTATAGGTACACATACGGAGAGTTGAACGTATGATAGATGTCATGGGCTTCTTTTGCACGGGGATTGGGCATGATACAATATGACAATAGAAAGCAACATCCAATTACAATGTGCACAAAATTAAGCAGCTCAAATTAGGTAGTTGGTAAGAACAGTCCATACAAACAGTAGAAAACAATATCAATGTCGGAATAAAGTATGGCACAGTAAAAATCAGAGATACCTAAATCAAAATATGGTCAAGTAAATATATTACTTAGTTTAGATGTCAGATTATTGAAAGGCAATCTACAAAAACATTATTATTATTTTGTATGGATTCTGCCACCGTTGGGCGGCAACGTCAGAAGATAAGAGAATTATGCTATCTGTTACATGCAGGAGACGTGTACACAACAGACCAACATCCAGGCTTCCAAGACAAGCACAAAACGGATCCTAATTTCAGATATAAATAAAAACATGGATTCAAGTAAAACAATGGTCGTCCATCAGCTGTCACCCACAAGCATGCGCCACCATTAAGTTAAAACATATTATTATACGTTCATTGCGGTCACCTCACACAACCACACCGAATCTCGCCCACACACTCATTAAGTAATTGAATCTGAAGTTATCGAAAAATGCTTACAATCGCTTAATAATCATCATCATCTGTAGGTATACATACCTACTGACAATTCTATAGTAATAATGCTTCAGGAATGTTTCTGTGTCGACAGCGAGAACAATATGATAATATAAATTGTATACATGTAGATTATATTTATGTATACATGTAGGTGAATTTCCTATTCTTTGAGACGTTACGAGTATTTATACCGCGAATCATCTCTCCGTATTATTAATTGTACTATTGTACACTGATCATAAAGTATTTTTTCTCTGAATACTTCCTACGCTGTAACTAGTTGTTAGATAGGTACCCACCTCATATTATATCAGTGATATTTACAAGTACGAATACCGACAATTTCAAATTTTCTAAAAACGGGAGACTTTTGATCTCGACAACCGTTACTTAAGAGTGTGCATACCGACATTTCAAAAATTTCTAAAAACGGGAGACCTTCTATCTCGACAACCGTTACTAAATATGCTTTGAAAAATAAGAGCAGATACACTGAACCTTTATCTAGGGAATAACCGTAAAAGATTTTTTATACCTTGTATAGATTTCTCAGAAAATAAGTGTGAAAAACACTTCTGATTTTTTCCGAAAGACACAAACTCGTTTCCCGAAAGTCGCGGAAAAAATAAATCTGTTTACACCACGACCTTCTTTGCTCAATCTCACAAATATTTTCCACCTGCGCCTGCGGCGCCATTTACGAGTTTCTCTTCCACATTTGTACTACTGTAAAAAAATACTTTTTTTCTGAAATCTCCGGGCCTACCCTCTTTGAAAGGTGGTAGCCCTACATATTATATTCCACTTTAGTCCTGTATGGTTGCAAGTCTTTATCTTGGTTCTGTAATGCGTGCAATATCTTAATTACTTGTAAGAAACTTTTACAATAAAACATTTGTATACCTAATTGTACTCATTTAAGATACGTAGGAATTAATTGTTTATTTTCCTTGCTTATCATAATAATTGTACGCGATAACATTATTATAACTATTTAATATCGCATTCTCACTGCTTATATTTGTCATATTATATGAAGCTCAAAACGCGTGGCTAAGTTTCCTGTATTTTAAGGCCAAACATTTCAAAAATATATATGTATATGTTTTTTAATGCATTTTTTGGTCCATCTTGTGTATGCAACGTATAGAATCATAACAAATGATGCGTTAGCCTACTTTGACCTTTTTTCCTTCACATTAATATTAAGTGTATTCTTATATTGAATGACCAGGTGGATCATGATGGCTTCGGTGTAAGATAAAACAGACCGTACTCAGAGCGTACAGTGGCAATGCATCAGACTTCCTCACTCTTAGCGACGAGGCAATACAATACATAAGAAATCTAGATTTAAGTCTCTGACAAGCAGGAAGATTCACCTTACGCTTTTATCTTTTTTTACACTTTGACATAACGAATGTTAAATGGCGTAGGCGTGATGTTGGCCATACGATAAATAAATAAATCAGTGTATTATAATTGTAAGTGTATTATAATTCTGTGCGATAGGTAATCCAAATTTCAACGTAACCTTGAAATTCTGTAAGAACACACTTATAAATGTCATATTGAATGGTATAGTTCTCATTAACAGTGCCCTTTGTTTTTATTTTCAGTCGAATTTACACCCAACATCCACATGCCTACAATTGTTGAGAGGCCAGTTGCTCATCAGACGCCCCAACCACCTCAGTCTACGACACCACCAGGTAAGATTGTCTTTTAGACTATTTTAGACTAAAAACTTTCCAACATCGCGTTCTAATCAAGAAATTATTCCAATAACATCTAAGCAGGCAGGCAGACGATATACCCGATTCACATTGTTTTAGAAAACTAGCGTTTTTCTATAATGTTTTGTATATTCATTTGGGAGCATAACTCAAAGAAGTTTTTTCCAAATTGCTGAATTTTAGAGATGTTTTAGGTATTTCTTAACAAATATCCCCTCCCACAGTGACCCCTTAAGAGGTCTGTATCCATCTGGTACACCATCTTCTCCACTTTCAATCGAAAAGATTGGTTTGCAGCAAAGCCCCATGTCCCCTCGTTCATTCCTTCAATTAATTCAAATAGGTAACCCTCTCGGCACACTATGTGGCCGATCCATCTGGCACGTCTTTCTGCTATTGCATTGAGCAGGTGTCTTCCTCCTTTGATTTTGTTTAGAACTTTTTAGTTCGTTATGTGGTCCCTCCAAGCAAATCGTAAAATTCTCCTGTAGGACCACATCTCAAAAGCTTCCAGTCTCTTTTATCAGATAGGCAGCACGTCTCACACCATGTATAGCGTATAGTATTTGTTAGCATTCGTTATTTTATTCAGGTCAACCTCTGCCGATCTGAAAAATATCGCAATGGTATATAATAACAATAGAACCAACATAACGTTTCTCATTGTGGTTGATTTTTCATTGATGGATTTGCGAGGGTAATAAATTAAATATTTTATTATACCATTTTATAAAGCACTTTGACGTTTGTTAAATAAACATATACAATTATTGCGAGTCTCACGTTATTCCTGAACAGAGCCAACTCCGAAAATAGGATTGCGTTGCACCGATACGCACAATAGCTGCCCTGCTTTGGTAGGTTATACGTACTTACATATTACTCCCATATACACGAATATTCTTATACATATCTATTACAGTGGTTGATTTCAAATCGTACCCTTTGTGACATTTGTTGTTCAAATAAATAAAATCCGTGTACTTATAAATTTTAGTGGATTCTGTAAAAATAGTGTTCCATTATCTTTCTTTCTTTGTCACCAAAGAAATGTTTTTTAAAAAATATCGGAAAGCCAGCATCAACGGTTTTAATCTCTTCATTATAACATGTAAAATGAGTTTTTTTTTTCGTATTTGCACTAATTTTCCGCTTGTGCTATATACATACACGTCGTCCTAGAAAACCACAATTTTTTGTACTTTTTTCAATTCCTCATTTAATAAATCCTAAACGATGCATCATTTCTAGGAAAATGTTATTCTTTTTGTTACGAAATTGTGAATAGTTTCAGCTAAAAATATACTATTCTCTACCTTAAAAAATAATTGATCTACAGGGATTCAAAAATGCTTCTTTGTTTTCAACAAATTGTAATTTTTCTTGAATCGTTGTTGAATAACTTCTAAACCAAGCTGTTAACGTCAAAATTTTACTAAATAGTATACTATACTATACCCTCACGCCACCTCCCTTGCGGGGTAGGCAGAGAGAACGGATCGCCAGACTTTCCTATCCTGACACACACTTCGGGCTTACGTCACATTCATGCAATTCTTCATACACATTCTACGATTACTTTTACTAAGAACACGTCCGTTTTTAAGTATCTGGTCAACATGGTCCAGCCATGTGGTTCTTGGACGGCCGCGTTTCCTTACACCTCTTCTTTCACCCAGGTAAATTTTCTTCGTTATTCTTCCATCGTTCATTCTCTCCACATGTCCTGTACATCTCAACTTGTTCACTTTCATTTTAGTCACAACATCCTTTTTACATTCACTCAACTCTCTAATTATTTCGTTCCTAAATAGTACATATAATAAAATTTGAGAAAATCTTGTGTCGTATAAACTGAGGTGTACCTAATACTACATACTTTGTAATATGGAGAGAATATATTATTGCCATTAGCGTTGACAGTTCACCCCGACTACTGCCACAGTAGCTGTAATGAATAGTTTCCTAAACCACTTGATGGGACTGGCCCGTAGGGAATACAGCTGATACGAGCATCAAACAGTACCCACCATACAAATAACATTATCACTAGTTGAGTAAGTGTAAATACCTTTGAGATACAAAAATAGGTGTCTTCTTGTTCTGTAATTTCTTTCGAGTGGGGTCCCATACATTTTGGTAATAGGGTCGGATCCTAGACATTTTGGTAATAGATGAATTTGTTGCAAGTCTCCCGCAATTAATGTTGGTAGATTTAACGTTGACCTAAAATAGCAGCGGTGCTTTTTGTTTTTTGGTAGGAATTTTGTTATTTATAATTCGGTAAATAACTATTTTCGATTAAAAATGTGAAACAGCGAAGATGTATTGCATAATATAAAAAAGTGCCGATGGTAAATTATGCAAAATTGAATAGTTTAATACCCTGTCGAATACAACATACCAAAAATTCACGACAACCAAATATAAATGAAGTCAAAATCTCTCTGTTCACCGGAGTATAAATGAAATGTGTACTGGGCGTATAGAACTATTAGAATCAGAGAAACTTTTTTTCTAAATATTTATTTCGGTTACACTCTATTGGATGGATTATTATAGAAGTCACCTAATCTTTACTACTAAATGGGATGTAGCTATTTCCATAATCTTTATATGTATTTAAATGTACGTATATTACTCCCATACGGATACTCTTATTCTTCCTATACTTACAGCAAACATCTGTTTACAAATAGTGATTTAGAAAAAAAGACTGAAAGGGTGAATAGAGAATACTTCATTTTAATTAATCCATTATTGAAAAGGTAGGGCGTGAATAAATAAACAGATCTTACCTTAATTATTTCAATATACTGTGTCCTCTTGCCATGCCCCTGTCAGGGTAAGCACAGATGTTAGGTGAGCGAGCCATGTAACTATAATAGGCACAATGCTTGTATTTTGTAGACCAGTATATCTGAGCCTAAACCTTAAATATCCATGATTTTCTGGTTCTATCGTGTATAGAAACAAGGTGTTTCGCTTCCGACGTTTCAGCTAACCTACTGCCGCCTTAGTCACGGATTTTGGAAGTACGATTCGCCGAATCGTCGTAATATCTCATTTCTACACACGATTGAACCCGAAAAACTGTACTGTTATCCGTGACATCTGGATAGGTTAATGCTTCCCAGTATTAGCTGAGTTTATATCAATCATGAATGATGATATGCATCAGGCGCGATGCTCCCTAAGAACACGATTCACATCCAGTTAGTTACATTTTGGAAAAAATAGGTACAATCCGTCTGTCTGCCACAAAGCGATAAAAAAATGTTAACCCGGCTTCCCTTCTACGGAAACCCACTCTTCGCCACTGATAGGTATGCACGCTGTGCGGCTTCCGCGTGAAATGAAAAAAAAATAGGAAAAATATTGTCATTTGGGAGGCCTAAAGATGATCTTCTTCGTGTGCCCTGTCGGGTCCTCCCAACGTTAGCGATCACTTGGGCGAACATGTCTCTGTCCTGCGCCTCTTGGAACAGCTCGCCCACACTCCGGATGCCGGTCCATTCCCTTATATTCCGCAGCCAGAACATATGTATATAACAAAAAAATAACAATACATATATCTAAAGGCGCACTACGATATAGTAATTAGTTTACAAATATTTATACTAATAAGTACAATATGTTATGGCGCTTAAATAAGTAGTTAAATTATTAACAATAATTAATTATTGTTATATTTATTGTTTAATTACAAATATACTGTTTGTTTAAATAAAATATTGTCAAACAAATTTCCCATTAAGTAACTAATTGATGTAGGTCTATAATATACTTTATACATATCGCTCGTTTAAAATTTATACTAGTTTTTTTCATAGCGAATAATCAATAATTACCTGCTAATTAATCCAAGCCTTATAGACTCAAAAGATCGCCACGTGTGAAAGTTGTAGGGTAGTCTGGATTTCTTTCATTCAATGAAATTTTCGTGGAAAAGTAACATCAATCGTGATGAAAGTTTTCGGGATAAATGTTATTTAAAAATGTAGTTAATTGTTTAGTTTAGAAATGTTCAAACATTTCTATCAATTAAGAGTATGCATATTGATATTTCAAAAAATTATAAAAACGGGAGACCTTAGATCTCGACAACCGTTACTAAATATACTCTGGAAAAAAATAGAGTAGGTAGATTAAACCTTTATCTAGGGAATAACCGTAAAAGATTTTTTATATCTTGTATAGATTTCTCAAAAAAAAAATTGAAAAACACCTCTGATCTTTTTTCCGAAAGACAGAAACTCGTTTCCCTACAGTCGCGGAGATTTTTTTTTGTTTTGATAATGTGCATTAAAATCTAGGGAATAACCGTAAAAGTTTTTTTATTGAAGCGAAAATAACCCCAAAAAATGGTAAATACGCTATTTTTTACCATTTTATCAAACTATTTTAACTTAGTGCCGTGGGATTTTTACCGCGACGTCATAGTTAGGTCCAGGAGCGTTAAAAAACAGACTCATTTTTAGCCGTTATATCCTCGGCTATTATCGCACAAACCTAAGTTCCACGGCTTGCATTAGGTAATGGCTATTTTCATTGTACATTGATGGATATTAGGTTTGTACTATGTGTGTATATTTTCATACAAATACCTAATAACATAATTACGTAAACTAATAACCCAATTATAATGTTCTTATCTTCAGTAAATTACGTAGGTACCTACTCGTCAACCTTCTCAATAAATATATTAATTATCTTATAATGATATAATATATTAAATTTATTGGTACATATTATACCTCACCAGGATAGAAGTGTTAGGCATGGTTTACAAATTCATCGTATTTATTTTTATTTATTAATTCTACAAGTGAACAAATACAGTTCAACAGCGAAATAGGCGTATTATTTTATTGTTCTTCTTCATCCCTAGGCCCTGATTCGGACAATTGGACTCGTCAAGGTTCTTCTTCTTCTTTATCAGCCTCTTTCCCTCCACTGCTGGATATAGGCCTCTTCCTTTGTCTTCCACCATTCTCTGTTTTGGGCTCTTTGTCTCCACCCATGTCCCACTGACTCGATGATATCATCGGCCCATCTCCTTTGTGGTCTCCCTACATTTCGTTTACTTTCGTAGGGTCTCCAGCTTAGTATTCTGGGGGTCCATCTGCCGTCCTTCTGCCTCGCCACATGACCCGCCCACTGCCATTTTAGTGGTTACAATACACATTATACCGCTATAATATTAGGACTATGAAATAATGAAACAGAATCCATGCCATTAGAATATTTCATCGTGAATTTATAAAATAAATAGATACTACTAGGTCCACAAAATATCATAACTTATATAGTATACTGGCATCTCATGGTCTACCACTCCATTCTGGTGCACAACGTACGCTTTTAATCCCTATCCATCATACATCGTTTTTCATTAATTCTTTCACCGTACAGGCTGCGCGATTGTGGAATGACCTTCCATTATCCATCAGACTCGCACCAACTATTTCCGCTTTCAAGAGTAGACTGAAGCAGCATTACCTTTCTATTTCAAATCCCACTACCAGTCCCGCCTGAACCCAGCATCCCTCCCTTACCCTATCCCATCCCATATACCATTTATTTATATATGTATAATATGTTTATCTGTGTATGTATTTAGTATTCAATTATTGTTAAGTTAAGGTACCCTTTTGGTACTTAATATAATTAGGTATATCTCATTTTAATCTCTGTTATGGGTTGGCTGGCAGAAATTGCCATTTGGCAATAAGTCCGCCCATTGTATGATTTTTTTCAGTACAATAAAGACTATTTTATTTTATTTTATATAGTACGCAGCATTTCCTCAACATCATAGATAGATTTATTCACCAAATATTTCTTTACCTTTCTTTACTTGTCTACAATCCAGTAAATCCGATCAGAGTGTAAACGGCTCTGATCAGCATTTCGTCTATAAACAAATGAATATCTGTAAATGCATTTAATCGAATGCTGGGCTGAGTGTATAGATTTCAGATAAGCATTCTCATTCTGTTTTCCATATTTTCCTTGTACCATTTTTCTGTTTATTTCCACTGCTGAACTTACATATGCATATTACATTTATATTCCTTTCCATGTGTCTAATTCCATTATTTTTTTTTTCAGGAAACGGCGGATTCAAGAAATTGAACCTGATCCCTCCCGGTGAGTACCTATTTACGTATTTTTTCTGTATATTACGTCAAACCTTTCAACCTTGCGTACTTACGTCAAGGTTCATAGGTAATAATTATAATACTTCTTGCACATTTTGCATTGTAATTTGAAGACATCATTGCATATATGTATGGATGAAATCATATGTGACTTTGTAATATGTAGGTACCTACCTAATTTTATCAACGGTTATGTAATTCTGTTCCAATTCAAAATTTAAATGATTCTATCATCTTAAAGGGACGAGTATCCCTAAGACATTTCCCGTGATGTTAAAATGTTCAAAATCTCATGCGCAAACGTGTCTGGGGTAATTATGCTTTATATAAAAAAATACGGTCGTTCCCTAGATTTTATTTAATGCATATATTATTATCACTACGAAACAAAAAATAACGGGAAACGAGTTGCTGTCTTTGAAAAAAAAAATCAAAGCTTTATTTCCAAGTCAAAACCAGAGTCATTTTTTTTTAAATTAGTTTGTGTTGATCTAGCTTGCATAGACAAACCCAAATACTTTCCTGCACACCTTGCACTAGGCTCAAAGCCTGTATCGCAAAGTGTGGAATACATAGCCAGCGCCGGGGTTTGAACCTGGCACCTCCCGCTTGAGAGACTGCCGCGCCGCCTCAACCAACTACGCCAACCATATATTTTAGTAGGTAATAAGGTAACAAGATCCAAGGTCTGAAATATCTATTTTTTTTTTAAAGACGATATGCCTCATCTTAAGGTGTATCTTATATTGTGTATCTAGCTGCTAGTGATGCGCAAATTAGTATTTATGATATAATTATTGATGGCACTTAATATTATTACGGTGCACCGCGCTCCACTTGGCTATACCTTGATAACCCTTAGTTCTGTATTTCACCTTGATAAGACAATCATCTTATTATCTAGTATGACAAGTACTTACCTAAATCGTAAACACTATTTCAAATTACATTAAATAGCACAAATAAATGGGTATAGTTTACCAGTACCTACATTGTATAGCCGTGCTGTGATACCTAAATATGTATTTTGGTTAAGTTAACCGATTAATGCCCAATCCCACCAACTTTAACCTAGGAACGAGATCCCTAAGAAATTTCCCTACAAAAACAGAGAAAATACGGCCCATAATACGGGTTGGCTGGCAGAAATGGGTTGGCTGGCAGAAATTGCCATTTGGAAATAAGCCCGCCCTTTGTATGTCTATGTAAAATAAAGATTATTTTATAATATTCTTTTTATTGAATAAAGAACATCAGATTCCAGCACCCATAACCCTAAATCCATATGAAATGCAACATGCAACTCACCTACGTTAGGTGCCCAAATATCTCCGCCCAGAGTAGGTTAGTTGCATGTTGCATTTCATATGGATTTAGGGATATGGGTGCTGGAATCTGATGTTCTTTATTCAATAAATAGAATATTATCTCTGTTTTTGTATGGAAATTTCTTAGGGTTCTCCTTGCTAGGTTAAAGTTGGTGGGATTGGGCATAAATAAAATTGGGAGGAAAACCCAAAAGAATATTGCTCCACATTGCTCCCAAAAAAGATTAAAGTTCTTTAGAAATATGCTCAAGGTACAAAATCTCAAATCTTATTGGATTTAGAAAAAAAAATGTATCTATTAGCATACGATTTCTTTCCCTATATTAGAAACTAGCATAGATTAGAAAATAAACAAATAAATAAGCGAATGTACAATGGGATAGATAATCAAATATTCGGCATTTTATAAATAATTCATCTAGTGGAATCCAACTAGAAAGTTTAGGATTTTATCCGTTGAGGATATTTCTGAAGGATTTTATTCATGTTTAGCAATATTCTTATAGGTTTTTCTTACATTATTACCTTAGATTCAGATATAAATTCATTAGATATCTTTACAATAATAATGTGATGACTATTTTTCTCAGAACACAAACTAATACCTAATAGTGTCGACTTGCATAGTTTTTTTCCAGGAATCTGCGCAACAAACCAACTTACTAATACTATTATAATATAGAAATCTGTCGAGTAATGAAAATTGATATTTTAATATAATATATTGACTCCAGGAATTCTTTATAATTTCACGTGTAATTCAAACATCTCCTATGTCGACCTATTTACTTTTGCATACTTTTAAAATTAAACACAAGCGAGAGAAAGGCAAATTGACATTTCAAAAAATTCTAAAAACGGGAGACCTTAGATCTTGAGAACCTTAGATACTAAATATGCTTGGAAAAAATAGGGCAGATAGATTGAACCTTTATCTAGGGAGTGACCGTAAAAGATTTTATATATCTTGTATAGATTTCTCAAAAAAAATGTGAAAACACCTCTGATCTTTTTTCCGAAAAACAGCAACTCGTTTCCCGAAAGTCGAAGAGGGTTTTTTTTAATTATTGATAATGTCCATTGAAATCTAAAGTATTCGTGTTGGGCAATGTTCTTTTGGGATTTTCTCCGGGAACCGTTTTGATGTTATCCTTTTGTCATTCATCCTCTCTACTACACGCCCTATGCATCTAAGTTTCTTCTTCTTCCTCTTGTGACCTGCTTGTGCGGCGGGCTGTCCTGGGATGAGGAGCTGGTCCAACTGTCCTTACATCTCTTGGGTGGCCTTCCGGGTAATCTTCCAGTGGGGTTTTCCGTCTTGACTATCTTTGCAAGTCTGGTGTCATCCATTCGGTCGACATGGTCCCTCCAGAAGCGTCTTCTACTTCTCCCCCACCTCACTATAAATCCTCGACATCGCAGACAGAGCGTTTAGTCTCATTTCTGATCCTATCTCTGAGTGTTCTGCCCGCAATGGATCATAGGGTTTTCATCTCCTCATCTAAACTTGTTGAGATTAATTCTAGTTGCAACATTCGTCTTACATAATTCATCTGATGCATACCCTAATATAGGTATTAGGTAGATTATGTCTGAATTGTTGTAGTATGGAATATGGATTCGATATAGAAGAGTCTTATCATCTAGGTTGATCACCTTACCCTATGACATCGCCTTGTACGTAGACTCGACTATGAAACTACAAAAATATCCGTGCTTAATCATATTAGGTATACACGTTATCTTCTACCTAATAGATCGATATAGGTACCTACATATACCCATTTAACTATTTGGTTAGCTTAGAAATACAAATTTTATGGAGAATTGTTCACCAAGATTAGCTTATGGCTGATCGAGACAAGTAATATAAATTTGACGGGTACGCGACATTTGGGCGATGGTCACTTGTGCGACGCGACATTTGGGCGATGGTCACATTTGCGATACGACATTGGGCGGCCGGAATAAAAATCCTTTTTACAAAAGAGCTAGAGTTTTTGGTATTTTTTTACTCATTCGATAGGGTAGGTAGTTCGTTCATGTTAGCCATGCTCATCACTGAATTTCTTGTAATGCGTCTTGTAATGGAATTTCAGTAAAAATCCAAAATTACTGTAATAATGCCATCTAGTGGCATTTGTGTGTGCCTATAATCCTGCAAAATTGCCAAAGCAACAAAAGTCGTTGTCACCGACTATGACGATTTTATTGATTATACAAATTTTAATATTGATTGTTTGTACAAATATAAGTTAGTGCAAGATAATCTGTATAAAGTTTTGTTACAGCCTTATAGGTGTATAGATATTCATTAATGTATCATTTTGTTTGTCTTACTGACTCGCTAGCCGTAATATTTGTGCAATATACAATAATTTGTTTCGTAACAATTTATTGTTGAACAAATTCACCGATATTATTAAAAACATTTATATGTTAAATTTATAATTATTATTGTATAGCGCAATGTGGAAATTCAACAACATCCAGCGTTCATTGATGATTATTCGGTGTTTGGAATTGTTATTATACAACCATCATATGAACTCAACAAGCACGTATAATAATTATAATCATAGTAATACTAATATTGTACATACCCCCGTTTTCACCGACTGGTTAGGTGAGGAATAGCAGAGATAAAAGTCACCTAGCCCACATTTGCGTTTCACCACGCGAAAATACCTACCTAACGGCTAGGAATCCCACTTATCTTAGGCAACGAGATTTGGGCACCTAACGGTAAGATCTGTCATATTAAACTTCACCCAACTATGTAATCGGCCGCCACATTGAATTTTATCAATCAGGTAGTGTTTTTTTCCGACCTGGGGTTATTTTATAACTCCAAAACAGTCCTAGAACACAACGGAACACAATATCATAACATGACACTTTGCATACAAACAATGTTTACTTTTAGGCGCCATTTTCATTTTACCACGTACCCTAAACGCGCATGCGTCAATCTCAAAGTCTAGTGTTGCCATTAGGTAATAATATTTGTGTGAAATATGAAAAATAAAAATACGCAGTTATTTAACGACTGTAAATTATTTTTGTAATGATATTTAATATTTAAATATTTTTCAAATACAATCCCTGTGTTTAAGTTGTATTATTTTCTCTATAAAGTAAGCATTGTTTAAAAAAAAATAACTATTTTTGATCAATTTGTTTTACATGTAGCAACCCTACAAATAAAAATCTTCCTAGCTGGATTTGTCCCAATTAAGTGGAAATTTGTTGGTGAAACGTAAATTAGGTAGGATTTTTTGGTAGGTAGGATAGCCACCCAGTTAGGAGCAGGAATAGCTATAGTCGGTGAAAACGGGGGATAGTCTCTCAATTGGTTTGTTCGTAACAATTCTCCTCAAGTATACTTTGCATAGTACAAATTAACTGTGCGTTTTTTAAAGTTCTGTTATAAAAATAGGGGGCGAAGGTATTCGTAGTACATGCTCGGTTTCTTTAAAAAGGTGTTGCCGTATAATTAATTAAAAATGCACTTTTATTGCAATTTTTCACAATGGGAAAAGCAGACAGAGATCGTTTTAGTTATCAGATTATGGTCTAATCACAAATTTTCTTTTTACTAGAAATCAACAGATTGCTATTTATAGGTTTAAGGTTCAAAATGTTTAAGATCTTTCGTATCTTACACACATGAAATGTTCGAGTCCATAAAGTGGACCGATTCTGAATCGACAATCAGTCAAATTTGTGATGTGTCGAACAATTCTGGTAAAATAATATATGAAGTCTATTGAATTTAACTGGTACAATAATACTAACGAGTATCAGGTCGATTGAACAATATAACTTTTGAGAATATGCTAGACTTATGTTAAGTTCCATTACACCAACATCAGTCTACAACGTTTCTTTAATCATTTGCTTATTCTTGCTATTTTTTGTACATGCCTGTACCTTGAACTATTATATTGTGGTTAGTATAGCCCCCGAACAGGCTTTCGCCTAGTGGGGCAATAAAATCCAGTACTTGTTTTTTGCTAATATTTTACTTCGTTAAATACTTTTTTGGATTTTAAATAAATGAAATGAAAATATAGGCGAGACTCAAATCAGGTCACCTCCTAGACTTGAATCTTGAATCGACAACACTGCTAAATACATAGATATAAAATTGTGAAACTAACGAAGAAAGGAGTTATCTTTGATATGTTATATAACTAGTGTGGAGTGTGTAGGTACCTACAGAATGTTACAGTGTTACCACTTTATCTTACTAATATTTAGTATTTACAATTAGCGCGTTATAATATTTATACATATCATTCTAATAATTGACCAAAATAAACATGAAATGCGAGAGTTCACCAACCTGATATAATATTGTTATACATAACAATAAATAGGTGATTGATTTATAATAATACAAAACACATGTATTACATGTAATACGTAGGGGACAAGATCTATCATAGGCACATTATGCGACCACTTTCACCCCAGTTTCCTTATTTATTCGAACGTCAATGTAATGATCACTGAACGTACCCTTGTTCTACTGCCAAATGCCAAGCAAAACCTACGAGTATATTGGATTACGTAGAACAAAGTATCGTTCTGCACATAAACCTCTCCGATTCGAAAGATTCACGCAAATACCAAAGCGATTATGAATACTTTACAATTAAATTGTAGATCTCTCACGACAAGACCAAAGCAATTATGAATTCCTCGTTGCACGTGGGATTTCATAATTACTTTGGCCACAAATTCATAATTGCTTTGGCGACAAATCACTACATTTTGGTGCTACGTAATATTAACATTATTATATAGTGAGTTTCAAAAAAGTTTGAACTTTTATCCGTTGAGCATATATCTGACGATCTTTGTCTTTTTTGGGGTTTATCCCCCTTACACAATATTGTCATGGATTTTCTCCGGGTATCATTGTTATGGTAGCTAAAATCGATCATTTCATATTCCAATCTGTTCAAACAAAATTTGGCAGCTTAAACATTAGCATGGTCCAACCGGCGGTCTTTCCCCTTTTACTATATTTAAATGATTTACTACGAAATTTGTTTATACTATTACTGATTTGTTTTTTGTCAACAAAATGTTTTATGAATCATTTAGAGTTTAACAAAAAAAAATAATTAACACCAATAATAATTACGATTGTATGTTAAAGTACTTAGGTACCTTTTGCTTTATCTGTTGTATAATATACCTACTAGTGATTTACTCGGGAGCTTTATGTGTCAAATGAAGTAATTTTATTATTGTTTTCTTGTATAAGAAATAACATGTTTGTGTGTATGAGTCGGTATAGTTTATTTGCATTAGTAAGTAATTTATTATGAACTTGGGTTGTAATGTGTTGATAACAGCGACGTCACATCATGGTGACCGTGTACTCTTAACCTTGGCGTTATAAAAACAAACCTGCGCATACCTAATAATAATAATGTATCTAGAGTTTATCCTTTACGAGCTAATTTATCAGAAATGATCGCAAACAAACATTCTTTGTGCTCGAGTTAGCTTGAAAAGATCGCCGCAAAGCGATAAGCTCGCCCACTGCCACCTAGAGTCTTTCTCATGTCTTTCTCTAGCCATGTTGTAGAAATTTGAGACCACTTCGTTTTGCAGCATTGCCATCACCGTCGCTAAGGAAATGTATGGAATAACAGTCCCTTAACAACGAGTATGATGGACCACGTATTATATTCTGTTACGAAATTTGACAGCAGTAGTGGTCCTGTTTGATCATTTTGCTATGTTGCCAACTATTACAGCATGGCTAGAATACCTACTCTAGGAGGCAGTGGCTCGCCCTAATGACAACATGTTATCAGTTATCATAATTGTGCCGTCTTCCGATGTAAGATCTGCGATTGAGCCACAAAGTAGAAATGCAAGATAGTCGCGAAAAACATTTATTTGTTTATAATATACCGAAACAAGTAACAGATATTCGTACTTACTGTAACACTTTGTTCATTAGGGCGAGCTTATCGCAGTGCTGCAATCTCTGTCAGCTAACCCCAAAGTATCGCCCATATAATTTCGTTCAACGACTTTTTGAAATAGATAGGTACATCGAAGGTTAAATCATTTCGTTAAAAAAAAACTCAAAATATCAGGCTTTTATGTGGTTATTACTTAGAATTACAGCGATAGTGTTCATGCTCTTTCTTTTGAGTAGATTTTAATAGTATTCACTTATATAACATGATAATATTATTGGCACGTCTAGGTACATATTAAGTTTTCTAGGTATGGTGATGATTGGACCATATTTTTATGGTAAATCATAACTTCATATCTATGACATATCCTACTTTTCATCTCGTCTTTCTTTTTCATTCCATGTTTTGTTCTGGTCCTTTTTAAAATCGTGCATATTTTTTTTCTCCTGCTCCAAACTGATTGACAAGTTTGTTTTATTTTTGTTTCTTTTGCGTGCAAGTCTCAGACGCAGTGACGCCTTATATGATTTATTGGGAATGAGTTTTATGTTTATGTTGCATTTCAACTCAAAACTCTCGACTAATAAATATTATGTTATTCGCATTGACACTTGCACTTATACAACATTCACTGTTTCCTTTGTTTATACTATACAATGTTCAAACTACCAACGACTTTGTAAAGTAAATTATACTTTCGTATTAAAGCTAGGCATATCCACGTTATTTTTTTATTCAAAAAACGGGAGACCTTAGATCTAGACAGTCTATATATTTATTTATTTACACTTTTGGTGAACAAGATACAGTATACAGTTACAGACATATATGTATAAACATTCAAATAAAACTATAACATTTGTTTACCAGGGCGAGCTTATCGCAGTACTGCGATCTCTGCCAGCTAACGCCAATTATTAAATAATGTAAAAAAAAATCTTTCTAAATATTATTTGAAAAGAATTGGGCAGATACATTGAACCTTTATCTAGGGAAAGACCGTAAGAGATTTTTTATAATATCTTGTATAGATGTCTCAAAAAAATGTGAAAAACACTTCTGATTTTTTTTCCGAACGACAGAAAGTCGTCGCCCAATAGTCGCGAGTTTTTTTTTGTATTGATAAAATGCATTAAAATCTAGTGAATGGCCGTAAAAGTTTTTTGAGTGGAGCTAAATTAACCCCGCCCTATTTTTTTTACATTTTATCGTGCGTTTTTTAAACCTTAATGCCGCGGGAAATGACCGTGATGTCATAGTTGAGGTTCGAGCCATAATTTCACGTATCGTAATAGCTATTTTGACATTGCAATCCGCACTGCAATGTAGCAATGGTTCGCTACTTTACTTCCGTAAAAATAAAAAGTTTAAAACATCCTTTCTATTGTTTGTTCAACCGAGTCGTGTTGTTTTAAATCAATAATAACTCTTACTTGTATAGTATGCAAAAAATGCTCAACATCTGTCTTTCTTTATAAGTATTTTATACCTATACTATACCTCCATGATATGCCTGCTACTGAGCAAGCGGTACAGGTAGGGATTGCAATCCCGCAAGACCAAAGTCATTATTATAAGCGAAAGTGTCCTGACTGAATGACTCACATACTCATCAACGCAGAGCCCAAATGACTAATCCTAGAGACCTGAAATTTTGTAGACAGATAGGTTTTAATAAAAAAAACCCTTCACTAAGAAGGGATTTTTGTAAATTCCGCCCCTAAGAGGGTGAAAAATTAGGTTGAAAGTTTTTTTAAATATACGAATACCTCGGAAACCAGACGCAGTATGAACTTGAGATTTGGCACATAAATTCTACTATCAAATTATTATTTTTTCATAAAGACTCGCAACCTATCTATTGAAAAGAAAAAAAACGATGCTTTAAATAACCTAATTATTTTCTGTACAAGATTTTCACAGTCTATGTTATCCATGTTCTGGTTTATGTTTTTACGAGTATGTATAGTCTAGCTTATGACAATCGTGTTGTAGTCATCTTCATCAGGACTGAACAATTAAAAACGAAGCATAAGTCTTCAGTCCTTAAAATGACTACCAGTAACTATGTAACTACTGCACAATAGTTCAAAGTCTTCAAAGTTTTACGTATTATAGATAGATATTTGTTACTTTCATCTAATTGTTGTATAAATTTATTATATTGCCGCTTGGAAAACACTATTAGGTGAATGTTTATTCAAATATTCAAAGCAAGCCCACATCACAAACAATAATGTTTACAAATCTTATGCAACGTAGTATACCACACGCTTAACAGAGTAACGTATATGCAATATGCATAGTATGTTAACACTAGTGGGTACTGGCTAGGTGAAAATCACGGAGGCTTGGCTTATTTATTTATAGTTTTGACGGCCACAAGGCCTTTGGAAAGTTACAATACAAAAATTTAAAAATATCAATACAATACACAGTAACAACAGACAAAAGAATCACAATTAAGACAGTATGTAAACACACAATATGGACAAAAAACAGTAAATAAAAATCGTACAATACAGACTTAAAACAGAAAACACAATAGTACATTAAATTTCGGGAGCCAACCCACTGCGAAAGTGCGAAGTGAGTTTGATTGATGTTAAATATTTAAATATTTATTTTATTTATATATTTATTTATTGGGGACACACACAGAGAAAGTTAATAAACATACATAATAACATACACAAAATATATAATTCACGTTAACCTCCCAATTAAGAGTGTCCACAGCATGCACGCATGGTAGGTACGTTACAAAGCAATCAAGTGAATATAAAACAATTAAATATAAGTACTAAAACTTAGGCAAACATATATGTTTTGGTGTAACCACTATTACTACCCCACCCTTCAAAGTTCCTCGAGAAAACACAGGAAGATCACAAGGCTCCGTCTTTTCCCCGTCTCTCTAATATCGTCACGAAACTCGTGAAACCAGATTCATATTGTCGACTTTTTTAGTTGGTACCCACCCCTGAAAGCCACTAAACTCCTCTTACATGGCTACCTACATACATACTTTATACACACATAGAAGGTGGGTACTTTAAAAAGAGTTCGATTTGCAATCTTTACGTGTATAGGTACGTACCATATAGTATGTATGAGAATTCCATTTTCATTTTCTGTCACGTTATATAAAATAGTAATAAATAAATAGTACTTGACTATTTCCACTAAAGAAATATTTCAAAACTATTTTCATTCATATTTTTTAGTAGGTAAGGTACAATTCGATATTTCAAATTTTCATTAATAAAAAGTGAGACTTCGACGAAAAATTTTAGCCACCCATAAAGGCGTCGCTGTTTTAAATTTACATACATGTTCATAGAACTTGCAAAATTTTCCAATGGGCCAGCGTTACATACCTACATGACTTGGATAATACCAATGTAATGGAATTAATATTACATACTGACATTGTATGGAGAAGTTATTTGACATATAGTAACGGGAGGGCTAATAACTCTCATAAGTTTTTTTCCATACTCGTAAAGTTGACATTATATTTTGCACGTCCTTTTTACATCTGCGCGTATTTTTAAAGTATAAATCACGCCAGAGCGTACTGTAAAATGCGTACATTATGTAGTTTGTACCCAAATACCGTAAATGTTATGCAATATGCACAAATATGCAATACTTACGTAACCTGAAGTGATTTTAGTATGGTTCCATGTAGCATAATATGCTTAATATGAAGTTTACGCATTCGGGTTTATGGACGCGGTTATACTTTTGAAAGTGTTTTTAGACCTCCTAAATCGCCTGCAACAAACACAGGCTATATTATTACTACGCCAATATTTTTGGGAAAGAATGCATAAATGGATATTTTTTCTTATTTATATATCTACCTTTCAATTTTAAATAATTATAGGAAAGTAGGTATATTTTTCCTTAGGCACCTTGTTATGAATAGGAGCTCAAATAAAGGAATAGGTACCAGGAGCGAGGCTATCTAAGAACACGATTGCCATCGAGTTACCTTTTGGAAAATATGATAGGTATAAGGTATAATAGTGTCTAATATGACGTAATCCCATAAGAAATGTTAACCCGGCTTCCCTCCTGCAGAAATCCACCTTTCTCCACTGATAGGTACTTAGATACATAGTTGGCGCAGTTGGATGGGATCTAGTTCGAATCCCGACGCTCACCTAATCTGCACTCACGACACAAGCTTTTAGCTAATGTGAAGTGTGCAAGTAAATATTTGTGTTTGCGTGTGTAAGCTAGGATCCACGAATTCGCACAGCCATATCACTTATTGAAATGCAGCCCCCCCGGCCTCTCCAACCGAGTATTGTCTCCGGTTTAGCAAGCTTTTTAAATGCCTAGTTACATATAAGAATAACGGTAAAAGCACCTTTGCTATGTTTTTCATAAAAGGGAAATAAAAATCCCATTTCAATATTAAGGGGAAGCTCGATGGATATTTAATATTATCCGATTCGGTAATTAAGCTTGCCGGCGGCTATTTCTCCTAAATAGAGTCAGTTTTGGATTACACAAAACGAGTACTCTTGATTATATTCCGTAAGAGGCAAATTGACTATTCTATCTATCTATCTATCCCCTAACCCTGCTCCCTTGTTGAGGGGTCGTCAGAGAGGACAATATGTAGGTAGTAAATATAATTGGCAATCTACTAACACCTACCATGCGAGTATACTCACATGAAACACGCTTGCAACTTGCAAAACTGTTGTACAACGCTCTCTTGGATATTTTTGAAGCGTGTTTATTTGTGAGTAGATACATATATGCATACGTAGCACCAACCCAGGTCACCCTTGTTTTTGAGCAGATTCCTTCTGTGAAATCTTGGAATTGTAGAATAGGAAAATATTTTTTACGAGTGACCTGTAAAAGGTTTGTAAAACTCATGAGAATTTTCATCAAAGAATTTTCGTAAAGCGAATTTTGTATGTTTTTGTATACACACATCAGTATATAGTACTAGTAAAAATAATTGTAGAAACATTAGCTCCATCTGTCTGATTCAGGCAAAAGCTCTTTTTACCTGTTATCTAACTACAAAAACATACATATTATGTAGATATAATACATAAGATGACAGAAATTACGGAATTTAGCTTATTTCTATCAAGATCAGAGGGGTATAAACTCACATATTTCAAATTATCAAGTCATTTTATCATCAGCTCACAGATAAGTGGTCTCGGTTCTGTGGGTTATGTTTGGAGTCACAATATTTAGGAGTTAATTGAACGTGTAAACTACTTTGTGAACGACCTCACTATTGGCCACCATGCCAAAAAATACACGCCTCCGATCCAAAACGCCCGCCCTTTATTTATTATGTAGGAGGAGAAGAATATTAGTCTTGCGCACCATAGTTGCAATATCTTTCTTCTTGAAAATATTTGAAAAAATACTTTCAAACAGTAAAAACTGCTGTTTTGTTCACAGAAAATAATCACATCAAACTTGGGTCCACATAGACGAAAGATACACACTTGGAATGAGTGATATTGAAACTGATCCGAATTCTTCTCTTATATTTTCGATTCAGAGTCTCCAACATTGCTCCAACACGTTGGAATTACTTCTTATATTGTATCTATGATGATATTGCTCAACATAAATAAATGCCAAAAAAGACAGAAGCCCTTCAAAAATATGCTCAACGGATTAAAGCCCAAACTTTCTAGTTGGATTCCATTAGATGAATTATTCATAAAATGTGGACTATTTTATTGTCCGTTCCATTTTAGATCCGCTTATTCATTTGTTTATTTTCTAATTTATGCTAGTTTCTAACACACTGAATGAAATCGTATACTAATATAGATACAATCAATTTTATTTTCAAAATCCAATTAGATTTGAGCTTTTGTCTCTTGAACATATTTCTAGAGGACTTTCGTCTCTTTTGGGATTTATTCATGTTGAGCAATATTCTTATGGGTTTTTGTCCAGTCACGGATGATTCTACGTTGATACGTTTCCTTGAAGTACATTTAATAAATCTATCTTCTCATGTCCATGAACATCCATCCTGCTTCCTCCCCACGGGAGTTCACATAAAGCTACATTATGTGAATGTAGATACATCTCGCTTCTGTTGAGGAAAATCTGTAATGTATTTCTATCCGCGCAATGCAAAAAAATCCAGTTCCGATACCTAATATACCTAAAATAATTTAGTTAAAATAACTCCAATCAATATCATCATAATTTTATTTGCCTAAAAACGTATCACTGATATCCACTAATGGTTATATAGAATAACGCCTGGTTCTAGAAGCTAATTAGAAGACAAGTAATAAAGTGAAATAAGGATCACCCCAATAATAAAGGATCAAATGATAACATGATCTGATCATATAATACGCCCGAAGTACTGAGCTGTTACCTTGCCTAATGTACCCTGAGGCCTATTGGGGGAACACCCTATCCCTACGTAGTATTATACCTACAGTTAGTACCTGCTTCCTACTAATAGACTACCAGGTAGGTAGATATCTGATATAGTAATACCATTAGATTATTACTGGAGTCGAATTGACTGATGAATAGCTTCATTTTTATATACGTCTTGTAACTTTAAATTTTCGTTGTTGGTGGTCGTGGTAGTAGATAGGTATACCAATACTACAAAGTACAAATAAACAGGAAAACAGGATATGGTACGGATCTTCTTGACGATCTATTTGAATTTTATTTGTCACTATCCTTACAAACACTTCTTGCTTCCGTCACATTTATCCATTTCGTCTCACATACTGTACGATTTACCCATGTACCCAAAACCACAGACTTTAACAAAACACATCTGTGCTTGAGCATCTAGTCGACATGATCGAACCAAGTGGATCACCGTTGTACCACAAGGCAGACCGAAGCATTTTTAGACGCCCCGTTTACATATTGCTGGGCGATAGCTATTTAACATAGTTTTAATTAGTATTAATAATTTTACGATCAAAATATTTCACTCTCCGATATGACAGCTTTTGAGCCTTTGCGCCGAAGAGTGTAGTTACTATGTACACATTCATACCTGCCATAAAATAGTACTTATACACGAAAACGAGAAAAATAAATAAATATCTAATTATTATATTCCAGAGATTAGTGATTGTACAAAAATATTTAAGTACATATCGATTGAAATGCGTAAGGCTAAAGAATGTTAAAATAATGCACCGCAAATTCTCGCATAAAAAATGTGTCCACCAATTTTCAAACATTCCACCCGCACGTGTCATCAAAATAATAATCAAGTGCATCTGCACCTGATTTGCACTTAAAATTACTGTTGCCACGTCGCCGTCGGCAGATATCATACGGAGATCAACGCTGTGTTCTCAGCCCTCGCCGGCGCACGCGCACCCATACCTGTAAAAACCTAACGCACACATCGACACTTCTAATTTGCATCTAAGCACGCTTGCCGCAGAAATAGTTTATTTGTTTATCAATGTAGTGGTGTCTTGTTTACATGTTTGTTGCAACTTTCTAATTCCTCAAATCGCCACCCTACGCATATGGTGGCGCTGTTGCGAAGTAATTAATGAGAGACTGCCGCGCTTGTAAACTTTGAACATCAAAAACAGCAGAGATACCTATCATTTATTATTATTTTATAATATTTATATTTGTCAGATTGACGGATGATGGGTAAAAAGATATTACATTCCCCATGATTCTAATCTGATTCTAGGTCGTAGTTAATTTCTGGCTTATTAGAATCTTACTTGTAATGAAAATCTAAAGATAATACGACAATTTCTGGAACTTTCTGGCATTGCATTTGTACTTCGTTCTACAGTATAAAGTGTATCTTTTTGCCATTTTTTTTTCTAGATAGGTACTTCTTTAGCACTGCCCAATCCTCAATCCCGATAAAGTTTTGCTTATTTTTAATGTTATTTTTTCGAGAGATTTTAGATCTCGACAACCTTACTAAATATGCTTTAGAAAAAAACAGGGTAGATACATATACACCTTTATCTAGTAAATGACCGTAAAAGATTTTTTTTATGTTCTATAGATTTCTTACACCTCCGATCTTTTTTCCGAAAGACAGAAACTCGTTTCCCGACACTCATGGAGATTTTTTTTATTAATTTTGTATTGATAGAATGCATTTAAATCTAGGAAATGACTGTAAGAGTTTTTTGAACGGAGCGAAATTAACCCCAAAAATTAAAAAACGCTGTTTTTAACATTTTTTCATCCGATTGTTCATACGATTTTGAGCCTTAAAACCGCAGGAAATGACCATGGCGTCATAGTTGGGGTCCGACTTTAAGACATATCTAGGGAACAAACACAAAGAGGTAATAAAATAAAAAAAATCTATAAACATTTTTATGTGCAATACAAATTATTCTAGGCACAAAAAATCTGTTTTATTGACTGTAACTTTTCACTTTGTTTAAAAATTCATACCATGCGTTCACCTGTGAATGTCCATGTAAATCAATTCAATTATTGATATGCACAAGTTCCTACATACCTGTAGGTCTTGTAGGTTGTTTTAATTGTTTCTGTTTCGAGCCATTAATTTCTCAATTAAATTCACATAATTCAAAAATTTAGAACAATGAAATATGCAACTAAAATAAACCTTATCGTTATATAATGTAGTAAGCCTATTATTAAATACCTAGCAGCCATAAAAAATATCTAGACCAAGTTTTCTTATATATTTCACCGAATATACTAGATACCTTTTATTTATTTCGTTTAGGCATACATACATAGAACAGATAGGTACATACATACATTTTTTTTCCTTGTTAGGTCAGGGGACTGTATAATGTATATCCCCTGCGTCACTGCGACCAGAGTAGGTCTATTGTGACACCCTTCAATGTTACAGCTCGTCCTCAAGGCCGATGTGTCTCATGTAGCTAACGATCTGTCTTGGTGCGAATAGTCTTGCCTTCTCGGAGTCCAGTAGGGGCCCTCCAAGAGAGCGACTTCTTTTGTGAGCGAGTGTGTCACAGTTACAGAGGATGTGAAGAGGTGTTTCGTTGTCCTCTGAACAGAATCTACAGACTGGGGTGTCTGAAAGCCCAATTTTAAACATATACTTCACATGCATACATAGATTTTAGACAAACTAACACAAAAATAGAGGTAATCCATTCCACACTTACATGTACACACATATACACATAGATAACTGAACAAAACCTATATATCTCAACTTAAATTAAATATACATAATAAAATGAGGAGGGAAGGAAAGGTTTTTAGGAGTGACTGGGAAGTCATCAGGAAGTGTTTATGTGGACTGTAAGCATTATCAGCATTGAATTTGTCGGTACAATAGTACAAATGTGACGGAAGCACGAAGTGTGTGTAAGGATATGAAAGTCTGGCGATCTGCTCTCTCTGCCAGGGGAGGGGGGGATGTGGCGTGAGGGGATAAAACATAGAACCGTTTACCAATTTATAGGTTATGTTATTATATTTTGAGAACTATTATACAGATATCATCTACCCATAGGTCATTTATTAGGTAGGTTTGTATAGTTTGATGTTTTATATGATTGTAGGTATAGACTATACATAATATTCATAATCCAATGCATGTATTGACATTATTGATCCATTGTTGAGTAAAACACAATGGTTATATTATCAAACAATGCGTTCTGTAATTGATGTAAGTTCATAACACTCATAATTGTTCATTCAGTAGTAATTTGCAAAACTACTTACATCGTCATAAGCATTTCTTGTCATTTACGATCTCGATAGCTAATATATGATGATTGATGAATTAGTACGAACATGTACCTAGATATAGCTGTTTAAGAAACACAACTCCTGCAAGACAGGGGTTGTGAAGAGGTAAGACCCATTAGTAAAAATTTGATCAATTATTATATCAATCCTATAGAACAGTAGATTTAGAAGATGCGTAAGACGAATTGCATGACAATGAGAATCAGTGGCGTATATAGCTAGAGGGGGGCGAGAGGGTCCGGTCCCACCGAAATGTCAAACAATGATGTGCCATCTGCTATAGAAAGATCCTAGGTTCATCACTTAACCTATTTTTCAAAAAAAATTCGCCTGCTTTTAGTTGTATTTTTAACACAACACTTATAATGCCAACCTAAAACACAACCTTTCTCACACACCTTCACGAATTTTTTTAAATATTTTTAATTGCCTTCCCCAGGAGTTTTTTTCGCCCCCCCCCCCCCCCTCCTAACTGATGAGAATGTCGTAGTTACCCTTAAAGAAAGAAACATGTCCACCGTCCATAGAAATTGATTTGAGATGTACTCGTAGTTCTGTAAGAATGTTTGACGAAGTAATACTAATAGATACAGTGTGTGATTTTCATATAACGTGATTGTAAATCCATATTTTTATCTTCCAGATGGCGTGTACATAGGTGTGAATCCCCCATACAATGGAGATGTCTCTGGGATTGAGTTATCCCCGGAAATTCACGATCCCATACGCCCTTGCGCCAACTCAAAACCACTGTTCCTACGAGGGCGGGACAACAAGGTTCAATGCACACTGGCCCATACTGAGGCTGCCAGCTCGCCTCTATTTACCAACCCAGTGAACACAGAAGCAAGCCAATACACCCAAACTATTCAAAATCTAAGGTATTTATTTATATTATTTAAATACAAAACCACACTGATCTACTTGTTGACAGAAAAGAATGTTTTATTTGATAAATCTTCAAAATCTGAACTTGTTAAATTACTAATCAATAATTGTATTTTTAAAGTAAGAAAAAATTAACGATAGAATTATGTTTAGCGGCATGTCATTCTGGAATTGAAAGCAATAACGGGATATTCAATTAAAAAAACATTGAATTTCCTGACATTTCTCTAACTAGAAACTAAAATTTGATATTAATTGTAAACCAAAGACAAGTGTCTTTCTTCAATCAGCTGCCGTTACTGACTGCCCATATAAAAATATTCCTGCATATGAATCGCTATAACAATGTCCCAAAATCACTGCAATAATTTTGATGTGAGTACAAGTTAATAGTTTAGATGCATTTAATGTAATAAATTTATTAGAACTGAGAATAAATTGTAATAAAATATTTTTATCACAGTATATTAAATTTGAAAAAAAGAACAAAAGTCGTAGACATCATGGACTGGGTTGCTAAACAAAAATGGCAGTGGGCGGGTCATGTTGTCAGACAGGGGACAGAACGATAGACTCCCGGAGTTCGAAGATGGAGACCATGGGATGAAAAGAGAGGAGTAGGTCGGCCACAGAAAAGATGGGCCGATGATATTATCCCAGTTGCGGGTAGAAGATGGACTCGCAAAGCTCAAGATAGAGGAAAATGGAAGAGGCCTATATCCAGCAGTAAAGAGATGGCTGAAGGAAGAAGAAGATATTAAATTTATTAAATGATGTACCTGAAAAATGAAACATACATTTATTGATAAATATACTGTGATGAAAATGTTTCAATATGTATTTATTCTCAGTTCTAATAAATTTATTAAATTACTTAAATGTGTGCTCAAATCAAAATATTTACAGTGCTTTTTTTATATACATAAATGAATCGAAATAAACCCAAATACACCTTCGTATACTTCACAGTAATTTTGAAAAGCTTACGTCATGAAGTGGAGTAAGTCAGCATCGGGGATCGAACCTGCACCCACTGGATTAACAGCCGAGCGCATTACCAACCAGGCTTCCGTCCACCGCAGATTTTGGGGCATTGTTATGGCAATTTATATGCAGGAGTATTTTCATACATAATGTAAATTATCCTATTGATTCATTACAACTATATTTACCTCTTCCCACTAGGAGGCAGTTAGTGCAAGAACGATGCATCAATTACTTGTATCGAAATCCCCATATTGCAGAATCAATAAGCAACTTAGAAATGACCAATGGTCAACAATGGGCGTGGGGGCTTTTCAATGTTAATGGCGTCTTAATAATTAGGTATCCATACCCAAATTTACATAATACCAAATTGGATATTTCGCTTGTAGGTATTTCATTAGAAGAGGTGAATGAGAAAAACTAATGGTAGTATATTTTCGAATTTCCTAACTTTGTAGAAGCTTTTTTTTTTATTTAACGTTGTTCATTTTATTTTGACAAGATAAAAGTAGATGTCATACCTAAAACAAAACTACATAAATTATATAAATAAATCTTTATTGGCCAGTAACTAGGTGTATATATTTATATTTTCAATAGACTTTCTAAATTTATTTTTTTGAAGATGTAATTTGAAGTGTATTGTTTGATGATTGTAATATTGTAATTTGTTAAAGGCCATACGGCTGTTTATGACTAAATGAATAAATAAATAAAACAACAAAAACAAGACAATGCAGTGTGCCAAAAGGCGGACTTATTGCAAGAGCAATATCTTACAGTCATCAGAATCGACAGTCAACATAATACTTTGTTTAAAATTTACAAAATGACTGACGATTACGAGTATAATAATCACAGTGACGATATTTGATTTAATTACTTCTTCGGAAAGAAATTATTTTTCAGATTTAAACAAATATCTATTGGTTTCTCTCATTCACTCACATCTCATCGTTAAAGTAATATTCGTAGAGAAAAATATTAGAAATTTGCTATCATTGTAGTTCAAACATAATGTATCACAGGCAGTGTAGATCATATAATAGTTCTGGTGAGTATTTTACAAGTTTGTAGGGGTAAAATATATTGTATTTTGTATTAATATTGTTACGATTTTCTTAGCACATCACTATCATCTCCGTACAAAGGTAAAAGTAAAAGTACGTAATGTGTATTTACATTGATTTTGTATATTGTAAGAAGTACTGTAGACTTATTAATTCATTTGTAGATAAATGTTGGTAATTCTGATGAGATACTGTGCAAATTTGATTCTTTGTAATGTAATAGTTATTACCATCCACATTCAAGATTTACACCTTCTTTAAAATGTTTCGTGGCGTTTGATGGCATATAACTGTCATTCGTTTTCGGTTATTTTTGTCTATTCTAACAGGCTCTTAATCATAAGCATAGAATAATGTACGCATAGTAGCATGTGCAAAGTTGACTGACGTTTATTGTGACTGAATGTAAGACAGGACAGAAAACCACATCAAGAAACATAGAAGTTTTAGCGTTCCAGAAAGGTGATAGACTGAACCTGCAGTGACTAATAGACTAAGTTATTTCAGTGGGTGTGTACTTACATTAGAAAAACATCTTTTTTTTCTAGCGAAACATCTGTCAGTAGTCCGGTATCAACTAAAAAAGAAACTACTCCTACCAAGGACCCACCGACCTCATCTCCAAACAACACTTTAACTAAACCACCCTATTCTTATGTCGCCCTGATTAACATGGCTATAAAAAATAGTCCTGGAAGCAGGGCGACATTGAGCGAAATATACGCATTTATTACAAATAAATTCCAATACTTTGAAAAGAATAAAAAAGGTTGGCAAAATTCCATAAGACATAATTTATCGCTTAACGAATGTTTCGTAAAAGTGCCTAGGGAAAACGGAGCTGAGAAAAAAGGAAACTATTGGACTGTAGGTAAGGGACTGCAGAGTCATAATAATAATTACACCTTTTACTTAATTAGCCATGCACTAAACACTTATTATTAAATATTAATATTAGGTGGACTGAAATTCAATAATTAATCATAATATGTGGTAATGGAGAATTAACTATAAATATAACAGAACAAAAAATGAAGGAGGATTTTAAATAGTCCGTACTTTATAGATCCCAACTTTGAAGATATGTTTGAGAACGGAAACTATAGAAGAAGAAGACGTATGAAGCGTCCGTACAGAACGGGAAACGCTTTTCCTCGCTTATACACAGACGGATATAACGTCTCCCACCACATACCACTCTTTAGTTCGCCATATTCTTCCTCTTATTCACGGTATGAACCAAGGTACTATCCTCTGTCCAACAAATTTATTTTTCACGTCATGGCTGCCACAAATTGTAACACATCTTCACAAGCACGTTTGGTGTTGTCTGTCTGTCGTCATTTGGTTTTTATTCGTAGGAAATTGACTCTCAAGATTTTCTTTTACTAATTACTATTAAAAAATAGTCGTTTGAACGTAACACATTCACATTTTGCATCTTTTCTTTTGTAAGTGCATTGTTTTGTTGTGGTTTATTTTTATAACTTATTATAACATTATTTAATAAAATGAATTTGAACGAATTGTTGTACCATCTTTTCATCCTTACACAGCATCCTCATGCAAAATTAAAGAAAACATAGATTTATCAAAGTTTTCCGCGATTTGATGTCTTATATACTCTTTCATTTTGCATTTGGTTCATAAAACAGCTTCACAACTGAAGAAGAATTAACATATTTTCTAAAATTATAACATGTAAACTTTTCAGAATTCCTACTGTCCGTCTTTTCTGAGTATTATTTGAGAAGTTCTTTGTAGTGTATGACAAGTTTATGTAGCGTTTTGTCAGTTTTGTGTATTTTTTTACAACAAAAGGCATGATTCGAAATGAAAATGTCTTAGATTGAATGCATTGTAGTAGGTAAGAATACTAAGAATGTAATGCATTTACTTTATAGGTTTGATATTGTTTAGAAAATATGTGCATTGTGTAAACTTTTATCGTTCCGTCTGTTTTTGTAAGCAAAATTATCTTTATTTTTCTGCAATAGCAAATTGCCGAATGTTTGTGCTTAATTACTTTAAACCAAAGTATGTAACAACTTAAATCATTGTGTCGTTACACTAAACTGTTGTTCTCACTGACGAAACGGGAACTTAACAGTGAAACATTGGTTACAATAAGTCATCTAATGCTTGCCTATCGTAGGTACTAACTTCGTTTACAAGAAAAGCATACTTATATAACACAGGTAAAGGCTTATTTTTCCTGTGTTTCGGTCTCTGTATTCCGGTCCATTCTCTGGTATTTCTCAACCAGTACATCTACTCTTTCCCCACACCTGACCTCATCATCATCATTAATTCCTCTAACTCCTGGGGGAGCATAGGGCGGTAACAACATCGCTCCATTGGTCTATCCTGGGCCATGGTCTTGACATCCGGCCATTGTAGATCGGGTCCCTTCAACTCTGCAAGCATCGGCACCTGACCTAGGCATGCTTTAATCATGGGCATCATCCGAATAAACTGAGCTTGCTATCGAGAACATTTCATCATACAAATTTCTTCATTTTTGTGTCACAACAACTCATGACCCTGATGTCATAAATTCACATATTCATATTCCAATACATCAATCATACATCCCAATTTTAAATTTACAACTAACATGAAATCTAACGGCAACAGGTTATGGTTGTAGCAAGACTAAAAGTATCATCAATTTGCTCTAAAATATGCAATATGAAGAACAAGAAACGGTTGAAATAATTAGCAACCAAAGATGGTTATAATCAATGCTTTGCTTATAAAAACTAAAACCACTTTTTGGTTCTTCAAAGTTCATGAGAGAATCGTCTTTTGGCTTCTTGGACAATTGTCATTACGTACTGTAATATCTTTTTTCAGATTTCTGGCCGCAATGCATTGTGTAGTTGAACATCTTATAAAAATAATCTTGTAGGCATATTTTCGTTGTTAATTCTTCAGGTTTCCTTACTTCGTGTAGAGTGGTTGAATAACCAACTTTCAGCAGCGATACTACTGCCATCTTCACCAACCTGAAGAACCAACAACGAAGATATCTTATAATATGTATTTTCGGATTGACAATGGTCTGTGAAAATGAAAGACCTCGTACTCATAGAATATCTATTATTTTATGAAAGTGAAATTGGCTAATAAATAGTAAGGTTATTAATTACTCGTAATTTAAAAGAATCAAATAGTGGTTTTATTTTCTTAATAATCTAAAATTTTGGTAAAAAGTACGAAAAATGGTGAATACTTTTATATAATTTTGATTATTTCTTTGCTTCCTTTATTATATTGGTGTACTTTTGATTATTTTTATGAATGGTATCAGGTACTCAAATATTGTAGTTCATTATTAGAGTAGGTAGATATTTGCAGGTAAAGAAGGTAGATTTTAATATACTCTTAGTTTCGTCATTATTTGTAAGACTACCAATGTAATTTAGTGAAAACCATTTTTTGCTCTCAATAGCATGAGTGTGAATATTATTTGCCATGTCTGACTTGACTGTTTTTGTGATTGTGTTTTTTTAATGATATGTCACATTTCAATTTTGATCGAATCCCAAGTATGTATGTAAGATTTTAAAAATAAAAATATTAATGTTGTCATTAGTCACATTGTTAGGCCGTGATTAAACAGACCACAGCCTACCAACCTAAAATCTTTAACTTTGATCGAAGCCAACGATAGTATACAAGCCTGGACCCACGAATAACATCACCACCCTGATTGGTGACGTCACTTTGTATCGGTGACAAACACCTTGTTTCGGTGACAAACACTTGGGCTACCGAATATTTTTTCCCATACATTTTCTCCCAATCTTGGTGACATCAACATCCTCAAATGTCAGTTGAGCCGGGCCTGTATGATAATACTATTGCGTTCGGCCTCGCTTTGATTAATAACAACATTGGCAACACTAGCTATATGCTTATTGTTATTTGTTTGTTAGAGATGTTGCCATATAATTTTGTTTTTTGTTTGCACATTTCTTAATCATTTTGGTGATCAATAATATGTATTCATTCACAATTGTTCACTTCAAACATGTTCACTATTTTAATGTTTAATTTTCACCACATGGCACGTAGTAGGTCTGATTCTGTAACAAATTAAGTGCACACTAAATAAGATCATTCCTATTCACTAATTTCGTAGTGAGCATTTATTTTATAGTATGAAATGTTACAAAATCGGACCTAATGTTTTGTTATTTTCGTTTTCACAGTAACACCATATTAAAAAGAAAGAAATATGAATAAGATTTATGTGGTAAATAGATCTTAAATTCTATAAGTGTGTGACGAGGTACAGAAATTTGTTGGTTTGAAGAACGAATGCTGTAGACCAACCACAAGTACAGAAGTGAAATTACTAATACAATATCGTCCATCCATGACTGACAAATGAAAAAAATCTTTACCAATCGATAATCGATAAATGTCAATTGGTTTTTCAAAGACGTACAGTATAGAGTCTCGCTAATCGGGCACTTCAGTACATCGGCACATCCAGTAATCCGGCACTCTGTGCCACCGCTCGTCCACCCCCGCCTTTTTTTCCGCCCCCTATGCTCAATTAATGGTTACATATTTTATGACAAATTCATTAAGTAAGATTGTCATATTGAGCTATGCAGTAAATAAACACACATCTGCTTATTCCGACAACATCTGTAATGCTTTCTTTTATTTACTTACCTTGAATTTCCCTGTACAATCCAGTAATCTAAACTTTCCAATAATTCGACAGTCTCTTGTTTTTAATAGTGCTGGATTAGCGAGACTCTGCTGCAGTCATTTCTATAGCTACAGTGTTTCGTGTATTGATTAGTCTGTGAACTAATCAATACACGAAACTGTGTGAAACAGTATTTGTTTTGTCTATTTGCCACATATTCTTGCCATATAATAAATTTACATCGCTACTATTTTTCTAATCGTATGTTTGAATGTTTCTAGTCCATGGATTCCTCCCGTTTATGGCCAACAAAGAAGCATGGCTTCCACTTATCCAACAGGCCATGATGCGTTCAAGGTAATTTCATTGGTAGTTTAGTAATGTGAGTCTCCAAGCGATAGACTCATACTTCAAGAGAGTGAAACTTACTTGTAAATATTTCTGAATGGATTTGTACGAAATGATTTATAGAGACCGACCGAATATTCGGTTTCGGTTTCGGCCAGTTTCGGCCGAAATAGCCGGTTTCGGCCCCAGTTTCGGTTTCGGCCAAAAAGTGGCCGAACCTTCGGCCAAACCGAAACTAGAATCCGTATTATATCGAGCATTGTCGGGAATCTTCGGAACAGATTCACACTTTGTATTTGTATTCTGTACACTAAAATCCTTTTTTATTTTACGAAAGCGAACTAGATTTTTATCACTACCCATTTTTATACACATCATTTATGCCTTATGACAAAAATTTTACGCTACTTAGGCGGCCGTTTCCGTAATACAACATAGCCAAGTGTATTACTTATCTACAACAAGATACATCACTTCGCCTGTTTAAAAAAAAAATTGCCTGCGGCGCTACTTCTTGATGCATTTTAAGGAAAAATACTCATAATTATTATTGTATTGTATATACCTATTTTAGTTCAAAGATAATATACACATGGGCGTCGGCAGGGGGGGCAGCTCCCCCCCCCTAGAGATTGGAATAGGTATATATTTTTTCATACTAAATGATACGTAGGACCTTACAATAAATCACACTATTACCGCACATTTTCGCACCATTTCATTTTTTTTTTAAAATTATTATAAATAATCCATCAAAACACAATTGTTTCACAAAAGATTGCCTGCGGCGCTATTTTTTATAATTTTTTTAGAAGATAGTTTTCGTACATAGTATTGCACAAATTATTATGTTCATTTTCAAATAAACCAAACCATATAACGGACTTTTTCACTATGTCTCACAAAAAATTTTCGCCTGCGGCGCTATTTACGCTTCTTTCATCCTATATCAATTTTGTAATTCCCCCTTAGCTCCGAGGCTTCGACGCCCATGAATATACATATTAGCAAACTACATCACAACTTCCGTTACTTAACCTCCCAAAGAAAAATAGCATTTTTTATGCCCCCTCCTAGTGTTACCTATGCCATGGATACCTACATAACTGATGTATATAAGTTGCAGTTTAATGGGTTCCTTTCTTTTGTGCTTACATTGAGTTCCAAAAATGAAGTGGTTTCCTAATAAATATCTTAGGGAAACAATAGATATCAGAGCAGGGTACCTATAATGTGTTTTTTTTTTCAAAATTACAAATGAAATTGCTAAGTTTCGGTTTCGGTTTCGGCCGAAACTATAAGGGGAGCCGAATATTCGGTTACGGTTTCGGTTTCGGCTAAAAATCCAGTTTCGGTCGGACACTAATGATTTATAATAACCAAGTCAAATCTATACCCAACTCTCAAGAATATCAACAATATGTAAGCCACCGTGAACTTATTTTGTTGTTCCTTTCACTGTTTGATTGTCATTAAACTAGGTACTCATTATTCTGTTATCGAACGGTGTGTAGAATACGGCTTCTAAGAGGTGATTCACTGCCACCTTGACATTTCTCTCTTTCTTTAGCCATGATGAAGGATTAATACATTCAACGTTATAGGCGAGGTTGCCGTCACCATCGCTAAGGAAATGTATGGGATAACAGTTCCTTAACGAGTATAACTGATATTCTGTTAGGAGATTTGACAGGAGTGGTGCTCCTGCGCGATATTGCCAATCCTACAGCATGGCTAGACAAAAATGTCGAGGTGGCAATGGGTGACTACACCATTGACAGGTAAGTACCTTCCAGTGTAGGTACTCAAGCTCCAGTGCAATTACAACCCTTATTACTGGAGCTGATATCATATAGGGCTGACTCCTACTGCTGTTGGATCATGTATAGATTAGTAGTGAGGCCAGGAGATTTCAGAGCCACTTTATAGCAGATTATCAGGCTACTAGGATCTCTATAGAAGTCTTCTCTATGCAAGGATAGCACACACAAGTGGGATGGATAACACAGAGCAGTAAATTAGGAAAATAACTTGAATATTTATCAGGTTTGTATAGGTTTGGAGTTACAAGGACTTGGACTGTCAAAGCTGTCATCAAGTCTTATTTTTCTCTTGCGAATGTATCTGATACTTTGTGCTACAGTAAACTCTTAACTTTTAATCTCTTAAAACTCTTGACTTAATTGACAGTATATTCCATACTGTTTGATTAGAGAAAGGAAAATGCTCATTTAGTATGGAAGAAAACCCAGGCCCGGCGCAAACGAAATGTAACTCAAATGTTAGGTAAACATGAGTAATTAAATACTGCATAGGGAGCCTCATCCTGGTAATTCAACGGTTAAATATGTGAAATACCTATTCAGGAGACAGATTCTATAAATTCAGATGATGAAGAAGAAGAAGACGGGCTACCTTATACTTTTCATATTATACGCTTTTAAATCGCAAATGTAACTGTTTAATTCTCCTTTCCCTGAATAGGTATTTCACTCATTTAGCCATTGATTCTGATAATGCCACCTATGCAGTACGTAATTACTCTTTTTTACCTATCATTTGAGTTACATTTCGTTTGCACGAGGCCTGGGTTTCTTTTGAGCATTCTCCTTTGAATGATTTTGCAATATAAGTTTAGAGTTTGCTGAGTTATGTGTATAACTTATATTCACATCCTTTATTCATCCAGTATTAGTTGATTAGTATCCATTCACATCACAATCCAACCTACACACATGAGTAATCAGCGAATGCTGTTTATTTTCTTACATAGATGGAGTTGTTTCATCTTCTAAATGTAAAGATATTGAAGGTCTAATGCCCGATCCCACCAACTACCACCTAGGAAGCAGACCCCTAAGGAATTTCCATACAAAACCACAGATAATTTGAGTGATTATTATAACTGTCATAACCTTTAAGATATAAATCCATACAAAATACAGCATGCAGCTACTTAAGTGAGGGAGATTCTGGGCCGAGATATTTGGCCACCTAACTAAGTAGAGCTGCATGCTGTATTTTGTATGGATTTATATCTTAAAGGTTTTGACAGTTATAATAATCACTCAAATTATCTGTGGTTTTGTATGGAAATTCCTTAGGGGTCTGCTTCCTAGGTGGTAGTTGGTGGGATCGGGCATAAATGTTTTACCGAAAACAGGAATACAGTAAATGTATTACAAGAGGGAGCTCCCTAATTTAAAATGATACATATTAATTATTTGTATTTTCACGTACACCAATGTGATCAGACATTCAATATTTTCGTACATATTATTCAAGGAACATTTTGCAAGAATAGTATGAATAACCAAATTTTTCAAATATGTAAATTACTAATTTTTCAAAATGTTTTGCTGGGATGAAAGTCCAACTAAGTTCATGCGTAGCACGGTTGGTTGGAGCATGGATCTCCAAAACTGAAGTTACCAGGTTCGAATCCCAGCACTGACAATTTATTCCATGGATTAAAGTGTTTGGTTTAGTGTATGCATTCCCAGATGCTTTTTTTAAATATAAATAAGAGTGCTATTGCAAAATGCGCCTTCCATTCAAAAATTGTATCACAAATTCATTATTTTTCCTTAGATTACCATGTGTTCCATTTTCCTGCATTTTAAGAGGTACCTAATCAATGTATTATAATAATAAGCATTTCTGATGTATGTATAGTAACAAATTTGGTGTATCATACGTTGTTGTCCATCTTTCAAACACGTAAAGTGATTTTTGTTTAAATTTTGTTAAGTACATTTATTGCAAATGTACAAAGCATTCGAACAGACATTGTATCTATATTCAACTCCATTTCAAAGTTGTGAAAATTCAGATATCACCACACATTTTGTAAAAAATGTTATTTTCGTAACCGATACAAATAATGTCTAAGTGATTAAATTAATATCTTGCTAACTTTACATGTTAAAAAGTCAGAAAAATAAATTCATTACTACATGTCATGAATTTTTAAGATTAAAATTTTATTTAGTGCAATTTATTAAAAGTCATCTCCTGTAAAATTGATAAAATCACGTTACGCCTGTTTAAATGATGGGCGACAAAGTATTTTCCTGTATAATTTTGTATCTCAATCAATCAATTTTAGATCCAGTCCCTGCCACCCATTCACCCCGGCTACTACTTGGGTGATCCAACTTCTCACCCTAGTTCGTCCATGCATGGACTTAATCTTCACGGATCGGGACACGTCGGCCAACCAATGCACAGCCCCTTAACGACACCGATGCACGGAAGCCAGAACATCCAATATCCCATGATGCATGCGCAAGGCTTCCAAGGGGGCGTTTTACACGACACATTTAGTAGAGTAGGACGCCAGACATATAGCCCTGTTTTGAGTTCACAAGGTGCACACGGTGGCCTCACAAATAGCCCAATGCATGCAGGAGTTGGGCACGAGAATCACTCGATGGGTAATTATTTACTTATTTATATACCAATACACACGAGATTTAAATTGGTACCTGAAACCTGATTTTTCCACATCTTTAGGTCCTGGTAGAGGTATAAAATAGTAACATAAGTAATAACTAAATATGCAGTCTGAAACTACTCGTTTTTACCCAAAATTAAACACCTCTTTCATTCTGATATTCGTAAAAAAATTCTCAATACATTGAGGGGGACACTCATTAAAAAATGCTTAAAGCTAGGGACTGCATGATAAAATCTAAAAATTTTTTTTTACTTTTTGGAGTTAATTCCGCTTCATTCAAAATATCTTTTATAGTAATTTCCTAGATACAGGTTCAACGTATCTGCTCTATTTTTTCCAAAGCATATTTAGTAAGGTTGTCGAGATCTATGGCCTCCCGTTTTTTTGAATTTCTATAAATGTGGGTATGCCTCATTCAATACTTTTATTTTTTTACAGGGTATATGAATAACAGTCAGGACCGTCTTCACCAGTGGACTGTACCAGAAGACGAATCTGAGAACAATTTACCCAACTATAACATCGCCCCATCCAGTCCACAATAAAGTTTCGGCCCCAACAATTGTAAGTTAAGACAATACTGGATTTAAAAATAAAACTAAAGTATATTCCACATCGTAAAATCGTATTAAAATGACTTAAGCCACTGCCACCTAGAGTCTTTCTCTAGCCATGCTGTAGAAATTTGAGACCCCTTCGTTTTGCATCGTTGCCATCACCGTCGCTAAGGAAATGTATGGAATAACAGTCCCTTTTAACAACGAATATGATGGACCACGAATTATATTCTGTTACAAAATTTGACAGCAGTAGTGGTCCTGTTTGATCATTTTGCTATGTTGCCAACTGTTACAGCATGGCTAGAGTACCTACTCTAGGAGTCAGTGCTTTAGCATTATTGCCTACCTATTCTGAGGTACTATAAAATAATTTAACTAATATTCATTTAACAATATTCTAACAATTCAGTGAGCAACTTATCTTCTATGCAAGCCTAATGCTGGATACCACCAACTTCTTTGGCAAGGAATAGCGGAGATAGGAGTCACTTATCATTATTTTTCATACAAAATTTATGCTAGGTGGATCCTATCTCCGCTATTCCTCACCTAAGAAGTTGGTGAAATCGTTAATTTTTTTATTATTAAATAAACTATCTACTCTCTGTTTCAAATTACTTCACCGCTGGCTACGTAGTAATTCTTCAGAAAAAGTGTAACAAGTAAGGTGAAACGGAGTGTATCTAACCCCTCATGCTGCGCTCGTAGCAGGATGGATAGAGGGTACAGAATATCAGACCGCCCTAACCTAACACACATTTATACAATTTGTCAAACACACCCTCTGACATGTTTGACCCGGGTCAGTCTCAGGTGGCCAGGATTCCTTACACCTCTTCTTTCACGTGAAATGTACACCTTTTTGGTAATCTTGTCCTCATACATTCTCCTAGCATGTCCAAAAAGCTTGTTCACTTTCATTCTACTATCAAAAAATATTTCTTTACAAATGAAATGTACTAATTCTAATCCTTTTTTTTTCAGGTGGAGCGAAAATTGCGAAAAAGACTTTAAACTAACAATGTTTTTAAGAATTTTAAACATTATATAAGTAATTTATATTTCTTAGTTAACTTTTTCAATATTTCCATACAACACTTAGTTATTATGTATGGAGATTTTTAGTTAATTTAGATTTCTATAGACTGTAAAACAACTATTGTTTCATATATTTATATTGATTGTTACTTTAAGTGTTTGCGTACTACCTGAAAAGTAGAACATGTTTAATTAATGTAATATGAAAAATGTGATTTGAGAAATATAGTGTAGTCTTTTAATGTATTTCTCATTATAGTTAAGATATGATATATTTTTATTAGGCACACTCTTTTTTTCGATTTAATTTGTCTATTTGGCACCAGATTTTCTAGACAGTTTATTTTTAATATTCTTTATCTTCTCTGGGCCCTGATTTCAGGCACTTTGCCTCATTAGTTCACATAACTTCAATAATTTATATACAAAGATAAAATAATATTCTAGTATTTGTGTCAGATACAGGGCCATCCCTACCTAATACGCAAAGCCTAAGGGTGGCACTCTGAAGGGGCGTCAATCTGAATGAATATTAATGTTTTGTGAAAAAAATCTCCTACAGCGCTGATTACACCACATTTATTTAGGTTTAGGCAGTTTCTCATTTATATACTCTTATAATATGCAATATTATTTCAAATTGTTCATAATAAAATTATAATTGTTCCAAATGTATTAAAATTAATATTAACCGAATAAATATATACAGCAAATCTGGAAGCACTTAACAAATGTAAAATTACTTCTCTTGACTAACTTCCAGATGCAGAATTCATTTGTAAATGTGTGTAATTATTGATGTAAATAATTGTAAATTTAATAACAACGGTTTAACAGGGTGCAATGTAGAATTGGGGATTGTTGTTAAATTGTAGGAATGTAGTTAAATTAGTCATAATAATAGATAATTTTATCGTATTCAAAATTGGTCTCATTTTTTCTTTTAAATACTTTTATGATTGATAATGAAGTTAAAAAAGTTACTACGATTTCGTGATTATCAAAAATTTAAAATTTATCGTTTATTTAATATAATACTCGTAACATGTATTAAAATTTTGCATGAAAACTTCAATTATTAGTGTGAATTTACTAGTATAGCTATAAGTACGAAATGTTCTTTAAAATATTTCAATTTAAATAGTAAAAAATGTTATTTATATGCGTACTACTCCATAGGTTAAAAGGACATTATTAAAATGTATTGCATGCTACATTTCTATGTCAAAGTTACCTATGAAAATTTTTATATTTACCTGTATTTTAGTTAAGGAGTTTGGTTATTAGTACTTATATTATCGTTACTATAAATTAACAATTTATTTAATTTAAAATGCCTACGAATTTGAGAAACAGGGTACCGTTCTTGGTTCTGTAGATTTCCTATATTTTTAGTATTAAGCTTAGCAAATGTACGAATTTTAGAATTATTGTGTGTGATTTAATGCACACCATTGTACATAATGTACAATTGACTGTTTCAATAAAAACGTGTACTGTACATTTTATTCGTGAATTTTTGTACTCTTTAGCAAAATGTAATTAATGGACATTTTTTTTAGTAAGTAAGTAGATTTATTTGACAATTTTTAATAGTGAAATGAGCCAGAATGTTTAATATTTTATACCTGCATAATAACATTTGACAATTTGACACTTCAGTAATTTCTTTCAACTAATAAACCCACCCATTTCTTTATTGAGACAATTCGAATTTCGCTGTACATAAAATGTAAAAGAAAAATACAATAAATAAAAACAGAGCATGTTTCATTCACTTTGATTATTCAAAACATTAGCTACAAATTATATTTACACACAGCTTTCTCATAACTCGGAAACATTCTCCATAGATGCGTACATACATAGTCATTTATTATTCTTATTTGTAAAAAGTCAAAATTTTATTTTATTGTTTAATATACTAGTCAAACTCTTAAGGAAAGATACTATTTTGTTGTTAGCTGGAAAATATATAATAACTAGATTTTTAAGCAGTGGTCCCTTGTGTTTCGTGAAGGTTACATTCTTATAAATCACTTCAAAATTTATATTTAAACAAATATTTTTTGTAACCTTCTTCAATTTTAAGAAAAAGAATTGAGAGATTACTAAATCTTAATTCCGGTCCATTTGAAGCACAGCAACGCTATGAAAACATGTTCTATTACAAATATATTTTAGTAAATATAGGAACTCAAAGAATATGTTTTTCTCTCTCTTAGCAAACCTCTCGATATATTTTTGATAATTTTTACAATTCAGTTTTAATGTTTCTTATCTGTCAAAATGGTGTTGACATATTATTATCTGTTAAAGCTAATATTTCTCTCAAGAATTTAGAGTAAGAGAACCCTAAAGACTTCAGCTCGAAATAGTTATCCTCAGCAATTTGAAACTCATGTAATTAGAGCCACAAACACATGAAGCAGTAAAAAGATACTCAGATCTGATACTTAGTGCATGGTTGATTCACACTGTTTTCAAATTTAACAGTGAATTCGTTTTTTAACTGATTTGTTGCCCCAACACAAACATTTTTTGTAAAAAATCTTCAATTCGAAAAACTATGAATTTCGAATCTACTAATACCCAGCAAGGGACCGCTGTACCTAGATGTTAATAAGAATTTAATACTTGTTACGTTATGACAAAATGTCTATAGATTTTAAGAGAATATTGTGATTTTAACTATCGTATTATAGATATGTAATTTTTGTACTGCTTAGTAAAATTGTTTACGCACCAAGTTCTTTCTTATTTCGATGTGATTTTTATTTAAATTCATTTGAGTAACAAGTCCATATATTGTTGCGAGATGATTTCTCCTTTCGGTTACTCTTTAATAACAAATTTAAAAAGCTTTCTGTGATTTTTGGTAAAATATTATAATTTTATAAGTCTTAATATTTAGAAATTATAATACATGATTCTTTTTGTACTTTCTTTGTTATTTCTTAATTCCACTACATAATATTTTGAATAAAAGTTTAAATTTCTAAAATATATAAAAAATGGTTTTTATTTTATATACCTTGCGTGCTTGCAAATCTCCTGAAGTTTTCAATACGTATTCTATTCTATCCCTCACACCACTTGCCTTGCGGGGTAGGCAGGAGAACAAATCGCCAGACTTATCTATCCTTACACACATTTCGTGTTTCCGTCACATTCATACAATTTGTCATACACGTGGTATAATGTAGGTAAGAAAAATCTTCCAGTATGTATAAATCTTTTAGGGTCATTCTCTAAACAAAGGTTCAATGTATCTACCATATTTTTTCCATAGCATATTTAGTAAGGATGTAGAGATCCAAGGTCTCCCGTTTTTTTTTAATTTTATGAAATGTCAAGATGCCCACTATTATTTTGCATGATTGTAATAAAACTGCACTTAGTTTGATCAAGATTTATTAAAAATAATCTGAATACAAAATTTAATACATAACAAGATAATAACTTCAAAATATTTATACAAAGATTTCTTTATAATTCATAAAACAGAAATGCTTAGAATTGTATATACATAGATTGTGATGAATCTGTTACTGATTAAAATATCTCAAGTCTTCCTTTTACATTTGTGATGAGGTAGGGTATGAAAATATTATGCAGAAATGACTGAATTTCAGCAACATTTTAGGTAAAGAATTGTAAAGATAGGAGACACTTATGACTAATTTTTATTACGTATATTATTATTGTGATGCATTCCACTCTCTGGCATGACAGCTTTTAATCCTTTGCATATATAAATGCTTAAATAAGTTCTATTGTTCAACAAGTAAGTAAGTATTGTACTGGAGGCCAAAACTCTACCGGAGTTGTACGGCCATCGAAAGTAAGTAAGTAAATAAGTAAGACATAACATTGCAAAATCAAACAAACAAAATGAACTGACATCAAAATATCTGTCAAACAAAGACCCCCAACACTGTCAACGCAACCCTTATAATGACGAACTAATTACCTATATAAAAACATTGCTACTCATCACCTAAAGTTACTGAAATTCTTCAATAGTCCTTATTTGATTCGAGTAAATTGTTTCATTTTTTATTGGTTTTGCTTGGCTCTCTCAATGAGCTCTCTTGAAATGATAAGTCTTTGAATTTGCGAGGTTCCCTCATAGATCTGGTAGATCTTTGCGTCCCTCATCAGTTTCTCCACGGGATAATCACTGTTGAAACCGTTTCCTCCGAAAATCTGTACGGCATCGCTTGCGATTTTGTTTGCCATGTCGGCGGCGTGCAGTTTGGCTATTGAAGCTAACAGGGTATTCTTGCGACCTAGAACATAAAATTACATTCATAGTGAATTAATCAAATGCATGGTTGGGGAAGTTGGTTGAGTCGGCGGTCTCTCGAGCGGGAGGTGCCAGGTTCAATCCCCGGCGCTGAAGATGTATTCCACACTTTGCGATAGAGGCTTTTAATTTAGTGCAAAGTTTGCAGGAAAGTATTTGTGTATATGTACGCCCAGATCTTTTTTGTAATAAAAAAAATTAAAACACAAATGTCTGTCCAGCTCATTTGCAAATGCCCGACGTGGTCAAAAGTTTGAGTCCACAAGAATGGTGGTGGACCGGGAAGGATGGGGGAGACTCATCCGTTAGCATGGTGTTCAAAATCCTAGTAATCGAGGGACTAACTGAGAAGAACACAAATGTCTATTGTTTTCATCTAAAATCATAAGACATATCTTAAATTATAAAGAAAAAAGAGAAGCTTACCATTGTCCACCTCCCAGGCGGCACGTTGCCAAGCTAAACGTGCTGTCTCAACTCCTACAGCCATATCAGCAAGCATGAAGGAAACAGCTTGATGGGCGGCAATTGGAACGCCAAAGGTCTTCCTTTCCAAAGCATACTTAGTAGCCTCATCCAATGCTCTTTGTGCCAAACCGACAGCTCCAGATGCCACCTAATTAAAAAATAGATATTGCAATAAGCTCGCCTCAGTGAACAAATATCACGGTATAATATTGGGTAAAACTTTAACATACAGGGTGATTGGTTCCGCAGTTCAGATATTTGGAGAGGTGATAGAGGATGAAAAAATATGAAAAAAAGTTAAGAGGATGCATATCCAAAAATCAACCATTTTGGAGTTATGGCCTTTTGAAAATCGAGGAGTATGAAAATTTCTCATTTGGGTTTTTTGCCAATAACTCTTAAGCTGCTGATTCGATTTTGACAAAACGAACGACAAATCATAGTAAATAATTAAAGCTTTTGATTAAAATCCTAACTTTTGGGTTTTGATTTAGAATGTAGTGAAAATTTAGATTATAACATGATTTTTGCGGAAAATTTTGACGCGGTGAATCCAAATACTTACTGGTGGGCGAGTCTTGTCAAAAGCACCCATGGCGATTTTAAATCCTGCTCCTTCACTAATCAACACATTTTCCTTGGGCACTCGGACATCTTCAAAGGTGATGCCACGTGTGTCGGATGCTCTCTGTCCCATATTCCATTCCTGTAATGTTAAAAAATGAAATTTGATGTACGATCTACAAAATTCTCCATAAGTCATACGTCACTCAAGGGTAGTGAGGCCTAACATATTCAGAATTCAGATGTTCTTCATAAGTCAACTGTTCAAAAAGAAAACATAATTACCTTTCTGCCAGGTATTACTCCGGGGGTATCTCTTTCTACAATGAAACCAGTAAATGCTTTGCTTGCAGGTGTTTTTGGATCGGCGGCTGTCCTTGCCAAAACGAAATACCAATTTGCCACACCTCCATTGGTGATCCACATCTTTTGACCATTGATAATCCATTCATCTCCCTTCTTTTCGGCCCTTGTCTTAACTCCGTTCACATCTGAACCTGCGCCCGGCTCTGTTACGCAATAGGCCTAAGGATTAAATAATCATTTAAGTATTTTTATGATAGATACCGGGACCCTACATTATTATAGATATTACTATACAATAAACTAATGTCATTTTACTGCCGATGTGGAATAAATCAATACTAATCCTCTAATTCCATAGAACGCTAGTGACCAAAAGTATTATTTCTCTTCGAATTTAAATTACGGGGGTTTCCATCTTTACCTGAATTCTATACAATCATCAATATCTATAGGGGAATACTACAATAGTGAAGTGTAAACAACAAATTCCACGTAACTTGTATCTGCGTGCATTATGTAGGCAGTATTAACAAAATTTGCTAAGTAAATAAACTGTATAATATTTTTGTTCACTCTACGTCCCTGCACTTCTCCTAGTCCCAGGTACCTAGAGAATCTCGATGTATAGATATTACAACTGAATTTAATCTACATTGTCCACTGGAAATCACATTACAGGTATTCACAGCAGAACTGAGAGGGATCTACAAATATTTGCAGAGAAATGAAATAAAAAGTGTAACAGAAGATGAAGAATAAATTCATATTTTCGATCAATTTTCGTGGAGGCCTCTGATAAGAATTTAGAAACATTTAGTCAAATTCTTATATAAATCTCCCAAACTAATTAATCCTTTAGATATGGCAGTTCACTTTAATCAATTGTGCTATCAGTTACGTAAAAGTAACTTAATTAAGTCGAACCTTGTACATTAACTTATAGATTACAATCTTCACAGATACAGACATACAGATAATCGTTTAATATTAGTAATTGAATTCAAAGAGATTATCTGATATATAAAATTAACAAGGTACGAAATAATTTCCACCATTTTAAAATGACCGATAATTTTACTTACAGAATTACTTCAATGACACTGAAGTAAGAGCATATACCAAATACTACTATTACTATTGTTATAAAGTATTTGCATATATACTCATAGATGAATAGTATCTTTATTTGTCGTACAGAAACTGTTTATCTGTATCTGAGTTATTGGTAGCACATATTTATATTACAATTCGCGAGCAGTGGTATTTGAAGAATGATGAGTCTAATTTTTAAATTAGAGAAATCTTTAAACTTCCCGGGAAGGAATTCTTGGACACCCACATATTTCCTCATACCGTCACTTCAGAGTTATGAGCTTTTTTATCATTCTGAGATCAAACTTTCTCTTCACACATCTCAACTTGTTTGCTTTCATCCTACTCACCGTCTTACACTCATTTCTTGTTTGTTTTCAGCCCTACTCCCGCCACCGCTGAATCTGTCATACACACTCTTCGATTCCTTTTACTCAATACACATCCCTCCTTGAGGATCTGATCGACATGATCGGACCAGGCCAATCTCGGGTGGCTGCGTTTCCTCACACCTCTTTGTTCGCTCAGATATATATTTTTTGTCATCCTGTCATCATTCATTCTTTCAACATCCCCTGTACATCCTAATTTATTGACTTTCATTCTACTTACAACACCAGTCTTGCAGTCACTCATTTCACTATTAATCTATAAAACAATATATCCATATTATGAAAAAACTTAACATTGGGAAGACAAATTTCTGACCCACCTTCTAAAACATCAGACTTTGATTTAATAACAACCGCATTGCCAAAGGAAGATTGAAAAATGTGAAACTTACTTATTATAGTGAGATTATATGAAAGACACCCACTGCAGACGTTTGTATGGGAACCGTATTAACTGGATCTGGTAGAAATTATTTCATACATGTTTAATAACCAAACAATATAGTACTAAAGAGATAAAGAAATGGTAAAAAGACATCATATTTTTGGTAGTAAAATACTACTATTAAAATTTCAAGATATGGTACATGGTAGAAGTCCATTTTTAAAAGTATAAGTGATAGACTATTATATAGTTTATTAGCCACAGAACGACTTTTATAACAGGACTAGCATTCAAGGATTCTAATCAGGGTTCTTTGATATAAATCATTGATACAAATCAGATTTTCATACTTTGATATACCTCGGATATATACCTCGCATTTTATCAACTTTTGATAAAAAATCTTTTTTTATTAAAAGTCTGATCTTTTTAATAAAGATCAGATTTTAACAAACCCTGATTCTTGTCCTCATCATCTGGTAACAATAAAGTAAATGAAAAATGCAGTCATTCATTTTTACATTTGGAAATAATTGTACAAAAAACTATAATGAAATTGTGTATTGGAAAAATCTTTCCTTTACTGTAGTATGAACTAGACTTTGCTCCCTAATTGACACTGAGCCAATTTTCTCATAAAATTAAGATATTTTAAAATTAATTTATCACACACTGAATTATTTTATTGCACTACATGTGATGAGTTATCTCAACAGATATACAGCAAAAGATGGACTGTTGGATTAGATTGGATCGAAAAGATGGAGAGAGAGTTGGACCTCTTCATCACAGAAATGAGACTTGAGCCCTGACTTAACAGATCCAAGATCTATTCAGAGAGGAAGAAGATAAAATTGAAATAAATTGTGTTTAGATACTTACAGCAAGCAGTGGTTCCTCGAGAAGTCTGCCAAGGTATTTCTTTTTCTGGTCCAAAGTACCAGCAATAAGAACAGGAGTTTGCTGTAAATAAAAATATATTATTATTGACATATCAGCTGTCAGAATACTATACCTATTGAATATCTTTACAATGGGACACAAAGACAGCAAGAAATTATTTTATTATTTTAATGAAGTATGTATGTGATTGTTAAGTCAGAACTTAATCAGACACAGAATTGTCCACCCTTTATAGTTAAAATTTTTTTTAGTGTACTGTTCAAGCCAGGTAATCAAAATCAAGCAAAACAAAATCTCTTACACATAAAGTAAAATGGATAACCCATTTTGAATATCTCCCTTAGGGTGTAATGAAGCAATTTACAACAAGATAAAGTGGCGAACACCAGCACACTTGTCACTGGTTACCACATGATTGAAATCGAATGAATTGATTAGCCTTAGGTATTCATTACAAGCGAGACAAAAAATAAAAAGAAAAAAGAGGTATGGGGAATGGATCTATCACATCGATCAGCTCCTCACGGATGGATGCGTTTTGGGTAAAAGGAATCGAAGACTGTGTATGTATGTATGTTGTGTGGCATTGGAGAGACTAGAGTCAGAGATTAAGATCGTGAGAGCTCAGGTATTGAAGTGACTCAGGAGACTAGTTGTGAATGTCTGGAGAGTGTGTATAATACTCGGAACACGAGTAATATACTCATATCCGGGGAGTAACAAGATCATTGCTAATCATATTCTTACCATGTATTTAATAATTGTAAATTGTAAATGTATTTTATGTTAAATAAATAAAAAAAAAAAAAAAAAAAAATTGCATGAGTGTGACAGAAGCAAGGAGAATGTGTCGGGTTAGGGCAGTCTCTCTGCTTACCCCCCAAAGTATGCGGCTTGACGGATTAAGATAGTAAGACAAATATCGAAATATTTTTAGCTGGTACATTATTTGAACATTTAAATATGTGTCTACTTGTTAGGCTGATAAAGTTCATCCTACATTCCTTATCAAAAGATAATAAATATGTACATAAATACTACACTAATATATTACTTGTACTACCAAATTACCTTAACATATCTATATTGAAATTGTGAATTATTGCAAATCATCTTGCGCGCTGTTCTATATGGACTTGATAACGAATTCATATAATATGTATGAAAAAAAAAAGTGTTATGACATCGACCCCAAGAACAATGCCCCGAGTTATCAAAGAGTAGATAATCCTCTACAGAGCGACCTCTGAGAGAATTAGTCATTTTTAAGCACTAAAAAAAACTGATAAAAAATTATAAAACGAACCGTGACTAAGAAATACTTTGAGAGAGCATATTTTTAAAAGCCAGATCTATTTACTGTTTAGTATGTAAAATTATATGTAAAATTTTACAAGGTATCAGTGGCGAAGGGTGGATTTCTGCAGAAGGGAAGCCGGGCTAACATTTCTTATGGTATTACGTCAGATTAAACACTATTATACCTATGATTTTTTCCAAAAGGTAACTCGATGGGAATCGTGTTCTTAGGTAGCTTCGCGCCTGCAAGGTATACACGAAGTCCTTCGGAATTTTTCAGTATACACAATTTTTTGTAACTTGGCAGTTGAGTACTTGATTATATCTCTAGTAACTCTATAGTCAAATCTCACATCTGTGGTGATACATGCGACAAATGATTCTGAGAGGCGATCTGACATATATATTACTGTAAGATATTGCGTTTGCAATAAGTCCGCCTTTTGGCACACTATGATTGTCTTGTTTTTGTAATTAGGTAGGTATGCATATTTTTCTTTGACCAATAAAGATTTATTTATTTATTTATGTCTAGCTAAGTATTTAATAGTGTTAGTAATGATTTTTAATGGTCATTGCTTCAGGATATTAGTAGAAAGAGTGAAAAATAGATGAGGTATCAGGCAAAGTAATGGGAACATTGTAAAAAGGGGTGATTAATTAATACAAATAAACAACAATCACTCACTCCTAATCCACTCCCCTCCATAGCTGTCATTATTCCTGAACAACCATAAGCCAACTCTTCAGCAATCAAACACCCGTCAAAGATACCCATGCCCATACCACCTGAAAATACCAGACAACACAATACATTATACAAATAAATTAGGAAATGATTAACAAATAACGAGAAATTTTCAAAAGCAAACAATTTAACAACGTCGAAATATACCTCTAGTATTTTGGGTACCAATTTATTCAATTCTGGAGTTTATAAAGTACGAGTTGACCTAATCAAAATGTCCTTAACTGCAAATCTACATTTTTTCAATTAACATATTTTCAATATTAACATTTCGTTCATGTGGTTGTTTTTCGAGGGGCGTTTCGCACGATGATTAACGTAAAACGCGTTAGACTGTCTTTTCTTTGGGTGTATTTTTTCTGAATGAGTGATGTTTTGTACCCGATACCTCCAGAAACTAATTACTAAATTAATGTTTTCAATTTTTTCACGAACATTACACGATAACTAATAATTACAGAAATAAATAATAGATTTTATAACATCGAAATCCACCAATTAATATCAAAACACAGCTGTGTACCACTGTATTGTCTATCGCAAGCGATTATCATACTATAAATTTGTTGATTGTTAAAAAAAAAAGAGGACGGTTAAAGAAGTCCCTTGAGGAGACCATCAGAGGACATGGAACACCTGGAGCTTACTCCAGAAGACTGCCGAGATCGGAGCAGATGGAGAGAGAGGATCCGAGCCGCCGAACCCAAATAAATGGGATATGGTGCAGAGAAGAGAAATTTGTTGGTTGTTAATCGCTATCTTTGAGGCACATGAACTGAACATGACGCTTGAATATATGATAGTTTTAAAGATGTTTTAGTTTTTATTATTGATATCTTGTTAATAGTGTGAGGTTTGCGACTCTAAAATACCAAAAAGTGCCGAGCGTGAAATTGCTACACTTCCGTTCTATTGAAAGTACATAGAATCAGATCTCTAGTACTTAATATGTAATCTCTTTGGATAGAGCAGAGAACAATAGAACCATAAACAATTGAGCGAATCGCCTGATGAAAAACTATCCATAAAGAACAGACTCCTAGAATAATACTACTTCAATCATTGACGTTACTGCTGAGACCATAAAAGAAGTCAATAAAAGTTAGCAAAGATAAATATAAAGCTATTACAGTAATGCTTATGACCGAGAGACCAAGAATATGAAAGATGACAAAAAGGAATATAGGTATACGCATTACATCATATGTACTATGTAAAGCATTTTTCAGGTGGTCTTAATCAGGGGTGCGCTGAGAAGTAACTAAGGAACTCGCTCAGGCAAGGAATTGTCCACAAAATAATTAATGATTCAATAAGGGACTCGTGCAAGACCCCTGCAGCACACCCCTGATCACAATGCAAACATACACCATAGCCAAAGACCACATTAAACATTAATTAATAATCAACTTACTCCCAAACCAGAACTCAAAATACCAGAGGCAATTCCGGCACATCCGTAAGTTATTTCTTCATTTAACAAACAACTGTCCATGCAGCTTAAACCTGGGCCTCCTTTAAATTTCAAATCAATTTATAATAACTCCTGTACATTATATAAATGGGATATTTTTATTGTTTCACAATTGTTGTGATCCTCCACAGAAAAATATATTACTCATAGCCGGAGAGTAACAACCACTTTTTCCAGTGTTTTGTAATTATTGTGACTATTTTGAGAGTATAAATTTAAATAAAAATGTAACTAGTTTTTTTAATGGCTCTGTTTACAAATTCACATTCAATAAATTGTCTATGGTAACATTTTACAATACTTGAATTTACTAAATATGTTCTATAAAATGCTAAAAAAAATTGCAGTAATTTACAAATGAGAAAAAATGTATTTTAACTTTTTTAGTCACAGGCATAACAGGACCTACTGAATTTGCAGGTTTGAACAGATATACAGCGAAGGATGGACTTTCCGTAGGGTATATGACTGATCGAAAGTATACGAAGGTGTACAATATATTAATATATACACATTCCTTTTCGCCTCAGCTACCAGCCTTTATAACACAGCAGTTAGAATACCGGTGTTTCAGGATAGAGATCTAGGTTCAATTCCGACCATTGCAGATGGATAGACTGGAACTGATTGAAGTGTGATTAGATTAAACCAGCCGATGATATGTCAAAAGCCTGATTGAAAGTTCATCCTTTGCTGTATATCTGTTGAGATAACTAGTACTTGTAAGAAGCTCATCTTTAGTGTGTACAGGCAAACTTGAAATAAAGTAGAAGAAGTAATGGTGAGCAAATTATTACCAAGCTCTTGTGGAACGTGTCCATTCATGAGACCAAGACTCCACGCCTTCTTGACAATGTCCCAAGGGAATTCGCCACTCTTGTCATGTGCGGCTGCTTTGGGAATGATCTCTTCCCTAGCAAACTTCCTTGCCAAGTCTTGAAGCGCCTTCTGATCCTCATTGTACTCTGTATAACAAATAATATATTAATTTCATTTCGAAGTGTAAAAAGATTTACTCCGTGTTTCTATGGAGGACACTAGATTCAAAGACTAATTTCTGCCTGTACCTGACCATAATGACAGTTGAATCTACTATGTCTTATGTATCTTGTTGTTTTATATATGTTTATTGTGTAATTAATGGTATTTTTCTAAGCAACTGAATTATGTGTTTATGTCGAAAATAAATCTTCATTCATTCATTCAATAAAAAATATAATATTTCGATTTTAATAGATATTATCACCACAATACTTTTTTTTTAATTTTCGGCAAGCAAGAAAATTTTCTGTGAAAAAACTTTTCAAAGGTGTTTTTCCCAATTTTTCATTCATGAATTAACAAGATATGTGTTATTCACTAGAGGAAGGTTCAATTTATCTACCTTATTTTAATACAAACGCATATTGAGTATGAATGTCAAGATATTTGTTCTGAAAAATACCCTTTTCTGGTTCTTCAGGAACTTACAAAGAATTAGATAACACAATCAAAAGATGTCTAATACATATTTCATAAGTCCTCGTTTAAAAACATTGGCTTCAAAAATTCATTGATTCAGTTCCAAAGTGTACAAAGTATTTTTATATAACAGAAATATAATTAGGTATCTAATCTAGTTGGCATGTTTTTCAACTTTGTATCATAAGACTCATTAACTGTCATGAAATACATTAAGTACTTTAGAACGTACAAAGTCCAAGTGTTGATCAACACCACAGTACAGTGCAGATAAACTGACCAAACAAGTTCAAACAACTGGTTAAAAATATTGTAGGTATTTGCAGAAAATTTGTCACCAGTTTAGCAAAATTAATATATATTAACCAGGTTTTGACAAACCAGTTTAAGATACATAGAAAGTTTATGATATAATTAGGTATACTGAATGACAAATTTGTGACCCCTCCACCAATCTGTAGATGCAAGTCCTTTCCTACAACATCTAAAGAAGAAATGATTTCAAAGAAAATGTGAATATGTATTCATAGATTTTTCCTATATTTTTTTAGGTTTATAGAACTACTTTTAACTGGTTCTAGAGATGCCTCAAATTTCAAATTACAGTCCATTTTTTTACAACTTTTACATTTAGAAAATTCAGTTTAGTACATAGGTTCTTTTAATTTTTAAATTCTTCCTTTTTTTGGCTGTCAATGAAATCAGGTCTCTTTGGCTGCAAGTTCTAAAGTCTAACCTAAATTCCCCTTAATAGGAACCCACTGTGAATTTTTCAAACGAAGAAAAAAATCTGTAAAAATACTCCAAACTTTTAATTGAAAACTTTGTTGTTAAAGCATAAAGCACTAACCGAATGCCATGCCATTTGCATGTGCTGACGAATGCGATTTTGACGATGTTGACAAACATCTCGCTGCAGGGCGTGCGATTCTTGTGATCTAAAATAAATAAATAAAAAAAGAACATTAAACGACAGCTGAATATTTAGAAAAAATAAGATTCGCTAGGTCAATTTTTTTAAAGTATAAAAATATTACGTCCTAAATTTGAAAAAAGAACACAATTACCTTCGCTATAGAAGCCATTTTGAAGAGTATGCCGGAACCACTTTGACAACCCGACTTGAATGTGAAACGAAATGATAAAAACAAACCGAGCGGAGCAAGTTCACAATCATGAAACAAACTGGACCACTAGTGTTGGGAAGTTATAAGTTTATCAATGAATCTTCTAGTAGACTGGTAGAATGCTATCGCACGATTTTTCTATCTATCGCAACTTAACTTTTAACTTTATTAGCGTTTGAGAGTATAAGGCCCAAAATTTCAATTCTGTTTAAGCGGCCGGTAAGCTCTAATTTAGCGTTATGTGTTCTGTAATTTTCATGTTAAAGGGTAGGTATATAATGTGTTCTTCTTAAGTAAGAAAGCAGGAAAAGTACGAAATTAATGTTCAGTAAGAAATTCGGTCAAAATTAGTAACTACCTACTTGAATATTGTGTAGTTATAATAATAACATTTGTGTTTTGTACTCATTTTATAAGTCATCGATCGGGATCTGCAATTTCTGCTTCTCATCATTTGAATTAGGTACCTACGTACCTATAATTTTATTTTAAAATAAATTTAAAGAAAATAAAATGTACATCACTATACTTTTTATCGCGAATCCGTAAAGATAGTAAATAATTTACAACAAACAGGGTTTATCGTAAAAACTTTATCGAATCAGACAAAACAAACAGTCGTAAAGGAATAAAGTTCACGAGATTATTATAATTTACTAATCATTAGGTAATGATGATTAAACCATTTACGGTCGACTCAAATTCGTTGAATACAGCGCCGCTGGTAAACCCAGATCAACTAGGTACCTATAATGAATTAATAATAGTCCATCCCCATCGATGGACGAAAAGGCTCATCCAATCTATGAAAAATATTTTTTTAAAACCTAGGACTAAGTCATAACTGCATAATGAGCTAGCTAATCCAATGCAATTTATGAACCTAAAATCCTATTTCATGTTGTTACAAATCATTTTATGGACATTGACGAACTTTGCTAATTTGATGAATCTGGTTATAGAAAAGCGTTTCGTGAATTTTTTTTTTATTATTCATGATTTTTCTTTTGTTTCAATTTGGCCGATTTTGCCGCCCCTCTGGAGATGGCGCCTGAAGGCAAAGCACGGCATGCTTAGGGCTGCCACCTTTGTAAGAGCGTAGGCCCGGAGATTTCGGAAAAAAGGAATTAGTGTACCCAATTGTAGTTGACCTATTTTTTCTTTTTTTTTTGGTCCACACCATAATTACAAACCCGGAGATATAGTGTGCTGACCCGGAGCCCCGGTTTTTCTATCGGGGAGACCAGGGCCCCGGGTATTTTCCTTTTTTTTTAGTCATGCCAAAAATTTCTGACCCGGAGATACACTATGCTAACCCGGAGCCCGGAGAACGCCACTCAAACCCGTAGATTCCGGGTCAAACCCGGAGAGGTGGCAGCCCTAGGTATGCTCCTGACTCCTGGGTGTGTAGTACTGAACGATAGGATTTTCTTTTTTGGATGTGAACTACATGTGGTTCCGGGTTTGGGTTAGGTATATTTAATGGCTACCATATAAGGGCGCCGGCAGCCCTAGTCTGTGCGATCATGTGCAGGGGCGTAGCCAGGAATTCATTTCGGAGGGGGGGGGGGGTTGAGCTCTGGACCAGAGAGAACAAATATAAACTATGGATATCGCCAGCTTTGAAGCTAAGGCACAAATAAAATTTTGGGATTGCCAAATTAAATAAAAACTATCGCCGCAGGTGAAATTTTTTTCTAAAATGTGTACCTGGTTCTGGTTGATTTCAACAGTAAGAGATCTGGACTCTGAATATATTTGTGGCTGCAATATAATAAAGGACTAGCGCTGCAGGCGAAATTTTGTCATAAAACAAGAAGATAGATAAAACAGTATAGTTAAAAAGTCGTAACCCGTTCCTTGATTTGCGTCGCAGGCAAAAAATTGTAATGAAACAACTGCGATTTATTAGATTTTATTGAAAATTCATGACATGATGAAAAAAGGATGTGGTAATAATGTGAATCATTTCTAGTATCTATAAAACGGTGGGTTGGATGAAGAATTTCGGGGGGGGTTGAACACCCGAAAACCCCCCTTGCCTACGCCCATGATCATGTGTGATGACACTGATGACTGATGACATCATACATAGGATAGCTATCTCGTCTTTCAGTGCTTATCAAAGACATATTATTTCTGAAGCTTAAAAAGTATTATTCAATGGTAACCTATTGTATTCCGGTGCAAAACAACATTTTATACGACAGAAAGTACACTAAAGAGATAATTGTTCTCAATCACAGTAGGTACAATTATTTAGTCAGTGCACTGCAATGTTCGATGGCAGCAGATGACGTCATGGCGCATTTTTTATCAGGTATTTCTCAGAACAGAACGCTTAAATATACTAAACTTTCTGGCGAGCAATATCTTCATGATTCTCGTTGATTTTAGTTCCTTGTTCGAAGTTTTTGTTTGTTAAAGAAAAACATGCCTGATCCTCATTGTCATGTTGTTGTGTATGCAATCGCACCGATGCTGAACATTAATCGGTAATTAGTATATTACTTAGCTGATTATTATTCTATAATGTCAGCAAGAATTTAGCATTTTACGTTTTTAATGTACCAGTATGTCATAAGAACAAAAAATAAGTAAAAAATAGATTTGAGTTAATCAGTATCTAATACGCCCACGCGCCTACGCCTTTTTATTTTGAACCACAAACAACAAACATTATCTATGTTTTTTTTGTCTATTACAATGTCATGGATTTTGACGTTTGTCATACATTTTTGTTTCGTTCGATAAATTGACGTTTTCCAACTTATTGTATAAGTGTGGTTGAATTACATTGTTTTATTAATTAATTTAAAGTTAGATGTAGTAAATATTTAAATTTGTATATTTTTAAAGACGATGACGGCGGCGGACGACTGGACTAATGTCTCCGCCAGAGTTCTCGCATCACAATAATTATTTCCTTTGATTGTTAATTATTAAGTATTATAGTTTAGTTTGTAGCGAATGAAATCATCACAGGTATGTTGTAGTAGGTACAAAACATATTAACCGTCATTGTTGTTTCCTTAGACGTAATTTCTTCTCGTTATAATCAACAGTAGTTTTTACATAAACACATTTTCTCCATCAAGGTAACCTTTGATATTATCGTTGCAAACAAATCATTTCAATCTTACTATTTAAAGGGGATCGGCAACGTGTTTTTAAACAGCGTATTTCGGCGACAACATTCATGCATCATAAGGATATAAATAGGAAAATTTCAATGATAAATTACTAACCTACATTCACAGGACAAAACATGCATTGTGTAGCATAGTTTTACAGATCTTTACAATTGGAGTAAAAGAGGTCATCTATTCTAATGCAACCACACCCAATTTGTTTATTTGTTGCATATTTGAACTAATGTAGCCTCATCAACTTTAAACAATTTAAACAATGATAAAATTTACTATAGGTTACCTACATTATATACTACATTTGTATTGTATCTGTTCAATATTATGATGGCTTGCTTTGGATACATCAATGCAATTTTTATTTAATTTTTTTCACAGATATAAAAATGATTCTCACAGAATTAAACGACATTGCCCCAACTGACAAGCCTGAGAGCAGCAATAGTTCACAAGCCGAAGTCGCTCAAGTCGACACGGAAGACGACACATCACACAACAGTTCATGCGACGCAGATTCGTCTGCCAATTTATCCAATACAGATGTTCCTACAGACGGAGCGTTTCCTGCAGAAGGGACTGCCCCAGTCGACGCTTCAACACCTAACTTAAAATATGGTCCTAAATCACAACCAGGGAGTGATACAGACAATGAACAAGGTGTCTCAGATAGTTCCATGACTTCCACAGCGAGTTTGCCTACCAGAGGCACTATGCTGCCGTGGGGAGTTCACAAAGAAAGACCACCACTCCCGCCAGCTGCTGTGGACACTGATTTAAAACCAGGAGAATTTGTTATGCGAACTCTCTTCATTGAATTCACAGTACAGGCTGAGAGGAAAATGGAATTGGTTATGACTGAAAATTTAGTAAGTATTTTCATTTTACTTTAATGTAAGATTTGGCATATGTCAGTGACAAATGACAATAAACTTCACATATGTATATTTTAGCAAACATTTTATTACAAAAGGACCTAGTATCGAAGTTTAAATCTCTATGTTTATTAATGTTTGCACATCGCAATAAGAGTCAGATGTTATAACAGAACAGATGGGAGAGCTCATAGTGATTTTTACCACCTCTTCTTCTCCCTCGCCTTTGTCCCATTTACTTGGGCTCGGCTCTCCTAGTCCTTGCCTCCTTCAGGTCTTTTGTGATTGTGGACATCCATGTAGTCAGGGGTCTGCCCGGTCTTGTGGGCCCCACTTCTATGTCCATTGTCCTTTTTATCATGTTATCCTGTACCACATAACCTATAATAACCAATCTTATTGTGAACCATTTCACACAGTAACATAAAGGGCTTGAGAAATATTGACATGGAGTTTTGACTCGCAGATTTCTGGAAAAATGGTTGCTTCGCATATGAAAGACGAAGCCCAATTAACCTACAAACAAATGTTTACTGTTTTTTCCAATCTTAGGATGAATTCTGATGATTCATTTTCATTGTTCCTTTGTAGGAAAAACCGTTATCAAAAATTTTACAAAGAGGCGAAGACCCCCAGTTGGATCAGATTCTCTGTGCATTTGGCACAGTTGCTGAACACTGTTTGCCATCTCTGCTGAGGGCTCTGTTTGGATGGCTGGAGAAACAGATGCAGCATTCATCACATGTGACTGATCAAGCTAAGAAACCACAACAGGAGAAAAATAAAAGGTCAGTTTCATTAAGTGTTAGTGAATTACCTTCACATTGACCTGAATGCTGACTGGAAACTTTTACATTCTGTTCAGCATTCGTCATTCAATTTGTCAATGTTATGATATATTTTTTCTATCCAAATTAATTGACAAAATGCTGGTAGGAAACTTTGACATTCTGTCCAGCATTCGATTACATAAATTTGTCAATGTTGTGATATATTTTTTTCTATCCAAATTAATCAACAAAATGCTGGTAGGAAACTTTCACATTCCACTCAGCGTTCGATCACATAAATTCATCATACCATATTCATTTTACCAATATATTGTTCTATTTGGATTTATTGACAAAATGCTGGTCGGGACGATTTACACTCCAATTAGCATTGTTCTTGGATGATATTTTCTGATGTGACTGTCCTCTATTCTGTCATTATTAAGATCTATTGTTTATGTATACGTGCAATTTTTTTCGACATGATCATCCCGTTTTAATACAATTTGTTGTTTTGTGTTTCAGTATTATGTATATTGTATCTGGTAGTGGACCTGCAACCGAACCTATAGAGAGAAGTCTAGAAGAATTGCAAGCAGAAAGAAGAGATTTGGCAGTCGAGTTCCTCTTCTGCTTGGGATTAATCGAAGTATTAAAGCAACTCCCATTTCACCCCGGACACGAGGATCTTGTACAATATATTGAAAATCTCGCATTTAAACATTTTAACTACAAAGAGGGGTCAGTATAAAATTGTATACTCACTTATTTTATTACTTGTATGTTTATTTCTGGTCCTCTAACACTCTGAAATTTATATGATTAAAATTTGATGAACCAACATGTATTACAATATTTGCCATTGTATGGCCCCTAGATCTGGTTGTTGCTGAGAGTGTGAATGGATTTAAGAATGGACTTGACATATTGCTGTGACATCATTAACTCTTGGGCTCAAGCATATCAGCTTTATGCTGCCTGCTTAACTACACATAATAATAATATTACGATCTCCCAGCTTCAAAGCTGGCGACTCCTTTTGTTGTTGCTCATTGTCTTTTGTCCAGAGGTCAACTCCACCCAGAGTAAATTACTGGTTACGACCTTGGTTGCTTGTCAGAAACTACCAAGTGGACAGCGAAAGTCTTATAATTTTTAAAAACGGTCCCCCAATTAAACTAATTGGTGATCCCTGGTCTAGATATTATCTGCAATTGCACACATTGCAAAATTGTATTGTTGGTAACCCTTACTGTCAAATCAGTATTCTTCATCTATTTAAAAATTATGTGTTGTGTTTATGACTTCTATTGACTTGTACCTAATAATGTTAACTTTCTTGTTTCAGTATTCAATCTAGTCCGAATGCAATGAATATCCATATAATTGCGGATCTCTACGCGGAAGTGATTGGTGTTTTGGCGCAGTCAAGGTTTATGGCAGTTCGAAAACGTTTTATCACAGAACTTAAAGTAAGTTACATCAAATCTTTACATAAATTCATGATATCTTTTGTTGTACTTAATACTATGTTCAGTTTACCGACTGTTTTTTGTAGGAATTAATGAGTCGTGAGCCTTCTACGCACGTAACACAAAGTATTATCGCCCTTCTGATGGGGATGAAGTTCTTCCGTGTAAAAATGGTTCCTATTGAAGAGTTCGAAGCATCCTTTCAGTTTTTACAAGAGTGTGCGCAGTACTTCTTGGATGTTAAAGATAAAGATATCAAGCATGCTTTTGCTGGACTGTTTGTTGAAATATTAGTTCCTGTAGCAGCTGTAAGTAAAATACTTGATTTTGCTAAATTGTAATTAGTACTACATGTTGTATTTCTTTCTTAAATGTTTTCCTTTTCTATTTCAGACTGTTAAAAATGAAGTGAACGTTCCTTGCCTTAAAAACTTTGTAGAAATGCTCTACACTCAAACGTTGGATTACAGTACAAAATCTAAACACAGATTGGCCTTATTCCCCTTAGTTACATGTCTGCTCTGCGTTTCACAAAAGACTTTCTTCCTAGCAAACTGGCACTACTTTCTCGCAATGTGTCTCAACAATCTCAAAAACAGAGATCCGAAGATGTGCCGTGTGGCTTTAGAATCCCTCTACAGACTACTGTGGGTGTATATGATAAGGATTAAATGTGAAAGCAATTCTGCGACTCAGTCTCGATTACAAAGTATCGTTAATTCCCTCTTCCCTAAAGGATCGAAGGGTGTGGTTCCAAGGGACACACCACTAAATATCTTTGTCAAAATTATTCAATTCATCGCACAAGAGAGGTTGGATTTTGCAATGCGAGAAATAGTGTTCGATCTCCTAATGGTCGGCCGTCCAATCAAAATGATTTTGACGCCAGAAAGGATGTCCATTGGCTTGAGAGCTTTCCTCGTTGTCGCTGATAGTTTACAACAGAAAGAAGGTGAACCACCTATGCCGAGAACGACGGGAACCATGCCGTCAGGAAACACATTACGAGTGAAGAAAACTTTTCTAAACAAAGTTCTTACTGATGAGACTGCTAGATCCATTGGAATGATTGCCTATTTTCCCTTTGTGAGGAGAATCTTCGTAGACATATTGAGAGCATTGGATCTTCATTACGGAAGACCTCTGATTATCACAAATTCTCAGAATATTACTAAAGAACAAGAAATCAACACTGGCGATAGAAAACCACGGATTGATTTGTTCAGGACTTGCATTGCAGCCGTGCCAAGGTATATTATCTCAATATTTTACGTATAGCATAGTTTAATATGCAGGTTTATTCAATTGCTGATTTTATGTAATGTTTTTTGTTCAGACTCATCCCTGATGGTATGAGTGCAGTCGAGTTGGTTGAGATGTTGTCTCGTATGACGGTACACATTGACGAAGAACTCCGAGCATTAGCGTATCAGAGTTTGCAAATACTTGTGGTGGACTTTGCTGATTGGAGACAAGATGTTCTCAGTGGATTCACGCAATTTCTTGCCAAAGAAGTCCAGGTAACTTATACATAATATGTTGATTACTTTACAAAATTCTATTTATGCAATTAGTGTTCTGTTTATCCTCTTTTGGGGGATAGGCAGAGAGAACAGATCCCCTTATTTTCCTATCCTTGCAATTCACCGTGCACACTTTACAATTACTTTTATTCAAAACACGTCCATCCTAGAAAATCTGGTCTTCATGGTCAAGCTATATGGACTGCTTTATTATCCTTTCATCATTAATTCTCCTAGATGTCCCAACCATCTCAACTTGTTGACTTTCATTCAAGTTACAACATTCGTTTTACAACACTCTTTGTCCTATCCCTCAACATTTTAGTGTTTCAAATAGTGTTCATAGTTATAATAATTCCATATCATAGTTATAATGTGTTAATTTCAGGATACATTCCCAACTCTGGTGGAGAATGGTTTACGTATGCTCTTGCAGTTGGTGACCAGTTGGAAGAATAGTGTAAACACTGGGACTGCTACAGCAGTGCCAGCAAATACAACTAAACCTGACCCAGCTGCCAATGTCATACACATGGTTGAAGCTCTTGCTATGTCCATGCTCTGTCAATGCAAACCATTCCCGAGGAAATTGGCTGTTCATATTTTGAGGTACGAACATTCTTTGTTGTGACAGTCTAGATATTATCTGCATGTTGCAAAATTGTATTGTCGGTAGCCCTAACTGTGTAATCTTATTGTAGATGTTAAACTTTAAAGGTCCGTAATTTCTTATTGTACTTTTTACAAGTGAGGTTTGATGCCCAAAATATTACAGAACAGTGCTAGAGAAATTGTTTGAAAGGTATGATAATTTTGCCAGAGGGAAAAACAACATCAAAAAACAAATCGCCGCCATTATATGCATGAAAAATTATGTTGCCAGTTTGCTCTAACAAGCCAAAAACTATTTTTTTTTTTAACGACATTGCTAAAATAAAGTTCGAAAGTAGCAATAAAATAAAACTGTATCTTTTTATTACATCGAGCAAACTCAGTAATACCAACTGTGATGAAATATGTATGAAATATAAATATTTTTTTTTATACTTGTTTTATTAGGGAGGCAAAGCTGTTGTTGGAGAAGTTGTGTATCACGGACGAGACCCCCGTCATAGACGCAATGGACAGCTGTTGTGGTGCCCTCGGTGAACTGTGTCTACCTCTACTCCCTCCGACTGAGAAACAAGCACTTCTTGCCGCACCACAACTTGACTTGCAGTGGTTCTGTGATCGCACACACTCAATATGGACACCCGGTTAGTATCAAATTAAAATTTATTTATTTTTCCATCTATCCACAAACTCATGCCGCATCTCTTGTAGGGTAGGCTTACACACACTCCTAGCCTCCGTCACATTCATGCATGCAGTCACACACGCTCTCCGATTTCTTTTACTTAAAACGCCTCCATCCTTGAGAATCTGGTCGACATGACCGCTTCAGATCAGTATCAGAAGGCTGTGTTTCCTCACACCTCTTTGCTCACTCAAATATGCGTCTTCCAACACCATCTTAGTTTATTCACTTTTTAGTTAATACTCCATAGTAAAAACTTCAAAACATGTGTTTTATTTTAGGTAATGAAGAAGGAAATGGGAAAAGTGGAGCTAATGTCACCTCCAGTCCTCCCGGTGCAGATCCTTGGGGTAAATTACTCATTGGGTTCATGGAGAGGAATCAAGTGCCAATGAAATGCCCGACTGCCGTCCATCATGCCTGGCCTATTTTACATTCAAGAATCAACACCCTCTACGTTGTGATCGATCCAATGTACGTTTGACACTTTCATTTTCCTTATAAATTGAAATAGTTAGGTTTCTCTTTTTTTGTACACTTTTTTTTAATAATGCTGTCATCTCTACCCAATAACTGGGGTAAGCTTAACAATAATTTATCACAATAACTAGGTTAAGCTTAAAAATAATTTATCTTGTCACAACATAACTAGGATATCAACCTAAGCTTCGAAGACTAAAAATATGACCTAACTGTTTAATCAAAATGTGACTTAAATTAAAGCTATACATAAGGTCATACAGCATCACAAGGTTGACTATCAAAATCTCTTCTATTCCACCGAATAGGTCTTTCTCATTTTTTTATGAATATGAAAAGAGATAGGAGAGAGTGGTCAATGGGGTTATACATTTTTTTGTGTATTGAACAGAATACTGGATTATTTTTTGAAGTCAAAAAAATTAATTTAATTTTTTTCGTATCCCACGATAACTAGGATAATCTTAATAATAATTTATTGTATTTCAGGCCAGTCAGTGATAATCGTGCCTCATTGCTGCGTAGTGCAACTGCACCAAGAAAACCTGCCAACGAGCGAGATCTCTACATGCACATATGGAAAAATTATTTAACTCTTGCGTACAGGGTCGTCCCACCCACACCCAGCTCCGTAGTTCGTTGTGCCAGCCCTGATTTGAGCTTGAGGTATGTACCGGCAACTCTTCATTTTGAGATTCTCATACATTTCTTATTAGTTCTACTATTACTATCAATGTTTGTTGTAAGTATGCAGACCTTCTTCAAATTTAATTGTGTTTTTTTTTATTAGAGATTTTTAGCAATGTCCACTAATTTATTTTTATTTTATACGATCTTAAAAATTATTTGAATTTTACTTACATTTTTTCAACACTAATTGGCTTAATGGTTATTCAGTAGTTTGATATTACTAACTGTAGGTAAAATGTTTCTATTAATATTTTAATTTTTATATTGTTAGTATGTATTTTTTTTTTCTATAACGAATTTTATAATTTTTTGATATGCAACAAATACTATAATTCTAGTTAGCAATATGTACCGATTTTACTTGGATCTTTTATTCTAAGTACATAATTGATCTCAGATTATTTCACTATTTCGTACACTACAGCCGTTCTATGCCGTAAAAGGAATAAAATAAATACACATGTTGAGTGTGAAAGAAGCATCAGGTTTTGTACACGCCTCAGTTGGATAACAAGTAGTTAGCTTAACAAATATACAGCAAAGGATGGACTTCATGACTGATCATCGACTGGCTTAGTTTGATCACTTCACACTTAAGTACTCTAAAGTACTATTCCAATCTCAATTCTATAGTAATATAAGTGATCATCTCGCTTCAGTCGCTAGCCTTTAAAGTACAGTGGTAAAATATTAGTGTTTGAGGTTAGAAGTTCTGGGATGATTCACAAATGGATTGGAATTAAGTAGCTTAAGTGTAAAGTGATCATATTAAGCCAGTCGACTTCAGCAACAAAGTCCATTCTTTGTTATGTATCTGTTGAGATAACTACTTATTAAACCAAGTTCCACTTAGGAAATTTTTCAGCGATCCCTTCATACCACTATGTACTATTTCATTGTATCAAATTTTATCACTCACATATATCAATTATTTCTTTCACCTTTGAGTTTTCTCTACATAAAAGTTTAACATACTATTCCACACGCAAACACATAATACAAAATTATTGGCATTTTCCTTTACTAAATATATTTAGTTCACGACTGTCTGCATTTCTATGGAGTGTTGTTTTCTTTGCATGCTGAACACTTAACTGGTCTCGTCTGTTGTCAGCTGTTAATAAAATAGTGTGATTGTTGTTTTGTAAATCGGAATATGTATATTACATAGGCTGTATTTTGAGGAGAATGTTTAATCAAAGGGTAAGGGTTTTTGCGTTTCACACAGATTATAAATGTACATATACATTGAGCAATGTTTAAGTTTGCTCGAATTGTATATATTTTTGGTGAGATTGATGCAGTGATTTCAAGAGTGTTATGGATGGTTTACACGTGTAACATTAGTAAAGGGCAAAATAGTCGTAGTAGTTATAGCAATATTATACTTTAGAAGGATACTAAAAATAAGAGACAGTTTGGTCGCAGCTTTTTTGCAAACGGTCGATTCAGTTAACTGCACTTCCGAACAAGTTTTAAAAGACTTTGTGTATCATTTTGGGAAGAATTAAACTTTAATGATCTTAACAGTACTTTTTTTTCAATCATTCTAAATTAAAACAAAACCATTCTTATCATACAGAGTTTTTTTCATTTCATCGATGTTTTACTAATAAAATGTTTCATAGGATTTCATACATTTAGATATAAATTTTGTATGGAAATTTAGTGAAGATTTTCACCATAAGTCCATGTTTTCACCTAATTCAATTTCAAGTTAGGTGGTTAGGTAGGTAGGTAGTTGCAGTAGGTACTGTATTATAATTCATTGTTAGAATAGAATAAATTTATTTGAATTTGACATTACATTTTTTTAATATAAATATTCTTCTGTCATCTGTATGTCATTTTATTGATTTTATATGGAAGTGAGTTAATAGGTGTATTATATTTATTTAGAAATATTATATTTTAGAAGTAAAAACAAACTAATTTCATTAATATACAGTATTTGCATGTTTTCAGCTAAATATTACAATATTAATTTAACTTAGGTACTTACTATCATTAATACAAATTCATCAAAACAGTATTTTTTTTCTTTTCCATTTAATTGCATCATTTCAATTTCTTATTCACGTTTTCAGTTTCATTAAAGAATTATTACTGACACCATCTTAATACACTCCTGAGATACACAATAACTAATTCTCTTTGCACTCTGGTGCCTTATAGTGAAATGGACTATGGTTTTGATGGATTTCAGTAGATTTGTAGTGTTGTTTTTTGTGAAGGGCACAATAAGATTAATATTAAAACAATATATTTATTATTTAATATGATGTATTGTTGGCTACATTTCTGCACCTTAATATAAATTAAATTCAAATTGCTTCATCGTTTTGAAATCGATGTTTATAAAGTTTTTAATGTGTTGTGTATTGAGCCAACAGTACATTTGCATGCATTATATCTACACAGCAGTACTATTTGTTCGTGGGTGGGGAATGGTTCATCATCAAACACTGCTGCCGGTGGTCAGCAAGCCTTAAGCACCTCTTTGGAAAACTTGAACATCAGTACAACTGGCAGATTCACATTGCCACTGTCCTACGGACGGAAAGATAGGCAACACAAGCGGACAAGGTACCTAATTTCAATATGAACTAAGCCTATTGTAACGTAACATCATGCCAGGGTTGTATCAAATGCACTGTACATACTATACCCTAGATCATCAGCTTAGAGTGTCAACTAAATCTGCATCAGAATGAATTTTACATTGGGCAATAAAAACACTGCCAAGTATCGTAAAAAAGTGCAATCAAAGAAATTACATTAGAAAAAGAAAGAAATAAGATACGGAAGGAGGTTATTAGGGAAATGAGTGACTGCAAGACTGGTGTTGTGACGAGAATGAAAGTGAATAAACTAAGATGTACAGGGCATGTTGAGAGAATGAAGGATGACAAAAAAGATATATTTGAGAGAGTGAAGAGGTGTGAGAATACGCGGCCGCCTGAGACTGACCTGGTCCGATCATGTCGACCAGATCTTCGAGGATGGACGCATTTGAGTAAAAGGAATCGGAGAGTGTGTACATGACAAATTGCATGAATGTGATGGAGGCTTGGAGTGTGTGTAAGGATAGAGTTGTCTGGCACTCTGTCCTCTCTGCCTACCCTGCAATGGTATAGATAGATAGAAATTAAAATGAAGACTCTGTGATTCTGTCGTCTTCATTTTGTCATTTTAATTTCTTAAATAATAATTAGTATTGTATCAAATTTTTGGCAGTGTTTTTATCACCCCCTGTTCAATTCATTCTGGTGCAGTTAGCAGGTTTACACTCTAAGCCAACAGTATACATATTGTCTCATCAAGTTATGTGTGGGTTGTTGTACTATACTCGTCATCTGTGGAAATCCTTGCAAAATCCTTGACTCCAAACACACACACTCATACTGCATGGGACATTGGTTGCAGAATGAAACGGTCATGGGCTTGGACTATAATGAACTGGGAATTATCACTGCATTTTTCTTTTTGTTTTACGCAGAGGCATGACTTTGCCAACATACTTCTCAGTATTATCAACCAGAAGAGTCTACATATTATCATACATGATTGACATATAAACTCATCAGCCTAATTCTGGGAAAAATTCACCTAAAAGTTAATATTGCATTCTAATAATAGATGAATATTGCCTACAAGTAGTTTTCATACATGCTTGCTTACTGCTCGCCACTTTCATTCCACTGCCAGACATAGACTTCTTTTAAACTTTTACAATATTTTATATGTCTTGGACTATCCGTTCTCACTTTGCTTGCTTCATTTTACACCCAGTAACAAATTATAAAACAAGTTTACTGTAAAATCATACGATATAAAAATGATCGTAGTGAAACTCTCCTGTGACAGAATTTGATAATATTTTGCCAGAATGATGAGGCAAGTATGTACTTTCATTTCCCGCAGTTTTCATCGTAGAAAGTTCTTGAACCACATTTTCCCGTTGTTCTTTCAACGGGTTTATTTAGAATAAAAAAAAAAACATGTTTAAAATTTTGTGATTTTCCACAATAGTAATTGTGGTAATTCCCAGTTCTTGTAGTAAAAAGGGGTCTGTCCTCTCCTAAAATACATACAAATATCTCATAGCAATGATGTAGGTTCATTTCGTATAAATATTGTAGTATGTTCTTACATGGATGCTTACACTTTCTCAGTATGATTTTAGTATATTGCTCATTGGTTATTTGTTACATTACTGTAGGCTTTTCATATTATATCTTCATAATATTCTGCATGTTGTATTCATGTATGTAGTACTAGTAATTATTATGTGTTGTATTACTCTATTATAATTCTAACAAACTATACTGTCTTTATACTTATTCTATAGTAAATTGCTGATACCTCATACAGTTTTGTCCCCTTTATTCTAACAATGGTGCATATTTTTTTATCTTTTCGTAGCTCATCGCCGGATAGTTTGAGCGGCGAACGAAGTGACAGCAAATCACCTGGCGGAGGCGCATCACCTTGCGCTCTTTACAAACTCACCGTTCCTCTACTCAAATGTGAACTGGCCGATGTTAGAGACGTCACCGTACATACGATAGGGCATGTTAATTCAGACGCTCTGAAGTAAGTCTATTTGTTTATTAGCTATGGTGATATGTCTGATCTCACAACAGTATTCACTCATTCAGTCTGTCAAGTCCATTGTTTAAATACATTCACACTTTGTGCAACAACAAGCTCCATACCATCCTTCATACATACACAACTCTATTGGATAAGAAATGTTATCAGCCAGGAAGCTATGGTGATATGTCTGATCTCGCAACAGTATTCACTCATTCAGTCTGTCAAGTCCATTGTTTAAATACATTCACACTTTGTGCAACAACAAGCTCCATACCTGAGTCCATACATACACGAACTCTATTGGATAAGAATAGCTGTGTTTAGCTCAAAACTGTGACCTTTTCGATCTGTATATTGGTTGAAGCAGAACATCAACTTCAATTCAATTATTAATTTAATATTTTACAAGTCGCATTGAGATTTCCTATGAGAAGTATAACACAATGTGTTTAATTGTTTTATTCAGAGATCTAATGGAGGAACTACTCAGTTTAATAAGAGAAGCTGTGGATCGTAAACAGGAGAATATGAGGAGACGCAGGAGGCGAGATGCATTAAGGTTACACTTGGGCAAAGTGCTCCAACTCATAGCTGAAAACGGTACATTTGCCAACAGGTAAATTTCAATTCAATATATTCGACTTACATTATATATTTTGATCTAGATAATATACAGATGATGTTGTGTTTCAATTTCAGTCCCAGTGTATTGGAGAATGGTTCCCTTCACCCCACATTCTTGGAATACATCGACGGAGCACGCCTATGCCTTGAGAGTGAAACAGAAAAGGATGCTCCGGCCGTGCAAGAGATTAAATTAATATTTTGCAATTTTGTGACGCAAATCATTAAGAGTTTTCCTTGTGAGTCAAAGATTCATCATATTATTTGTAAGAATTTAATACTATTTGTATTGTTACTGTTGTTGATTATGTATTTGTCTTTTAGTGGAGAAATATGTGACGCTATTGAAAAGGGATCTGCGTAAGAATCTCTTCCAATTATTTGCTGGTTGGACCGGACAATTCGCCAAACACCTTGGTCCATTTTCGCCACCATCGCACGTAGTGCAGGCTGTTGCCAGTGACGCTGATAAGACCTTACAGTTTGCCGCTCTGCAGGTAAAGTATAACACTATTTTTACCTTGGCTTTTATGTAATGTAAAATCTCTACCCATCTTTAAAAGGGAGGTGGTATGTATGTGCCTTACTACTAACAGGCAAATTGTAATTTTTCAGGCAATGAGTGCAATGTTGTACTGTGGGCCATGCTTTACACCTGTCGCATTAGTAGAAGAAGGACCCATCTACCCATGGCTGCATCAACTGTTGGCTTCACAAGACGAAAAGGTAAAGAGTCACTCCAGATATTGTATCACGTAAGAGAGTATTACATAGTACTACATATTCTATGTATTTGTTTGTAGATTTATCAGCTCGGAACGGAAACGATCATTCTTCTGCTTGACATGAATCACGACATTGGTCCGTTGCTGGATTGGGTCATAGACAAGTGTTACACCGGAGAACCGAGGGTGGCAGATGGTGCCTTCCTAGCCTTGGCAACAATCTTCAGTACAAGGTTGGTCACAAAGTTTTTTGAATTTTTTCAGTATAAACTACTATATGTTGTAACTTGGCAGTTGACTACCTGATTATATCCTTAGTAACATGTCACAAATAACTGTGAACGGAGAATAGACATATGAATCTCTAGCTAATTATGTATTAAATTCTATGTGTTTTTCGTACAAAACAATAATATTGGTATATAGAAAGTGTTTATATCTGCTTTATATTGTACTAGCTGTATTGACCGGCGTTGCCCGGGAAGCTACATTTGACGAGCAAAAGCATTGGACTCAATACAACTTGCTGTTAACGTCCTCCTAATAACGACCACTCATTCATTCAGACAGTCAGTCAATCATTTATTAGTAGAGATTAATTTCACTGACATATTGATTTCAGGGAATATCCATGCGACCATTATACGGCTGTGATAAATGTAACGTTGATGTGCACGGGATGTCCCCGACCTTTGGTTCACGAGACCGCTTTACAACTCCTGCAGTTACTCGACAAGAGATTCTTTGGAAACGTTAATTTGCTACCCGCCGATGGTGACCCGACCAGTAAGTATTGAGAATTTATTCTTCTTACTTCAATTTCATGTAATATTTTTATTGACAATGTATTTTTTACCCATAGAAGCCGAGCATGGAACATTGGATATTTTGTTATCAAAAACGTATTGCCGTTCACAATTGTATTTGTCAAAGCAGCTCTCACAGTTGCACCCAGAGATGACAATGCCAATGATTTCAGGTTAGTCAACATTACCATAAAAATTTTGCTATTTTTGCGTAGGTTACAGGTTTGTCCAGGAATTAGTTATGGATGGGAGAACTCTCAGACTACATATTTTGATTAATGATAGAGCAGAATTCTGGCTAGGTCATAGGCTACTAAAAAATCATTTAATTTTTTTCCCTCAATTCACATCAATAGTAATTCTAATAGCAGCTTTTTTAAACATTTTCCATTACAGAAATCACACACAGATTCCAAACAGCAAGGCCTGAAGTGAGACAGTTATTACCTCAGTACATGCTACCATGGCTCATCAACATTGAGTTGGTGGATCCCAATGTGCCGCCAGCCAATCCTTTGTCATACTTCCAGGTATCTTTTCTGCTATTAAACACATTATTGTAGTACGATATTTGTGCCACAAAATTTCTTATATGATTGCTTGATAATTTTCTTTTCAGTACTGCACATCTGAGCCGTCTAGATCGGGTGGACGCCGGGAAGGAATGGGATCGGCAGAAGCTACAGAAATGGTTTTAAATAATCTCTTTTACATCACAGCTAAGGTGACAAATATTGAACGTTGACTGATGTTAATAAATAAATATTATATTCTTTGACCACGTTTAACTTATGTATACATTTTTTCGATTTGTAGTTTTCCGACTATCACCCGAAAGAAATTGAAGAACTCTGGGCGACGCTGTGTTCGTGTTGGCCGAATAATTTGAAAATTATCATGAGGTATCTCATTATAATATCCGGGATGGCGCCCAATGAATTGTTACCAATTGTATGTATTATTTATGATGCATTTTATTACTACTAAGTACACTTAGTTGTGCACTGTTACTGATTTGTCTTTTTTCTATTTGCAGGCTAAAAGAGTGGCTCTCTATCTCGCTAGATCTCGCCCCGAACGTTTGTTGGATGAAATGATGTCCGAATTACAAACTGTGGAGACTCTGAACTGTCTCATTGAAAGAACGGAGACTCCGCCCTTCTACCGCCTGACGAGTATGAGAAAAGCTTCGTCTCATTCAGACGGCGGGAACGCATCCAACGGGAACGGTAATTCTGGTGCGAGGGGCGATCTGACTGTCGAAAAAGGAACTATTCATACTAAGAGACATAGCGGAGAAGATCCTATAAAGCAATCGTAAGAACTTGAATTTAGTAACCCTATTACAGTCCGTAAAGAAATAGTTTTTGATGAGGGCGCTACTTTCAGTTTATAAAATTTCGATAGCAATATCATTGTAGCCAGCAAATAGAGAAGTTAGAAAATACAGATAGTATTGGTTACCTATCTAATAATATGTTCACTAGGGCAAGCAAGTTCATAATTTCAAAACTTTGTTGTAAAGGAGTATTTTTTTAGATCCATGCTTATATTAAAATTGTAGTTCTCAATTAATTCCAGAGCATCTCTTTCTCGACAGACTGTTCACACATACATTATTCAATGTTTGGTGCAAAAATTTAAAAGCTGTCATGCTGGAGAGTGAAATAGTATTGTATTCATAGTACAGTTGTTGCCATTCTAATAAAATATTGTTTCAGTTCCAAATTAGATTCAGGGTTAAGGTCTGGTATGCGTGGCACAGACTCTTCAATGGATAAAAAGGCTCCTTTAACACCGTTACCACAACGGCAAGTCGAAGAACCTCCATCACCTTGCATAGACCATGACTCATCAAAGGTAAAATATTACATTAGTTTTCCCTTAGTTCCAATCGATACACTTTATTTGCAATCCGTTGTACGAATAAAATTTAATTCTTAATGTATTCTTTCCGTAGTTGTTGGGAGATTTTGCTATAAACCGCGGTTCTTCGGCCAACAATACGTCGTCCACGTCTACCGATGGAAAATACGATACTCCACCGCAACCCCACCCGTTGCCAATGCCAGAATTTGGAGGTTACTTTGCCCCACTTACGGAGTATTTACCGGATAGCTCCCAACCAATATCAGGCTTTCATAGGTAATTTAGTTTCATGTATTGAAATTAACTATGTAAGATTGAATTTAACTTGAAATACTTTTGTGTAACACTTGTGTTGCAGTGAGTGATTGTGGAGTTCATTTGTTAATTTTCAGATGTAACGTAGCTGTAATACTTCTATGTGACATTGTATTGGATGGAGTTGATATTGACTGGTCCATACATGTACCACTGATGTTGCATATCATATTCCTTGGATTGGATCATACAAGGTAAGTTAATTTTTCATACAAACAATTATTGACGAATAGAGCTGTCAGTGCTTGAAATAAGTCACATAGTAAACCAGAGTCTGTTGTGCTTGCTGCGACCAATAACTCCTTCAAGAATAGTTTGGATAATTGCATATAAACACATACTAACTGGGATTTGGGTTTGTGTGGGTTTGGTTCTTATTTTACATACTTTTCCTTCTCGTCAGTTAGTCCCTCAAAATAATATCTTTGTATGATCATTCCACAGGCCTCTAGTCCACGAGCATTGCAAACAGTTGTTGCTGAATCTCCTAGTCACCGTAGCCGCACACAACGACCATCTCACCGTGGCTAGACTTTTACTGAACAGCCGTACGTCTCGCCTGGGGCTAGGTTTACCCATTCCTCAGTTGCCTGTTGTGGCTCACAACTTTACAGGTAAATATCTTCAACTTAGAAACAGTACTGGGGCCTGAGACAAACCACGAAACGTGACGGAGTTTCTTGTTTTGACTCAGGCCCCCTATGGTCTTTATAATCAGATGTTGCGTTTTTTCTGGACCCCTGACAACAAAGGCTGTCGATTGACTTTCAAATAATTGTTTATGAAATGTAAAAGTAAAGTATTCTGAAATATATTTAATTTTTGTACACATAAAAAATACCAAACAATTATTTTTAAAAATATATATCTGTTTTAACTTGTAGTAAAATGATTGTCCCATTGTATATCATACTTTAATGTCTCTTCCATTTCAAATAAAATTATACTCGTGAAATCAAAATACTTTTAATTTTGTAATGCATTATAACAGTGTAGTAGTAATAAAAAAATATTGTTTTTTGCAATAAGTTTCAAATTTTTGTCCTTTTTGTAACGCAAATCACAAAGGATTCTGATTTACAAAACGGACAATTTAAAAACATATAGGTACAGAATGTCTGTAATATTATAGCTATGAAATATTTTTAAACAGAGCCTGATGCTGTATTTGATGGTTACCTACAAGGAACACTGCCAGCAGAACAACAACCACCACAATCAGATAGTAAGACTCTTAATCTTTATATTATTAAATACTGTTGTGAAAAGAAATGTCTTATTACTTTTTTTACTAGGAGATAGGTACGCCCTAAAATATTTATGTGGGATTTACAATTTTAAAACATTTCTTCATATTTCTCTTTAGCTGAGAGCGTTGGCTATCCGTCCTTGCCACCTGTGATTGTTACCAAAGATCCTGAAAACACTTCTATAGCTGAAACCCACAAGTCCAATGACAGCATCACCACTGAGATAGAAGTGGGAAATGAAACCAAACCACCTCTCAGCACTAACAACCTCTCTGGAGTCATGTTACCACCTTTAGGGGCAGACATGACCACCCCGGATGTCATCAAGTCCTTGATACATTTCCTGTCAACCAGGCCATATGGTACACCACTGTGGAACTATGAAGATATCACTGCTAAAGGTAGGGTTTCGTTGTAATTTTGCCAATTTCTTTGCATAGCGAATTGTTTATTCTCTATGTAGAAAGATGTGTTGAGGTTATGTAAACCAGATGTATAAATTTTTAATCAAAAGTACCTAAAAAAATTAAATCTATGGTGATATTTATGATTTGTTCAATTCTTCTGTAAATGTGTTTGGCAATTTCTCACTGGCTTGATGTAAAATAAACTTCAACACTCTTTACATTTAAGATTTAATACATTTTTTTGTTATCCTTTATATCTGAGATATTCTGACAATTTGTTTAGTAAATATGTACTACGAAAATAATTAAAATTGTACTAATTTAAACACTGTTTTAAATTGACAATATTTCGAACGTTTTCGCCAAGGTGATAGCTTGGCATCTTCAGAAGGACTGTCATGATGCTAAGCTGTCAACCTGGCAAAAACTTTTGGGTGTAAAATAAAATATTAGCAATTTAAAACAGTGTTTAAATTACAATTTTAGTAATTATTTTCGAAATAATGAAATTCCAAAGTCATCGAAATAGATAGACCCTATTTTAAAAAGGTATAACTTTGGAACCATTCATGTTAAATGAGTGATTCTTTCACTGTGTGATAACTGATGAATGTAAATTTTGTTTGACATAACACATTATCGGATGCACATACTAACTGCGCTGTTGACAAAGCCAATCGGTGCTATTCATCTACCACCTTCCAATATAATAAATGATTTAACATGAATGGTTTTAAAATTATACATTTTTAACATACATATATTTGATAAACATATAAATGTATGTGAAGCAATGTATGCCACTTTATTTCAGATAATGGTTAGTTATGTTGGTATTTAGTTTAGTTTGTGTTGAACATTAGAGTTTACTGTTGATGAATTATTTCAGTGTGGAGTGTCCGCAGTTGTTGTCAGTTGAATACCTTACTGCAGCATATCTTGAAAGTATTCAGGGAATCTCTGCCCCAAGCGCTAATTAGTGAAAGATGGGCACAAACTGCCTTGCAACTCGGCTTGTCATGCTCATCTAGACATTACGCCGGTCGGTCGCTTCAGGTATTGTATAATCGTACTCAGAATGTGTTTTCACATTGTATTTATTACATACATCTACATACATCTGTTAAATAACTAAACAAAGATACGGTATTTAATTCAAAATCGTAAAGTATTCTCTTACTCTTTCGTTAGTTCACATATTTTAACGGTTATGTTTGCACTTGTGACCTCTCCGCTTCTACAAAGCCAGAGGTCATAAGAAACTGCCCAATGTGTGGGTTTTTCCACTTATATTTGATGTCATCAATACTATGTATTGAAACGCAAATATAATTGGTCTCGATTTGTTTCATTGCTGGCGAATTGCTTACAATTTTGTCGAGGAATGCTTTTTTTCTATTTAGATGATCCTTGTTTCAGGTTTTCAGATCTATTGGAGTGGCGATGACTGGACGTATGGTGTCTGACATTCTGTCCAGATTAGTAGAGACTGTCGCTGAGCAAGGTGAAGATATGCAAGGTTATGTCACTGAATTGCTGTTGACACTAGAAGCAGCCGTGGATTCCTTAGAGTCAAACTTCAAACCTTTAGATTTTATGAGGGAAATATTTAAGTCCACACCAAATTTGAACAATAAAGACACTCAAGGAAACATTCTCTCGACTGGAGGTAAATTGAAGTCAATACAATTCTATTAAAACAGTAACAAATATAGAAGCAACGCTATAGAAAATCAATTTTCATTTTAGGTAAAAGGTCTCCAGGTGGGTGCGGAGGTTGTATGACGAATCACACAAGGAGTACTAGTTACTCTGTTTCGTATTGTATGAGAAAAAATACCCCGTCTTCGAACGATTGCAAAGGTAACATATAAACTTAAGTCATAACCTAAACTAGAATCTTTGTGTCGGCACTTTGTTACGGGTATTAAAATTCCTTTTCTTTTTTTGCAGAAAGAGGTAGAGGTTGCTCTGAAATGAACAGTAAGATTTGTCCTAATCTGTGCCGTTCTCGTTCCGCACAATCTTTGAAGATGTTGGGTGATTCTGCTACACAAGTAAGTAGATTGGTTGAAATCATTGAGGTGCCTGGATTGAATTTCTTTCTTACCCCAACGCGGTAGAAAGTGTTAAAAGTGATCATTACATATAAGTATAATTTGCTGATTGTTATGTATTTTTTTACAAATTCGTTTATTTTGCAGGATGACAAGTTGACAATTCTCTCAACGCTCTTTTGGGTTGGCGTCTCTCTATTGGAATCGGACTACGAACACGAGTTTTTACTGGGAGTGGGATTACTGTCGAGAGTTATGCATAGGTTACCTCTCGATAGACCTGATGCCAGAGATAGAGTCGATCGCTTACAATCTCAGTTGCGATGGAACAACTTCCCTGGGGTCCATGCACTTTTACTAAAGGTTACAATTTTTATATTTTTTTAAAAGATGATGATATACAAGATAGTTTAATACTAAAATTTTAATTTGTTGTTTGTTTTTCAGGGATGTACACACCCAGCCACATACGAACCAGTCGTCAAGCTTTTGAGCGAACTAACGCCACTTTTAGAATTAAGCGTCATAGATCCGACTCAGTGTTTGGCGTTCCCAATGAATGTGGTCGCTTTGCTCCCGTACATGCTGTTACATTACGAGGATGCAAACGAAACTTGTGTCAGAGCTGCCATTCATATTGCCCAGGCAAGTAATTTACTATGTGAACAGTTTGTACTGCAATGATTAGAAACTCAATTGTATGAGCAAATTTAAAAATAATGACATGCTTTTGTAATAAAATAATATTTACAATTTTTACAAACTTGAGTTCTACTGGTGAAGCACTTTCATGAGACACCGATGCAACAGAAATGTAATGTTATCTTGTTTACACAAATGGTGAAAGTTTCAGAACTCTAGTTAATCTGAAAGTGAGTTAAAATATAATTGCAATCAAAGTTTTCAATCTAGTACTTCTTTTTGTCATCAGGTATCCGCAGAGAAAAGCAAGAAACTAGAAAATCTAGGCACGGTGATGACGCTTTACAGCCTACGTACATTCAGTAAGGAGAGCTTCCAATGGACCAAGTGCGTTGTCAAATACCTCTGGGACACATACGCACACATGTCACTGCAAATGTTGACATTCTTGGTAGAGGTGTTGGAGAAGGGCGCTCCCTGCTTGCAGTTGTCTGTACTGTCCATACTCCATTGTATGCTGCACTATGTGGATCTCAATGCCAGTACGGCCCAACCAATCAATGCGGATCTACTGAGAGTTATCGCCAAGTTTATTGATGTAAGTACAGTTTATGAAACCACAAACCATTATAAGAAATGCGTTAGATTCCAGACATTTTGGTGTACGAAGTACAAGAATCTGCAAATGTTGGTACTTGCTATGTAAGTTAGTTGCAAATATTGTAGCAACTGCTAGGATGAAATCAAAATCTAAACTAAACAAATACAAAATCTAAACTATGACAACACATGCTGTCATTTTTCCTCCTGCCTTTCACGTTTCCGCTTTCCTACCCCAAATTTATTAAGAGAGACCGTACTTTAGACAATCAGTGAAACTATTGTTTGCCTCTTTCTCGTAAAGTATTTTTAGTTGCAGTTAAGATAGTACGATCATAATCTTTAGGTGAAACAAATCTGCTCCCTCTAAACTAGTATGTCACTATGTATGAAAGAGCCATAGTTTGTGTTGACTAAAGATATTTGACAGATAGTTATTTGCACCAATTGAGTTTTTCTTAGTTTTTTTCTATTTACAAGCAATGGTTTTGTAATTAGAAAATTTTTCTTTGTCTAAAAAGTAATACTCGGTACAATTTGATATTGTATGTGTGTTTTGTTTGCTTGTTGCAGGGAGGTACCAATTACAAGGAAGCTATGAAGATATTGAAGTTGGTTGTGACTCGATGTTCAACTCTAGTCGTTCCACCACATTGGGATACAACCACCGCATCTATTATTGATCCTGAACTACAAATTAAGAAGGTATGATCTATGAACTGATGATCTATTTTTTGTATTACTTTCCTTTCATGTTTTATGAAACACAAAAAAATTGAGTAAATTTAAAAAACAAACATTTTTTATAGGAGTTGCCCGGCAGGACGATGGATTTCACCTTTGACTTATCACAAACCCCCGTGATTGGCCGCAAATACATTGCCAAAGGAGGGAGCACTGGACCAAACTCTCTCACAACCATCACACCTGGGGACAGATCTAATGCAGGAAGTGGACCCAGCTCTGTCAGTGGGACTGTGTCTAGGTAAGTTTCTTCTCAATGGCTTTACACTCCATCAAGAATGAGATGACTTCGGATTATTTGGAAACTACAATTTTGTTTGCCGGTAACAATTCCATTTCTATTAAAATCCTACAAGTGTTACCACTGTGGTTAACCATTTAGAAAACCATTTCTTTCTTGACCGACTGTATTGTTGTGGATTTTTGGAATTGTATGGAGCCTCAGTTGTCTAGAGTGATCACCAAATTGAAAGCAGAAGTGTTTAAATAAGTGTAAGGTTATTCAAAAAGCAAAGCAAGATTGTCCAAAAACCGGTGTAAGATTATTTAAAAAAACATTGTAAGATTTTTTTGTAAGAGTTTGCTCTTTCTGATTTTATTAAGAGCATAATATTTTGTTTCCAGTATTGACGATATGGGTCCTGTTAGTGTAGCGAGTGTGGTGGACGCGCCTGAGACTGGGGAAGTTGCAACTCAAGAGAATGTCATGTGCCACTCACCCAGGAGGTCTATGTCGCTCTCCCCAGCTGACAATACTAACGTCAGTGGGTGGAAGAAGCCTTGGATGTCACAGGTATGTGTTCATTATATAGTTTTTATCCTCTTCTTCCTGTGCCTTATTGGGTTCCTCCAATGTTGGTGATCACTTGTGAGAAAACCGCTCCGTCCTGGGCTGCCCGGAGCAGATCTTCCACTTGTCTCATTCCAGTCCATGATGTTGCGTAGCCAGGACATTGAATGAATCGAACCTGGAATCGTGTGTGTTCCCACAGCAGTTCGTACTTAAATTGATTTTGTGTGTTTCAGGCTCGAGTTAGAGAATGTCTTGTAAACCTCTTAACTACGTGTGGCCAGAGGGTTGGATTACCAAAGTCTCCATCTGTAAGTAGAGTCTTACTATTACCAACTATTAGTACATATTATTATACCATTCTTACGTTTGTGTATTTGGTTTATATTATTACAATGTTTTAGGTTATTATTATTATTATATTATTTTTATTTATTATTATTTATTTATGTATCTGTTTTCTCTTTTTTATTATTCTTTATGGTTGTCATTAATCTTATTTTCTGTTGATAATTTCTTTCACAATTGGTGCCGCCTCATAGGACGATCTTATATCCACTCTGTACTCCAAGGTAAAACAATTTCAGAGAACAAACACGCATTTCAAACATTCAAAACGTCTCATGTAGGCTATCCACGGTCCCCAGTCTGATCACCTATAGCTTTAAAACGCAGCCAAATGTTATTGCCTTGTGTTTTATCAAGCATTTTGATTTCGAGATATAATCGAAAGAGTGGGAGCCTTAATATATGTTATCTCATTTAATATGTAAAAAATAACTACATTTGTATTGAATGAGATTAAAATTATGTTTGAACACGTCACTAAATCACCTTACTACCACTTAACTCAGACATTGTCAAATTTTGTGACAAAAAATTGTGTGTACTAACTTTGAATTAATTGTTTATGCTTAAATAAACCTTTTTTCATCGAAATAGTCACACACTTTTTAAATATGTCATATTTTTTACACATAAAGAGTGCAATTTCATAATTTATCTTTAAAAATCACTGTTTTAAAAGAATTTTTACAAAAGGTTTACATATTTTAAAAATAAAAAATTAATTCAAAGTCAGTGCACAGTATTTTCTGTCAAGAGGTACAGAAAATTTGGCAATGTCCGAACTATTAAGTACTGTTTACACCATTTTGTTCACTTTACTACATATTTTTTATGCAGATTTTAAAATGTTTTTTTTTCGTTTTAAACTCGTTGTTTATTTCATGTATGTACTATGCACAAGTTAACATACACATTACACACACACATGGTGGATAACATTGTTTTGTTTATATGCATGGTGGGTGTTTCAAGAATATACATAATACTAAACAAATTAACCTTGAATACTGTGTTGTTATGTTTTACGAATGAATTGTTACTAAATCACTACCTACTCGACTAAACTACTGGTCTAATGCGAACAAGGCATTATAGTATTCGGACCATGTTGATAAAATTCACCGAGTGTTTATTGAATTTTGAATTCCGAGTCGGATTGACCATTTTTTGTTCTTGTGAATTGGGGCATTAAAAATATATCTATTTACTATTCTACTCAAATCATATGACTCAGATATAATACAGATTAGGTGTATATTTCACGTAAACTGTCCACAAATGCACACTACACAGCTTCTATTGACATCTAGTATAGTCTATATAAAACTTGTATGTAGTACTATTTATGTAGTGGAAGGACTAGAGCAAACTTATACCTATCTTGAACATATCTATGATGGTAGTGTGGTTACAATCTTGCAGATTGGTTTGTACTGTCACTCGCCAATCTCTTCACTTCCGTGTAATGCTGCAGCGCACGCTCTCAATAATCTGGTCCATATAACTGCTTCTTGGGAGACCTCTCACATTACTGCCCTCGACCATTCCTTCTGGTATGGTGATGAGCAGGCCGTACTGCCTGATGTTAGGCCTATCCATTGCGCTTTGGGCAATCTTATTCAAGATTTGTATTGTCTCTCTGGTCTTAGTCAACCTCCTTTCTACATGTATCTTCCTATCCTCTTTCCACTCATGTCAAAACCAGTAATATTTTCATTACTATTCAACTTCTTGAACAATTATTCCCAGCAAGTGATGTTCACAGCATCAATTTCACGTTTTGTCTGTCATCTATGGTCAGGTATGTATTATGTATCTCTTCTATAAATGAGTATGACCGCCATTACAGCATTATGAACATTGCTCACCAGTACAATATTACTCTCATAATATATAGACAGATATTACCACGAATTGTTGTATATCATCAGTTCTATCTTTAGAGGAGCTGTCTTTGGTCCAAGACCATTCATTGTCCTCTCTGAAGAAAGCTTTAGGTGTTAGACAAAATATTACATTCTAGTAGGTAAATGCTTCTCTACTACTACTGTTGCACATTGTTACTTCAAACTTGCAATATACGGTAAACTCACTATACTAACAAGCAATATATTATTATATGTATGTCGTACAATACCTTATAGGATTATTATCACTTGAGAGCACTTGAATGCATACTGAAATTTGTTTACTGAACTTTTACTACTCTGGAACTAATTCTGCCAGACCAACTCTACATTGACAATAATTGCTTTTGTTGTGTTTTGCTTTCACTACCGATCACAATTCGAAGTTTGATATTATTTGTTGTGTAATGTATGATTTTTCTTTCAGGTGATATTTAGTCAGAGTTCCGAGTTGTTGGAACGTGAATCTTCCATGGCTTCGAGTTTAGAAGAAGTCTCTGGAGGTCACGGCGATTTCAGTGGAGGATCTAAAAGTCACGACGCTCCCACGGATCACTTTGGAGTATTCAAAGATTTCGATTTTCTCGAATACGAAAGTGAAAGTATCGAGGTAAATACGTTTTTCTTGGATTTTCTACGTGTCGTAGTTAAATAAAAAGTAGTTATCTCCATAGATATCTGTTGACTACTTGTACTTTGTTTTGCTTGTTTTAATAACTAGTTATTTTGTTAATAAAATTATGTATTAATATGTGGTTTTGTTTTCAGGGTGAAAGTTCTGACAATTTCAATTGGGGAGTCAGACGCCAGCCGGTGGTTGGAAGCGAAGGGATGAGTGCAGAAGGGAGCAGCACGGATGCATCTTCCTTTACAAGTCAGACTCTCCCACTACCACACACTCCTGTTAATCTCACCATACCAAAGGCTAAGGTAAACTTTTGACATTTAAAAAACGTTAATAAATCTTTATTGGCCAAAGAAAAATATGCATAGTTACAAAAACAAGACAATGGTAGTGTGCCAAAGGGTGGACTTATTGCAAGAGGAATATCTTACCCGAGAAAATAAAGAAATAACTTTTCTACTACAAATAATAAAAAGTGACATTAAAAAGAAGTGAATCACATTACTATTTCATGGTGTATGCGTACTGTAAGTCACTCTGCGCATGTGCTAATGGATTGTATCATGCATCAAACAAAATTTACATTAATTAGTTACCATACAGTTAAATTCGTTTCACATGATTCAATGTTATTCTATTTTAAAATGAGGTCATTATTTTTCGATTACACCGTATAGTCTTCCGGAATTTTTCAGACCTTTGTGTGCACTAGGCTGGTGTCCGTGTGTTAATTAATAAAAATTGTGTTTTCAGATTGTCAGTGGCGAAGAGTCGTCCGATGAAGAAGTCGGGTCTGAATCTCAATTATATGAAAACTACATACATGACTCTAGCGCTATAATGAACATGAGAGGTCGGACGCACTCAGTGTCCAGTGGCTCTAGTGGTGGGGATGTCACCCCTTGTAATGCCATATCCCCAGCACTAGTGGGGCGACCCCTGTCTAATATCTTGTTCCGGAATCCCAACGATGATGTCTGGAGAACTTCTCTCATTAGCATCCTCAAATCCACTTCACACACGCAACCTGTAGTTCTAGTTCATAAGCTGTATAATATGATTAAGGTAAGAATTCTTTCAAATTTATATATTATACAGAGGGATTTTTGAGAATTGAGTGAATGTAAAATGGATGCTGTGACTAGAATGATAGTGAACAAGTTGAGATGTACAGGACATGTTGAGAGAATTAATGATGACGGGATGAAAGAGGTGTGACCGACCGACTGACTGAGATGAGTCATAGACCTTCAAGGATGGACACGTTTTGAGTAGATGAAATCGTAGAGTGTGTATAAGAATAGTCCGCTCTAGTGTTTTGAGGGAATAGATAGATAGACTTTTCTTGAAATACTATAGATATATATAACTTTTAAATTTTTTGCAGGACATTATAAGCAAAACAATAATTTTATGCGAAGAAGGAAGTGGCTTTCTCTCCGTGGGTGTAAACGGTGCTTTATGTACAGTAGTAGAACTCTTGAATGCCGCAGATCCTCCGTTGATATGGGCCGGAGCAGAACTCATTGACTGTAGTAAATTATCAGAATCTCTCTGCTATGCGACACTAGAAATGGACGAACATCTCGAGACGTTCTTTGACAGGAAGGATCACGCTCACGAGGTATTACAATATTACATCATATGAAGTACAATATGATCGGTTGATTTTCAAATAGTTTTATTATAATTTTGTGTATTTTCAGTGTGTCGCAAGCGCGAGGGGATCTGTTCTGTGTGACGAAGTAGGAAAAGGCCTTTACAAACTACTGTTCCAACTGTTGCTCATAATGGAAACTTACAGTAAAATGGTGACTGTGATCTATAATTTGGCAATGTCGAAAAATGTAAGTACTACTCATGACATGTCCCTTGCTATTTTATTAGATTGTCTGCAACCTATAAGATCTATTGTACTCCTAATGTCCCTTGCTAACTAGGCTGCCACACTGCCCTATCCTTACACACTCCTTTCTATAATTGTCTTCAACTCCTTGTAAACAATGTAAAGAAATCTCTGTACAGGAGTCAGAGGACTGTTATTATATTGTATGACTTGTATACTACAGGCAATTGATGGCAGCGGAGTTGTGGTTTCTGTGCGTGAAGCTCTCGTCCATTGTGTAGAAGCAGAGGCGTTCTGGGCGAGTGAGGCTCCGTCTAATTCTCAACCAAATTCGTGTGATGACGTCGCTCTCGTTAGCTTGCTCAATCAACAAAGGTATGTCTATAAATCCATACCTAAAATGCAACATTTGAAGTGATGTTTTACTGGTTTGTTTGCGCTGCTGCAGATAGTACTCTTATTTATGTTTTTTTCTTTCACACAGGTGGTATACTGCTCTTACAATTATAAGGGAGAGAAATGCAGAAAAACTCACAGAGAAAGGTGACATTGTAGAGGATGAAATTACGGTATTGCTTCATATATACTGTGAGGCTTTACTAGCGAATCATTCAGGTATGTATCTACATACGTACCCTTCAGAGTAATTCATACATAGTTTTATACATAATACTCTTAAATATTGATTCTTAATGCGAGAATACTGTGAATCCAGCTGTCAGGACTTTTGAAAACAACTAACGGTGAAGTACATAAATACATACATAGTATACAAGTTTAGTGACATTGTTTCTTGGTTTTTCGGGTGAACTGTGTGTAGATAAACTTGATTGACGTTTCGACACTCCTACTGGTGTCTTCCTCTTCGGTTTAGTGATTTCATCATAAAATTTTATATTAATTTCCTTTTACCTCACTAGAAATAACGTAATTTGTATGATTTTGATAATATTATGCTGGTTTGTTGCGTAAATATGTCTAAAAATTTGCGATCTCCTAAATGTATCACAAAAAATATGTTATTTATTAATGTAAACCAACATTACAAAAACACATTTTGGTTTTTAAATAAACACTACTAATATAATTTACAAAAAACATTTTGTTATCTTCAAATGCATCTCTGGTGGTCACCATACTGTTTTCTTTTTCAGTGTTTTGGCCAGTCTGAATTCACATAGGCTCCACAAAGCACCTTTAGTTTCATATTATTTTTTGTGTAACTTTTAGATTAATGTTATTTTAATATTATTTTTCAGACATGGTTATAATAACACGTTCAGTGACGGATCTATCGGAGGATTTACTTTTGCTCAGGGAAAATCTCTTCAAAGTATCGAGTGCGTTGAAAGCGCCGCACACAGACAGAATTCACAGCGTTTAACATTACTAGTGCGTATAATATGACTACATATGTACATAATATATTAAATTATTATTTACCCATCTATTAAGTATCTAGTACATATAATGAGTATGTATTGTTTATCTATGTATTGTTGTTGCCATGAAAATAGCACACGTGTGAAGAAATAGTAATTTTACAGTAGAGACAAAATAAGTTTGATTTACCGTGTACATATCTTTTGTTATTGAGAATATTTTTTTCAAATTATTCCTTGCGTTTCAAAGTACAATAGCTTTCAAAAATACATTGTAAGATTACAACATTTTACCCAAAAAATTGCGTTTTAAACCAAGATCAATACGTAGGTTATTTTGTTGTCATGTCATTACACAAGGGATAAATTTTATTTAAATTGATTTTAATACAAACTAGTACAAAGGTGTCAAATTATTCCTTACAGTTGAAAATACATTTATTTCCACAACACATTTTAAATATTTCATCATTTTAGCAACAAAAAATGCGATGTAACACATGAGTGTATTTTCGTGACAATGGCGATATTATATTTTATTATTCAAACTACCACTACGTACATTATTACACTCTTGTAAATTGTGCAGTGTATTTGTTGACATACTATGAGTTCTCTATAAATATTTCTAAGTTTTCTTCTGATTTCCATTATTGCTTTATCAGTAATATACATATTATTATATTTGATTCAGTTCAATGCTGATTACTATTTAAAAAATCTCTTATTCGTAATAGGTGTTTTAGTTTAACATAACCACATGCTTAGAGCTGACAATCTTTCCATACATATTTTTTTATTTTATATTTTTTCTTATGTGGGAACAGATTATTTTTCCATGTCGTGGTTAAATAACGAGTAGCTATCGTAACAGATATACAGCAAAGGATGCACTTTCCATCATAAGACGGGGGATTTGTTCAATAAATACCAACACAGTCTCAGCCGTTTTAATTCCAATGCTGGACATAGGCCTTCCCATTGACTTTCCACAGATCCCTATCCTGGGCATGCTGCATCCACTTGCTTCCCGCAATTCGCCTCAGATCGTCAGACCATCTTGCCTGAGGTCTTCCTACACCCCTTTTGCTTGTTATAGGCTCCACTGTTGCTGGTAGTACAATCTTCATACTCATTCATCTCCCCTCAGTCACTAACCTTCATAGCATAATGCGTAGAACACTGGTGTTTCAGATTAAAGGTCTACGTTTAATTGCTGACCGCCGAGTACGATTAGACTGGAATCGGTAAATGTTACTTTAAGGGAGGCCTTGCCTAAAGGGAAGTCCATCCTTTGCTGTATACCTGTTGAGATAACCTTATGTATTGAATGTCACTGCAGTTTTGTAAGAGCCTAAATGTTTTGTTTTTATCACATTTTTTTCTAGAGACAAAATTCTTTCTATTCAACTTGAGAGTTCTTTACCAAAATATTAAATTTTATTCAGTGTATAATTTCTCTTCACCAAATTTACTCATTTTGCATATTATATCCTCTCTAAATAACATAGTATTTTATTTGTTGACACTATTTGATAATTAGTACAAATTTTCCGAATTGGATTAACAAAGCTGATAAAATCTAAGTTCCTAAGTTTATCACAATTATTTTCCAAAAAAATTCAAATACCTATTCAAGTATGGTGCGCCTAGAAACATTTGATACAAATGTAAACATACATACGAAATTCATAAATAAAAGAAATAAAGCATCACACACATGTGTTGGAATAAGGAGATGTGTGTTTATTTACTGCATAATTCAATGTGACAATCATCTTACTTAACTAATTTATCGTAAAATATGTAGCCATTAATTGGGATCCCTTAAAAGATGTTAAAGAGTGCAATATTAGTAACATTAGTTGTCTTTGGGCTCTTAAATTTGTATTTTGATTGAGGGAGAACATCAGATTGAGTTCACGACAGTCTGATTTGTTTTCCCTGTAAAAAATTGTTTTCATTTCTAATAATTACTTTGAATTACAAAATACTTTTATGTGTGGCTTCTCATTTGTATATTCTTAAATTGTAATTGTATCTTCGTATATCTTTTAGTTATTACTTATTTTCTCTATTGTTAAACAGCTTATCATCGATAAAAGTGCAGTGGTTTACTCAAGGGTAAGCTGTCAGGGTCGAATACCAAAGTAGATGACACTTCCTGATAGCCTAGTGTGAAGTACAGATTTGTTTTACTTTTATTAATATTTTTTAATGCACATTACAATAAGGATGGATATTCCATACATGCATTACTACAGATTACCCATCTAATATATTATATAGGGTTGTGAACTACTATTTAGATTAATTATTTTACTAGTATACTTACTTTATTGTGTCAGTATTTTTATTTATTATCCTATAAGATATTCTATTCAATGTGTATATTTTTTTATTACTCCTATGCCTATATTTTGAAGCTGGTTTAGAAATTCTCCTGACATGATTTGTGTGCAAAATGTGTAAAATAAAATATTAGAAAAAAACCAGGCTTAGGGTTTACAACAACAAAATGTGTGAAATCCCTTCTAGCCTCAGGGTTTATTGCTACAAAATGTGTAAAATTTTGTATAAGAAGTAAATCAGCCTCAGAATTTATTGCTATAAAATGTGTAAAATCTTTTGTTAGAATCAGCCACAGGATTTATTGCTACAAAATGTGTAAAATGTTTTGCTAGAAGTAAATCAACCTCAGGATTTATTGCTACAAAATGTGTTAAATCTTTTGTCAGAAGTAAGTCAGCCTGAGGATTTATTGCTACAAAATGTGTAAAAAAATTGTTAGAAGTAAACCAGCCTCAGATTTTATTACTACATACTATTATTACTGAATATGCATACTTATTATATTATGATTTTTTAATTAAGTAACGTTTGAATTACTAGATAAAAAATTGAAATGTATATTGATGGTAATAATTTTGAGGATGTTTCTTCCTTGGTAACTACACTATTGCCATTAAAACAGCACATGTCAAAGTAAGACATTATACTGAATTTTATGAACATCCATCTGAACCATCTTTCAAGTGTGACCATCTTTCTTTCAACCATCTTTCTATGTCTAAATGAAGAGATTCGAGAGTGTCTGAATATAAAATGTTTGTTGTATACTATCACCATACATAATGTATACTTTTATGTAACATAATATTGTATTTAAATGTAATGTGGACAAGTGAAATATATTTTGTCACAAATATCCTATGTTGTATTTTCTAATAAAAGTATTATTATCACAATTCATCTTTGTTTTGTTAATTCACAGTCCTACAGTCAAATCCTTGCTGAGTTGATTATTATTGTTGCAATACCTTGGACTCTTTATTAGGAAATAAGTACAGGGACATCAGAATTGTGTGAATACAGCTGCAGATCGTATAGGAAGTTACTGGGATGTTGTTGGACAATGCCGCTCAATTGGCAACACTGTCCCAAAAATCACACAGAGACTGTGATGGTTGAGTACTTGATTGTTGCATAACTTGACAGTTGGGTGGTTGATTACCAGGGCTGCATTTTTTGTTGTTAAATTTCATTTGGCGAGTTAGCGGACGATTATCGCACGAAGACAATGCATATGGGTGATTGTTCGAACTGGAATTGTCAAACAGAGATAGAGATATGAGAATACTAATAAGAGTGAGTTGATAGATGTACATTGAGATAGCGATATCACAGCACTCTTCTTTGGTAAAAAGACATAGACATATTGCGTGTTAATAAGAGTGAGTGAACAGCACGTGCGGACCACTCTATTATCTATGGTGAGCGAATGTCACCCAACCAAATAGTTGGGTGTTATTCGCAACAACTGAGCGTGCCAACTATGCACATAGAACAGGTTGAATCGTACCAATAATAGAACGGAGAACAATAGAACCATAACCAATCCAGCGAATCACTGAGCGAAATTTAATGGACCCCAGTAGCTCTATTGTAAAATCATGTATCTGTGTGGGAAACGTTATGAATTTAAATTTGACAATAGACCCAAGTTATCACTAGTGGAAAACAAAACCCATCCTTCTAACATCCATAGTAAATCTTGTATTAGAAAGATAAGGAAAAAAGCGAATTAAAAAGGCACTAAGTAATCAAAAAAACTTTTATTGTGACATGTAAATAGTAAGATGTCATGTAAATTACAAAACCAAACTATATTAAGTTACTTTGCAGTTTTATCCTCAACAGAGACGAGAGGCATCTTGGGGAGGAAGCGGGATGGGTGATCCGACGTTCAAGAGTCGTGTTTGGCTGGCAAGGGCAACGTTTATGCATTCCACCACATCTTGTTATCAATCGTGAATGAATATGCCTCTCGTCTCTATTAATGAAAAAACTGTAATGCAGATAAATCCACTTCAATACCTAAAATAATTTATGAACCTAAAATATTAAGTTATCTTACACTATAAAAATATAAATTCTCTTTCATACAGAATCTTATATTACATACAAAGTCTTGGCATACAACAGTTTAGAATAAAATTAAGTGAATAATCTAACAAACTACATACACCTTGTAGAATACAAAATATTCCCATATATCTTAACTTAGTATGTAACTAACACCAAAATATTCCCTTGTATATAGGGCCGGATTTAGGGGAGGACAACCGGGGCCTCCACAAAAAAGGGGCCCCCACAATAGAGACTTCTGAAAGAAAAATTCTAATTCAGACTAGTAAACAACTTTTACCTTAATATTTTTTTTGCAAAAACTCGATGGAGAAAAATTGACCATTTTATTTGGAAAATAATTTGGTGCCAAGGGGCCTCCACTCCTTTATTGCCCCGAGGCCTCCACACCTCTAAATCCGGCCCCGCTTGTATAGGTAACATAAAAAAATTCCTACCCTTGGAAAAAATGCTTAGAAATTTATAGTATATAATATACATAAAAATATGAACTTTACTTCAATTCATGATAAAACTTGTACATAAACAATATTCTCATGCAACCATTCTGGTCACAATCCGGTCGTAACACTGTACACAGAATGTGGTAATGGTGACCGGATTGCGACCAGTATAGTTATATGGGTTATTTAATTTACAAATGCTATTCAGTAGCTCAGACTACTATACGTATAAGGTTGTTATCGTAGGTAATAGAAAATTAAGAGTAGGCATATTGACATTTCAAAAAATTCAAAAAACTGTAGAGATCTAGACAACCTTAGTAAATATGCTTTGGAAAAAAATACGGTAGATACATTGAAGCTTAATCTAGATAGGGAATGACCGTAGAAGACTTTTTATATCTTGTATAGATTTCTCCAAAAAAAAGTGAAAAACACATTTCATCTTTTTTCCGAAAGATAACAACTCGTTTCCCGAGAATCACCCGACAATACGCATTAAAATTTAGAGAATGACCATAAAAGTTTTTACGAATGAAGCGAAATTAACCCCAAAAACTTAAAAAAATATATTTTTAACATGTGATTTTGAACCTTAACACCTTGGGAAATGACCGTGATGTCATAGTTGTCCATTTAATATTTAAGTTGTTGTAAATTTACATAAATCAAGATTGTTTTGCTATTCAAGTATTAAGTTAATACTCTACTATGCAACGTTCACAAGATTGCATTTGGTTTTCTATGTGACTCATTAGTGATAATTTCTATACTACAATTAATATTGGCATACATAATTTTATGAAATTTACATACAAACTATTCTAATACATTATCACAACCATTATAATAATATTGCGATGATCTGCACTTATTTCTTAACCTGTTTAATACTTTAAATAAAGTAATAATTATTATACATTGGGATATAGGATTCTTTTCGTAGTATTAACAAAATTTGCCAAGTAAATAAACTGTATAATATTTCTGTTCACACTACATCCCTGCACATCTCTTAGTCCCAGGTACCTAGGGCATCGAATCTCCTGATGTATAGTAAAAATGCTGGGATCAAATTGCTTTGAAACGTCAAACATTAACATGAAAAATAAAGTGGGGTACTGATAAACCCTTAGTTTTATTTTTATTGAACAAAAGTCAACGAACAATTTTACTGAAATATATAAACTCTATATTACTGCTGCAATTTCAACAATGCTTTAACAAAGATTGCTCAGACCAAAGGGAAAAAAGTGTCCGAGTTGTTCATCCCAAATAATGATGATACTTCGGCTGATATTTCGGCCCTCAATTTTGTGTAAAATGATTTCTGGTGGATGTTTGAATTACATATGACATGGGAAAAAACAAATTGTCGGCTTAGAGTGTAAACCTGCTATCGGAGCCAGAATGAATTTTACAGGGGGCGATAAAAACACTGCCAAAAATTTTATACAATAGTAATTATTAAATGACGAAATGACGACGATGGAATCACGGGGTTTCCATTTCTTCCATTACATTTTTTTTATGATTCATGGCAGTGTTTTTATTGCCCAATGCAAAATTCATTCTGGTATAGATAGCATGTAACACTCTAAGCTGACGAAATGTTCCAATCATTTTATCAAAACAGTTGATAAAAAAATGTACCAAGTTGTTTTGAAAAATGAAATACACAACAAAACATTAAACTAAATGATGTGTTATTTGGTAATTTCGAAAAACAATCTATCATGTTTTGGTAATATTCTCCTACCACAATTAATAATGTGTATTGTGGTTTGGCATTTAATTTTATTTAATAATATTTGAGACATGCGTGATACATAAAACATTAAGCTAACTCAAAATACTTGGTGGATCTCATTAAATCAGTGTGACATCCTCAAATAAGTTAATGAATTGTAATGCTCATGTGTGCTGGACTATATTTTGTATAGTAAAGTCTTTAATTAGCCCACATATAGAAGTAAGTGTCTTGCCATACGGAAATGTACTGAAGTATTGGATTGCAAATAATTCCAGCGAGAGGTATCTTGTTTGCCGCACCTCGGAGAAGTTTATTGATGACATCTCTTGAATGTTTGTTGTAAACTGGAGAACGTATAAGATAGTATAACAAACATAGCTTTCGCCGGCTTATTTCAACTCGCTGCTCATAATTAAGATACTGTAGTTGATCGTCATATAACAGAAAACTAGCAGAATCTAGCATAAGCGATGAAAACCATTGCGTCCAAGAGTGACTGCCAAATGCAGCTATAGAACCAAGATGGAGCAAAGGCTTCATGACATATATAGACTCTGCTAATCTTCGTTTGTTCATATCGCCAGTGCCTTGCACCTCATTCGCTTGCTGTATTGGCTTCCAATCTCTGAACTCTGCAGGTGGCGCGCCTTCGATTCTTCTAACAACTTTACCGCTTGTCTTCAATACAAATCCTTCACTCTCCTCAGGCTCAGCGGCGAGTTTCTTTCTGGACAAAGCAGGGATGGGGGGATGCTGTACTGGAACCTCTTTATAATTATATACTAATGTTAAATTTGATACAAATTTAATCAACTGCACCACAGTCGCCGCATACCACTTCCCTTTGTCTCCCCATTTCCCTCTGGCTGACATTTCAATGAACACTTCACTGAAATGCAGTATGGTCATAAAATACTTGAGTTTTTCTTTTTTCTCGCATTTTTTGTCCATAGAGATCGAGCGCACTATTAAGGTGTCGTTAAAAAGTACAAACAAGTTAGACATGGAATAAATTAGCTCCGAAATCGCCGGAGACTTGTTAAATTTACCTGCCAGGTAATATGAAATCCATCTCGTTATTGTTTCGACGTCAGTCACCAGATTAGGATTTCTAATCACCCATGTTTTGTATGCGGAATACAGTTCTTCAATCCTGGTACTCATTTTTCACTTATATTTGTTTAAAATCAAATAAACATTAAACCTCCGCCGCAATTAACATGAACTTTGACAATTAATTTGACTTTGACATATTTGTGGACTTTGGATATCCATAGATATTGGACCCGTCGACCATAGAGTTATACAATATTTTGGGTTGGGTTGGAAGAAGGCACCCAATGTCGTCGATCCACTTGATCCGCACATTTAATTAAATAAGTACTTTATCGATTACAAAATGCTGGGAGGAAATTCAATGCAGAATGATATCTCTATATCGATTAATTGATAACTATTTATGATAAGTAGATATCTTTCTATCTCTTTCCTCTTCATGACCAATGTTGACTCACAATAGGAGACAGAAGATATAGAGTGCCTGATGCATGGGGCAGCTGCCCCCCCTAGAGATTGGAATAGGTATATATTTTTTCATACTTAATGATAAAACCTCACAAAAAATCTAATTATTACTATCTACACGTTTTCTCATCATATCATAATTTTTCATGAAAATCCATCAAAATTCAATTGTTTCTTTAAAAAAAAATTGCCTGCGGCGATATTTTTAATTACTTTTTTATAGAAAGCAATTTTTATACATATTAATGTGCAAAGTATTGAATACATTTTCAAATAAACTAAACCACATCACAACTTTCTCGGTTCTTCACTATGTCTCACAAAAAAAATTCGTCTGCGGCGCTATTTACGTTTTTTACATGCTGTATTAATTTTTTTAATTTATGTTGTCCCCCCCTAGCTCATGGCCTGATGTCTTATTTTTGTAGAATCTATACAAACTTATAGTTTGCCGATCTTAGATCTAAGATATTAGACAAACTATAACTGAGTAAGTAGGTACTTATACACACTTGTACAAGTCTGGGATATAGATCAATGCGATCAATGTACCCTCCTGTATTTATACATTTTGCTATACCTAGTCTGGGTACAGAGGCAATAATTTTGTAACTCGCTACGTAGCTGTAAAAAGGAGGAATCAAATTTAAAGAAAAAATATTTAGACTAGGTCACTCGCAGTGAAGAAGGTCTTAAAAAGACGATGAAAGTACCAAGTTGGAGTTTGAATGAAATTATTATTCCTGAACGTCGTTTTATGCGGAAACCTTAGAAGAATATAAAACGGAAGAATAAACTAAATCCTTTTACCGAGTCTCGTTAAAGTTCAAAGCGGATGTAAAATATTACAGAGTATGGTACTATATGTATTAGTTTCAGGGGCGTAGCCAGGAAATCGTTCCGGGAGGGGAGGAGGGGTTCAAGCTAACATCATCGATAACAACATCAGAGACAATAAGTAACAACCATGGGCGTCGCCAGCTTCGAAGCTAGGTGGACAACTATAATTTTGATACTGCCAAATGGAATAAAAACCAAAAAAAAAAAAAAAACGGGTGAACCTGGTTATCTCTCAACAGTAAGACATAATATTTGATATATTTCTAGGTCACATGACAAACGACTAGCGCCGTAAGCGAAAATTTTGTTTTCAACAAACCCTCACTTTAAGGGCTTGGCACCAAGAATGACGTCACAGTCATTTCCCACACGGCATTAAGGTTCAAAATCGCGTGAACAATCGCACGATAAAATGGTAAAAATAGCGTTTTTTTCCATTTTTTGTAGTTAATTGTGCATCTATCAAAAAACTTTTACGGCTATTCTCTAGATTTTCTTGCATATTATCAGTACAAAGAAAAAAAATTACTCCGCGACTTTCGGGAAACGAGTTTCCGTCTTTCGGAAAAAAGATCAGAAGTGTTTTTCACATTTTTTTTTAGAAATCTATACAAGATATATAAAATCTTTTACGGTTATTCCCTAGATAAATATCAATGCATCTACCCTATTTTGTTCCAAAGCATTTTAGTAGAGACCGACCGAATATTCGATTTCGGTTTCGGTTACGGCCAGTTTCGGCCAAAAAAGCCGGTTTCGGCCACAGATTCGGTTTCGGCCAAAAAGTGGCCGAATATTCGGCCAAACCGAAACTAGCATCCGTATTATATCGAGCATTGTCGGGAATCTTCGGAACAGATTCACACTTTGTGTTTGTACTCTGTACACTAGAGTCCTTTTTATTTTACAAAAGTGAACTAGATTTATATCGCTATCCATTTTTATACATATCATTTAAGTCTTATGAGTTATGACAAAAATTTTGCCTGCGGCGCTACTTAGACAGCCGTTTCCCTGGTACAACACAACCAATTGTTTTACTTACCTACAACAAGGTTCATCATTTCGCCCTTTAAAAAAAACATAATTGCCTGCGGCGCTACTTCTCATATGCTCATAATTATTATTGTATTCTATATACCTATTTTAGTTCAAAGATAATATATACATGAGCGTAGGCAGGGGGGGCACCTGCCCTCCTAGAGATTGGTATAGGTATATATTTTTTCATACTAAAGGATAAAACCTCACAAAAAATCACATTATTACCAAACATTTTCTCACCATGTCATAAAATTTGTAAAATTAGTATAAAAAATACACCAAAACACAATTGGTTCACAAAAAATTGCGGCGCTAACTTTTTATTGCTTTTTATAGAAAACATTTTTCGTGCGTAATATTGTGCAAATTATTATGTACATTTTCAAATGAACCAAACCACATCACGGCCTTCTTCACCATGTCTCACAAAATAATTTAGTCTGCAGCGCTATTTACGCCTTTTTCATCCTATCTCAATTTTGTAAATGCCCCCTCCTAGTATTACCTATGCCATGGATACCTACATTACTGATGTACATAAGTTGCAATTTAATGGGTTTCTTTCTTTTGTGCTTACATTGAGTTCCGAAAATGAAGTGGTTTCCTAATAAATATCTTAGCTTACGAGTATAGAAACACTAGATATCAGAGCAGGGTACCTATAATGAAGTTTTTTCAAAATTACAACTGAAATTCCTAAGTTTCGGTTTCGGCCGAAACTAGAAGGGGAGCCGAATATTCGGTTACGGTTTCGGCTAAAAATCCAGTTTCGGTCGGACACTAATATTTAGTAACGGTTGTCGAGATATAAGGTCTCCCGTTTTTAGAATTTCTTGAAACGTGAGGTATTTTTTTATATCAAACAACAGTTTAACTTACTAGATTTTCACATGAATTAAAATTCGTGACATGATGAAAAAACGATGTGGTAAAAATGTGATTCATTTCTCCTATGTATAAAACGGTGGGTTGGCCGAGGAATTTCGGGGGGAGGGGTTTGAACCCCCAAAACGCCTCCCCTGCCTACGTCCATTATTAGTTTGGTATATTGTAATTGTAATACATGTTACAACTGCTCAGTTCCTTTGGTGTTGTGTTATTTTATTTTTACGCTATTCCCCTCCATGGACTTTATGAACTACAGGCTATAGGTATAGTAAAGTTATTTCCATTTCAATAAAAGGCAAATCTCTGTTCGCTTTGGTACAGAGACACCTATAACTACATGTTGCATTAGATAGGTAAAAATATATTTACCGATCTCTGAGATAATTCCCTTCGCTTGTAAAATTTTGTAATTTTGTTTATAAAAAAATCTTTCCGAAAAAAAATCAGAGCTGTTTTTCACAGCTTTTTTTTTTGAGAAATCTATACAAGACATAAAAAATCATTTTATGGTCATTCCTATATAAAGGTTCAATGTAATATCTGCTTTATTTTTTCATAACGTACTTAGTAAGGAGAGATGGATTTTTTTCTGGACTGTTAGTAAAATTAAATAAATCAAATATTTCTAGAAGAGTTAAACGGCGGGTTAATTGCCGTCTATAATGTCTACCAATCAATCACAATACTTATTAAGCAAAAGAGCGAATACTTATTAATAACTTGCCGTATATTGAATTAAAGGTGGTCGGTAGCCTGGTTGGTAACGTGCTCGACTATGTTAATCCAGTGGGCGCGGGTTCAATCCCCGACTTACTCCACTTCACAACACAAGCTTTTAAGCTTTCTATGAAATGTACAAAGATGTATTTGGGTTTATTTCGACAAACCAGATTCATTTTTTTCAAAAAAAAAAAAAAAGTATTTGTTATATTTGTCCCCATTGAACGGGCGCCTTAGACGTTTTACTACCAACTAGTTACTACATACTTTACCTAACATATTTTATGGAGACTGAAAAGTATTAGACACATCATTTTCATGAAGGGGCTATGGTTTACTACATTGCGTGTCTGATACATTTTATAAGCGCCCGATTGAAGTGTTCAGAACCAGGGATGTCCCTATCTAATAGGCAAGTTAGGCAAAGCCAAGTGCGGCACTCTGAAGCGGCGGCAAATTGAGGAGGCGGTAATCTAAATAGATACTAGTGTATTGTATAAAAAATTCGCATGAGGCGCTTATTTATTTAACATACATAATGCACTTTACAATAATCATTACATATTTATAGTTTTATCTGTCGAGTGTATTGAATCATATTTGGTTGTTTTGTCAATTTAATATATTGAATTTTTACATTGAATGTATATTTTTATATTAGGATTCTCACACCCTATGGTATTGGGTGTGTAACGTGTTTTCATATTTTGACCTTCTAAAAAATGACATATTTCTATTGTTACGTTTTATCATTATTATAGTCAATTTCATATTTATTTAATTTATATTATGTTTTTTTATATGATTGATTTGTGAATTTTTACTTTTACTTTTTTTTCCTAGGTTGTGTAGAATTGTGTAATAATTTTATATATTTTTTTTTTTGTTGACCTTATTGTATAAATTTTTTAAAAGGCTTTTGGCCGTTTGTAATGTAATAAATAAATAAATAAATAAAATAATTAAACACATAGTAGGAATATGACTACGGCAATGTCCGTGTTGTTCCCCGAATATGAGTAAGTTACTCGTTTTCCGAGTAGGATTACTATAGCAATGTAAGACATATAATTTATCAATGCTAAAATAAATAAAAAAAAAAAACATTCATAAAAAATGTTGCCTTTCTACTATGTATTTAAAAACTGTTACTAAGGTCCGTCAATAGTAGTTGCAGGTTTTCACGATGATCCATATATGTATATTTGTTTTTCGGGTTAATCGTGTAGTGATCAGGTGCTCCGGCGTTTCGGCGATCATAATGCGTGACCAAAAGGCGCGGCAGTATAGGTTCGCCGAAACGTCGGAGCATCTGATCAATACACGATTAACCCGAGAAAAAAGTCTACATGTTAATTTACGCATAGGTATATATTTTTGGGGGCGGCATTTTTGTTCTAGCATTATATCTAGGGACGGCCCTGTCCAGAACGCATCTTGTTGTATATTTTCATAATGAAAACTATCAGCACACTATTCCCCGGATGTTTGATGGATTGTATTGTCAGATTGTATTATAAGTGAGATGGGGAAATGATTCCCGTGTTTATTTACCTAATCTCAACACGTGGATTACCTAATACGTCTTGTATAAAATACTATAAGGAGAGAAAACAGAATGCTTCCAGTTCGACACGTGTCCATATCATTCAGTATCTCTCCTGCTGTTAAAAATAATACCGTGAAGCAAGCAATAAGTGAAGGTACATTCACTCTATAATTAAATTACAAATGTAGGTACCGATTTGAATCTTGAGTTTTATCTGTCGGTATGTATGTACAATGTACATGTCTTGTGAGTTTGAAATTTCGTGGATGGTGTTACTAATTAATTACCAATACTACAAATACCTCAGTCTTTCAGTCAACAGTTTGGAACCTTAGGATGGAGTGTTTCAGAATATCATGCGTCCCCCCCTCCTCCCCCCCTCCTGCTGTTATGGAACATATGCAGGATGATACCTTAGGATGGAGTGTTTCAGAATATCAAGGGTCCCCCCCTCCCCACCTCCTGCTGTTAAAAATAATACCATGAAGCAAGCAGTGAGTGACACATTCACTCTACGAGTATAATCAAATTACAAAGGCATTCGGATCTTGAGATTCTCCTTCAGTTTGATCCGTCGGTATATACATGTCTTGATTGTCTTGTGAGTTTAAAATTTTCTTGTTAGTAATTATTAATTAATTACCAATACTACTGAAACAAAAACATTTGAAAAACACAAAAACGTCTCTTTGCAAGATTCTTTTCCGTGTGGTTCTTCTTACTTTCAAAGCCACTTTCCTTTTGATAATGTTTCAATTACCTAATTTAATTAAAGGTCGAAATTCGAGTCAAATATGCGAAAATTCGCGTTATTCCTGTAAAAGAACCCTAAAATTCGCATTATATGTGTAAAAACACGAAATTCACGTTATTCGCGCAAAAAGAACGAAATTCGCGAATAAATTCGTTTTATCGCGATCGTGAAATTTTCCAGTCTCTACCTATACTTACCGTATGTGGCTTTCTATATCTTTATCCGTTGGTACATATTATTATAACGTATAACAATAAAACAACTAAGAAGACACACAAGTAGAGTAGGTATCAGGTAGTTCTACTGTATATAGGTGTAATTGTATTTATCACCAACTTCCCATTGGCACTATGCCAGAATTATAATCACGTCTAAATATTACCATAGAGGTACATGGAAGGTACTATAGTAATATGTTGAATATTATGAACAAATATGTACTATTTAAAATTATATCGGTGAAAACTTGGTACCCATATGGTAATGGTTGAAAGGCGACGGATGTAACATACTTATATACTAATTACGTACCTTTAAATTTTGACTTCGAGGTTAATATTTCATCACTATATCTTCAGACATACCTACCTAATTATATTGACTCCTCACAACAACGAAGAGTAGAACTGTGGCAAAAGGATCTCCGGGCGAGGCTGTAGATGGACCCGCATGAAGGTATCCAAGTAGGCGAACATATACCGTACTCCTTATGGATCACCCTCAACAGACTAAGAGTGGGTGTTACGCGCGCTGTAAAAAGAATCTCCAACGTTGGGGGTTCCTGCCTGATGACAACGCATCCTCTGTAAATGCGGAGTGACCCAGGACGACAGCCACCTACTAATACGTCCCCTGATGGGAGAGAGCTGCACCCCTGGGGACCTGATTCTAGGAAATGACAAGGCAATATATGTCGCCGCATATTGGAGTGGCAGGGTATGACCCACCCGGACACGTAATGTAAGTAAGTATTACATTCCAAGATAGTTAGTTGTCTCCATTTGGTTATTGTTCCACAAATCCGGCAACCCGTTCGGTGGTTCTAATATCTGTACCATCACGGCTTTGTCCAATATATTTATAGCGAAGGGTGTGCGGGAATGCATTACCTTATTAAAAATACGCGACACATAGACATAGGAAAATTAAGCATTCAGAAGGGGGTGATCCTCCAGTTTTCGAATTCCCGGCTACTCCAAAAACTATATTGCTATACTTAAGGGTAAAGTATGTTTCATATATGTATAAGTATTTTCTTTATGTCTCTTGCATTTTGACTCCCAGACTACGTAATAGGAGTTGATGCAGCCGGAACCTTTGAGTTTTCCTTCATTTTATTTGTGGAACGACCAAGTCCATGTTAAGAAGAGTCGGACAAATCTCATTAATTATTGCATATGTTACTGAAAAAGTATGGAATTTAGGAAGTGTACACAAACCCTAAGAAATATATATACAATACTGGGTCAATTTAGGAAATTTGTGAAATAATTTGTCGCAGGTTCTAGGTATAATTCATATTTTTCTTAGGAAATATAGGTTTTCTGTAACTCAAAAACATATTATTTTTTCGGGTAAGCTGGCTTATTGCTAAAACCTAGAATAAAAACGTAATCAAACCGAAGAACGTATATATTTGGGTCATGTGCTCAGGGGAGAAAAATATGAATTACTCCACCTGATCATTATGGGCAAAATAGAGGGTCGTAGAGGGATTGAAAGAAAGCAAATTTTTGGCTTCGCAATACACGAGACTGGACTGGAATAAGGAATTTTGAAGAGCTGTTTCGAGCTGCCCAGGACAGGAACACTTTCTCTCGAGTGATTGCCAACGTTGGCGGGAGCCTGAGAAAGGGATTCCTAGTTATTGTAAACAATGACGGATTTCATACATTTCCGGTAAGAACATATACAAATTCATGCACCGGCGGATACTGTGACATGTGAAAATTAATCTTTATTAGAGAAAGGAACAGAGTGTAGAGACTCATCCACTAACTTAACTTAGGTATATAGTATGGTGGCATTCATCAGTCAGATCTTTGTTGTCTTGTCTCTCATATTAGTACATAACACTATGTCTCTCTGCTGTGTATTGATGCATCATCACTGTGGAATCCTCGTCTGAGAATGCGTTTATATCTGTATCAATGTCTCCATGATTTTACATGAAAATTATATCTATATTCTATAATACACCACCACGTCTTTCATTTCCTTCAATATCATATACTAGATTTAAACCAAATATGGAGGACAGAATGCCAAACTTATTACTTATGTATCGCCGATAATTTAATTTTCATGACGAATGTATTTTAATAGGCTGAAGGTGTGAGGACTGAGGAGTCGGTGGGGAAAGATTTGGGGGTTGTTGTTTTAAAGACATGAAGATAACCTGGCCTATTGTGCCTACAATTTCAAGAAAAATTTCAGTGTTTTACTGAAGTTGAACAGCTCCTTAGAACCTAACAGAACCAGTCCTAAAAAGTTCTCATATACCTGTATTTGTTGATTTGTTTAAACCCGTTTAGTTCGAAATTAGCATGTAAGGTAGCTATTATTTTACTTTTCGACGACCTTGTAGCAGGGTTATTTAAGGAGTCATTCTGAGCGTTTTTGCTGGAGTTGCCCTTTCGGCTAACTCTGAGGCCGTTTGACTAACTTTGGGCAGAAAGAGCGAATAAAAAGGCGCCAACAGGTGCTTGTGTTATTCACGTGTGAGGTGGGCCTTTAATATATTATTATTATACTAACAAATGAGAAAATGTGCCCTAAAACCATAATACCTCTTTCTTCAATAATATAGATGCCTGAAAAGCTTACAGAAGCGTCGCGTCGAATGGCGTCGCGTCAATGAAAAGCTTAACGAACTTATGTTAGAATTACGACATTGATTTATTAAGTAATTTTTACCAAATATACCATCGAGCACAATGTTGAATAATACCTGTCTAAAGTCTTCTAATATTAATAATATACTTGATAATGTTGTCGAAGATTTTTATCATTTTGGCATAGATTTCTATTACGCCACCAGATGGCCCTACGGTAACTCTATCTAATAATTAACTATACCTACTACAGTCTGGTTTATTTTATGTGTACTATTTTCCCGACATTGAATTGTAGTATGAATTAAGAATATTGAAAGATGTACGATACTTATTGTAGATTTTTATGGGTAATATATTGAATAGTGAAAAATTGTGAATCACTCCTCCACTTGACGTAACAAATTTACGTGTTATCCAAAGCGCCTATATCCATTATCAATTTGCAAGTCGTTGCCAGTCACGGGGATCGTCTAAAATGTTGATATTGATATGGAGTAATCGACTGAATGAAGGAATAAGACGTAAAACTAAAGTGATTGACATAATACACCGAGTAGCATCCCTAAAGTGGAAATGGGCAGGACACGTGGCTAGAAGCGCAGAGGGCAAGCGGACCAAGAACCTCCTAAATTGGAGACCTCGAGATGGGTACAGAAGTGTGGGACGGCCAGAGCTGAGATGGAGAGACGAACTGGTCAGTTGCAGTCTGCACAGGACAGGACAACATGGAGGCAGATGGAGAAGGCCTTTGTCCAGGAGTGGACGGGGATAGGCTTATGAAGAAGAAGTAGGAGAATCGACTAAATAATATGTGTTGTACATATATACTTACTTTGTACGGTACTTTGAGACTTCAATCCATCAGCCAAGGCTAATAGGTTGAATGGCGGTGGCTTTAAAATGATTTGTGAAATGAATTTAACTGTTGTAAACGAATTGCTAATCCATAAGAATACACAAATACCCATTTGTTTTACACTTTTTTTATATACAATCCATCGGCTATAAAACGCAGCTGCATATTATAAAAACAATAAATAAATTATTGTGCGCTTTGACCGTTTGCATGATTTCATACATGCTATATGAAATCGTGTATATTGTATTAAAAAAGAAATGACACATTATACTCGTACATCAGATAAAAAGAATTTGTTACATGGTTACTTCTTGATTTCAGTGTCGAACAAAGGCCTCTTCAGAATCCCCCGTCCCTTGCCAACGTTTGCCACCTCGAATAAGAAACCTTCATGTCTGCTTGATGTCGTCTCATCAGACCAAGTAGTCTGGGGACATCCCAGCCCTAATTGGAAATTCCTTGAATAAAAAAATATTCCACAAGTACCCCTAAAATTTACGGGATCTGAGGATTTTCCGTTCAGTTTTTCAGATATCAAAGTATAATTTAACCAAAATACTAATAATTTTAATATAAACTAATTGGCGGTTCTCTTCTTAAAAAGATAAAATTCACATTGTCGCTTACGTTATTCTTATTTCGCTAACAGTCCCATACAAAATTTGAGAAAGTTGAAGCGAAAATAGAGCGATTTTCGCTCAGTGCATATAAGCCCTTAATTATTTGAGTAGGTACATGGTTGGCGCAATCGGTCTGGAGGAGCCGGGCTAGAATCACAGTGCTCACAATGTATTCTACAATTCATGACACAAGCTTCATTTCATTTCATTTATTTAATATCCAAAAAAAATTACAAAACACAATATTAGAAAAGAAGTACTGGATTTTATTGCCCCACTAGGCGATAGCCTTTTCTGGGTGCTTTTAATTAACTTTACTGTGAAGTGTGCAGGGTGCAGGAAAGTATTTGGTTTGTGTACACAGGCCCTGATTTAAAAAAAAACTTACGTACGTACTATAAGGAAAATCTCACATAATATTATGATGTGTACTGTAGGTATTAGGTATACGCTAACATATTTAGATAAAAAAAAGTACCTACAATATTATGTCCCATAATAGATGTATTAGGTGTTCGGAGTAACGCGAGGTGTCGGCAGATGGTCCAGAAGCTCTCCCACGTGCAACCAGTGGTAGAGTGGCATACGACGAACGCACGTGCGCTTGGGCTATATTTAGTTCACAACCACTGACACATTGGCGTGCACTACACTCCCATTAATGCATCGAAAAAACTTTAAAATATTGAACTAAGATAAAACTTTTTCAACTAATAATATTTTACTATGAATATTACGCACTTACTTACTTACTATTACATACCTATACATTTTCTTTACAAAAAATGCTGCATTAATCGATCATTGAGTTTTGCCACTAATTATTGATTAGTAGATAAATAAACAAATAAATAAATAAATATTTAGTGGCCAAAACAAAAAATGCATTTTAATTACAAAAATAGGACGTATAAAAATAAGTGTGCCAATAGGCGGACTTATTGCAAACGCAATATCTTACAGTCAAACCGAATCAAGTACTGAATCATTATATGGTGTAACTTCCTACATAATTCTACATAATTGTGTACAAGAATATTGGAAAAATGAAGAACCCAGGTCCCTCATTTGGGAATGATGAATACAAAAAAAAAAAGTATTATAAATCTAAATAAAACAATAGTTTTATAATGGGCAAATGGCAAAGGTGGTCGGTAGCCTGGTTGGTAACGCGCTCGACTGTTAATCCAGTGGGCGCGGGTTCAATCCCCGACTTACTCCACTTCACAACACGAGCTTTTAAGCTTTCTGTGAAGTGTACAAAGATGTATTTGGGTTTATTTCGATAAACCCAGATTCATTTAAAAAAAAAAAAAAAAAAACTCTTTTTTCATTATTGCTTAACCACACACTCCTATGAGATCTCCTAGTTGATGTAGGTTGTAGGTATATTAATGTACTTACCTATTATTACCTAAAATAAATGTATCCATGTGCAGAATTAATAGATAAATACATTACCACTCTTTTTATCATTCATATATTCTGGAAACAATACATATTTATTAAAACAGAAATGCAACAATGTCTCTTTACATTCAACATTGTTGCATCTCTGTGTCGCATTTTCGCATCAAATTTATGCGTTTTCTACTACTGCATATTTATTACAACATAGGTAATCTTCTGTATTAAAATTTAACTAGAAATTTAAATGAAGTACGAGCACTCAGCACATGCTGGAAAAGCGATCTAAGAAATATTTTTTTCAAACTCCTTTATTTGCTCCATTCCACTATTTTCTTTCTAAATTTTGATAATTGGATGGGCGAACTATTTACTAAGTAAAAGCTCAAGATTAAGGCGATAAGTTCGCCCCAGAGAATGTCATGTTATTGCTGGCGATGTGTTCTGCACTTCAAGACACACATTTACTGTGATGTGTGTAGGAAAGTATTTAGGTGTGTGTATAGGTATTAGACATGTGCGCCGGCTCCGAAATAGCCGGCGGCGGCGCCCATGCCTAAAATTGCCGGCGGCGGCGCCACGCCGGCGGCGTGGATATAAAGTGGAGGGGACCATTGGATTTTCTTGTACTATTGTTTTAAATGATTAAATACGTACATGTGAAAAGGATAATGATAAAATCGATTTATTTATTTTGAAAAACTATGATTATTTCAATAACAAAGTAAAATAAAAGCTCATATTTGAAAAATAATGGAAAATTTCATTATTGCTTTTTCATGGTGCTGGAGGGCAGGTCAAAATAAACTAATCCATAAAGTCAAACGGGTCAGAATGAGCCTCACTATGGGCAGTGGTGCAGTCGAACAGGTTTCTCATTTGGGAATATTTGGGCTGTTAGCTAAATTGGTGGGTGGAATTCAAACTCCGAAATAAATTGCGATGACGAGGTAGACCTTCCACAAAATGCAAAACTCCTATGTAGCTAAGAACTACGGTTGAGCATAAGCTGTACAAACATACGAGTACGTGTTATATGTGCTGTTGTTTGGAGTGGAAGGGTAATTTAATAAAATTATGTAATTTAATAAAACTATCTTATTTGCGTATTATGTTATTTTAGGCATAAAAATAAGGATAATAATTATTAAATAAACATAAATTATGGTGTTTTTCATGATAAACGATGTCAACATAGCATCCCAGAGAATAGGCCTAAAAATGAACATATCAAAGACCAAAGCTATGAGCGATGCAAACCAGTTATGTAATATCGTGATAGATGGACAAGTTATCCAACAAGTTGATGGTTACGTATACCTAGGGCACACTGTAAAACTCGGAAGAGAAAATCAAGAGTTTGAAATAGAGAGAAGACGAGGCTTGGCATGGGCGGCCTTTGGTAAATTATCTTATATCCTGAAATCTCCGAAGTACACGAATTATCTGAAAAAGAAGCTATTTGACGCCTGTGTTCTCCCAGTGCTCACCTATGGCTGTGAAACCTTTGTTTCACAAAAAGAATACTACACAAATTATCAGTGACACAAAGAGCCATGGAAAGGAGAATGCTGGGTATTTCACTGAGAGACAGGAAAACTAATGTTTGGATCAGAGAGAGGACCAAGGTCGTCGATGTCGTTCCCAGAGTTTCCATTCAGAAATGGAGTTGGGCTGGTCATGTGGCCAGAACCACAGACTCTAGGTGGACAAAGAAAGTCCTGGAGTGGCGACCTAGAACAGGCAGAAGAAGTGTTGGTAGGCCTCAAGCACGGTGGTCGGACGATGTGAGGCGAGTTGCGGGAGGCGGTTGGATGCGGTCTGCCCAGGATAGGGAGCTATCGATGGGGGAGGCCTATGTTCGACAATGGACGCAGGGGGGCTGACATGATGATGGTGTTTTTAGTCGAAAGGTACATAAATTAATAATGATATCAACAAAATACGTAATGCTTACCGGTGGAAAGATAAATTACAATTTGAGAGTAGTCTGTAATCACAGTCCGAGAAACCACGTTAGGGGATAGTTATATCTTTTTTTATTATAACGCAGCCTTAGGTGAGCGAAATAATTCGATTTTAACCTTAAAATATCTAATTATAATCACATTTTGACACTCTGAAGATCGTAAACGTCAAAAATTTCCTTATGAATATCGTTTTTTGTCAAGAGAAAAGGAGTCATTATTTCCACAGTGTTATATTGAAACAAATGAAATATAGCGAATCTAGTTAAGTGGAATGAAAATCATTTTGATTAGGTACTTCGGTAATCAAAGGCTTTAGCCTTTAAACTAATGAAAAGAGAGAACGGTTGACCGAAAAGGCAAAAGACCGCATATTTTGGTCAGATATTCTGCCAAAATTCACGTGGTTTCAAAATTTCAGCGTGGTATGATAAAATCGACCAAAAAACCATAAATTCTGATTTTTCCTTATGATTCCCGGTTACATAAAATAACGTTTGTTTTTCATTTAATTTCCATCATGAAGAACCAAATTATCAATGCCTTGTGGCCGTCAAAACTATAAATAAATAAATAAATCACATCCTATTTCTTGTTTTAGAATCGAATAAATAAGACACAGAAAATTCCCCATTTTTTTTTAATGCAAAACTAAATGAACGTAGTATGTTATGCATTAGTTATTATTCGACATTTTATATAATTACTGAACCCTAGCGTCCCCACAGCTGAGTGCTTCAATTTTATTACCTGGAAAAGTACTTATTTCGATTTCTGTCTCAAGAAACACAAGATAAATACTTTTGGTCACACGGATCCCACGCCGCCGGCGTGAGCGTTTTGTCGGCGGCGGCGCGCCGACCATGATCAGCGGCGGCGCGCCGGCGTGGCGCTCATGTCTAATAGGTATACAAACTCAGATCCTTTTTTATAAAAATGTATTGTTTAATCTATTACTTGTAACGTTTACTTAAAGAACCAAGAAATACGCAACGGTAATCGTTGCCGCCGCGTTGCAAGTTTAATGGTCGCACGTACTAACGAATGAAATTTAAAAAGCTCGCTACCGCCGCCCTTGTGTTTATGAGCTTTGCCAGATTGCGTACAATCCACGTACTATGGACCACTACGAAGTATTTCAAATCGACAATATAATAAAGGTAGACCAACGTTTAGACAAACTTCCAGTTTAAATAAGAATCTTACAAGACCAACACACCCCAGTTCAGTAGTAATTAGTAGTTTCAATATTTCCACAACTTTCTTGCAAACAAAGTTTCCTTTCAGACTACAAAGAAAAGTTTTCAATACAACACATAGTGCTTGAACAATAATATTTTCACAATTCAAACTACGATTTTGTTTTTGTTTTGACACGCCGAGAGCTTTGTTATTGTTTGGAACGGAAACTGCGCACAACAGGTATAGTGATTTTCATAATAATTTGGAAATACATTAGACAAAGTGTTTGTACTATACTCTTAGGCATTATAATTTACTTGAATTATTTTTAATTTACAAATCACTCTTGTAAACCGTTGATTTTTCTGCATTTAGTGCAGTAATCCTATAAAAATGTAGAATTGCATATTAACATTCTCACCGACCTCGGCTGGCTTAAGTGATCACTTAACGAGAAACATTCGCCATTTCAGTTCATTAATTTGTATGAAATAATACATATAGTTTGTTGAAAATGAAATTTTTAAGTACTCCACTATACAGCAACACAAGTTTTTATATCTTAATTTTTTTAGTTAATTCTGCTAGCTTTCCACCATTTCTACGTCAATTATATAAAAAACTAGTGGCAAATGCTTGTTCCAAGGCGTCGACTCTTTGTATTGTGTTATCTTTGCGTGCAATTGTCACTTATATGGGAAATTAAGAAAATAGAATCATTCCCACACTAGCCAATGAAAAATTTGCTGTGGTAATGTCATAAGCAACTAGTGATATAGTATTGTAAAAAATATTTTAAATTACTCATGAATAATCTTTAAGCGAGTCATCTGTTTCCGGGAAATCGTTTAGCAATGAAAATACTTTTCTAAAATCTTAAACGATTAGTTTGCATAGATAATGAGTCAAATTTATTTTAGAGTAATTTTAAAAATGCTTTTTGCATGACTGTTTTTTAAAAAAATGAGAGTACATGATTGGCGCAGTTGGTTGAAGCGCGAGCTTCCAAGTGGGAGGTCCCGGACATAAATCCCGGTTCAGTCTATGTATTCTGCACTTCACGACAGAAGCTTTTCGCTTACTGTGAAGTGTGCAGGAAGGTTTGGGTTTTTTATACAAGTAATATGTACAATATAAAATAACATACATGTATAAATAAAAAATATACAGTAATTTGCACCCTACCTTCAAAAGGTCTCTAATATGTACCAGTTTTTCCTATTTTTACTGAAAACAGTACAAAATACGTCAAACGTACCTAGGTATACGAAAAATGAACCTTAATAAATTTCCTACACGCATTGTATACATATGATGGCGCCAGTATTGATAGTTTTCAGGCAACCAGCCATTGAAATTGTCATTTTTTTGTAAACCGTGTTATTTTCTGAAAAAGCCTGGAATTCTAAAAAATATTTGTATTCTACATGGACTGAATCGAAGGAGAGAATATTGTCTTTCATTTGAGGTGTTGTTGATCGATTAGCTCCTTCATTAGAATCAATTAAGATATTTTATATTTCATGTGATCTCATTTTACTATTAATTTATGTTTTGTGACAAATTAGAAATTCTGTTTAGTAGTGTTTATGTACTATTAAACATGTCCGTCATACAAACCGTACGGGGTAGTCAACTCGATCTGACTGATTTAAAATGTATATAATTTTCGAACCTAACAGTACGCTTTGTAAAAAAAAAAAGTAGATACAACGAATCTTCCTCTAGTGCACTACTGTAAAATATTTTTCATTTCTTGTATTTTTCTATGTATTTTGAATTTCCTGAGAAAAAAATAATCAGAGTATTTTTTTCGGGACTCCTTTCGCAAAAGTTTCAAAGAAAAAAATATTACTTGTAGTAATAATATGCATTAAAATCTACTGCCCTAAAACTTTTAAAATGAAGCAAAATTGTCCCTAGAAAATGGAAAAACCCATTGGATTTAATACATGTTAAAATCTATACGAGAAAGAATTATTTTTTTAAGTTACGGGAAAAAAACATCAGAGGTGTTTTTCGCATTTTTTCAGAAATATTACAAGATATAAAAAATCCATTTACGGTCATTCACTAGATAAAGGTTCAACGTATTTACCCCATTTTTTTCCAAAGCATATTTAGTAAGGTTATCAAGATCCAAGGTCTCCCGTTTTTTGATTATTTTTTTAATTGTCAATATGCCTACTACGATAATCGTTCGCGTTGGTCTACCCTGTAAATGCAAAATCCCTGAATGTAATATTTTCTCCTATACATGAGCGTCGCCAGCCTCGGAGCTAGGGGGGAAGGGCAACAAAAATTTAAAAGATTGCATGAAAAACGAGTGAATGGCGCCGCAGGCTATTTTTTTTTATGAGACATTCTTAAGATGGTTGTGATGTGGTTCGGTTTATTTGAATTTGTACAATAATATGTTTGAAAAATGTTTTTTACGAAAAGCAATAAAAAAAGTAGCGCCGCAGACATTTTTTCATTATCAAACAATTGTATTTTAATGGTTTTTCATACTAATTTTAGAAAGTTTATGACATAATGAGAAAATAAGTGGAAATAATATGATTTTTTGTGAGGTTTTATCATTTAGTATGAAAAAATATATACTTATTTCAATCTCTAGGGAAGGCAGCTGCCCCCCCCCCCCATGACTACGCCCATGCCTACATAGTATTATACACCTACCAATTATATTAAGTAGGTACCTAGGTACTGATGTTTTGGCATCTTTCGTTATATTTTGACGATATTGCTTATTACTAATGACTCCCGCCTGTTGAATAACCACTTGTAAGATTCGATCGGTCCATTTTTTGCCAAGTCTAAGATGTCAGTCAAGTATAAAAACAAAACATTCCTACTTTGAAATATTCACTTACAAAGACATGGTTTTTGGATGAGATTCAATGAATTTTTCTATTAGGTACACGCATTGAGAGTAAAGATCGTCTGATGTAAAAACTTTTGAATACGTCATTATTAGGGACCGGAAAAAATCGGTGTTCATTTTCGGGAAATGTGGTGTTATTTTTTGCAAAAAGGAGTGTTATTTTTCACAATTTTGACAAAATTTTGTGTTATTTTTTATACTTTTATATCATTAAGGGGACAATTTAGAAGCCTTTTTAATACAAGAATATAAAAAATATTTTAGTCGTAAACAATATTTTGTACAAAATCCCTAAATCGATTAAATAAAACAAATATTTGAGAAAAACAAGACGCCTCTTCGCAAGATTTTACGTACGATTCCTAAGTTTCAGGTCTCGAAGAAGTCAGAAAGTAGTTTTAAAATCGTTTGCAAGATTTGCGTAAAGACAAATAAAAAAATGAACAATGGAGTGAAGCAAAATCTTAGAAAAAAAAAATAGAAAAAAAAAAGTTTTGTATGTATCGGTATGATGGTACACGTGGGGAATTCAGGAAATACGCATTAATTATAATACGTTTATAGCGAGTCCATTCATAATGTGAATCATGCAAATTTATTAAAAGTAAATTACATTGCACACATGTTAGTATTTAATAGTATGTACAAGATTGTTTTAAATTTCTCCTTGCGGCTGTGTGACTCCAGTTGACAAAAGTATATTTCGAGTAAAAGACACGTGCGTTTGCTAAAGCGACGACCATCAGTGGAAGGAAACGAAAATAAACCAAACCCCTCTTAATGCCTGATATAGAACACGCTGCTGAACTCAACATGTAATAAGTAGTTGCTTGTTTAATGTGGAGATTCTTTGACTTGACTGTTCAATGCTCATCGGTTATTCACTTCATGCGAGATATTTTAGGAAATCTTACATTACTACACACATTATAATTTATACATAAAACATACCACCTTCTCCATACATTCATGCTTCAATATTATAAATATTATCATTAAGCGAGCCGTCAGCGTTTCAACAAAATGACACTGGACTTGAAATCTAATTTAGTTTACAATTTTTAATTTATTTCTTCACGTCAAACGTACAAACATGTCGCTTTTGAAAGCTTATTATTGCCTATACTGTGCATGCAGTTGCAAAGTAAATACTCGTAGAAGCCGTGGAAGAGAGAATTGTGATTAGGAGAGACAGATAAAGCTCCATTAGGATAGTTGAAAGGAAACCAATCAAAATGAAAAAAGTTCGTCAGTTAGATCAGGAGTCTCCGGAGAAATGTGAGCCTGTATGTGCGATCTCAAGCTTCTAAAAAATAGTGGTGACACTATAGTGTCATACATTCTACACAAGACCGTAAACATATTTGAGAGTTTCGCACATTTGTCAAAAGTATTTTGACACCGTTTACAGAAAATGTACTCCAGTCTTGTCTTAAGATTCTTTTCTCTAAAATGAACACTTTTTAAGTTAAGAAATACTATTTTTTCTCGTCCTGTATGAGATTTCTCAGAACGCACCACATTTAAGAGGCGACAAAGTTGAAATTCGGATTCAGCACCCCCAAAAGCATAAAAGACGATAGAAAAAATACTTCTATATTTTAGAGCCAAATTTATGATAGATTAGCGTAGATTTGGAATCACTCACGCTGTCAAATGTAATGAATTTCTGTAAAGTTTCATTTGTAAAATACAAACCACATATTGTTTGAATCTCCGATGTCAGGTGTTTGTTTATATTTGGGTTGTATTATTAATAAATTATGACGTCATTCTAAATGACACTTTTATGGCAAATGCCCAAAAATCTGAAGTTTAATTACTTATTTTTATCATCATCTTCAATGTTATAAAATATTAACATTAAGCAGCTACTACAATCTTATATATTCATTGCATCAGTGCAAAATCAAGAGTTTGATTACTGGCAATAATGTGTATATATTTATTTATAAAATAAATACCTAACTTAGTAATTTTTAGGATATGTAAAGAGGACTGGGCGACAGTTCGGCCCTCGACAGTTCATCCAGAAAAAAAAACAAAAAAAAAAATGATATGCATCTGTGTAAGTAATGTAGGTTGAAGAAATGGACTGAAAAAGACACATTGGCCAGGGGATGATTTGTCGGTGCACTATATAGAGATGACGCTAATTCAAAATATATGCTTTGTTTCAGAAATGCGTGAGATATCTTGCCCAGAGGAACTTTATAATTTAACGCAGTTAGCTGAGGTAGCAGTCTCTAGAGAAATACCTCGTTATGAACATAAACTCTTCGATCGCATCCCTTCCACAAGAAGACCATCAAATTCTAATGGATTAAACAATCAGAGTAGAGATTGTCCCGACTGTGGACGACGATATAGCACAGCATCGAATCTTGCACGACACAGACAAACACATAGAAGTTCCACACCATCGAGAAGATGTCAACACTGCGGTAAACCATATTCCTCTATGCCAGCTCTCTCAATGCATCTACGCACGCACAGTCGATCATGTGAATGTAGATATTGTGGAAAACGTTTTTCTAGACCTTGGCTGTTACAAGGACATATTCGAACTCATACAGGTATCCTTTTCTTAAACAATATTATGATACAACAGCGAATGATTTTTTTTATTATTAATACTTGATTTAATTTGCATACTAACAATAGTAAACGGCGGTGCATTGTATTCTAACTAGCCATGCGAATTTTTGCATTATATCTGATAATAAGTTAGTACTAATATCATTGTCATATATACCTACAGCTGTAAGTATTTCAATGAAACATTTTTTGTTCATATTGCCTACAAACTACATGTCCATAATATTATGTCAATAGTGCTTGCGATTGTACAGCATAAAAATAAAATAATTATGCAATTTTTTTTAAATGCGACAGTCTATATTTTGTTAGAAAATCGGATTTTCTTATGTCGCAGTAATTATCTCAACAGATATAAGCGAAGGATGGACTTTCTGTCCTTTCCAGACCGACTTTTCGTAAGCTGGTATGGATGGACTGGAATTGGATTAAACCAGTCATAACCCTGATGGAAAGTCCATCCTTTGCTGTAAATTTGTTGATATAACTACTACTTAAAATTGACGTATATATTTTCTCATTGCTTTAACTTAAAAGATAATTGTCGAACATTGAAGGAAAATCCTGCGGACATAAGGCCCTCCACATCTCCGGGTAGTTCAGGCGCATTAATAGCGACCTCTTTACCCGCACTTCTAAGAAAATCTAATTAAGAGGTGGGCCCAGGGTTAGCCTCAAGGAATCCCCCCAGCAAACCACACCCCTAAATTGCGTTCCTTCAGTGTCCTTATCCAACGAGGTTACAATACATTTCTTACAAATTTAAAACTTAAAACTAATTACATCTACATTGGCGAATATGTAAATAATTGTTTTTTTTTCAGGAGAAAAGCCTTTCAAATGCAGCATATGTTCCAAAGCCTTCGCAGACAAGTCCAACCTACGTGCACACATACAGACACACTCCAATACGAAGCCACACGTGTGCGTGAGATGTGGAAAAGCGTTCGCGTTAAAGTCATACCTTTATAAACATGAAGAAGCATCGTGTATGAGAATTCACACCAGTCCTGAACATACGTCATCTGACAGTCAAGATTTGCCGATGGATTTCTCAAAAACCGCTTTTTCAATTAAGTCCTCTATTTCTGTATAAGTCTCGAGATCCATTTCCATAATAATGCGTATTGTAAGACAATTGGGTGTATTCGACGACCGAATGGCAAAGTATTTTGTTACAAATATTGAGATTTTTTTTGTATGTTCCAACCATTTTTATGCTTCCCTGAAGTCTAAAACAACATCAGGGTAGATGGCGGTAGACAAATTATGTCAATTTTATGTACCTATTTAAGTATTTACCTACAATTATCGATGCGTTTTACAATACTAATTTTAAAAATCACAATTTTTGTTTTGTGAGACATGTTGAATATAACAATCTGAAAATCACGGAGATTTTTTTTAATTAAAAAAACACATCTAAATGTAGTAAATAACCGTCAAGTTTTTTGAATGGAGCGAAATAAACCCCAAAAAGTAAAAAATAAATAAAAAGCTATTTTATACATTTTATCGTGCGATTTACAGCCTAAATGCCGACGTAGGAAACGACCATGAAGTCATAGTTGAGGTCTGAGCCTTAATAAATTTCAATGTACACAAAATAGGTGCTTGTATGACAATCACGATAATTCCACAGTATGTATGTTTGGTTATAAATATGTATATTAGAAGGAATATGGATCAACGATATTATAGGATTTTGAAAGGTACTATGTGGTAGATATTTATATGTATTAAGTATAACATAACATGTATTTTTAGATTTAACGTTTGGGGCCATGTTACTTACACGTCTAGTAATTAGAAATATATTCTAATAATTATATTATATATCTAAAATATGTATGTAAGATTAAAAATATTTACCGAAAGTATTAATACATAATATGTATGATAGAATATAACATATGTAATAGGAATATATGTTTAGAATATGACATATAATAGAAATATATGTTAGAATATATGATAGAACATGGGGTCGCCAGCCTCGGTGCAAGGGAGGAGGGGGGGGGGGCAAAAAATCGATATGGTATGAAAAAAGCGTAAATACCGCCGCAGTCTATTTTTTTGTGACGCATAGTGAAGAAAGTCGTGATGTGCTTTATGGTTTACCTGAAAATGTACATAACACTTTTCACAATAATATGTATGAAAAATGTCTTTTATAAAAAAGTAATAAAAAATAGCGCCGCAGGCAATTATTTTTAATGAAATAATTGTATGCTGATGGATTTTCATGAAAATTTAGGTTATGATAAGAAAACTTGTGGTAATATTGTGATTTTTTGTGAGGTTTTATGAAAATATATATACCTATTCCAATCTCTATGGGGGAAAGCTACCCCCCTGCCCCCCCCCTGATGATGCCCATTTATAGAATATAACATACATAGGAATGTAAGACAATATTTCTCCATTATATTGTGAAATTAATTTACTTTGTTTTCTGAATGTCGCAAACTAGACGCAATAATTTTGTATATGTATTTTCAAAATGTTGTTTTTCTATAGTAGATTTTATTTTTATCAAGGAAGTCAAAATGTGACCAAAAATAATATATTATAAGCAATATTAGGATTATATTTTTGCAACAGTTTTGTACTAAAGTTGTAGTTAATACTGAAATATTTTGTTATTTATGTATTGTTTAATATTATGGTATTTCTATGATACTCGGACTATAGTGAGGTTACCGTAAAAAAATTAAGAAGCAACTTTTTAAATTATTTTTTCTATATAAAAAAATATATTAATTAAAATTTACCAAAGTGTTTATCAAGCCTAATATAAAAGTCTATGTGCTGAAATATTGGAGAAGTTATTAAAATTTGAAGAGGAAAATGTAGACTCAGACGATAACAACAACGGCACATAAAGTTAAATAAAAGGTGAAACCTATCACATCTACATAGTATTCTGTAATAGAATTTAGTTATTATATTAAGAGACCATTAAAACGCAAGTGTGGTGAACCTTCTTGCTGAGCTTTCCGAGTTTAATAGATATACTATTTATATTTTTTGTGTAAATATAAGATACATATGAGCTATATCGATTATGGTGCTATTTTTTTTAAGTTTATAACTATACCTAATAATTATATGTGTGATGAATTATTCTAGGCGTAAACTAAGACGAAGTCACTCTATATGCAATTTAATTTATCCTGTTTATACGTCTTTCATACATCTATTGTTTTTTCCAAACATCCGTGCAAATTTCCTCGCATGTTCTACGGTTTTTTCTACATAGAATGTTTCCTTCCTTTATTTCCATGTTTTTTCGTTTATTTCTCATATGTAAGATGCCGTGAGTACGTTTCCGAAAAGATCATATAAAAAATATCGTAGAGGGACAAATTACATACTCTCAGTGATAATGGTCGTATACGATTTAATCCTATGTTACATCTGTCATATATAATTTCATCGTATGTGACTTACGTCTACATGGTTTCTTCACGTAATTCCATCAATCGTATATGATTTCATCCTATGTGGTATTACCTCAAATCAGGAACCTCCAATAGTTGGCCACATGTACGGCTATATCACTTGCATTTGTAAGATCTTCTCGCGCGCAAGTCTCTACGATTTTTGGACATCGGTACTAGAAGGTGTTGGTTGTCCTATATGTCCCCAGGCTCACAGATGTCGTCCTCCCTGTATCCCCATTATGTGGTCAGTGGTATTGGTCATATATGATTTCATCCTATGTGATATCTCTAGTACATGATTTCTTCAGGTAAGCCCACCAGTCAAATGACCTATAAATGTAGGTATCTAAGTAGGTACTAATATAAATGATTGTTTAAAATTTTTGCACTGTCTTATGCAATCAACTTTCACAATGTTGCCACACAGCTAGTGTGAAGTTACACCAAACGGAAATGACAGATAAATGCATATTATTCAGCACCATTATGGAAATAGGTGGTAGATTTGATTTGCTTGTATTATTATGTATTTATGTGCAAAGTATTTTACTTGTTGCTGTAATCTGAGAAAAAAAACAAGATTGAATTACAAATTATCGCTTTATATGTTGAATATTTTAAGTGAATGAATTCAACTATTTAAATCATGAAATAAAATAATTTAATTGTATATATATTAGCATTGGGAAATGTCAAAATACAATATGTATTATGTCCCCAAAGGCTATTTTTCAGAATCTCAACAACCTGACTAAACATGCTTTTTTTTAATATCATAGTAAAAAAATAGATACATATAACCTTTGTCTAGTGTACGACCGAAACAGATCTTTAATTTCTTGTATAGATTCCTGAAATAAATTGTGAAATATACCTCTAAAATTTTCAAATAAAATATCTCGCCACCCACAGGCCACAAATCACGAGAAAATTCTTCCTCGCAGTGATAATCTGATTATATAATGTGCATTAAAATCTACTGCGTATAAGTAATTAGTCTATAAGTACTTAATAATTATTAAGTGTTAATTTATAAGAGTGATCATAGCAGCTGGTTATACCAAAGATATTGTAAATACTATGCTAAGTTAAAACTAAGTATATAATTTTTCCAATAGTAATTATAACCATGTATTATTTGATCATGCAGCCTTCGCATACTTTCAACTTCTTTTCCTAGCTTTTCGTAATCTGGGGTAACCAGATACAGGTTTTCGTGCATGACTGTCTAGATGGTCACACCACAGTATGTGGGGTTGAGTGTAACCTAGTCTTTGTAACATTTTATGCGAGGAGATTAGACCAAATGAACTCCATTTTAGAAAAGATAGTTATTTTCCAATATATCCTAGTAGAGAGATTGAACGCCTTACTACTTTACCTCTACATACACTCCTTGCTTTCGTCACGTTCACACAATCTCTCATAAACTCTTATTGTAGATTCATTTTACGCAAAACCTGTTATTTCGTCATCCTCCACATCTCCTGATTCTCTGCACAATAAATAAAATAAATAAATCTTTATTAGCTGCAAATTAAGGTATTACAAAACTAGACAATATGCTAGAGTATGCTAAAGGACTTATTCCAAAAGCAATGTCTTACAGTCAACCCTACAGTACACCCAAATGAGTTATTAAGCTTACCAAAAACAAGATACTATTATTCTAATTACTAACACATAGATTAAGTATTTTTTTATGTTATCAGTATTTTATTCGTTAATTTTGAAGTACTAATTGTTGTCACTGTTTTCTTTTTTCGTTTTTTGTTTGCGTTTTGTATATAGTATTAAGTTATCATTGCACTTTGTGCATAACCCTTCTCAATAGGGGAGTGAATCGCGGGCCAGGCGTGGCAATATTAGATATAATATAAAATATAGGTACGGCATAGTAATATTTATGATCGTCCTTTAGTGTTAAATATAGGACATTTCAAATATGTAGATTAGATTCCTAAGATATTTTTTTGGATTCATGATTTCGTGTATTATTAGTCAGATTGAGATTACACAGTTTTTTTATGCATATGGCAAAAACATAAGATCTGGCTACTACAAATTCAAAGGTACATCTCTTAGCCAATTAGCAGAGTCATCAGCAGTAAGCCCGTGAATTTCAGTTAAACCGCGCTCGAATCCAAAAATTGGACACTCAACTAGATGGCCAATCGCACCAGACAGTGGGCCATGTATTACACAGTTAAAATTACACAACGAAATAAAAATATCATTAGAACCAGCTATTTCTTGTACTATAGGATGCCGTTAAAATTAGTTCCTTCGATAGAAATATACTTTGAAATTAGATACGATTTTAGAGAAAATATGTAAACATCTCCATTATATTCTTAGCGAGTGGCTTGATTTGTTAGTTAACTTAGTGCATTCCGAATTATTCCATTTATAGTATGTGTTTTTTATCAGCTTTTTAACTAACAATTTATTAACAAAAATGGCCACCTATTAAAATTTTAATATGTATAATTATGTTGAACAAAAGTGAGCTTGATAAGAAAACTCTTAATATCATCTAGGTACCAGTAGTAGCTGTCGAGGAATTTTAATTTTATAGATAAATATTTTGAGAAATCTAATGTTTGTGAAATTACGTTAATTTCAGACAATAAAAAATTAAACAATCTCCCACTTCGTCCAAGGGGAATAAACATAAATATCAATTATTGTATGTTTTTTAATGTTGCAATGTGGAAAAAAAGAATGATGTTAAATAAAATTAATTAATCAATGAATTAATACTTTGTCATCAAATTTATCGTTGATGTAAAAATAATGTTGGAATCAACAGAAATTCAGTTCAGTGTTTTTCGATTTTATCTATAGTTTTACAATAAATGTATTGTTACTAAACTTCCATATTACCACTTTTAATATTAGATAAAAACTGTGCAAAATTTGTCATGTGACTATATCGGTCCTTAGTGATTACTTGTAACTATTTGTACTTATTGCAATATTTAGAAAGTAAACATTGTATACAATATTTTTATATACTCGTTTAAATAAGAAATAAATTAATGAAATAATCTTTTCGTCTTTGGTTTATTTCACAATTCCCATATTCTCTTATTTACTTACTGCTAGCCACTTGCGTCCCACTGCTCTTCCACTATCTTATATCTTGGGCTATCTACTGCCATCTACCCGTAAGCTGGACAATGTCATCTGTCCACCACCTTTACTGTGGTCTTCCTACGCCTTTTGTTCTCTTATTTCGCGATAATTCACAAATAGGTAAGTCATAATTTTTATATTAGTAAAAAATATAATACAGAGATAGATTTTTATAATTTTTATCAATTTATTTATCATAAAAAAAGGAACCTACACTTTAAAACCAAGTTGGAAAAGATTATTTTTTTCACACAAATTGAATGCTGTAATAGGACAAAATCAAAGGAGGAAAACACCTGCTCAGTGTAATAGCAGATAGATCGGCCACATAGTGCGTCAAGAGGGTCTCCTATTTGAATTGATTGAAGGAATGAACGAGGGGACAAACTACCGAGGACGACCAAGGAATGACTAGCTGGACCACCTGTGCCAGGATATGGGCTACCACTCCTATAAAGAGTGCACAGGACAAGGATGAGTGGAGAAGGAGACATGGGGCTTTTCTGCAAATCAATCGTAACGATTGAAACTGGAGAGGAACAAAAAATCTTATATTATTGTCACTATTGTTCAAATCGGACAATGTTACTTGCGTTAGTATGATCATAATAGGCATAGACTTAGAATCAGTTGCTTAATAGTACTCAGTGATGTGATACTATTAATATTGTTAAAAAGATGGACGCATCATTGCATTGAGATTTGGGTCAAATCCTCAGTAGACAGAAATCTAATTATCACGACAGTTTATCCGTAGAATACACTTGCTATTAGTTATTGTACCTCGACATATTTACATAAGTATAAGATGATACACTGAGAACAGCAAATGATTGCTTGTTTGTGGAAGTGTCCATCAATCTCTTATGCCATTGTACCCACAAAGAACAAGGCCTATTCTACCTAATACTATTATTCTACGTCTAATAAATTCGTGCGTATGCAAATTGTGCGGAATATATTCTCATAATGAGTCCCTAGACTTCAATGTACACGGATTTATATTTAAACGAAACTTTAAATGCATCAATGTGCAGGAGTTCTTGTAAATTATAAGTCAACTCTAAAGAAATGGGTGCTATAGGTGAATTAGTTCTCATTTTGAATACGGTGATTTTAGGAAAACGCTGAGAGGTAAGATAAGGATTAGGGAAATGAGTGACTGCAAGCATGGTGTTGTAACTAGAATGAAAGTGAATAAATTAAGATAGTTTCGGCATGTTGCGAGAATGAAGGATGACAAGAAAGATATATTTGAGCAAACGAAGTGATGTGAGGAAACACGGCCGCCCGAGACTGGAGCCTGGTCCGATCATGTCGACCAGATCCTCAAGGGTGGACACGTTTTGAGTAAAATAAATCGGGGAGCGTATATGACATATTGCATGAATATGACGGAAGCTAGGAGTGTATGTAAGGATATAACTGTCTGGCCCTTTCTTCTCCCGATCTGACGACATGTCCGATTCAGGCCAATCTTCTGGAGCTGATCTCAATGCATTCGAGCTAAATATTAAAATTGTGGGATAATTGCTTAGGAAATATCTTACAACCAACCCCGATATAGGTAAGTATATGTATTACTTAGTACACTAATGCTGGATTTCACCGGAGATAGGAGCCACATAGCACAAATTTTGTATGAAAAATAATCAAAATTAAATTCGCTATTCAAAATCCAGCATTATACCAGCAGTATACCGTGAATTTGAAGATATTGAACCGCTAGTGTTAATGCATGTCTTATTAATACATCATACTACTAGTAGATAATGAGATAATTATTATTACGTCGCTTTAAAAAACTGTCATAAAAAGCACACCGAGTAATTGAATGAAATAGATAAAGAATTATGTAAGTAAATACATTTTTTTTCTCTTACAGATAAGTCACCACGAGTTCAACCGAATGTTTTGTTTATAATATAGCTAGATAGTTAATGATCTTAATCTGTCTCAAAAGCCTAAAGCGTATTGGCACTTCGAAACACTACAAAGCTTTTCTCCTAACACCATCATTCCATCACTGGAAGAAATTTCCCCTTGGCAAGATAAGCCAGTCTTTTGTCATATTGTATGAGGACATCGTAATATGCAGCAAGAAAAGAAGGCGGCTCTGGAGGGATCATGTTAAAAAAGATGGACCCCACAAAAATTCCTAAGCTCGTCATGCAAGAGATCCCTGAAGGACGCCAACCAGTGGGACGTCCGCCGAAAAGATGGGAGAGAGAGTTGGACCTCTTTATCACAGGAACGAGACTTGAGCCCTGACTAAACGGATCCAAGATCTACTCAAACAGGAAGAAGAAGAAGTATGTACTTCTCTAGAAATATCCTGCTTTACTCACAAGTACTAATATTTAGACAAAAAAGGTTATATATTCTAATAACCTCCTAAACAGATGAGATAAAAATATAGTAAATCAATATACATACATACTACAGCATTGTAAATTACATCTTCTACGGCGTAGACGTTTTCACTTTGCGAAAACTACAACTTTCTTCCACAAATTAACGCCAAAATTAATTGCCTTCGACATTTTTAACTAAGCAGCATGGGGCCTGTAAAATATTCCATAAAACTGTTTTATTTTTTCATTATAAACCGGGGGGTTCATAGGGCAAACAAGAGAAAAGAAAAAATCACTTATTTTTGCGAAGGCGCTCCAGAGAATTGCAATTTAAAACGTGTTGTCGAACCAGTAATAAATATTTTTTTGGGGATGTTGCAGCCATTTATAATTTACGTAGAACAGAATTAAATACTGGAGGGGTTGTTTTTCATTTTACGCTGTCAGAAAATTCGCGACAACGCGGACGTTTACAGTTAATTTGTTATTATAATTAGACAAATCGCGTTCTATTTGCACCGTATTATATTAGACTTTATAAACATACAAAGTTAATATAGGAAAAAGGAATATATAAATAAATCAATGGTGTTAAAGGGAATATTGTGCAGTAAGAAAAAAACAACAAAAAACAACATCAACATCAAAGTAAATAAGATGCGCATATAAAGCAACTTGAGAATGAATTTTTAAATTCACAATTTACATTGTGACACATGTAAACTTATGGATTGTATGTAACTTGTATGGACAGTCGCCGATAAAAATAATCTCCAGCAAAAATAAATCGAAAACAATTATTGCCATAAAAAACAAATCGGAATAATGTGATAATATTAAATTGGAACAGGGTCGAAGGAAGATTAATAATTTATTTAAAAATTAAACTATAAAAATATACTAAAATATAATTGTTTATTTAGAGACATTTACAAACGATCTCTTCAAAGTCAGAAGGTCAAGTACATTTTTAGGGGTTAAATTAAGAACATGTTATCATAACGTCAACAGTACTCGTGAACTGTTATTATTAAAAAGTACTTATTTGTGGAACTAGTTACAAAAGTAGTTTTACATTATCATGGATGGTTTCAGTTGTGTGAACAAAATATTACGTGACCTGTCTCGCTTTCCAGGATTCGGTTTAAAGTTCCCGACCCAAGAGTGACGTCACAGTAATTTCCCACGGCATTAAGGTTCAAAATCGCATGATAAAATGGTAAAAATAGCGGTTTTTTTTTCCATTTTTTGGGGTTAATTTCGCTTCAATCAAAAAACTTTTATGGTTATTCCCGAGATTTTAATGCATATTATCAATACAAAAAAAATGTATTCCTCCGCGACTTTCGGGAAACTAGTTTCTATCTTTCGGAAAAGAGATCAGAGGTCTTTTTCACTTATACAAGATATAAAAAATCTTCGAGTCGAGATTTCATTCCTCGTTGTCGAGAAATAAGATCTCCCGTTTTAAGATTTTTAAATTTTTGAAAAGTCTATATATCGTCATGAATCCACTTGTTTGGCGGCTTTCACTGCGCGTATTTTTTTCACAATCATTCACGGTTTCGGCGTAGACACTGATCACTAGATACGCCAGACCATAGCGCCAGACATGCGCCAGACTGCTATGACATACACAGAAAGCACGAATCATTTCGAAGAAAAATGCGCGCAGCGGAAAACCCCCCAAAGAACGCGCAGTCGATGGATATTTGAATTTTCTTTCACGTTTTTTTAATAATGTTATATAATAGAGCATGGTCGGTATGGTCCTGTTGCATTTTGTAATCTGGTACCTACCCATCAGCGATGAGAAGTGGGGTATTCTTGCTAGAGAGGGTATACATTAAGGAGTGTATGAACGTCTCGTGGTTTAGTGAACGTTCAAACATCATGGTATCTACACGGGCCCCGTTCCCGTTCATTGTGCTAGTAACGTTGATAATTTTTCATCTGACTGAAGTAAGTCTATCTAAATTTTCATTTTCATAATATCACAACATAACCTATTATATTATGCAAACTTTATACAAAATATAGCCCTTATTAGATTGGTTCCTCCATGATTCCTCATTTGAGACGCATTTGGATTTTACCGCCAAAATGAACGCATACGAAACTGTCATATTTTTCATAAAAAATCTAGCTCAAGGTAAATTCAATTTATTTCCGCATTTGGTTATCATTATAAACATCATCAATTCGTGGTTAGCTTACGGCAATAAACCCGCCATTTGAAATGTTTTTTTTTTCAATAAAGATTTATTTATCAATTATTTATTTTACATGACGGCAAAAATGGTGATTGCTTTCCATGATTATTTGGGTTGGCTGGCAGAAATTGCCATTTGGCAATAATGTTTTTATACATGCAATACAGAATATTTTATTTTATTTTATTATTTTATGAATATTTTTCATAATCATAATAATTCATCCTCATAAGAACACATTCACCTATCAATATTAAGAATACAAAATAGGTGGTATAAAACTTGGAATTAACTGAAATTAGCACCCATTCTGAAAGTCTCTATTTGGGGTGCGACAATGTAGTTACTTGGGCATACGCATGCGTATATTGTGCATCCTTCGACAATATATCACTGATTACCCCATAATGTAAACACACATTGATTGTACACGAATACTTCCCCTATCTTGCAAAATTATTTGGTCAAATCGCTTCCATGCATAAACAATCTATATTTATGGAAGAAAAAAGCTTATAAACAAACATCAAAGGCCGTAGCCAGTAATTCATGTCAGCGGGGGGGTTCATTCTGGACCAAAAACAATAAGTAACGAACACGGGCGTAAATAACACAGCAGGCGATTCTTTTTATACATAAAATGGGTAAGTAATTTGATGAACCTGGTTGATTTGAAAGTATATTTCTGGGTTACAAAATGGTAAGTGACTTGCTCCCGAGACGAAATTTTTTTCATAAGAAGGTAGATAAAATAAAATCGTTTAAAACTACAGTTTATTTTTTGTGAACGCCTTAATAAGATTAGCGCCGCAGGCAAAAACATTTAAGAAACAACTTTGATTTATTGAATTTTCACAATAATTATTGAAAATTCATGACACGGTGAAAAAACAATGCGATAATATGTGATTCATTTCTCCTATGTATAAAACGGTGGGTTGGCTGAGAGATTTCGAGGGGAGGGGTTTGAACCCTCAAAACCCCCCACTGCCTACGCCCATGCAAACAATATACTCGTACTTTTTTATTTCTATATAAAATTTACCTACTAACATGTATTATTTATTAAACTTATTTATGAATAGCTTCATTATGCCCTAATCTTCTCTGCGTACATGAAATATAAAATCAACATCATAATTTAATTTATGCGAACCAATTTCTTGTGTCAACTTTTGTAATGCAGTTTGCTGAATAGACCAATACAACTTACAGCAAATACTTCAACTGACTTATAGTGTTACATTTTTTCGTGACTTCTCGTCAAAGTAGAGATTTACCTATAAATATTTCAAGAAATGTTTGAATAGAGTTTATTTCTTATTGCAACTTAAAAAAAGTCACATAACGGGAGACCTTAGATCACGACAATCTTACTAAATATGCTTGGAAAAAATAGGGCACATTCATTGAACCTTTAGGAAATGACCGTAAAAGATTTTTTGCAGTTTGAATATTTTTCTCAAAAAAAAACGTGAAAAACACCTCTTAATTTTGTTTCGAAGGACAGCATCTTTTTCCCGAAAGTTATTTCACGCATTGAAAATATGCATTGAAATCTCTTATTAACAATGTAACTATTTACTAAGCATTTGAAAAAACGTTAAAAAACTGAACGGAATATCCTTAGATCTCGTAAATTTCAGGGGTACTATCGGAATATTTTTTTTATTGAAGGAATTTCCAAATATTGTATTTCTAAAACAGCCAATCTGTAGTACATACTTTCATATATCCTTGTATTCAGATTCAAGACAATTCTCTCAGTATTGGTTGAGAACAATTCAGGACGCCGAAGCCGGATGACAGCATATAGGACCTATGATAATACAATATCGCGTTTATATTATAATGACGGTATACCAGTATTTTGTATGAAGACTTATCTATGTCGGTCGTCCGACGAACGTGTCAGAGAAATTCGCCAATTTTACGACAGTTTATTACGTATTTTGCTATTTAATTGATATTATTAAATAACATTTTACTCATTCTACGGTTCTTTAAGGATCGGACTCCAACCATGACGTCACAACCATAAGGTTCTAACTCGCATGAACAATCGTACGAAAAAATGTAAAAAAAGCTTTTTTTAACTTTTTGGCGGTTAATTTCTCACCATTCATTGATTTCATCAATGCAAAAAGAATGTTCTCCGCGACTTTCAGGAAACGAGTTTCTGTCTTTCGGAAAAAAGATCAGAGGTGTTTTTCACATTTTTTATTTTGAGAAATCTGTACTAGATATAAAAAAACCTTTTACGGTCATTTACTATTAGATAAAAGTTCAATGTACCTACCCTATTTTTTTCCAAAGCATATTTAGTAAGGTCATCGAGATATAAGGTCTCCCGCTTTTTGAAATTTTTTATATGTCGATATGCCTAGGCTTGAAGGAATAGCTTAGACCTATTAGTGTATTAATAGACGTATTGTTGTCGATATGCTGTACTTATTAATTATCAAAATGATTTGTGTATCGAAAATGAATACCTACCTAATAAATAAATTATTGAGAGATGAGGTCATTGGATCTCAGAGGAAGTACCTAAATAATTCGATAGGTTGAGATAAAATCATCATAAATAAATACATTTATTACCTACAAACTATGTTGGCTATTTTAGAAATAGCGATTGCTTTCATTGTTCTATTAATATCAATGCGTCCTAATTCTAATACTGACTCATTAAAGTTTTAGGTAGATTTCCAAAAGGAACTCTACCTATTCGTTTCTCCCGTGATGTCGCAGAATTGAAAAATTTCTACTCAGTATCACTAATTAGGACCAGGAGAACCCGAATCCGACCTTGGTTTAAAAGTTTATATATATAAGCCATATATATGTCCCTTTTCTTATGCGCACGTTTGCGGCCAAACTATGCGTCACAGAAACGTGAAACTTGGGTGGTAGATTTTTGGTAAGTGGTAGATGAACTGATAGGAGATTGGGTGAAATCCATTAAGAGGAAGGTTCACTTTTTAAGGCTTCAAATTCAAAAACAATCATTCTGAGGGGATCCAATGATTGTGAGGGTCTGTGTCTGGTATCGTATGAAAGGGCATTAAATAAGGAATACAGATCAAAAGTCAGATTTTGTCTAGCTCAATTCCTCGGACTACACTGATCGATCGAAAGATCTAGTAAGTAGTTACCGCATAGGTACGAGCGTGTTTGTTGTCTTAGTGCTTCACGATACGAGAAGAACTCACATCTTTTTTTCAAATTTCTAGTGCTTAGGTACCGGTACCAATCCATATAATGTGTGGAATGAAAATAATTTGATTATTGGATTAGGTACTTCCTTTGATTATTGAAGTACTTAATCAAATATTTTTTCGTCATACGGTACTTCGATAATCAAAGAATAAACTACATCCATACTACTTCATCACTTCGCTGGTTTATTTGCTGATGATATTGTGATTGTTTTTATTGTACAGATGTACTCTTAAAATTAATAAATCACTTGAAATCTACCTATGCCTGTGGCGTGCCAAAGGATTTTTTTTTTTATATTAATTTATTTCACTTGTTTTTTTTTGTCATAAAACATAAGATGGTCGATGAAAGAGAACCGTTTAAAAGTCCAGTTTATTTTTTGTGAACAAACTATCACATTAATTAGATTAGCGCCGCAGGCAAACTTTTTAAATGAAACAAGTATGTATGATTTAATGGATTTTCACAACAATTATTGAACATGATGAATAGTGAAGTTCCATACTATGCGAGATGAGGGTCTGGGGTCGATCCCAGCCGGGGTGAACTGAAATGGCGAATGTTTCTCGAGTGTAAAATGATCACATAAGCCAGCCGAGAGATAATGTTCATCCTTAATTCTTCTACACTGTTGTAGGAATACTCTACTTCTCACATTAACATCGTTGTATATAATGTAAAGGATATGGAATAAAGGAATCAAAAATCGTTAGAATCTTAAGTCCAAACCAAAGTAATGAAGCTTGTTGTAAGAATGTATCAAACAGTTAATGAGTTTCTATTATTTTTTACAGGAGAGTTATGCATCGCCCAAACAGATCTACGAATGTGTCACAAATAAGGAGTTGGCTTCAGTGCCGTTCAATCCGCAGCACATCCCCAAGTTTGAAAGTCAATATGACGTGAAGAAAGTAAGTTTAACCTTATATTAAGAGATCTAAATTAAGCACGAAATATTCAGCATTACTATGAAAACTCGACTGTCAATTGGCTTCAAGTACAACAAGTATGTAAAAGTCTGTCGAGGTATCAGTAAGTTACTGCCGCAGCGTGAGCAGTGGTGTGATGAAGCGTGACGTTATTGTGATATGTGAATGTTACTGCCGCAGCGTGAGCAGCTGTGTGTTGAGTTGTGATGTTATGACGATGTGATGCATAAATCATGGATGTCAAATTATTAGGCTCAAATATAATGTTAACATACAATTATGATAAAACATATTTTCGTTTCTGTTTTCCAGAGAGTCGTTGCTTACAGGAATTCAGACAAGATGTTCTGCTTTATTCAAAAGACTTGGGGAAAGTCGAGTTATTCCACAAAGCCCCTGCTCAAGTCAATGTGCCTAACAGACTCACAGGTAATGACTATTTACTGACAAAAAGAGGTAACCCACATACGCTGTCACAAATAATTATAAGATAGTGAACCATGGAATCAGTTTGCACAAAAGAGAAAGCTAAAAAACCTAGGCCCAGCGCAAACAAAATGTAACTCAAATGATAGGTAATTAAATATTGCATAGGTGGCGTCATGGAAATTAATGGCTAAATGTGTGAAATACCTATTCGAAGTTTTACAGGGGTCACGTGAATGTTAAAACGGAGAATTAAACAGTTACAATTGCGATTTAAAAGCGTATAATATGATAAGTATTAGGTAGCTCGTCTTCTTTTTCTTCATCAGCCTCTCCACTGCTGGATGGAACTAATATATTTTTTTAAAAGATCGTTACAACATACGCTCTCCCGAATTTATAGAATCTCTGTGTCTCCTGAATATCGAATATGTATTTCTTACATTAAACCATTGATTTCGATGATGCCCCCTGTGCAGTATATAATTACTCATTTGAGTTACATTTCGTTTGCGCCGGGCCTGGGTTTTTCTCCATAATAAATTAGCATTCTCCCTTATCAAATACACTCCTTATAAGTCGAATATTTTTACAACTAAATTGGTTCACCATTTTCTTATCAAGTTTTAGAGGCATATTATGGGTTCACTTTCTTTCAAGAAATTTAATGGTACTATGTACTAATTTTATGAACAAGTTGTCGAATAAAATATTACAATTTTAAAATTATGGTATAACATCATTACATTTGATGTTTTTTACTACAACTTTTTCTTTCTTTGTAAAATGCTGGCGATTATTTCATACAACGAAGAAATTTTCATACAATAATTGTATTTGTAATATTTGTGCAATGTGAAGTGACTACATACAATTATAATAATTTTAAGTCAGCGAATTAAATTAACAGCGAAATGATTAGTTGATTAGTTTTCTAAGACTTGTAATAATTTAGTATGAAGAAATAACAGTTATCATTCTCCATACATAAATTATAATTTGTAATAAAAAGTCATTGACTTGCGGGCGAGGACGGTCCAACTAAAATCATATATTGTAAGTTGGGGCCAATTTGTCTAACCCCAGATAATAAGAAGTAAGGTCACTTTTTATTTAATGACCTACATTTATAATATATGAATAAATAAAGTAATATACATTGACACAACGAAATATTATCATCACTAACTTATTGACTCAATAATATATGATTGGTTACAATGTTAGCGAATTTGCACTGAAATATCGATGTTCTGAGCGAAATTTTACACCAAAATGTCAATTTTATTATTACTAAGCACAGGGAGATGATGAAATTTGTAATATTAGTACTTGTTACAATTTCAGCTGGTGAATTTCGCTGGAGAAGATATATACAATTTTTGCAAGGGCTACAAACCCTTGTTGGTGGGAACGGCAGAGGCCGAAGACGAAGACATAAACAATACATTAGATTCTGATGAATTGCTTGAAGAAGCGATGAAATATGACACTTTGAGGGTCAGGAGAAATGCTGACAGCATTTCCAACCTCCAATACAGCGCTCCAGTACGTGGGAGATACAGAGGACAGACACAATCACAATATCTGAACTTCAATAGTGGAGACGCCGTACCGCCAGGGAGGGCTGAAGCCGAATCAACTCCAACAGGATCCAGAGCTGTAGTTAGTAAGTTTGCATAAAATCCTTTTTCCCATAAGTCCACTTTAATATATTGTAATTTGTGGTGAAATACATGGGTAATTTAGAATTTAAATAACCTGGGCTTTCTTTTTCTTTCATTTATATTAAGTACCCACCTAAATATTATACCTTCGGTAAAGTAGAAATTTTACAACCATAAATTATGACCGAAATAATCATTAAAATGACTTTGAGGGGGTGTAAAAAAAGACAGGATCCTTAATCTTTGATCTATCCCAACAATACGTAATCAATTGATGGAATTCGGTCCTTACATTATTCATACGCATCTACATATAGCGCCTGCTCTAAAAGCGGTACCTAATAATATCCATTCGAACATTCAAACTAAACGAATTCATGTTTCAGGTGGAAAAAGTGGAATGGGACAAGCGCAAAGTCAATCAGGTTTTAGCTCTGGGTGCGAGGACTGTTATGGTCAATCCCAAATCGTCAGAGATCCATACGCAATGGGAGGAAAAATTAAAACCCCATATGACCAGAGGATTAGTGGAGGACCAGGATTCTACCCAGAAACAGAAGTTATAAGCCCGCGAGGCGACAGATACCCTAGTAAATTTGATGATGATAGATCCAAACCCTTTACAGGGTATCCACCAGCTACAGGCACACAAGGTAAACGACCAGGTGAAAAAGATTCTGAATACGACAGAGGACGAAATGTTGTCGGCCAGTACCCCTCCCAAGACACGCAAGTAGACAAATATCCTCAACAACCTAGTTCCCGCGTGACACCAGGATACACAGATCAAAGCAAATACTATCCGGGGTCAAAACAAGTAACTACCGGACCAACAGAGGGTTCAGACCAAAGACCTCCTACAAGTTATGAGAGTGGCGGCAGAAGATTGTCACACGATGGAGCACAAGGATATTTGCCTGGTGATCCAAATGCTTACAGCAGAGGGGACGGTGAATCTTATCAGCCAGACAAAATCAAACAAGAATGGCGTCCGACGTATCCAGGATCAGATTCCCGGCAACAAATTGGAAGACTTCCGCCAGGGCATGAAAATTTAAGTGTATATCAAGGCGGCCCTAAGCCGCAAGGTCAATATTTTGGTCAAACACCATCACAAAATGGGCAAACACCTAGTGGTGGTGATGGGAGTATATATAGAGGACAAGGACCGCAAACTGGCCAGGATGGGTACGGTCAACAACGTCCTGAAGGTTTTTATCAAGAAGGTACTGTGGGTAAATATCCTGGATCGTATAAAAGACCAGAAACCGATCGAACATATCAAGGGGCTAACGGAACTCCAGGGAGTTATGCTGGAACACCAGGCATTGAAGAAACGCCGGGAAGATATCAAGGCTCAACATACCCAGGTCAACCTGGAGTTTATCAAGGAAGTGTACCACCAAGAACTGGCCAAATATCTCCAGGTGCTCAAAGCACGCCTGGAACTTATCAAGCAGGGGTACATGAAGGTGTTCAGGGTGGAAGACAAGGTGAAGGTTTACCCACAAGTCAAGGAGGTATAGGAACGCAAGATTTTTATCACAGGACACCTGGATCTGGAGCATTTCACCCCGAATCTCAGCAAGGAATACCGGGACCTAACCAAATTTCACAAGGCGCATATCAGGGTGTCCCTGGTGGCCGGGATTCATTAGAATACTCGGGTGTACCAGGAACATATAGAGGAACTACTGGGCCTTATCAAGGAACTCCGGGCACCCAACAGAGAGGTCAAGGAGGTATTCAACCTGCACCAGAGAGTTATCACGGCATACCTGGTCGTGGTCCTGGTGAACCCTACCAAAGAGAAACTGGAATCCAAGGAGGGCGGGGAATTCAACGGCCAGGAGATTTCCAAGCGAGACCAGGTACAACTCAAGGAGTATCAGGTTACGATGGGATTGGTGGAGGTGTGCCTGGATCTTATCCATCATACCAAGAAGGTGGTGGACCAGGGATACAAGGATCAGTTTACCATAAACCACCAGGAGCTTACCATGAGGGAGCGGCACGACCAGAAGGAGATAACCAAAGATTTGGTACTCAGGGAACCTACCCAGGAGTCCCTGTAACTCAACAAGGGTCCACAGGAACGTACCCAGGACAAAGTGTTGTTTCTGGAGGTTATCCATCTACTTACCAAGAGATTCCAGGTCAGTTAGGAAGACAACAAGGAACGTATCCCGGAAAAGTTGGTATAACTCAAGGTTTACCAGGTACTTATCCAGGAACAGTTGGAGGAACACAGGTTTTACCCGGTACTTATCCAGGAACAACAGGTGGAATAACTCAAGGTTCTCCAGGGACTTATCCAGGAACTGGAGTAACACAGGGTTTACCAGGGGCTTATCCAGGAAGAACAGGTGGCACAGCTCAAGGTACACCAGGTTCGTATCCAGGAACAACGGGTGGTATTCAAGGTACACCAGGCACTTATCCAGGAACAACGGGTGGTATTCAAGGAACACCAGGAACTTATCCAGGGACAGTTGGAGGAACACAGGGTTTACCAGGCACTTATCCAGGAATAACAGGTGGCATAACTCAAGGTTCACCAGGTGCTTATCCAGGAACAGTCGGTGTAACTCAAGGTATACCGGGTACTTATCCAGGAGCAGTTGTTGCACCAGGTAGTTATCCAGGAACTGGTTTGACCCAAGGTACACCAGGTGGTTATCCGGGAACAGCTGGACCCACACAAGGTGGTAAAGACATATACCAACAACCGGGTGTAACTGGTCATGGCCAATATCCTTCCACCAGTGACGGTACAAATTACCCTGGCACAGGACAAAATGGCATTGAGAGGCCAGGATTCTATACATCTCCCCAAGGTACATACGACAGACAATATGAAGGTCCACAGGGTCCAGCAACGTATCACAAAACACCGGGACAAGTTCATGAACAGGTTCATTTGGGAGGTAGAGTTCCCTACCAAGATAACTTATCAAGGGGACAAGACTCCCAGGGAGGATATCCTCCAACAGGAGCACGCGTCTCACAACAATGGGACGGCCGAGGACCAGGAACAACCCAAGAATACAGTACTTACAATCAAGGTGGAAGAGTTACATCAATGGAAGGTCTAGATGAAGAAGACGACGCTAATTCTCAAGCACAAACATCCATTAAGCGTTTAGAGAATGGAACTTTTGCTAGTTCATCTTCAAATGGCATGTATGGTGGAGGTAGTGCACAATCACAAATTTCCGGAACATATTCTGGAAGTGGTTCATTCTCAGCACAGGCACAAACAATAGAAGGCAATAGAGGAGCACAAAGTCAAATCATTGCTGGCGAAAAGGGAGTACAAAGCAGTGCTCAAGGTAGAGGAGGGAGGGGACAATCACAAGTACAAATGCAATTAGGAACAGAAATGGGTGAAACTATTGCTGAAGCACAAAGTACTGGAATAAGTCATGGAACCAACACACAAGTCAAAGCGAGTTCCAAAGGTGGGTTGGCAGATGCACAAGCTAGTGGTCCAGGAAGCACTTCATCACAAGCACAAATAGGGTTCCAGCCCCAAAACGAAGAAGGTGAAAACCCTGGTGGAAATGATCCATTTTACGGTGGTGGAACAGCATCAGCACAATCTGGTAAATACGATGGACAATCCCAAACACAGATACAAGGGAGATTTAAGTATGGAATTAGTTATAATGGAGCGGCCCAAGCAGGATCTGGTATTAAGGATGGAGTAGCAAGAAATAGAACATTCATGAAACCTCTTAATTTATTTGGAAACAATAATATTAGAATAGACAGAGATGCTGTGACAAGCTCCCCACAAACAAACAAGACTGAAAACAATGATTCTCCGAAAGACGTTTTTGAAGAATCAGAATCTGTGATGTATGATAGTGTCCAATTACCTCAACAGAATGACGCAGGCGCAAGTAAGACCAAGAATAATCCTGTCAATATTCCAAACAATAGACCAAAAAATATACCCCACTTTGAGATGAACCAAAAGCAATCCCCAGTGAAGAGTGATGCATCTGACAATTACGATAAATCTGTGAAATATGCTGCAAACGTTGATGATTATGATGAGAGTGAAGAAGATGATTACGATGGGGAATTTTACCAAAGCACTGAAGCAACTCATCAAGAACTCAACCAACCTAGGGAAGTTGTAATTCAACAAAATGGACGAGCACAAAAGCAACACATCATACTAGGTCCCATCAACAAGAATGGAATTCACATTGTAAAGGACTCTACAAGTAAAGATTCACTTAAAGAGGGGATGGTATTTCAACCAGGGGAAGAAATCCCCGGGACACAAGGTTATACAATACCAATAGGATTTAGAGGAAGAGTCAGTTCTGTATCTGATGGAGATGACACATATGCATATGCAGATGAGAATGGGGAATCACAGGCACAAACCATAACACTAACACCAGGGAATGGAAATATTACATATGGAAGACCTGCACATAAAAATCAACAATCTGTAAGAAGTTGGAATCCAAATAACTCTAGGCATAGTTCTAAAGTGAATAGTAATAATTTAAAAAGTAGTTTTAAAACGGACAATCCAGATAATGGTTACGTTACAGTGACAAAATCCATTACAGGTGAACTGAACCAAGACAAAACGGGACTTGTGGAAGATAAGAAATTCTCCCACACTTATTACACCAAATCTTCCACTTGTGGGTATTTTACGTTCACGTGTAATTTGGTGTACGGGTCACAGGGAAGAACAAAAATATGTAAACCAACTGTGCCGACTAATCCTGACGGGACACCAATCAACTGTTAATAGTATTAAGGTGATATAAAATAAGTATTGTATTAATTTGTAGGGATTTATGTAGGACTTTATTATACCATGACAAATAAAATTTCGTATTTATTAAGTAAGATGAATTATGGATGTTGTCTTGTCAACTCTAAGTGCCCTATTACACTAGGATGCCACGACAGCTAACAGTTAGCGTCGACAATGTCAACGCCAAAACACGTCCAAAATGAATGGAGAAATGAAGAGAAACTAAATGTCATAGTAAATCAGTGGTTTTATTAGAAATTGTCACTCGCAGGTTAAAAATATATGGTAATACATACTTATACAATAATACCTTATTAAATTAGGAAACACAGAATGAGACAACTCAGTCTTAATACAAAATATAACAAGTCGCTTTGCATTGTATAAACATTAAGGAACAATGAGTAGAATCTTATCAAATATATGCTGGATTTCACCAAGTGTTTAGGTGAGGAATAGCGGAGATAGGAGTCACTCATCATTATAATTCGTACAGTTTTTTTAATTTTGTTGAATGAATACGGGTTTATTGAAACAAACCCAAATACACCTTTGTACATTTCACAGTAAGCTTGAAAAGCTTGTGTCGTTAAAGTGGAGTAAGTCGGCATCGGGGATTGAACCCGCGCCCATTGGATTAACAGTTGAGCGCGTTACCAACCAGGCTACCGACCACCTCGGTTTACGCTAGATCCTATTTCCGCTATTGCTCACCTAAAAAGTTTGTGAAATCCAGCATTAGTCTCAATAACTGTCTTCAATGCAAATGCATACAAATTGCAATGCCATCTCTGCTTATGTCAAAAATTAAGCTTTTATTAGTGAATAAAATATTCTCATGTATATTCTTGAGATATCTAAACCTAAATTATTATAGGTATTATAACTGGGTGTAGAAACTATAGGTATCTACATTGACACAGTGCAGCATTATGTGAACTCCCTTGGGGAGGAATTGTCAAGAAACTATAGGATACAAATTGACTTATCTCAGCTGTCACATAACAAGCACATTCAATTGGGTACACTGGAGATCACTGAGTTTGGGCATGTTGAGAGAATGAAAGATGACAGAATGACAAGAAAGATATATTTGAGTGAGCGAAGAGGGGTGAGGAAACACGGCCGCCCGAGACTGACCTGGTTCAATCATATCGACCAGATCCTCAAGGATGGACGCGTCTTGAGTAATCGGAATAATTGGAGAGTGTGTATGACAAATTACATGAATGTGACATAGGCTAGGAGTGTAAGGATAGGGCTTTCTGGCGCTCTGCCCTCTTTGCCATACCCTGCAAGGGACAGAGATAGGGAGATAGATAGAGGGATCTACCTCACATTTACAATACTATAAGTTTAAACAAGCTAAAAGGCATGTATAATGATAGATTTATTTGTAAATCATACACAACATTGTTCACTTACTATTTATACGTTAAAATTCACAACAGACAAAAAATATTTTCCGAGTAGGTATGTTCCACTAAATAAAATCCTAGTTCCTTAACACTAGTAATACTTCTGGTATAAAGTTCGTAATATGAAATACCAACTTCCTAAATTAAAATTCTAAGGAAAGACATTCGAGTAATTAATAGTAATTGGATTCCAGAAACATTCACAACAGACTCACTGAAAAATCTGTAGTTTCCTAGGAATGTTAAATCTATTGAATTATGTATTAAAGTCAAATGCATTACAATATCTCACATTCAGTAATGAACGACACAGGTGGAATGTCTCACAGGCAATGCAGTCTAAAAATCTGACACTCTGAGAATCTTGAAAATCAAAAGACTATGCTCAAAAAAAAACCAGGTCTGGAGAAAACGAATTGTATGTCAAATGATGGGTAAAAATGAGTGATTAAATACAGCACAGGTGGCATCATCGAAATGATTTTACCTATAATTTGAATTACATTTCGTCTGGACAGGCCTGGGTTTTTTTTTATACTACATACATAAATAACCATTCTCCCAAGATTATTTCACTAAGCTAATATGGAAATGATACCAGAGGAAAATACAGCATGATTTACTGTTTTGAAAATTTAGCTCTTTACAATCTTGAGCTGGACAATATCTGACATTCGATCTGAATTTATTTCCTAATGTCTATATGCATCCCTTAGGTAACCTTCAAACGCTTCACATTTTTTTGTCTCTGGGGTAGGCTAATCCAACACGGTACAGAATCCTAATAAAATCTAAACACAATTGGAGAAAGTTTCAAAGATCTAGCTGGTCTGAAAACGAATTAAAATTCGATCACAAGGTTTGGGGGCAATGTCAAGTGAATACAAGCGAGAAAAATGGTAACAAATTTGTTCACCGTTTTGTCCGGTGGTCATTATATGATACCCTGAGGGCTGATGCAGTTAAGGAACATGTTAAACATTATACTAATATAAATAAAATAAATAATTAGTTGGTACATAGGATAAAATGACTAGAAAAAAAACATAGTGAAATACATACATATCAAACTAACATTAAGATCTGTAGTAGGATTGGTAAGATAAGGCATAGAAACTCATTTACCACATTACATGTTATACTTCAAATTCAACCTTTCAATTTCCTTCATACAAGTTTCCTTATGTTCTATGAATTCGTCATTCTTCTCCTTGAGTTTAATGATTTGCTCCGACACTTTGTCAATTTCCTCTGCAAAGAAAATAGACATGAAATGTATTACGAATTATGTATAGCAATTATTTCGGCAATTAAAGTGAGTCAATTACGTTCAAATGGGAAACAGAATTGACTAAAATTAACAAAGCGATTGGTTATTCAGCAATTTAAGTAGCCGACTTTACGGTAATTCTTTCTCAGTTGCCTTAATATTGCGGCATTTTGCGAAATAAAATTAATCAATACGATTTGTACGAGTTGCCGCAGTTATTGCTCGAAAAAATTATCGTTTAAGTGCATTTTAGAGATAGGGCTGCCTGTCATACTGTCCTCTCTGCGTACCCCGCAAACAATGCGGTGTTAGGGGATAGATAGATAGATGGATCTATGGCCATACAAATCTAACATTTGGTAATAATGAAATACAAAGAGTAATGTACATACCTTGAGCCACACAAATTTCATAGCAAAGATCTCTGACTTGTGATCTCAGGGTGGAATTCTCTATAAGCAATCTTTCTTTGTCAAGATCAGGTACAGGCTGAAACAACACAAGAATAAAACTGCCTAATATCTCACAAGTCATAAAAATAATATAGAGAAATTATTTAAAAGAAAGAAAATATATCTCACTTCATTTTGCCTGCTGGTTACTCTCAGCATTTGGAGTTGTTCCTGAAATGATAGAAAATGAGAGACAACATTACTACAATATTTTACTAGCGAAGTCTCAAACATGAAATTGTAAATTATGTATTGCTCTGACTTTTCCGGTAATTTCCACTGCTGTAGACCCACCCGCGGTCGAGTCAACAAGTGTCAGAAAAAATTAACTTACATTCAGAGTATCTAATTCGAGTTGTGAGACTCGCAAGTCTTGTTTCAAGGCGATTTTTTTAGACTTCAATGTCTCCACGTCTGTGTGTAATCGTTTCTTTTCGGCTGCAATGTTTTCCAACTAAAAATACAAGAAGAGAAACATTACATACTATTTCTGAATCTCTAACGATCTCTATTAGAAAATAATACAAATAGTATTAAGTATTCATATTGGCTCACCTCTTCAGACATCATCTCCAAGAGATTTTCATTCTTCTCTTGCTCAACGACATTTGAGCTTCTGTTTGCTTTTTGTTTTGAAGAATGAGGCCCTTGACTAAAATACAAATAAATAAATCTTTATTAGCCAGAAAATGTTGACAAGTTGCAAAACAAGAAGAGTGCTAATGGGTGAACTTATTGCAAAAGCAATATCTTATAAAACGAAAATAACATTAAGGCCTGATATGCACTAAATTGACATTGGCAATACGTGGTTTTCTCAGCCAATACTGAGAAGGTTGTCTTGATACTGAAGACATGTAAACATGATAGTATTGACTACAACTTGACAGATCCAGAATTACAATATTTGAAAATTTTCTAAATAAAAAATAACTTTGAAAGTACCCCTGAAATTTGCACGATACATGGGTCATCCGCTCAGTTTGCAAGATGTTGAAGTGTAATTTAGCAAGAATGTTGGCAAATATGAGATCAACAATTTGAAAAATGGATTAAGACAACTGATAGACTGTTAACATAGCACTTACTTTTTATCCTTACACAAACATATTTCATCATCAGATATTGTACGGCTAACTTTTGAAGCGTTACTTTTACTGAAACAATTAGAAAAATAATCTCCATTAAGAGCCCGCTATTAGCAAACTGAAAATGAAATTTCGATACGCGGCGCTAGTATCGTATTGTAATATTTTGCAAAATTGAAATCAGTTTGAATGAATGTATTTTCACAAGTTAGAGAGTTAAGGTGCAATCCCACTGAGGCAAGTTTTAAACATTAACACATGATACACATAATTTATAGTCTTTCCATTAAACGAAAATACAATGCGCATATAAGTTAATTATTGGATCTGTGCGGTTTTAGCGCGACAGGGACCGGAAGAATGAAAAATTAAATACATAAAGTAAATACATACAATTGTATGGTATGGCTGAGGTAAAAAAAGTAAATAAGGAATCTGCGTTATGTATTACATTGAGGGCGAAAAAACACAGTAAATAAGGTATGTGCGGAAGCTTTCACGGCCGGAGTCATCATATCTAAGTTATGTGTACTTTCCGGGCATGGAGGCCGTGGTCTAATGGTCGGGTCCCCAAGCGACCATTAGAACACGGCCTCCAAGCCCGGAAAGTAGGCAAAACTTAAGACAGTAAATAAGATTAGCACATCTACCAGGACATAAGGAAAATGGTTTGCATTTGACTTATAAGTTTTATTAACTTTTAAGTTTGTAAAAACATGACGCGCCAAACTAATATTTCCTGAATTGCACCGTTTTAGACGCATGGTTTACGCACGCAGCTTAGTGTTGAATCAGTGGAATTGCGCCTTTATAATTATTTAACTTATAGACATTGACTGAAAAAAGTGACAAGAGTAACTGAGCACACGCAAAAACATTCTAGATTCACTTTTAGGTTATCGAATAAGAGTTAAAAAATACAATGCACCTTGTTGTGAAGTTGTCTTATATTGCTATAGATTTTCGAATAAAACAAAATTCAAACGATTTCGTAGTTTAGAAAGAATACAATTGTTCCCACATTAACAATGATTTGGAATACATTGTTTAAACTACATACGAATTTGTGATTAGAATTATCGATCCATTCCCCGAAAATTACAATAAGAAATATTGCTATACTGCGTTTACATGATAAGGATTTACTTTCTGGGTTCCCAACCTGTGGAAAATTATGCTAGTCCGTGTACACTCCTCTACCGCAACTCATTATCCTTCCACTCAGTATGCGAACTTGAGAATCTCATTCATCATCTTCTATCATATCAGTGTTACTCATATTATTTGCGTATTTATTTTGCAATTTACATACTTATCGTTATCATAACGAAGAATCGAAAATCGTCAAGAATTAATAACATTAATTCTAAGATTTTTTCATGTTTTACTACTTTATACTTTTTTACCATTGAAATCTTTTACACACATACAGTAGATGAGAGCTTACATAAATAAATCTGAATATTGCGAATATATTGCTTCACACAGGTACTTAGTTTAATAGTACCTACTGCATCGAACTACTGGAACAGATATTTTTTTCTCTAGCATGTGACGAAGTATGACTGTGGCATGATAATGACATTAGACATTATTATTGTTATGATTATGACAGATCCTGAAAACTAAATTTACACGTTATATTTTGTTAATAATCATTTGCCTTATGTACATTTGATAGATTTTACGATTAGGAAGAGATATACATCGGTTAAATTGGTGTTTATCTCTTAAATTCACAAAATATTCATGAAATGTCATCCGAAAAAAATGACAGCAAATTCCACGTCCGCACGCGACGGCTATTAGTCGCCAACTAATCTGATTTTTATCATTATCATTTTCTGTTTATATTATCTTATGATAATTTCAATATTTTGAAAATTTAAAATATCCAACAAGATTAAAAACATTATGAACTACTCAGAAGTACATTAATTTGTTGGATAAAAATACAACATGAGAATGTTTTACGTCTTTAAAAAAAGCAAAATTTTCTGAAATTTTGATTAACTTATTTTCCAGAAAATCTTTAAAAAAAAATTACCAATCGCACTTTTCTTCTGTACGTTCTCGATAAAACAACCTAAGGTTTCGATATCTCGAAACAAAATGTAAAAAAAACGTGAGGATACATCTTCCTTAGAGCTCTAAACTCACCCCTTTTTTCAATATTGAAAAATACGCTCTAGAATATTGAGCATTCATTTTCTTGGATCACAATGTTTCTAAAGTTCTTCAGTTTTGAATGGAAGGTTCCCAAAAACAACAGCAAAATCAGCGAAATCACCAAAATGCTAATAAAGGGCCCTTAAATAAGTTACAACAAACATAGTAGAAAATCATTGTTTCTTGGTTTTTCGGGTAAACCATGTGTAGATAAACTTGATCGACGTTTCGACACTCCTATTAGAGGAAGACACCAGTAGGAGTGTCGAAACGTCGATTAAGTTTATCTCCCGAAAAACCAAGAAACAATGTCAATGGCACACCGTGAAAACCTTAGTAGAAAATCACTTGTACCTAAGTCTATTTATTATATTCTATGGTATGGACTTTGTTTTACTAGGGGCTTCAACATTTATATACAATCTACACACCTTCTGTCCATTCTGGGTGTATCGCAACCGGCTCCAGTGTCAAATTCCTCAGTGTCAATGGGTTTATTGTCAACTGTGAAATAACAAATAACACGTTATCAATACTTTGTGACAGTTTTCAAACCATGAAATGTAATTAGCAAATAAGTAATCGTAAAAAAACAATTTTAAAAACAACATTTTATGACTTCACATCCTAGAACTGTCAGTCTTTTTCGGTGTCTTCCAAGACTTGAGCCGGACAAAATCTGACTTAAGATCTGGATTTATTTTCACACATTATCCTACACGACCCTTGGATCCCGTGAAACTCCTTATATCTTTTTTGTCTCTGGAGAAGGATGATCCAATGTTATACAGAACGAGTTTACGTACGTTTGCAAACTTCCGGGTCTCTAAGTGGTCAGAAAGTTGTAGAAAAATCGTTTATAAGGTTTGCATACTGATACAAAAAAATAATAAACAGCGGAGTGAACTTACATAAAATCTTGTAATAGATAATTTTTATTGAAGATCGTCCATAGTTTATTTACAAACCTTACCTTGACAAACATCTGGAGAATTATTTGCTTTAGATCTGTGTTTCCTAAGAATCTTTTCTAAAGAGACATAAACAGGATCCTTCATTGTGTCGCTGCTGATTCCATCCATTATGAGTTCAATATCATTTAAAACACTATTGAATTGTGAAGTTGACGTGTTTGCCTGCCTTTTAAAGTTGTCTCTCTCTTGGCGGACCTATTAAACAAAAATACAGTAATGTTTTTAATAGATTATAAAATTCTGTCTAAGGGCAGGTTGCTCAACATATGGAATAATACGCTATACTGTTGCACTATTGTAGAAAGGTGTATACCTACCTACATGTTATCTGTTTTACAATATTATAAAATGTTTTACAATGCTGTTGTAAATTATGCATTGCAGTTGTTGTTTTTCATTGTTAGGTTTTTTTTGTTTTATAAAAGGATCTGGGCTTGCATACACAAACCCAAATGCTTTCCTGCACACTTTGCACTAGGCTAAAAGCCTGTATTGCAAAGTGTGGAATACATCGCCAGCGCCGGGGATCGAACCTGGCACCTCCCGCTTGAGAGACTGCCGCCTCAACTAACTGCGCCAACCATGTACTCATAATTGTACATTTCACATTTTCCTGTGCAAATTATGCATTTTACATTGTTGTTGTGATCCTCCTCAGAACACGAGTATCTCACTCATATCCGGGAGTAACACTGATCTTACAAGTAGTCATTGTACCTGCTGTGTACAACTGTACATATTTATTCTAAAGTGTATTAAATAAATAAAAAATAAAAAAAGAATACCTTTCCCCATTTCTGTCTCCATCCGGCAGTGCAAGCCGTCCACCATCTAACAGTCTTTTCCATCTGACATTCCCTTATACGAGCTTCCTCCAACTCTCTCAACAGGGTCGCCTGCAATAAAGAATAACATCTCATCTTACAATGCTCAAATGAGTCCCAACACTAAGCACTAAAATAAAATAAATACTTAAGGCCCCAGACACCAAGTATGATGGGAACTATTGTAGTAGCGCGGCCCCACTATGTTTAAAAAAGGTATTTTTAAAAAAAAAAAATGCGTTCAGCGCCTTCTTAAAACATGATAAACTTTTGACAGGAGTGACATTTCAAGCCCAAAACATTGTAAATTTACTAAATTTGTTTAAAAAAACACATTCTGACTTTATGTGCCTCATCCGGACCCACCCGCAGTCGAGCCGAGCGAAATAATATCGTTTTTAGCGCTATTTTGAATAAAATAAAGTTTTTTACAAAAAGTGGGGCCCCACTACTGCCATAGTTCCCTATGTCACAGTCATTTCCCATGGCACTCAGGTTCAAAACACCCTTTTAAAATACCCTTTTGGGCTGAAAGAGGAGCCGCAATGTAACCTAACAAATGTTGTATGTATCTCAAGCGAAAACTGAAAGACATGTTAAGAATGGCGAAGCATAACAAGAGATGACTCTCTTGGTGTCTCTTGAAGAAATCCTATTAGAATCACACAAACCTTAGAAATTTCATCTTCCATATCCGGGTGAGTCATGGCTAAAACAAGTAATTGATAATCTCTCAACCAAACCACAAGGTATTTCCACTAAACCACAACACAGAGTTCACCGAAATTGTAATGATCTTGCCAAACAAGAATAGTTCCTTGTAACACTTAATCGTAATCAGATCGATCACATTTCTTGAATAGCGTCATAGTTCTTTATTCACACTCCAAAACGCGGTTATATTTTTTCAGCATAAAACATAAATTGCAATAACAAAAGGCAAAAATAATCCACAAATAATCCAATCCGTCAACGAAAGTAACGCGATTTCGCCAAAATTTTTGACAGTTATTTTTGGCACAATGTTGCCAACGCCACAATAGGGTTGCCATGTTCAGAGAGAAAAAAACACTATTTTAGTGAAAAAAAAATGGAACTCTTGTACCTAGGTAAATTTCGTTTCATCCGTCTTGTCACACTTTTTGTATAGAATTACTATGTAGCCAGTGGCCAAGTTATATGAAACAAGGAGTAGTTAGTAGCGCGGGCTACAATACTTCCAAAAATATTTATATTAGGTATCTACTTACTTAATATTGTTTTATCTTGCTTTTTCTTTTAAATTAATTCTTTTACATTATTTATGTACCTAAATAGAAAGTTAATAGGTATTGAGTTTGTACACGTGATCTACAAATAATGGTACCCGGAAAATTTCTTCACACTCAATGAATCAACGACTGATTATTTTAAGAAATAATACCTACTTCTAAATTTTAAATTTTTACAATCTACGTAATGTGAGCTTTTAACGAAATTTTATGTTAGGATATATGTGATGTACAATGTGTGTGACCATACGATAAATAAATAAATTGGTATTCAAAATAATAATCAGAGAGTTTGGACAATTACTATTTGTTTCTTAGTACCTTTTCGTTACAGACTAAAATATAACATCAGGCAATGGAAAACATCCAATGTGCACCTTTTAAAAAATCATACGATAATGATTGTTACAAGTTGCAACCCGTTATAATAATATAGCATCATCAATACCACTCTGATTCACTCGCACATTATAGTGTGTGAATAAGAAGGAAATATTATAGTAAGTCGTAGCCGTAAGCTCTCTTGCCTCGAACATTCTATACCCGATCTCCCCTTCGTGTAATTTTGACTCATTTCTCTGAAGTCTCTGTCTGAAGCGGTCTGAAGTCGGTAGCAATTCTATTGTTTTCAGAGGTTCGTATTCAATTTTCGTATTTCGTCGGATCGAATCGTGCCTCGTGAGTGAATCTTCTCAAGCGTGTTTCTACGCTATCGCACTTTCGCAGAAAAAATCACACCGTAACTTACGTACTCGTATATCTATAACGTAACGTAAGTTTTCGTTACATTTACATACGTAGTCGTAGTGTCGCGCTGAGTGGTCGTGTCGAATTATCACTGTTACAATGGATCGCTTGACATCTTATTTTCGCACACTATTTGAAAACACCGTGGTTGGAAATAATGAACCACCAGTGCCGAATTCAGCAGTTTTACCAAGTCCTCTGGTGGTTAAAAATGCTTACATAAAAAGCATGTCGCAATACAATGAAATGCACAAAAAATCACTGAGCGATGCTGAAGGATTTTGGAGCGAAATCGCTAACCAGTTTTATTGGGAAACACCTTTCGAGGAAGGAAAATTCTTCAGTTACAATTTCGACACAACTAAGGGACCAATTTTTATTAATTGGATGGAAGGGGCTAAGACTAACATTTGCTACAACTTATTGGATCGAAATGTAAGGATTGGACATGGGAGTAAAATTGCTTTTTATTGGTGAGTATCTTTACATTAGCATAACATATTACACCACAATATGTACTAGGTACACTCAATTAATATATTTTAATTATTTAATATTCATTGTGGGAAATGACTTATTGCTGTGGAAAATTATGAATTCATTAATTACCAATACAAATTACAATGCATAACATTATATTCACTGTATTCACATAAAATACTGGGGACTTATGCTTAATCTATGAAATTCTGTTGCAAATGTATGCAAAAATTGTTTTGTGAATCTGTACGCAATATTAATTTTATTGGGGTAGACTTGTAACTCAGTATTTTCCCCACGCCCTGTGCCTAATTTATATTTTTTATTACAATCTAAGTGATAAAGTTTAAAGGGAAAAACATCCCTATTAGAATGACTGATGAGAATAATAAGAAAATATTGTTTTTCTTTTAAATTGTTAACATGAAGGTTGTAGAAAAATGATTTTCAAATCAGATTGACAATGTTTTCACGCGAGGGAAAGAGACGGTGGATGATTCACAAGGCTCGCTTCGTTTATTGATCGGGAAATTCAGAGCTTTGTGAAGTTCACGTCATTTGAACTTTTCATCATATTGACTTATGAATATTTCGTTTTCTACATTACATGTGGAATATATTTAGAGATTATAATATAGTGGGCGATTTTACTTCTAGTAATTAGGAAGCATGAATGATAAGTGCTTTTACGTTACCTATACGCTATAACCTATATACTCGTATATTTTGCATTGATGTTTGCGGATGATCTGGTGCTTATGGCTGAGAATGAATGTGAGTTACAGGAAATTCCTGTGTGCATTTAGCATTATCAAAAGTCGCAACAGTATCTACTAAGGCAAAGATACTGGTGCACAACGCCGTCCTGGTGCTAACACTTATGTATGCGAGTGAGAAATGGACATGGCTTAAGAAGGAAGAATCAGGTATAAATGCTGTCGAGATGAGATCGCTGAGAAGAATGTGTGGAGAGATAAATAGTTGAGTGAATGTAAAACAGATGTTGTGACTAGAATGAAAGTAAACAAGTCGAGATGATTGGGACATGTAGAGAGAATGAACGATGAAAGGATAACGAAGAGTATACCTTTAAGAAAGAAGAGTAAGCGCGAAGTAAACGCGCCCGTCCAAGAACCACATGGCCTGACCATGTAGACCAGATTCTCAAGGACGGACGTGTTAAATTTGAGTATTATGATTAAAAGAAATTCTAGATGGATAATTACCCAATTAAAGAATTCAGTGCATTTTTGTTACTATGCGTTTGGGGGTAAAAAACAAATTGTACGATTACTATACATAGGTAATTAATTAATTGCTATAAATATACGCAGGATTACATATTTTATATAAATAATCAACTTATCTGAGATAAAACAGATAACACGAAAATAATCCGAATGAATTAACGTTTGGTACTAAATATTTGTATTTTCTTTTCATTGATTTAACCATTAACATCAACATACCTACTTACGAACATAAATTTATCATTTTCCATGAAGGTACATGTACATTGAAGGAAAATCCCGCGGGATTAAGGCCCTCCACATCCCCGAGTAGCTCAGGCGCGTTAATAGCGACCTCTATACCCGCACTTCTAGGAGGTGGGCCCAGGGTTAGCCTTATAATGTACATTCTGAGTACATGGTGTATAAATTATAGGTACAATATCTATATTTTTCAACATGATAGGTACACACATCTGCTATAGCAATCAATGTGAAATTTTCTTTGTAGATTTATGCACCGAATTCTCGAAGTATTAATTAATTCACCTACTTGTTTATATACCCATGTAATATTTCACCGAAATAATTTATTTGGCATGTGTATGTATTAGTAGGTTAGGTACTAGTTAGTACATACTTTCTTTATGATAATAAAATATATAACATACTTACGTGGGTTTGGACACCACAGTTTACGGAGTAAAAACGTTACTTATCTTCCATAGAACCCTACTTCGTATTTTCGTAATATGTTTTCAATCTAAACGATCGACTAAAGATTCTCCCCTAAGAGTCAATTCCTATAACTGAACGGGTCCAAGCAGGTCAGGACCGGAATCTTACATGATTTTTTAAGACTTCTGTCATTTCTATGGGCGTCGTCACGGGGCAGCTGCCCCCCCCCCCCCTAGAGATTGGAATGGGCATATATACTTTTGCATGCTAAATGGTAAAATTTCACAAAAAATCACATCATTACCACACTTTTTCTCATAATATCATGAATTTTCCAAAAATTGTATGAAAAACAATTGAAATGCAATTGTTTCATTAAAAAATTGCCTGCTGCGCTACTATACCGCACCTTTGCTTCTTACATTATAGCCGTATGGATCACATACTATAGAAAGACACCAAGTTCATCACCTCACACATTTTTCTTCAAAAATCATTTAACAATCCTCCTCGCTTCCAGGACTTGGATATTGAAAGGAAAGAGCGGAAAAAAATGAAAGACGGGGCGGATAACAAAACTGAAAAATGTGGCAGATGCTCTAAGAGACACAAAAGTTCGGGGACCTAAACATTTCACTCATATTGTTACTAACAATTAGGAAGTAGGTGCGGAACTTCTTAGTATTGGACTTCAATAAGACCGAATTAATGTTTTATCTATTCGCATTACAAACAACACGTGACTTTTACACATTTATCATACGCAAAGATAGTCTTATCAATATATTGTTTAATGATTAATTTAACATACATTTTTTTCATAGTCATTGTTGATAAGTGTGCTTGTTTAATTAATTATTACAATTAAGTTATAGATTCGTGTGTCTGATATGGGTAACCGTGTGGTCCCATGTTTTAATCACTATGTTGACGTAGTCGCCCCCTTTTTAAGTCCTATATGCTGTCATCCGGCTTCGGCGCCCTGATTTGTTCTTAGCCAATACTTAGAGAATCGTCTTGAAACTGAAGACACTTATAGATGAAAGTATGGACTACAGATTGACCGTTTTGAAATGACAATATTTGAAAATTCCTTGAATAAAAAAATATTCTTAAAGTACCCCTGAAATTTACGGAATCTGAAGATTTTCCGTTCAGTTTTTCAGATATAAAAGTATAATTTAGCCGAAATACTGGTAATTATAATCTTAACAAATTGATTGTTTTAGATTTTTAAATTTCTTCCAAGGTTTCTTTTAAAAAGGTATAATTCACATTGTCGCTTACGTTATTCTTATTTCGCGCCAACATTCTCATACAAAATTTGAAAAAGTTGAAGCGAAAATAGAACGATCTTTGCTCAATGCATATAGGCCCTTAAATAATGAAAAATTGCCCCATCCTTACACGTGATTTGGGGATACGTTCTCTAGATACATCTTTCTTCTTCAATCTCAGTCGTCACTCGAGTGAGGATCCTCCGCTGGCTCTCTTCCAATTTTTCCTTCTTTGGGCTTTTCTTCTCCACCCACTACAATTTCAAAAGGTTTTCCACCGCATTAGAACTCTGGGTGCCCATCTGTCTATTCCCTGTCTGGCTATGCGATCTTCCACATTGACAACTTTAATCCGACGTCTGATTTCCTTATTATGGTTCTCTATGCCATAAACTCTATGATTCTCATTATTTTTCCCCGTTTTCTTTACATGTTTTCGTCCAATCTTTAATCTTGTGTTTGTAACGTTATGTATAAGCGGTTTGATAATTTTAAGACTATAGATATTCAACACTGGTTTATTCACATGAAAAAAATGGAAGCCTTTCTATAGACTATTCTAAACATTGTAGAATTGTTTTTCGGGTTAATCGTGTAGTAAACAGATGCTCCGACGTTTCGGCGAACCTACTGCCGCCTTGGTCACGAATTGTGAACATTATCTAACAGATTCTGCTGTTGCTGGTGTCGCGACTCTCACTCCCGCAGTTGACCATCCTCCTCCATGAGCCTCTGTCCATGGCCAGATGTGCGACCTCGTGTAGAGTGGTATTTGTGGCTGGTCTCACTTGGTCGCTCCAACGCATCGGCGATCTGCCTCTCGGTCTCCTGCCTTGTTCGACAGATTCTAAACATTATCAAATACTTCAGGACCAAGGCCTCAAATTTGCACCATACATGCATACTTTAAAGGATAGGTACATAATTATTAACACATCCATTTAATGTTAAAAATCAATTACTCTCAGGTACATTTTGTAGTTTGCACTTAACAATAGTAGGTAACAATGTATCGCTTCAGCAGTATTGCGCTCATCAATGTTAATGCCTACCGAATTAAGTTTAAGGCCGCATTGTTTACACGCAACAAAATGCATCAAGTACCTACGCAGTACTACTTGTATTAATTAATATTTTTATTGTATAACTCAATTGTATTAGCGACCTCATTATCGAATGTATTTTGCACCTAACAAAGATGTTAGCGTAATACTAATACCACTCAACTATGACGTCACGGTTATTTCAGTTATTTCACGCAACATTTTTTGGGGTTAATTTCGCTTCAATCAAAAAATTTTTACCTAAATTTTAATGCATATTATCAATACAAATAAAATGCTTTTCTCTGCGACTTTCGAGAACGAGTTGCTGTCTTTCGGAAAAAAGATCGGAGGTGTTTTACACATTTTTGTTGAGAAATCTATAGGAGATATGAAAAGTCTTTCACGGTCATTCCCTAGATAAAGGTTCAATGTAGCTGCCCTATTTTTAATGCATATTAATGCTGTTTGTACTAAATCTGTAATAAGTTATATCTCATTTTTGTTTCTGTTATGGGTTGGCTGGCAGAAATTGCCATTTGGCAATAAGCCCGCCCGTTGTATGTTTTCTGTACAATAAAGATTTTTTTTCCAGAGCATATTTAGTAAGGTTGTCGAGATCTAAGGTCTCCCATTTTTATATATTTTTTAAATGCCAATATGCCTACTTTTGATCATAAGCATAAGAATTCCACCCATTGACTTACTGCCATTAATTTATTAAAATCTGACCTGACCTCACTGTCCATCGCTTGTGCCTGCCCCCTCCCTGTAAATAATCCTAGACCCGCCATTGGCACCATCAGCTGCTCTCTGATATGAGCCTCGTTAAATCTGATCTGGCCCTAGGTGTGGGAACGTATAATGTAATAAGTTTGAGATGAATTAATTTGCAATCTTTCAATATTGTGATTACTAGTAGTATGTAGTAATGTTAATAGTACTTGATTACTTGTAGATACAAAATACTTTTCAATTTCAATTACATAATATGTCTTTATTTATTTTTATACCCCTTCGCTTTGTACTGATAGATGGACAGCAACAATTCACACAACAATTGAATAGTATTATTGATAATAATATGTATAGTGATCAGGGCTGACAGATATGTTGGACAAAAAACCGGACAGTTTTAAATTTTTGCTCCCCCCCCCCCCCCCTTCATTTTTTTCTTTTCTCTCTCTTCTCTGCACCATATCCCATTTATTTGGAGTGTGCTCCAGGTGAGTGTGCTTCTGGAGTGTGCTCCAGGTGTTCCATGCCCCATCTGATGGTCTCCTCAAGGGATTTCTTTGGCCGTCCTCTCTTTCTTGGTCCTTTTTTTTCTTTTTTCATTTTATTCTTTTCAAAATTACTTAATACAATTTGCCCCGCAGGCAATTTTTTTTCTAATAATGAGTTCTGAATAGCGATATTTTTTCTTAACGAAATATAAAAAAATATACTTAAGTACCTAGTTCAAAACAGTGTTAAAATAAATCTTTATTGGCCAGTAAATGTATAGTAACAAAAACAAGACAATGCAAAAGGCGGATAAATTTTATTTTATGAAAAAATGCTACCTATTTAAATACTCGGGTTTTCACAAGGAATGTAGGTGCCTACTACGTATCAAAAATGAGAACATAATGGTAATAATCGGACAACCCTTTGTTCGGTTTTCTAAGATTTATTCGACCAGACAGATGTAAGAAAACCCGGTCTGTCCGGTCCCGGTGGCAGCCCTAATAGTGATTGAGATATATGACCTTCGTATTAGCTACATATTCCGGTTACTTACGCGAGTATAAAATACTTAATTATATTATAATTTAATCCAGATTATTAATATCGTCTACTAAATTTAGCAACGACTCCCATTCCTAATCCCCTTTTGTTTTTTTTTTGCGAGCTCGGGAATTCGCCTGAGAGTATAGTTTCACATTGCGGTTCCGACAACCTATAGACCTGGGATCACCGAATAGTTTCATCTGGATGGAGTGGAGAGCTCAATTTACTGTAAGTGGTTTACGGCATTTAGATTAGCTTGAATTAAGCGTATACGTTTTAGTAGTAGACTAGCTGGGTGCATGGGCGTCACCAGCCTCGAAGCTGGGGGGGGGGCAACAAAATTAAAAACAAAATGATACAGCATGAAAAACGTGTAAACAGCGCCGCAGACGTTTTTTTTTTTTGTGAGAAATAGTGAAGAAGGTCGTGATAGATGCGATTTCGTTATTTTGAAAATCTACATAAATATTTGTACATCTATGAAAATGTTTTCTATAGAAAGTAATAAAAAATAGCGGAACAGGCAATTTTTTTATGAAACAATTGGATTTAGATGGATTTTCACTCAAATTTTAGAAAAAAAACTGTCATGATGAGAAAATCTATGGTAATAATGTGATTCTTTGTGACGTTTTATCATTTAGTATGAAAAAATATATTTATTTATTTAAACTTAAAGTAAACATATATACCTAAACAATCTCTATGGGGGCAGCTGCCCCCCCCCCTGACGACGCCCATGTACGTTAGAAATAGACAAGCTAGATGTAATATCTTCCCTGTATTTTATTTCTACTAGCCTAAACGAATAATCATGTAATCATGCAACATTATATTCTTGAAGGTCTACATTATTGAATCATTTGCATGTTACCTTTTTCTAGAATCAATTTGTATAATAGTGAAGAACCTACATAGTTCTACCATAGGCAGGGCCTCGTTTAGACATGATAAGGCCCTAAGCGGTCTAAGCCATTTGAGATAGGGGGCCCTTTATAAAAAAATATGACCAAACCATCTTAATTTGGTCAAATTTAGTGGGTAAATATTGTTTCATAAGTAGTAATACTTTTAGCGTTAGGATCTCCGAATTGGCCCCTTCTCTTTTATAGTATATCTTTTTCGAGTGCCCTAAATGTCAGGGCTATAATAAATATCTATAAAACATTTTCCGTTTTTTCATTAATGAGATTGGCCACCCACGCTGAAAGTTACATTAATTTTGCACAAAAGGAAGCTGTCTACCTTTTTCATATTCTATCCCCTCACCCTGCATCCCTTTCAGGTAGGCAGAGAGAAAATCGTCAGACTTTCGTATCCTTACTACACCTCGTAGTCTTCGTCACATTCATGCATTTTTGTCTACGGTCACTGCATTCAATAGTTACCTCATTGTTGAAACGTACAGTCATAGTTAAATAATAGTGGTCACACAAAAAACAAATAATGCCGCAAGTTAATAATTTAAGTACCTGTATGACAATTGCTCACTCGGACAATTTATTTCGGGGGACCCCAAGAAAGTGAGGGGCGAGGGCCCTAAGCTATGGCTTGTGTGGCTTATACATAAATCCAGAACTGACCATAGGTAATACACTACTTTTGCTTGTAGATTTTGATATACACGGATTTAGTTTAATTAGTCCGGTAGAAGACAAATGTCCTGTCTGCGGTGGAATATAAGGGAATGGGTCGACATCCGGAGTGTAGGTGAGCTATTCCAAGCGGCGCAGGTCAGAGACAAGTTCGCCCAAGTGACCGCCAATGTTGGGGGGACCCTACAGGGCACACGATGAAGAAGAAGTCCAGGTAAAATGATCCATCCATCGAAAACTTAGTTCAAAAACTGTAATTCGACGCAAATACAAATTTGTTTCAGAAAACTAAAAAAAGTTTAGAAATCTGCATTTTTCCTGCACAATTCTTGTGTCATTCCTGAATAGTAGAACGCATCGTCCGTATGCAGTGGCGTATCCAGGATTTAATTTTGGGGGGGCTAAGTGGCTGAAACCCCTAGATTTGTTGTATATCAAGTACTGTCACTCATAGTTTTGGAGGGGCTTCAGCCCCCTAGCCCCCCCTGGATCCGCTAGTGTCTGTATGTATAACCGAACTGCCTGCTATGGAGTATTTTATTTGCGGAAACCTGACGTCAATTCGCCATGTCGAGGTTAAGTTAATAAATTACAAACAAAGTATGGACGTAATTAAAACAATACACCAATAACTAATGACTTTATAATTGTGTAACTGGGTACTCATATTGTACTAGGTACAGTAGTAGGTAATCTACATACGATTACATGACCTGTAGATTAAATATTAAATGGACAGGTTATCGTTGTTTTGATTTGAGTCGCGTGGCAGATATCAATAAATAATTAATAGCCACACCACCAAAAGGTGTTAATTTGTTGCATCATTAGAAAATCTACCTACATTTTTTATGTTATTTTATGTGTAACATTCACAGAAACATCAGCAATACATAAATACATTATCATACAAAAAAAAACATCTCATGTCGTCTTTCTGCTGTCAAAACAATAATCAGAGCCCGTTAAAAACAAATCATTTCTACACAATTCTATAAACGGACCGCCCATACTAGTGGGCGCCCAATTTTTTGGGCGCACATACAACGTACTAAATTCATCGCTTCAATTCAGCGGACCACTAAAACCTCCCCGGCTATGGTTGTACAAAATTTCACTAAAGTTCTCAGAATATTTAAAATTAAGCCCTTTCTACTCGAAAAGTGTGCCAAAAGATTATTAAAAATTTACATGTTACTACTGTAAACTTAGCGCCGCTGGCGAATTTTTGTATGATAACGTTAATTGGCAACAAGATAAGCATTTTTTATTAGTACCCAAAAATACCGCCTGAGATGGCAAGATTAACAGATTATGACAAACCTGGTCGAACAAGTCCGAGAAGTGTCTGAAATGAGTCAAGTTCGAGCTAGACGTGTTATGACATTCAAATATTTTTCGCGGTTGGTTTGCTGAGGATTAGAAAATTCATATATTTTTTGATTTGGACCATCGAAATTCTCTCGGGGGCCACTGATAGTCCTCTGACCGTTCCTCTGAGATCCTAATGATCTGTCTGAGCCAGATTTGATCTATCAGACCTCTTTATGAAGAGTGTGCAATGTGCATTGGTTCTACTCCGAGAGCCTCTCGAACGTAATCCTGTCTCTCAGGGTTACTCCATAGATATATCATATAGTGCGAAATATATAATTTAGCATAGTATACACCTGAATATTTTCATCTAACACCTTCAATGACGTCAATGTTCACGGAAGACAATTTCTTTTAAATAAATGCATACTAACTTGACTATGTATAGAATTCAGACAGAGTGCAAATTGAATATCCTTTGCCTGGTTTAATAAAGAAGGTTGTAGTATACTACAGTTCATTTTATCTGCCCTAGATTCTCCAGGATGACGTCATTACTAACTGCCTGTAACATCTCAGAAACGGGACGTCAAGTAACTTAATTACTAAGCTCGACTTCCAATATCCAGAACTCGTTTACTTGTAGGTTCGCTTGTTTACTAGAAATTGATTAACTTTGTTCTCGTTCGTTTTCTCCGTCATCTTCCTGCTTTGTAATTTCCTAAGCGAAGGGAAAAATACTACAGGAACTCGCAGTTTTACCAGTATTTCAATAAAATATTCTATTATTAATACTCTATTATTTCTTACATCGCATTGAAAAGAACGACTTTATATAGACTAGATATTAGTGAACGCAAACTCAGTGCCATTTTTTAATGGATGGAACGATTTCTTGAAAAAATGAATAAATGGCAATCGAAGATTTTATAAATTTTTAAATATTCCAAGTGATACGTATGTCGGAATGAAAAAAATCTTTTTTTGGCTTTGGCTTTTTGGCTTTGGCACAAAAAAATAAGAAATACTAGATAGAACTTATAAGTTTATTTCTGCTTTAGCGTAGAAACCCAAACAACATTATTTTTCGGCAGTGTCAAAACAGCAAAATTAACTATAAGTACGGCTCGTGACTACGATTATATTTATTTTCACTCGAAAAAAATTGTTACCTATGTTTCTGAGAACTGTAATCTCATGTTTAATGTATAATTTCTCTGGTCAGTTGTTTAAAAGTATTTGAAGTTGTATCACTGTGGAAACATTACAAATACTATTTCTAATATTAGATAAATAACACATTTAAGTGAATTTATTAGTACTTATAGATATTATTTGTCTGAGAATACCCATTAGTACATTTTTCGTTTCAAGTTTTCCCAGTGATACAATATTGATTTTATATACTTACCTACAAATTCTTTGTATTTTTCGCCAATATTTTCGTACAGTAAACAGGTGATGTCATTGATTGATTGGACATTTACTAAATTGTTCAATTTTTAGGATACAATATTACCAGTTTGGTGCTAATAATTTACCTGAACATGCGAAAAATTGTTTCGGAAAAAGGAAGATTACTGAGCTAATACTAAAGATATCATCCTATAGCTGAAAACACGTATAAATAAGAATATGTTTTAGTAACTCTAGCGGTTAATTTTTTTTCTCGGATACAATAGTTCCAAATTTAACTCAGTAATTTACTGAAACTTGAGATTATTCTCATAGTTTGTTAGATATAATATGGATGATAAAATGTTAAGGTAAGACGCAGGGACTCTAGCGGATATATATTTTTTAATTCGGCCCCCTTTTTATACAACAAGCTATAATCGATTTTGTCGCTTACGATATTCTTATTATGCGCTTATACTCAATTGAATAGATTTTTACTCAGAGCATATCACACCTCAATTGTTTATCATTTATAGCAGTGGAGTCCAACCGGTAGCTCGCTACCGGTTGTTATATTATATCTTATATTTTGGGCGCCCGTAAACAAAAAGATGGACAAAAGAATTATGTAAAATTTATCTTTACTGAACGTGCAAATTTTCTGTCTTTGTAACTTTATACTCTCCACTTAAGTTAAAATGTAAAAAAAAACATTAGATTGGAATAAAAAAATTTGCCTGCGGCTTTTTGAATTTCTGCTATGAATTTAGAAAAATACAACAATGGTGGTCGGCAGTGGAAATTGGAATAGGTTCCTACTTTTATTCAACTGCAAAATCTCTCATAAATCAAATTGTTACCACATCTGGTCATATAGTATAACAAATTTTAAAAAATTGAGGTGATTATTCATTAAATTACAGTTATAAAAAATAGACTGCGGTGCTAATTACATATAACTACTAATGGATCAGTATACAGAATGTAAAAAGACTAAAACGGGGCGAGGAGAAGACTAATGCTGGAGAGACAGCTGAGATAGGAGCTACATACCATTATTTCCCATACAAAATATGTGCTAGGTGACTTCTATCTCCGCTATTAGTTGGTGAAATCCAGCATAAGATTGAAGTTAAACTAGGCGGTGCTCGCAAAGCATGGCAATAGTTTCAAAGTAGCCCTTGGTGCAAATACTGCAAATTCTGTTGGATACCACTGATTTATAAGTAGATACACAATTATATTATTTTGCTCTTCACGACATACCTACAGATAAATTCTTCGGTCAAGGTTGTGCCTTATCTACGGAGTTGCTAAACAAAAAATAACTAAAGTGATGTAATTAACTATTCCGCGTTATAATTATTATGACACCTATGTAATAATATTTTATTCTCTCTTACGTTAGATAATTATTTTGTAGGTATGTAGTATAAAATTTATTATCAACTATCAGATATTACACGCGCCTGTCACGTTCATTTGAGTGACCGCGTCAATCGTGTCAATTGAATCACAAGATGAAGGCGACAAAAAGGTTTTGCCGAAACGTCGAAACATGATCTAACACGATTAGATTTGTAAACATAGGGTAGTTTTTGGCGTCCCGTCCTAACTAGAAGACTAGAACCAATACGGCATGACAGCAATTCCAGATACCAAGTGTCCAGCAAGTTTTCAAAACATAAGCTGATTTGTGAGTTATTTAAGGTTGCTACGTCAGACTTGCTACTTTCTTGTACAAGTTTTTTATGTGATGCAGTTTGTTTGCCGTTCTTTAGAAAATTACGAAGTTTTTCAGACAACGCCTTACTTTCTTCATAAGGCAACAGTAGTGTGAAGATACCTATAATGCCAACCTACAGATTTATCCGACTTGGGCGATGGTCATCTGGGCGATGGACACTTGACCGCTAGACAACTCGGCGATGCGACACCTGGGCGACGTGACCGAGCTGTCCGGCGCCCAAGTGTCCATCGCCCAAATGTCGCGTACTGGATTTATCGTATCACTGTGTTTTATTTCTCTATAATACGAGCATTACGTGATTAAATTTACCGGACGCTTACACACCCATCTTAAGTGCACGTATAGATATTTTAATTGTGTTTGCATTTTCCCGCACCCACAATATTTCTCTCCCTGGACAGCTGGTCTGTTTATTCCGAGCAAGCAACATGACGGGATTCCGATACTTATAATTGCCTCACGTACTAACAGGTGTTTTCCTAGAGAAGTTAGCAGACACTAAGTAATTATAGGCAATAAATAATTATAGGTAATTTTGTACTAAATATTAAGAGTATGCATATTGACATTTCAAAAAATTCTAAAAACGGGAACCTTTATCTAGGGAATGGCCGTATTAGGTTTTTTCTTTAAATCTTGTATTAACTTCTCAAAAAAAATGTGAAAGACAGACACTTTTTGCATTAAATGCATTAAAATCTAGTTAATGACCCTAAAAGTTTTTTGAATGGAGCGAAATTAACCCAATAATTGGAAAGAAAAACGCAATTTTCAACATTTTTTCATGCGATTGTTTGTACAATTACGAACCTAATTGTCGCGGGAAATGACCGTGACGTCATACCAAATGTCTTTTTGCAAACATTTTTCTATTTATGTGCAAAGCGTTCCTGTAGATTAGATATGAGGTTTTGTTTACAAAAAATTTCACCTAACTAAACATTGTTTGTTCTTTTCTTCCAGGGAAGGAAATCATCCAAATGATCGCAGTAAAATCACATACCGTACTTTACTGGAGGAAGTATGCAAATTTGCAAATGTGCTGAAGAAGCATGGAGTCGCCAAGGGAGACCGAGTGGCCATTTATATGCCAATGGTTCTGGAGTTGATCGTCGCTATGTTGGCGTGTGCTAGGATCGGCGCCATTCACTCCATCGTAGTAAGTTATCATGAATTTATTTGCATATTTTAAGTTTTTAATCATGGAAATAAATTGCACGCGAATTAATTTAAAAAAATATATGAATTTACATAAATTTCCCTTTAATATGATTCGCTGAATGTTTTCACCGTGGAATTTTACAATTTCAGTATTAAAATTTGTGAAAACAGTTACATTTACTCGTAAATCGCAAATATTCTGGTCAAATTTTGTATGATAATGTTAGGGCGAAATATTAATAACATAAGCAATAATATGAATTATATCCTTTATAAAAGAAAACGGGGCCCAAATTTTAAAATTCAAGATAGTCAAATTGTTGATCTCATATTTACTAACATTTTGGCTAAATTACACTTTACCATCTTGCAAATTGAGCGGATAATCCATGCATCGCGAAAATTTCAGGGGTACTTTCAAAGTTATTTTTTTATTCAGGGACATTTCAAATATTGTAATTCTGGATCTGTCAAGTTGTAGTCAATACTATCATGTTTTCCTGTCTTCAGTATCAAGACGACGTTCTCAGTATTGGCTGAGAAAACCACGTATTGCCAATGTCAATTTAGTGCATATCGGGCCTTAAAACCTCTCATTTCTGAGAGTGAAGTATTGTGGTCCTAATCTTCACTGATCATAATAATAATATTTTAAAAAATGCGTCAAAAACACAAAAACATCAAGACAAAATTAAGAAGTATTTACCTATAACAATTTGGCAGAAGAAATTAGGGAAATTTGACGTCAACATTCTGTAATACTACAACAATTCCGGTCATAATTTCTTCAGATTTCTACTGACGGAAGTTTAGATACTAAAAAATAATATCAAATTTGAAATAAGGCCGAATTAGTCACTCCAGCAAATATAATATATGAATATAGTATTTGTAGGTCTTATCAAATAATTGGGTTTATTTAGACCCATGCAGTATCTAAATGCATCGACATGCAGGTTCCCCTATGTAGGTACTGTTTGAATGCAGTATTTTTAAATTGCTCAAAAATTGTTTTATGGAAGTACCTCTCTTATCAATAGTAGGAAGACATGTATTTTATTAATGTTTTTGATATATTTCTCTATATAAACTAATAATATGTAATTACCATCGACATAATATATTAAGTAATATGTAATCTCTTTGGTAATTACTTACATAGATATGTCGCAATTATTGATATTATAAACATTGTTGCAATAGATTGACATATTGAGGCAATTCATAATAAGTACACACCAGTGGCGTATATAGGATTTCATTTCGGGGGGGGCCCGATCTAATATTTGTACACTACAAAAACTATAATAGCGCCGCAGGCAAATTTTTTTCGTGAATGTAAGTGAAAAAGGTCGTGTTTTAGGTTGGTATCAACATTTTGTGCAGAAAATACAAAGAAAAATAGCGCCGCAGGCGAAATTTTTTTGAATAATGTAAACTTGAGTAACTTTCATGTTTTATAGTAACGTTTTTTAAATAATTGTCCAACATTTCGGGGGGGGCCCGGGCCCCCTCGGCCCCCCCCTTATATACGCCACTGGTACACACACATCTTTCCATACATTATCTCAGTAGAACACTTTGACTGATAAACAATTGATATAATAGGTCGCGATCCAAAACCCAGAATCTTTTTTTTTTACGTAGAGACGTAATTATAATAAAACCTAGAGAGATTTTCGACTGACAGTATGGTACAATGTAGTACGGGCTTTACCTAGTTAGGTGGCAAAATTATAATTGTATTTTTATGTAAATTTGAGAAAAAAAGTGTACAAATTAATATTTTGTAGTTAAAGTTAATATTTCAGTATTTAAGTACTTACCTATGATATTAGTTTACACCTGAAATAAATTAAAAAGATAGCTAGGTACTAATTGTACATAAAATATTTGGGTTAAAATCAAGTTTTCTTAAAAACCAATATCGTACATTGTTCTATATAGATAAGTAAATTACCTACTCACTTCACTTCATAATAATTTCAATTGTTCTGAATTTTAAAATAATGTAAAATGTATAAAATTAGTCGAATTAGCTATCAGTCGAATTAGCTGTATTATTCGAATTAGATACCTACTGGTATAATGAATTTAGTCGAATTGATCATTAGTCGAATTACATAGTTATCAGTCGAATTAGTTTTAGTCGAATTAGCTCTTAGTATTAGTATTCGTCAATTTAGCTATTAGTCGAATTTACTGGATACCCTCAATAGCGGAAATCAGGAAAAGAAATCTGTAATATGAAACTGTGTCGCGAGTTATAAAGGTCGCGAAACCCGAACAGTCATATTATATAGGCGATTTTGTATCCTATTTGTTGGTTGGTATATTGCATTAATGAGCGTAATAATTATATTCTAGACAAAACAATAACAAAACTCTAAATAGGTATACAACTTATTAAGGTCCTATATGATGTGATTCGGCTTCGGCGCCCTGAATTGTACTCAGCCAATACTGAGGGAATCGTCTTGAAATTGAAGACAGTGATAGATGAAAGTATGGACTACAGATTGGCTGTTTTCAAATTACAATATTTGGAAATTACTTGAATAAAAAATATTCCGAAAGCACCCCTGAAATTTACGGGGCCTGAGGATTTTCCCTTCAGTTTTTCAGATATGAAAGTATAAATTAATAAATTGCCAATTTTTACGAATTGTAAAATTTATTGCCTCTTTCCGAAATATAAAATTTATTTATAGGTACAATTTGTGGAATTAATATTTTTTTATAGAAAATAGTAGATGAATATGCATTAGCTGAAAGAAATTATTGCTGAAAACAGTGATGAAACTGATTTTATTGTTGGTTTTTTTTAAATTCAGTATTCATTTTATTTTTGAAATCTGTAATATTTGATTCTCCGTCTCTCTATGCAATTTCCATGTGTTTTTTTTATAACCAGGTACTGGAAAATATAGCTGTGTTAATTTTAGGTAAAACTGGTAAAACACAAAAAAAATGCACAAAAAGCACAAATTTCATGTGATCGAAGAAAAACGCAAATCACATTAATTTTATCGCGATCACAAATTTTCCAGCCCCTAGATAACTGTGACCGGACAAAAACCCATAAGAATATTGCTCTACGTGAAAAATCACAAAAAAGACAAAAACCCTTAAGAATTATGCTCAAGGGACAGAAATTCAAATCTAAGTAGGTATATGGATTTTTGAAGAGAAAAATATACGTATTAGGATTTATTCATGTTGAGCAATATTCTTATGGGTTATGATAAATTTTCAATGCATAAATTATTTTTAGTTCGTTATACATGTTTCGTGAAGAAGGCACATTAGGAAAGAATTTCGTATATGATGCAACAACATTTTATTAGAAAATATATATCAGTTTGCAGGCTATTCTTCTGATTCCCTTGCCGAACGTATATCTGACTGCAAAGCCAAAGTATTGATAACAGCGAACGCAGCTTGGCGAGGGGAAAAATTGCTTTTACTTAAGGAAATATGCGACGAAGCAATGGTCAAAGCATTGAAGACTTACCAACACCCCATGGAAGCTTGCATCGTAGTAGGACATTTCAACAGAGCCACTGAATGTTCGGATGCATCTAAATTCCATGTAAGTTACAAATACTATTTTGCACATTCCACACTTTGTCCCAGATTCAAATCACGTAAAAAAAAAGAGAAAAATAAACATCTAATTAAAAAACATAGAATTATGAATTAAAATTACAGTTGATTAAAATGTAACTTTTAAAACTACAGAAATGGAAGAAAACAGCGGTACGGAGATAAAGGGGTTGCTATTTAGGAGAAACTTACATACCTTGGCTTGTATGGTTGGATAAGGTTGTTTTTTCAAAGCACTGAAAATCAGCCGCAGCCGAATTGAGCGACAAAACCTAGTTTTTAGCACTTTCCATAATCTAACCTAGCCTTACCTACCTAAGCTAACCTAACCTAACAAATTAAATAAGTTGATGACATTATTATGCTCCCAAAGACAGATCTGCACCGATACATATTAATAATATCCCACTAGGGACTAGTGAGGAAAAATATGGGAATATTTCTACTAGGTATACATATGTACCATGCTGGCACTAACAATGTATTGGTATTATAGACACCATGGATGGACGGACGGGACCACTGGTGGCACGAGGAAATGGACGACGCTGAGACAACATGTTCTCCCGAATGGATGAGTGCTGAGGATCCTTTATTCATGCTCTACACAAGGTGAATATTCATTATCAATGTTCCACGCAATAGAAGGTCTATATTAATAATAATATTATGTTAGTTATTAATGAAATGACATCACAATATAATTTGCATACAGTTGCCACTTGATTTTATGATAATTATTATATCACGTACTATTGACCTATGCTCTAATATATTATGTCGTAATAGTAGGTAAAGAACTTTCACTCTGTTTCTATTCCACTTTATAAAATAGTTCAACGACAAATTATTTGATGTAGATTTATTTAAAAGCATGTTTTAGGTGCCCTGGTAGCTGCTGTGTTTCCAAATCCCTTGACCTATCCCTGTACATCTCATTTCCCTTCTTTCTTTGTGAACCTACTCAACTCCTCTCTCCTTTCCCTATCTTGTGTTTCCGTCAATTACTTGTGTTCGTTATTCCGCATTGGCATATAAAAGGACTTGCTCCATGTAGTTTAAGTAGATTTTAAATCAACAGCTCTGTCAGCTATTGTAAATTAAATTGATAAAAAATTTCAGTGGATCTACAGGAAAACCTAAAGGAGTTCTGCATACAACAGCTGGCTATCTACTTTATGCCGCCACGACATTTAAATACGTCTTCGATTACCATCCTGATGATATTTATTGGTGTACTGCAGATATTGGCTGGATTACTGGGCATACTTATGTCTGCTATGGACCACTAGCCAATGCTGCAACTTCAGTACTGGTAATTACAATACAAATAACATTTCAATAGAAAACACCACTCCTCCACAAGTTTGTTCCAGAGTATTCTAATTCATATATAACTTCTTGTACTGTATGTTAGTGAAACTTGGACGTGGCTGAAAGAGGGAGAATCAAAGTTGAATGCAGTGGAAATGATGTCATTAAAAATGTGTGGGAAAACGCTGAGAGATAAGATAAGAAATGAGTGTCTGCAAGACAGGTGTTGTGACTAAAATGAAAGTGAATTAGTTAGGATGGTTTGGGCATGTTGAGAGAATGAATGATGACAGTAGGATAACAAGAAAAATATACTTGGGTGAGACCTGGACCGATCATGTCGACCAGACTCTCAAGGATGGATGCGTTTTGAGTAAAAGCAATCAGAGAGATAGATAGGTATAGTATTGTTATAACAATATTGCATTATATTTTCTAGTTTGAAGGCACTCCCTTCTATCCAGACAATGACAGATTTTGGGCAATCGTTGATAAATACAAAGTGAATCAATTCTACACAGCTCCCACAGCCATTCGATCCCTCATGAAGTTTGGTGATGAACATGTAAAGAAGTAAGTACTTATAAGTATTTCTTACAAAAAATAAAATAGGTCTTTCAATATTCTTGGGAGATACGCTCGTAGAAAATACTGCAAAAGTCACGACTCTAAAATGAACACTAGTTTCTAAGTAATTCCCTACTTTATTCGATTTTATTTGTAGTATTGGTAATTTAGAAAGGATCATGTTAGGTTAGTTTGTATTACTAACCTAACGTTACTTATGACAATTTTCCTGTTTAATTATTAACACTATCAACAAAATTTGAAACTCATAAGTAGGGACTGGAAAATATCGGTGTTATTTTTTGTGAAAAGTGGTGTTATTTTTTGCAAAAAGGTGTGTTATTTTTTATACATGTATATTGTTAAAGTACACAATTTCACAGTTTTTGATAAAAGAATAAGTATAAAAAAATTATATGTAAACAATTTTTTGTACAAAAACCCTAAAAATATATAAAACAAAAAAAAATATGCCAAAACCAATCAAGGCTTCCTTCCACAATTTTTTTAGAGTGGTTTTTCTTAATCTCATAACCACATACCTTTTAATAATGTTTTGGTTACGTTGTCTTTCAAAATAAAGTTGGAAACTCGCATCTAATAATGCGAAAATGCGTGTTATTGGGGTGAAAAACACGAAATTCGCAAATATAATAGTTTTATTGCGATCGCAAAATTTTCCAGTCTCTACTTTAGACATGAATAAAATTTTGAAGGAGATTTTTTTGATACGACCAAAATATTTGTTATAGACACGATCTTTCTACTCTTCGCGTCCTTGGAAGTGTTGGTGAGCCCATCAATCCTGAAGCGTGGAATTGGTACAGAGATGTCGTAGGGCACACACAATGTTCCATCGTAGACACTTTCTGGCAGACAGAGACTGGGGGGCATGTTCTAACTCCACTACCTGGAGCCACACCCATGAAACCTGGGGCAGCGGTAAATATTTATTATAACATTTGTTCACTAGGGAGAGCTCATCGCAATGCTGCGATCTCTGCCAGCTAACCTCAAATTTGCATACATCTTATAGATAAAACGCACACACATCTTTCAGAATTTTTTTGAAAGACTGCATATGGACTCAGTTGTTTTTTTTTTTATTAATCGCTTGGCGTGCCATACACAAAAAACTAGTGATCTCTTTAGTTGTAATCGAATATATAATAATTTCAATAGATCTTGTCCATTATTAAATTTATAAAACTTAATCTAGTTTCGTTAGTAAGAGATGGTGGTTTATTGATTGGTTTTTTATTTATTTAACCTTTTAAGGTGACATTTTCCCTTCAGAACCCTGTTGAAAAAAACAGGCTATTTTGCCAATATTGACCCCTATTTAGCAGGCTTTTTTAAACCCTATTTATGTATAATATGTCAGATAGAAAATTAGCCAATTTTGAAACTAAAATGAGACATTCTATTTTTCAGTTGTTTCAGAAAAAGTTATAGAATTGGAGCTAATAATGTTTATTTTGATATAAATTTTAGTCCTTCCCATTCTTTGGAGTAGAGCCAGTGTTGTTGGATGACAATGGAGCCGTGATTGAAGGCCCAGGTGAAGGCTATTTGGTGTTCTCGCGCCCTTGGCCTGGTATAATGAGAACTTTGTTCAACAACCACCCTCGTTTCGAATCCACCTACTTCTCTAAATTCCCAGGCTACTATTGTACAGGAGATGGTGAGTCTACAACAACTTTTATATATAAATTCACTTTGCGTATGTTTTATATTAAGGCGAATAATGTATTATTTTCTTCTTATCTCGTATTAAATCATTGTTTGTACTTGGTATGTAATCTTGTTTGCTGCTATGCGAATGTATATACAATGTTACATTATTTAAATATATTTTACTGCATTAACAATCTGTTTCTATGTTATTATTCGCAGGAGCTACGAGAGATGAAGATGGTTATTTGTGGGTGACAGGGCGTGTTGATGACATGCTCAATGTTTCCGGCCATTTGATGTCTACAGCCGAAGTAGAAGGCGTACTGACTGAACATCCCAACGTAGCCGAAGCAGCTGTAGTCTCCAAACCTCACCCAATCAAAGGAGAATGCCTATATTGCTTCATCACTCCAAACGAGAATTCTGTATTCGACAAAAAATTGATCGACGAATTAAGGAAGAAGGTCCGCGAAAGGATCGGTCCATTTGCCATGCCTGATGTTATTCAACATGCACCGGGATTGCCGAAAACAAGGTCAGGAAAGATCATGCGAAGAATATTACGTAAGGTCGCTATTGGTGATAAAGAAGTAGGTGATATTTCAACGTTGGCTGATGAAAGTATTGTAGAGCAACTGTTTGCCAACAGACCTGCATAAATAATTCATCATCGGTTCATGATATTTGTTTCTTGATGTTAAACATTAATATAACTAATTTGCACTAGTAAAAAAAGCACAATCTGAATAAATATTAGGGATTAAGTTTTTAATCTCATTATTAAATTAAAGAAAACTCAACAGTCCTTAAACAAACAGCATCTTTCAAGTCACTAGTGATAAGGATATATAAAATATATAAACATTTAGTCTATCAAGGAAATATATTAAATATATTTGATGTTGTTGAAAATGTTGTATCCATAATAATATAGAGGAAAAAAGCAAAGCTTTGAATATTGATATTAAATGCTGTAGTAAAGATATTATAAATACCAAGCCATATAATATACATTTGTATTATAGTTTCGAGGTATTCAATACCTGTCTATTGTTATAAATGATTATACGCAGTTATTATTTGCAAAACATATAGACCTACATATAATATAATATACACCTATAATTGTATAAAATATAATACTGTTAATTGATAAAATTATTTTGATATCCTATTTACAAAGTTTACGGTATATTTGTCCAAATTAAATTTAATATTTTTGCTCAGAAGAAGATTGTATTGAGAATGTTGGTCCTTATCTGATTACAGATTTACTAATGAGCTTAAACAATAATTTTTATAAGTCGTGTCAAGAATATGATAGCAGCAAATTAAAACAGTAAAATTTTGGCTGCCTCTGCTAAATAAAAATGAGATTTTAAAAATCTATTGACACACATTAAAAACGTTTACGTACAAGTTATTGGCATAAAACTGTTTTCGATTAGTCTGATCCATTACTGGGATAGTTCACTTTTATCCATATTTGGAACAATCCATAACTGGGATACTTCCATTTTTTATAAAAACTCGTATTTTAATGTTTTCGATTAGTTTGACCCGTCACTGGGATGCATTTTGAACAATCCAACACTGGGATATTTCCGTCACTGGGACAGGGAACTGGAATTGGGTATCCATAATTGGGATATTTCTGTTTATGCATATTTTTAATTGAATAAAAAGAGAACAATACCAATCTAATTGTTTAGAATAAGGTATTCTTTGCCCAAAGTTTCACGATAGGATAAACCTTTGGATTCAAGGATCTGATTGAGGAATTGATAGAATGGACCTTTGTTCCCTACGATTCTACTACAAAGCCTTAAGCGTAGTAGAGGTTGATCGGAATGAAACAAATAGAACAGTAAATTAGAAGACATTACAAAATTTATTTAATTTTAATTCAACGCACAATTAATGTATGTATTTAGCATCTTCTTCTGTCATGTATTTGCAAGTTATTGCAGTGTCTTTGGAATGAAGTGGGATAATTTAGTTATTTTTACAAATCATGTAAGAAAAAAGTCCATTTTAATATTACTGGTAAATATTATATTATACTTCAAGATCAGTGCTTTGAATCAGACATAATTTCTGGACCACTGATAACTTCAAGAATAGACTGGATAATTGCATACAAACACATACTAACTGGGATTTGATTCAAATTGGAGAAAGCCGCCCACCAAATAGCAAAAAATAATATTTATAATACTCATATTTCACTATTTTTTGCTGTTTACTGATTTCATGTAAAGTACTAATCTTGTTTAAGACAAGTCAAGTTGTTATTTTTTGTCTAAGGAACTCACTGTTTACGAAGTGCTTGTAAATACCTAGACACCTTTTTATAAAAATCTGTTGCAATGTTATTTCTTTAATAAATCTTATTACAATGTTAGTTTCTCGTTGAGGGAGAAATATAATATAGCTGTGATATATTTTATTTCCATAATTTAAGTATCATCTAGTTTCAATTTTTTATTATTTTCTTATTGTACGAATATAATATTCCAATATTGTATCATCTTTAGGTTTATTTCATCATTTCTTGAATCTTTATTTGTAGTGTGATTAGGGCTACCACCTCTCTGGGTTTGACCCGGAGTCTATGGGTTCGAGTGGTGTTCTCCGGGCTTCGTGTTAGCGTCGCATATCTCCGAGTCAGATCCGGGTTTTGGTTTACACGGAAGTCGAATTTTTTGTACCCCCTCCCCTAGCTCTAAAATAAAAAAAGCGCTAAAAACAATTTTGCTTCTTTGGGGGGTGGTGGCGCACAGGGCCTAAGATTTTTTCTGAAATTTCTGGGCCTACCCTCTTTGAGAGATGGCAGCCCTAAGTGTGATGCATATTGAATGGAAAAATAAATATTATAATTTAATTTTGCTTAATAAATTTAATTTATCTCAATTCTTCAATGCACCCACATAAATGAAATCAGATTGTTATCAACAAATTGTGGCTTCACTATGATAAATAAGATATTGCTTGAGGTCGCGTTGTATGCTGTCTATATTACTCTATATAATGTAACATGAAATATGTATCACCAGTATATTGGTAGGTTAAGTGAATGCACGTGTTACATGCAAATGTTATATGTGCAAACGATGCATATCATTGTATGTGAAATATTTATTGCTTTATGAAAATATAACATTAAATGTATCTACTGTTAATATTGGCTTTTTATTTGTCTTGCCCTTGAAATCCTCAGTATTAAAGAATATTTATTTTAAAAAGAATCTGGTTACACAGACCTGGGGCCTGAGTCAAAATTTTAATTTGGTATTTCACACATTTAGCCATTAATTTCGATGATGCCATCTATGCAGTATTTAATTACTTATTTTTGCCCATCATTTGAATTACATTACGTTTGCGCCAGGCCTGGGTTTTTTCCATACTAAATGAGCATTCTCCTTTGAACCCAACAGCTCCCACTTACCTCAAGCAAGGCCTAGGATTACTGAGAAACAAAGAAAAACACCATATACTAAGAATGGACTTAGACTGAATACTGTTGTGAGATCAGACATATCGCCATAGCTGCCTGGCTGATAACATTTCTTATCCAATAGAGTTGTGTATGTATGGACTCAGGTATGGAGCTTGTTGTTGTAAAGAAAACAGCAGGAAATGATTCTTGTGTATTGTATTTTTAATAACAATTACAATGCTATTTAGAAATAAATTTGTTTTCAGACTAGATTAGCAAACTATACAGAATGAGTCACAGAATAATACTAACATTAATATTAATATGTATGCATTTGATTGTAAGAAGTTCATCGCAATACATTTATTATAATATTAATTATTACAAATACATAGAAGCACAAGCACAAGTGAATTGGATCACAAGAAATTAATAAAACGTATACTTGTTATAGTCTGCTCTCGAGATTCACAGATTCTACATTCACAGATTCTACATTCACAGTTCTGCCGTCCTAAGGAAGAACCACGTTAAACCAAAATGTTGAAACTGAGTTAATTGTGAAAAACGTCTTGTGTAGTCCATATAACTCCATACATTTGCATGACATTGATACTAGCTTGAAAAGTAGGGGTTGCGTATGGAAACTCAGACTTTTTGAGATTGAAATAGATGGACTTAAGGTGGAAATACTCATTTCAATGGAAAACCATTGGAAAACTAAAAACCCAACTATGACATCAGTCATTTCTCGCGGCGTTAAGATTCAAAATCATAAATGTTAAAAACAGCATTTTTTTTAACTTTTTAGATTTAATTTCGCTTCATTCATAAAAACTTTTACAGTCATTCCCTAGATAAAGGTTCAATGTATCTACATTATTTTTTTCCAAAGCATATTTAGTAAACTTGTCGATATCAAAGGTCTCTTGTTTTATGTAATTTTTTGAAATGTCTATAAGCCTGCTCTTAATGTATTTAAAAGCCGTGTATCTAAATTAATGTGAATAAAGCTATTTTTTAGTAATTTCTTGTAAACATTTTTGCAACCTCAATATGTTTTCTAAAAATGTAACAACCTGCGAATATCGAGAGCATACTGTAGTCAATGCTGTAAACAACAAAAATACATTTAATTACCTACATGTGTAAATAATTTGAGCATCTGTTAGTGTTGTATGGTGTGTGGAAAAAAAATAATATAGTTTATATGGGGTGCCTAACCAACACCATGGATTTAATAAATAAAAGGACACATGTTTATATTTGTTAATTCGAAGCACACAAGCCTGCACCCATGAATAACATCACCACCCTGATTGGTGACGTCACCTTGTATCGGTGACAAACACCTTTTCTCGGTGATAAACACTCGGGCTACGTAATATTTTTTCCCATATATTTTCTCCCAATCTTGGTGACGTCATCATCCTCAAATGTCAGTTGAGCCAGGCCTGTATGACAATATTGCGTCTGGCCTCGGTTAATTGACTGCAATAATAATATTTGAGCGAAATCTTCAAATGCACTTTCATAATATGTAATGAAAAGTTTAAAGGATTTAAGGTAGGTACCTGATTTTGTAAATGCCTTGTACCTCATTAAATCATTAAACATGATTTTTACTATGTAAATGATTACTATGTATCTAGCATCCACAGAACAATTCACAAAAAACGAGAGATGTCTAATGTAAATTGAACTGTTTTTCCTATCAAGGAATACCTAATCAAGGATTTGAGTTATACCTAAATTATTTTAGTTATGGAACCGGAATTCATCTGCATTGCACAGATGGAAATACATTACAGATTTTCCTCAACAGAGACAAGAGGCATCTTCATTCCAGCCAAAGCAGACTTGTAAGTGTTGGAACACCCATTCTGCTCCCTCCCCAAGGGAGTTCACATAACGCTACATTATGTGACCGAAAATGCCTCTCGTCTCTGTTGAGGAAAAAAACTGTAATACTGATTGAATTACGCTATTATGAATTATATATTGTGTTTTTCTGTTTTGTGATGAAAAATTCAATATTTATATATAAAAAAAATCATGTATTTGTAAAATAACAGAGAAATCTTACACTTAACAGAAAAGTTTCGCCAGTCAAATAAAATGTTAAATTCAACAAAATTAGTTTGTATTAAATAAAAAAATCTTCTTTTCAACTGTATGCCAATTTTTGCCATTTTTTAGTGACTTCTGTTAAAAGGTTTTATGACGTGCGACACTTTTTCGTCAAGTGTGCGAAATGTAAAAAAATTGTACGTAAATTTTATGCAATAATCCATATACATAATAAAATGTAAACAAATCAAGTCTTTAAAAGAATTGTAAAAAAAAAAAACATTAAAAATCTTCAGTCCTTTGGAAGGAGTCTCGACAATCGTAACAAAATAAAGCTTAAATCGTAAACAAGATAAAAAATGTAAAATGTAAAAAATAATTAAGGTAAATAAAATACAAGAAAAAGTAGCTATGGACTGATTTGCTTCTAAGCCACACATAAGAGAAAGTTTAAAGGTAAAAAGTGTATGAGAATTATCCTACAAGTAAAAAAATATTTTATATACATACTAATAGTATAATAATATATATTTCAATACTGAAGCACTAAAGATGACTGCCTACTTACATTTATATGATTTATAGCACAACAAATTGAAAATCTAACTTAAGCTACAATGACAGCACGATATTTATTTAGGTATATAATGATTACTTGCGAATTCAATTTATAACTTTTACTCAAATGTTTTTTTAACAATGTCACTATGGAGAGACCCTGATACTTTTCTATTTTCCTACTTTCAAATTAGATTAAAACCAATAAAAAAACATTAAATGCTCTTAAAGGTAGACGACTGAGTTCTGCACACAATCAAATACTAGTGTCGGTCTATCTAGGGACCTCACAATACAAGTAAAGTATTGATACTTTCTTCCGATACCAAGTACTTTTTGTACTCGATACTGATGATCTTCTGAACTCCGAGAGACCCAAACAAACAAAAAGAACATGATTTGGGATATACCTAAATTACTTTAGGTATGGAACCGGAATTTATCTGCATTGCACAGACCGAAATACATTACAGTTTTTTTCTCAACAGAGACGATTGATGTGATGGAATGGGTGAATGTTCTCTGCTCGTAAGCGTCGGAACACCCATCCTGCTTCCTCCCCAAGGGAGTTTACATAACGCTACATTATGTGAATGAATTCGTCTCTCTCGTCTCTGTTGAGGAAAAAACTGTAAAAAGAACATGGTTTAACATAGTATCCGATATAATATTAGAGTACAAATATTATTTAATATGTAGAGTAGGTATTAGTGCAACATATAAATACGTAAAGTGTATGAAGTATATTGTGTAGTTAATATTAGGGAACCTATATAAATGTAGGAAGACTTAACTTGACCGCCGCCATTTTCCAACCTAGCATTTCCGCTAGGTTCGCCACTGTTGTTCTATGTAAAGTACGCTAATTTAACATTTAATTACATAGGTTATATTCCATAGGTAATTTCCACACTGATTATACATAATGAGATGCAAAAATCACCAGGTCTCATGCAATTGTGGACAACCAACATGACACGCAATCATGTGTTTGCAGCTCTAATGGCGTCCACCATAGATTTGTCATAGATAATAGAAGGGGCTCAATGTTCAATAGTTCTCCCCACCTTTATATAGGTTCCTTAGTTAATATGCATATCATAATGTTTGATTGAAATTTTTTAATGTATAATTGGGTAATATAATATTCATTTATATTTTAGTTAAAAATATAAGTATTTTTATATATCATACATATATGCATTTTTTATCTTTCCATATCAAATCATACTCATTTATCACATTGTATCCTTATTTATAATAAATAATAATTATTATCTACATGCTGAATAATATATTTATTCAATAACTTTGTATTGGAGTTAGCATAAATAAAATATTTTTGGCTAAAATAATAAAGTTAAAATATTTATGTTAAAGCTTTATAAGATTTTTTTTCCTATACACGAAGTAATACAAAAATAAACCTCCTAATAAAGGATGGAACCGTTAAGTGATTTACAAAAATTAGTGCTAGTATTTGATCATTTGGCATAAATGTGATGAATATATTACGTATAAAATTAATTGTTAAATAAATAATGCAATGGATGTATATACAATATAAGTTAGGCTCATATACTTTTATATTAAGTACCTAGATGCTGTACTCAATGCTAGTAGTGAAGTATGTAAACTGGTGCCCACAAACTGTCAAAACGTATGGAAAATTTTGACAGTTCGTGGGCAACGTTTTCGAAATTTTGTTCTCATATTTAAAAACTGTATTAGTTTTAACATTATTTAGGAATTAAGCGATAGTCTTAAAGATGACATAGTTTTTACTATTGATTTCTTGTTAATAGTGTGAGTTTTGCTACTCTAAAATACCAAAAAGTACCGAGTGTGAAATTGCGTCACTTTTTTTCTATTGAGAGTCAGACGTCTAGTGTGTACTTAATATAAAAGTCTACGGTCAGGCTTTATAAAAAAATTACAAAAATTCTAAATAAATAATAAGTAAGTTTAAAAAAGAAACAGAATTTGATACAAAATAATAATTATGCCATGCACCATTGTGTTGTCGTAGGAAAATTAATATCATTTAATACAAATATCCATAAAATATTTAAGATATCCTTTGATTTTTTGTCATACAAATAGCTTGCCGTTCTGCGACAATTGCCATCATTTCATTTATAATGGCACTCTCTCTCTCGTGGTTAATATCTGGAATGAAATTCATGAAAATTAAATTAAAGTACGCACGTAGTCTCAACATTGGAGAACAAATATCCACCAAAATTATCACATAAAAATTAAACATTATTCGTCAATTGTTAAAAGTGTATACTTCTACACCTACTGTGATTTGAGCCTAATGTGAAATTATTTTAAACTGTCGAACGCAGTCATAAAACGTGTGACCGAGAAGGGATGACTACCTGCTTTATTCGCACTTATGACTCTGGTATAAGTGCGAATAAAGCCTTCTTGAATCCCTTCTCGGTCACACATTTTATGACTGCGTTCGACAGTTTAAAATAATTTTACTGTAGGACGTAACTTGAATCGACAGCGATATGTACTGTGGTGAAACTCTCAAATTATTCCATACACTGTATTAGCCATACATAATATGTAATGGATGGATTTATCTCCTATTGGCAATATCTTCCAACCAGCCCCACCCACTGTGATCAAAATTTTGCTTATTGTTTTCAGAAATCAACACAAAATGTCAATTGTTAAGAAATTCTCTCAAATAACTCTTTGTTTTCATAACTTTATGCACCTGAATACCAAACTTTGCGTTGTATGTAAAGTATAGAACAGAATTTACTCACCATTTCCCGCATTATAAAGATCCCGGAGCTGCAATCGTAACTCTTCATGTCTTTGCTGTAGGAAAGTTTCGTGGTCATGTAAAGACTGAGAATTACGTTGTCTTTTTAAGTTTTCGCTGTATTTATTAAGGCACGAACAATTAGTGTGATTATCTGCTTTCATACTTGATCTATCTTGTTGTTCATTGTTATACTTTGGACTAAGGAATTCAAACTTATGTGTTGCCCCTTGTTCTGCTTCAACCATTTTGACTTGAATTTCGTTTAATGACTTACACCTAAAACAAATAAGTGATTACTACAGTAGAGACTCGCTAATTCAGCACCCTAAGCCACTGCTCCCTCCACCCCCGCCTCCTTCTCCGTTTCTTAGTCTCAATTAATGACTACATATTTTATGATAAATTTTGTTACCACGTTAAATGCCGACGAAACACATAATTATGAAAATTTGCATAAAAACTTTTTTTCGGTATTCAATGAACTTTAATGTGAAACGTACCCAAATAAGTTAAACATGAATCGGCTGTTGAATTCCATAATTATAACAAAAAACTGTGTTGAAAATATTTTTAAGAATTTTCTGAAATTTGGAACCTACAAATTTTTTTTTATGTAAAAATTTACCTTTTCCTTGGCAGTGGTAAACGGCTGCTTCTTATTCCAAGCATTTCATTCTCAGGATGTCGAAGACCTTGTTCTAATGGGAGAGAAAAAGAGGAAACAATATATTAATTAAAAAAATTAATAAGCCCATGGGGGTTCTACCAATAAGACCCGGTTGCTCGACAAATGATTTTGTCGGCTGATCACGATAAGGAGACAGAAATCGTTGCTCAAAACAAAAGTAATACGTAAGATTCCTTACTATCCGTTTACCGCTGCCGCCAGGTCCAGTAAACGCATGGTAACAACGTGTACTGGCGTACTATACTGCTAGATGCGTTCTCTGTTACCTAACATTGCTGCTATCTTTTGCGCATGTAACAAAAAACGATGCGGCAAACAAAACGTCAGTGCACGTTAATATAGTTAGCTATTTTTTACCTGGCATCATTGGTATTTTGAAGCAACGCATTTAATACGTTTACTGATCAGTAACGCCAATGGTAATCTACTGTTCTTATCGTATTTCGAGCAACCGGCCCTAAGTGTGGCATTAATTTATGTAGGAAAATAAAGCAGCTTACCGTTGTTTGTATAATTTCTTGGCAATGGCGGAATAGGAGGTGGTATCTCTACTGGAGTATTCTGAGTAGGTTCCTAAAAGAAAATTCAACAAATTACATATAAAAAAAAAAAAGAAAAAAAAAGTTAATAAACTTGTCCTGGGACTGTTTTAGGCTCACATTTTTTTCAATATTTTTTCGTAAGAGTACACTAGTTGCGTGAGATTAAGAGTATTTTTTGTAGTATGAGACAGTTTAACTACACGCAAGTCCGTTCACGGAGTTATAGGAGGATTAGTGAGCGTACAATGAACAAGAATGTACATAGATGCATTAGGCAGGTATATCTGCCCTTTACGAACACTACAAAAAAGGGTCTTAAACTCGCGAGACTAGTGTACCTACTGTAAGTGTCAGGTTTTATAAAAATTTAAGCTTAAAGGGCATTTTGAATCCTTTTTAGCAAACTCCAGCTTCTGTTGAATGTACTATAAAGAAAGCTATTGTCTTATAATTGTCAGATGGACCGATCTGTTGACCAGATCCTCAAGGATGGACGCATTCTGAGTAATAGGAATCGGAGAGTGTGTATGACAAATTGCATGAATGTGATGGAAGCTAGAGTGTGTGTAGGGATAGGGCAGTCTGGCGCTCTGTCCTCTCTGCCTACCCTGCAATGGACGTGGCATGAGGGTATAGGTAGATAGACACTGACATTTTATCTCGCTTTGAATAATTTTATAAAAAATATTGATCAAAATAATTATACTAAACACTAATTAAATCTAAAAACAAACCATAAAACCACAAATAAAAACAAATTAAGCATACATATTTTGAAATTGAAACATAAAAAACATTCAACATATAAATACTTGCAAACAAATTACAAGTACCTACCTAACTGTTAACCACTGCATTATTAATACTATACATATTTATATTACTATTACAATTGATAAAACATGCATAATATTCAAAACTATGGAGAACTCCAGACACTGTCAATTCAGTAAGAAGACAGAAGTATGGAAAGAGGGGGTTTAGGAAAAAAAATCAGAGGCGTTATTTACTATTTTTTTTAGAAAATTATGCAAGATGCAGAAAATCATTCCCTAGATAAAGATTCAATGTATATACCCTATTTTTTCCAAAGCATATTTAGTAACGGTTGTTGAGATCCGAGATCTCCCGTCTTTGATTTTTTTTTAAATGTCAATATGCCTACTTTTAATTTTTTATATCAATATATTCAATATATCACACACAAAGTAAAAACTACAACAAGGAATTTTTAGGAAAAAGCAACAAAACGTAAAGATTCAGTCCACTACTTGTGTTGATGAACGAATCTGTGAATAATCAGGACCTAACACAACAACATGCTACAAGACTAAATAAAACAAATATGTAAGAAAATACACAGACACAACTAAACATCAACAAACTGAACATATAATGTTATTAAACATGTCTTACTGGTGAGACGGATCGATCCAAATTAAAGCACGACTGAAAAAATATTGTGCCATTAGTTCTCTTACAAAAACACTTTGGGCGATAGAATGTTTCCTTTGAGTACCAGAACGGAAAACAAACAGATAATATTAACAAGGGAATGAAACAGTGTTAGTAAATAGTGTTGGCTTACAAGTCAAACTTATTGTCGCATAAACTGCCACTTGACATTTCTCTCTTTCTCTGGCCATGATGTAGGATTAATACATTAAATGTTATAGGTGAAGTTGCCATCACCCTCGCTAAGGAAATGTATGGAATAACAGTTCCTTAACAATGAGTATGACGGACCACGTACTATATTCTGTTACTGAGTTGACAGGAGTGATGGTCCTATTTGATCATTATGCTATGTTGCCAACTGTTACAGCATGGCTAGAGTACCTACTCTAGGAGGTGGTGTCACATATTATAGTCAGTTTTGAGTTAATAATACTATGGAAGAGATCACTGACTAGTGGCTGGCACTGACACTGACTTTGAGGGAGTGTAAAAAAAAATGGACCAGAAAATGGAGCGGCAAGAACAGGATCCTTAATCCTTGATCTATCCGCAACAACAATCAATTGATGGAATTCGGTACTCATAAGTATACAAAAGCCTGCTTTATCATATTACCTTTTGGTTATCATTTATTCTCTCAACATGCCCAAACCATGCCTAGAAAATAGTATAATATAAAAATGACAAATGCTAATAAGGTGCTGTGGCCAAGAGATGGCGTTAGTGTTGAACCTTTGGAGACAGGATATTGAGGTGTCTTGGTGGCACTTTACAAGATGGCATTTGTTGAGCGTAGATGTGTATTATATTGATGTGAATTGATGCTATATTTAAATTACGAAATTACAAGTTTAAAGTTATCTAAAAGTGTTATATTTTGATGCCCTGCCTGTTTACATAAAGTTTGGACTTGTAAGCCAATCATGAAATGTTATTTGCATACAAATATAATTACTAATACTCACTTGTGATTTGCTCTTTAACTTATGTCCTTGAGATATTTTTGTTCGTCTATCATCAGACTGATAAGAATTCCCCGGTGAATCTCGTTTCCTACTGAAGAAATCTGATACAGTTTTAATAATACTTTTTCTCCTTTCGCCGTCCCTTGTTTTGGTTTTCTTAGAGTTATCTAACGAAAAGAAGTTTGGATCCGAGACACACATTGTGTTGTAAGATCCATGTCCTTGATTCACTTCTTTATCGTTTGTTGTATTCCTCAACGATTCAACATGCTGGACCAACTTTCCGGAGAAGTCATTCAACGACAACTGACGGAAGCCAGGGACGATTCCGGTCGGATAATTATACGACATGTCAAAATTATTATCCACAGATTTCTCTTTTCCAACTTTCCTATCCAAATTTTTCAATTTACTTAAATGTGACATATTTTCTTCCTTCACAGACTGATGGATGTCTGGTAGAGAAAATGCTTCCGAGTTACTTGGGTAGATTGGCTTTGGATTGTCGAATGAAAGTAATTTGAAAGATGTTGTGTAAGAAAGAGGGGAGCTTTTCTTTTCTTTGGGTGTAGATTTTTCTATGGGTAACTCTTTTTTAACATCAGATTTCTTAATCTCCACGTCATTAACAATTGGTTTGGTGTTAATTTTATTCTCTGAACGATTGTCTTCTTTAGTATAAATGGGACTTCGACATCGGCGCTCTTTCCTGTCGGATCGTTTAGACATTTTGTCCATGACCAACTGATAAATCAAATCTTTTTGTTTTTCCTTTTCTTTAGTAATTTCTTCTAACTTCCTAAGAGTTCTGGGTGACTTGCATTGTTTCTTCATATCCTTCAGTTCGTTGCTATCTAAAGAGCTTAAATTAGTTTCATTATTATTAATATTGTTACCAGAGTTGTCAGCTGATATACAGGGACTCTCTTGAAGTTCATTATTATCAAAACTATCCAAGTACGCGCTGGCATTAGAGTCTTCCTGATATTTCTCTGGTTGTTGTGTTTCTAATTCTATATATTCTACTTCAGTTTCATTATTTAGTTCTTGGCTAACTTCAGGTTCAGTATTTTTATTAAATGATTGTTCCATTGCAGTATTCTCTATTTGCTTATCCTCTTCTGTATAATTATTATCACTATAATCTTTATTTGAGGCACAGTGTTCATTAATTGCTTCCGTCACTGAACTATTATTATCCACTTTATAAGCATCCACATCAATATCAACAAACTCTACAAACCCTGTATTTACTACATCATTCACTTTCACTATAAGTGAATCATCATTTTCTAGCAAACTCTCCTCAGACCCTGTGTCCATGAACTCAATGTCTGAATGATCTCTCTCCAACAGATTAATATGCTTTTTTTCATTTTCTTTACCACACACATGTTCACTATCATCGTTCAAATCAAATTTATATTGCTTCCTGGGATCACTATTTGGCAACTTTCTGTTATTAAAACACAAAGCATCGTTTGAATTTCCCTCCACTGCCCAATCCAATGACTCATTGTCTGTGAAGAATGCTGTGATATCATTTCCAGAATCTGAGCTAGACAAAGGTTGATTTGAACTAAGTTTACTATCAGATTCTTTTTCCTTTGGTAAATTACACTTCACAGTATTCTGTTGTCCCAGTTCCTCATCAGACTCAGGCCCAATATATTCCCCATCGATCATCATAAGACTGTCGAGTTGCATGACTTCCCCACAAGGTTTCATGATCTCAACTCTTGGCACAGAGATGTTACTGTGAGTATGTTGCTGATTAGACAAGTCATCACTTGATGATCCCATACTATACAATGAGTCAGAGTCTATATCTGTACCCGATGGTTCATCAGTCTTCTTAATATTCTGCCACGGAATTTCTGGAACATCTATTTTAAATACAGGGCTTTGTGGTGATTTGACTGATATTTTGTCACTTTTGATTGTAGACTGTGGAGTTGTAGATAATATAATGTCACTAGACACTTTCTTAACATTTTGTCCATTGATGGTTGCAGTACAATCAGAGCCTGATGTCTCTGCTCTAGGTGAAATAGTACTGGACGATTGTGACGAATTACTTTGTAAAACATTCAATTTAGATTCTTCACCATTAGGACTCTTAAGTACAATGGGTGTGACTGACAACTGATTAACTTCTGTCTCCATAGAGGGAGTCTTTGAGACACTATTTGGAGAGAGTAATCCTCCTGCACTGCGACGAGATGCATTCTCTAAGAAGGCTTGCATGGAGGGACTAATGTCGGATGCTGGATTTAATAGCTTTTGACATTCTGATATTGTGCTATGAAATTCTTTGAATTTGGAATCAAGCTCTGACGCTGAGTCGGATTTCTGTAAAGCGGAATTCATTTGTGGGCCCAATAAATACTTCTTCTTTAATTCTAAAGCCTTTTTAGTTGCAATACCACTGGTACTCTGCGTTCTGCTCAACAAGTAATCTCCTGGACGAGATATTGTAAGAGGACGGTTTATTGTAGTAAATAAAGGTTTGAATTCTTTCTCTACATCCTGTTTTGGTTCTAGCACTTTCCTTTCATTCTCAGCTTTCTTCATTTTCTCATAATGTTCTATTGCAATATGTTTTTTCCTATATTCGATGAAAGGATTTGAACTTTCAATAGTTTTCGTTGACTTTGTGTTGTGATTATTAAAAGCGATAAATTTCTCTCGTGTTGGCGTCGGTTCATCTTGAGCAAACTCACTATCAGTTGACACTTCCGTTGCCGAATTTTCCGCTTCGGAATTTTTCGAAGTTGATTCGGTCTCGGCCTAAAATGACAACATCATACAAAATTAACAAATACACCTACAAAGAAAATGTGAAACACTATTATACATAATTTCTTATAAATAAATCATGTATTATAAATCACAAACAAACGTTAAAGGGGAAACCACAACAAAGGATTAAAACTATGGACTGTATTTGCCAATTAACTGTCTTAGAATAGGACACAGTTTAATCGTTAAATTTAGGTACGGTAGGGAATCATTTCTAAAGGGTTGTTATTGAACACCAACATAACGAAAAAAAAAACTATTAGATAATTTGGATGACAAAGTTGATGGATTGTTTTCTCATACGCCATGCAACAAAAAAATAGGTAGATTCCTTTGTGGAAATCTACCTAGAAGGTAAATTGACATTGAGTGGTGTTAACAACGGACATGTCAGGTTAGTGCACACAGCATTCTATGTTATTTTAAGGCATGAATCATCACTGCGCTCTCAAAATCATTGTTACCTTACATGTCCGTTGTAAACTGGAGAAATGTGTCCTTGATTTAAAAATATCTTCAGATAAAAAGCATTAAATTTAGACTTTATTTTATTTTTAATTTTAAAGTTATATTATTATAAAATAAATGTGACTATATTTTTAAATTTTATTTCTTTGTGGTAGACTCATCGGAGTTAATTTTTTTCGTGATTTTTTTATCTGTTTGACTCTGGTTTTTAAAATCGGGGAAATATTTTGTTGGTAATTCTAGTCGACTGATTGTTGAACTCATTCCATACACGGCAGATAAAAGAGCATCATTGGTTTTTGGTTTGGCTAATATTGACTTTGTCCCTGACACTTTCTTTGGTTTGGATGTAGAAGGCTTACTCTCAGGACCAACTACATCTTGATTAGTTTTAGGTTTGTCTGTTGCTTTTTTCTTGAATATTTTTGGTTTCTTTGGTTCATTCCCGTTTTTCACTTCAACTTTTTTATCTGTTTCTTGCATTTTATTTCCACTGAGCTTCCCTAAAATACTAATTGGTGGCTTTTTTTCTTCGGGGACTTGTTTTTTGTCCCGATTTGGTGGAAAATATTTCATCTTATGTTCAATATCATTGGAGTCTTTTGCGAAAACTCTCGATGTACTTATTTGTGACTGAACATTTTTTCGATTACTATCGTAAGCAATTTTATTGTATATCTTATCTAAAGTTTCTAATGAAATTTTTTGTCCTGAGGTCAACAAGTAATCAACAGAATACAAATCAGGGGGGGCTTCGGGTTCTTCTACCTCCTTTAATAGGGCACCAGATTTCTCAGGGACTATAATATCTTTAGGTTTCTCTTCACTCTTAGTATTTTCAGTCATAAGTTCCTCGAAAACATCAGCTTCATTCTCATCATTATACGACTCAAATAAATCACTGAATCTATTAGTCAATGCTGGTTTATTTGTTGGAATACGTAAGTTGACATTACTATTCAAATCTGAAGAATCAGAGAGCAAAGATTTTGAATCAGTTGTATTTGCTGTTGAGGTAACATTTGATAATTTGGACGAAGCCATAAGTAATTTCTGCTGTTGATTGATGTGATCAAGAACATCTGTAACTGAAATGGTTTGTGGTTTGGTTGGTGTAATATTTTCAATTCTTGTTTCTAATTCACAGATATTACTGTCAGAATCACACGATGACATTGAGAGTTCATTGTCTGATACTGCGGATACAAAACTCAAGTCGTCATGAGACGAGCTAGAGCATTGGGAGATGGAAGGAACGCGTACTGGCAAAGACTGTAATGAACTTTTATCAACATGTTCTGTAGTATCAGGGTCAACACTTTTATCAACAGTATCATTAGCATCTACAATATCACTTGCCACGTTAGTAATTTCAGTTATTTGGAGTAAATTGGTTTGTGAATTGTCAATCACGTCAATATTAATATTAGGAATGAAATTCTCATTAATTGCATTTGAGTCTGATTCAGTATTACCAGTTACAGTGTCAAAAACTTGACTTTCAGTTGACTCTGGAGCAAGACTTGAAAGCTCTTCAGTATCTTGATCTTCAGTATTACCAGTTACGATATCAATAACTTGACTTTCATGTGACTTTGGAGCAAGAGTTGAACCTTCGTCAACCACTTGACGACATTCAACCACGTTGTTGATATTACCAGTTACAATATCAATAACTTGACTTTCATTTGACTTTGGAGCAAGAATTACAAGTTCTTCAGGAACCTTATGATCTTCAACATTACCAGTTACGATTTCAATAACCTGACTTTCATCTGACTTTGGAGCAAGAGTTGAAACCTCTTCAATCACTTGCTGACATTCAATAACTTTGTTAACATTACTATCACCAATAACATCTACAGTTTTAGTATTTGTTTCACCATCATCAACCGTTTGACTCTTAGTAATGCTGGTATTATCTTCCATAATAACTTTCTCAGGAATCTCATTGGCTCCTGTAGAAACATTTTCATTTGTTGGAGACAAATTATTATCCACAATAGAAATGCTCTTATTTGATTCCAAAATTACTGAGCTCTCTAATGAAATATCTGAAGAAATTATGACATCTGGATTCACATTTGGTGAATCAACTTGAGCTGTGATTTCCTCGCATGATTTCAAACCAACGTCAATATCTGGTGATTCACAAGAATTTGAAACTTTATCCGGTATAATATCACTCGGAATTAAGTCACTGGGTTCATTTGGTACATTTTCTTCCAACTGAGATTCAAGATTTTTAATACCGTCATCTAATTTCATAGAAGCATCGAGTTCAGTATTGATTTGCTCAGTTGAAGTGCATTCTATCTTTGTATCTGCTTGTTGTATTTCTTCAATTTTTCTATCAACCAATTGTATAGTTTCTGAATCATTAGTCTCAATATTTAAGTTTGTATCAACATTGTTTAGATTAGTATCTGGTGGAGTTGAAATTGTATTATCTATGGATTCAGAAGCAACAGACACAGATGAACTTTCACAAACAATGACATTAGAGGAATCGCATTTTAAAGAATCTTGCGGCGGTTCTATGGTGGTATTATTTGAATCTACAGCAGTCTGAACTAACGAATTATTTATTAAAGGTACAGTAAGGGTATCGGAAGATTTATTATTTTGATCTTGTATTTCTTTATTATTATCTACAATAGTTTTAGAAAAATCTTTATCGGGTGTTAATGTTTCTGCGACAATACTGTCAAACATTGTGTCGATATCAAAATCATTATTTAATTGTAAAGTTTTAGTTATTTTGGGAATCGGGAGTATTTTTGTATTATCATTGATTTTTTCAATATTTTCATTTGTGTTAGAAAGTTGTGAGACCTCAGTGTCTGTCGGAGTTGGACTTGGTGGGGGATCTTTGAGTGCGACTTCACGGCGTCTTTCTTCTAGCGCAGGGCCCCAGGCACCTGATATCACTTCGTCCTTTTCCGCTTCCTCTTCTAAAAATTAAACAACATTTTTTTATTTATCTTTGACTTGATCTCAAAATCAATGGATGTATTCCCTTTATAGAACACCACGACCAAGTGGTACATATAACTACCATGTGATTAAAGGCTGGGAATTCATACATTTTTCTGTGAAACAAAATGAATCTTATGTCATAAAAACGTGGTCAATATAGTGCAGTGGTAAATGAGACCACTGAGTGTGAAGTTCGTGCATTTATAATATGACAGCTAAAAAAAAAGGATTATGCTGGATTTCACCAACTTTTTAGGTGAGGAATAGTGAGATAGGAGCCACTTAGCGGAAAAATTGCATGAAAATTAATGATAAGTGGCTCCTACCTCAGCTATCCTCACCTAAGAAGTTGGTGAAATTCAGCATTAGCCTCTTCATCAGTCATTAGCCTTTTAGCTGTCAAATCATAAACACACGAATTTACACTCGATGGTAGTTTTAATTACCACTGCACTGTACTGACCACATCTTTATGGCATAAGATTCATTGTTAGAAGAAAAATGTATGAATTATGATACTTATAAAAAGTGGTAGTTACATGTACCACATTGTCTAGATTTGCTCTATAAAGAGTTACAAAGATGTTTTAATGTCTACTCACCACCAGAACTATCCTTATAACTTGTCTCAGGTGACGGTGCGTAGAGTTCGTCAACTTCACCATCTTCGTCATCGTCATCATCATCCTCGTCATCGTCATCGAAATCATCCGATTCGGTTGCACCTAAATCTTAAACAGAAAAAGAAAGCAATTGATATTTCAATATTTTTCTAAAAGAATTGAAATCAGAAATATCGAATTAGGTATTTACTAGAAATTAGGTATGAGGTGGTTCATAGCTTGGTTGGTAACGAGCTCGACTCTTAATCCGGTAGGCACGGGTTCGATCCCGATGCCGACTTACTCCACTTCACGACACAAGCCTTTCAAGCTTACTGTAATTTAGTATTGGTTAGGCAGAATCAACTATTCTTGAAGGTACAAGTGTTTCTTGTAACTGACTTTTAAACCACTGATGGCTCAATTGGTCAAGAAGTGTTTTCATGGGTTGGATGCGAATTTTTTTAACTTTGTAATATGTTTTGAACTTACCACTGGAGGAAGAATCGTCTTCTGAAGAATTTTCATCATAACTGAAACAAAATTATAATTGAAGTAAATTGATCAACAAAGTTCTTTGCAATATTTAATGTTAATATTATTTGAGATATACTTAAATTATTTTAGGTATTGAACTGCATTTATCTGCATTGCACAGACGAAAATATATTTAAGTCCTCAACAGAGACGAGAGACATCTTCATTCACGATTGACAGCAGGATGTGGTGAAATGGGTAAACATTGCCCTGGGCATAAAGTGATCACTTAAGCCAGCCAAAGCTGACTCGTAAGCGTCGGAACACCTATCCTGCTTCCTCCCCAAGGGAGTTCACATAACGCTACGATATGAATGAAGATGCCTCTCGTCTCTGTTGAGGAAAAACTGTAATTGTTAGTATGTATTAGACTATCCAATTTCTTTTAGTTACCTTGTTTCATCAATGCTACCAAAGTTCTGATTATGCCACTCATCTTCATCAATAGGCAGAGACTCCTCAAGCTTTTCATTCCCGATGATAACTTCTACTCTTTCTGGTGTATTATCTGTGGAAAAGAAAAAGGAATATATGAATTATATGGACCCAACCATCGGGTTGCCTTTTTGTAATTAATTGTCACCTGGCAATTCAATGGACAATTATCGCACAAAGACAGAACACATGAAATTAATGCATAAAAAAATAATTAATTAATGAAATAAGTGGCTTCTGATGGGTAGCCGTTTCGCCTATTCACGGAATTCTGACAGATGGATGGACTGGCATTGGTGAATGTAAAGAGACCACATTGAGCCAGCCGACGATCAATAATAAGCCTGATGGAAAGTTCATCCTTTGCTGTATATCTGTTGATATAACTACTTGACCCATCTTGTTTTTAACATTGTTCGCAACTATTCGTTATTTTCTCTTCTACAGAAATAGTATGAGAGAATCAAACCCATTCTATAACAAAAAATGTGAACTTACCTCTATCCAGTACTTCCCCATCTGTGGGGACACTATCCATCACATCCAGGGGTTTAGTAGTCCCGGGCCCCAATTCCTCTATAATAGCACCACCCCTCTCCATTCCATAATGATGTACACAGAATAATTTGAAATTGTAATGACCGTCACGATCAAACATGTAATTCCTGAAATAATTAAAAATAATATCTTTAGATTGACGTTAGTGAACAATGTTTATCGTTTATAATATATCGTGTATTAGCATGTAAGTACCACTTTGTAAACATAACCTGTACCTGGACTGGCGCTAAGGCAACAATAGTCGCTGTTAAGCTGGTCCAGGTCTTTTATACTTTATTAAATAAATAAATATCTACACAGAAATAATACAAAAAATATCTATCCCGTCACTCTCTCACATACATCCTCCTTTGGTCATCCTGTCATCATTCAGTCTCTCAACATGTCCAAACATAAATAAATCTTTATAAGCGTACTTACTTAATTATTCTAGTCAATACACCCATATTACAATCACTCATTCTTCTTTTATCTATCTATCTGTACCCTCATGTCACGTCCCCTGCAGGGTAGGCAGAGAGGACATAGCGCTAGACAGCCCTATCCCTACACACACTCCTAGCTTTCGTCCCATTCATACAATTTGTCGTACACGCTCTCGGGCTCCTTTGACTCAAAAGATGTCCATCCTTGAGGATCTGGTCGACATGATCGGACCAGGCCAAGTTTCTATTCTGTATAGTGCCACTACATATTTCAATACAGTTAGATATAGAATAGAATATATCTAATACCTAAGACTTAGTGGGACGGTGCAGTAGGAGCATTTGAAACATTTCTTGTGTAGAACTAAACCTTCTTCCGGACTTATCTTCTCCATCAGATAAACATGATCGTCACACACATGACAAGCTTCTCTTTGTGGATGGACACTGACGGGCTTCGGAGTTTGCTGTAAAACAAGTATATTAGTGAAACTGTATTAGTTATAACGTTATTTAGAAATTTTAGCAACAGTTTTAAAGATGTTTTAGGTTTCATTACTGATATCTTGTTATAATAAAATTATTACAAACTGTCGAATGAAGTCATAAAATGTGACAGAGAAAGGACGACTACCTGCTTTATTCGGACCTTATGGCTCTGGTATTAGTGTGAATAAAGCAGGTAGTCCTCCCTTTTCTGTCACATTTTTATTATTGCGTTCGACAGTTTAAAATAATTTGATTGTAATAGTATGAGTTTTGCGACTCTCAAATACCAAAGAGTGCTGAACGTGAAATTGCGTCACTTCCTTTCTACTGAAAATACATGGAGTCAGACATCTAGGGTACTTAATATAAAAGTCTATGGTAACCACCAAACAAAATTGTAATTCCCAAATAATCTGTTTCAGAATGTCATCTGAAGCAAATATGTGTCAAAATTTGAGGTTCTGGGATATTCGGAAGTCACGCAAATATGAACTGAAAAATTTTGATGGAGACAACAACAATGACAGATGAAGTGAAACAAAAGTGTGGTAATAAAATTGAGAATAAAGAATACTACCTTAGTTTGCTGTGTTTGTGACTCGCTTGTACTGTCTTTGACAACAAACTGACCAACAAGCTGTGATACTTTGTTTTTCCCTCTTTCCCCAATGTCCAAAGTATTCCCATGTTTCAACTGATTATCCAACTTCTTCAGCGAATCGTCTAATTTCGCAAATCTCTTGTCGTCTTCGATATTCTGGGTAACGATTTTTCGTTTCCTTTCGACAAACTAAAATAAAAATACATATAAAAATGGGTATCAGATTTATTAGATGTCATATGAAGATTACAAGTACAGAAGAGTCTCAGTAATCCGCACTATTAAAAACTAGAAGGTGCCGGATTACCATCGGTTTATTGTTTTCCAATCATCCGTAGGCCCCATTCAAGGCACTTGGAATCGTCAGATTTACATATTAAACAAACATCACAAAAAAAATGTGATACATCAATTACACCAAAGAATGAAATCATGGTTACAAAACAAAACTTAAAACAAGTGTGGTTTACTTCAATGCAGGTCTGGATGTAAATTGTCAAGAACTACATTACTGGATTGTATAGGAAAATTTAAGGTAAATAAAATAAAGCATCACATATGTATATTGGAATAAGCAGATTCAGTGTGACAATTTGTCAAAAAATATGTAACCATTAATTGAGAGCGGTGGCTTGGCATTCCGGATTACAGGACATACCGATGTGCTAAAGTGCCGGATTAGCAAGACTCTACTGTAGTAATCTTTCACCTTCAATAATTAAAAAACAAAACACTAATGTTACCTGACTCTTATCCCATTTTGGGACCTTTTCCCTCGAATCTTTAGAGGTACCTGGCTTAGTACTTGTGATTTCTTTCTCCAAGCGCTGTATCTGCCAATCATTAGCATCTATTGTACCAATAGCCCTCATCAAGTCTGCAGGTTTTTTGTTAATCTGTCGTATGTCTACATGTTCAGAAGCTTTGTCAGTCTGCAAAGATTTATTAATTGATAGTAAAAGATAGTTGAAATACAGAAGTCAATCACATCTATGGAAAATATTATTTTCAACATCATGCATATTGTTAAACAAGTGGATTGCAGTCTATGAAACATATTTCAAGATGGAAGATACAAGAATAAAAAAATGAAAAATATATGGCGAACCTCTGAGGCTAAATGTTACATAAGAAAGCAACCACTTTATGTAAAAAAACAACAATAAAACAACTCAGAAAAAAATGTTAATTGATTTCAATGGCAAACTTTTAAAATCTCTGAGGAAAATGTCGGTAGAACACAATATGTAGCAGTTATGTCAGCAGGTATACAGCGAAGGATGGACTTTGCATCAATGAATGATCTTCAGCTGGTTTAATGTGATTATATTTGAGAGAAGTTCACCAATTCCAGTCCATCCAACCGCTGTAGCCTAAATCGAACTCAGAACCGCTATCCTAAAACAGCGGTATTCTACCACTGTGCTATGCAGGTTAGCAATGGAGGCGAGACGAAATAAGAGTGCAATCATCGCCCCACTAGGCATATGCCTGTCCCGGGGTGATGTGAATTGTAATTTTTGGGATTGGTATTTAGATAATATATTACCTACATTAATTTGTACCAATAGGTACTCTATGGGACTGATAAACATTATTTAAAAAGGGCTATTATAATACTAGGTATGTTAGTTTTATTTTTACTTCACAAAAACAACAATTTATTTTAATAGTCACTACTAACACAACATCAAAATGTTATGAAGCAATTCAGGATTAAGGAATATTAATGAGCAGCTGTCAACCAGTAGTAAGGGACTGCTCTGACCAGTAAGTATGTATCTAGTATACAGGTGAAATCTCCGTAAAGCAATGTTCACAGGATCAAAGGAAATGTTTCCTAATATTGAATGTATAGAAAATGACACGATTTTTTCTATCATATCAAAATGTTCCTTAGGTTTTAAAGTTTGAGACATATCTTATAGGATTGACACACGACAGAATACGCAACATGTGATTATAGCGTGGATTTGGTGGTGATTCGTCAATTGCTGGGTCCTGAGTCAAATGTTGGCATTTTACATATTGTCCATTTACTTGTAAATGGATCGTAAAACGCCAATGTTTCTGTCACATTTTGTGTTTTGACTCAGGCCCCTGCACTATACACAAAAATGTTTGTAATTTCATTCAAATTTTGATTCAAAATATTTCGTTAATCCGAAATCAGTTACAGTTACGAAATAATTTTGTTACTTCGTTCATTGCAAAGAGATTTGACCTGTATATAATGTTATGTTACAATCAAATGCAAATACTGGGTACACGAGTTAATCTTTAAGGCACTCTGCTGGGTACATTGACTCACTCTTGCGCTGAGCATTAGTTCCAAATGTTTTATTTTGCTCGTGATTTCTGGTGATCCTGCTGTCACGTTCATTTGAGATTTTGGTTGAGTGTCATCGTTTGTCAACAAGTACTCACTTTTCAAGAACATTTTTTGTGCTTCCAATATTTTTTGGCACAATTTGAATGTTTTCTTTTGGTCGTCGTTCTCAACGAGTTTCGACGATTTTTTGACAATCTCAAATAGCCTTCGTAAGTTATCCTGAACATTATGAGTAGAAAATATAAAGTAATCGGTTATTATATAAACTAAATAAAAAAGTAATTTTATAGTTCTGTAATAAACATCTCAATCATACAATAATAATTATCCCTTCGTGCCATGTCCTTTGCAGGTAGCCGGAGACGACAGAATGACAGACTGACCTATCCTTACACACAATCTTGCTTTTGTCACATTCGTGCAATTTGTCATACATACTCTCTGATTCTTTTTAGTCAAAATATGTCTGTCCTTGAGGATCTGGTCAGGTCGTGCTTGGACGAACAGCCACACTTCCTCACACCTCTGGGCTCACCCACGTATAGTTTTTTTGTCATCCTGTCTCTATTCATTCTCTCAACATGCCCTGTACATCTAAGTGTATTCACTTTCATACTAGTCACAACTGCCGTCTTATAGTCACTTATCTCTATAATAACCTCATTCCTTATCTTATCTTTCAGTGATCTCGCACACATTATTCTTAACGACTGCTACATTCAACTTTGATTTGTCCTTCTTTAACTATGTCCTTGTCTCACTAGCATACATGCAGGTTGGCACTATAATAAGACAGCATTGCTTTGGTAGCCACTTTGCTACTACTAACAATTGGTCTGAGTGCACCATATGTCCTAGTACCCAACAGCTTTCTTCTTTCAACGTCTCCATCATAGCGTCCATCTCTAGTAAACAAACTCCCCAACTTATTCATAAAATAAAACAATATATTTTGTAACTCACCACAGTTGGAACTTTGAGCATAGACAAATCCTTTCGACTCGTTGTACCAAGACTTCTTTTGTTACTTCTCTTCTTAATTTTACTCTTTCTAGTATCCAATTCTGAAAAAACAATATAAGAAATCTTTTAATATATTGTTGTCGCAGTGAAAAAGATGAAAAACCTTTTACAAACACCTGATTTATAGGATATTTGAAAAAGAATGAGAAAAGAGTGGTGGACTATTTTACTTTGATAGGATAAGAAATGAAGTGATCGAGAAGTCTATCAGAGAATTGAGTGAATATAAAACGGATGTCGTGACTAGAATGAAAGTGAACAAGTTGAGATGGTTGGGACATGTGTAGAGAATGAATGATGAAAGGATAATGAAGAAAATATACCTGGGAGAAAGAAGAGGTGTATGGAAGTGTAGCCATCCAAGAATCACGTGGCTCGACCATGATTACCAAGGATGAAGGTGTTTTGAATAAAAGGAATCGTTGAGTATGCAAGAGGAATTGCATGAATGTGACGGAGGCAAGATGTGTGGGTATGGATAGGAAATTTTGATGATCTGTTCTCTCTACCTATAGATAGAAAGAATTAGAATTTAATACTCACGTGACTCAAGAAGTGAATCATCTAATGTCGATGCAGATGAAAAGATCTGTGAAGAATCCTGGAAGAAACAAAGATAATTATAAAATAATTGTATTTAGTGCAGTTTGTAATTCTCTGAATCGAGGATAAACTTGAATACTTACTCTTTGTGAGCCACTTCGTCTCTTTAATGTTCCCTTCAGTCTGTTACTCCTTCTGTCAATCGATTTCTTTGTATCATAACCTGTATCGAACAAATTAAATATTGAAAAAAAAAACTAGGTATTATAATTTCTCAGGCAGAAAGCTCTCAGCTAGTTGACATATATGGGTAGGTGGCCAATACAAAACGATATATGAATGAAATTGGTATGAGATAAAATAGTATAGCTTCTTATTCTTAGCATAGGTCTTGTGGGCTGTTTTTTATGAGGGATTAGCCTCCTGAATAGCCGATTCCAAACTATCGATTCCCGAAGTTTTGCTGCAACCTTGGGGTCGACCATGAGACATTTTCAGTCTCGCCCATTTCTTGTACCATTAAACTCCTTACTCTGCCTGAGAGAGTTTTGCCAGATATGCTCCTGTGAAGTTACATTTCTGACACTCTTAGCAAGTTTTTTGTAATTAAAAAATATAACTTACGTCCTTCAAATGCAGGGTAGTCCAAGCTGGCATTAGCTGCATCTAAGTACTGAGATGAGTCCTAACAATCAAAGACAAAATAACAATATGAACATAAATACTATCTGGATCATACATAGATTATATAAAATTATTATCAGTGGTGAAAAAATGCTTACGAGTGAATGAGGTATTATAGGTATTTCTCCCTTAAAGTAGTTGTATATGTTTGAGAGATAGATTTGCATGTCTTTTTCACTAGGATCAGAAGATATCGTTATGCTCTCTATGTTCCTTGGTATACCTGGTGACAATATAATCATACAATAAGTGGAATGTCTAATAAACATAAAGAAATATGTCAGAACCCATAGTTTTTTTATCCTACTAGCTGAGTTGCTTGTACTTTGCAACGGCAAATTTGAATTGTGAAGTAGATCGACATTATGACACACACACATCGATTAATCTCCACAACTTTCTAGAGGGTTCTACGTTAGATAAGGCCTACAATTTTTTAAAAGGTTTCACAAAGTCGTCTTGTTTCCACAACCTTCCAGAAGATCCCACACAGCACTTGGATCCCCTCATCAGCAAAATTTCTCAAAAGGTTCTGCATTTCCAGAAGTTTCTACCACAAACTATTTTGTGTACCAAGTTTGGTCGAAATTGCTCCAGGAGTTCCAGAGTTATGGTGGAACAAACATACATCCATTTTTATTATATGTAAGATTTTATCTGTGTGCAAGAAATATAAATTTGTGATATCTTACCCAACATATCAAAGACATCTATTGCGATGGAGACGTTAGCTGTATCTGAACCAGCATCCACTCTTTGTGGATCCAGAATGTAAGGTCTATACTTCTCAATGACTCTACAAAGAACCATTCCATTGCGTAATGATTCATTTAGATCTGGAACCTCAAAGAACCTCAATAAGACCTCCTTGTCCACAATGTAATCTAAAAAAAACATTTGACAAATTGACAATTATGACTTCATTTTGTATTTCTTATAATCTTCAATAGGTATATTATTTATTTATTCATCTATCATCCTTATAGTTCAGTCATATTGCAGTTCTAAGTTGGCAAAATTAACAACATTTTGGAACCTATTGTGATACCTTAGGATGGGGTGTTTCAGAATATCAAGCGTCTGCACCCTCCCCCCACCCGACGCGATCCTCCCTTACCCAGCCAAATAGGCCCCTTATGTGGTTTCCCTCAATTTTTAGAAAAACAGTAAGAGATATAAGAAAACTGTCAGTGACAAAAATAGTCCTCAATAAATTCTCTACAAAAAAGGTTCCGACACATTTTTTGATAGGACTAGCAGTTTACCCGCAATAGCCGGTCATAATATAGTATTTTTTTTGTAAAACAAAGAAATATTTTTTACACTCTTAAATTCAAGTCAAGAGAATCTCAATTTAAATGCATGTAGAAAAATACTTTTATAATCAAATCGTAAAGCATTATAGATTATAGTTGGTTATAGCTGCATTGTACATACTTGTATACCCCTTATAAGCAGCAATCTTAATAAGCAAATAAACTATAGCAATTTTAGCTGACAATTATTAGGCTGGAAGACAAAATATGCGTATATTAAATTACCATATATAGATTTATCCTTCTTTTGCAGATTTGGAACTGGCTTGAATGTTTCTTCTACAAATTAATAAAAAAAACGCTTGTTATAAAGTGTTAATAAAGCAGAAATATAATATGATAATTAATAATGCAATGTTACAAGTTAATTTTCAATACTTGATAATACTTAAGCATCTATGATAATGTAACTATTGATTGTGAATGTATACAAACACCGCCACCTTGAGATTTCTCTCTTTCTCTAGCCATGATGTAGGATTAATACATAAAACGTTATAGGCGAGGTTTCAGTCACCCTCGCTAAGGAAATGTATGGAATAACAGTTCCTTAACAACGAGTATGACGGACTACGTATTATATCCTGTTAGTAGATTTGACAGGAGTGGTGGTCATATTTGATCATTATGCTATGTTGCCAACTGCTACAGCACGGCTAGAGTAACTACTCTAGGAGGCGGTGATACAGCGCATGTTAGTAATGTATTTTCATTACTTTATTATGAAGCTTATATAATTGAATGTACACTGGTCGCTGCTTAATATAATCATGGTGTTTGGTTGGTCTCAAATCACTCCATAGAAATTTACAAAAAAACATCACTTATTGTTAAAGAGAGGGAACTTTGCACCTAAATATTAAACTTTAATTCTAATTTACGAGTTAGTTACGAGTAGAACTCGATCTTGACTCTTTTTCGTAACCCTCGGTTAATATTACTGTTATTAACTCCCAATCTTTTGGTAACCTTGGGTTGATGTTATCAACTCCCAATTTTTTTTTTTAACTGCGGGTAATTACTTTTAACTGGCACAATTTTTTGTAACTTTGGGTTAGTATTATCAACTCCCAAAATGATTTTTGTGACTTTGGCTGAATATTATCACCTGCCGCAATTCTTTTTGTAACCTTGGGTTAATGTTATCAACCTATCATTGTTATTGAAGTTGCAAGTCCCATAGCTATAATATTAAGCAGCTTCCAGTGCATTAACAATATTAATTATACTTTTTATTAAATCAACTTTAAATACAAAATATTACTACAAACGATTCTACTGATTAGAAATATTTTAGCAAACAGCACTGTTTCTTATTATATTGACTACTGATGCAACCTGATAAAATGTTGTTATTCTTGATATATATTTCATACACATCTCACCTTTGATCTCCTTAGCGGGCGATTCTTCCATGTTGTTGATATTTTTAAGTTTTTCTTTATCATCTACCTCATTTTTATACAAATGCAGAACTTGTGCAGTAGAAACTAAGTTTTTATTTAATGCTACATATCTAGATGTTGGATCTACTGTGTAATTTGAAATATCAGCGTTAAGGTTTTTAGGGGTGGTTTGTGCTGAAAAAAATATAATTTCAAATGTGTTTTACTAGAGTTGGTATAAGAAAATAATATGTACTGAACACAGTTAATGAGCTACCATTTCTTTATCTATCTACCTATCCCCTAATTCTGTGTCTCTTGCAGGGTAGACAGAAAGTACAGATCGCCTTATCCTTACACACACTCCTAGCTTCCTTCACATTCATACAATTTTTCACACACGCTCTCGGTACTATCCACTATATTACTGAATACTTAATTATATTTTTTATTCAAGATCGACAAGCAGATTTTAAAAACTGTTTTATTTAAAAAATCTGGGCTTATATTCACCACCCCATGTACTTTCCTGTACCCTTTACACTAGGCTAAAAGCCTGCATTGAAGAGTGCAGAATACATGGCCAGCGCTGGGGTTCAAGCTCAGCATCTAGCAAAAGAATAGAGCTTAACTAGTTCTATAACTTGCAGTATATCAATTACATCCATGAGATATGCAATTTTTTTCCCTCTGATTAAGCACAGAAATTTTCCTATTCTATGTATCAAAAATCCCTCAGATCTCATCAAACCAACTTGAATACCTATTTGTATGTCGGGTATTGCAATGAAATAACAGAGATGTAAGTACCTAGTAATCTATATATAGATTCTCTCTCAGCTATGACTTGTAATGGTAGATGCCTCATGCCCCACTGCCTTATGGCCCAACACGCGTCTAGAGAAGACAGGAAACCTCTGGCACATCCTGAACCTGTGGGCCAAAACGGTTCGAGCAAACTATCCCCCACCAAACACGTGAGTAATCTTCTATTGTGTTTCTCCAAAACCAAACTTGCATTCTCAGCCGCGTACATTGAAGTGAAATCAAATACAGCGACGTCGGGTTGTCCATAATGATTCACAGCAAATTCTAAATTCGTCAACTGCCCTTCAGTCGAATATTCCACGGCGTCCACGACATACGAACATAAATTTGCATTGTCCACATTGTCTGGCGATAGGAGTTTTAATGTCTCTGCGTAGTCCTAAGAATAGAAATTATTAATGTCACATAACTCCATATACCAGAAATACAATTCGCAGTTAAATAAAAGATTTTTTATCATCTGCATTGCGCAGTTGGAATCATATCAGTTTTCAGAACCAAGAGATATCTATGCATCATAAAATTACACATTTGACAGTAGGATGCGGTGGACATTGCTCCGGGCATAAAGTGATCACTTAAGCCACGCAATTCCGAATGCCCATGCTGTATCCTACCCAAAGGAATTCGCACAATGCATGTATCTCTCGATTCTGTCAGTGAAAAAACTGTGATCTGATCGAAGTAATAATCGCAAGCAAACAAATTGGTGCAAAAATAGTCAACTGGCGTGTTGAAAAAAAAAATGTAAGTATATAATGTGTTAACAGTATTGGACTGTAGACAAAAATATTTTAAATATATGTAAAATACAGTCCACTATTTGATAATATAGTAAAGATTACAATCAGTTTAAACTATTTTTGTATTAAAATATTCATAGATAAACTATCTTCCTCTTATCTACAAACATGTGATGAACAGATTTTACAGAACAGATAAACACCAATCATTTTATATCGCAAGCAGTTATATGACTGTACTATGAATACATACAAACACAATGAATACTAGGGAACCTATATAAATGTAGGAAGACTTAACAGATAAAGCCATAGACAAAAACTGACCTAGCATTTTCGCTAGGTATACGCCAATTTTTCTCGATGTAAGTAATGCTAATTTACCATTTAATTACATAAGTATATATTCCAAAGGTAATTTCCACACTGATTTTACATAATGAGTCGTAAAAAACACTGAAATATCACCAGGTTTCATGCAATTGTGGACAACCAACATGACACGCAATCATATGTTTGCAGCTCTAATGGCGTCCACCATAGATTTGTCATAGATAATAGAAGGGGCTCAATGTTCAATAGTTCTTCCCACATTTATATAGGTTCCTTAATGAATACTTTAGCTGGCAGGTGATATATTAATATTAAGACATACCTGTTTCAAGACGCCTCTCTCCAGTAAACTCTGTTTCTTGGCTGTCATAACAAAATAATGAGTTGAATCCTTATAGTAAACAATATTCTCTAAATCAATTTTATACTGCTTGTACAAACTCTTGAAGAATTCTTGTTTGTAAATGTATGAAATTCCGCTGATCTCTGGGACCTAAAAATATGAAATATTAAATAAGAATATTTTTTTTATTCTCATTTCCTTTTTGGCACTCTCTAAGGGCCGGTTGCTCAAAACACGATAAGAATAGTAGATTACCGTTGCCGTTACTGATCAGTAACTGTATTTATTTATTTATTGTTTAAACGGCCTCAAGCCTTTGGAATGTTTACAATTCAAATACATAGTTAAATACGTTGCTCCACAATTCCAAAGATGCCTGGTAAAGAATAGCTAATTATATTAACACGCACTGACGTTTTGTTTTGTCTCCTGTTTTTGTTACTTGTGTAATGAGATAGCAATATTAGGTAAGAGAGAATGCATCTACCAGTATAGTTCTCCAGTACACATTGTTACTGGACCGGCAGCGGTAAACGGATAGTAAGAAATCTTACGATAGCATATTACTTTTGTTTGGGGCAACAATTTCTGTCTCCTTACTGTTACTAGCTGACGATACTATTCGTCGAGCAACCGGCCCTTAGTGTCAAACTGTGAAATATTTTTTTAAATCTTACTATGGATTCTTCCTTCGTATGTCGATTGATAAAATTAGCAGTGATCGCTATTGCTAATTTCCCACGAAACTCCTTTCTTTTGAACCCAGGAAGAGTATTTCTTTTCCCATCAGCACCAATCAACACATCAAACTCATAATTCTTCAGAGGATGATTTTCCGGAACAACACTTGCACGCCAACCGCATTCTACAATAAAATAAAAACAAGAATTACCATCTACACTAAAAGAACAACAAGTGAGGGAAAACGTTGAGTAAGGGTAAGAAATGAAAGGATTAGAGAGATGAGTCAATGTATGACGGATGTTGTGACTAAAATTAAAGTGAACAAGTTGAGATGGTTAGGACATGTGGAGAGAATTAATAATGAAAGGATAACAAAGAAAATACTGTACCTAGGAGAAAGAAAAGGTGTAAGGAAACGCGCCGGCCAAGAACTACATGGCTTGACCATGTAGACCAGATTCTTAATGACGGATGTGTTCAGAGTAAAAGGAATGGTAGAGTGGGTATGACAAATTGTGTGAATGTGACGGAATCACGAAGTGTGTGTAGGGATAGGAAAGTCTGGCGATCTGTTCTCTCTGCTTAACCCGCAGGAGATAGAAGTATTACACACTGCAATGATACTAGAAGTTCTATCTATCTGTTCCCTTACGCTGCATTCTTTACCGGGTAGGCAGAGGAGAGAGAATGCTGGACTGTCCCATCCTTACACACATATTTCTTAGTTCTGCCACATTCATGCAGTTTGTCATGACCTGACCAGAATCTCAATAATCGACACGTTTTGAGTAAAAGGAATCGGACAGCATGTGTGACAAATTGTAAAAATGTAGCACAACTACGGAGTGTGTGTGAAGATAGGGCAGTCTCGCCTACCCCAATAAAAGATAAGACAGAACAAAGCAGTATTTTTCATAGGTTTAAAACAATGCACAAATTCATAAACTCATATTTTAACAGCTATATAAACAACAGTAGGTAATATATTAATTTAATGTTTACAATTCCATTATACCCGGTACTATATTTACTACTGTTAGCTATTCGCCAACTTCCTACATACATTGTGTAAGTGCTGCCTGTTATGTTTCTACTACTTGAATGATTTCATAACACTTGGTTCACTAACACACAGTATATAAATAGTGCACCGGTAACCAAACTATCAGTGGAGTAAAAAAGCAATGACATCATAATGTTTGCCAAGTGTTGACTGAAAAAAATCGAGAGCAGTAAATAATAATACAAGTGCAAAAAATGTGGAGATTTAATTGGCGACATTAAATATCGTTGAGTGAATCTTAATGTTTTTATGTCTTTTATCTAAATTTCTCCTCATCCCGTGTCACTTGTGGGATTAGCAAAGAGAACAGAGTCCAACACTGACTTCATCTTCTTCTTTCTCAGCCGTTTTAATTCCAATGTTGGGCATAGGGCTCCCCTTTGACTTTCCACAGATCCCTATCCTGGGCATGCTGCATCCACTTGTTTTCTGCGATTCGCCACACATCGTCAGACCATCTTGCCTGAGGTCTTCCTACACTCCTTTTGCTTGTTCTAGGTTGCCACTTGAGAATCTTTTTGGTCCATCCAGAATCTGCCCAACTCCATTTTCAACACTTACACATTGACAGAATTCGTCACACATGATAGTCAATTCCTCTTGTTCAGTACGCATCCTTTACTTTGCAATCGAACTTTGCTGGGTAGGAAGAGCGAACAGAATGCAATACTCCTCTGTCCTTACACATTCCTTCCTTAAGCCACATTCATGCAATTTGTCATACATGCTCTCCAATTACTTTTACTCAAAAGTGTCCATCTTTGAGTATCTCTATGAACGAGCCAAGCGGCTCTCGGACGGCTACATTTTGTTTACACCTTTTCTTTCATCCTTTCATCATTCATCCTCTGTACATGTTCCAACTACAGACAATATAAACTCGGAACCTCTTTTTAGTTATTAAGGATCGATATGCTCTGAATAAAGATCGTTCTATTATCTCTTCTTTTCTATGAAATGTAAGCATGAAATAAGAACAACATACATGCAAAAATACATTATAAACAATTCTTGTAATACTTACGTCCATTGTGGTCAGGTTCGATGAGTTTTTCGAAACAGACTCCTTCAATAATTTGTATACCTAATATTAGAGCCACTTTGAGTAATATAAGCTGCAGTTGCCTTATACTGATATGGTCTATGCTCCCAGCACCAAATTTACCAAAAAACTTCTTGGCACCCAAATGTCTTAAGTCTTCAATTACAAAAGGCCATAAATGTAGGACATTGTTTCTCGACATTCTGTCCCTTTTCTCTGCAATGATCTAAAATTGAATAAGAATCAAACATTAATAATCAGAAATATTAAAAGCAATCTTAAGGTGGACTTGGGATATACCTAAATTATTTTAGGTATGGAACCGGAATTTATCTGCATTGCACAGACGGAAATACATTAGTTTTTTCCTCAACTGAGACGAGGGGCATCTACATTCACATAATGTAGCGTTATGTGAACTCCCTTGGGGAGAGAGCAGGATGGGTGTTTCGATGCTTACGAGTCGGCTTTGGCTGGCTGAGGTGATCACTTTATGCCCAGGGCAACGTTCACCCACCACATCCTGCTGTCAATTGTGTAATTTGTATATATGCAACAGCATAATCAATATGTTTCCATCCTTGGACAAGGACACTGAAGGAATGTAAGTTAGGGGTGGGGTTTGTCGGGGGGCTCCCTTCTGGCTAACCCTGAGCCCAACTCTTAAAAATATTTTGCCAAGAAGTGCGGGTAAAGAGGACGCTATATGCGCCTGTGCTACCCGGGGATGCGAAGGGCCTTAAGCCCGTGGGAGTCCTTCAATATGCTACAGCTGGAAACTATTTCACAATGAACCAATTTTCCTATTTATTTATTTATTTATTCATATACGGCGTAAGCCATTTACATACAACAGACAAACATATCATTACAACACCATTAAAATAATCAAATTCTATGCTATGCTATGCCTATGCTAACGCCATCTGCTGAGGAGTGGACACAAGCAATTTTTTGAGCAATAATTGCATGGCAACTCAATCTTAGGTGTTCTACGTTTGTTTGGAGAGAGTTAAGAAAAGTATTGATAATAATCAATGAAGTGTATTAGTACATATGTTTACATGAACTGTATAACAACATCCTCTAGTCTATTTGGAGTAATGTTGATAAATACACATATTTCACTGTCTTAGAACAAAACAATGAACATCATTGATTAATGCCTGCATTCATTATTGTATTGTACATAACCAATACTAGAGTATTACTAAAAAAATACTCAATTGCCAAATACATACAAATTTATCAACAGAGAAATACCAAATATGGGTATTCATGATAACATTGATTACCAATGACATGACAAGTGAGTCAGACAAGTTCTCACTGTGAATAAAATGACTTTTAATCAGGGTTCACTAAAATCTTATATTTATCATAAGGATCCTACAATCCTACATCATACATCCAAAATTGATTATATATATCTGATTTTTTTTTATAAAAAAATGGAATAAACCCGAATACACCTTTGTACACTTCACAGCAAGCTTGAAAAGCTTGTGTCGTGAAGTGGAGTAGGTCAGCATGAGGGATCGAACCCGCACCCACTGGGATAACAGTCGAGCGCATTACCAACCAGGCTACCGACCACCTTGTCATTTATATCAATAGGAAACCGACTTTTTGAAATATGGTTGCTTATTTTACGAATTTTAATGTACAGGATGGTATTATATGAGTATACAACAGAAGACAATCATTTACAAAAGATACATTTATGAAAAATGATGAAAAATCTGAAAAAAGGATTGTGGGGTGACTGGTATTTGATGGATACTAACTTTGCTACTTGATTTCATACACTCTTCTAGAGCTTACACAATGTGTGCCTTGTGTAAATGATTGTCTACTCATATAACAATGCATGAAAATCCAGGATGTGAGCAAAAAAACTTGGATTACTAATTAAAAAATTTGCTATCAATTAACAACAAAAATCACTTGATATATATTGAGGTATAAAAATCGGATATATGTATATCATGATGTATATATTGAGGTATAAAAATCGGATATATATCAATGATATATATTGGCGACCCCTGCTTATAATCTTATGTAAAATTAGATTATTTAAGTAAACAAATCAATGATAAAACTGACATTTCTTTCAAACAATATTTATATTGAAATATCAGTGTCCACTTATAGATAGTTTCAATAATTTTAATTCCTCCATCCATACCATCATGGCATTCCGCTCCCATAATGTTATATTTAATAAAAAACTAAATACTTAGGTCAAAATCCACAAAAAAAAAGACTAGCTTTCGCGACTAGTATTCGAGGATTTGCACCCTCATCATCAGGCGATTGTAAATGTATCCTTTATTCACAATGCCTGATGATGAGGGTGCAAATTCTCGAATACTAGTCGCGAAAGATAGTCATATTTTTGTGGATAACCTAAATTTTTGTTTTTCATTTTTTCCTTAAAAATGGACTTCCACCAAGTACCGACTGTGAAAAACATTGGGATTGTTACATTTAATATTTCCTCATAAATATATTTTCTGTACTTAACATATCATGTGCGTTATGGTGAATTCAACGAAAATCAACAAATCAAAAAATTTTAACGCGTTTTTCTCGAAACTATCTTTTTCGACTTACCACGTTTTGGCATTTGACTTACCACGTTCGTGAACAACAAGATATATTAAAATTTGTAATTACCACTTTAGCTCCGAGTAACTGGGCATCAATAGCAGTCCTTAATCCACATGGTCCTCCTCCAATTACAAGAACTCTTGTATTCTGACAACAGCTACCACTACTGTAAACTTTTAAATTGTAACGTAAATCTAATTTCTTAAAGATTGCCTGCGCTCTCCATGATTTTGACAATTTGTTCTACAAAAAATAATTACAATATTAATACTAGATATATAACTACAGAGCAATACAACACATAAGAATTCTAGATAGGAAAATTTACCCTCCGCTTTTAACTTTTTTACACTTTGACATAACTAATGTTAAATGATATAGGCGTGATGTTGGCCATACGATAAATAAATAAGAGCCATCGATAAAGGTGGAGAATGATTCTTCCACTGTATGGTAACTGATGAATATAAGTTTTATTTGATGCACGGTACGATGTAATATCACACGAGCAGACAAACTGTGTGGTCGACAAAGCCAATCGGCGCTATTCATCTATCACCTTCCAATATAATGTTGCTCGTGCAACGGAAAGCACAATGCGTTGATTTTTGCAATTTCCAATTATTGTTTTTGGAATCTGGTCAAGCAATTAATTTTTTTGGGGTCCTGATACAGTCCATTGTTTTTTTTTTAACCCTGATTGTTTCTCTATCAGGCGCGGTTTCACCTGGATAAGTTCCTACAAAGAGCTATTTACACTGAAAATTGACATTGACAAATATCGCACTGCTTACAATTGCACAATCATCATTATATTGGAAGGTGGTAGAAGAATAGCGCCAATTGGCTTTGCCGATAACGCATTATGTCATACATCAAACAAAACTTACATTCTTCAGTTATCACTCATTAACATGAATGGTTCCAAAATTATACCTTCTTAAAATACAGTCCATCTTTTTCGATGACTTTGTATATAGAATATTGAAATAACCCTGTGACTAATCACACACTAAATAGTATGAAGTTGATATGAGTTGGCATAGTATAAATGTCACACATACGACACAAATAAACACCTGTATCAAATGAATTATTACATTCTGAGGTGAATCTCAATTACACAAAGAAATTTATGTTGAATTTGTAACACACTGACTTTAATTGAACCGAAATTTTTATACAAAACTTGTGAAATGAATGGGTATCCATATCTTCATTATCTAATTACCAACACCACTACTCGTTCATTTGAATTTTAATTATTACTAACACCATCATTTAAATAAAAATGCGTCATGTTTTTTTTTCACATTCACTTTTTTCATACTTCTTTTTAAAATTGGCTGCAGTTTTAAATTTAAAAAAGTTATATTATTTGTATTTACAAATTGTATGAAATTGCTGATGGTATAGAAGTTTCCCGAGTTTAAGATCCTTTTTTATAGTGTTCGTGAAAGGACAGATATACCTGCCTTGAACAATGATCGCATCTGTGTGCATTCTTGTTCATTGTGTACTACTACAACTGTGTGTACGGACTTGTGTGTAGTTACACTATCTCACACTACAAAAAAGACTCTTGTTCTCCCGCCACTAGTATAGCACAAATAAGAAAATTTTGGTGAATAAATGTTGAAAAATGTTGTCTTACCTTCAAGATGGGGTAAAACTCTCTAATATTGCTTGGATTCAATTTAATTAATGAACATAAGTCCCTAAAATACTGAAGACATTGTTTCATAGTATTAGCACCCACGAACTTATCAAATATGTCCACCACCAACGCTTCCTTCTTCATGTCGTTCATCTTTAATCTAAAAAATAATCACAACAAATATAATATAAACTTACAGGTTCAATTCTAAAAACTTAACACATAAAATTTTGTGTTTTCAGTGTTTTATTTAAATAAATTCGGAGCTTAATTCTATCTATCTATCTATACCCTCACGCCATGTCCCTTGCGGGGTAGGCAGAGAGGACAGAGCGCCAGACATCCCTATCCTTACACACACTCCTAGCTTCCGTCACATTAATACAATTTGTCATACACGCTCTCCGATTTCTTTTACTCAAAACGCGCCCATCCTTGAGGATCCGGTCGACATGATCGGACCAGGCCGGTCTCGGGTGGCCGCGCTTTCTCACACCTCTTCGTTCACTCAGACATATCTTTTTTGTCATCCTGTCATCCTTCATTATCTCAACATGCCCAAACCATCTTAGCATAATTGACATTTAAAAAAACGGGAGACCCCAGATTAGACATGAGCGCCACGCCGGCGCGCCGCCGCTGATCACGGTCGGCGCGCCGCCGCCGGCAAAACGCTTACGCCGGCGGCGTGGGATCCGTGCAACTAAAAGTATTTATCCTGCGTTTCTTTAGACAAAAATCGAAATAAGTACTTTACCAGTTAAAAAAAATTAAGTATTCAGCTGTGGCGACGCTAGTATTCAGTAATTATATAAGACATCGAATAATAACTAATGCAATTTTAACCCATTCCGTCGTCTCAATTTCGTTCATTTGGTTTTGCATAAAAAAATCGGGGAATTTTCTGTGTCTTATTTATTCAATACTAAAACGAGAAATAGGATGGGATGGAGGTATTAATAGTTTGGTTCTTCGTGGTGGAAATTAAATGAAAAACGAACGTTTTTTTATGTAAGTAACTTTATGTTTTTTTGATCGATTTTTAGGACAACAGTCGATTTTACCACGCTGAAATTTTTAAACCACGTGAATTTTGGCAGAATATCTGACCAAAATATGCGGCCTTTCGTCTTTTCGGTCAACCGTTCTCTCTTTTCATTAGTTTAACCTTTGATTATCGAAGTACCTAATCAAAATTATTTTTATTCCACTTGACTAGATTCGCTATACTTCATTTGTTTCAATACAACACTGTGGAAATGATAATGACTCCTTTTTTCTTGACAAAACGATATTCATTTGGTAATTTTTGACGTTTACGACCTTCAAAGTGGCAAAATGTGAATATAATTAAATATTTTAACGTTAAAATCCAAATATTTCGCTCACCCAAGGCTGCATCTTAATAATAATAAAAAATACTATCCCCTAACGTGGTTTCTCAGAATGTGATTACAGACTACTCTCAAATTGTAATTTATCTTTCCACCGGTAAGCATTACGTATTTTGGTTGATATCATTATTAATTTATGCACTTTTCGACGAAAAACACCACAATTTATGTTTATTTATTAATTATCCTTTTTTACACCTAAAATAACATCACAAATAAGATAGTTTTATTAAATTACCCATCCACTACAAACAATAGCACATATAACACAAATGTTTATACAGCTTATGCTCAACCGTAGTTCTTGGATACATTGGAGTTTTGGATTTCGTGGAAGGTCGATCTCGTCATCGCAATTCAAGACTTTATTTCAGAGTTTCAATTCACTCACCGTTTAGCTAACAGCCCAAATATTGCCAAATGAGAAACCTGTTCGACTGCACTACTGCCCATAGTGAGGCTCATTCTGACGCGTTTGACTTTATGGCTTAGTTTATTTTAGCCTGCCCTCCAGTACCATGAAAAAGCAATAATGAAATTTTCTCAAATATTTCGTTCATTTGGTTTTCTAATATTTCGTTCATTTGTTCATGTAAAAGCATAAAAAATCGGGGAATTTTCTGTGTCTTACTTATTCGATTCTAAAACAAGAAATAGGATGGGATGGGGGCATAAATAATTTGGTTCTTCGTGGTGGAAATTAAATGAAAAACCAACGGTTTTTTTATGTAAGTAACTTTATGTTTTTTTGATCGATTTTTAGGACACCGGTCGATTTTACCACGCTGAAATTTTTAAACAACGTGAATTTTGGCAGAATATCTGACCAAAATATGCGGCCTTTCGTCTTTTCGGTCAACCGTTCTCTCTTTTCATTAGTTTAACCTTTGATTATCGAAGTACCTAATCAAAATTATTTTTATTCCACTTGACTAGATTCGCTATACTTCATTTGTTTCAATACAACACTGTGGAAATGATAATGACTCCTTTTTTCTTGACAAAACGATATTCATTTGGCAATTTTTGACGTTTACGACCTTCAAAGTGGCAAAATGTGAATATAATTTAATATTTTAACGTTAAAATCCAATTATTTCGCTCACCCAAGGCTGCATTTCAATAATAAAAAAAATACTATCACCTAACGTGGTTTCTCAGGCTGTGATTACAGACTACTCTCAAATTGTAATTTATCTTTCCACCAGTAAGCATTAAGTATTTCGGTTGATATTATTACGAATTTGTGCACCTTTCGACGAAAAACGCCATAATTTATGTTTATTCATTAATTGTCCTTATTTTTACACCTAAAGTAACATCACAAATAAGATAGTTTTATTAAATTACATAATTTTATTAAATTATCCTTCAACTACAATCAACAGTACATACAACACATATGTTTTTACAGCTTATGCTCAAGGAGTTTTGGATTTTGTGGAAGGTCGACCTCGTCATCGCAATTCTAGACTTTGTTTCAGAGTTTCAATTTCACTCATCGTTTAGCTAACAGCCCAAATATTGCCAAATGAGAAACCTGTTCGACTGCACCACTGCCCATAGTGAGGGTCATTCTGACGCGTTTGACTTTATGGCTTAGTTTATTTGCAATATAAAAAGACAATGAAAATACAATACTAAAAAGCAATAATGAAATTCTCCATTATTTTTCAAATATGGGCTTTTATTTTACTTTGTCATTGAAATAATCATAGTTTTTCAAAATAAATAAATCGATTTCATCATTATCCTTTTCGCATATGCGTATTTAATCATTTAAAACAATAATGCCAAAAAATCGAATGCTCCCCCCCACTTTGTATCCACGCCGCCGGCGTGGCGCCGCCGCCGGCAATTTTAGACATGGGCGCCGCCGCCGGCTTTTTTGCAGCCGGCGCACATGTCTACCCCAGATCTCGACCTTTCTAAATACGCTTTGGAAAAAATAGGGCAGATCAGCCTTGTCTAGTGTGGCAGTATAATTTTCGATGATAAGTATGACCCCTGCTTTCCTGTGCACATAACCATGATTGTTGTTTTATTCTTTTTTTTTTTTACATTTTTGTTGCTTTTATTTCTATTTTAAATTTTATTTCATCTTTACTTGTACCTATATATTTTATTTTATCTTTATATATTTATTAAGTTTTATTTATTGTTCTATTGTATTTGGTACTTATCAAGAAAATAGATAAAAATAATCGAATAATCATATAAATTGAACCTTTATCTAAGGTATGACTGTAAAAGATTTTTTATATCTTGCATAGATTTTTCAAAAAGAATCGTGTAAAACACCTCTGATCTTTTTGCCAAAAGAAAGAAACTCGTTTCCCGGAAGTCTCTGAGATTTTTTTTGTACTGATAAATATGCACTAAAATCTAGGGAATGACTGTAAAAAGTTATTTTGAATGGAGTGAAATTAACCCCAAAAAGTTTAAAGAAACACAATTTTTAACATTTTATCATGCGATTATGAACCTTAGAGCAGCGGGAAAAGACCGTGACATCATAGTTGGGACCCTAGCCTTAACAATTTTAGTAAATTTTTTACAAGTATGTCAGGTTGACTGTTAGACATTGCTTTTGCAGTAAGCCCGCCCTTTATAATTTGCAAGCACTCCTCTCTCTACTCAAGTATTTATTTATTTATTTATTGAGAGAGTAGTACAACGTAAAAAATGTATACCTTTATACCTAACTGTTGAAAAATTATAACTGTACCTATGTTATATTTCCAAATAAATAAATAAATAAATATATTTGGCCTGTGGCTAATCTAATAGAGATTTATTTATTTACATATGAATTTATTTCCTACAAATTTAATCATTAATGTCGATTAACAACATAATATATGAGCAGAATTAAAGTTAAGGGTTATAGCAAGTCTTAAACAACTCAATAAATAAAATAAAATAACTCATAAATGTACCTAATCTATCAACATAGCTTAGTGGAAAGTAAAAAACTTGATACAATATTATTTGGAAAGTAGGTTTACTTTTACAAAATACTTGTTTTACAATGATCCAATAATTAGTTTACTGTTAAATGGGCATTTGGTTTACATTGAACACTGTACTACATATGGCTAATGTTTAGATAATTTGGATTATACCACAATATGACAAGAAAGTAGATAACAAGCCACAAACATGAATCATTCACATTTTGAACAATCAAATGGAATTTACCACAGCTGATTCTCTAGTATCTAAACCTTTCACATTAGTATTAATAATAATAATAATAATGAGTGCTAACTTGCACAAATAATAATAACTGATTGACTTGTGAGATATGGGAAAGTTATTAAAACAAGTACATATGATTTTCACATCATATATTATATGCATATTACAAGAATACCTACTCACATATGCAGATATAAATACACTTGAGAGCAGCTGTCACTCGTAACAAAGAATGTGATTATTATTATCTGACTAACTCACAGCACAGCTAAGTGATGCATCATTCATAATGCTATAAACATTACTGAGGAAGCAATCCAAATCTGTTCATGACATTGGAATGGAGAAATAATAACGCGACTAGTATCTAATTATCTTTGTTATGAAATCAAATGAAATACCTATCAATGTCTGCCTCCCTACAATCCATTCTACGAAAATACTGAATGACGTCTCGCTATGGGAGAGTGTTCTCCAAATATTCGACGTGAGAGAGGTGAACCGAACTATTAATAGTCTGTATAACTCAATCAATCCCTAAATTCACAATGTATAATAAACATAAAATAAACAATACATGAAGCACTCGCCTAGCACCAACTTACATACTACACAACTACTGCAGAATAATTGTGTAATTATTTTTTTAGTAAAACAAAAAACTTTTCCACAATTCCTTACCTTTTGGTGGTCGGAAGCCCAGAAAGAAACAATTCAGAACAACACAAGAGATTCAACACTCGAGTTATTTACATTTATTTTGAACAATTTATATTTTATTAGAAATATTTAGGGCAGTGAACCGAAAAACGTGCTTCAAAATATACATTTTCACGCCCGACGCGTGGCTACTAAAAGCGAACGAACGAAACGGAGCAGCAAGCAGTAGACAGTCAGTATACAAAAATGGAAACATTACACGCATTAATTAAAAATATTCCGCCCAATCACAAACGTAGATCATCGCATGTGCGCAAAAATAACGTAAATATACAGTTGATTTACGACAATCAATTGATCGCACAACGAAAAGATGACGTATAGTAAAATTCCCCATGAGAAACAATAATCCTAAAGGTGTGGATATACGGGGTCTCAGGAGACGCGACTCCAGGCACTGACAAAATGGCGTCAGTCTCTTCAGTGAAATACACGACGGGAGATTTTCGTCTCTAGAGACGGCATCTCTAGTAAAAATGGCCGACAATCGCCTCCTGTCATCAAATTCTAAAATACACGGGACTATCTCGAGACGCGAGACTTTGGTCTGTTGCTGCATTCATTCTATTAGTATTTTTGGCGCCATAATGGCGTTTGGTTTTGTGTACATACTCTAGTGTCATGTATTTACGAGTATTGTGATTAACAAATATAATTATATACCGCTTTGAAATTATTTATCGATTCAGTAATGTACATATGTCGGTCGGTACTTTACTTACACGCGTATGTGTATATTTCCTTTTCTGCGTTAGTAAATGATATAGAATACTTAATTAGACCTTCTTTTAATGTACACCATTCCTATGACATCAGTGACATAAGCCAAAGCAAGTATCGGTATGCACTACATACCCGAAACCGTTGTGAGTAGCGAAATTTTGTTTCCTCCTTATGTTCCTTCGATGAATATTAAAGGGTGAAATGGTAACTACATAGTTTGCTATAAATGTTGTAGGACATGAAGGGAATAACAAAACACGTAATGTTAATGTATTTTTCACAACTGTATTCATATTTCAAATGCAAATGCAACTCTGTTTTTAATCCGCCATTATTTAAAAATAATATTATAATTGTAATCAACTAACAATTTTATTATTAACAATGTACTAATATCGTCACAATCGCAGGAATGTTTAAAATTATATATCAATACAAAAACCACGTGCCCACGCGCGCCAATCCAATTCAGTTGCAAACATCTCCAAGAGACCTCAGATTAAAATTGAACATGTCAAAAGACCGGAGGCGCGTCCCCTGAGACGAAAATATGTAAAATACACGACGCGAGACTTGCGTGCGCAGACCGTCTCAGGAGGCCCGCGGTATCGAGAGATATCTCGCGTCTCCGATGTGTTTACACACAAGAGACCTGTCATTTTGGTATCCGGGAGGCCAAAATCTCTCGTGTGTATCTTCGCCTTAAGATTGCAGAACTATCTCTACCAGAGGTATCCCACAGGGTTCGCAATTAGGGCCTGTTGTGTTCAACATTTTATTCCTGACATGATACAGATCTTCTACGATGTTAATGTTTTACTTTTCGTCGATGATACGAAAATTTCCGCTATATGCAGAACCTATATCAGAACTGAGCTTATAGCTAATGCTTATCTTAATCTTATGGCTAGCTTAGGTTGCCATGAAGATATTTCCGACTCAACCAGATGTCTCTAATATTTATACAAATTCATTGGATAAACCTCCTCATCATAGTACAGAGATCGAAGCCAAAAAATTGTGCGGAGGATGCGGGGGACAGAAGGACTTGAAAGATGAGTACTAAGAGTGCCGACCCCAAGTAAACGGGAAAAGGGCGAAGAAGGTTATATTCTATATTGAGGTGGTTGGTAGCCTGGCTGGTAACATGCTCGATAGTAAATCCGGTGGGCGCGGGATCGATCAATAGCTTTCTGTGAAGTGTACAAAGATGTATCGGAAAAAAAATTAAACAACTACCTAATACGGTTTTCGTGTTTATTCGATTAACGTTTTGTGCAATCCATTTAACTACTGAAATCGTAAACCACGTGTACAAGAACCTTAGTGTTGGCAATGTAAAAAAATGTTATACTAAAAAGTCTACTAAAATGTTTCCTAAAATGTCAAAAAACATTCACTATTGATGAGATATTTCTACTAAAAATTGGAAATTTAAAATAGAATGTTAACTTAAGAAAAACATATTCAATAATCTGATAATTGGCATTGCACAATATTACCAAGAAATCCATTGAGAAATCTCCATTTTATGAAGCTAAATAAATATGAAAGCGAAAATGGGTATTAAAATGTAGGATAAAGTAATTGTTCCATCTTTGGATCTGTTTGTTTGGAGACAATCTTATTAGTTGAGAGAACGAAGACTTTATAGAGTGCAGACTTTAAAGAGAAAGTCGGGTATAAAATCCCCAAAATCAAAAAGGATTTGATGGTCCCAGCGTCCGTGGAAATCCGGCCGGGGGCCAAAAGTCACAGAGAGATTCTCCAACACAATTTCGACCACTTCACGAACAGAAGAAGATCGAGAATCGAGATTATACCTTGTCTGCACCCGAAACTTAGAATGGATGGTGAAATTCTTCGTTGAACCTATAAATTATGAGATTTAATTTGCCTCTTGTATATTTGTTCAATTCCCAGCTTTTTCAGGGCACTTCAAAGCAATGTAAATAAAAAAGGGCCTTCTAAAACCGAAGCCAGTGGTTCCGCGGCTTGCCTGGTTTTGGAATAGATCAAAATTGGGAAGTAAGAGTGGAGAATATAAGAATAAAATTTGTTGAATTAATAAATGTTAGTTACTTGGATCACTTCACGAAACATTCGTCAAAAAAATGTATTATGTACCTACTATGTATTACCTATGTAAAGAAACGTCTGAACCCTCCGCACATAGAGAGGATGCACGTATTGACGCCTATAAACGGCCAAAAGGCAAACGTGTGAACGACCCACATTCCTCTGTGCCCAACCCATGCGTCGGTGTACTGCGTGATACCTTCCATCATTACATTAACTTTTTTCGAAGATCTTATGGGTGTTCTTGTTATAAGGTATTGTCTTAAAGTTAATTAGTTTTATTTATATATAAAATGTTCTTTAAATCTATGTTTATTTGCTAAAATCAACAAGTTCTTAACTTTGATGATTGGGAACAAAATGGTCGTCGTTTTGTAACATGTTATTGTATTTGTGCTGTGCGCTTGCATCTTGTTATCACATTGCTCTAATCCTTTATATTTTCAGCATTTTGCAACATAATTGTATACATATTCCAATTATAATTGTGTATTAATATGTAATGAGAAAGGAAATGATAAGACCGACATGACGGAACATCACAACACCGCCTTTTGTAAACTTTGGCATGTACATAGTTTGGTGCTTTGCGGCAAAAACATATGCAACTACTGCAGTGAATATAAACTGCACATTTATGTAATTTGTTTAGTGTATTATCCACTAAGATGTAATATTTGTTAAATGTAAAGTGATTTTGTTAACAATGTTTGAACAGGAAGTGTATGCAGATTTCTAGGACAAGATATGCAGATAAAATGTCATGTGAATAACTTTACTATGTTGCTTGTGATTTTATGCTATTGTCTTGTAATATATGAATTTGTTTGCAATGCAATCCTCACATTTTGAATATAAATTAAATATGTCTATTTTTATTGTCAAATGCCAGCGATTTGCAACAGCATAAACACTTAAAAGAGAGAATTTGCTCTGCGAAATTTTTTTCAATGGTTGCTTCTTAGTGGCTCACATTATTACCAGATGTATTTTGCGACTGCTGACATCCGAAATTATATATTTTTTTCACATATTGAACTCAGAAAACTTCCAGAAAGTCAAAACTGAATTCTAGGCAACCCTGAAAACCCAGACCTTTTATATTACGATAAAATCATCTCTCAATTACAGCGGACGTGGTTTTCTTAAGGGAAAGTAAAAAATTTACAACCATGGATATAATGAAAGCATGAGTGACTGAAGAATGATAAAAAAGTGCTACTATGTGGCTGTATGAGGTGATGTTAGAAAACAATAACATCTTAGGGTAGCCTGGATTAATCATATTGAACAAATCCTCAGGTACAGATGTATACTGAGTAAAAGGAATAGTTGTGTGTGTGTACGATAAATTGCATGAGCAAGGACAGGGCATAGCGTTCTATTCGAGAAGCACTGTGTGAGGGTACAGTATGTATAGCATCTTCTTTCTCATCTCCATCTTCCCATGTTTATTTAGGGTCAGCTCTCCTCGTTTGTCTTCTCCAGGCTCCCCCTTCCTCCACATCATCTAACTGGGCATCCTTCATCAAAACCTAGTTTGTTCTAGGTTGACCTCTGCCTCTCTTTCCTTTCGGCAGCTTTAGTGCCATGTGCACTGCATGACTTTCATTCCTCATTATGTGTCCGTACCATCGCATTTTAGATTCATTCAGTTTTTCATTTGTTGGAGCCATCTTAAAGCAACCTCTGATATGTTCAATATGTATAGCATATTAAAGTGTATTCAAATGGTAGTCCACAGTCGATAATAAAATTCTTCTTCTCTTCTTTTGTTCCTCTAACTCCTAGGGTGCATAGGGCGGCTACAACATCTCTCCATTTGTCTCTGTCTTGGGCCATGGTCTTGACATCTGGCCGTTGTAGATCGGCTCCGCTCAACTCTGCAAGCATGGAGCGTCGCCAAGTAGTATTTGGACGACATTCCTGAGGGCTCCCAGTCCAATGCTTGCTTCGGGATGTTACCCCCGTTTCGTCTCAGGGTGTGACCGATCCACCTCCACTTTCTCTCCCGGATGTCTTCAGCGACCTGCCTCTGGTTCGTGGTCCACCATAGATAATAAAATTACCCATTAATTAATTAAGGCCAAACGAGTAAGCAATGATCAAGTTTAGAAAGCAATAATGTAGATTGAATTATAAGAATTTGTGTAAGTGATGTAACAAACATGAAATAGGGTTGGGCTTCAATATTATCTTGTGTACATAAAGAGAATAATTAGGTACCTACTGTGAAATATATTTCAAATATTGCTACTAAAGGAAACACAGGACCTTCCATTTATTTTATTCTCACGTCATTCCTGATGCCCTGATGACAATTACAATAAAAGAGATGAGTGAATGTATGGCTTATATTGAGATTAGAAAGGTTGAGCGATGGTTTGTACACCTTTAGAGAATGAATAATGAAAGGATGAGATAACTGAGAGAAGAAATGTAAGGCAATATTAGCATCCAACAATCAACTATGCTTCTATCGTATGAACCAGATGCTTGAGGGTGAAAGATTGCATTGATAAAAGGAAAATTACTCAGCTAATACTAAAGATATCCTCAGACTTAAAACATGGATAAATGAGAATATGCTTTAGTGACCCTAACAAGATTTTTTCAAAGTAGTCTCTGAAATTTACTGAAACTTAAGATTATTCCAGTAGTTCTAGACAATTTGAGAAATTGTATGAATGTGACAGAAGAAGTGAAAGGTGTATTTAGAGAAAGCGCAGTTTGGCAAGCTATTCCATCCGCCTACCCTATAAGGGATGCAGGAAATCATGACAAATCATTAAATATGCTAACATAGCAATTTATGAAGGAACTTCAAATAAATATTTATTTCCTGATTCATATTATGCGTGCGAAATATAAATATTATTACATCAAATGAAAATTAGTCACGTAGTAACAAAAACAGCAATCTGTTGATTTTGCAGAAATTGTGTGAAGAACGAGGAAATGTTCTGTTCCAAAACTACACATTGTAAGATATTAACATGCCAATAAAAGGCAGCCATAACTCGTATAAATATTTAGTATAAAAAGTGACTTGGTTTCATATACAGCCATCTGCAAAGGTCCGTAGAATTTCATTCAGTGATTCACTTGATTGTTTGTGGTTCTATTATTCTTCGGTGCGATTCAACCTGTTCTATGTGCATAGTTGACACGCTCGGTTGTTGCAAATAACACCCAACTATTTAGGCTGGGTGGCGTTCGCTCGCCATAGATAATAGAGTGGTCCGCACGTGAAGTTCACTCACTTTTATTAACACGCAATATTCTATCCCTTTTTACCAAAGAAGAGTGTTGTGATATCGGTATCTCGGTGTATATCTATCATCTCATTCTTATTTGTATTCTCATATCTATATCTCTGTTTGACAATTCCAATTGAAATGCGTTCTGTCTTAGTGCGATAATCACCCGTTGACTCGCTGAGTGAATTTTTAATAACAAAAAACGCAGCCCAATATATGGGAGTAAAAAAGACTAATTTGAATTACTTATTTTCAATTTGCTCCAAATCAGTCCAAGATCACATCATTGCTGTTTTTGATACTATATGACTCTGTTATTGCTCAATTATATCTATGTTTTGTATTCAGTGAATAAAAAAAGTTAAAATTGTAGTGTTTTTTGTGTTAACTGAATATAATTCATATTACAATTAGAGTTTTTCTATTGTTACAGTTTTCTGTAAAGTCTCTTATTTCGGGTGAAGTTATGTAATTCACAATTCTATCATTGAGTAAAGTGGTTCAATAAATTGACGAAAAATTCAGTCAAACATAAATATAAGCAGTGATAGTAAAAGAGTCATCAGAAGAGAAGTGAATTCTTCATACAACATCAAGATGCAGACGATTAAGTGCGTGGTAGTCGGGGACGGAGCTGTGGGTAAAACATGCCTATTAATAAGTTACACAACAAATAAGTTCCCTTCTGAGTATGTGCCTACAGTATTTGACAACTACGCTGTAACTGTTATGATCGGAGGAGAGCCATATACCTTAGGACTTTTTGATACAGCAGGTTTGTAAATTATTATTTTTTCTTTACACTATTGCAAAATGTAATCTTTTATAGGACTTTGTCTCAAATAAATAGGGACTTTGTTTCGGTGGAAACTCATTAACAATAATGTTCAACAGATTTTTATGAATAAATTTGGGCGTGGGGCCTATTCTACAATCCGGGATCCCAATGGGAAAATTACTGTGTGTTTCGTAATTCAAGTTACATATTTAAGTGGAATTCCGCACTATAAACACAAAACATTAGAATTGTTAAAATTAAATTAATTATCATAAATTGCAAGTATTTTTTTTTCATTGTTATTGTGATCCTCCCTGCAAAACGAATCGTATTCATATCTGAGGAGTAACACTAATTCCTTTTGGGTTGGTCTATTTACAACAATTTCTACAAATTAAACGTAAAAAAAATACACATTATGTGGACAAAAAGTTTATAAATTTATAATTTATTTATACATCTGTAAGGACAAATTTGGAAATAGTGAAAGACAGGAAGAGGAATATGGATTAGAAGTTTTAAGAGAGGAAACATTCCTTTTCAATTTAAAGATAGACTCAGTCAATGGGAACACTATTCTAATATTTATTGCATATATTTTTATTTACTTTAAATTCCCCATCTTTCATCTTGTATTTTGATAGTGAATATCTTAAATCAAGTGCACCATGAGGTGGTATTAATATTGTTTAATGTTTTGTTGACAGGTCAAGAAGATTACGATAGACTGAGGCCACTAAGTTATCCACAAACAGATGTGTTCCTTGTTTGTTTTTCTGTAGTACATCCAAGTTCATTTGAAAATGTCAAAGAGAAGGTACAAATACATTTTTTATTCACTTTTGGATCTTGTTGAATATACAACTAAAACCATCTAGTCTTGAAGTCTTTCCTGAAAACTACAATGAAATTTAATATTTTTGGATTATACCTAAATTATTATACGTATCACAACTGTTTTTGCTTAAAAAGAAACTATCAGTTCTTTTTTTTTTGAAAACACAATGTATTTCCAGAAAAAAAACATACTTATTGCTGTGGCAACTGGCCAAGTATAAGGTTGCAGAGTTTGCTGGCTTATATTATTGATAAATATCTACATATATATTTTGTTTATCATAAAAATCGAATTTGCTGATAAATATCATTAATATTTATCATGAATATCTGAACCCCGTTCACTGGGATACTATAGTAATAAAATAATAAAAATATTCTCGTTTTTCAGTGCAATTGTTGTATGTATTTTACTAAAATTGCATTTATTTTTTGTCAGTGGGTACCAGAAATAACTCATCACTGTCAGAAAACTCCATTCCTACTTGTCGGCACTCAAATAGATCTTCGAGAAGATGCTGGAACCACAGAAAAACTAGCTAAAAATAAACAAAAGCCAGTTTCATTAGAACAAGGTGAAAAATTGGCAAAGGAATTGAAAGCTGTCAAGTATGTCGAATGTTCAGCTCTGACACAGGTAACTTAAACACTACAGCTCAATCTAATAACAAAATATATTAAAAAACAGTTTAATTTATTTCTATGTATGTAGTTTGTTTTTTGGGTTTCCTTACTGCATGTAGAGTGGTTGAATAACCGAGCTTTCGGCAGCGAAACTACTGCTATCTTCAGGGTGAAGTCTTCAGCCTGAAGATGGCAGTAGTATCCGCACGGGTATTCAACCACTCTACACGCAGTAAGGAAACCCGAAGAACGAACAACATAGAAATGAATTCATCACACTGCGAAAGCCTACAAGATTATTTGACAATTTAATTTAATGTGAACTTGAATTTACAGAAAGGATTAAAGAATGTGTTTGACGAAGCCATATTAGCCGCTCTGGAACCTCCAGAACCTGTGAAGCGCAGAAGGTGCATTCTACTGTGAACCTTGTTACATTCAAACACAACATAATGCAGATTCATGAAGTTGGCAACAATGAATTCTACGCATTTATTAACATACAAATACAAATAGATTTGTTAAGGAATAATGCAATTATTATTATTACAATACTGTAATTAAATTAGCTTTTGTTTGTGCTGGAAGGAAATGTGTCATTTTAACTATTAATGAATTTATTTTATTTTTTAATTCAGGGTTCTCTGATACATATCATGATATTTATAAGTGAATCCTCAGGGTTTAAAAAAAATCAAGATTTATAATAAATATCGGTTTATACATCATGATATATCAATGATAAATATCGGATTTTATCTTATCTCAAATTTGCTAACATGTATCACTAATATATATCATGATATATATAGCAAATATTTATTATTTACTGATATTTATCATAAATATCGTAAATTTACTAATGCCAAGGGTTCACTAACGGTCTGATATTTATTATAAATAACCAGATTTTTGCTAGCCCTAAGAGTTTGCTGATAAATATCAGTGATATATATCTGATATTTATCATAAATATCGGGAGAACCCCGTTTATTTTATTAATAATTATTACTTATTCACAGTTTTAGGATAACAAATATATTTTACTTTCATTCCATTTTTTATACAGACTTTTACTGAAATAAACTAAAAATATTCTTCCATATTATTATGACATTATTTTATTTATTTTTTTCTTTTTTACACATTTTAATTACAAGTTTTTTTTTTAATATTGTTTGGCTTGCGTTTCTATTATTGTGCTTAACATTTGTGTTTTTTTATACACTAAGATGATTTATTTTTAACAACCATTCTACTTTTTTTTTTCCAATGCATATACATAAATTAAAACGCAGGCGAATTTTGTTAAAACTCCAAAAAGAGTTTAAAAAAACTTTACTTGCTGGTATACAGAAGTCAAAAAGGAATCCATTTTTTTTTGTTGTTGTAACTGTTTCTTCCTTCTAATCTTAATACTTTTAAATAAAAATATATATCAGGTTCAATTCTGTAATTTTTTGAATTAGGTAAGTGTGTTTTAAACTTATTTTACTATGAAATGATTAAAAAATGGGTGTCATTATTACTGTACATCGGAAACTTCAATGCCACTAATCTCCTGAGGCGCAATAAAACTTAACTAATCTAATTCCATAGACAGCTCATAACCAAAAGTATTATTTCTCTTTAATTTTAAATTACGGGGGTTTCCATCTTTGCCTGAATTCTGTACAACCATCAATATCTATAGAGGAATAAAACAATAAGTGGAGTGTTACAATAAATTCCACGTAACTTGTATCTGCGTGCATTACGCAGGTAGTATTACATAACAAAATTTGCCATGTAAATAAACTGTATAATATTTTTGTTCATTATTTGTAAAATAAAAAACACTTTTTTACTTCCATTATTTATTTTTGAGTCAATACACCAGAGATCTTTCAAAGCTTATTGCTTTATCTTCAGTGGTTTTCTATGAACTGAGATCTCTGGTGTATTGACTCAAAAATAAATAGTGGAAGTAAAAAACAGTGTTTTTTTATTTTACAAATAATTTTAGAATGTGCTTCCATAAGGTTAACCTTAAAAAAATCAATAATTAATTTTTGTTCACTCTAGTATATCCATGCACATCTCTTAGTCCCAGGTACCTAGGGCATTGAATCTCCCGATGTATAATTATTACGCGCCGAATTACTTACAGAATTGAACCTATTATGTAATGTATATAGTAACTTATATTTTTAAACTGTCATTGTACTGAATGCTATGTTGAACAAGATTATTCCACAATCGTATTTCAACTATAATACCTATGTATTAGTTTAGCTCTTAAGTGAAATTTTGTATAAATACCATATCTGTCCAATGATACGATAATTTTAATACTATTGAAACGAAATATTTGTTATATTTCTACAATGATTTTGAAATTTAAATTTGTGATTTTTCCTAAACAAAATTAGATATAAAAATAAATTTGACACAAATAAAAAAAATTCTTAAACAAATAAAATGAATTTGACACAAATAATTTTTTTCCTAAACAAAATTTTATATCAAATGAATTACATAATTTGACACAAATTTAAGGGGTATTTTTCCTAAATGAAAATAAAAAAAAAATATTTGATGAGTGTTAAAAAAATATAATTTATTAATTTATATCATTTTCATCTTTCAATTATTTTACACTAAAAAAATCATGAAATAATTTAATGTTAAGGATATTACAAAAGACAAAAACAAAACTTATGTAATTTATGAATAAATTGTGCACAATTTGAATACTTTGCTACAGTTACGTAATAAGACAACTTTTATAATTAAGTTTTTTACATACGTATAGGTATTTATAAAAAAATATTTGATGTTTTATGCGTATTTACGAGTGCTATATATTATTACAATAGATGGAACATGTGTAACATATAAAACAGAGTTTTCTTGATATATATCATGATAAATATCATTGATATATATCATGATAAATATCATTGATATATATTGTGATAAATATCATTGATGTATATCGTGATAAATATCAATGATATATATCGTAATAAATATCATTAATATATATCATGATAAATATCAAATATTTATATTGGACAAACCTTGAATTAAAGCTGTGGAAAAGTTCTGACCCTGTCGTTTTGCTATGCAGAGAGGAAGTAAAATAAGTGGACCTCGCTCTATATTCATTCTTAAAAAATTTAACGTATTCATGGCAGGCAAAATAAATCAATGCGCAATATCTACAATATTGTAATAATATATACACACAGTAGATTCCTAACTTTATGTTCATTTAGATTAAAGAATTTTTGATATGTTTTGTTTAGAATTTCTAAGTGAATAATACCTATTTACTACCAACTTTCAAATGGTTTTTCTTTGTGTTCACATATGTATTAACACTAATATTGTTAGTAGAACCTAACACGTATTTTATTTAGTTATTGACATCTTTTCTGCTATAAAATGAATAATGCAGATTGAAACTACTTTTATTGGTGGAAAAATCACCAAAAAAAAAAACAAAATATGCATACAAAAGCAATATGAATGAATTCTAAGCTAAATACTATTGGTTTAAAAGGTCATTCGGCTAGTAAATACTTAGAAAAAATAAAAAGAGTCCAATACAAAAAGGAAATGTAGGTGCGTACATACTGCTTGTAACAAAATTGCTTTCTTTATATGGATTTATACAGCATTTATTTATTTTTTATATACATAATTATTGAACATTTTATATCCCATTTCTTAACATCCTAAAGGCACAAATGTCGCAGAGTTGTTTTACTAAAACGTTTAAATCCATTAATATCTTCTCCTCGATTGATTTTTCTTCAATTCAGCATTTTCCCGAATCTATTTATTTATTTATTTACAATTTTGGTGAACAAACTACAGAAACACATATGATAAAATTACGAGTAAAAGAAATTACGAGATTTGTTCACTAGGGAAAGCTATTTAAAAAGCCAGCTAACCCCAATGCCAGAATCTATTGTTAACTTAACAAAGAAGACCCTTGCAAAATACACAAAAATGGTAATAAAATCTAGATTTTGTGTTGCAAAGAAATGGATTTAAACCCCTCTTCGCAAATATTAACCAATGTTTGGAATAATTCAGTAGCCACTTGATCTCTAATGCATTGTTTTTCTGTTTTTTTTTTAATAAACCCCTTCTACAGTTGAAAAGGCATTTCCACAGTACGACAGTCGATGACAGTCAATTTGCAATTGTATTTAATTTTATACAAGATTGATATTTCTGCAACAATTTTACTCCCGATTTCCCTGCTGCAGAAATTCACTCTTCACCACAGAAATTCGCAATTGATTTACGATTCCATTAATTTCAAAACTTTTTGATATAATAACTACAGAGTTATTGAAATATCGGGATATTTATTGAGTTAAATGGTGGGTTTATTGCCATCTACAATGTCTACCAACCAACCAGCCATAATTCCGCAGGGATATTAAATTAATTTTATATTGATCATCTCTCAACGGGCGCCATAGGCGTCTTACAACCGACTAGTAAAATAAAATAGAGTTTGTTATATTATCTAAACATTTTTTCTTAGACTTCCAATTAGTTGTACAGGGTTGGCACTGTCTTCTTACATTTCTATACAACTCCATATATTCTTCTCTGTCTTTATATATTTCCAGTATATAATCCACTACCACCTACACTATACATACTACTTTACATTGCTAATGTATTATTCCAATAATTTTATAGTAAATGTAATCATTCTTACTTTACAATACATATGTGTATTATATTATATAATATTTTATATGACATGTTTATAATAAAATATATTTATCAAATACCTTCGTTTTATTCCATTATTTCTCCTATCAAATAGAAAACCCAAAGGCTCTCCACACACGTCCGGAAGATCAGTTAACTGAATCGACCGAAGACCTGTGGGATGACGACAGAAAAGTTGGGTAGATGATGTAGTCCCAGTCGCAGGCAGAAACTGGTTGAGCAAAGCTCAAAATTGAAGAAATTGGAAAATGTTAGAAGAGGCCTATATCCAGCAATGCAAGGCAGATATTATAACAAGAGAACAGGTTGAGATGGTTTGGGCATGCAAAGAGGATGAACAATGAAAGTATAAGTAGTGAGAAATTTGTAGGTATAGAGGTAGGGCAGTCTAACGTCTATTCTCTCTGCCTTACTCGCAAGGGACGCGACATGGTCAATAATGATATATAATATGCAGTTAAGTTTCGGTCTCGCATTTCTATTTTTTAATTTTTATTCTATTTCTATTACACCTACGTAACTTTTTAGCGATCCTACATATTATCTTCGCACATTATCTCAGCATGACCAATTCATCTTAACTTTAATAATTAAACTTTTTACGGGATTCACGGAAAATTCCTCAAGAATCAGGTAAATGACTCATTGGCGATTTCTATATTATATTGATTTGATTCTCTACAACTTATTGCTTTAAAATTCCCACCAATCTCAGGTATAAAATGTTCCCAGCAAGAAAAAATGTTATATACTGCATGGTCATAGACTAGGGCGTAGTACATTAAGTACCTGTAATTTTTAAAAAGGTTTATTTAATTGAAACAGATAAGAAATATGCGCTATATAAAAAAGGGTATTAATTTTGTACCTCAATATTTGTTATATAAACGAATTATTCGTTGATTTTTTTATAATTTGCAATGCGAGACGTGATTACCATAGACGATAAATACATACATACAGCTTCGGTACATAGAGTGAAATGGACGAACACAATACATACATAGGAATCACCTATCATTATACATAATATACCAATGTAAAGGTATCTCGTTTAGCATGAGTATGTCGGTCTGGCCGTCGCGTTCTCGTTTATATACGTTTTCACTCATTTTATGAAATATATCGATACAAATAGTGCAAAAGTGTTAAGAATATTGTGTTTGTTAATGTCTAATACATTGAATGTATGTCTGTGTCGTGTAAAATGTGAAGCAAACATCCCAAATCTACGATCATAATGGAGTCGCCCCCCACCCTTTAACTCAGGCTTTCATGTCGAAGCATTGTTAATAAAAGTGCATTATTTTGAATTGAAATGCATTTTCGACCATTTCCTATGTTATCGAACGTGGTAAATTCACTGAATACAGAGGAAGCGCACATTCACACGTTTTGATGTACAGAATCTTGCGTGGTATGCGGAATATAGTTATTTCATGATACGTATGTACGTGTTACCAGTCACCATGCATACCTTTCTCAAAAATGTCGATTTGAAATGACCACAAAGATGATTATTTTGAAATGAAATTGTCGCCCTGTGGAGTTAGTGATACGAGTTTGAGGTTTTTATAGGACGATGTTTTAAAGAAGTCAAGTGCAGCAGTGAACATGGCATCAATATTTATATTTCTATTGATCGCCATTGCTGGCAGCTATGTTGTTTGTGAACAAGTAGTTTTACTGGATACAACTCAAGAACAGAAGCTGGACTGGACCAAATATCCTTATCCTTATGGTTCCGGTTCATCAGCTCCAGGATGGGTGGAAGAATCTTTCACCAACTTTGATCTGGGAATCAATTGGCGTTCTTATGTTGTGTGCGATGTTAGCTCCCATAATGTCAACAATTGGCTCTGGACACCATTTGTGGAAAGAGGCAACGCTAACAGAATATACATTGAAGTAAAATTCACTATTCGAGATTGCTCAATGTTTCCTGGTAATGCCTTGAGTTGCAAAGAAACATTCAGTTTGCTGTATTATGAATTTGATGTGGCGACCAGAGAACAACCTCCCTGGGAGCCAGAGAGCTACAAGCTGATTGGAAGAATAGCAGCTGGCGAAGGCAGGTTCAATGCAAATTCACAAGTCAACATAAATGTCGAAGTTAAAAGTATAGCCATCACCAAAAGAGGTGTCTACTTTGCATTCAGAGATCAAGGAGCGTGTATATCAATACTAGCTGTCAAAGTTTACCACATTGTCTGTCCGGAAGTCAGCATTAATTTTGCTCATTTCCCAGTCACACCCACAGGAAAGGAAGTAACTATTATTGAGCAAGCCAATGGTACATGTGTTGCAAATGCCGAAATTGTTGACATGCCAACATACCTGTGCAAAGGTGATGGTAAGTGGACTCACCCAAGCGGTGGTTGCAAGTGTAAGGCCGGATATGAACCTGATTTTGAAAAACAAATATGCAACAAATGTCCTCCTGGGCGTTACAAATCAACCACAAGTGATGACACTTGCTCACCCTGCCCAGAACATTCCAAATCTACTGGCTATGCAGTTACTGAGTGCACATGTGATTATGGATATTATAGAGCTGATAAGGACCCTAAAAGTATGCCATGCACACAGTGGCCATCATCCCCAGAAAATCTGACAGCTTCATTCACAGATCAGTCTACTGTAATCCTTTCCTGGAGGCCGCCTAGTCGACTGGGTGGACGTCTGGATGTTTCATACAGAGTCAAGTGTGATGTGTGCGGCCCTACAGTTCTATTTGCACCATCTCCAGAATCATTCAATGATACTCGAATTACCATTTCTGGATTGAATCCTGTGACTACATACAGATTTCAAGTATTTGCTGAGAATGGTGTAACAAAAGTGTCTGGTCATGAACCAGAGTTTGTTGATTTGTCTGTAACAACTGAGGCATCTGTGATCAGTTCAGTAAATAAAGTAAGAGTTATATCAGTGAAGAGCACTGAACTCACAATAGCCTGGGATGCACCATTGGTGAATGATATATCAGAGCCAGATTTTGAGGTTGAAACGTACGAATTGAGATGGTTCCCAAAGAATGATATTGAAGGAACAAACTTCTCAACAATCATTACTACGGACCTTCAAGTAACAATTACAGGACTTCATCAGCAATCCGAATATGGTATTCAAGTTCGAGCTAAATCGCAACGTGGGTGGGGAGATTTCAGTCCTACAATGTTTGCTAGAACAGGACAAGTAGTGAGTCCAGCATACATAGGAGAGGAAGATAACATGCAAGCTATAATAATGGCTGCTGCCTTAGTAGTTGTTGTTATATCATCAGTGGTCGCAATAATCACTACTATGTTCTTTTGTATTCGTAGGAGAGCCAATAATGAATGCAACAAGAAGCAACCAAGTGACTGTAATACTCTGGATTATCGCAATGGAGAAGTTTACACTGGACTAGAAAATATTCCTGTGAAAACTAACTCCAATGTTACAACACCATTGTTCACAGCAGCAGGTGCATCTTGTCGTACGTACATAGACCCACATACATATGAAGATCCTAACCAAGCTGTGAAGGAATTCGCCCGTGAAATTGATGCTTCATGTATTACAATTGAAACAATAATAGGAGGTGGAGAATTTGGTGATGTATGTCGAGGTAAGTTGAAATTGCCACCCTCGTGTATGCAAGAAATAGATGTAGCAATTAAAACACTGAAGCCAGGATCTGCAGAGAAGAGCAAATGTGACTTCCTTACAGAAGCTTCCATCATGGGACAGTTTGAACATCCCAATGTCATATTCCTACAAGGCGTTGTGACCAAGTGCAACCCAGTCATGATAATTACAGAATTCATGGAGAATGGATCACTCGATACATTCTTAAGGGCAAATGATGGCAAATTCCAAGTTTTACAACTTGTTGGAATGTTGAGAGGAATTGCATCGGGAATGCAATATCTCTCTGAGATGAATTATGTCCACAGAGACTTGGCAGCTCGTAATGTGCTAGTCAACTCTCAGTTGGTTTGCAAAATAGCAGACTTTGGACTTTCTCGAGAAATCGAGTCCACAACAGAAGGGACGTACACGACAAGGGGAGGGAAGATTCCTGTTCGCTGGACCGCTCCCGAAGCCATAGCTTTCAGAAAATTCACATCAGCGAGTGACGTATGGTCCCTAGGTATTGTTTGTTGGGAGGTAATGTCGTTTGGTGAGAGACCATACTGGAATTGGAGTAACCAAGACGTTATAAAGTCCATTGAGAAAGGATACAGACTCCCTGCACCGATGGACTGTCCTGAAGCAATATATCAACTGATGTTAGATTGTTGGCAAAAGGAAAGGACGCACAGACCGTCCTTTGTTAGTATTGTCAAAACATTAGATAAGTTGATACGATGTCCCGATACATTAAGGAAAATAGCTCAAAATAGATCAGCCAATCCACTGACAGGCGACGCACCTGACTTGACACATTTCACTTCTGTGGAGGATTGGCTTAACTCAATAAAGATGGGAAGATATATTGAAAACTTCCATGGAGCGAACATAACAGACATGGATTCAGTTATAAATCTTACAGTCCAACAATTAACATTATTACGCATTACATTAGTTGGACATCAGAAGAAAATAATGAACAGTGTCCAAGCTATGAAAGCACAAATTAGAGTTAATGGATCGGAAGGATTCTTGGTGTAGTTTTAATGTAATAATATTGATTATTATGCTTTTTGTATTTGCTATGAATGTGGCTTAAAATGTGATCGGACATTTACCTTGTATTGGATAAAGTGCATTTAATATACTTAGCTCTATCAAGTGACGTCTATGTATACCTAAACACATAAGGTACTTACTTATAATGTCTTCTTGTTTATTTTTACAAAATATACAAATTATCTACGATCTAGAATTAAAAGTATAAAATGTAACTTAATAGGAAAAATAATTGATTTGTGATATTTACATAAGAATTCTGTTATTATTTTCTTTTTTACAGATAGATCAATTTAGCATATAACTTATTGTATCATATTTATTATATTACATTATTACCTAATTTTATTTGAAGAAAAAATCATATTGACATTTGTTATAGTTTGTATTATAATAGGTATTCTTCATACGTTTCTTTTTTAATATTTGTTTGTAACAAAAAGTATTATATCTTGCCATTTTTTTAAAATTATTTTATAATATTATAATGCTATATAGATTGCTCAATTAAAAAAATATGTCTATACTAAATTATTGCCTATTAAAAAAATACATTCTAACTTATTTGAGAAGTAACACAAAGATTGTTTATCATTGAAAGGGCTCCAAATGTCGGGCTATTTATTATTTGTTAGTATTGGCAGCTTTACGACTAAATATGTGGCATCTAGATCACTCTTTAGTTAACGATCTGGTTAAAAATCTTTACGTCCATCTCTTGTGTATGAATCAGGATTGAATGCAGTTGAAATGAAGTCGTTGAGAAGGATGTATGGAGAGATAGGATAAGGAATGAGGTTATTAGAGAGACGAGTGACTCTAGGATGGATGTTGTGACTAGAATGAAAGTGAATGAACTTAGATATAGTGGGCACGTTGAGAGAATGAATGATGACTAAAAAGGATGAAGTTTTCAGGGGGATGAGTGACTGTAAGACATTAGGGTGTTGTGACTGGAAAAAAGTGAAAAAGCTCAGATGGTTTGGGCATGTTGAGAGAATTAATGATGACTAAAAAGATATTATATATAGGTGAACGAAGATATGTGAGAAAGCATGGCCGTCTGAGACTGACCTGGAGTTATCACGTTGACCAGAACTTTTGAAAATAAGAAATCAGAGAGTGTATATGACAAATAGAATGGAAGTGATGGAAGCAAGTAGTGTGTGTGAGGAGAGAAAATTGATTGTCTCAAATAAATCTTTCTTGGGCCTTTTCACCTCTATGGCAAAAATATAAATATTGTGTATGATATTAATGTCAGCAAACAATGAAAAAAATTCCTCATGAAAAATTTTTATGAAGACAATATGTATCTTCCTATAACTTAAAACAAAATGCCTTTCATCTACTTTTAAATTAAAATATTGGTTAACTTTTAAGCAAATTGACTGCAGAATTATCCTACTTTTCATGACTGCTTCATAACCCAGTTCCCTATTTATTGTTGAGATATTTTACAAAATTACTTATAATTTAAGAATGTTTTCCAGTGATTTTAATGCATTTATTTTATATTTTACTCCTAAGATATTTATTTATCATTTGTTGTGTTATTTTCATACAACGCATCACACTTTACAAATAAGAAAAAGCATTTTTTTTTGTAGAATATTGTTTACTGTAAACGAATTGACTGATTTAGGAAAGCCATCTCCTTGTACCTACGATCGTTCAGTAATTTGCTCATATTTACCATTCCCAAATTACTTCCCAAATATAGCCATCACCTAAACATTGTTAGGGAAACATACATATTGTATGTAGTTTCCCACAACAGTGTAGAAGAATTAAGAATGAACATTGTCGGGCTTACGACCGACCTCGGCTGGCTTACACTCTACACTTTACACTCGAGAAACATTCGCCATTTCAGTTCACCCCGCTGGGATTCGAGCCAAGACCTTCGTCTCGCTTAGTAGGGATCATATCCACTACACCACGAGGAGCGATGGCTGTGTTGTCGAATTTCATGTATATTAAGTACCCATGTATTGTTGCATTTCTAACTGTGGGGAGAGGGTGGTATTTTTTTGTATGTAAAGTGATCACTTAAGCCAGCCGAGGTCGGTCGTAAGCCCGACAATGTTCATTCTTAATTCTTCTACACTGTTGTGGGAAACTACATTGCATATATACTACGGAATGTAGAAAAAAATCCAACGCTTTACACGAATAAAATTTGTAAATCAAAAATAATACATATTGTAGTATTCCTTAAACTCTCATATATGCAACAAGTTTAATCACACCCAGCCACTCTATGATTCAATTTTACAAATCATTTTGACGGTTTGTGTAAAATTTTTGTACCATTGTGATAATGTTTAGTTCATCCTGACTTGCAGCTATTTTTCTTATTTTAGATATATTTTATTATTACTATTAGAATGAATAATCCTTTTCTGATTAATCGTAACAGAAACATCGTAATAATGATCTCAATGGTAGATAATTTATATTAAAAAACAAACATAAATACTAAATGTCAAAATGACGAGATTTTCTGAGTATTTTTATTGTTTTATTTGTCAAAATTATTGTAAAACTGATTTTATTTTATAGCTAATTTATAAGAGATTATTTTTATCTCTAGATGTATTGATAAGTCTATTAATTTGTTATCACATGAGAGATTAATAGAATTAAAATCCCTAGAAAATCACTCCCTTTTTTTGTGTTATTCATATTAATAATTAAAACAACAATTATTATGTATTTTTTAAATGCCTTTCCGGCTATTGTTTGAGTTACTCATATATTTTTTTCCCTAAATAATATTGTTCAATACATTCCTTATTGCGTAGAATTCTAATTGATGTCACAATATTAGTATCTAATTTACAAACACAATAGGTGTTTCGTCATAGAGTTATGAATCCATATATTATTATAACAATACAGATACATTAAAATTTTAACGTATCTGGATGGTACTTAACAATGGAACTACCATCGTTCCCAGCAAACAAAAATCTAGTTCGAAGTTAATCTGAGACCACATCTTCCTTGATAGACTGTAGTATGGAAAGTAGTTAAGTCCCCTTAATTTTGCATACGGTCTGTCAAGAAAGCGATGGTCTGAGATTAAATTAGAACATCAACATTATTTACTGGCAACAATGCCATCTCTATTGAAAACCTACAAGTGTTGCCACTATGGTTGTCAAAAACTTACATGTAGCACCCTCAGCATAAACTGTCTCTTTCTCTGTACAAAATAGTAACACCATCTCTTCACATCAGTCTTCAGAATAGTTTTCATAGTTTTGAATGTTTGGAATGTTAAATTTTCTTCTTCAGCTTTCTGAAGAGTTGGTTATTGCAGGTTTATGCTGCTGAGAAGCTGAACTACAGCTATTTCTCAATTGTTTTGGGGTTCTGGTTGCAATCCAATCTCTTTATTACCACATTGCAACCAGATTATTTGCACGATGTGTTAACATAATCTGGTTACAATGTGGTAATTTGGCGATGGAATTGCAATCAAAACTGTTACATGGGCGTGCTATATCCACTGTTAAAATATATTGCATTCATAATTCTATGCGTACAGTCCATGTTTTATTTTTTAATATATTTGTATTGATTGGTACAATGTAAGCAATAATAAACACAATAACTGAATAGATCCTTGCCTATATTATGTGTCTCTATAAGATTATAAATATAATTATATTTACACATTTACAAGAACAATCATAATGTGAAAGAAAAGTTAAACATATTTCATATACATGAATGTATGTATGATTATTATTAATTTTATTATTTGATTTGCTACCGAGTTTGATGTCTTGTATTCATAAAGTGTATTTAACATATTGCAGTGGTCGCGTTTAATGTAATCACCAATTTAATATTCTTGCCTTCTCTCTCTTTCAAATCGGTCCCTCGATGCTGAGGATCGTAACTTTCATGCGGTACCTCTCGCAGCGGTCTGGCCAACCCTGTTCTGTCTTCAGGCCGCTGCAATGATTCAGCAAACGTCGTTCCAGTGGCATCCGTCACCTGGTTGGACCATCTCATTGGTATACGTCCGAGACTTCTCCTGCCTTCAACTCGGCCAGTCATTATTATTTTTTCTAGATTGTCTGACTCCCGTCTTACAGTATGCCCAAAGAAACCAAGCAATCTCCTCAGACACTGCAGACAAATGAGTTGTAATGTATAGCTCGGATAAGATTGACGCATTCGTTCTTCTTTCTATCCAGGAGCTTCCTCCAACACCAGATTTCAAACGCATCAATTCTTAATATTCTTATTGCTCCCAAATTGATGATGACCTCTCTACAAGTCCTTCTGCTATGTGTCCCAAATTCCTCCATTCTAAATTACAAACAAAACTTTCCTTGTTTCAATGCATTAAGCGAAGACCACTGTATTATATTTTGTAGGTAGAGTGATATTAGAATAATATTGTAAGAAAAATACAGTTTGAAAGTCTCGCGATCTCTCAAATTTATATATTAATTATTGTGAAACAAAAAACTTATAATATAATTTTTACAATTTCCATGACAAATTTCGCAAAATAATTCATAATATTCTACATTCTATTATCAATGTATATAATAAAACCTTGTCATAAATGTATATTCATTAAAATAATTTATATAATAGTAGATAAGAAATACTTGCTTCCCTTAAAGATAATCCCTTGAAGAGTATGCAACCAGTACGCTTTCATCACACAAAAGCAATAATAATCTATTGACCTTTAAAGTGCTATTTAAATATTTTTGAGGACTTAATATTTATGTGTAAAAAAATAAAGAAAATAATATGGTGGTATATATGTAATTCTAACCTTTTCTACAAAAATATATATACTTAATTTATATATATCGGTCAATTTTAAAAAAAAGTGTACATGCCAATAATATTATCCCCCAAATTATAGATTAAAAAAAAAGTTGTGACGCCCAGTAACTAATTTTTCCTTCTGAGAACACTCAAGTCAAAATTTCCATAAATATTTAATCTTACGAGAAAGCAGAATTTCCCTTGAATGGTAGCAGTTGTATCATCAAAGGTTTGTATGGAATGAGAAAACACCCCTTTTATTTTTGACATCTTTCATTTCCCACCAGTACTTTTTTCAACTTTGTATGAAAGTGAATTGATGATCCCCTAAATGTAAATATGTATTTGTTGTTTTTTTTCACATTTTTTAAAAGGCCAATTCGTAAAATCAGTGACAGCCTAAATTCAATGTACACTTTTGTTGAAATTGCCCGATATATATATGTACACATAATATTATAATTAGTGCCAAATAGTGAAATAGAAATATATTATGTACTTAATAGTTATATAGGATTCATCAATAAAACCTACATATAAATAAATAAATAAATGTATTTATAAATTAGTTAGTCAAAATTTCTGCAATTCAACAGATTATATTGAATCCTACATTTCATTTTGTATATATTTATACTTACAATTCATTTCATATTTCTACAAGGGTTCGTTCCGTATCTGTTAAAATTCACTCAGTGATTCGCTCGATTGTTTATGGTTCCATTGTTCTCCGTTCTATCATCGGTGCGAGTTAACTGGTTGTACGATTCAACCTGTTCTATGTGCACAGTTGACACGCTCGGTTGTTGCGAATAACACCCAACTATTTTTTTGGGTGACATTTGCTCGCCATAGATAATAGAGTGGTCTGCACGTGCTGCTCACTCAGTCTTATTAACCCGCGATATGTCTATCCCTTTCTGCCAAAGAAGAGTATTGTGATATCGCTATCTCGATGTATATCTATCAACTCACTCTTATTAGTATTCTCATATCTCTATCTCTGCTTGACAATTCCAATTGGAACAATCACCCAAATGCGTTCTGCTTTGTGCGATAATCGTCCGTTGACTCGCTCAGTGAAAATTAACGGATGCAGAACGAACCCCAAAACTCATATTAGGCGAAAATTCTTTCTTCCATGACATAGAAGCAATACATACTTAATGATTTGATATTTCTGTTGAATTGTCTATCAAGATACTGTGTAGGATTTCGGAATAGCATTAGCGACTACATATATTTATACATTTAGGATAGTAAATATATTTACCGAACAATCAATAAAGTGAAGCAGAAGTTAAACATATATAAATAATGATAATATGTTAGATAGGTACTTAATTCCTTTTATTTATTCAACATTTGTAGTAGCAAATGCAATAGTTGTATTTAATTTAAACGGTGGTTGTAATTATCAGAGATTTTCCTCCTAAATAACTTTGATATTTGATCTTTCAAGATCTTATAATTTGACTTTGGTTCCTCTAATGCCATACAACATAATTGAGTTTAATTTTCATTGAGAAATTTCGATACAATTTGATGTATTGTCTCAGTACAGAACTGACTCTATTCCAGAAAACTTTATAGATTTTCACGGTCCCTCTTCTGGATTCTTCTCGAGTGTACCGTGTGTAGATTGTCAATGTTTCCATTACATTGTCAGTTCTATCCCCTTGTGCTATATCCCTTGCGTGGTATGCAGAGAGAACAGAGATAAAACTTTCGAATTGTTTCACTGGCTTCTCACTTCTGCCACATTCATTCAATTGTCAGACATGCACTCTACGATTCATTTTACTCAAAATACGTCCATTCTCTTTTATTTATTTATTAACAAGGCACACTTACAGACATTGAATACAAATTAGACGAAAGAAAAATATTACATCAAATATAGTAGTTCATTCAAAGCCCCTATTACACAGAGAAATCATATTATGGGGACAAATACATCATAGAAATATACTAAACTACCTAATCTTAATTAAGTTCTCTTGACGACAGAGTTGTGCAAATGATTCAGAAACCTAGAAAAGAATTACAACCACCAGTCTGATCCTGAACAAAATGAATATAGGTAATTTTAATTTATTTTATTTAGAAACTGTTCCGAACATCCAAACACACATATTCTATTTCCATTAGTAACTTATAAGGAAAAGTAGGTACTCAAATTAATAACAAATGTATATACTACATAGTTTTATCTCATTATGGATATGTAAATAAAATATAACAATTCACAAAATATATATAAAAATATTATATTATCATTGCTTTCCCTTTGACAGAATATTCAGTACACTAAAGATTGTAATATCACATGAAATTTTTCATACAGGTTTTAAATGATACAAAATTTCTTTGCCAACTTTGTTAGCCAAGGGTGTGCTACAGGGGTTTCATTTGAGTCCTTTTTCTAAATCAATAATGGTTCTTGTAAATTTAACTCTCATATCACTTCTAATTAGGGTTCTTTCTAAATAGGCAGATGTTGGTTCAATTTAAAATGTATTCTCTACTCTAAGACACAAACATTCTTACTTTGGTATTGGAGTTTGTGAATACAATCCCCAAATATTTTTGTTTTAATACCTATTTAAAAAGTTAAACGTAAAGCATTTTGCTTACGATTTTAAAATGCACTTAAGTGAATACAATGAGTTAACTTCCGACTGATTGTCAGCTGGCTCAATGTGATCACTTTAGTAAAACTCGCCAATTCCAGTTCGTCTTTCTTTTCTAACCAACATTCACAAGATAGAGTTGTTTTTTTGCACAAATACTACTATCAGACATTAAGTTATTAAGTCCTAATTTCTCTCTCTTCTCTGCACCATATCCCATTTATTTGGGGTCGGCGGCTCGGATCCTCTCTCCTATGTCCTAATTTAGTATACGATATTTCTGAACTCGGTGAAAGTGAGAAAATAATCTTTTTTGTACTGAGTATTTCTGTTAAAATTTTGATAACGTTTTCTCAGTTTAATGTATGATAATGATAATATGTATTTATAGAATAAAATGATATTACCAGTAAAAGATTTTTAATACTGAGTAAAAGTGTTTTATTATAAACGTAGGTAAGTAATAACATTAGTGTAAAGAGATGTTTACTTTTACATAATTCACATAATTATATGTCTACATCACAATATTTTTTCAGTTAAAAATTGTTTATTGCAGCGATGTTATAATATGATCAGAATCTGGAAACAATTTCAAATCAAGCGCATAATTTCGCGAGTTTTTATAAAAAGGTCTCGTCACTTTCAACCGATCACCTTTTCGTAATTGGTTGGGAAGAGCCTTTTAACAAATTCTAAATACTTGTTTTGAAATTGTTTCCGATTCTTTGTTGGCAGCGTAATTTTACATCACAAATTGTACCATAATCTATGAAAAATAGTATAATTGTCATTTCATACACAAAGTAGTATATTACATATAATTATTAACATTAGGCTTCTCGAAATATTTTCATGTTTTATAAAAATAAGACGTAAAATCGGTGATACAGTTGATAATGTGTATTGCAATATCTGGCATATTGTACAACAACTTGTGTACAACTTAGTATTACAAGAGTTTGGTTACTGTGTCACAGATTTATATAAAATAGTTTTAAGCCTAATATAGTTAATATTATTTCTTATTAATCTTAATTTAATAATGATAGATAAAAATGATAATATTATGTACCAGTGTATGCGGAATATCTTGCATATATTATATGAATACATGTATGTATACTAAACGCTTGAGCGAATTTATAGGCCTGTCTGTGGTGTCTGGTACTTCTGGTTTTTCCCGATCCTCTGTCTCATAATTACGATATCTTCCTCCTTATTCCACAGGTCCATCTCTTCACAGTATTTGCCAATTGTCCAATTTATGTATTGGAAGATGGTTGATGAATAGCGCCAATTGGCTTTGTCAGCCGTGCAGCTAGTAACTTGTATCTGCCTGCATTATGCAGGTAGTATTAACGAAATTTGCGAAGAAAATAAACTGTATAATATTTTTGTTCAATCTACATCCCTGCACATCTCTTAGTCCCAGGTACCTAGGGCATTGAATCTCCTGATGTATAATTATCACATATTATATGCAAGGTATTCGTGGATACTTTATATTAACATTACTTTAAATAAATAAACATTTATTGCATAATATGAGGTAATAATATGTAAAGGGAGGTCTTCTTCCAACCAACCTTTAATGATAAATTGATGTCTTTAGTGAAATTATGTTTTGCTAGCGAAATGAAAATATATTAGCAGCATGATATACCTACATAACCTAACCTTAATTTCCCATAATATGTAATGTTTCTATATAATTATTGTATTACTTATGTAGTTTTACATTTGTAATAAATATGGTATATAAATACTTTGCCGTGTGTTTATTGTTGTTGTGCTTTGCGAATTTGCGAAATATTTTACCCTATGTTTTTCAGCCGTACGAAATGACAGTTGGTGGGACTGCGAAATGCAAAATTGCGATATTATTTGTTCTTAATTTGTTGACAGGCGCCTTTTTGTTGAAAAATGATGAATATAGGAAACATTTTTATTTAATCTAGTGAAAAAATAAGAAGATTTGTAAAATTTATGTGATGCTGGTGCCATCTTATAGTGTTACAAAGTCAGCGATCGGCGAAACTATTATATATGTATATTTCCGAGCGAATGTGCATTATTGGGCCAATTTTAAAGGTTTTTTATAAAACAGAAAACTGATAATTGAGTAATTACAATCTTGGATATACATGACATATTGTTTAAAACAATTTTAGCCAAGTGATGCATGCATTTATCAATGCCTCAGGTGAACTACATAAATGAACGAAATAAATAAATAAACTCAACTCAGCAAAACATAGTATGTCCACACCAAAATCTCGTTACTGCCTGGAGGAAGACAAAATATAGTGGCTATTACTTGCCACCGGAATCTTAAAGTATTGGGCAAGCGATATACCCATATGTTGTTACATTTTTAGACCGATTGGTTGCCTGTAGCCAGTGTCTCAATATGAGAAAGTATGTAACAATAATATGTATGTACATGGTTGGCGCAGTTGGATGAAATATGCATGCATTTTAACAATATATGCTTTACTACTTACTATGAATATCTGTCTGCCTATACCCTCACGCAACGTCCCTTTGCATGGTAGGCAGAGAGCCAGCCTGCCCTATCCTTACACACACTCCTAGCTTCCGTCACGTTTGTGCAATTTGTCATACACACTCCGATTCATTTTACTCAAAAGTGTCCATCCTTGAGGATCTGGTCGACATGATGGGTCCAGGGGTGGTACTTTGTTAGCTTTCTCACCCAAAACACGCAGATAAAATGTTTATGGAAAATGACCCATACCGCGATATACATAAGGGCATTTTTAGTTTGCATTTAATCTGCGTGTTTTGGACGAGAAAGCTTTAGAAAGTTCCACCCCTGGTTAGTCTCAGGTCATGAATAACGAATGGATGAAAATTAAAAATATTTGGGGGATAGAGAAATTGTTTCTGAATCACCTTTGGTTACAATGTACCTAGATTAGTTAGCAGCGAACCTCTACATTTCGTCCTCCAGTTTATTCGTTTCTCTGCTGTAAGGTAGAGTGATATAAGAGATAAGTTATAAGAGATGTCTCCCACTCCCAATTTGAATAAAAATATGGTCATTCATGATGCGATCCCTCCAGAAAATTAGAAACCATGTCAAAGAGCCATACAATAAATCACTTCATTCATAGGTTTTGACTATTTGCCTGTGAATCTATATTGTGTGACTGTGACTCAAATGTCTTTGCTTTTTTATTTTACTTCAATTATACTTCACGCGAACAAAGCACAAGCAATAAAATTTGTGAATTGTTGTAATGCTGCGATTTCTCATCTTTATTCAATGCAAGCCTTGCTTGATACAAGCGAATATGCCTGTGAATTATGGCTATCTGTCTGCTCGAAATATTTGCACAAAAATCACTACCTTATTTATTAGTCAGATTAATTACTTAAACTAACTATATGAGAATAGCACAGCGCATATAATATATTCTTATACACATTTACAATATATCTTGAAGACTATTGTGTGAGGCCAGCAATGTCTAACAGAATTATAGATTTTCTCGAAGTTCCCCTACTTAAACATTTGTCACACTCATAAACAAATAAGATGAACAGATATCTTCCTTGTTATGGTTCTTCATTGTGGGTTTCCTTACTGCATGTAGAATGGTTGAATAACAGTAAGGAAACCCTAAGAACAATGAAGATATGGATTCATCACGCTGCGAAAGCCTACAAGATTAAGTTGAATAGAGATGGTGAATATTCTTTGTAAATTATTTACGTAGTCTAAAGATTGAAAATGAGAGAATCGGTAACAATATAGGTAAGTATTCTCAATGATAAGATTTTTTCAGTCATACTAAAGTGACATATGGCCTGTTGGTTTGGTGTTGCAAAAAGATAATTTCATAAGGAAAATGTTAGAAGGGGTTGTTTCACTTGGATCGGCTGCCGGTTCCCAAGAAATGTACACATCAAAATAAGAGGAATTCAGAGCAATTAAAAATATGCTTAAAATAACATCCTGCGTATAAAAAGTAAGTAGATATGTAGCAGTCATGTAGCAGTATTGGTACATACTTTACCTTAATGTTTGTAACAATACATGTATGTATAAGATGTTACCTGTCAGAACAACCAATCACAGCTTATAGCTACTCACCACAGAACACATATACTCTCTGCCACCACAGAACACAATACATGTATGTGAGTACATTACATGTACGTGTATTGGTGTCACTTGGTGCAGTATATAAAGTACATATGTCATAAGATGTCTAAATAAAGTTATTTATGTACAAAATCCGGCATAGAATAATGTTCCAGGTATAATACAAAAAGTACTCACCTGCTGAATACTTGAATGTTGCAGCAACCTGCACAATCCCCAGCCTGAAAAAGCAACCAAATAAAAGTATTTAAGTGTGATTTTCTGCAACAGATGGCTTGCCTGTATTTCTATCGTGCTTGTTGTTTAACAGATCAGCACGGATTTACTGCTTCTGTTGCTTTATACAAAACTAATCAAAACAAAAAATACTAACCTCACTTTCGAAAGTCATTGCCTCACACAAGTCGCGGGAACGCAGAAACAAACTTTTTTTTAACGACACTCCCGCAAAGTTAGCGCACCAGACACATTTACTCAATAATTCTTATTGATTATATGAAAACAATTAGGTACACATTTCGATTGTAGGTAACTAAAACATAAAAAACCAAAATGAAAAAACCGAACCTCTTTCGCAGCGGGAACTTTCATCTCTCACAAACTTTTTATCAACATATAATAGCACTCCCGAATAGTTTGCGCACCGCAAACACATTTACTCAGTAATAATTATAGACCATATAAAAAATACACAAACTAATTACTTAATTAGGTACACATTTGAATTTTTACAATTTTAAAACAATGATTTCTAAACGACACCAACACGAACACCGGCGGAAATCAAGCAAAGCACACGATCGCAAAAAATTTGGACCGATCCCAAATTCCAAATCTGCCTACTCCACTGATTAGGCCGCAGATTATAATTTTACACGGAGAAGGGAACGTGTAAAATGAGGTACCGATTTAAACAAATTTTGAATCTGTAATCTGTATTCTACTCTTTGTAAAATAATTTTGAATCTGTATTCTGCTCTTTGTAAAATAACCAAGTCCTATGCCCTATGCTATGTATTCAGAATTCCTAATATCTAATGATGAAGGACTGAAGGTAGCAGGTAGGTTGCTGTTGCTAACATATATTTTTATAAACACAGTTTTTTTTTCAAAATAAATAGGCACGAAGGAGGTAAAAATCATATTCTACCACTACATGAGTCCTGAAGATGGCCTCAGCAAGTAGGCCGAAAGCTCGACGACCTACGCACGATACACCCGAGAAGGATGGAGAAGAGATCTTCCTCAATTATACCTAGTTTATAATAATTTCAATGAATCAATTAATTTGTAGTATTTTTAAACCTAATTCTATCGCAAACCCAGTGTGGAATAAATTTAATTTTCCAAAAAACGTAAACTTAATGTAGGCATAGCTACCTAATGTAAATGATTTCAAAAGCAGTTCAAAAGTTTACTTTTTGACTTACTTAGCTTTATTACCTAGTTTAGTTTGCGTTTTGGTTTTGAAACAATAATTTGACGTATTTTGACCAATTTTATTAAAATAAAAATTGTTATTCGTAGTTACCTAGGTACTTATAAAAATATTTTTTAAATAAAAAATCAATAAAAAGTTAAGAAAAAGTTTCGTTGTTAAATATTTTGAAACATTTTAAAATTATTATTACCACTGGCAATATTTTTTTTATGTTGGTATGACTGATTTTATATAGCAACTCCGGCATTAAATAAGGATGAGACAAATATTTTGAGTTATAAGTTGATCGTTATCGACTCTCCGTTCATGATTCACTACTTTAGCTGAATCGTTACTTTTCGACGATGATTGGTTATTTGGAATCGACGAATGATTTTGCAATTTATACCATGAAAATGGAATACAATGAAAGCAAATTTATAAAGAATATTATTTATAAGTCTTGGTTACAAAAAGCTGAAGAAAATAGGTAAGTAGCTATTATGGATTCGATGCTTTTGGTTGTTCGATAGAGCTCGCATCAAGCTATCAATTCTAAATTTAGATAAGAGTTCTTGGATACATATTAAATGTAAGTATCTGATAATTAAGCAGCTGTTAATCAGAAGACAAAACTATTAAGGGTTTGAAATATAATTGAAAGGAATATAGATAACCATTACGTCATGGTTGAACTATGTCATTAACTAAATTACGAAAAACAATCATGGATTAGAAAGAATGAGAAATTGTATGACATAAGTAAACGATCGAAATACATGCAAGGAAAACAGAAAGTGGCACCGAATCATCGTTTAATTATTACATTAAGATTTTAAAAATTGCAATAAAAGTATTCGGAACCGATAATAAAAGTAACGGATCATCATAAGTAAAAGATGTGAATCGTAGTGGATCCATAGATAGAACTTACGACTCCTACGAATGAATCTATCATCACAACACTAACCGGCATCCGCACGAAATTTACCGTTTTGCTTTGCGTTTGTCCTCGTTTTTCCGTTCGTGTTTGTGCTTGAAGAAAGTTGGCGTCGATCATCTGTAATAATTAATTTACTAGAAAGAGAACATGTGAGTATAGTAATATGAACTCTTTTATTAATCTTCTTACACCTAATCACATTTATTTGTTAGTATATTAGTTAATACTCAACGATAAAACTATTTTCTTTGTGACTGCCATGCTTTTTTAACAACGGTGTTTCTACCTTTGTTTTTTTACTGTTGTTATAGTTTGTTGTTTTCATGCGGTTCTAATGGATTGTTTATGTTTGTATGTTTTAGCCGTTGATCATCACAATGTCTGATCTGGGTAATGGTAAAGGTCGTAAAAGGGCATCGGGTGCCAAGGGAGGAAAGGCGAAAAAGAATAAAGCATCGTCAAGCGGATCTGAGAGTGAGGATTCTAATCACAGCGTACATGATCAAGTTTATAACAATGAACCTGAAATTCCCGACACCAAACTCCCTGAGGTATGTTAAGTCATGTGTTAAACTTTTAACAAGTACCTATGAAAGATAATAGCCGGGTTGGTAGCCTACTTTTGCTATCTCTGATACTTGACTACCTACTGTTATTGTACTTATGTAATTGTTGATACTTTCTTCGCAATAATTACCACTCATTGTTAAAGGCTTATATAAGCTGAGCAAAAGTCCTTCTATTTTCGCTTCAACTTTTGTATGAGAATGTTAGCACGAAATAAGAATTACGTAAGCGACAATGTGAATTATACCTTTTTAAAAGAAACCTTGTAAGAAATTTAAAAACCTAAAACAGCCAATCTGTTAAGATTATAATTACCAGTATTTTGGCTAAATTATACTTTTATATCTGAAAAACTGAACGGAAAATCCTGTAAATATCAGGCGTACTTTTGGAATATTTTTTTACTCAAGGAATTTCTTAATATTGTTATTCTAAAACAGCCAATCTGTAGTTCATACTTTCATCTCTCACTGCCTTCAGTTTCAAGACTATTCTATCAATATTGGCTGAGAACAATTCAGCGTGCTGAAGCTGAATGTTTTTACTTTATTAAGTAGACAAGTTTGTTTGAATGCTATGTTTTTATATCTGTTCAGGAATTGTTGAAGAAGATGTGTAAGCCAGCAGGAGTATTGTTGGTTGCCGGCCATGTGTCTTGGGATTTGACTGGGAAGCGGGAAACAAACAAGGCTCCAAGGAAATATCCCAATTTGAATACATTCCATCGTTTCACAGACAAGAAGGTACCTCATTATACTGTAATTCTAACAAAGTTATAGTTGGATAAGTTAGTTGATTTCAACATTGGTTTTATTTCGGACATTGCCATTTTTTCAGTACCTCTGACAGTAAAGGCTGTCCATTGACTTTGAATTAATTGTTTATGATTAAATAAACATTTTTTCAGTAAAATATGTTTAATTTCTTACGCATGAAAAATACAATTGGTCTTTAAAAAATCGCAATTTGCAATTAGGTATTTTTTTTTAAGTTTTTGTTTTTAAGTCAGAGTAAAATAGTGTCTCATTTTACGCATGATACTTCTATCTTTGTTGTATTTCAAATAAAATAATACTTCTTTATTTATATATTCACCAAAAAAATCCACTCTCCGGCATGACAGCTTTTAGGCCTTTGCGGCGAAGAATGTGCAGACATGTACAAAAAATATCTACTACCATCATAATATCTATACTCAAAAATGCATTGTAATTTCGTAATGCATGTAAATATGCATCAAATATTATAACAGCGAAGCATGTTTTAGCAGGAAATATAATAAAAAAGTAATCTTTCCTGCGGAAAATTCCAACTTTTCGTTCCATTTTGTAATGCAAATCATATGGAGTTCTGTGACCGTTTTATAACAAATTTAGAATAGAAAAAATGGCATGGTCCAACTTAACACATGTGTTTTTTATTTCAGTATCGCTTGATTGTGAGTGGATGCACTTCAGCACATTCTATAGTGGTCTCTGAAGATGGTAAAGCCATGACATTTGGTCGTGGAGCAAGCGGACAGCTTGGGCTAGGAGACACCAGCACCAAATATCTTCCAGAGATCGTGCCAGCTCTTGAGGATGAGAATATCATTCATGCCGCTGCAGGACGCAATCATACTTTGTTCCTCACAGGTAAACAATATATACTCTCATAAACCTAAGAGTCATCAATCTATGTCTCTGATGTTTCATCAAATTGAAAGAACACCATGAAAATATAAATAAAATTTGGTTTTTTTTTAGACAAGGGAGTTGTTTTTGCTTGCGGCGATAATAGAAGTGGCCAGTGTGGGATTGGCAATGTCAATCAGGCTCAGTTGAACACTCCAGTTCGTATCAAGTACAGGTACGTATTTAAAATCTAAATTATTGTGTTGACATATAATGTCTGTGGTATTGACTCATCTGTATTTCATCTTTACTTGACCAATAATCCATAATCTTATTTTTATGTCAATTTTCTTGGTTATTTCGATTCAGATGAGCAAAGTAACCAAGTCCCATCTTATTTAACTTCTGTGTTGTTTTAGGGGACCACCGATCATCAAAGTTGCTTGCGGAGCCGATTTCTCAATGATTTTGGATTGCAACGGTGGACTTCATTCATTTGGACTTCCGGAGTATGGCCAATTAGGTAAAGAATTGTCATATGCAATATTACATCATCAAATTTATACATTGTAAAATGTTTCATTGATTATTGACTGTTTTATTTGTTCCACTGCAGGACACAATACGGATGGGAAGTATTTCGTGACATCCTCTAAGCTGTCGTTCCACTTTGAGCCAACACCAAAGCGCATTGTGTTGTTCATTGATAAAGCTAAGGATGGTCATGTCCAGCCACTGGATAATGTGGAGATTGTGGACGTCGCATGTGGCAGCAACCATTCCGTAAGTCAAGATTAAGAATAAAATAAATTAGCATTCTTCTTCTTTTTTAGCCCCTTTCCCTCCACTGCTGGACCCGATGATATCATTGGCCCATCTCCTCTGTGGTCTCCCTCTCAAATTAGTACTATTAACAAGTTGTTATCTCTGAGATATACAGCAAAGGATAGTTTCCATCAGGCTTATGACAAATAGTCATCCAGCTTAATGTGATAATTTCACACTTAAGTTATATGCACCATATCCAGTCAATCCATCTGCGTCAGCCAGGAATCGAACCCAGACCTCCAATCTGATACTCTCTCTTCTTATTTGTCAGATCTTATTTGTAATGTATTTGGTTTACTTTAGGTTGCAATTGATTCCAAGAAGAGGGCTTACAGTTGGGGATTCGGAGGCTTTGGCCGTTTGGGACACGACTCGCCAAAGGACGAATTGGTGCCACGCCTAATAAAGTACTTTGATACACAAAGTCGTGGCCTACGTTCCGTTTATTGTGGATCCACATACAGTTTGGTTATCAATGATCTCGGTAAGATTAAGAATACTTACACACTTAAGTACTATATATGTAAATATGTAAGTTAGATTGAGTCAGGAAAAGTATGATTAGCTAATACTAAAGATATGTATGATGTCATTTTAGGAGGACTTAGTCTCTTTGGCCAGACAAAGAGGACTGGAGAAGCCAACATGTATCCAAAGCCAGTACAAGATTTAGCAGGTAAATATTTGTTCATTCTTAATTCACATTCAGTGTCTTGCAATTGCAGCTTTATGTATCAAAAAATTCTTGTTTTATTACAAGTACTTATCAAACAATGAACATATTCCAAATATTTGTGACCTGACATACATTCATATGTATTTTTAACAGGTAAGCATTTGAATTTCCTGTGTGAATAATTGTATAAAAATATTAGTCATTCATACATACAAATTTATTTTGTCAGCATGGTGAATGAACTAAATTAGCAAATGACTAAAATTGAGAATTTTTTGTTCTAAAAATCTAATTCTGTCTCATTATCTAACCTACATTATATTATTTATCGATCTGTTAAATGATAATATACTTACAGATATTAAAGATTGCTAGAAAAATCACACAAGAGATTCTTGGTTGACTTATATGCAATTTGTCCATGAATTGTTCTTTTGCAGTGTGTTTGAGATGAAATTTTTGGAAAGAATTGGGTCTCATTGAATGTCCCAAGTTCTATACATCTATATTTTCCTCCTCCTTTTTAACCCTTTTTGACAGCTGGATATGGGCTCCTTCCATATCTCTCAACTTGTTACTGTCCCTATCCCTCCATATCCAGGTTTTGCTGGCTAGAGGACAATGTCAATAGACCACGTTTCAGGAAGTCTTCCAACACTCTGACACTTGTCCAAGGCTTTGTTCCACTTTGTTAATAGAGAATGGGTCGCTAACAAATTTAATGTGGTGCAACGAGATCACAGATACTAAAAACTTAAACTATCTCAGTTTTTGTTAGGAAGTGTTGAATATTTTGATAATGGATTACTTTTAATTTAACCTAGGGTGGAATATTTCATGTCTGGGTGTTGGCAACACCTCCATTGTCATAGCGGCTGATGATAGTCTTATCGCCTGGGGGGCCTCTCCAACATACGGGGAATTGGTGAGTTTTTCATACATTCACTACACATTCTATGTTGCAATGCAAGTTATCTACAGTAAATGATCTGTACTATACATTACTATTGCTAGTTGTGAGACAATTTTCTAACACTAATCATAACTTAGACATCATTTACTTTCGATGATTATGTATTATGACAACAGTTACAGAGGCGAAATAATGTCAGCACTAAGAAATTGAACCATTAGATAAAAAAAACCCTTAATTTTTCCTATGAGATGTTTACATTTTTATTTAAAAAAAGTTAATGTGATGTTCTTGGTGTCCACATTAATTATTTGCTTATACTATGTTGATACTAATAATGTTTTACTGCTTATAAACAAAATCTATCTAATCTGAGTTTGAATTTCATTGCTGTAAATACTTAAGTACTAACTGTACTTTTGTATAAAGATACATGGATTCCATTACGAAGCTGTTTATTTCAATTATAAATTTTAAAGATATTTCTCCCTATCTTTGTGGTATTTGAAAATATCTTACAATACATGTATAATATCAATTCACTTGATGAATCTTGAAGTAATAATGTTTTTTTCTTCCGTTCAGAAAGACGCGATTTAAACTCAGCTGTAAGATCTTGTTTCTGTGCTGTTATGCTATGCGAATTGTAACGGTTTGTCAAAAGAGAGGTGGTCTCGAATTAATTGAGAACTACAATTTCTATTTAATTTCTACAATGTTGCCGAAAAGGTACAAGCACCCCCCTCATCTCTATCTTGACAAATTGTATTTTAAGTTGTATTGCTCCATTTAATTCACAATGTTCAGAGCCCTATGAACATTATGTTGTCTTGTTAAATTACATTTTTAAAATGGAAAAATGATCCATGTTCTTCCACAGGGACTTGGAGACCTGACTAGATCATCCACGAAGCCAATTGAGGTAAATCGTATGGAAGGTACCAAGGTCATGCAGGTGACTGCAGGATTCTCTCACACACTGCTGTTGTGCGATGATTCCACCGATGCCGTCAAGGAGAAACTCGAGAAATTGTCCGTCTTCAAACCATAAACAATACACCGTTGATTATTTCAAAATATTATACCTACCTCTGCTTTTAATTACTTTTTTTACATTTAGTTAATCTTGCATAATTATTGCAAAACAATTGCACTTATTTGTTAGTAATTATCAATAGTTATTGTAATGTTTAAAGCGACTTAAGTAAAAGGCTCTCTGGAAAAAAGACAGGCCATCTTTCTAGTAAAAATACTAACATTAAAACAGTCTATGGCGTCATTATGAAAAAGTGATGCCAAAAAAAAGTATTATTTAGGTACCTACATAATAACTTAATTTATCTTTAGAAGTTTGTAGTTGTTTTTCTTTAAATTTCATCTCATCTCAACTCTATTCATTTTTGTGTTACTAAATATGTAGGTAATTTATTCGTATTATTTTTAAATCATTCCATTAAAGGAGAATGCTCATTTTGTATGGAAAAAAAACCCAGGCCCGGCGCAAACGAAATGTACCTCAAATGATAGGTAATAATTAGTAATTAAATACTGCATAGGGGGCATCATCGAAATCAATGGCTTAATGGGTAAAATACCTATTCGAAGATTCACATTGGTCACACGAATATATAAAAAAAGGAGCATTAAACCGTTACAATTGCGATTCAAAAGTATATAATATGATGAGTGTAAGGTAGCCTGTCTGATTTTTCTTCTTATTCAGCAGCCGTGATCCCTTGATGTAGGCCTAAAGTTAAATGCTCATTAATTATGTAAAAAATAAACATGTCCGGCGCAAATGCAATGTGACTCAAATGATAGGTAAAAATGAGTAATTAAATACTGCATAGGTGGCATCATCGAAATCAATGGCTAAATATGTGAAATACCTATTCAAGTTTCCCCTATACAACTTCGAACAGGTATTTCACACATTTAGCCATCGATTTCGATGATTCCTCTTATGCAGTATTTAATTACTCATTTTTACCTATCATTTGAGTTAGGTTTCGTTTGCGCCGGACCTGATTTTTTTTTACATATTTCATGATCATTTTCCTTTCGGCTTATATCCAGCTGTGGAGGGACCAAGGCTGTTGAAGAAGAAGACGAAGAGGACGGGCTACCTTATACTCATCATATTATACCCTTTTAGACCGCAATGGTAACTGTCTAATGCTCCTTTTCTTATATATTCGTGTGACCAATGTAAAACTTCGAATAGGTATTTCACCCATTAAGCCATTGATTTCGATGATGCCACCCATGCAGTATTTAATTACTTATTTTTACCTATCATTTGAGTTACATTTCGTTTGCGCCGGGCCTGGGTTTTTTTTGAGCATTCTCCTTTAAATTAAGTCAACTACTTTTAAACAAATTTTTCAGGAGCACCTACGTTCGTTGCATAATAAGTCTGATTTTTTTTTTAAATTGCTGAACGGTGTATGTAGTGGGATATGTTATTGATTGTATACTGATTTAGTTCTAATGTAATAAGCCGCATGCAGTGATGCAACCAAATAGTAATGTAATAGGTACACCAATGTGAACGGTCCTTAATCTTTTCGAGAGGACAGTAATTTTATCTATAAATTTCGACAGTAGTTATAAGTCCTTTCTCATTTATCAAAATCAGTGAATCAGCCATTGTTCACACATTTACTGGCATACCTAACCAAATGATACGTTAAAAAAAAATTTACAACACTATAATTCTGACATTTTTTAAGATAGCTTACCGGTTCCGTCACAAAATGTTTTAAAAAAATATTGCAGATTTCGCTAAGTCTGGTTTAAGAGTTAAATATCTTAGTTTTTCTTTATTCTTTGTTTAGTTGTACATGTGCTCTCGAGAAGGTTAAGGCATCTGGTCAAATCTCTGATCGTTGTATGTTTATCCCACCGCAAGCGAAGACTATGGGTTTTTAATATAATTTCCCGCCTACGATTCAAGTGACAAATTAGTTTGGAATGGAGATACTATAATAAAACATATAATTGTATTTTGCATAGAGAATAGAGATAAGTGTTATCGGCGTTTTGTACTTCTTGTAATAAGTAACTCTAGAGTTGGAATTATGTGCGCGAGTGGGAGATTCTCACAAGAGTGTGGATATACATCTTATTTTTTATACTTTTTACACCTTTTCTAACAAAAATATTGTATAGTATGTGAATTATAAGTAAAAAATTATGCATAATGATCTATCATGACACACCAATCGTCGTTTTTTTGGTAATTTTTGTATTTTTTTTCTATACCATTTTGTTTGATTGAGATACTATGTGCAAAGGGCTGCAATGCCAGTTAATAGTCCTAAGCGTTCCATCGTTTGGTTTTATACAATAATTTTTAGGTTATGTCGTACGGCCAACGCGGCGAGATTCTTCATAGTACAAGTTTCATTGCATAGCGACGGCGCTGGCAATTAAGAACTACTTTGCAAAATATAATATTGACTAGTATTACTTATTTTCATTCTGTGAATTTGATTGCAGGGATTAGTGAGAGTATGATAGAGGTCGTTGATGTTAACTTAATTAAACTTTGACATTTTTTAATAATTATTAAGGTGTTTGTTAATTAAGTTCATAATAAGAATATTGTATACCATAATAAAGATATAGGTTATGTTAGTATTAAGATATTACAATATACATTATTTCATATTTTTTCTTAACATTTTACAGTTTGTTTTCTCTGCAAGTATCTCATAGAATATTTATATTTTCATTCATTTTTTTAGGATTCAGTGTTTAACTGTTCTATTATTATTATAAGAATAAAGAATTTTTTTAATAACTCAATGTTTTTTATTCTTGCAAAGGGAAAGTTGTCCAGTCCACCCAATCAATAAGACTTGAATTATGCTAGATTGTTAAGCATTTTTTATCCTTGTCCACTCATTGTGTTCAAAGAGGAACTGAGAAGAATATTGCTGGTAAATGAGCGATTTTTTATTACATCACGGTTGAAATTGGGAGTCCACAGCCGTAATTTGCATTCTAATTTTGGATCACTGGCTTGACAGAGCAGACCTTGGAGCGTTCAGTGCAAACATGAAGACTGCTATTACAGACAAAAAAAATTATGATAGATTTTAGAGACTGTTGAATTTGGAAATCTGGGGAATTTTTATTTCTAAAGGTCTGTTTATATGTGCAAGCAATATTAATCTTGTAACACTGGTAGTGAACATCGTAACACTGGGAGTGAACACCGTAACACTGGAAGTGAACATCGTAACACTGGAAGTGAACGTTGTAACACTGGGAAATAAGGAATCAAAACCATTCATTAAATAATATTTTTATTGACATTTATGCTACTGACAGCACTAACATATAATATCAAACACTAAATATGTTGTTAATAAATATTAAGTATAAAAATACAATACAAGGTAAGGTGTTATTTTTAAATTTATTTATAAAGGATGCTAGGTACATGTAAACACTGGGAGTACCTACTTATTACAGTCCCTGACCACATTACTATACTCGGAAATACTTATGCCATACACTCATATATAATTATATGTTTTTAGTGAAAATTTCTGGTATTTTACATTATCAATTATTATTGCAGTCAACCTAATGTATTTGAATTGCAGTTGTGGTATTCTCAAAATGAAAGTTATTCACAAATTGACATGAGTCTGCTGAAAAATTGCTAGAGTATAATAAAGTAAACAGGACTGTTAAATTTTTTAATGGAAATATTCTAGCCATTCAACAGTTACAGTACCTCAATACAACAAGGGTCATCATAACATTACTTACGTCATATTTGTATGAAACTGTCATTTAACAGAAAGACATGAAATTAGATCGAAACTAGGGAACCTGTATGAATGTAGGAAGACTCAACGGATAAAACTATAGACAAAACTTGACTGCTGCCATTGCTTTTCTGCTAAGTATACGCCATTTGTCTGGATGTAATGTATGCTAATTTACCATTTAATTACGTACACAGCTTATATTCCAAAAGTCATTGTATCGTAATTTCCACACTTAAAAAGTGGTAATAGATGAGAATAGATATAAGCGAGATTATACATAATGAGTCAAAAAAAAACCCTGAAATACATAAAGTTTAATTTAATTATTGACAACCAAGTATGACGTACAATCATATGTTTGGATCTCCCATGGGGTTCACCATAGATTTGTCATAGAAGGGACTCAATGTTCAATAGTTCTTCCCGCATTTACATAGGTTCCTTAGATTGAAACAGTACTAAATCAGTAGGGTAATGATTGGAAAAATTTTGTGTTCTAGTGATATTGGAACTGTTAAGCTCTGTGGGGACGGAGTCCAAACAATAGACAAACATTAATTATCTGAAGGGAAGACAATATTTATTATTTTTATTACTAATCTGTTGGGATTGAGGAAAAATGGCAGTACCGGTCAGGGGGTAGTAACTTAACATGTGTAAGGAAAAGTAAGATTACTCAGCTAATACTAAAGATATCACTTTAAGACTTAAAACATGGATACACGAGAATGTTTTAGTGACTTTATTTTTGATATTCGGTCCTCTTTTTATACAGCAAGCCAACGTAGATTTAGTCATATGTAATTCTTATTTTGCAATAAATTCTCGTACAAAATTTGGAGCGATAATAGGACAAGTTTTGCTCAGTTACTATGACCCCTTCACGTCACCGACAATAGTATTGTGCTATGCACAATTCATTTTGTATAGGAATTCGACTTATTGTACATTATCAGACTCAAAAGTATGTTAAAATTAAAAGTACTATTATCTCTGGAAAAAATACAAAAACATTAGACCTTCTACAAACACTATACACTAGACTTATTTTATTAAAGAATTTAGTATCAAACAGATGAGGGCATTTGATGCACTAACGTTAAGTAAATCAGTATTTAGGACTACAATAATACTTTTCAATGTGTAAAGTGCCACTGAAACAGTCAAATACTTTGCCCCTTACACATTTCCTCTTCTATCTCTCTCACACAGAATGAACTACTACACATTTTAAGTACCCACTACAGGGTGACTTATATATGGGCATTTCTGATAGTAGAATATTAGAGATCTGGAACTTTTGCTTGAGTAGACATACGCTTCACACCTCAAGATCTTTACAACCGAATCTCCAATAGCAAACAATCTCTGCTACACAAATTTTTCGGGCTACCTACATTGTAGGTATAATTCATTGACTACAATCTTTTTCAAACAAATCTTGAATAAGATTGCCCAACAGAGAGCGCGATGGATAGGCCATAGCATCAGACAGTACGGCCTGCTCATCACCATAGCGGAAGGAATGGTAGAGGGCAGTAATGTGAGAAGTTGCCCAAGAAGCAGTGATATGGAGCAGATTATTGAGAGTATGCACTGTAGCACCTACACGGAAGTTTAGAGATTGGCGAGTGACAGGATGACGTGGAAAGAAAGGGCAAAAATGCTTGGTACAAACCAATCTAAAGAAAACTACAACTTTGACTAAACAGATTACTGAAATAATAGAGAAGTATTGTCACAATGGTTATTGCTAACTGGGATTAGAACTTGTAAACATATTTTGTACAGATTCATTAATACTAATTAGGTACTTACACAAATCTACATGAAAATGGAATGATTAAAATTGTAGAAAAAGTATAAAAATTACAACTAGTACAGGTTTATTTTAAAGATAAGTTAGACTTTCATGTTATACACAAGACAGGTAAAGGAATGTGAAATTCTTTCAGAAAGATGATTAACAGAAAATTCTCAACACAAATTTTGGCTTTATAAAAATAGAACTTTGTCAAAAAGCCAACGGTATTATATATGTAAGTTTTAAACAATTATGTAGGAAAGAAAGCTGCCTTAAATTATAGATTTTTGGAACAATTTTATTGAAATATAAAATAGTAAGTGGAATATATAAAGTAAAATAAAATATCTTGATTATTTTCTCAAAATTGATATCAAGTTAATGTTATACATTATCTCAATGTTTTCGACCGTTGGTACTTGTTGGAAGTCCATTTTTAAGGAAAAAATGAAAAACTAAATATTTAGATTGAAATCCACAACAAAATCGACTGGCTTAATAAAGTTTATTCACAATCGCATGATGATGAGGGTGCAAATCCTCGAATACTGGTCGCGAAAGCTAGTCAATTTTTTTTGATCAATCTAAATATTTAGTTTTTCATTTTTTTTCTCATACGTTATCTGCAGAGAAACAATTATGTAGTATTAGCAACCTAGAGGATTTTCTAAATTAAAAAGGTGTAACGTTGGCAAAATATTTCAGTATTTGTATGCCAAAAACAGTCAAAACATGCTTTTAAATGTATTTATCAACAAAAAGTTTAAAATCATTTTTAGATCTCATTAATACTATAAAAGGATTTTTACTCTATTAAACTAAGGGAAATTATTAAGAAAAGCATGCCTTTAAACAAACCACGATAGGTTCTAAATGGATTATTTTATGATTGCAATGTAAAAAGTATAAATGAGATTCAATTTTCGTATTTAAAATTCTGTGATCAGACAAAAACACTAGAAAATTGCTCAACATGAATAAATCCCAAAAAAGATAAAACCCTTTAGAAATATGCTCAAATCTAATTGGATTGTGACAATAAAATTAATTGTATTTTTCAGTGTTTTAGAAACTAGCATAGATTAGAAAATAAATAAGCAGATTTAAAATGGAACGGACAATAAAATAGTCAACATTATATAAATAATCCATCTACTGGAATCCAACTGGAAAGTTTGGGCTTTTATATACTGAGGATATTTCTGAATAGTTTGTCTTTTTCGGGATTTAATCATGTTGAGCAATATTCTTATTGGAACCCTAAAATTCTAGCCAGATCTATAGTAACATGCAAATAATTTAATTCTAAGTTACTCTATCAAATTATTCTGTAAGTCTGGAGTTGTGCTCAAATAATCAGAAGTGAGTTACTAAACTCGAGTAGTCTATAAAATTCAATATTTATTTAATTCTCAATCAGACAGATTTACAAAGGAATAAAATGAATGTAGTTACTATCTTAAATAAACCAATAAAGGTTTGAAATTCGAAGGAAGACATAATTATTTAATAAAAATGGTCAATTGTATTATTGCATTTGATATGAAAAATACAAGATTTCAATTTTGATCGTTTCTTAATACAATATTAATGTCAAAATTGGCAGGAAATGAAGATACATTTGATTAATTTTTGTATTGCTAGGAATTTCGTAAAACAGTCTTATAAAGTAAAGTACATGCAACTCTAATCAATCACTGAGATGTTTAACAGATTTTTTTTAGTTATCATTCAAAGCAAAGATATATACAACATGAAGTATTCTAAATACTTAAGTGGCAGTGGAATGTTGTACTATAAATGGTATAAACAAAAACATACAAAAATCTCATGATAGACTTTGCAAGCCCAGAAAACTTGCTATAGTCTGTTTTTTTTTTTTCAGAAGTTTCACGGAGCAACGGAGCAAACTTGGTTTAGTGTTGCTTGATGTGATAATAAGATATGGTTATATTTTTTCGCTACTTTCAAATTATATTACTGAACTGTCGTTTAAAAAATTTGCCAATTTATTCATTTGTAGAATAAACTGCAACATTGTTTTTCAAACTTGTGATGGCGGTTCAAACTCATAAAACTATCTTGCCTTTAAAATTACTTCTCTAGTGCCGCTCTGTAATATTTTCAGCATTGTAGGTTTTTTTTTTTTAATTTTAATAAATGAATCTGGGTTTATCGAAATAAACCCAAATACATCTTTGCACACTTCACAGAAAGCTTAAAAGCTTGTGTTGTGAAGTGGAGCAGGTCGGAGATAGAACCCGCGCCCGCTGGTTTAACAGTCGAACGTGTTACCAACCAGGCTACCGACCACCTCGTTACTTGTTAAAGATACAATGTGAGAATATTGTGGACCTTTGACAGCTCTTATGACAAATTCGACAATCGGGGCTGACAACAACAACACAATTTGCAAGTCCGCTTGCAGCTGACATCTGCCGGCGGCCAAGTTAGAAAAAAAATCTGTACATAATGACATTTGAGGTAACATTGTAAAGAGAAAATACATTCATGGATAGCAATTAGATCAATTTTTATACAATTATTTCATGACAGTTTTGATTTAAATAAACAAGTACCTAATAAATAATAATCTACCTACATACTACCTCGTGATTACATAAAATTTGTATACAAATAAAGACACAAAAATAATGTTTTTAGGAATTATGTTTTCAGTACGATGTTTAGCTACCTACGAGTTAGTATAATTCTTCTAAATAAAATTGATATGTGGAAATCCAAATGAATAATACAAACTACTGAGATTAAAGAGTTTCATATGTGGAAGTCCAATTTTATTATCTACATAAATAAATAAATAAATAAAACCAATGGCATATTATACTAAGTACCTAGACGGCGTACTCAATGCTAATAGTGTATGAATTGAATGAATTTTGACAGTTTGTGGGCAACGTTTTCTTTCGAAATTTTGCTCCCATAGTTAAAAACTGTATGAGTTAACGTTATTTAGGAATAAAGCGATAGTTTTAAAAATGTTTTAAAACTAAAACATTAAAAAAAATTAAGATATCAATAATAAAAACTTATTATTGATATCTTGAATAGTGTAAGTTTTGCAACTCTAAAATACGAAAAAGTGCCTAGCGTGAAATTGCTTTACTTCCGTTCTATTGAAAATACATGGAGTCAGATGACTAGGGTACTTAATATGTATGTAATGTCATTGAAAAAAACTTACTTATTTTTTTGTTAAGATCAATAAAATGACTATTTTTGTAAACAGAGAAGTAAAAATCTTCACCAAAAAAATAGTGATTTTTTGTGCGATTAGAAAGAGTGATGATTTTTATATTTATTTCAAGTCTTAACATTTTTATGATCAAAAGATTTCCATATAAAGGCATATAAAAAGTACAAAAAACATGAGTATAATAAAATACAACCCAACAATACTGCAATAAATTAATAATCACAAAACATTTTACAAAATACATGAGAAAAAATTCATATTCACTGGGAAATTAAAGTCAACATGATTGAATTGAGATTTCTGGGTTAAAAATCATAGTTTTAGACTCATTTTAGAGTATTGCAATACATTACAAATTTTCTACATTGACATAATGTAGCTTTATGTGAACTCCCTTGGGTAGGAAGCAGGATGGATGTTCCTTGGGTAGGAAGCAGGATGGATGTTCCAACGCTTACGATTCGGCTTTGGCTGAAAACGTTTACCTATTCCACCACATCTCGCTGTCAGTTAAAGTCTGATCAAAACTAATTTCACAATGAACCAATTTTCTGATACTATTGCCATCTGCTGAGGAGTTTAGCAACCTACTTCATTGTGAAGTTTGGGCAGGAACCCTGTGGCTTACATTTACTCAACTCTAGAGGCCCTGAGAGCATTGTAGCCCCACTTTTATCTGTCGCTATTACGGCAGATGGACCCCCAGAGTTCTGAGCTGGAGACTACTAAAATAAACAAAGTGTAGGGAGACCACCAAGGAGATGGGCCAATGATATCATCGAGTCGGTGGGACATGGGTGGAGGCAAAGCGCCCAAAACAGAATTGTGGAAGAGACAGGAAGAGGCCTATATCCTGCAGTGGAGTGAAAGACGCTGAAAAGAAGAAGGAGACAGTGGTATTATGATTGGAGATATCGGGACATCCATCCTGCTTCCTCTCCAAGGGAGTTCACATAAAGCTACATTATATGAATGCAGATACCTCTCGCTTCCGTTGAGGAAAATCTGTAATGTATGCAGTTTGGAAATTTATAAGAGAACAAAAGTGTCATACAATACGAAGCATAAATTCTATCAGTCAGTGAGGAAGGAAACTTAATGCAATGCTTTAATACTTCAGGGTGTCATAATAAATAGTTAGACTTTTATATTAAGTGCCCTAAATGGCGTACTCAATGGTAGTAGTGAAGTAAACTGGTGCATGCAAACTGTCAAATCGTATGGAGAATTTTGACACTTCGTAGGCAACGTTTTCAAAATTGGGGGTGGTCGGTAGCCTGGTTGGTAACGCGCTCGACTGTAAAATCCAGTGGGCGCGGGTTCAATCCACGACTTACTCCACTTCACAACACAAGCTTTTAATCTTTCTGTGAAGTGTGCAAAGATGTATTTGGGTGAATTTCGATAAACCCAGATTCATTTTAAAAAAAAAAAAAAAAATTGTTTTCATAGTTTAAAACTGTATTAGTTATAACGTTATCTGGGAATTATGTGATGGTTTTAAAGATGTTTTGATGTTTATTATTGAAATCTTGTTAATAGGGTGAATTACCTACCCCCTTAAACCAGAAAACTTATACTGTCTGGGGGCTTTAAATTTAAATAAAAAATAAAATAAAACAAAAAATGTTTTAATGATCCACTTACTTTGTAAACTATATTTAATAATAAATTGAAATTGAAAATTTTGCAACTCTAAAATACCAAAAAGTACCAAGCATGAAATTGCTTCACTCCCATTTCATTAAAAATACTGGAGTCAGACGTCTAGGGCACTTAATATAAAAGTCTATGAGTTATCTTCACCTATTTTACACATATTAATGGATAAATAACATACTTTTTACATTACACCCTAGCGATGCAATATCCTAATTAAATAATTTACAATAATATATATTGACTTTGCCACAATGCAGGTAAATTATATTTCATAAGATTCAAAATGGATAAAAGAAGGTTATTCAAATAAAGTAAAGTTAGTGGTTGATATAGATAATAACAATTTGTTAAAAAGTTTCACTAACTTGATATACAGCAAAGGATGGACTTTCCGTCAGGCTTATGACTGATGGTCGGCTGGTTTAATGTGATCACTTTACACTAAGTGGTGGTCGATAGCCTGGTTGGTAACGCGCTCGACTGTTAATCCAGTGGGCGCAGGTTCAATCCCCGACTTACTCCACTTCACAACACAAGCTTTTAAGCTTTCTGTGAAGTGTGCAAAGATGTATTTGGGTTTATTTTGATACACCTAGATTCATTAAAAAAAAAAAGTAACATTCACCAATGCGGTAGATGGATGGACTGGAATTTAATGTTATTTAAGTGTAAAGTGATCACATTAAACCAGCCGACGATCAGTCATAATAATGGAAAGTCCATCGTTTGCTGTATATCTGCGGAGATAACTACTTGTTATATTCAACTACGACATGTAGAAAATCAGATGTTCTCACAAAATATAAATTTTGATTTTCAAAATCAACTATAAATACATAAAATTATTTACGTAATACTTACACTTACATATGACTTGTGAGAATGTAGATAAAGTGTCAATCAACTCCTAGGTTAGTTCTAGAACAGTTCTAAATTGGTTCTAAAACTGTTGTAGACTGGAACTAGAAGCTAATTGTTACTTGGAAGGTCCACAATAAATTAACAATACTCTTAATGGTTAAGTAACTATACATTTAAATACAATTATTTTGAACATACATGGTTTTTCTTTAAAGAACAATATGGTTCATATAAAAATGAGATTCTTATATATTTTTTTAAAAGAATGATAATATTTAAAAGTCAGCTTGTTTAACTAATAAGCAGGAAGATGTCAAACCACAAGAAATCTTGGAAAGTTCTGAGAAACAGATCGATCTCCTTGCAAAGTCTACTCTCTCGCAAAACACCTGAAATAATAAGATATTCAAACCATTTAGTATGTTGGACAACAATTTTCTTTTTATATATAAAAGGATCTGGGCTTGCACACACAAACCCAAATACTTTCATGCACACTTGCACTAGGCTAAAAGCCTGTATCGCAAAGTGTTAAAATTAATGAGACAAAATGAATCGCATGCCACATCATTCATTTTCAATTCGCAAGCTGTCAAGAAATAGTTGAGGGCGTTGATGTAGCTTTTTGGAAACCATAGTGGCAACACTCTTCTTGTAGAAATGTCATTATTGCCAGCAAACAAAATTGTAGTTCAAAATTATACCCTCTATTTCTCAACTATAGACTTTTATATTAAGTACCCTAGATAGCCTACAAACTGTCAAATCGTATGGAGAATTTTGACATTTTGTAGGTAGTGTTTTCGAAATTTTGTTTTCATAGTTAAAAACTGTATTAGTTATAATGTTATTTAGGAATTATGCGATAGTTTTTAAGATGTTTTGGTGTTTATTATTGATATCTTGTTGATACTGTGAGTTTTGCGACTTTAAAATACCAAAAAGTACCAAGCGTGAAATTACTTCACTTCCATTATATAGAAAATACTGGAGTCAGACGTCTAGGGTACTTAATAAAAAGTCTATGTTCTCGACAGACTGAAAACAGTGCAAGCAACATAATAATGTGAACATTTTCTCACAGAGAGAATGAAAGGTACCTTGAATGACAGTGGTATCTCCTCAATGGCTCTATGGATTAATGTTTTGTTTACATAGAGACAGTTGGCGGCTATATCTTCAGGTACAGTGATGGTGTGGTAGCGATGAGAGGCACACTGTTCCAAACGATGTAGTACAGTCTGCGCGTCCTTTCCCTCACCAACACAAAGAATGTCCGGACCAGCAAGGGTTACAAATTTTTGTAATTTGCCCCCCTCTGGTACCTAGATCAAATTAATCACATTAAATATATACAGGTTGAATGCAGTGGAAATGTGGTCGCTAAGAAGAATGTGTGGGAAAACGTTGAGAGATAAGATAAGGAATAATAAAATTTTAGATAAACACACATCAGCCAAAATGTTTATTGGACTTTGCGTAGGAAACAACAAGGCATAAATAAGCTAAATTCTCCCTAAATAACAAGTAGTTATATCTCAACAGATACACAGCAAAGGATGGACCTTCCATCAGGCTTATGACTGATCATCGGCTGGCTTAATATTACTTAAGTGTAAAGTGATGACATTAAGCCAGCCGACGATCAGTCACAAGCCTGATGGAAGGTCCATCCTTCGCTGTGTATCTGTTGAGATATAACTACATACTTGTTAAATTCACATGTAGAAAAACTATGTACATATGGTAATTGAGTGTTTTGGTTTCACAGAATGACTGATGATATTCGAGAATTAATATGATGATGATAATGAAGCAGTTTTAAGGCTCTTTATGTAAACGTGAGAGCCTTAAAAGCTATGAAACTGTTAATTATTAAAGTCGAGGAGACTTTTAAACTTTTGAGAACAAATATTTCCTTTGTAGTTCCAAGTTTTTGTTACATACGACTTCTAAAGAAATATTTATGTAAGCCTATTACGCAGTATAAATGTGCTTTATTATATTTCAAAGGTTTGTTTGAGAAGTAACTCTCAATAATTTTCAGAAGTTATATGATTTCAACATGCGCGATATCATGGGCGTCACCAACTTAGGAGCTAGGGGGGGGGGGGCACAAAAACTTAAAAAATGATATAGCATAAAATTTATATTCCTTCTATAATATGTTTTATTACTTCTTTATAAAAATTTGTTTTCATACATATTATTGTGCAATTTATTATATACATTTTCAAATAAACAAGCTGCTTCAAGACCTTCTTCACTATGTCTCACAAAAAAAAAAATTCACCTGCTGTGCTAACCTAATTATAGTGAGGATCAGGGGGGGTACTTTGTAAGCTTTCTCGCCCTAAACACGTAGATAAAATGTTTTAGGAAAATGACCCTTATGACGATATACATAAGGTCGTTTTTCGTGTGCATTTTATCTGCGAGTTTCGGGTGAGAAACCATTAGAAAGTTCCAGTACTGTTTATAAAAGATAAACTGGATTTTAAACGGTTTTGTTTTATTTACGTGACACGTTTTATGTCGGCCGGAGTCTGGACCAGAGATAATAAATAACAACCATGCGCGTCCCCAGCTTCGAAGCTAGAGGCACAATTAAGATTTGGATATTCTTAAAAATCCGCAAAACCTGAGGATTTTTACAAATTTTTGTTCCTTTTAAGAATATCCAAATCTTAATTGTGCCTCTAGCTTCGAAGCTGGGTACAAGCATGGTTGTTATTTATTATCTCTGGTCCAGAGTCCGGCCGAACGCAATAGTATTATCATACAGGCCCGGCCCAACTGACATTTGACGATGATGACGTCACCAAGATTGGGAGAAATTGTATGGGAAAAAATATTCCGTAGCCCAAGTGTTTGTCACCGAGACAAGGTGTTTGTCACCGATACAAGGTGACGTCACCGGAGATGTTATTCGTATATGTCCAGGTTTGTATACTATCGCTGGCATCGACTCCAGAGCTTGAATCCCCCCCAAATGAATTCCTGGCTAGGCCCCTGATACCTACTAGTATTACGATTACTGTTTGAATGAGACATTTTTATATAAGTTCATCAGAACGTAGAGTAGGTAAGTACGTACCCAGTCCCCTTTGTTAATTAATGTAACCTTGTCACCTTCCTCTATTAATATATTGATGCACTACAGTACGGGTACCTGCCTACATGATATCTAATTGTGATACGTTTAAAGCTCCCGACCAACTATGACATCATCGTCGTTTCCTGCGACATTAACGTTCAAAATCGTGTACACAATCGCATGATTAAATGGTAAAAATAGCTGTTTTTTCCATTTTATGGAGTTAATTTCGCTTCAATCAAAAAACTTATACAGCAATTTTCTACATTTTAATGCATATTATGGATAAAAAAAAATAATCCGTGACTTTTGGGAAATGAGTTGCTATCTTTCGGGAAAAAGATCAGAAGTGTTTTCCACTATTTTTTTTTGAGAAATCTATTCAAGATATAAAAAATCTTTTACGGTCATTCCTAGATAAAGGTTCAATGTATCTACACTATTTTGTTCCAAAGCATATTTAGTAAGGTTGTTAAGATCTAAGGTCTCCCGTTTTTAGGAATTTACGAAATGTCAATATGCCTACTCTTAACAACACCACAATATACCTACAATAGTTAATGTACTATGATAGATAAAAATGTACACACGATATTGTTGAAATTAACTAACTATAATTTGTTTCCATGTGGCATACAAAATGTAGCGAGACCGGCGTGAATACAACTGATGAAGGCCATAACAATATGACATGTGAATTCAAGAGATTTAGCGCTTTTTGCAAACACTTACACAATATGGGACTCTCCAATACTATATAGGTTGTATAATTTACTGTTATCCTTACAATAGTTTATTTTTGCACTAGAAAAAACATTTTTTACAGGATTTGTTTGACAAAAATCTAAAAAATCATAAAAAAAAACAATAAGTGAAGTGTAAACAATAAATTCCACGTAACTTGTATCAGCGTGCATTATGCAGGTAGTTGGCACGAAGGATAGACAAGCTCCGCGCGCTGTGCCTGGTTAATACCAAAAGTCTATCCGTTTGGCGGACGGACAGTCCATGACCTCCCGTCCACGTCGAACGTCACATCCAACACGAGAATGAAACGAATCACTGAAAGCGAAACTTACATGCGCAATACCGAAAACAGCCCTTTTAAGGGCTCGAACCAAAACTCCAGAACACTGAATGTTGGGCCTGGAGCCAACGTGCTACAGCTGAATGTAGAGGGGCTGAGCAAAGGAAAATCCGAAGTGCTATCGAGACTTGCAATTGACCTTAACATTGACGTGATAGCACTGCAGGAAACCCACACCAAAGATGACGATGACATCCAGCGCCGTGGAAACATCCCGGGATACGATCTGGCTGGGGCGGCCCATCACAATAAATACGGGGTTGCAACATATGTGCGACAAACAGTACACGAATGGAGCACGGTTTCAGTCTCTGACCTGGATGATATATTCAGCGTAACCATCACCATACAAGATATAACAATCATTAACATTTACAAACCTCCAAACACACAGTGGCCCGATCGGGCTCTGCCGACGATCTCCCACCCAACAGTGGTTTTGGGAGACCTGAATAGCCATCATAGCAACTGGGGCTATAAAGAAAACGATGGAAATGGAGAAAGCCTTGTCACCTGGGCTGACAGCCAGAACGCGGCTCTGGTATACGATGCGAAGGGACGGGGCAGTTTCCATTCTGCTCGATGGAAAGCTGACTACAACCCGGATCTCTGCTTTGTGTCCAGAGACTCCACAAATGATCCGCTACCAACTCAAAGAGTTGTCCTCAACACATTTCCCAATAGCCAACATAGACCCATTAAAATAGCCATAGGAATTAATATACCCATTATACATTCAATACCTAAACCTCGTTGGAACTTCCAAAAAGCAAACTGGGATCAATACTCCAAACTACTGGACATGAACATACGATGGATCCAACCCAACGTAGGAAATTATGACAGATTTGTTAAAATGATCATCAATACAGCTAAGAAATGCATACCTAGAGGCTGCCGTAAGACATATATACCATGCTGGAACGAACGCACAGAAGAACTATACAAAACGTATAACACACAACCAAACCCTGAAACCGCGCGAGACCTCCTGAAGTCACTGGACGATCAGCGAAGAGACAAGTGGGTTAAGACAGTGGAATCAATGGATTTCAAGAGATCTAGTAGGAAGGCCTGGTCTACACTCCGTAGGCTAGGCTCAGCCTCCACACCACCACCACACCCTCCATCATTACACCCAAACCACATAGCTGATCGCATCAAAACAATGTCCAAATGTGGCGGCGATAAAGCACACCAACGCGCAATTAGGAGAGATCTACGCAACAAAGCTAAAAACCTACAAACTAACTCACAGTTGATGCAGCCTTTCTCCATGGCTGAACTCAACAAGGCACTGGGGGACGTAAAGTTCGGCAAGGCTGCTGGACAGGATGAAATCTTCCCCGAATTTCTGAAGCATACAGGCCCTAACACCAAGAAATGGCTCATAACCTTTTATACAAACATCCTCCAAACTGGAAAACTTCCAAAACTCTTCAAAGTTTCAAAGGTTATTGCCATTTTAAAACCGGGAAAGACAACAGACAACGCCAGCAGCTACCGCCCAATTGCACTACTAAGCGTTTGCCTAAAAACTTTTGAGCGCCTTCTCCACAACCGAATACACCCCTTGATTGAAAGCATCCTACCTATAGAACAGGCAGGCTTCAGACCCAAAAGAAGCTGCTGCGATCAGGTGCTTGCACTCACCACCGAAATCGAGGAGGGTTTCCAGCGCAATCTAAAAACAGGCACAGCCTTTATCGACCTGTCTGCGGCGTACGACACAGTATGGAGACACGGACTACTGTACAAACTAGTTAACGTAATCCCCTGCAAAGGTCTTTTTAGCCTTATAAATAACTTGCTCACTAACCGCCAATTCATTGTCCACCTTGGGGAGAGCAACAGTAGGACCTGTATTTTGAATGATGGCCTACCACAGGGGTCAGTACTGGCTCCACTACTATTTAACCTATATATATCGGACTTACCACAAACAACATCCAACAAGTTTATGTTCGCAGATGACATAGCACTTACATTCCAAAGCAAAACTTTCACAGCATGCGAAACACAACTTACAAGTGATCTTAAGATCATGGAAAGCTATTTCTACAGGTGGAGACTGAAGCCAAATGCTGACAAGACCGAGGTTACCTGCTTTCATCTTGGCAACAAATGTGCCGAAACCAAGCTTAATGTCACCTTCATGGGAAAACAGCTGAAGCACAATTTCAACCCCAAATACCTGGGTATCACCCTTGATAGGTCTCTTACATACAAAGAACATCTAACTGGGACAGCTGCCAAGGTGAGGACACGCAATAACATCATACAGAAACTAGCGGGAACATCCTGGGGAGCAGATGCCCAGACGCTAAAGACGTCCTCCATGGCCTTGGTGTACTCTACTGCTGAGTACTGCTGCCCGGTCTGGCTTAATAGTGCCCATGTTGACAAAGTGGACAAGGAGCTAAATAACACCATGCGTATCATAAGCGGCACAGTCCAATCAACACCCGTAAACTGGCTGCCAACACTCTCAAACATAGCTCCCCCTGAATGCCGAAGACGCAGGGCCTTACAGAAGATATGGCTGACTGTTGCCAACAACAACGAGCTCCCAATAATGGAGCATGTGAGGGACCCAGCCCCGGCTCGATTGCGATCCCGTAAAGCCCCATGGAGACAGGCAGCGCAGTACCAGGTACTGGGGTACGATTTACAAGATGAATGGAGCATCAATTATAGGCCCGAGCACTCCGTCATACCCGTTACAAACCATACATCTCAACAGCCTGGTTTCCACCTGCCTCGCAGGCAGTGGACCGCACTCAATAGGCTAAGGACGGGTCATGGCTGCTGCGGTGACATGCTCCATAAGTGGGGAATGAGGGATGATCCACAGTGCGACTGTGGACACCCGAAGCAAACCATGCAGCACATCTTGCGTGATTGCCCCATACGTGCTTACCCCGGTACCATTGACAGTGCTGCCAGCCTGTCCCCTGAATTCCTCCAGTGGCTGGAGGCGCTGGATGTCAGACTTTAACGATGTGACAATACTTCGACGTTGCCAAACGATAAATAAATAAATGCAGGTAGTATTATACAAGTAAATAAACTGTATAATATTTTTGTTCGCTCTACGTCCCCACACATCTCTTAGTCCCAGGTACCTAGGGCATTGAATCTCCCGATGTATAGTGATAACTTACCTTTATTGGAGTACACGGATATTCTGGAAATGCTTCCGCCACAGCTTTGGCACCCAACTCGTTGCTCCATTTTGACAATCCTATGAAGAATTCTTTCCCTACAAAACAATTGTAACTTCTACATACAGATCTTGTGAAATATTTGTATGTAGTTTTGTACTTGTGTTACATATGTACCACAAGTTCTATTAGATGTAGACTTTTATATTAAGTACCTAGATGACATACTGAATGGTAGTAGTGAAGTAAACTGAAGCCAACTAGGGCTGCCACCTTTGTAAGAGCGTAGACCCGGAGATTCGGAAAAAACGAATTTGTGACCATAGTTGACCTTTTTTTTTTTTTTTGGTCCTCACCATAATTCCAAACCCGGAGATTTACTATGCAGACCCGGAGACCCAGTTTTTCTATGGGGGGGGGGGGGGGGGCGGGACCCCGAGTATTAGTTGTTGACCTTTTTTTTTTTTTTGGTCCACACTATAATTCCAAACCCGGAGATTTACTATGCTAACCCGGAGCCCAGAGAACACCACTCAAACCCGTAGACTCCGGGTCAAACCCGGAGAGGTGGCAGCCCTAATGCCAACTGATGCGAATTTTGACATTTCGTAGGCAACGTTTTCAAGATTTTGTTCTCATCGTTAAAAACTGTATTCGTTTCAACGTTATTTAGGAATTAAGCGATAGTTTTAGAGATGTTTCAAATTTTTATTATCCATATCTTGTTAATAGTGTGAGTTTGGCAACTCTAAAATACCAAAAAGTGCCGAGCGTGAAATTGCGTCACTTCCTTTCTATTGAAAATACATGGAATCAGACGTCTAGGGTACTTAATATAAAGGTCTATGTACACAACAAAAGAGATAATACAAGAAAAATTGGAATAAAACAATCTGTCCCTTTTTTTCCTGTGCACAATCTTTGTTTACCTGTGAAAAGAACATCACCTCCTTCAAGTTTAGCATCTTTGTGTGGAGTATCTATTGTTATAAGTTTCAACTCTTTCTTCAATACAGCCTTAATATTGTCAACCTACAAAAAACATTCATCATATTATACAATGATATGGCAATATGGTAATCGGTAGCCTAGTTGGTAACACGCTCGACTGTTAATCCTGTGGGCGCAGGTTCGATCCCCGATGCCAACCTACTCCACTTCACGACGCAAGCTTTCCAAGCTTACTGCGAAGTGTACAAAGATGTATTTGGGTTGATTTCAATAAAAAATTAATTCAATTAAATCCAATAAAAAATTCAATTAAAAAAAGCACCATGTGCAAAAAAAATATTTTCATTTTTTCTGCTAAATATGATTCAAATAGCAGTCATCAAGTGTTAGCTTTTGGGCAGTATCTTAGAGTGGGGGGGGGGGGGGGGGGCAGTCCGTCCGACATTTTTTGGGTAGAATTTCAAAAAAACGTATTAAATCACATTCTTTTTGAGCATTTTGGATTTAAATTACTAAATACGCGGGCAGTAGAAACCCACGCTACGCCACTGCGTTTGGGTCAATTATTACTAACAGTGTCAAACCTACAGAGCTAATTAACAAATTAATCTATAGCTGCTGTGTTACAGCCAAGGTGTTCATTCACTAGCCAATACTTAAAATGTTTGCACAGATGATCAAATGCATACTTTAACAAGTGGGTGTATGCATTCAAGTCCTAGTGAAAGTTTGCACCCGAATATTAATTATTATGAATGCATTGAAATCAACCACCGCCTTCTAGAGTAGGTACTCTAGCTGTACTGTAACAGTTGGCAACGTAGCATAATGATCAACCACCACTCCTGTCAAATCTCCTAACAGAATATAATACCTGGTCCGTTGTACTCGTGAAGGAACTGTTATTCCATACATTAGTGACGGTGACGGCAACCTCGCCTATAATGTTTTATGTATTAATCCTACATCATGGCTAAAGAAAGAGAGAAATCTCAAGGTGGCGGTGAATCAACACGTTTTGCTAGATTCTGCATCAAAAACTATGTTGGTCCTTACGTTCTAGATGGATTCTATTCCTCCATTCACACTACTTTTGTGCAATTCCTCAATTTCTATATCCTTTGCATAGATGTAGGTATTTTCAAATGTTACTAAATAGTTCCTTATGAATAAAAATAGTGAGAACTAAAATGTCAACTAGAGTATTGACAACTGAGTACTAGGAGGATCTCTACTTATTTCACTTGCACTTATGTAGTGTAAACTTTCATTAAACATATTTGATAGAAATGCATGTCTATAATTAGAACTAGAAAAATGTGAATAAGTACTTTTACAACTTACATCTTTTTGTCGAAGTGGGTCAATGGGTTTGGTCAGAAGGGCTGTGCCATTCAGGACGATGGCTACGTCTTCAATAAAAACGCTCTGAGCGTTGTTGTCGTTAGGAGGCAGTTCTATTACTTCCAATCCTAATTCCCTCAAAAGTCTAACCAAGGTTTCGTGCTGTCTTCTAGCTTCGTTCACTTCTACATTTCCCATACAACTCAGGGAAGGGGACACCCGCGATACGATGGCATGGGTGCAGCTAACCGGCGACATGACTAATTCAAAATAAATTAAATTATATGCCGTATTAGATTTTAGTCTCGAATAACAATGTTTCGTTAAATATTTAAGCGATAATAAGCAAACCAAAATTGCCACAACTGTCACAACCGAAACTACGCCTACGCGCCTTCGAACATTATATACGCACGCACGCAATCACACACGCAATATACAAATACATCCAAATCAGGCTGAGTCAACTCTGGTTTTGGTACTTGCCAACAAGCATATCGTGTAGTTGGTAATACATCGCTGGACTTTTCGATGATAATCATGGTATTGCCTGGGCAGCTCAGCGGGGAATGCGTAAGCGATATATATCGCATCTCTTCACTCTTTCACGATCTTATGGGATTTGTATGACAGACGCAAAAAATAGAATTACTGATTATGAAAATAATTCCGAAATCTTAACATTACAGTGAATATTAAGAACATAAATGAATTATTATGTTATCATGCAATATTTTTATTGGTGAATTAATATTTATTTATTTTTAAGAAACCAGATTTCGAGAAATATTATACAAGTCTTTTACATTTTGCAAGCTGGCAATACAACGCCAATGCCGTTTGTAATGGTTTGTAAACAACACGCGGCCATTTTTTTACTGTTTCTGTCGCGTCGCCTTTCCAAAATTTGTTTCGTGATCGGTATTATTACATTGTTTTGAACTAGGTTTGTGTAAAATATAAACTCCTTTTTTGTGTTTTTGCGAGACATATATGATTCATCATTTCGGGATCCTGTGTTTGGGAGAAATATACGTATTACGTTCTCGTTTGTGTCTGAGAAATGGAGACTAATTCTATGATGGAGACTTGTTCTATATTCAATTATTGTCGAGACCAGAGACTCGTGTAACTTGTTTTGTGTTATAGTTTTGTGAGAAATATTCTGGATTTCACAAACTTTAGGTTCGGAAAAGCCATCTGTGACAAATTTTGTACTAGAAATGTTGACACGCGACTGCATTCTTTACTTACTGAAATTCCTCAATCAAAAAGTTGGTGAAACGCTCTGATAGACTCATTATTTCGTATTATTTTTGTTAATGGTTCTTTTGAACATCTTTTTTAATTGTCTCTACGTAATGTTTATACAATATGTGTGTATTATTTACTTACAATAAATGCCAGTGTCATACTACCTACTGCTGCATTTTAATTCTTTGGTTATTATACTTATTTCCAAAGGGTTAGTGCGCATTAATGATTAAATAGTTGTATTGTAGTGTAAAAATGGGATATATGGATATGACCCGCTTTTGTATTAGAGTACAACTATTTTTAATCGCTAATGCGTATTGATTCATATAAAACATCAATAATCGATTTATCAAGGCGCCATTGTTTATGTGGGCATGAAATGAATGAGAGAGAAAGCTAGATGAGATCTGTCATTTTCGTGTTTGCATATATTTTCTATGAAGTTGGCATTCTTCTCTCGTTAGAGAGTATATGTGTTCTGTGATCCAAATACACATTATGTACCAATATTACGAGATGAAAATGTCAAATGAAAAAGGGATGTGCAAATTGATGTTGATAATTCGATGATCGACCCTCGCTAAAACTCGATCGAAACTCACAAAGTATTTTTGAACTGAGTGTTGCAGGTTGTTTCTGCAACTTGATGATATAAAAAACAGAGTATAATATGCTCTCTGTAAAAAACTTAAACTTTAAATACACGTAACTAGTATTCTGTAGGTAGAGTATAAAATAGGTCAATAGTACATGTCTATTATTTGACGATGAAAAATCGATGTCGATAATCGGCGTAACGGGAGTGTGTACATTCCTAAATTAATTTGACATTTCATTTCGTAATGTTGGTATTTCGTATGTAAAAAATGCACTTATTTACAAAATTTATATTGTTTGCATTTGAGACATAAACTTTGATGCTGGAGTTGTCCAGACCTTCGAAGTTAGGAAAAAGATGTAATTTGAGAGAAGTTCTCAGTCTTTGTATTATTACAATGAACTCCAATGAAGCACCTTGCCTCAAAAACCGTCCAATACAGGTCGAATATACGCAATACGTATAAGTTTGGTATCTATATCTATCTAATTGTAAAACTGGATCATTATCTATTTGGTGGATGTGTTTGGTAGGTAATGGAAACAAAGTGTAGATAAATGAAAATAATTTTAATTTTTAATACTTATTTTATAACTATGAGATCATGGATATTGACAATTAGGTAACTTATAAGAGCAATTTCTGTAACTGTTGACACGCATTGACAAAACTTTGTAGCAGATTATGAACTTTCTCTCTTTCTCGATCAGTCATTGATCTATAAGGGTACTGAGATATAATGGCTTTTTCATTTATGTCAATGTGCTGCCTAGATACGTTTTCCGAAAGGATTTCTAGAAGTTTCTGATGACTCAACTTAGGGTACTTAGGTATTTTGGCTTCAAAATCGATGTATTTTCCATAAATATTCAGGAATTCGTCTGGGAGGTCCAATATGTCAACAATTTCTTTGTCCATTTTCTCCTCACATTGTTCTCCCGAAAGGACTGCTTCCAACTCTCGTTTAGTCATTTTAGGGTACACAGGTAAAGTGGCTTTCTCATCAAGGTATTGTCCAAATTCTTTAAGAAATTCAGCTGGCAGGTTGTCGGACATCGTTTCTACAAAAACATGTACAATATTGTCAGAAATTTGCTTACTATTGAGAATCGTCGTAAATTGTTGCTTGTAGCTAGGATCGAATATATTGTTTACAAGATCATTTTTTGTTAATATAGGCTTATATGAAAGAGTTCGCTATGTAAGTTTGCCCTAGTGAGAACTAAAGAATCTAGATAAATGCGCGAACTGCCAATTATTTTTAAAACTGTGCGCTGTTTTGTCAAATTCTGTTGTCTGATGTACAAAGAAAAGAGACTAATAAGGAGAATTTACTGCTTAATTCATTATTCAGTTGAATACAAATGTACTAAATATCCTGAAAATAGGTCAATTACGAAAAAAAAGTCATGATACCTACATTTATAATTTAAAGGAAAAGTTTTCAGTTGACTCTCACTTATTTTTTCATCAAACTGTAGAAACTTCAACTTCCCTCCTTTTCTCTATGATAATTTATGGCTATTTGAATATATTTGTTTACGGCCAGCTTCGATTTACGTTCGATTCGGTGGTCACATAAAAAATACACAAGCGTGCGGTACCTATTATGAACCGAAATAATAATTTCCTACACAATAAAAGTGTTGTTTAAAATTTACTGTTAATTTATTTTTACATGAAAACTAATGACAAAAAACGAAATTGCACCTCAAAACATTTTGTTGCCATTGCACAATAATTACAAATTAGAAAGGTACTCCTAATTTTGATTTATATTTTCCTTATGGAGTTCACATCTTTGTCCCTAAATTATAGATAGATAGGTAAAACGTTTCTATTTTGTAGGATTTTGTTTAATTAGTAGTTTTGGAAGTAGAAAACAATACACGGCGTAATGCAACCGGTGAATCAACCGAAGCAGGATGATAGAGGACCTTGAGAGGACCTCAATACCTATCGATTTAACCCCCATGTATGTTAACATCCTGTAAATTTAGTTGAGCTATCTTTACGGCTTCGTGCTTAGAAATTATTACTTTAATACTTACGTATTAATACTTACGTATTTTTGAAATAATTTCTACGCTAATTGGCGTGGTTTTTTTTATGTATTTCTATACAATATGTATGGGGAATAAATTTCACGGACAATTTCACTAATTTATACCTAATTTTGTCAAAATCGCTTTCAATTAAGATTACAACATTAAAAAAATATGAATATAAAATTAGCAGGTTAGTATAGAAATTGTGAAATCGTTTGCTCTCCATACATTTTGTATGGAAATTCATCAAAATTTCTGTACGTTAATTAGCGTCCTTTCGTACTTTGGGATAATTTTTAAGTACGATCCCGTAAATTTATACAACTCAATGAAATTTACATGGTAAATATTTCATGAAATTGGCAAGCTTTTGAATATAATATGTTTTTTTTTATTCTGTGATTTTTTTTCAAATCGTCCTCAAACATTTATTAAAATTTTGAATTGTGACAAATTTTGAGATTCAATGTTTTTTTTATGGCGTGATGGTAAGTGGATGGAGGATGGTATCAGATAGGATTGTTTCTGTAACTATTTACCTATTCTACAAAATAAAAAAAAAAGTTCGTATGTATCTTAATAATTGGCGTCTCTGTGACCAATGACGTCTTGCAAGTCGGGGTTTGGGGAAAAAATACGAAAAAAAATCGTAACTCGAAAACTACAAAAAATCGCTGAACATACATATATGGGGGTTGAATCGATAGGTATTGAGGTCCTCTATCATCCTGCTTTGGTTGATCCACCGGTTGTGTTAGACCGCGTATAAAGCAAGTGATACCAACATAAGAAAGAGTGGACAGGTAAACAAGGTGAGGTGAAAAGGTGAGAGGTTGCGGTGAGGTCCGTTCCTAAGGGCGTTGTTCTCTTTTGTTGGTCATCATTTCGTTAGACCCGTAATTACTAATTGTGTCGTAGAATTAAACAATTCAATCGCCTTAAACTGACGTATGTATTTGGTGGTTTGGTTAGCTGTTTGCCGTAAGGTATAAAGTGAATTTATTTAATAACTTACAGATTTTAATTCATTGTACATATTATTTGTAATCTCAGGTAAGAATTATTGAGGTTAAGAATGTTCTAAATTGTTTACATCGACAATACACAAGGTGCCACACCTACTTCTCGGTGTTCATGTTTTGTTTGATTTACTAATCTTTATAAGCTGCGAATGTTTTCGTTATTATATCTTTTGTAATTTGTTTAAAGTGTAAAAAGTTTTAAATTCCATTTACAAATCTTTCACTTAGGTAAATGAAGTTCGTTCACGTTTTTTTGTTATTCTGTCAGCTCTTAGTTTTAAATACCAAAGTTTTTCTCCCTTTTAAAAATGTAATTTTCCAATGAATAACTTTTTCATTAATAAGATTCTAATGCCTAGGATTATTGTTGGCCAAACATTTCTAATTCATTAGACAGTCTATGTTGCACAAATGCATTCTAAATGCCAATCATTCTCATGGATTTCTTCTGCTGTAATAAGGTCTTAGGAAATGTCACTGAATGTGACAAATGCTCTTTGTAGATATCTAAAGTACTATCTTAAATGTCTGATTTATTATTAATCATTTATTGAACTATGAATCATAAATGCAACTAAGCTGATTAATAATTAATGCTGTTTGCCACCTCACTATTGTACAAGGTGCCCAACCCTATTTAAGCTAGCTGCCCTGCATATAACTAAACTATAAGATTATTGTGAATAATTATGGTAAAATGTTGGCTTTTGCGAATATCTTTTGTGGTCATAATTCATGTTTATTTACTTATGGAAATAAACATGAATTATTAAAGTGTTGGACATCTTGATTGAGATTGTGTTTGCCTAACAGGCGTGGTTCTATGCTATCCCAACACAAGCTAATTGTACACAATGCATTTGAGTTTTTCCCCAACCGAAGCAAAAGGTATCTATATTCACATAATGTAGCGTTATGTGAACTCCCTTGGGGAGGACGTAAGATTGGTGTTTCAAGGTGTACGAGTCGGCTTTGGCTGGATTAATTGATCACTTTCACCCACTCCACCACATCCTGAGCTGTCAAAACATATAATTTTTGGTAGTTTTATATATGCTGAAGTGATAAAGAGTTGAGTGAATGTAAAATGGATGTTGTGACTAAAATGAAAGTGAACAAGTCGAGATGGTTGGGACATGCAGAGAGGATTAATGATGAAAGGATAACAAAGAAAATATACCTGGGAGAAAGAATAGGTGTAAGGAAGAGCCATGTGGCTCGACCATGTAGACCAGATCCTGGAGGACGGACGTGTTCTGAGTGTAAGAGTCGTAGAGGGTGTGTGTGACAAATTGTATGATCGTGACGGAAGCACAAAGTGTGTGTAAGGATGGTAAAGTCTGGCGATCTGTTCTCTCTGCCTACCTGGCAGGGGACTACATTATGTGAATGTACGTTACTCTCGCTTCTGTTGGGAAAAAACTTTAATGTGTTGAAATTTATCTCAGATACCCAAGCAACTTAATAATTTTGTTGTGTTTAAAAGTTATTTGTGTTTTTATAATAATCCAGTTCTTTGCTTGTCCACAGGTGACTGATGCGTGTAATCCGTTGAGATGTCTATAATTGAAGAGAGAGAAGATTACAAAAAGAATCCTTTCTTCAGCGGGCACGAGTACAGTGATTTCTCTCCCTTCTACGTTGTTATTGCCGTGTGCACAGTGATTGGTGGTCTTCTGTTCATCCTGAACGTCATCTGCTGCTGCTGCTCCAAGTATTCAGAATATTGGCAAGACAGACACACAGGTATAACAATACTACTTCAAATTTACATTTTGTCCCAAATGTGAACATGTCTACATACAAACTCGATAATTTAGCACAATGAACTTGCAGCAGACTTACATAGGCTGCTTAGTAAATGTTGAAGGTTTTCACGGTGTGCGATTGACATTGTTTCTTGGTTTTTCGGGTTAGCCTTGTGTAGATAAACTTGATCAACATTTCGACACGACGTACAGAGAGGAAGACACCAGTAGGAGTGTAGGAGTTCACCCTAAAAACCAAGAAACAGTTACATAGGGCTGCTTTTACGAGCCTGTAAACTTGCGTGCCAAGGCTGTAAATTTACAAGCCAAATGAGCAGCAAGTTTTCATCAACTTTGCTAGTTTACATGCTAACTCTAAACTTACATTTTGCTTAATAATCTTGTAGGCTTTCGGAGCGTGATGAATCCATATCTTCGTTGTTGGTTCTTCAGGTTTCCTTACTATGTGCTGAATGGTTGAATGACTAAGCTTTCGGCAGCGATACTACTGCCATCTTCAGGATGATGTAATTTACTGTCGCAGCGTGAGCAGTCGTGGTATCGCCGCTGAAAGCTTGGTCATTCAATCATTCTACACGCACTAAGGAAACCTGAAGAACCAACAATGAAGATATGCTTAAACATTATGACTTATATTTATGGTTGCTAAGACAAATTTGCTAAAAACTTCTTGTACAATTGCGTAGAACCATAAGAGTGGATATTTTTGTTGCAGGGAATCGTTGGTTAGTACCGTTGTGGACAGCCACTCCACACAAACAACCTGCATTGGATTATACTGAATTAGAAAAGGGTTTTGTTCCTCAACCCCAGCCACCGTTCAAGACATCCCAGGAATACCTCGAGTTGCATAAGAGAGAAAGCGAGATATAAACGGCACAATGGTTTTCATTGTCTTGTACCCTGCAGTTGCAGCCCTGACGATGTTTGTGGTGGGAGTCATCGTAATACTGTTGAAGTATGGTCCTCGAATGTGCAACATGCGGCACACTACATTGACAAACCCTCAGGAGTGGAATGAGCAGGTTTATGAACAAAAAGTATCCTATGCTTAACATTGAACATATCACTTATTTTATATACTTACCTTTTTTTATACATTTCATATTTTTTTTATATTGATGTGTATGCATATTACTAACTTCTTGCTATGGTCAGTCAGTTCATATTTCATTCCACTTTCACATTAAATTTAGCAGAATGCCTTTAGTCACTGCCACCTAGACACTCTTTCTCTAGCCATGCTGTAGAAATTTGAGACCACTTCATTTTAAGCTGCGTTGCCATCACCGTCGCTAAGGAAATGTATGGAATAACAGTCCCTTAACAACGAGTATGATGGACCACGTAGTCAGGACCAGGCAGTCTGTTCGGAGATTTGACAGCAGTAGTGGTCCAATTTGATCATTATGCTATGTTGCCAACTATTACAGCATGGCTAGAGTACCTACTCTAGGAGGCATTGCTTTAGTCCATTGACTATCGCTAATTATTCAGCTCCTCGAATGAAATGCCATGAAACCATTCCAGGTTTTTCAATTTGATACATGCTACATTTCGTAGTATTCCTATGGCATCTGCATTTTGTGTGTTCTGCAAGATACGCGATGTTCATATTTTTACAAAATTATTCGTTTAAATTCGTAGGCAGTCAATGAGTTTGAATACATGGACTAGCAGACAAATTTTTTACTAATCCGAATACTACTGTATCAGTATTATGCATGGGAAATCTCAGTTATTATTGTGTTAGGAATCTCATTTTGTATTGAAAAGTTTATAAAGAAACGCACATTTTTTTACACATCTCTGTCAATTAATTTTAGTTTATACTTAGTACAAATATAGATTGGTTGCAAATGCGGTTGAATTACATTTAGAAGTTTAAGCATATACTTTAATGATATTAATTTACTATTTTTTTATATGTATATTTGAAATATTGCATAACTCTAAACAATAGAAAATATGTGTTGTGTTCGATTTGCAAACTATCTGTAAAATCTGTATGCAGTGGCAAGATTATGAAATAACAACTCCTTAAGTATGTAAAACTGGTAATATTTTTATTATCAAATCTTCCAGGTTACTTTATTATAGTTCCACTCTACTTTTTTCTGTACATCATTGAGCAATATTGTACCAATACTGATTGTGTACCAAAATTAAAATACTATGTGCCTTTTCTGACTTACAATTTTTTTCATATCTAAGGTAAAAATATGTAACAATGATTTTGTAAGATAAGTTTTAAACAGAATTAATATTAGATATATGAAAGTAGCAGTACTTTTTCATAATAACATCACAAATGAGGCCTTTTATACGTACTGATAGCACTATATTTCAGTACAGAATATTTTTATATTACAATTTATATGAATTCATACATTCCGATAAGAGACTCCAGAATTCAGTAATTCCACTACTGTGTCATTGAAAATTAATGCCCTGATTTTAAAAAGGCATAACATTAAAACCCTTTATGTTAACATGTTGAACACATCTGCCAATCTTGTGTTACGAGCTCAAAGAAATCAGTTGCTCGAACAAATTCTGAAACGATGATTCAAAATTGCAAAAAATCAATTCACTGCATTTTTTGTTAATTGATCAAAATTATACTGAAGGGCGGCCTTGTCAACTGTGCAGCTGGTTTACGCATTCTGTCATGCAACAAACAAAACTTGCGCTAACCGGTTACCACACTATGAAAGAATCACTTTATCAATATAGACCCTCGCGCCACGTTTCTTGGGTGCAGGCAGAGTGCCAGACTGTACTATGCTTACACACTCCTGTAATCTTCGTGCAATTTGTAATTTACGCTCTCCGATTCCTTTCAATCGAAACGCTTCCATCCTTGAGTCGACATGATCGGTCCAGGTCAGTCGTGTCGGCCTCGCTTTCTCATACCTCTTTGTTCACCGAAATATCATCAACACTCATTGTGCATAATAGGTTTCAGCCTTTTTTTGAATTCTTTTTCCATGATTGTACTATTTTACAAAACTTAATATATGTAGTTTTAAGGTGATTTATTTATACAAGTAATGGTCGAAACACTGAATTAAATAAAAAGTATTTTGTAGTGTCCGGACACGCCAAAGAGAGAACGGCACTGCAGCGAATCAAAAAACTTTTTCATAATTTGCAATGTAAAATTCTTGTTTCGACCAATACATTTTTATTATCAATAATCCGTCCTAATTTTATATCTTTTCATTTTGAATATTTTGCATGTTTTATTCAATAAAATACAGAAAAATGTAAAAAGTGTTTTATTTCTATAAAACCTTGTGATCTTGGAAGAATAAGGGACAATGCAATCATTGGCTACGATCCCTCGTTGTCTATGAGGTTTTCAGTTGAACCGAAATATATGATTCGGTCACTTCACTGTATTAAGGGATTACACAGAACATTCTACATAGTATTTATTTTTTATAATAAAGGATCTGGCGTTGCATACACAAACCCAAATACTTTCCTGCACACTTTGCACTAGGCTAAAAGCCTGTATCGCAAAGTGTGGAATACATTGCCAGCGCCAACCATGTAATCTGTTCCTTCATGAATTCAAAATACTGATAAACTTTGGTAATAAGCTATCGGCACTAAACTGCTCAGTGTCCATTTTGAAGTTTTCTTTATATTCTTTAAATGTTTTAACATCCGTGCAATGTCTCTTTAGTTTACTAACTAATTCACTTTGAGTCTGATATCGACACAGTTCTGGATATAATTCTGGATACACGAGTTTGTCTGGAACCAGAGGAACGCAGCCCAGGCGAACACCTTCTAACCTGGAATACAATAAAACAATATTTTATGTACAACTGATCACAAAAGCTATAAATAATAAAATAAAAAATCTATAATTCAAGTTTTCTATAGCTGCAAACGATGTAAATTTAAAAAATGTATGTAGTGTCCTTGTTAAAATGGTATTCTAATTTATCAAAATTTCATTCCTGACTTTTGTAATTTTTTTTCGAATGATGTGAAAATTGTGTTTTTTACAGAAATAACCTGAATTTTAGCATTATTTATGCGAATTTCAACCTTAACTTTGAACTAAACTTTGAAAAATAAAACGTAATTAAAGAAAACAGCACAAAGAAAAACTGTTCTGAAACTAAGTTAATGTTTTTTTTTTGTAATTATTTTTTGTGTTTTTTTATTTCTTTTTTTTATAAAGTCAGCTGTCAAATTATCAGCTGTACAAAAGTGCAAAAAATGGCACCATTGAAAAAAAAGACTGATATTTTCAAGTCCTATTCATGGTGATCGTAATGAAAAAACTTGTTGGAGTCTCCTCACCAAAGATACTTACATAGAAACACCAAAGAATTCATGATCTGCTGTTGAGACAATGATGTCAGACTCTAGCAGTAGTTGATAATAGGACTCTACTGTAGGGGCATAACCAAAGTGTTTGATATGTCCCACTAATCTAGTCCTGGCTTCTTCAAATTCTGGTGGTACCTCATTATAAGATTCTCCCATAATGACAACCTGAAATCATCAATTTAATGAAATCAATCACAGTGGTAGTCGCTTAATGTAATCGTCAAAAAGTCAAGAGATTATGTAGCGCAATGGTCTCACTTAGGGAATCCAATCCCGCATCAAAATCGCGATCCCGCAAGCCTGCGGGATTGAGGCGATCAATCCCGCGGATCCGCGGGATTTGCGGGATTGCGGGATCACTCGACTCTAATAGAAAAATAGATATTTACGGGGTACGAGATAAGGAAAAAACCCTTATTTTAGTCATGCCTTGATAATAGATGCCATCTAACAGAAATTAACAATGTCAGATCTATAACAGCTCCTAGTGCATCTGGATTTGCAGTACTACAGGGGTCAATCTTCTTCTCAGTCGGTCCCTCGGTTACGAGGATCGTGACCACCATGCTCACGGATGAGTCTCACCCATCCTTCTCGGTCCTGCGCCATCCTTGTTGATTTGTACAAATTGGCCCCCCTGATCCTTTTGACCACATCTGTCCACCTATCTGTAGTCGTCCCCTTCCCCTCCTACCTTCAACCGTCCCAAGCTTGATTTGGCACTCCAGGCTGTCTGGACCCGCTCTCACAATATGGCCAACGCTACGCTGCTCACACACTGTGGACAGGCGAGTGGAGACACCGAGCTCTCTCAGGATTGATTCGTTGGTTCTGTGCTCAGGCCAATGCACACAGAGCAAACGTCTCCAGCACCACATCTCGAATACGTCAATCCTGTCACGTTCTCGAGCTCTCAGAGTCCATGTCTCTGAGGCGTAAAGGAAGACGCTGAACACCAGCGAACGGACCAGCCTCATTTTGGTAACCCTAGAAATGTCGTGGGTTTTCCAGATCTGGTCGAGACGACTCATTGCGCTCTTTCCCAGGCGTTTCTCCTCTTGGTCGCTCGTGCCTCCGACATTGATAAGGGAGCCCAAATAAACAAAGTCATTAACAAGGTCAATGTTTGCAAGCCGTTGAACAGCATCCTCCAGCACTCCCCACAGGGGTCAATACTGGCCCCATTAATATCAATGGTCTGCCTAACAGTGTTGATGAGGATGATTTTATTGTTATGTTTGCGGATGATACATCCCTGTTACTAAAAGACAATATTCCAAAAAAAAGGATGCCTCGATGAAGACCTTGAAATGAAACGGAGTGAAAAAATGAACGGGGCGAGAGGGTGGTTTAAAGACAACGGTCTCGAATTAAATATGACGAAGACCGGTGATATTCACTTCTCTGTTAAGCGACCGTTGGGGGTGGATCCAGCGATGGACTCACTTTCTAGTCCATCTTTTGAACCAGTTGACTAAAATAAGTTTCTTGGATAAACAATAGACATTCCTATCATTGACTGAGCCTCCGCACATTGAGGTACTTTGAAGGAAGGTAAATCCGGCTATATTTGCTATTAAAAAAAATAGGCTCACCTGTGGACTTGAAAAGTCTGTACATTTTACTTATACTTCCACAGCATTATGTCTGAGGGAGGGGGGCAGACGCGTGTTTTTATATTGCAGAAACGAGCAGTGAGAACCATGCTGGGCATGAATCGCAGAGATTCTTGTCGAGATTCCTTTAAGGAACTCCTCACCAGTGCTCACCATGCCTAGCATCTTCATATTAGAGTGTTTATACATAATACTCCCCTGAACTCAGAGTATCACAACTCAAGGGTCAAAAGGTACCAGGTCAAAAGAAGACATAAGACCTTTAGGCACAGACTAGCGAAGATGTCTAAAAGCTTCGTGTGTCTCAGTATGCGTATGCTAAACGTGCTTCCCGGAGAGTTCAAATCGCTGGATGATACGGCTTTCCGCGGAGGGGTGAAGAAGTACCTACCTCGTTGGTAAAGTATTTAACTCAATTGACGAAATGTTAAAACGATTGATTTTTACATTCTGATTGGCATTGATCTGATAGCATAGGATTAGGAATGGTACCTCCGAGGTTTCTAACTTTATGTCTGATAGTGATGATGCGATTATGTTAATTTTTTGTTTACGATATGAATTGTAGTAATGTATATGCTGATAATTGTAAAAACTAACGACAGCTGCCCGGATGGGCCTACGAACGATGGAAAACAACAAACTTTTTGGATCCCGCAAACATGCGGGATCCCGCATGACAAATCCCTCGTTTTGAATCCCGCAAAAAAAGGCGCGGATCCAGCGTTTGCGGGATCCCGCGTTTGCGGGATTGGATTCCCTAGTCTCACTTCTTCGTTACCTACTATTAAAAACCAGAGGGTGCCGGATTATTGGAATGTTGGATTATCAGGTGTGTTACCTACTGTACAAAAACAGGCAGGTTTATAATTTTATCAAAAAAGCTATTGTTTCCCACATTTTCTAAATATTTTATTTTATAACACACCTTTTGTTGAACCTAAGTACATACTTATTCTCTATAATTAATTTTTAAAAAAACTACACCACAATCTTCTTTCTTCATTCATTTTCAAAAAAATTAACCTGTGGCGCTATTTATATGCTTCTTAAGTGTACATTTATGTGGTTTATCCATTTGGGGGTCCCCGGAAAGTTTTGACTATAAAAAGGGGTCCCTGGGCCAAAGAAGTTTGGGAACCACTGGTTTAGAAGATATAAGTGAAAAACATTAAATAGTGCTAAAGTTTTTTGTTCCCCTCCGAAACAGCACAATCAAATGTTGTTGGAAAAATTGAATGTAACTGGGCACTCACAAACATCATCTCAAGGTTTCAATAACATGGGAATTCTTGCAATTCTCGACTGGGCTAAAAAGTTAAAAAATACTTAATTACCTCAAAATCAACATTTTTCTCCATCAGATCATAAAGAGCATCAAAGAACATTTTTGGGTTCTTGTCAAACTCCCATCTGTGGGCCCAAGCAATGCACAATCTTTTTGGAAACACATCTCCTCCATTTGAACCCACATAAGACTTTTTTAAAGTTTTCATTTCATCAATACATTTAAAGTCTATCGGATAATACAATATTTGAGATTTCTTTGCAATTTCATTAGCAATAGTCTTTGGTCTATAGTCTGGCATCATCTTGATAAATTTGTTTATATTTGATAGGAAGGAATCTCTGTTGAAATGGGAGTTGAAGAGGATTACATCAGCAGCAATACTAAAAATATAACAAAGAATATGTTAAGTATTAAAAATACATTCATGAAATTCTTCTTAGATGGTCTCAGGTTAGTCGTCATCAATTAACAAGTATTGAGTATGTTGAGAGAATGAACAGGATGCTCACATGGACTGATCATATCTATCAGATCTTCAACGACGGATGTGTTTTAAGTAAAAGGAATCTTAGATCATATGTGTTTATCTCTCATAAACTGATGAATGTGCCACAAGCAAAGAGAGCTGTTTATTGATGTATCGCATTTTATTTTGTTATGTTTGTTTAATATGTAAACCTGACGATTCCACGTGCCTTAAATGGGGCCTATGGATAATTAGAGAAAAATAATAAACAATAAAATAAAGAGTGTGAGAGTAGCGTTTTCGTGAAGTTCTATTCTCTCTCCCTATCTCGCAATGGACGTGTAACAATAAACAGTACTTACCACGATGTAATCTGATTATAACCGTACTGATAATCTCTCTCCTTTATGATTTGCTTTGGATAAATCAGCTGATTCTCATGGAAGTAGATGACCTTTTTCATATTGCCAAGTCTAGGACACATCCCAATAAGTTCAGATAAAGAGAGAACTGAACTACAGAATAGTGTTCTATAACAATCTAAATTATCTGGCAACTGACTCCATATATTGAGAGCACTACATCGAGCACGCCAATGCCATTTAGTGGCAGTCATTGTTAATAATGTGTATTTTTCCGAAGGTATTCCTAAAATGTAGAAATAGAATTGTAAAATGATATTCATTGGTAAAATAGGTTGGGTTAGTATGGGAAAGGTGTGGATTTTTTATTCAACAAACCTTTCAGCAATGTTGTCAACATATGTCTGTGAGATCCTCCATAAAAAGGCTCGATTATAAGCCATTTTCCTAGCCTTTCTGCCATGATTATAAGTTATTCTACTTTGTAAAAGATATCACGATAAACTACTAAACATAACCTCAAAAGTTTAACAAATCCACATTAGGTGCTTCTTGTATTATAAATCAATCTTTTTTAATATATAATTTTAGAAACTGTGAAAGATGAACGGCAAACACTAATATCTGATTAATTATATTTGTATTATTTATCGTTATTTTAAGATTTCACTTTAAAATTCACACTTCGATCCATCAGCTTTTTCGTAATTTTATTATTTCCTTCAAGTTGGTATCCCTTCTTAATAGAGATGGCGTTTACTGCTTATTTTCTTTAACGTCGCACGCGTTGTGTTTATATTTATAAACGTTTATATTAAAGGCTATATGTTTATTTCCCTTTACGTAAAAATATAGGCATAATATTAAAAAAAAAAAAAGGGGCGGTGAGGGGGGGTCGGGGGGAAGGGGGGCACCCCCCTAGAGAGTGGAATAAGTACCTAATAAAAAATAGGTAGGTAAATATAATTCGTAATTAAAAAAGACTAAAATCTATTTTAAACTCCGATATAAAATCGTTATTAATTCTCCAACACAACGCGACGTCCACCCCCACCAAATAAAAAAAGCACACTGAAAATAATAGGGTAATTAAAAAATTTGTCCGTGTAAAACAACGCAAAATATCGATACAAGGATAGTTCGCTTAAATAATCGGGCGCTTAAAATAACACACGTGCAATGTTGTATCGCTGTTGTTTAAATAATTTTTACACAGATGTCGAAGCTATTGCTTAAATAATTATTACACAGAGGTGTCAGGGCTTAAACGTTGATTGCTGTATATTTTATTTCATAACTTAAACTGCTTATCGTTTAAACGCCATCTCTACTTCTTAACTTGCTGTCAAAATCAGCTGTCAAAGTTTCGTTAAGTTGGTTAAGTGCATTCTACGTAATGCGCGGCATAAACAAACTATATGAACAAAACGTTATCAAAACTAAATACTAAAATGCAATACTCAACTCAAATGAAATAGTATTTTGAGCTTCGTAAGGTTAAGAAGTGAAGCATTTTTGGTCCAATAACAAATCCCCAAATTTGCAACAACTTGTTATTTATTTCATCCCTCTACCTCAAAAATTAAAAATGTGGCATCAATTTCAAATGTGGTCTTTCAGTCTTTGTATTGTATCTCAATGTATTTCACACTTTGCGATACAGGCTTTTAGCCTAGTGCAAAGTGTCAAGGAAAGTATTTGGGTTTGTGTATTCAAGCCCAGATACTTTTAAATAAATAAAATAAAAATATCCGCCATCCTGTATTTTCTTGTATCTATAATCTGTATAGAAAGCACATACACTTGTAAAATTAGTATGTCGGATAGTAGGAATTCCCCATATTTTTTCACACTAGATAGTGACCTCTTTACTTATTCTGATAACGGCCTCAGGACTTTGCCTTGGCTTAAAATGTTATATTCTCTTTAAACGTCATTGTGAATTTTTAAGTGTAGGTACCAATTACATATTAATAGAAAATTAAGTCTGTTCTTACAGCGGTTATTCAAACTATTTCAAGGAAAGACCTAGTTCTCTGAATTGTGTCAATAACAAAGAAATTGTTGACAAAGCTACCTACATGAATTAAATTTAACTGGAAATGGGTTCAATGTATTCCATACTGTCAGCATTATTGCCACACGTACTAGGTCCAATTCTGTGACTAATAAAGTGCCTATTAACTGAAATTATACATTCAATTTTCAATTTTTTCATAGGATAATAAATTTAAAACACAATTATTTTAGTTCGATAAGTTACAGAATTGGACCCACTGTGGTAAGTTTCCACTATTCCTCATGTCGGTAAGTAGGTACATCATTTTTGCTTATTTTGTCATATGTTTGTATAAATAGCCTAAACTTTTAATAAAATCGTCATTAGTTATCGACTATTTAATTAGATTACGGATTATTTGAGGAAAATTTTTGGTGTTAAGTGGGAGAAAAAATGGCTCATCGCAATGCGTAAGATTTTTTTTCTATAAACATACTCGTACTTGGGGAAGCATGCGTGTTTAGTGAAAGAAATCGCTTGAAGAATATTATGGACGAAATATATCAAATTATGTAATTTTAAGTGCGACTCCGGTTCACCTGCAAAAATAAATAGGTCCTTCGGTTTGATTATGTTTGTATTCTCGATTGTATCTATGGTCAGCTTACCCGAAGGAAATAATAAGTTTACGAGTCATTAAAACAATAATAAATTTCCTAAGAATGTATGAATTAAAGAACCTGTGACAAATTATTTCACACATTTTCTAAATTGACCCAGAATTGTATACACTTTCATGGATTTGTATACAATTACTGAATTTCATACATTTCCAGTTAAATATCATTCTATATTGCTTTCTTCATATTCGATGTCTATCCTATTTTAGCTGTACTGCTTACGGGGTAGGCAGAGAGGGCTTTACTAAAATACTTGACACTATTGACTTTTTTATGATTTCAGGTATCACTGTGAACGATGTATGACAGCAGCTCAAGGACCTCAGGAGTTTATGGAAACCTTTATAAATGAGTTATGCTTTATTTTTATAATAGTGACTTCATCTTTGGCTTCCATCCTCACCTACATGGACTATGTATTGTCTAAAGGAGATCCCAAAGTATTTTTGTTCACGTTTTTTATTCATTTTACACTGTGTTGCATTGCACTGGAAGTCTTGATCGGAAATTGTTCGGATGAATGCTGGACTGGACCAAACTATGAAGACAATGAGAGGAATTATTCCATTAGAATTGTTAGGGGACCAGCCTGAAAAATACACACCTCTGTACAAATATACTATTTGTGAACCCAAAAATTTATCAATAAAAATATGCAATGTACCTATTGTGTTTAAATTAATTGAGATATAGGTACTACCTTTTCTAAAAGATCAAGCATAGTCAGGAGCCAAGATTAGCTGGAAGAGATCGCAGCATTGTGATAAGCTCGCCCTAGTAAACAAGTGTCGTGTGATAATTTATTGCTTGAAATAAATACTATTAAAAATCATACTATAAATTGATAGAAAATGCAAATCAAACTCTTTTCAAGACTATCTGGTAGGTATCCATACCCGTGACACGATAAAATGTCCACGGACAAAATGTCCAACGACAGAATGTCCAAGACAAAACATCCGCGCGACATAATGTCCAGACGACATAATGTCCAACGACATAATGCCCAACGACATAATGTCCAACGACATAATGCCCAACGACATAATGTCCAACGACATAATGTCCAAACGACATAATGTCCAACGACATAATGTCCAACGACATAATGTCCAACGACATAATGTCCAACGACATAATGTCCAACGACATAATGTCCAAACGACATAATGTCCAAACGACATAATGTCCAACGACATAATGTCCAACGACATAATGTCCAACGACATAATGTCCAAACGACATAATGTCCAAACGATACTTATCTAGGTATATATCCGCTGTAGTTAAGTCCAGTGGCGTAGGTATGTAGGTTTTCATTTCGGGGGGGTTTTTTCCCCTTTTTTCTATTCAATCCCCTCACACATCCCTTGCGGGGTAGGCAGAGGGTACAGATCGCCAGACTTTCTTATTCTTACACATACACTATTGCTTCCGTCACATTCATGCAATTTTCTATTCAATACCCTCACACATCCCTTGCGGGGTAGGCAGAGGGTACAGATCGCCAGACTTTCTTATTCTTACACATACACTATTGCTTCCGTCACATTCATGCAATTTTCTATTCAATACCCTCACACATCCCTTGCGGGGTAGGCAGAGGGTACAGATCGCCAGACTTTCTTATTCTTACACATACACTATTGCTTCCGTTGCATTCATGCAATTTTCTATTCAATCCCCTCACACATCCCTTGCGGGGTAGGCAGAGGGTACAGATCGCCAGACTTTCTTATTCTCACACATACACTATTGCTTCCGTCATATTCATGCAATTTTCTATTCAATATCCTCACACATCCCTTGCGGGGTGGGCAGAGGGAACAGATCACCAATTTCCCTATCCTTACACATACTAGTGCTTCCGTCATATTCATGCTATTTTCTATTATATCAATTTGGCGTATATTTGTCGTAGTAATTGATGTTTGGTTTGTAGGCATTAACGACAGAGCTGCATATTGTGTTTCTATCTCCCTCTATTACGCGCTGTGAGAGAGGGAGATACTACTACCCACTCGGAATTTTATCCATAGGTGTTGAGATTGTGTCACCCGTAAGTCATTAGTATCATAATATACCTATTTGTACGTACCCGTATTGGCGCATTGGATATTAAGATTGTGTGGTGATATTTGATATACATCGGCATTCCACCCATAAAGAACGAGTGATCTCTTATTGTATAGTTTTATATTACAACTAGCTATGTTACCCGTGCGCAACTGCAAATTTGGATGGTAAAGTAGATCGAGAGTATGACTCGAACTGAGTTCATCTGTTCATTCATTCTGACAATTTTATAGAAGGTTCTGCAATGTTCTATCAACCCCCACAACTTTCTATTAGGTTCTACAATATTCGCCTTGTTTCCACAGCCTTTTAGAAGATTCTACTTAATTCTCTGAGCGCTTGATGGATTTCTACGTTCAGAAAGTCTCCCACTATGACATCATCGATTCAAAATTTGACAGAAGATCTGTATTCTAATCGCGAAAATCTTTCGTGAGACACCGAATACGGCGGTATGCGGTGACCGAAATCTCTTAATCGCTTGTAGTCTCTCGATGGCTTGAGCTGGACAAAATATAACTTGTGATCTGAATTTATTTTCCAGTGCCCTTTCATATACGATATCACACACGACCACACACAATTCTTAGATCCCCTCAACAGCAAAATTTCTCAGAAAATTCCGCATTTGCAGAAGCTCTATCACACCGTATTCTTTTCCAGACAGCAAGGTATTCGTGTATAGCAAATTTGGTCGAAATTGCTCCAGACGCTCCAAAATTGCGTTGGATAATAAATTCAGATCTCAAGTCATATATTGTCCAGCTCAATCTATCGGGAGACACCGAGGGGTCGAGAGGATCCAGTCACCGCATTATAAATAGACGTTGAAAAAGAAAGTCAGATCTCAAGTCATATTTCGTCCAGCTTAAGCCATCGGGAAACAACTAGGGAAATACAATATCATCTAAGCAATTAAGGGCATGGCACCAGGAATGACGTCACAGGCATTTCCCACGGCATTAAGGTTCAAAATCGCGTGACAATCGCATGATAAAATGGTAAAAATAGCGTTTTTTCCATTTTTTGGGGTTAATTTTGCGTCTATCAAAAAACTTTTACGGTTATTCCCTAGATTTTGATGCATATTATCAGTACAAAAAAAAATATTGCCACGCGACCTTCGGGAAACGAGTTTCCGTCTTGCGGAAAAAAGTACAGAGGTGTTTTTAATTATTTTTTTTGAGAAATCTATACAAGATAAAAAAAAACCTTACGGTTATTCCCTAGATAAAGGTTCAATGCATCTATCCTATTTTGTTCCAAAGCATATTTAGTAACGGTTGTTGAGATAGAAGGTCTACCGTTTTTAGAAATTTTTGAAATGTCGGCATGCACAGCTAAATAGCAAACTGTTCGAGGGAATTGGAGAATTAAAAGTACCAACGAGTACATTGAAAAATATACATAGGTAAGTATAATAACTTTTCTTCGTTTTTCTCGAGTCTTGACGATGTCGTCGAGCTTTCGGCTCTCTTGCTTAAGCCATATTCAGGACTAATGTGACTGTAATGAATGCCTAAAACTAAAAAGGAAAAAATAAAAAAAATATTAAAATACCTTTAAAAAACACGCTTTTTCAATGTGCTCTAAAAAGAATAAGATTACTTAAAAAAAAATCGTGGGGGCTTCCTGTATTCCCTTAATTGCTCATTCTTCCGCAAAATAAGGACAAAAATATGCTCCCTGTATAATATCATTCTTCCCCATGCTTTTTTTTTTAATTATTCTATTCTTTTTAGAGCTCATTGAATATAAGCGTGTTTTTTTTTTAAGTTTTTTTTTCTGTTGTCTTTCGATCAGACCTTTCTGAGTGATTTCTTAATCAATTGAATAATAACTGACGATCATTATTATAAGGGATCTCTACTCAATAATTTAAATCTGTACATAAAAGTGCAAACATAGGTAGGTAATTATGAATACCTACCTACATCCTACATCGTAAAAAGTTCTTTAAAAACAGATATTTCAGGGACAATCGTTTTATGCCATCACTCTCTTTAACCTCAGTCTTGAACATGTCATACGTGAGACATAGCAGAGGAACACGAACTGTAACGTTTACTTCCAAATAAGCCAGATAGTCGGATACACAGACGACCTCAATATAGTGGGAAGATTCTTGACACCCGTAAAAGAAGTCTTTGAGCCATTAGAAGTAACAACCAAGGAGATAGGATGGGAAATATATATATTTTATATAAAAACATGAATCTGGCTTTATCGAACTAAACCCAAATGCATCTTTGTACACTTCACAGAAAGCTTAAAAGCTTGTGTTGTGAAGTGGAGTAAGTCGGGTATTGAACCCGCGCCCACTAGATTAACAGTCGAGCGCGTTACCAACCATGCTACAGACCGCCTCCATGAAGGAAAGACAAAAATATTTAAACAATCCAGGAACTCAACAAACAATCCTCAACCGACTATTCAGTTTATAGACAAATATAATTTAGATTTGGTCAACGAATTCGTTTACTTAGGATCCACCATAATAAAAGAAAATGAAGATAATATAGAAATCAAAAAGATAATAGCAACTGGAAACAGAACATTCTTATCTCTACTACCGAAACTCAAATCAAGAAGTTTGGGTTGATTGGCAGAAATCGCCAATAGGCGATAAATCCTCCCTTTGTGTGTATATTTATGTACAATAAAGTTTTTATTTATTTATTTATTTAAGTTTCCACAGAAAAACAAAAATCACCCTCTACAAAACTATAAGTTGAACAGTAGTATCATACGGGTGTGTAGCGTGGACAATGAGGGCAAAATCTGCAGAGATTCTGAACACATTTGGGAGGAATACGACGTCCAAGAGCCCGCTGCTTAATATGACGTATCTGTTTTTTGATCGAAATGTGGTATAAACGATAGCTTACCAATAGGGTATTACATCGCACTAGGGTTGCCTATCAAAATCTTGCCGCAACGCCCCCTGCCCCCCCCCCGAAAAGGTCCCTCTACGCGGTTTTTCACATTTTATAGGAATATGGTAAGAGATAGGAGAAAGTAGTCAATGACAAAAATAATCCTTGCTGAATTCTCTACAAAAAATGTTAAGTCAATTTTTTCGTAGAACTAGCAGTTTACCCGCAATGGCCAGATAGAGCCATACAGAGTTGGAGACCAAGGATTGAGGAGAGCCTTGAGGCTAAAATAATTGTATGACATCAAGCTGACAAATTATCTTAAAAACTTCCCCATTTAGTGCAGTTCAAAAGTACAAAAATGGACATAAGTTCCTTTCCAAAAAAAGATATTCCTATTTTAGTTCGAAAGGAGCTCATTATAATAAAAATAAAATGCAGGGTCATAGGTTCTTTATGTCCAATATTTGGAGAAGTAATAGAGGATGAAAAAATATGGAAAAAAGTGTAATAAATGCATGTCCTAAAATCAACCGTTTTGGAGTTATGGCCTTTTGAATATTGAGAAGTGTGAAATTTTTTCATTTGGGTTTTATGACAATAACTCACAATCTATTACTCGATTTTTACAAAAAAAAAACTAAAAATCATAGTCAATTATATAGGCTTCGGATAAACACTGTTCATTATTTCTAGTATACTTAATCATTATTATTTTGTAATTTTTTATAAAAAATTTTTTAATTTTTCTTAAAATACTCGTTTTCATTTTTACGTTTTAATTCTTTGTTATACCGACGCAATCTACTAGATTTAGCGGATAATTTTTGTTTTAATGTATCTAAAATTTCATTGATTTGTGAATTTTGAATATTTATAATATTATATCCATTTTTACGCGCAATTATTTCAAAATATTTTAATATATTCCTACTCCTATTTCCATTTTTATATTGTATTGTTCTAGCTAAGTCAGTTCTTAAAATTTTTATATTATTTTCTAATCTAATTTGCCAGTATGGTTTTGTTTGCCTTGTATTATAATTTTGATTTTAATTTAATATTATTAATTTAGATCCAAGTTTATTATGTATTGTAACTATACTGGCATATATTAGTAAATGTGAAAATTTTGACAATAAGATGAATAGTTACCCACCCGACATATGCAAGAATAAGGGGAGGCGGGCTGGGGGGGGGGGGTCGGAATGAAAAAAGTGATATTATTGTCGAATTCATAGTTTTCCGCCTCAATAAGATGAATAGTAACCCTCCCGACATCTGCAAGAATAAGAAGGGGGGGGGGGGGGTGGAATGAAAAAAGTTATATTAGTGTCGAATCCATAGTTTTCCGTGTCAAAAAGATTAATAGTAACCCTCCCGACATCCCCAGGAATAAGGGGGAGGGAGGTTGAGGGATTTTTTATTCCTACACCCCAAAAATTTATTTCATTATTTAGTATGCCTTCGTGGCTTTATGCAGAGCCACCAAAACTGTTGTGAGTTTTAGTGGCTCTGCAGTACTTTGACTGATACATGATGGTTCCACTTCACCATCCATACACAAATTATGCCGTTGCGAAGCACGGGTAATACAGCTAGTTTTTCATATTGGTCACTAAGAATGACATAATTAATATGTAGGTATGTTCTTTGGGCTTCATTGAAATGTAATACGAGTATTCAAAAAAAATTCCTTTGGCACGCCGCAGGCATAGGTAGATTTCAAGTGATTTATTTATCTTATTAATTTTAAGAGTACATCTGTACATATGTATAATAAAAACAATCACAATATCATCACCAAATAAACCAGCGAAGTGATGAAGTAGTATGGATGTAGTCTATTCTTTGATTTTCGAAGTACCTAATCAAATAATAATCAAATTATTTTCATTCCACTCATAATATATGGATTGGTACCGGTACCTAAGCACTAGAAATTTGAAAAAAAGATGTGAGTTCTACTCGTATCGTGAAGCACTTTTCTAAGACAACAAACACGCTAAGTACCTATGCGGTAACTACTTAACTAGATCTTTCGATCGATCATTGTCGTCCAAGGAATTGAGCTAGACAAAATCTGTAAATTGATCTGTATTCCTTATTTAATGCCCTTTCATGCGATACCAGACACAGACCCTCACAATCATTGGATCCCCTCAGAATGATTGTTTTTTAATTTAAAGCCTTAAAAAGTGAACCTTCCTCTTAATGGATTTCACCCAATCTCCTATCAGTTCATCTACCCCTTACCAAAAATCTACCACACAAGTTTCACGTTTCTGCGACGCATAGATTGGCCGCAAACGTGCGCACAAGAAAAGGGACATATATATATATGGCTTATATATATAAACTTTTAAACCAAGGTCGGATTCGGGTTCTCCTGGTCCTAATTAGTGATACTGGGTAGAAATTTTTCAATTCTGCGACATCACGGGAGAAACGAATAGGTAGAGTTCCTTATGGAAATCTACCTAATAATATAAAATCATTATGATCTTTTAATTCGATCCGAAGCCTGCGATAGTAGAGTACAAGCCTGCATCCTCGAATTCCATCACCGCCACGAGTGATGACGTCACCTTGTATCGGTGACAAACATCTTGTCTCGGTGACAAACACTTGAACTACGGAATATTTTTTCCCATACAATTTTGATGGTGTAATCATCGTCAAATGTCAGTTGGGCGTGGCCTCCATAAACAATATGGCGACGGCCTCGTTCGATCGTATGACGCCACTGACCATTAAACCAAACAGTTATATCTTATATCATTATAACAATATGATTAGGTGACTATATTATTCATCTTTAGTATGTACTTAACAGTGGCGTATATAGAGGGGGGGGGGGGCGAACCCCCCCCCTACAAGTTTTTAATTTTTTTTTAATTTTACATGTAAGGGACACTGACAGAGAGTTAACAACACATACACAATAACAAACATAAAACATGAAACGCGTCAACCCTCTAATTAGAAGTGTCCACAACATACATAAATTATTATATTAAACAATGATGTGCCATCTGCTATAGCAAGATCCCATGTTCATCACTTCACCCATTTTTCAAAAAATTTCACCTGCGGCGCTTCTTTTTTGTTGCATTTTTAACACAATACTTATGAATGTCAACACAACCTTTCACACTCACCGTCACGAAAAAATTTCGCCTGCGGCGCTATTACTGTTTTTACTACGTCTATGTTAAAAATTTAATTGCCTTCCCCGGGAGTTTTTTCGGTCCCCCTGAAATGAAAACCTATATACGCCACTGGACTTAACTTCGGCTATTAGTGTTTTTTTGTTAACTTTTGCTACAGCGGATATATACCTAGATATGTATCGTTTGGACATTATGTCGTTTGGACATTATGTCGTTGGACATTATGTCGTTGGACGTTATGTCGTTGGACGTTATGTCGTTGGACATTATGTCGTTGGACATTATGTCGTTGGACATTATGTCGTTGGACATTATGTCGTTGGACATTATGTCGTTGGACATTATGTCGTTGGACATTATGTCGTTGGACATTATGTCGTTGGACATTATGTCGTTGGACATTATGTCGTTGGACATTATGTCGTTGGACATTATGTCGTTGGACATTATATCGTTGGACATTATGTCGTTGGACATTATGTCGTTGGACATTATGTCGTTGGACATTATGTCTCTGGACATTATTTCGTCTGGACATTATGTCGCGCGGATGTTTTGTCTTGGACATTCTGTCGTTGGACATTTTGTCCGTGGACATTTTATCGTGGAATCATCCATACCATAGGTACCTTAGCATTTTATGATAAGATGTATGCAAAACCGGATTGAAAATTGAAACCCCCTCTCCATAAAACAGTCTTTAATAATTGCTCCGAAGAATGCCAAAAAACAACCACCCATTGTAACCGTTTATGGTATTTTTCATAGGCACTGAATCAATTTAAATAATTGTACTATGTCTGTCTGTCGGTCCATCTGTGCGCAGCGCGCGACGAAAATAAATAGTACCGTGATTATTATGCAAACTAACGGATCGAATCTATGAAATTTTGAAAATGTTCTCTACACTAGCGCTTTACATCGGACGAAAAGTGTTGGTTCAACAATACGTTTGACGTAATGTGAATTCAAACTTTTTGAAATTTCGAATTATTGGTACTTGGTGAATACAGTAACTTATAGGTAGGTACGTACCTACTTGATACAGAATGCATCGAGTTTTTCGAATCATACCTACATACTATATATATAGTAGGTACGTATAGCCAAATGGAATGAAAACAGTTTTGAATAGGTACTATCAGTTGGTTCGTATGATTTTGAAACAATCAAGTACTACATACATACCTACCTACCTATTATATTAATTATTGATAGAGTCATTCAAATCATAATTACTGTAGGTATAATATAGTATAGGTACGTATGTAAAATTAGTATGGAAAGTAGGTAAGACCCTATATTTTTTCACACCAAATAGCGACCAATTCTCCACACCTCTTACCGAAAAGACGGTAATGTTACCTTAGATTATTTTTAGTGTTTATTTTTTTAACGTGCCCAAACCAGAAGACTATCAGACCGATCTTCAATACTGTGCGAAGTGCACAGCACATGGAGTGGATATGTATCAAATACATCCTATATAGTGAATGTGAAGGGACATAACGATTCACGACAACGAATTAGGGGATTCAAAGTAATCCATATACCTACTATATTCCAGTTCGCCAACTGTAAGAAGATGTTGGCTACGAAAAGTTTCGCATGGTCCTATATTCGGCATGTTCCAATAATACAAGACACACAGGGTTACCCATGCTCAGGAACCCCCTTGCTCTTTACGATACATTGTTCCTATTACAATGATATCAGAACATTGTCAGGGCAGCATTATCAACAGCAATAGCAGGGGCATGGGAAAAGACTGAACCTTGTGATTTCCCTGATGTGTTCCTTCGATTAACTTTAAAGACCGTGGTAGAGTGGCAGTATGAGTATGGGAATGACACAGGTAAAGAGGAGTCTTGTGGCTTTCACGGGTGGGTACCAACTAAGAAAGTCGACGATGTGAATCTGGTTCTACGACTTTCTTGACGATATTGGAAAGACGGGGAAAAGACGGAGCCTTGTGATTTTCCTGTGTTCTCTCGAAGAATTTTGAAGGGTGGAGTAGTAATAGTGGTTACACAAAAACATATTAAACCAACCTCCGTGAATTCACGGGTAGGTACCCACTAGTAGTATTATATTGAGACATTTTGAAAAATCTAGTATTTTTAGTAAAGTTGATATATTTTTCATTTTCAAGTGTAGTGGAATTATAAAATTGTTTGGCATTTAAAAAAAAGTTTATATACTGTAGTGTAAAAATTGTGAATTGATGTGAAGAACCGTGTAAAAAAATTAAGTGAGCCTTGTCGTTTCGTAAAATTTTTGATATTATTCGAGGTTCAATGAGTTGTAGAAATATCTATCAAACCAATCAAACGGATTTCAGTTTTCCCTCCGATTCGACGAAGAAATGATCTGGTATTTTTTTCACATCGATCTAGACTAATCTCAAATATATTATGTCGCTGACTAATCTAGAGTATTATAGTATTTTTTCGATACGAATTTAATTAATTCAGTATTTTTGGCAATCTGTGAAACGGGAGGGCTACCTACACGCAGTGTTGCCAACTTAGCGACTTTGTCGCCAGATCTAGCGACATTTGGACATGGAAAACGACTTTTAATTTTCATTTAGCGACAAAATATTCTAGCGACTTTTCTAGCGCCTTTTAGGTCCATGGCGCTTTTCTGTTTCGCTTGTAGTATTTTAATAGAAATGTACAAATTAATCAAAGCTAGATCCACTCTTTCTTCCGATAGTTTTTTGTTTATAGCAATACATACTCGTACTATGGTACATACACCATGCTCAAGGTTAAGTAACCTTGCACTCTGCTTTCCCTGCGAATTTCGATGCTGGGAATTCCCGAGACGTAAACCAATATTCTTAGGTACCTATTTGGCTTTTCGGTGTCGTGCGTTCTTATTGATTTATAATGTCATTTTGTGGTATTCAATTTTTTCTCTCCTCCCCCCCCCCCCGTCGGACCAGCATTCTTGCAAAACTTATTATAAAAAACGAATCTGGCGACTTCTGGCGACTTTTGAACCTCCGCTTAGCGACATTCGACTTTGTCGGGTTGGTAACACTGCCTACACGTCACACTGGTCAAGTGGCGCGCGCTTTGGCTCGCGCGTGTTTGTGCTGTCAGTGTCAGTCGGTCGTTAGGTTATGATAGATAACAAAAACTTATTTATTTATATATTTTCAAATACGAGAGATAAAGTGACATGAAGGTTTATTAATTTGAGGAAGTCTTGATTAGGTGATGAGTTTATCAAGTGATTAGAAAGATGACAGCAAGATTTTCACCCATTCTCTAGTCGAATTTGATCGTTGCACAACTCTAGCTGTTAGCAGCTAGGGTTTTAAAAGTTAAACTAGTCAATTAAGTTTACATTAAAAAACAAACAAAAAACTGTTTTGTTTATTAGTTTTATTATGTTTCAAGTTCAAGTTCTATTATTATCGCGTGTCTACAATGTAAAGTGATTCAATAATTATATTACTTCGTGATAGCAGAGTGTATCAGTTGGGTTATTAAAATTTTGTAGTAAGATTACGCGTAGAATAGTTCTTGAAAACTATCTAACTTCAAGTTTTTCGTGGTTTTCGTGAATTTCTGGGATCAAATGGAAGAGAAAACTGAGCTTGTGGTAAGTTTTTATAACTGTGTTGGGTTTTTGTAGATTTTTGTGTCAATGTAAGTTTGATTTTTTCAGAATATTAACAAGTATTGCAGGTATTTTTTTAATTTGAAAGACATAACTTATATTATTGTTCAGTTAGGTGTTATAGTTGAATAAGAGTTGGTAGTTGTTTCCGAGATGTTTCTACCGGGTTCCCTGGGAAAATGATCGAAATTGTTAATAAGTTGACATCAAAAGGGTCCAAATTTTTCAGTGATTTTTCTTCAAAAAAATTACAGCAAAATACTCTGAAAAAAAATCTACAAGTTGAGTACGTTGTTGGCGTAGTTGGTTGAGGCGACAGTCTCTCGAGCGGGAGGTGCCAGGTTCAAACCCCGGCTACGGCGATGTATTCCACACTTTGCGATACAGGCTTTTAGCCTAGTGCAAGGTGTGCAGGAAAGTATTTGGGTTTGTGTATGCAAGCCCAGCTCCTCCAAAAAAAAAAATTGGATAGGTGTTCAAATGAAGTGTCACAAAGTCAGATAATTTCTACTTATTATGTATTTTCTGTTTCAGCTCCCAACACCAAGGCAAAGATGGTATCGACTGATCACAGTGGAACCCATAATGTTCCTGTATATGATGGCTTACATGATCACATCTGTAGTGGAACAAGCTTTCTTTATTCACAAAGCGTGCCTAGCAAATCATGGATATTCTATTGAAGTATGCAACAATTTGACAGGATCAGCACAAACAGAAGTCCAGGTTAACAACTTTCTTCTTTTTTTCTTCTTGCTCAGCCGTTTTAATTTCAATGCTGGACATAGGCCTCCCCTTTGACTTTCCACAGCTCCTGGGCAAGCTGCATCCACTTGTTTCCTGCGATTCACCTCACATTACCTGAGATTTTCCTACGCTCCTTTTAACAACTTAAAATAGTTAGGTATATTCCTTATTATGGTAGGTGCAGTTGGTCCGAGTGTGGGCTTCCCAATCGGGATGTGCCAAGTTCAAATCCCAGTGCTGATAATCTATTCTGCACTTTAACACAAGCGTTTTGGACCAACTGTAATTTTGGTTTTCGTCACAAGTATGTATATTTGTATTTCTTGCAGAAAACCATTTCTAAATTCCATCAGTGGAATGGCATAGCCGGGCATGTTGTGCCAATTGTGTTGGCATTCTTCATAGGAGCTTGGAGTGACAAGCGAGGGCGGAAAGGAATCATGCTCTCAGGATTGATTGGGAAATTTATTTATTCATCTATGGTTACCATTATATCCATACAAGGTAAATTAAAATTACATTAAAATCACCCTGACTCACAAAAAGTTCTTGAACAACCCTCGTAATATATTTTTATGAGAATGCTCATTTAGTATGGAAAAAACCCAGTCCTAGTGAAAACAAATGTAACTTTAATGATAGGAAAAAATGAGTATTAAAAATAGTGGACAGGGGGCATCATCGAAATCAATGGCTAAATGTGTGAAATACCTATTCAAAGTTATACAGCTTTGGCTTCATGAATGAGACATTATTATAATGTAAATACCATTCAAAACCATGGAAAAGTTCTGGGACCAAAATGTATATGTAGAGGTTTCGGTAAGAAGATAACAGGGGTCACTATTTAGGATGGAAAAATGTGGGGACCAGAGGCAACACAGGCTTTTAGCCTAATGCAAGGTGTGCAGGAAAGTATTTGGATTTGTGTATGCAAGCCCAGATCCTTTTATTCATATAAAAAAAGATACATAAGAATATGATTACCACTGACCTATTTTGCTTAGTTCTGTTTGCATTCTCCATTACGAGTAACTTATAATCTGCAGGTTCCTAACTTTAAAGTTCTTTTTATAGAGGCTTGGCCTGTGGAATATATCATCTACATGGCAACCATCCCGAGTGCCCTAACTGGAGCTGATGTAGCAATATTTGCAGCAGCCTTCTCCTACATATCGGATGTAACTTCTCTGAACACGAGGACATTGAGAGTTGGTATTTTAGATGTTTGTTATTTGAGCACAATGCCTACTGGAGTGGCTTTAGGTTGGTATTTTGATTGCAATGCGAATTCCTACTGATGTTTTTCAGCGTGATTTTTCTTACTCCCTCATGTGAGCACTGACAGATGCAGTACCTACTCGTAAAAAAAATAATATTGGTTTTAAATCATCCGTAGGCCTTATTTATGGCACTTAAACAAGTTTCAAAACACTCACGGGCTTCCTAACAGGTCATTGCCACCTCAGGGAGCATATCTGTAAACTGGGAGTTGAAGAGGACGGCACCTGCAGATTCTGTGAGGAGGAGGAGGAAACTCTCCACAATCTTCTGGCAGACTGCGATGCCGTAAGATACATGAGGTTGAGAACTTTGGGCAAGCACATATAGGTGGAATAATTTTCCACCCTAGACCCCCTCCGAGTGCTGAACTTCGTAAGACTTCTAGGACTGGAGGGGCTGCTCTAAGAGGGTAGTTACCAGATGGGCAGAGTAGAATAGATCTAATAGGTCGCGTTTTTTACAGGGAATCATATACTACAAATACTTATATCTAGGTAGAGCATTTTTACGGCCTTTGTAGATGAATTCCGTTATCATTTCGTCTTGTTTGTTTTGCCTAAATTTGAACTAAATTTCGACAACTGAAATAGGGTTTTTCCTGTATGATTTATACATATTGTTATGTACTTAAATCACTGTTGAGATCAGTGTTCATTTTATGAGAGAAGAGAAATCAAGCTATGCGAATTATTGTTTGTTTAGTCGTGTAATAAAGTTCGTATCTAATTTTCTGTGTGTATTTTTTATAGGATCGTATTTGTTCAACAAAGTGTTTGACCACTCGTATACAATATTATTCAGCATCAACGTAGCATTCCTGGGCACTGCAATAATATACGCGATGCTTTTTTTGAAATGGCAAACAACTGACAGACAACAGTCAATGAAGGAGGCCGGGGTTAATTTTTTCACAGACTTTTTCGACAAAGACCACGCTTTGGATTCTATAAAGGTGTTATTCAGAAGGAGGGACCAATACAGAAGAGCTTATTTAATTTTACTGATGATCAGCATGGCGCTTTATACATTCCAACGAGGTAATTCGCATCATCTACTACATGAAATGCCTAGATTTTTTTAAAGAAACCTCGTGTGCATTTGATGTTAATAAAATAATATTTTAACAAGTAATTATCTAATACAGCAAGGGATGGACTTTCCATCAGGCTTACGACTGATCGTCGGCTGGTTTAATTGATCACTTTCGCAGTCGGGATTCGAACCCAGACCTCCAGCCGGTACTTTATCCGCTGTGTCATGAAGGCTCATGAACGAAGCGAGAAGGAAAAACTGTATATCAAGTGTAAAGTGATGACATTAAACCAGCCGACGATCAGTCATAAGACTGATGGACAGTCCATCCTTTGTTCTACATCATTTGCTCTACAATGACATGTAGAAAATCCGATATTTGACACAAAGTGAGAGTTGTGATTTTAAAAAATATTGAAAAAAAGTCTTACTTTAGTTAGTATGAACTTATTTAGTTACAGACCAAAATAGTTATCTCTATCTACTAACAGTGGGTTCTTATTTGTTCTAGATGAGAAGCCAATGCTGTATTTGTACATGATCAAAGTATTTGATTGGGACTTGGCCACTTATTCTAACTTCAAAACATACCAGAGTTCCATCTTTGTAGTCATGATGCTAATAGGAATACCACTCATGTCTCGATTGTTGAAATTGAGGGATACGGTAAGTTACATAATACAGTTTTTGGGGAGGAAGCAGGGTGGGTGTTCCGACGCTTACGAGTCGGCTTTGGGTGGATTAAGATGGCGTTAGCATCAGAAACATTGGGTCAATGTGAAATATTTTCCAACTGTAGCATATATACAACTCCCAAAAATTACACGATTGTCGGCAGGCTGTGGTGGAATAGGTGAACGTTGCACTGGGCATAAAGTGATCACTTAAGCCAGCCAAAGCTGACTCGTATGCGTCGGAACACCCACCCTGCTTCCTCCCCAAAGGAATTCACATAACACTACATTATGTGAATGAAGATGCCTCTCGTCTCTGGTGAGGAAAAAACTGTAATGTATTTCCGTCTGTGCAATGAAAAAAAAAAGTTTTTGATTATATATTTCCCAAGAAAAGTGTGAATTAAACTAATTATTTCACACATTTCCTAAATTTGTATACAATTCCTAAATTTCGTACATTTCCGGTAACACGTATAAAGTTTTATGCTTTTATGAACCAAAGTAAACTATTGTATCAACTATTTTATCTTTATTGTATTACTTGTTTATTTAAGTGCAGCTACTTATGAGTTGAAGTATGTAAATAAGTATCTTTAAGTAGAAGCATCCAATATTTACTTTAAGATAATCATTTACTACTATATTCAAGTAATTCAATAATAATACTAACAAGTTCAATTCTAATAGTAAGAAAAAAAATTGAAAATATGATTAGTGAGTGAAATATTTGGCATTCTAGGTTGGTAAGTATGTATAATCCCATTAGTAGGTATTATTAAAAAAAATAGAGTCATTCAAAATTTTGAATATCGGAAAATAAGGGACGCCCTGAAATATATATCTAGTATTTGACTATATATGTTTAACTATTATTATTTAGCATTTACTATTAGGTTTTTAATTAAAAATTGTACCTACTCTGTTCATGTTTTTCTTCCACACTGTGATTTGCTTTTTTTGCGACAAGAGTTTTTTTTATTATTATCAGCTACAGGTATAATACCAAAATCACTAATCAATCATTTAAATAAATTATGTACATTTAAAACATGCAATACTGTAAGAAGATTTCTAAATAGTGATATTTCAGGCACAATGCTTGTATTTTGTATAGAGCAGTATATCTGAGTCTAATCCTTTGGTATCTGTTGTATTCTAAGGGACGTAGGATTATTGAAATATATATATATAGTTGACTTTATATTTGTATATTGTATATATCGTATATTATAATATTATATCGGATATCACGAGAGAGAGAGCACTGTGCGTGTGTATACAACGAGTTCCTGAAGCGGAAAGAGAGCCGATCAGCGCGTGCTAGTATTATCTGACCGCAATGGCCGGAAACACCTTATCGGTGTTACCAGCACACAGACTCCAACCAGTGCGGCCAGCACATAAATACAACACTCTTCCCTCGTGACATTTCACAATACTTTCTTAACTTATATTATGTATGGAAAAATAAACACAAGGGCCTTTCTTTTATTATTGCTACTGCTACAGATTTCTACTACAAAATGGTTTGCACCCTTGCTATTCTACCTACTTGGGGAGAACTCCCATAGAGGGCACTAATCTTTATTTCTACTAGATAATATTTAATCTAACTATTTCATTTTAAAAATACTTAAATATTTGATTAAGCTAACATAATAATACTCGTAACATATTGTTTTAAATATTTGACAACTTAAATATTTGATTGAACAAAACGAAATAATAATAATCTCTTGATTACAAAATTAAAACTTATTTTTCTTCTCCATCTCTCTCTCTCTCCCTCTATAGTGGACTGATGCAGCATAGGTGTCATCTATCTGTTTCTCAGCCTTCCAGCCCAAACGTCTGATCTGAAAGAGTTTGCATCCATTAGTGAACCAGAAGATATGCCTTCCAAGTGGGGTAAATTTTCATCACCCTTATCAGAAGTGTCAGATTTATCACTATCGTCCCAAGACACCCTTCTATCAGCTATGTGATCTGAATGTCGCTTGCACAACTGTCCATTGTTCTTAAGACGAATTAAATATGTTCTGCTACCCAGATTTTTCTCCACAGTACCTACCAACCATCGAATTTTTTTAGACCTAAAGTCTCTGGTTAACACTGTACTACCAATTTTAAACAACGCATTAAATTTTTTTCCTCCCTTATATTTTTTTTGCTTTTCCTGTGATCTCAACATTCTATGATATGTTTCATCCGTTATCTTAGTATAAATCTCACTGTCACATTCTTTTCTACAAAAGATTGTGTCAAACTTCGATCTGATTTTTCTTCCTAACATCAACATACTGGGTTCGATACCTGTTGCCTCCTGAGGTGTGTTTCTGTGATCTACTAAAAAATTTAACAATCTATCCTGAAAATTATGAGGCAAACTTCCATTTTTTCCAATTTTTTCCAGGAATGATTTGCAAGTTTTAACATTAATCTCCGCCTGTCCATTGCTGGAAGGGTGATTTATACCAATCGATAAAAATTTAATATTGTATTCATTGCAAAATGACTGAAACAAATCTGAAGTAAAAGCTGTCCCGTTGTCAGACACTATCGTATGTACAATTCCAAATTTGGAAAACAAAAATTTCAATTCTCTAACAGTCTGATTCGAATCAGGCCCCATGACTTGTACACATTCTAACCACTTAGATGTAGAATCTACCACTATTAAAAAATATTTTCCAGCAACCGGACCGAAAAAATCTATATGTATCCGTTTCCACACTTCTTTGTCAATTGGCCAAGGAGATATTTCCAATTTTCGTGGCGATTTTAAATGTTCACTGCACAGCGAACATGAACGTACTGTCTCTTCTATTTGTTTATTAAAACCTAACCAATAAAAATACGCCTTCCCCAGACTTTTAGATTTCGTAATACCTAAATGTGATTCGTGTAAAAATGACAAAATCAAATTTCTCATACTCTCCGGTACAATTATCCTATTTTCATAGAACACACAACCATTATAAACACACAAACTATCTCTCATATACCAGTATTTCAAAAGATCATCTTTTAATTTATTCTTTTCAGGCCATCTTGTTTGCACATACTCACACACCTTAGATAATACCTCATCACTCATAGTGTTTTTGACAAAAGTATCGTGCTCCAGTTTACAATTTTCAACTACAAAATTTAATTGTTCTTGTTCCACATCAGATACACATATATTATTAAGAAATTTCCAGTCACTCAATTCATCGCTCTCATTATTACCTTCCATAGGCAGTCTTGAAAGGAAATCCGCTTTGTTTTCATCAGTTTTAATACATTCTACATTATAATCAAATGTTGACAATATAAGTGCATACCTTTGTAACCTACTTGCAGCCAAAGTAGGAATATCCTTATGTTCTCCGAGTATATGAACTAAAGGGCGATTATCACAACATATAGTAAATTTTCTACCATACAAATATTTAAAAAACTGTTTTAGTCCAAAGATAATTGCTAAAGCCTCTTTATCCAGAATGCTATATCGTTTTTCGCTATCGTTAAAAGTTCTACTTGCATAACAAATGGGTCTTTCACACTTATTTTCGAACACATGTAACAGAACCGCAGAAATACCTTTATTAGAAGCGTCGCACACTAATTTAACCGGTAATTTTTCATCGTAATGAACCAAGATTTGATCCGAAACTAAGATAGACTTTATACAATCAAACGCTTTTTGACAGTTCTCCGTCCACACGAATTTTACATTTTTCTTAAGCAATTCGTACAAAGGTGACATTATTGTCGAAAGGTTTTTAACAAAACTTCTATAAAAATTAATCGCCCCGATGAAAGCCCGCAGTTCGCTTATATTGCACGGTATAGGCATTTCCATGATTGCATTAGTTTTAGCCGCTAGTGGCCTGATGCCTTGTCTATTCACCAAATAACCCAAATACGATATCTCTGGTTTACACCAAACGCATTTCTCAACATTCAAGGTCAACCCATTATCACTTAACCTTTTCAATACCACCTTCAAATTTTTATCATGTTTTTCTTTCGTATCTCCCACAACTAAAAGATCGTCAAAGTATGACGTCACACCCTGTAACCCATTCACTACTGAATTAACTACATTTGCAAAAATACACGGACTTACTGTTAAGCCATAGGGAAGTACTTTGTATGAAAATAACCCCATGTGAGTTGATATAACACATAATCTTCTAGACTTTTGATCCAACCTTACTTGCGCGAACGCATTTTTCAAATCTAATTTTGTAAAATATTTTCCTCCATTCAGACTAGCCAATAAGTCTTCGATTCTAGGGATCGGATACGAGATCTCTTCCAACATAGGGTTCAGTGTTCGTTTAAAATCTGCACAAATACGTATATCCCCGTTATTTTTCTTAACCACAACAATAGGACTTGCAGCCTTGCTACATTCAACCGGTTCAATTATGTTTTGTTCGACCATATTTTTCAACTCTGCCTCTACTTTAGATTTTAGGCTATAAGGAACGGGTCTAGCGCATACATATTTTGGGCAATAATTTTCTTTTACTGGGATGCTAGCTTCATATCCAACAAATGAACCTACTTTGTTTTCGAAAATTTTTGGGAATTCACGCTTTACATCTTCTAAAGAAAAATTTCGGTCTTCATAATTATTGGCATCCAACAGGTTAACATTACTGAAATGAATATCGAATTTTTTCATAAAATCTCTACCCAGCAAAACATCACTTCCTTGACGTGTAATAATGAATTTAATTTTCTCTGTTTTTCCCTTAAACATTGTGTTAAACACTTTACATCCATTTAATACCAGTTCACTACCGTCAAACGTCTTAAGAGATACATCACAAACCTCCAGATTAACCTTTCCGAATTTCTCATGCAAAATGTTACTTGGAATCGCACTGATGGATGCCCCGCTGTCCAGTATACCAGAGAAATCTTTCCCATTTATTTTAAAATCTAATATAATAAAATCTCGTGAACCCATGTATGACGTACTAAGTACTAAATTCACCTTGTAACACACTTTACTAACATGCCCTCTTTTAGAACAGGTTTGGCAGCCTTGGCAGTCCTCGTCTATTCTGCAGGACTCACTCGTCTGCTCTTTGCGCCTTCAATAACCCAGTTGCATCTGCTTCAAAGTTGACCCTGCGATTTCAGCCTCCACGTGATCCAGATGACACCCTCCGATATTTTGCCTCCCCGTGCTGCAAAAATCACCCCGTGCTGGCATCCAGTTTGTGATTGCTGTCTCCACGTGATTCAGTCTCCACGTGTCCTGCAACAATAAATTACGCCAGCCTCTCTCTCTCAAAGAACACTTTTCCGAAAATTCACTCTTAAATCAATTATTATCCTACCGGCTGCGCCAGTGTTGTATTCTAAGGGACGTAGGATTATTGAAATATATATATATAGTTGACTTTATATTTGTATATTGTATATATCGTATATTATAATATTATATCGGATATCACGAGAGAGAGAGCACTGTGCGTGTGTATACAACGAGTTCCTGAAGCGGAAAGAGAGCCGATCAGCGCGTGCTAGTATTATCTGACCGCAATGGCCGGAAACACCTTATCGGTGTTACCAGCACACAGACTCCAACCAGTGCGGCCAGCACATAAATACAACAGTATCCGTGATATCTGGATAGGTGAATATTTCCCAGTATTATGCTGAATAATATGTACACTGCACTACATCATAATACTGGAAATTGCATAATAATGTAAAGGATTTATCAAATTTTAATATCCGTCCATCATTCACTATAATAATTCATTTATAATTACATTGTCAAGCATTATCTTGGATTGTAAAGATTATATTTTGAGTACTTAATTACATTGTATTTAATTTAATGACAGATTGATATAATCTACACAAGTGGTTATTGAAGTATGATTTATTACTTGATTTATAATCATAGACATTTATACTATACTAGTAACTTGATAACTCTGCGAAGGTGGCGCGAAGTTGTGAGTCAGGATATGAGAGACTGTGGAGCATCCCCGGAAGATGCCCAGGATAGAGCTGAGTGGCGGCAAAAAACAAGAATGCCAGACCCCACCATCATGTGGGAATAATAATTGCCCAGGGAGAGAGAGAGTAACTTGATAACTCTCTTAGCAACAAATCGTGAGCCGAGCGAAAAAATATTTGTATGGAGTTTGCCTAACACCAAATGTCAAATTTCGTACATTTTGCCTTATTGGAACTGTCAGATGGGAACCAATGCGTCGGACCGCGCAAAATGTATGGAAAGGACTCATATTTTTTTTTTTTTAATATTTTTACGTTTTTTTTAAAGGATCTGGGCTTGCATACACAAACCCAAATGCTTTCCTGCACACATTGCACTAGGCTCAAAGCCTTTATCTCAAAGTGTGGAATACATCGTCAGCGCCGGGGTTTGAACCTGGCACCTCCCGCTCAACCAACTGCGCCAACCATGTACTCATTCATCAAGTTATTATAAGGCATCAATGTGTATAATATATTGTCTTTGTTATAGATAATTGTAATGATTGGCGCTCTGTCACATGCGTCTGGCAGAATATTCTTTGCCACTGCAAAAGCATCATGGCTTTTCTATGTTGGAGCGACTTCTGCTTCCCTCGGTCCATGTGTGGCTCCTGTACTGAGATCTATAACTTCTAAGACTGTTGATGTGGACGAAAGAGGTAACCAAACATTTCTAATTTCATATAGAAAATTTCGCCATCGTGATAAAACAATTTTATTAGTGAATTTCATATTTTTAACATAAATTCGTGTTTTTTTTTTTACGAATAACACGAATTTTCACATATTTGACGCGAATTTCGACCTTTATTTTGAAAAACAACGTAATGAAAACATTACCAAAAAAGCATGTGAAAATAATTTTGCAAAGAGGCATTTTTTATTTTTAACAAAATGTATTTTTATTTTATAGTTTTAGGGATTTTTGAATAAATTGACGTTTAATTTTTTCAAAGTTTCAAGTTTAAAAAACAACAGATAAACCTGTTTTCCCTGTTGCTTTCCAACAATTTTAGACACCCCAATCAGGTTACTACTGGTATCATATTCTATACATAACTCAGTGTGACTGATCACTACTGAGCTGTTAATATTGCGAAAATCACACAATTTGATGTTTTTAAAGTCATAACAAGCGTGTATTTTTCAAGGTTTTAGGGGCATGAAATTACTGTTTCTAGAAAGTTTCAGTAATGATTAATTTATTGAAATTTCCAGGAAAAGCCTTTGCCCTCCTGTCTGTGTGTGATAACGCCGTCACATTCTTCTCTGCTACATTATATTCTCAGTTGTATTTGGCGACAGTAGAAAGTAATTATCCGACAGCAATCTTCTACCTCACTATGGGAACTCAACTTATAGTGTTTACCTTCGCTCTGTAAGTATTGTTGATTCATATTATTCCATTGCACTACTTCCCCGTATGTTGAATGAGTTGGACTCGATTTGTAGATGAGTGAATCAAATGATTCGGACTTGAGTCACAGATGAGTGAGTCGAATGACCCGGACTTATGTCACAGATGAGTGAGTTGAATGACTCGGACTGCATTTATCACTGTATTTACATTAGAGCTGTGTCAAAAATGCTCAACAATTAATCTTCAACAGTTGTTCTTTTTTAACATGTCAACACTGTTGACATAAAAGTATATTGTCTGTTAACGTTAACCCACACCAATACCAGACTGATTACGTAAATATTTCAACCAAACTCACAAATAGAAAACTAATCAAAATTCCCGCACGTATTAGCCCGTCAACAGTAATATCAATATCAACAGAAAAATGAATGCGCTTATTGACCAATGACACAACAAGATTTATTAGCATTACACGCGGGACATTAACAGGGAATCTTCTGATATTGATCAGTAACAAAACGACTATATTAACGTTAGCAGATAATGATAACTATTACTTTTTTTATTATTAGCATCTGTTAAAGTTAACTTTAGTTAGCGTAAACGCTCACTACTAATTTATGTTCCTCAATATTTTTGTGGTCACCCAATTTTATTTCACACATAATTCATGCATTCTTTATTTTTTACTTTTTTATTTTTCAGCATCATTCATTTGGGACTAGGCCGTGAACCCATGGAAAATAGATCGCTACCAGTCACTGCTGACTCCACTTCATCTTAAAACAATGTTCCTGACAGAGGAATATACACATACATATGTATATGTAAATGTTGAAGGTTTTCACGGTGTGTGATTGACATTGTTTCTTGGTTTTTCAACTTGATCGACATTTCGACACTCCTACTGGTGTCTTGTCTTGTCTGAAGAGGAAGACACCAGTAGGAGTGTCGAAATGTCAATCAAGTTTATCTACATACGGTTCACCCGAAAAACCAAGAAACAATGACATATGTAAATGGTTTAATTATACATTAGAGATTAACAGTTATTTATTTAAGGTAATGCATTCTAAATGTATTGTGTAATCTTTTCTGTAATTGAAGTGCCTTAGAAGACAACTTGTGAATGTCTTTCATTGTGCCACTTCACCTAGTGAACTGACATCCTTTAAAATAGTTCAATTAGATAGTTGGAGCGGTTGATTGTCGCCTAAACTGGAGGTGCCAGGTTCAATCTTAGCCTCGCAATTTACGATGATAAGCTAAGACTTTGTGAATATGTAATTATGAACTATTTTGATTATTACTTTTGTAAAATTTACCCATGATCGTAGAAAAGATAGCCTTTTCGTCTGTCACACAACGCCTTCAAAATTGTAATTTTATAAGTTAAAATAAATTGGGTTAAACAAAGTCATCGATAAAAATGAGCTGATTTTAAAAAGGTACAACATTGGAACTGTTTAGTTAAATGATTCTGGCATTGTGAATGGTGACATTGTATGTGGTGACTGGTTAGCCCAAGTATCATTTGTTGCACGGCAGAATGCTTTAACGCATGCTTTATTGATGACTTTGTGACCATTGAAATATAATTTGAAAGTAGCGAAAAAATGTAACCATATCTTATTATCACATCAAGTAACACTAAACCAAGTTTGCTCTGTGAGACTTCTGAAGAAAAATGGACTGTAGTAAGTGATATATAATATGTAGTACATAGATATATAAAATGTAGATTTGCTCAAGGTAGTGAGATAATATTTTAGTAAAATCTTTTTGTGCTGTGAATTAAGTACATTTTTTTTATTATACATTTTTAAGTAATAATATTAGTAGACCATTTTGTTATTTTATTTTAAAATGCATTTTTGTGCATTGTTGAAAATGGATTTTGAATAAAGTATATTTTTCTAATTTTCGTTTTTATTTCTGCAAGATCTCTTTCCATTCACATACTTTTTGTTACTTTCAAACAAGTCCGACGATAATTTGAGGACAAGAGCCCAGCTATGAAGTCACGGTCGTTTCCTACGGCATTAAGGTTCAAAATTGCACGAACAAGAGTATGATAAAATAGCGTTTTTTGCTTCATAAATATAGGGATAATTTGGCTTCATTCAAAAAACTTTTACGGTAATTCCCTAGATATTAATGCATATAATCAATACAAAAAAAATGACTACAACTTACGCGAAATTAGTCTTCCGAAAAAAAATCAGAGATATTTCTCAAAATTTTTTTTGAGTAATCTATACAAGATATAAAAAATCTTTTATGGTCATTCCCTAAATAAAGGTTCAATGTATCTACCTATTTTTTTACAAAGCATATTTAGTAAGGTTGTCGAGATGTAAGGTCTTAAAAACTGTTAAGGTCTTTTTTAAATGTTATACATAGATAAATAAATACGTACTATGTATTTTCTTTATTATCATTCGAGCATTTAATCACTCAGTGGAAGGATCTACAAATTTTTGCATTTTATTATTGAAGTTGTGATTCAGGATCCATTGAGTCCTTTTAAAATTTCAAACATAATATACCATTGAATAATGCTTTTTTTATTAAATATTTTTTTACAAACATTTTGTTGCACATACAAACGGATCATTCTATACTGTGGAACCCAGAATTAGGAATGCTATATTACAACTGATAGGACATGAATAACACTCAAAACCAAGGAAAAGTCCTGTGGTCGAATATGCATAGGTGTTTCGGCAAATGGAGATAGGGGATCATTCTTTAGTATTATCATACGTAATTATATGTTCCTATGTTCCAATATTTATAGGTATCATCATCATCAGCCCGCGTTTGCCCACTGCAGCACATAGGCCTCCACTCTTCTCCCGCTCCTGTGCGATTCCCATACACGTGGGGTCCAGCAAACCTCTTGATGTCATCCATCCATCTGGTATTTAGATATAAGAGTTGGATTTGTATTCTTTATCAGTTTATAATATAGCTCTCTAACTTTATGCTATTTAATGTTTGAGCAGTGAAATTTTCAAAATATGTACATTTCATTTAAAACATGCAATACATAAAAGTCCATTATTTTTTTATAATAATTAACATATTCTTAAGTTTAGAAACAAGGAATTATCACATTGAATTATAACAACAAAACTTTGATCAATATACATTATTTTTGTTCAAGTTACGAATTCTATTGCAAGTAGTTATCTCAACAGATATACAGCAAAAGATGGACCCTCCGTCAGGTTTATGTATGCTGATCGTCGGCTGGCTTAATGCGATCACTTTACACTTAAGTAACATTCACCAATTCCAGTCCATCCATCTGCTGCGGCCGGGAATCCAACCCAGACCTACAACTTGACAAGCAGTGCCGGATTTGCCAAAAGGCCGATTAGGGCAGAGATTTAGAGGGCGGCGGCCGGTCACGTTTCACTTTTTGGTTTTCACGGAATTAACTTGGATTTTTTTTACCTCCTCCCTTCGTTGACAATTTTTTGTTGCTCAAGGTCAACAGTTTTAGTTTTAAGCCTGTATTCTACCGCTGTGCTTTGATGGTTGGTATCTGAGTCTAGAAGAAACCGTATATATTCCTCTAAGTGTGAATCGCCCCAGTATAGGTATATTTTACGCCGGCCCTTTATTTAGATTATTTTTGGTTTTAGATTCTGTTGATTAATTTAACAACTTTTCTATTACTGAGTCACCGATGGAATGTTTGAAGAACAGTTCTTCTAATTTCTTATTTACAGCCAATCGTGTCACGTCAATTAGAAGTAATAGTAAGTGAGAAGATCTTATTGGACTGTGGCGTTGTAGAGTATCAAGGACTTGCTCCTGTAACCACTGCACTTGTGTTGGATTCTCCAAAACATCTGAAATGTACAGAGAACAATCACAACAATGACCTCACGGTCATTTCCCGCGGCATTTAGGGTAGAAATTGGACGAAAAAAAACAAAATAGCGTTTTTTTTTTAAAAAAATTGGGGTTAATTTCTCTCCATTCAAACAAAAATATTGTCATATAAAAAAAATACCGCGAGTTTCTGTCTTTCGGAAAAAAGATCAGAGGTATTTTTCACATTCTTTGTATTGAGAAATCTATACAAGATATAAAATATCTTTTACGGTAATTGCCTAGATAAATGTTCAATGTAAATAAATGTTCAATGTCAATATTTAGTTTAAGATCTATATACTGAAATGTAAATTTAATCTGTCTACTTATTGTAATTACACATGTTTTAAATAAATAAATAAAATTAAAAATAAAACTACTCACTACTGGTTGTCAAGATCCAATGTCTCCCGTTTTTTGAAATTTTTAAATGTCGATATTTATATATTTATCGTTTGGCAACGACGAATCGTTAAAATCTGACATCCACCACCTCCAGCCACTGGAGGGATTCAGGGGACAGGCTGATATACTATATGTAGATAGAAAATTACCTGGTCGAAATAGAGACATAGCTTTGAGGTATGCGAATTCCGTGTGATCCAATCTCAATTGGTTAAATCTTTGACTAAGTGCTGTAAGTTGCCTGTTGTATTCTTGGAAATCTGTTGTGATACTGCTTTCTGAAATTACATACAAAATAGTGTTACAAGATTCTTAAAAAACGTAATCTCTATCTATAAAAAAGTGCCTGACTGACAGATAGACTGACATACGCACTCATCAACACACAGCCCAAACGGCAAATCGTAGAGAAGTGAAATTTGGAAGATAGATAGGCAAAGTATAATACTAATGCCTAATTCCACCAACTTTTACATAGGAAGGAGAGCCCTAAGAAATTTCCATACAAAAAAGAGATAATATTATATTTATTGAATAAAGAACATCAGCTTCCAGCTAAATCACCACCTAAATCCATATGAAATGCAACATGCAGCTCACCTGCTCTGGGCGGAGATATTTGGGCACCTAACGTAGGTGAGCTGCATGTTGCATTTCATATGGATTTAGGTGGTGGTTTAGCTGGAAGCTGATGTTCTTTATTCAATAAATATAATATTATCTCTTTTTTTGTATGGAAATTTCTTAGGGCTCTCCTTCCTAGGTAAAAGTTGGTGGGATTGGGCATAAACTTTTCATTAAGGAAGGATTTTTAGAAATACCGCCATTAAGGGGGGAGGGTCGTAAGTTTTGTAGAGGAGGTAATTTTTGATGCTACGAACTTGAGATTTGGCGTATAGATTCTCGTACCAAAATTGGTAATATGGTGTTTGGCTGTTTTTATTAAAAGGGATGAAAAAATGGGAATTATATATGCTATTTATAAACAATGTATGATCTACCTTCAAATTTTGGCATGCCCCATTGCATGACTGTTAGAACAAACAATTCCCTCCACGATGAATTCAATAAACGATCTTGTTGATCTCTTCCCAGTTGTAGGAAAGACGGAATACCTTTTACCCACTTTACGATATGAATTAAAATTTGGGCTGCCGCTTCGTAGTTACTCTCAGATATATTCGAATGAAAATCTAGTCCCTTCATTGAAGAACTGGGTATTCCGATTATATCCCTTTCAAGATTATGGGAATGTAAGATTATACTGTATAGATTCTCAATTGCATTTTTATTTTTGGTGTCTGCATTAATTGTCGATGCATCTTTAGTTCTCTCACTTAGCACAGTATTATCTACAGGTGTCGACTTTGGGAATTCGATATTTAGATTCCACGAATCGTTGTTCTTTGGTGGAGTATTTTGTATTGGTGAAGTCTGTTCATGCTCTGTTTTTCCGTCTGAAATCACAATGAATAAAGAAATTGAAACGAAACTCACGTGATTTAAAAGATACTGTGGTGTTAACGTACCTCCCAAGTATCAGCAAGCTCTCCTGGGCTCTGGTAAGCGTTGCTAGTTTGATGGTCTGCAGTGAAGTGGCTCTGCTCTGGTATGCCTGGAGCCTCCTGAACTTACTACTACATTACATGGTGCAATAGTAGGAGGAGCTAGTCCTATGCCACCGCCTCCAGTACTATGGATGTGGGCTGCACTGTAGCCTAAAGTAGGTACTTACCTGATGTGGTGCAATGCCTCTCTAGAGCCTATATTTTATATGTACTACACTGGCTTCTAATACACTACAGCTACGAAATTCCATTTCAGCAGTTAGAATATGACCTTGTAGGTATTATTATTCTATGACTTACTTTTTTCAGGTGACATTGTTGGTTTTCTTGTCTCTTCGGAACTCGTCACTTCATCTTCCATTGGTTTCGGTTGCCTACTCTCCCATTCGTGATTCGCTGCTAAAATGTGAAGAATATTGTAAGAAAATTTCTAAATAGTGATATTTCGGGCACAATGCTTGTATGTAGAGCAGTATATCTGAGTAGTATAGTACTTTGATACAGTATATGATATCTGGATAGGTGAATGTTTCCCAGTATTAGGCTGATGAGTTTATATATCAATCATGAATGATAATAATGTACACTGCACTACATCATAATACTGAGGAGTGTAGCGGCAAATCTTGCCTCCACAAAAAGAAAAAAAAACATAGTTATTAGTTGCAAAGTTACCTGGTGTTTCGTGGTGGTCTATTTTAAATCCAGTGTTGCCAATTACAGATGGGTACAGTATATGCGGTGGGACATATGGACTATTTGGTATCTGATAAGGATATGGACTCAGCAGTAAATCAGATTTTACACTGTTCATTCGTGGGAAGTTTCTAAAGGTCTCAGCTGCAAGAGAAAGGTCTAAATATTCCCTCGCTGTAGGAAACAGTGGAGGGAATGCCAGAGATGGAATAGACCCTGAGTAATGAGGGCTGAGTGTCAGTAGGGGTCTTCTTATTGGGTTTATACCATTTGGTAGAACGCATGTGCGTGGTGCCCTCTCGTGCTGGACAGCTGAAATGTTTGAAAAGTCAGTTAGTTGAAATATGTTTTGTTCATTCATAAAACATATACAGGATCATCGAGAAAGAATACCCCTATTTTAAAGTGCAGGCGACAAAGCCAAACGGTGTTAAGCCGTTAAATTCGCGTCGTCCAATACTCCAAATTGATCGTGCAACACAAAGCTCAGTGCGTTGATTTTTTTGCAATTACGAATCGTTGTTTTTGGAATTTTGGTCAAGAAAATGATTTCTGTGGGTTTCTAACACTAAAATGACGTTCAAACTTCTCTTCTGACGTTCTTATTCGGTCGGTTGAATGTTTTTTTCGGTATATAGATGCCTATAGCCTAATCCAATTGTAACATAAATTAATTACTAGGCAGGGGAGCCCTAAGTAATTTCCATACAAAAACAGAGATAATATTATTTATTGAATCAACAGCAACACGCAGAAGAGCATAAATTCATATGAAATTCTACATGCGACTCTCCTAAGTATAGGTGCCCAAATATCTCCGCCCGGAATCTCCCTTACCTTAGGAGAGTCGCATGTAGAATTTCATATGAATTTAGCCTCTTCTGGGTGCTGCTGCTCTTTATTAAATAAATAATATTATCTCTGTTTTTGTATGGAAATTATTTAGGGGTCGCCTGCCTAGGTGGAAGTTGGTGGGATTGGGCATTTGTATACTAAGGTGGAAATAGGTACCTAATAGTATTTTTTTAAAATCATCAATATTGTTACCTACTCAAGTTGCAAGTAGATATTTTAGGCATAAGTACTTCACTTGTCAGGGAGTGAGAGGCGACTTTATCTAGTGCGAACATCGTCAGCTGAGTATGACGCCTGTGTTATTATCATAAGGCGTTAACAATGCTGACAAAATGACATTATATAAACACGTTATAACCTTAATGTCATGGGGGACCAATAAGTACCTACTCAGTATACACCTAGGTACCTACCAGCGACGAAGGGTGGATTTCTGCAGAAGGGAAGCCGGGGCTAACATTTCTTATTGGATTACGTCAAATCAGACACTATTGTTGTGTATGTCCACTGTCCACACAGACACTTATGACGATCCTATATGGTGAAAAGAAAAATGTAAGGCGCCCTTGGGGCGATTTTATCGCTAAACGGCGCCCAAAATTGTCCAAGTATTATTACTATACCTATCACTTTATCCAAAAGGTAACTCGATGGGAATCGTGTTCTTAGGTAGCTTCGCGCCTGCTACCTACATACTTTTAACATTCTAATTTCAAATTTGCTATCTATTGTACTTTGGGTTCAATAAAAGCCAGGTTTAGTAGAGTAATATTTTATTGGATCAGGATATGTCAACAGAAATGATTGCATTGTTGCTTGGGATACACTAGGTAGTAGGTACAAAACGGGTACAAAATCTGATAATCATGGTCCACAAATTTTTCTTACGAGGTACGAATGTTTTTTTTCATAACAATACTTAAAGCTCATGAACCAACTATGACGTCACGGTAATTTCTCACGGCATTAAGGTTCAAAATCGCATGAACAATCGTATGATGAAATGTTAAAAATAGCGTTTTTGATATTTTTTGGAGAAGTCATGGAATATCTCTATAGAGTAGTGTGAGAAAAGTTTCACAATAAAATAATCTCGCGGAGAGGAGATAGGTATTCCATGGCCTTCCCGCAGCCCGGACCCAACCCCACCTAATTGTTTTATGGGCTTATCTAAAAAATAGGGACTGATTAAATAAACTAGCGATAATAATCCAACTGAAATCAAATATTCGAGATGAAATCTGGTTTTTGAAATTTTCATAATATCGCCGCTCGTTTTTTACTTTGACTAAAGCGCCACTTAGGTATAAAATGAGTTATATATATATCGTTGGAATCGTCTCGGCGAGCTTTATCGAATGGTCCAAGTTCAAGGTCAATTAGACAACTTTTTTGGTCGTTTAGTCAAATAAAAAACCAACTTTTATCTTTCAAAAAATAGGTAAAGCGACGAAAATAACAACTTATAAATCGCGAATGGCGCTTTGTTTTGCCAAATTTTCACAATTCATGAATGTTTGGTTTATAAGAAAAACAAACTTAACACATAAAACAATGCGAGTGGCGCTTTAGCTTTTTTGACTTATCAAAATTATTTAGACAGATGCACTTTAGTCAAATCGTATAATATTAAATCTAAACATGTCCTTCGTTTAGTCACATTTACATGATACTAAATAATGTTAAGTTGTCGTTTAGACTTTTTGAATTTTGGATATTACTCTTTACATGTCTTTTAAGTCATTTCTACTTAATACTGAATTTAATTGAAATGGCCATTAGTCACATTGGATTGTTACTTTTTAATTTTATGTTATCCGTTAATCGTTCTAACTAATTGTTTATAATTGAATTTGCACTTTAGTATTTTTGCGGTTATAACGATAGCTGATATTTGGTACATCTGTCGTCGTTTAAGACAAAATGTTTAAGACAGAATTATAAGGTTTGAAAATATTATTATCGGTCGTTCAACTAACAACTTCATTGTCAATACACGTGTTGGTTTTGTGTGCGATGGGCGCGAACGTATATACCTATTTAGAATATATTTAAGAAATATTTATAAATAATATATTTAGAAAACTATTTCTTTCCTTCTTTTTTGAAACAGATATGAAGATGAATACTTAGAGTTCCAATACATTGAGCTTCAGCTTTTATTACTCACAAAATTGTATATATAATACAAGAGTTTGTGTGTTAGCCATTTTAACTTGGAAGTGTTTGGAAAACATGGTTGCATTAATCACTTTGAATTATAACGATTTTATTTTCAGTGCTAATTTAGACGTTCTGCTTGATACAGTTTGTCACAAAAAGTTCTATTAGCCATTTTGAATTATTAGAAAAAATATATAAATGACGTGTTAGTCATTTTGATATTTTTGAGGAAGAGTACAAATGGCGTGTTAGTCATTTTGAATTATTAGAAAATATATATAAATGACGTGTTAGTCATTTTGTTTTTTTGGAGGAAGAGTACAAATGGCATGTTAGTCATTTTGAATTTTCATGATTTTAAGGAAAGTGGTAATTTACTTGTTTTGAATTAATAAATTTCGAATTATACTAAATATCAGGTTAGGCATTAAGGGATTAAGCGCCATCTAACTCACACAAAAGAGACTATATTTATTTACATTATATACTAAAAAATAGAAAAAAAATCCATGAACAAAACCCCCATACAATTTATTTAAATCGGTTCATAAATAAAAAAGTTATCAGGGTTTTTCTGTTTTTTTAAACTTTAAATCGCTCTCCTGAAAAGTTGACCCTGTGTCGCTTTAGTCAAAGTAAAAAGCGAGCGGCGATATGCTCACGCTCTCTATCGAAAAGTTTTATAAATTTTAAGGGCCAGATTCGAGGATGACCAGCGGAAAGATGGAGGACACCTTGATAATATTGTGATTAGAAAATAAATTTCCGATTTGTTATTGTTCTTATTAATGAAAAAAATAAATTAATACCAACTGTATTTTTATTTTTAGGGCCATTTCAAAAGTGCAAGGATTAATGGTCCACACTTTATAAAAACTGGTGTGGTTTGATTGAATACAGGTCTGGATGTGAAATGTCCAAAACTACTTACCCCAATGACATTGGAAATTGGAAAAAGAAAAATTATAATAAAAGATTTGACGGATAACAGGAATGTCTTTCTGGAAGTGATAAATTAGAAGCCCCTTATTATTTTCTAATAAGATCATATTGCGCCATTCCCACACGATATAAAATATAAATTTATTAGAAATTGATTCGCCTTGTAACAAAATAAAAATCCCTCAGCTCTATTAAAAGAACATTACTTCTCAATTTGTATTGTACATATATCACACCATACGAGGACATATCGATTGTATTGAGTAACAGTGGCGACATTAGGTAATGGAGCGTCTGAGCTATCATTCAATATGTAGGAAGCGAAATGAAAATACTATGTATAATTTTTTTTAATATCACAACTCTCACTTCGTGATAAACGTCGAATTTTCTTCATGTCGTAGTTGATCTCAACGGATTTACAACAAAGGATAGACTTCCTTATGACTTATCGTCGGTTGGTGTGTGATCACCAGCCGACGATCAGTCAGCCTGCCTGATGGAAAGTCCATCCTTTGCTGTGCATCCGTTGAGATAGCTACTTGTTAGTTCTAGGTACGTCATATGGGCGTCGTCAGCTTCGAAGCTAGGAGGGGGCAATTAAAATTTTGATATTGATTTGATATTAAAACGCGTAATTCGTTAAAAAAAACATATGTACCTACATCAAAAAGGTCATAAAAAATAGTTTATTTTGCGTGCATTAAAAATATTTATAAAGGATGCGTATTGCATACTCTAATTAGCACCACAGGAATTTTTTACGAAACAATTGTGATTTAAAGCTAGGAGCCCAACCTGCCCAATTATGACGTCACGGTCATTTTCAAAATCCCAATGTTCAAGAATCGTTTATTAAACTTTTACGGTTTCATTAAAAAAAATACGGTCATTCAGAAAAAGTTTTTTTTACGACTTTCGGGAAAAAAGTTGCTCATGTCTTTCGAAAAAAAAAATCAGAGGTGTTTTTCACAATTTCCTGACGACACCCATGTTTCTACATTGATTTCGGTTTGGTTACTCTGCATGATGACAGGAAAAATATATTTGAGCGAACGAAGTGGTGTGAGGAAACGCAGCCGCCCGAGACTGGCCTGGTCCGATCATGTCAACCAGTACCTCAAGGATGGGCGCGTTTTGAGTAAAAGGAATCGGAGAGCGTATATGACAGATTGTATGAATGTGACGGAAGCTAGGAGTGTGTGTAAGGATAGGGCTGTCTGGCTAACCTGCAAGGGACGTGACGTGAGGATATAAATAGATACTCTGCATAATTATAAACATATTTCCCGGAAAGGACATTGTTTTAAATTTTGTACAAATATTCAAATATTCTTTCTGCACCCTTGTTGCGTACCAAGCATAGGTTGTGTAGTGAGATGGGTTATGTACTGGAAAGATGGTTTGTGTTTGCACTTCGCGCCAAGTGTTTGCTTCTGGGGGTGAGCTGTCATTTCCCAAACACATTTTGAGGGTTTGTGTCAATATTTACTACACCCGGCGTGAACCCAACACTTGCATCAAATTCACATTAAAAAAACTTTTTCGACTTTTAAGTACCTAGGTAAAAGTAAGTATACCTATACTTTATATGTTTTTCAAGATTCAAGATGTTTTTAGACGTGGTTTTTATAACTAGGCAAATCAACATTTAAAACAATTTCAATAAACGGGAGACCTTAGATCTCGACAACCTTACTAAATATGCTTCGGAAAAATAGGGTAGATACATTGAACCTTTATCTAGGGAATGACCGTAAAATATTTTTTATATAAATTGTAAAATATGATATTTCTTCCGAAAGGCAGAAACTCGTTTCCCGAAAGACATGGAGATTTTTTTTATTTATTTTAAATATGTATTAGAATCTAGTAAATGACCGCAAAAGTTTTTGAATTGATAGAAATTAACCGCAGAAAGTAATAAAACGCTATTTTAACATTTTTTCATGCGATTGTTCCTGCGATTTTGAACCTTAATGCCGCGGAAAATGTCCGTGACGTCTTACTTGGGGTCCGAGACTTAACATATAATCGTTATTTTCAAACTACAAATTGTTTTTAACTCCTCCATAGATAGGTGGGAAAAGAGGGAACATCCTTATTGCGAGTGTGGTGAGATTGAGTCGCCCTAACAAGGAGTTCGCGGGGATTTCGGGGAAATCCATGAGGTGATGTCAAGGGTAATAGAAGATTTTGAAATATATTGAAACGGGGAGCTTCACTTACGAAAGAAGAAGTAATAGTTGAACTTACCATCTTTCTTCATGTTTACACGAAGACACTTGGAGAATCTGCAGGCCTGGCATTGGTTTCTTCTTGTAACATCAACTGTACATCTGTTGTTTTCTTTACACACATAATCCAAATTTCTAAAAGTCAAAATTCATTCAAGTAGTAGATTAATAGGAACCTATACACATGCATTGAAAACTGCGGAAAATATCTGTCCATAAGTGTGTTTGATTGAGTCCTGCCCTCCACACAAGCATTTGGTTGCTTAAGGAGGGCAGTATCCAAAATAAGACAGAGGAAGTGCTTATATTTTAAGTGATGTTGTTAATATTGTGTTATTTTGTAATAAAGTGATTAAAATAAAATAAAAATATTGGCTAGGCTTGCAAGTTTTTCATAAAACATATTAAAATATTTTATGAATATCACTTTTTTCTTGCCCGAAACAATTGATTTTCTGCATGTAGTTATTTCAATAGATACACAGCGAAAGATGGAAGGATGAACAGGCCGATCAGTCGTAAGCTTAACGGAAAGTCCGTACTTTGCTGTATATCTGTTGAGATAACTATATTGAGTATATACGTGTTAAAATTTTAATATCAACTATTCTGCCTTCATAAGAGAGAACCGCGCATAAACCATCTTTAGGTATTTTGAGTTCTTTTATCGAAATGGATGTTTCAACCTTGGATCTATTTTCAATCATAAAAAGTCTGAGTTTCCATACGCCTTATTTTCCAATCCCCTTATTCCACATATTATGGAATTTAAAACTTTTTGGCTTATACGTGATTGATTCTTGCTTATGACGGCAGCACCTTGTATTATAATCGCATTTCTTTCAACAAAAAGTATATAACTTTCGCCTTTTGCAAACAACAGTCGCTGCATAAGTTAAGCGCATACCAACCTGCAGTAGTATTTTCGACTGCTATGAATTTGGAGGAGAGTTTTGTAGTCACAATACGAGAAGGTACAACAGATTAGGCATACGAATATTGAGAGGTTTAATAATTGATAATTTCTTGAAACTTCGCTAGCTTTTAGTTAATTAATGCTACATTTGATCAGTGCTCTTGTACGTTTGATGTAGACTAAAAGTAAGTACTATGAACTAATCACATGTAGTGATTCGAAATGTGGATTCATCGCCGGTATCAGGGATACAAGTATTGTGCAAAGATCCAGAGTAGACATATATAATTTATTTTTCAAGATGAGGAGCATTTTAAAACTGTTTCTGGCTACCAGGAAACGAAGCTCTCGTAAACTAATCAACGTTAGGAGGACCCGAGAAGATTGAGCTATATTTTCTTCTAGTTTTTAACGTAAAATGTAGCTCTCTGGGAATTCTTCTGTACTTGTCAAAATGTCAGCTGTTTTTCTATTATATGTGCTGTGCCAAAAATATGTCTAATAATGTTTTTCAAAACAACATTAGATGTAGAATTAATAAGGCAGGTACGTTAAACCAAATAAGACATCGGAGAGTGTTTTTGCGATGAGAACGTCGCTTGATACAAAAAAAAAACAATCTATAAGGTAACGAAAAACTACTTATTTATTTATTGGGGACACACACAGAAAGTTAACAAACATACATAATGACATACACAAAATATATAATTCACGTTAACCTCCCAATTAAGAGTGTCCACAGCATGCACGCATGGTAGATACATTACAAATGAGTCAAAGAAGTGAATATTATTACTATTTCAAATTCTATACGGCGATCGTCAAAATTACTACTGCTTTCAAATAAACTTTGCGTTTCATAGTTCAAACATTGTCATTGTTAATAGATACCTTCTAATGCTTCTCTTGAAGAAGCCACGACAGCCGTCGCAAGATGGGACTCCGTAATGTTTCCCTGACGCTTTGTCTCCGCAAACTCTACAAGTCATCTCCACATTGCGTCCCTGCATTGTCCCTGGGAACAAACTTAACAAAATGCTCAATCAATGTCTAGCCATTGCTTAAAAATATGACTCAGAAACAAATTGCACACCAATAACGTTTTTTACATTCTTTGTAATTTTTTATTAAGAGTATGCATACCGACATTTCAAAAATTTCTAAAAACGGGAGACCTTCTATCTCGACAACCGTTACTAAATATGCTTTGGAAAAAAATAGAGTAGATGCATTGAACCTTTATCTAGGGAATAACCGTAAAAGATTTTTTATATCTTGTATAGATTTCTCTATTTTTTTTTTGAAAAACACCTCTGATCTTTTTTCCGAAAGACGGAGACTCGTTTCCCCTAAAGTCGCGGAGTATTTTTTTTTTGTACAGATAATATGCATTAAAATCTAGGGAATAACCGTAAAAATTTTGATAGACGCAAAATTAACCCCAAAAAATGGAATAAACGCTATTTTTACCATTTTATCATGCGATTGTCACGCGATTTTGAACCTTAATCCCGTGGGAAAAGACTGTGACGTCATTCTTGGTGCCAAGCCCTTAAATTTGTTATTAAATAATGGTTTGTAGAATAATTTACAACAGACATTTTATTAAAACGCGATCCACGTAATTACATTTCTATGCAAAATGAATGTACGAGTACTTACCTACGTACATAAATGTTAAACAAATTTGATATACCTAGAAATAAAGGTTCAATGTATATCTTTCCTATTTTTTTCAAAGCATATTTAGTAAAGGTTGTCGTAATCTATCTGTATTCCGTTTGTTGAAATGTCAATATGCCTAATTTTAAGTATTGTCCTCTGAGAGCATTCCGTGGACCATATGCAGATATCCACAATGCCACACCCAATGCCCTTGAATGGCTTAGAAGCCTGGATGTTGCTCTGTAGGGTACATGTCTCTTGTATGTAGCAGATAGCATAATTCTCTTATCTTCTGACGTTGCTGCCTAACAGTGGCAGAAGCCATGCGAAATAATAATAGAAATAAAAGTCACCATATAAGAGTTTCACTCTTACAATATGTATAGAGTTCATTGCGGTACAGACAGTACAGTATAAACCTATACTATAGAGTAGTATTATACATACATACAGCATGATATTATTATGTAATAGGCCACACGTGTCAGTTCTCATTGCATTAATTATGTACCAGGATATTTTGCTTGACTCTCAAATTACTCAACCACCCCATATAAAAATATTGACAGTGAGTGGTTCAATAATAATAATATTTGTAGGTACTGGTGGTATAATTATTAAGACAGAAAAATACAGTTTATATACCTGTATGATTGGGTTTGCCTGAAACTACTCGTATATCCTTCATAGAAAATACTAAATATAATTATGTCAGCAGACAGTATCGCTAAGTTAAAATGGCAATGGGCAGGTCACGTTGCGAGACAGGGAAATGAGAGATGGGCATCCAGAATCGTAACATGGCGGCCATGGGAGAACAGAAGACCAGTAGGGCGACCCCAAAAAAGATGGGTAGATGATGTAGTGCAGTTGCAGGAAGAAACTAGTAAAGCTAAAAGCAGAAAAAAATGGAAAACGTTAGAAGAGGCCTATATCCAGCAGTGGAGAGACGGCTGAGGAGGAAGAAGAAGATAATTATGTCGAGGTTTCCATACAGAAGACTCTAGTCTAACCTTCTTTGCCTTTAGCTGTCTTTAGGCGAAAACAGTAGAAATCCCAGTGGAGGTATTATACAAAAAGACATAGCTTTTTTTGTATAAATGCAACTTCGTTGTTCTTAAGGTTTAATGTGTACATATGGTTGGCGCAGTTGGTTAGCAAAAGGAATCGGAAAGCTTGTATGACAGCATGCATGAATGTGACGGAGGCTAGGAGTGTGTCTAAGGATAGGGCTGTCTGGCGCTCTGTACTCTCTGCCTGCCCCTCAAGGGACGCGGCGTGAGGGTATAGATAGATAGATAGACTCTGAAGGGAATCTAGGGACCCAGTTGTGTTAAAAAGTTCATGATCATTTAGGTATTGTATTTGTAGTAGAGAATGTTACAGTAAGAGTCACGACCCTCAGTCACAAGTAGTCAATGTATAATAATTAATAATATGTGCGGCGGGAAACAGATTTAATAATAAATATTTATGGTAAGGGTCGATCTGAGGGTAAAGGTAATTGACAGAGCCGCCTAGTGTCTCTTTACATTTAGGGCACCACTTGTCACTACTACCAAATTGTTACATTTGCGTAGAATTTTAAGCTAGTAGTAAATAATTACGTACTGTGATGGATCAACCATTGAAAAATGTAATACAAAACAGCGAGGTTTTCTAACGATATAAATCGTTAGATTTTATATAAACCTACATTATAAACAGAAGCAACGTATATAAACTTTGTATTATAATTAAAGAGCGTGTAGGATGTAGAATCACCATGATATTTTAATAGGTTGCAAAGGTACTTATTCTCCCTACCTGCAGGAATCAGCATAGAACAGAGTTCTTGCTAGAAAATAGGGTATACTAAAAAATCCAATAACTCTTACGGTTAAAGAGAAAAATGACTAATTACTAAACAACATATATTTTTCATTTCATTTATTTCATATCCAATTTTTTTTACAAAATATAATATTAGAAACAAAGTACTACATTTTATTGCCCCACTAGGCGATAGCCTGTTCTGGGGCAATACTAACCATATTCAAGGTTACAATGTGCAATAGTGGTTGCATGAATCCAAAAATTAAGGTGCAGGACCGTTGGGCATAATAGCTGGTAAATTAAAATTTTGAGTGTGTGTGCTACTCTTATTGTTATGCAATTTTGTAAATCCGCAATATTTGTAAACGTGACGAGTCCAAAAGGAAAATATTCGAAATGTGCGTTTTAGTGGACCCCTCTCTTTCCCCGTCCCTGATTACGGGGGTGAATAATATAAAATCAAAGTTGGTTAGGTAATTAGGGCGGGGATGTTATGATACAACAATAACTACTTCTCTATCATATGAACATATGTCACGTTTCATACGTAACCTATACCTTACTATTTAAAATAAATTAGTATTGAACTGTGAATTATTTGTAGCCCATGGTGACCATGTTTACAATGGTTATTTTTGGATGTGAGATTTCTTCCATGTTACGAGTAGATTTTTTCAAATACTTTCCTGCACACTTTGCACTAGGCTAAAAGCCTGTACAGCAATGTGTGGAATACATCGCCAGCGCCGGGGTTTGAACCTGGCACCTCCCGCTTAAGAGACGGCCGCCTCAACCAACTGCGCCAACCATGTACTCAAAATAAAGCAATACGTTCTGATTTGCCAACAGGATCGTCGGCTGGTTTAATGTGATTATTTTACGCTTAAGTGTAAAGTGATCACACTAAACCACCAAATACAATAAGGTTAACGCAATATCAGAATGACGTGCTAGATGGATCGGCCACACAGTGCGTCAAAATAATAGTTTGAATTAAATGAAGGAATGAACGAGGGGACAAACTACAGAGGACGACCAAGGAAAGAATACCTGGACGACCTGTGCCAGTATATGGATTTCGACTCATATGAAGAGTTAAAAATAATCGCACAGGACACGGATGAGTGGAGAAGGAGACGTTGGGGTTTGCTGCAAACCAATCGTAACGATTTAAACTGGAAAAGAATTGAAAATAAGGTTATCCCTTCACGGCAATGACGAAAGGAAAATGATATTGTGGTCACATTATTTTATAAATAAAGGGTACATGCGTCAATACGCGTGTCATTAAAAACAGATAAGTGATCGCGTGTCAAAATCAAAACACTTGTGAAGTCAACTGAGGGTTTCCCGTAATGATATTATCACACACAAACTTTTACATAGATACTCGTACCTACGATATTTGGGACGAAGTTATTTTGAAGAAGTTTAAGAGAATTTCCCAATATCCCCTTTCTACGAAAACCGTGTCCAAAGAAAATGACATGCGTAGCCTGACGAGATTGATGTATTTGCGTTCTTATAGTTTCCATAGAAAGAAGACATATTGACATTTCAAATATTTCTAAAAACGGGAGGCCTTAGATCATGTCAATCTTACTAAATATGCTTTGGAAAAAAAACGGAGAAGATACATTGAACCTTTATCTAAGGAATGACTATAATTTTTTTTTATGTCTTGTTTAGATTTCTCAAAATTTCTCCAAAAAAATATGATCTTTTTTCCGAAAGACAGCAACTCGTTTACCGAAAGTCTCTACAGTTCCCAACCATCTCAACTTGTTTACTTTGTTTTACATTCACTCAACTCTTTGATGACCATTTCATATCTTAATTCAATATTTTATCTTCCACATATTCTTCTCATTTATCTATCTTTATAAATTGAATATTTAAAGTTCAGTATAGTTAAGAATGACTCGAGTATCAAATTTAAGCGATCGCATGTCAGTGTCTTCATTAACAATAAAACTTACTGCAAAAAATCGTTTGACATTTAAAACATAAAGTGGAGGGTTCACCTGTAGTAGTAATGTCATATTAATGCCCTTTCCAATTTAATTTGCTGGCATGTGATTTATCAAATTTCACAATAATAATTACATGAGTAGGTACCTGGCTGGCCCAGTTGGTCGGACCGTCTCGAAGCCAAGATCGAATCCCGGAGCAAATGATGTATCCTGCATTCACGACACAAGCTTTCAGCCTACTTCGAAGTGTGCAGGAAAGTCTTTAAGTTTGTGTATACAAGCCCAGATCCATTTTAAAAAGAAATTGCACATATTGTGTAAAATTGTGTAAAATCCCTTAGTATATTTAATAAATCTGGTAAAAAAATGGATATTAAACTACAGGCCATTTTTGACAGGCTAAAATATTTACCATGATTTTTGTTTTTTTTTTTGTGGAAACGATTTTCATACATATACCTAAATATGAAATTTTAGAAAAAAATAAATAAATCCAAAACGGTTGATCATGCATTCATTAAACTTTTTTTCATCCTCTATCACCTAAGTAGTAGGTATTCAATAAACGCATTTCGACCGCAGCTGAAGGCATTTAGAAGTTTTAAATTCAGTAGGTATTCCAAAAAAACTTGCAATAATAGTTCACCAGAATTACATAAGTTGATTGTGGCAGTGGCTTCATAGTGTTGGAGAAATATATTATTATGTAAGTTGATAAATTCCTGTTTTGTCTGCACCTGATTTAGTTACGTTACAATACAATATGCAATATTGCATTTGCTACGTGCTTGTAATCAAATTACAAGGTTTATGCAATGAACCTGGGATACACAGAAATATTTCAGTGTAATGCAGGAGAATGTAACACAAGTAATCACAAATTTGTAAATTTAAGTTCGCGACGCAACTATGACTTCACGGTAATTTTCCACGGCATTATAGTTTAAAATCGCATGAAGAATCGCATGATAAAATGGTAAAACTAGCGTTTTTTCCATTGGGGCTAATTCACTTCAATCTTAAAACTTTTATGATAATCCCCTAGATTTTAATGATCAATACAAAAAAAATCCCTTCTTCTTTCGGGAATCGAGTTTCTGTCTTTCGGAAAAAAGATCCAAGGTGTTTTTCACATTTTTTCAGAAATCTATAGAATATTAAATAAAATACGGTAATTGCCTAGATAAAGGTTCAATGTATCTACTCTATTTTTTTCCAAAGCATATTTAGAAACGGTTGTCGAGATCTAAAGTCTCCCGTTTTTAGAAATTTTTGAAATGTAAGTATGCTTTGCATACCTTAACCAAATTTTAGAAATAGGTTTTTAATAGGTAATTTTTTCGAAAAAAAAAACTGACGTATTTTTCTTTTTCACATTTTTTTCAATGATGGCAGTATTTCAGACTTTTCGACCTTTTTTATTTTATTTTTTTTTTTTTTATTTTATTCATTAAACAAACAGACAGTAATACAAAAAATCTTAAATCTTAAAAATAGTAACTAGTTAAGTATACCAATAGATGTTTGTTATCAATCTTACTACAATGGCAATTATCCTCTATGTGTTAATACCAATGATAGAAAGCGAATCTACACACGAAAGAAAAAGATTTATCCTAGATGCCTACTGATGACCACACCTTCAACCACGGCGTTTATGAAATCTATCTATCGTAAAATTGGTGATTATCGTAAAATCAAATGAAAAGGTAAAAAAATAGTTTAAAATACTTATACTTGAATTACTTTTGGTTCACAAATTACTCTTGTGAAGCGTTGGATTTTTTTCTGCATTCCGTAGTATATAATAATAATAAATAATAAATTTTATTTCATTAAGTGTACATTTTAAGGATATAAATATTTCACTTGTCAAATATAGTTAAGTTCATTATGGTAATATGAATGGTGCCTCACTAGACTTATACCATACAGTTTTCCTACAACAGTGTAGAAGAATTAAGAATGAACATTGTCGGGCTCACGACCGACCTATAGGCTGACTTAAGTGATCACTTCGCTCGAGAAACATTCACCGTTTCAGTTCACCCCGACTAGGATTTGAACCCAGACCTTCGTCTCGCATAGCAGGGATCTTATCCACTAAGTACACCACGAGGAGTGACAATACAGCCGTCGCTCCTCGTGGTGTAGTGTTAAGTGATCACTTAAGTCGGCCGAGGTCGGTCGTAAGCCCGACAATATTCATCCTTAATTCTTCTACACTGTTGTAGGAATCCATTAAAAGTACTTAATAATTATTAATTATATAATATCTTCAAATTAGTATTACAACTATGGATGGATTCCATGACAGATTGTCAGCTGGTTTAGTGTGATCACTTTAAATTTAAGTAACATTCACCAGTTCCAGTCCTTCCATAGGTCGAAATTAAATTTAAACAAATAAAAAATTATCATTAGAAATTGAATGAGCATAACGATGGAAAAAAGTCTATTTGGAAAATAAGTAAATAATTACTAAAATATTATCTAGAAATCATGGAGATTAATCAGAATTGTACAAAATAATGTAGAAACTATAAAATAAGGTAACTTACATTTAATTTTATGGATTACAACTGCCAAAAGAATAAAATTTGATGAAAATAATTACACTGAACTATGTATACTCTCCCGATCAACATGAGATCGTTGGTATTTCATGCGACACTCTGACTTTTCTTGATCTAACTTAGCTTTTTTTCCTATTAACTCCTACAATGTAACCTAACGACCCTTACGTAGCCTTTGGTAATAGCTTGTGGGTGGGTATATGGGAAGTTTAATAGGTCGCTGTTTTATAAGGGGCGGGTGTTATAGAGTATGGAGGATTCCTATTGGTTGATACTGAGGGTAGGAAAATCAGAAAAATGTATACAGACCACTCCCCATGTAATGAACTTATTCCAATTTAGTATCACAATTGATTCTTGACTGACGACACATTTTAGAACTAAATATTTCATTTATTTAATATCCACACAATATAACAAAGTAAAAAAATATAAGTAAGAAACAAGTATTGGATTTTATTGTCCCACTAGGCGAAAGCCTGTTCTGGGGTGACCAATGATGCAACGCTGTTCATATGTTTCCTCACCATGGCTGGACCATCATAAATTTCATTTAGGTTTCAAATACTTACGAAATTTGTAAAGACAAATCTTACGTACCTAAAAAGTAGAAGTGAAATACGGGTATCTACTTGGGGCAGTCAGTGACGTGTGTGCGGGTGTGCATTACCCTTAACAAAAGAGGGATGATGTACTATGTTCAAATAAAGGGTATTCAATTACTTTTGAATCTCTCCAACAGATGGCAGTGAAATGCTGGCCTTTATAATAGAGTTTCTTCGCGATTAGGCTGTGGATCAGTGGGTAGAATCCTTTCTTTACAGCCTCGAATCCCATCCAAGATACGAATTTTTCAGAGTATAATATGCTCTGAAAAGCTGTAAGATTACAAACAGGTGTTAAGGGCTGAATGGTGAACATTGCTCGAGATTCAAGTGATAACCAAAACTAACCGATGGATGGTCGTAAGTCCAGTATGCCCATCTTACACTGTGCAATAGTTGAGACATGTTTGGATACAATCTTGATCGGAATTTTTGGCCTAACGCCACCTTGACTCTTAATAATGTTGTATAGCATTCTATTCCTATTTCGGATATATCTTTAGCACTAAAGTTTAAAAGTAGAGAAGTACCTAGTCCAAAAATATTTGTCCCTAGGGGCGCCCACCAAGTTTTGTGTCAGCTTTTCATAAGTGAATGTATGTGAGTGTATTATGATCAATAAGTGAATAAGTGTTTGCTTTGTACACTTATTGAAATAATACACGAGACTCTATGAAGGAGACAACTTACTAAGTATCTACAATATATTTATTCAATGTTTTCTATGTATTTTCACATCAATATCTCTTACCTACTCGTTACTAGAAGAAAAAAGAAGAAGAAGAAGAATATTCGACGAACTATATCTAATTTTTTTCTGTGTAATTTATTACTGTTGAATTTCATCTTGTGTAATTTTTTACGGTATAATGTCTTCCAGGTTCAGTTTTTACTACGTATAGTTTTTTACAACTGTGTAATTTTTTACCTTGAATTTATATCCATATGCATACTTACTTACATATTAAACTCGTGTCGCGTAATTTTTTGCTTTATAATTATTTTTCCATGTAATTTCGTATTGATTAATTTCTTACCCGGTATGAAATTTCTTACTGTTTAATTTCTTACTCTGTACCTGGTAAAACCTTTATTGTATAAATTATTTTTCGACACTAAATTTCTTACAGTGTAATTCTTACTACTACTACTACTACTATGTAATTCACACAGTGTAATTCTTGCCTGTTAATTTCTTACAGTCTAATTTCATACTTACTGTTTAATTTCTTAACTAATTTCTTACTGATGTGTGTAATTTTTCGGTGCAATTTCGTCCTGATACAACAATGTATATTCAATTCACCACTGGATGGGGAGATATCTGTTTTCCCGACACTTATTTTTTCACTTCCCCCGATGATCTTCAGTTTCCCCCCTCATCTATTGAGAGGAAATTTGTCAATAACGGGCCATTAGCGTGACATGATAGATATATGTACAGAGTGATTGTATTACATATTATACTTAGAGAGGTTTTGTATTGAGAACTTTATCGTGCTCTACTAGGAGGTAGGTATGTAGCTACCCCAACCCAACTAACTATACAGAGTGTCCTTAAATAATTATTATCAAACGATATAATATATTAGCGTTATATGTATTTTCATAACGAAACATATGTTACCATGGGCGTCGTCAGGGGGGCAGTTGTCCCCCCTAGAGATTGGAATAGGTATATATATCTTTCATACTAAATGGTATGAAAAAATACTCTCAAAAAATCTCACAAAAAATCACATTATTGCCAGTTGCCACTCGTTTTCTCATCAATCATAAAATTTCATAAAATTTCATGAAAATCCATCAAAATACAATTATTTCATAAAAAATATTGCCTGCGGCGCTATTTACGGATTTTTCATGCTATATCCAATTTTTAAAAATTTTGCTGCCCCCCCTAGCTCCGAGGGTGGCGATGCCCATGCTCCAACCCCCACTAAAGGACGACTTAAAAAAATATACGAGTGGGTACTACCTTTTAGTTCTTACCACATCGTTTTCTCATCAAATTCGATATTTTCTAAAATAATAATTACTTATAAGTAAAACCCATTGATGAATCATAAAAAAATCCCAATATGGATATAGGCAGATTCACATTCAGTATTTTTTCTATCCTGCTACAAGCGCTTCATAGAAATAGACCCCGACTCCCTTCTCCCTCCTGCTCACAATTTTATTTTATCCAATAAAGAATGCACCGTTTGGAATGAATACTGGAAATTTGGGACATTTAACATTTCGTAAGTAGGAAACCAGTAGGAAACTCTGTTTTATATCTATGTGACTTGTTTGTTGTTTCGAGCGAGCGAACGCCATAGAATCAAGCTTTTGACGAATTCGAAAGGCATTTAGTATGGAAAAAGATGACTAAAAAATATTTGATTATACTTCAATAATCAAAGGGAAAAAGATATACCTATTCCAATGTCTAGCGCGGGGGGGTTTAGGAATTTTCTCACCCACTGGCCACCGCAGTAACAGCAAATGAAAATGAAACTTGTAGTGCCATCTAACGAAACAATTTGAAAATAAAATGAACACAAATAGGATGGACACCCTCCATTTAACGACTCAATATTACTTTCAAGTATTAACGACAGATGTCGGTGACAGACAATTTTATTAAATTAATTATTCTAGTCTAGTCTATTATTATCTCAATGATATTTTTGAGTAGGATTTAGGATTTGTTATTGAAACTAAAAATTCTTACCTTTAGTAGTCTCACATTACTTTGCGGTGCTTAAAACATATTATAACACTAGATGCAATTAATTACATTTTCAAAATCCAATTATATTTGAGATTTTGTCCCTTGAGCATATTTCTTAAGGGCTTTTCCCTTTTTTGGTCTTTATTCAATCCCATTCCCACATAAATATTTTAGTTCGTACCTATGTACGTAACACTTTTCACCTTATCCTTTATAGGCTCCTAAACCGTTCATCCGATTGAGATGAAACTTTGGCAAATTGTTGTGCTTACCCTAGGGATGGTTCTTAGGGGGTACGAGGAGGGGGGCATGAAAATATGTTTTTTTTCAAATCCATATAGCTATTTTGAGGTCGAAAAGATGAATAGTTACCCTCCCGACATCCGCAGGAATGAGGGGGGCTGGGGGGGATCGGAATGAAAAAAGTGATATTAGTGTCGAATCCATAGCTTTCCCGTGTTTGTTTACTAATTTTTGCAGTTGCAAAGCACGGAAAATACAGCTAGTAGTTATATAATATTATTCTTATGGGTTTTTGTCCGTGTAGTTTGCGTATTATACCAATTATACTTACCTAGTATACTCTTGTTATGTAGGTGTATGACGTGCTATTATTATTAGAGCTCCAAGTGCAATGACGAATTTTGGCTCCGTGCTCCAAGTTCTGATTTAGAAAGATTAATAATTAAATCATGAACTGCTTATAACCGGAATGAACTGCTTTTCATCAACTGTAGGAAAAATCATTTAAGACCAATATAATGTTCTATTATTATTTCAATACTAGCACACACCCGCGAAAATTCGCACGTTTAGTGTTGAAGATGGGGACGCAACTGTGACGTCATGGTCATTTCCTGGGGCATTAAGATTCAAAATCGCATGATTTTTTTTAATGAATCTGGGTATATCGTAATAAACCCAAATACACCTTTGTACACTTAACAGAAAGCTTTAAAAGCTTGTGTTGTGAAGTGGAGTAGGTCGGGGATTGAACCCGCGCCCACTGGATTAACAGTGGAGGTGTTTTTTTTTTCATTTTTGGGGTTAATTTCGCTTCAACCAAAGAACTTTGACGGTCATTCCCTAGATTTAAATGCATATTATCATTACATGAAAAAAAGATTTGCTGTCTTTGGGAAAAAAGATCAGATGTGTTTTTCACATGTTTCGCAGATAAAGGCTCAATGTGTCTACTGTATTTTTTCCAAAGCGTGTTTTGCAGAGTGAAAGGAATCGTAGAGTGTGTGTGACGAATAGCATGAGTGTGACGGAAGCCTCTATCTATCAAATCTATCTATAAATGGAGTCGCAGGCGAATTTTTATAAATCAATTTTCATATCCGCTGTGGGACATATTTCATTTCGCATAGCAAATAATTATATATTTTATGATAGTTTATAAATGAGGAAAGAAATAAATAGACTCAATATAACATTTACTATATTTCCTTTATATATGTTTTGTAACTACTTACTACATTTTACTGAAGAATACATTAATACATGTAATGTATAGAATTATTACTTACATACTAGGTATAGAAATATATATTTTTTATATAATATAATATTTTTCCGACTATGTTACGAGCAGTGTTTCTTTCAGGCTAATTGTTCCGGGGGGGCAACGCCCCAAGTCATTTTTAATAGAAATGATTTTCTCTGGGGGGCACCATGGCTGTTCTGAAATAAACACATGTTTACGAGTAGTTTCTGAAATGAAAAAAGCTTGCTAGGAGAACAATTTCATTTTAATTTTGTGTAGCAAAACTAAAAACATCGCCATTTTTATTGATACGAATACAATTCGCAATGCAAAGAGAATATTTTAATGAAGTTCGCAAGCATTTATAAAGTTCGCTGTCAAAATATGCATAAAAGATTTTATTAAGATTTACATATCGCACCTCCGGTGCAACAATGATACAAGTCAGAAAATATCAAAATCTGGATTATTTATGCAATACGATAGTTAACATGTTCCTGCACCTGCAAAAGGGTAGATGTCTACACCCTAACAGACAATTGTGGGAACTATTGTCGAAGAGCGGCCCCATTAATTTACAAGCTTATTTTGTTTTAAAAAGCGCTAAAAACCGCAGCCGAATCGTGCGAAAAAATACCGTTTTTATCACCTTTTTAAAACACGATAAACTTTTGACAGGAGTGACATTTCAAGCCCAAAACATCGCAATTTAATAAAGTCGTTAAAAAAACACATTCTGACTTTCTGTGCTTTCGTCCGGCCCCACTCGCAGTCGAGCCAAGCGAAATAGTATCGTTTTTAGCGCTTTTTTGAATAAAAAAAGTTTTTTTTTTCACAAAAAGTGGGTCCGCGTTTCGACAATAGTTCCCGATTGTGATAATTTTATATGGTGCCTTATTCACCATTTGCAAGTTTGTGATAATTTTGGTCCAACAACGACATAATTGACACTTAATTTTATAACTATTAGTACAATAAACTTCCATCAAAACACTCAACAGCTATAAACACATATAGTGACATACATTCAACATACAAATACATTTTTTATCAATAAACTTATTTCCCTTTTTGATTTTGAAGGTTTCTTTATTTTGTGGAGACATTATATAATTAAAACAATATTACTTTGTTTGACCAGAGTCAACATGTTTCGGGAACAAAGATCTCTTCTTCAGGACTTCTCCTGTAAAATCTTCCTTTTGCACTTTTGTCGTTGACCATTGTTGCACTTATGGTGCGACAAATTGAAAAATATATTGCACGTATAACAGTGACTTTATGTGGGTAAGGAAATTATTAGTACCTATAAGCACTGTAGGATAAGGCGTCGCAGGCTATTTTTTTTATAAAACAATATTTTTTATTAGGTACGTACCAATGTATTTTCTATAACATGTATTGTATATGAATCATATAATATGATATAAGTGTCATATATTGCAGCAAAAAGCCATGGAAAATCCCATTACAATGTCATCAGTGGCGTGACTAGGGGGGATGTGGTACCTATGTACTCTAGAAAGATAACCAGGTTCATCATTTCACCAATTTTAAACTTTTTTGCGTCACACAGCTATATTCAAATTTTAGTTGCTTTGCCCTAGTTTCAAAGCTGCAGACTGCTGGGTAGGTATGTAATTTTATAGGTACTTTATGGGTCTGGAATGGTCCGCCCCGGGCGGCACATATGCTAGTTAAGCCACAGAATGTCATGGAATATTTTTGAGAACATTGTGGAACTGGGAAATAATTGATACTTATAAGAACAATCAGTCATAATTTAAGAAGGGCATGCATTTCGGAATTTTCAAACTCTGGAATCTCGGAAAGATTTTTACTATATTTTAATTCCGGATTTCCAGTTCCGGAATCGAAAACCCCGCGATATGGCATGCCCTAGCCTGATAGTCTGATGAATGTTCGTTCATTCTCCAATGTAGGATTTGTTGATAATGTGACTGCACTGTGAAGCACAATGATGTTTAGTTGTAATATAAAAATATTTCTTAACAATAACATAAAATATAACAATCGCGCAACATTCTAAATATATTTGACTTAGAGTATTTAATATTGACAACATTTAGAATAACAAGATATGGGAACAGTTAGAATATATTATTAATTATTATAGAACAATCGACATACATTTTTCAATGGAAAGTAGTGGGGTAGTCTGGATTTATTTCATTCTATACGTATTATTCTCACAATTTAATATAACAAGAAAATTTGGCCTGTTTTTGGAGCTTGACAGCTCCGCTGATATTTATTTTAGAGAAAAAAAAATGTACACCAAATTTGTAGGAAATTTTATGTACTTTCATTCTGCTAAAAGATAACCTACAAAAAGTTGATGGTATTTATGTTCAAATCCAGAATTCGCCAGAAAATGGAAATTTTCTTCTTTTTTCTCATTTTCGCCATGTTCCGTCACGAAATATTGTTGGCAAACCTCGGATTCAGATTCAGCACCCCAAAATACATAATACAGAATAAAAGAAATCCAGACTACCCCACAACTTTCCACCGAGGAGCTGCATTGAGTTTAATTTGACTGGATTATTAGTACATGGTTATCATTCATATAATAGTAATAGTAAAATGGCGAAATACTAATATCGCAATTATAGTTCAATATACCTAACATTACAAAAATACTGGAAATAATACAGGGTCATCGAAAAAGTTTGCCTGGATTTAAAAAAATGTGTAACTTTGAAACTTTTCACGTTATATTAGTGATTATTTCACTGCTTGGTAACTGGTTGGGGCAAGTTTCGTTTGATAAACGTCCGTATATTATATAAACGCATTCTTTTTAAATGACCCTGCTTAGTGCTTATACCTAACATCTAATATTAGTAGCATGATTATACTAATTACGCGATATAACAATATTAATTTCGCAATTTTTATTATTTGCGGCACTAAGCAGTCGCAAGCTTAATACTAATGTCTTAATTTATAGAAACATTTTGTAGCACACATTAATAACACAAATAATAACATATATCAACACATAGCACACATAATGACATATATAATAACATTTGATAAAAGTATGATAATGAAACTGTCAATTAATATTTCAGAAGTCAGAATTTACAGAATTCGTAACTCAGATTTGCTTATAGGGACTGGAAAATTTCGAAAAAGCGGTGTTATTTTTTCAAAAATGGGTATTTTTTTTCCTTTTTTGGCAAAGAGTGTCGTTATTTTTCATACATTTATATCACTTAAACGGATGATTTTACAGCTTTTAATATAATATGTAAAAAAAAATTAACGAAAGAATATTTTGTACGAAAATCACTAAAAGAATGAAATAAAATATTTGCAAAAACATAAAAAGCCTCTTTTCATTTTTTTACTGTGGTTCTTCTTGCTCTCAACGCCACATATGTCTTTTGATAATGTTTTAATTACGATATTTTTCAAAATAGAGGTCGAAATTCAAGTTAAATATGCGAAAATTCGCGTTATTCTTATAAAAAATGCTTAAATGTGCGTTATATCTGTGAAAAACATGAAACTCGGGTTATTCGCGTAAAGAGCACTAAATTCGCGATAAAAGTCGTTTTATCGCGATTGCGAAATTTTCCAGTCTTAGATCCCACTCAAATCAACCTATAGGATAGAAGTTGATCCCTGCCTCTATTAGATCAGGTTCTTTAGCCTGAAACAGAATTCTTGTAGACATCAGACTGGCACACTCCTAGTTCAAAGACTTACTAAAAACCCTTCAATTTAATTAATACTTTACCAAAAACTCATTTAAATATATATGGATTCTGGAGAGTCTTTGATGTAGAATTACCTTTGATTATCGAAGTACCTATTCAAATTATTTAATAGAATTACGCACAAAACGACCGTAAAAAATAATTCTTTAAAAGAACAAAAAAGAAACTTCACTTTGAACTTCTTAAAAATTTTGTATTTTGTACAAAAACTTTTTTAAACAATGTCTTTTCAGAAAAATGTTTTATAAACATAAATCACAATTGTTATGAAATTACAAAAGAAACTTTTACAAAGTATTTAATAATTTATTTACACTCAATTATATTGTGGAAATGAACATTCATTACATTCATAATGATAACATTAATACAATCACATACAATACATTAATATGGATAATTGTGTGAAATCCGTCATTCAATTCCTAGGAAAGGTAATGTCTAAAAGTAGGCAGGAAATGTGTGAAAAAATTTAATTTTTTGTCATATTTCAGCATTATAAATTAGATTTTATATATTAATCTAATTATAAGACAAATTTTATTAGGAATTTTGTACATTTTTTAAACGGAATTCGTAAAATGTATCAAATTATGTACTTAATTCAAAGTTCGATTCCAGTTTACCCGCAAAAATAAATAGATTCTTCGATTTGATTTCTTTCTCGGTTTTATATTTGTGCCAGCTTACCCTTATAAAATAATAAGCTTTTGAGTTATTAATTAGTATATTTGCTGAGAAATGTACGTTTTTAAGAACATTTGACAAATTATTTCACACAATTCCAAAATTTACTCTGCATTGTATACAATTTCTACACTTCATACATTTCCGGTAATAGAATACATTAATTTTTCTTTACGAAAAGGATCTGGGCTTGCTTACACAAACCCAAATACTTTCCTGCACACTTTGCACTAGACTAAAAGCCTGTATCGCAAAGTGTGGAATACATCGCCAGCGCCGAGGTTTGAATCCGGCACCTCCCGCTTGAGAGACTGCCGCCTCAACCAACTGCGCCAACCATGTACGCAATATACTTCATGTAGCTCTTTTCTTTCACGCCGGGTACTTGTACTTTTTATATAGTATGTGAGAATGACTTAGATATGACGTTAAATGAAATGTATCTGTCAAAATGTAGGTAATAGTACTGGCATTCTGCCGAATATTCTTTGAAATAATAGAACTATTTATGTCTTTAGAATTCGATACCTCGTAATCACAACATGCAAGCAGTCTTGCGAATTCATAGAGCATACAGGCAACTCGATAGGTTCAGATATACTGTTTTGAATAAATTACCCAATTTGCAATTTAGTAGGTCGTCACAAGCAAAAATCAAGTTTTACAGCTCCGAGTTGAAATGTTTTTTAATCGATAAATTGACAGATTATTACACTGATGGCGAACCTATGACACGCGAACTCAATTTTGGTGACACGAATCGACAGACAAATTAACAAGAATTAGGGTCCCATATGTATTGATGAAAAATCGTTCTATTTAGTACAATGATATGGTGTTTTCGCGGAGAAAAAACTATAGACAATTTTTTTATTTTTTTATGAGAATATTAAAGCGAAATGAATTATATCTGCCCTTTAAAATTTAAAAGAGGAAGAAATTGAAAAATTCAAGACTGTCAAATTGTTGATCTCATATTTACTAACATTTTTGGTAAACTATATTTCAACATTTTACAAATTGAGGGGATAACCTGGATATGTTGAGAATTTTCTCAACGAAAGGCGGCAGATATCAACATTCACATAATAACTTATGCGAATTCCCTTGGGGTAGCAGGATGTGGTGGAATGGGTGAACGTTACCCTGGGCATAAAGTGATCACTTAAGCCAGCCAAAGCCGACTCGTAAGCGTCGGAACATCCATCCTGCTCCCCTCCCCAAGGGAGTTCGCATAAGTTATTATGTGAATGTTGATATCTGCCGCCTTTCGTTGAGAAAATTCTCAACATATGCCATCTGCGAGATGCAGACATGAAAAGCCAGTAATACCTAAATGATTTAGGTATCTTCCTCTCAACCTGGATATGTATCGCTAAAATTTCAGGGCTACTTTTAAAGTTATTGTTTAATCAGGGAATTTTCAAATATTGTAATTCTGGATGTGCCAAGTTGAAGTCAATACTATCATGTTTACCTGTATTCAGATTTAAGACGACGTTCTCAGTATTGGTTGAGAAAATCATGTATCATTAAAGCCAATTTGGTGCAAACAAAATTTTAGTAGCCTCCCCAAATCCCATAAAAATATGCATGGCATGCAACACGGCGCCAGAGTTAAGGTTGAGGTTTTTTTAAATATTGAGACGCCGAACTCAAAAGGCTCGCGATCGCTGGATTACTAGGGATAGGTAAAACTGCTAAGTATTTTTAATTTAATAATATACTCGTAAAATATACAGTAAAAACGAGTTTTATTCATTTTTTAAAGATAGGAATTCATGTTAAATTTATAGTTATTTTATTATTCTTTCTCTATGAACGAATAAATTATTATTTTTTATTATTATTATTATTATTTTTTTTAATGTATTCTAGATAGTATTTTATGTATATTAGATATTATGTATTCATATATGTTTTTTTTTTCTCGCGTTGACTTAAGATATTGGTTTTGCAATAAGTATCCTTCTTTTAGCACACTACCATTGTCTCGTTTTTGTAACTACGCATATTTTTCTTTGTCCATTAAAGATTTATTTATTTATTAAAATATTGGTAGATTTAATATTAGAAATTGACAAGTAGCAAAAAAATAACACGAAAATGCCTGGGTGATCTCAAGTAAACACGGGATAACCTAGTTTTACTCGTTCATTTAGCATTATTCGTCACATGTGTATACCCTAAAAAAATAAACATGAAATATATGTAATTTACAGAGAACAAAATATCATTTAGGAGTAAACTTTCAAACGATCGCACCAACAAAAATAATTCACAATAATTCATCTAAAACTTACCTTAGAAAATAATTAAAAATAACATAAAACATAATCTTAAATATTTCTAAATATGGCATTAACAAGTGATATAGGTATGCATAATATATCTTCATAATTGTTTATTATATTTATTGTATATTAAAACTCCAAAAAATAAATAAAATGTCTTTATATTTTATCACACATCATGAAATATTATTGTATAATACATATTTGAATACTTTTTTTACTATATTCAATATAACTATTTAATAAATATATAAAAATATATATAGTGTCTTCATAATATTTATATCACGTACCGTATAGGTATAGGAAAGTGTTTTGTATCTTTTTAAGTTCAATTGAAATCACAAATTTATTCGTTTATTTTCTTTTACACACGTTTCGAACGAAGCATCTCTTATTAATGTCTACTTCATGTAAGTATATTGGAAGGTACAGCACCAAATAATAGTATTTTGCAAGGTACAGTACCAAATTACAGTACATGGGAGTATTTTGCAAGGTACAGTCCCAAATTACAGTAGGTAGAACATATAAGTATTTTGCAAGGTACGGTATCAAATTACACTACATGTGGGTAATTTGCAAGGTACAGTACCAAATTACAGTACATGTGAATAATTTGCAAGGTACAGTACCAAATCACAGCACATGTAATTATTTTGCAAGGTACAGTATCAAATTTACAGTTTGATTTATAAAAAATGGTGGTTGTAGGTATGTAATAGAAAAATACAGTCATATAACTTCTTTTTTATAACAATTTTTGCAGTTTTAATGTTATGTTTCATAAATATTTTTAAAGATGCTTGGTTCCAAATGTCTGCCTTTTACATATAATTCACATATAGGAAATTTCACTGGATTTAATCCATTAAAATAAATCTTCGATTCACAGGTAGTATTATCACAATTCTCTTTGAGGACAACAAGGTCCTCAAGGATGGACGCGTGGCCCTTGCGTCCATCCTTGAGGACCTTATAGTTGGCATCGTGGGAATAAATATATAGTTTGACAGAACGTATTATTTATATGGCTATAGTCCGTCTAATTAGGAATTTTACTTTGCAAGTCGAGAAGTATTTCTGATTTTTTAATATGTTATATAGGTCAGTCTTGTTGTTCAGAATCCAAATTTGCGACCTCCCCACCCTTGTACGTTCACTAGGGCGAGCCAAAAACTGTTTTTTTTTTTTTTTATATATATAAAAATGAATCTAGGTTTATCGAAATAAACCCAAATACATCTTTGTACACTTCACAGAAAGCTTAAAAGCTTGTGTTGTGAAGTGGAGTAAGTCGGGGATTGAATTCTATAATTTTTAGTTTTTGTTCCTCTAGGGTGCACCTGTAAAAAGTTATAGTAATTAAACTGAAAAACGGGTTTTTAGCTCGCCCTAGTGAACTCACAAGGGCAGGGAGGTCGCAAACTTGGATTCTGAACTACAAGACCAACCTATATAACATATCCGCAAATCAGAAATACTTCTCGATCTGCAAGGCAATGTATCATGTTCATTCTCTATTAAACGGGCTAGTATGACTATCTGTGATAGTACGTAGAACGAAACTTAATAATATGACAAAGATTACTAGGAGTCGTATGGATACAATTTAATATAGGAATGAATTAGTATCATATTATCACTTTACATCACTCACAACTTTATTTTCAGAGGTGCAGAAAATTTGGCAAAGTCCGTAATGCCAATAGCAGTGGGAATTGTTCCGTAGTATACATATAGTTATACATTTGAGTCGTTTCTATATAAGGTAGAACGCTCGCGAAGAGACGAACAATTACGAAGGACTTCCTCTTCAAATTGCAATCAAATACTCGTTAGGTTTAACTTATTATAAACTCAACTCAACTTTGACGGCTTTAAAACTATATTATTGTTTGTTTATGGCACTTTTTAAAACAAATGGAAATAAAAACCACAGAACCATACCGCAAAATTGTGTAATTTAGTAATAATATAGAATTGTTACAAATAGCATTTTTTGATATATACCTAAGACCGATCACTTGAGTAGTTTAGGGACAGCTGGGTTGTCCATTATATAAGCAATAAGTGGACAATAACATGCCACCCTTTACTACGATGAATATGAAATTAGCTATAGCTAGAAAAGTCCGTCCACACGGCACTCTTTTGTGATAGTTATTCATCCACTTAGATTATATTATAATTATAATTCTATGTTCATCCATCATTGTTTTAATTTGTTTAGTTTGCTAAACTACCTACCTTCTTACATTTTTAATTATGGGCTTCTCCCACTATATTGTTTCAATTCTCATAAATACTCACTGTCTCTATATTCCTGTTTACTTTATTGTCAAACGTCTGATGATGAGGGTGCAAATCCTTGAACACTATAGTCGCGTAATTTAAAGGTCATTAATGTGGATTATGGACCTGGTCCGACATGTCGGTGCAACCTGGATGCAGTCTGCACAGGACATGGAGGCAGATGGAGGAGGCCTTCGTCCAGGAGTGGACGGGATAGGCTGATGATGATGAAGAAGAAGAAGAATGTGGATTATAAAACTAAATATATAGTCTTTTCATTTCTACCTTAAATATGGCTTCCACCATGTACCGATGGTGAAAAACTTTGAGATTATGAAAACAAAATGGTTTATTGGACCGTCCAAAAGTTCTGCGTTTTTACTCCCTTTCGCTTACGTAAAAATAATTATTATGGCTTCTCAACAAAACATAAAAAGAAGTTTAGGGATTTGATATTTACTTTTCCTGACTTCAAACGAAATTTTTGTACAAAAGAGTTCAAAATGTTCGTTTGACACCTTCTCAGAAAAAGTAAACTACTTTGTCCAGCTTCTTAAGGGCCGTAGAAAGGTTCCCGGAGAAAAACCCATAAGAATATTGCGCAACATGAATAAATCGCAAAAAAAGTCAAAAGACCTTCAGAAATATCCTAAGCGGATAAAAGCCCAAACTTTTTACTTGGATTCCAGTAGATGAATTATTAAAAAAATGTAGACTATTTTATTGTCTATCTCATTTTAGGTCTGCTAATTTATTTGTTTATTTTCGAATCTATGGTAGTTTCTAAAACACTGAAAGAAATCGTATACTAATAGATACAATTAATTTTATTTAAAATATCTAATTAGATTTGAGCTTTTGTCCAAATGTAGTATGAGCGAATTTCTTAAGGGCTTTCGTCTTTTTTGGGATTTATTCGTGTTGAGCAATATTCTTATGGGTTTTTGTCCGGTCGCGGTAGAAAAAATGTACAATGTGAACTAATCTCTTTAAATGCATTCTTCGAACATTCTCGAATCTTCACGATTAGATCATCAGATTTTCACAAAGAAATTAAATTAAAATCAACTCTAGTCACATGCATCCATACAGTTTTTTCACATAGAAAAATAACATAATCATAGGTACTCATAACTTATAAATAGTTCGTAATTCTAAAAAAAATAATATATTAGGCATCTTAAATAACAAAAACCTTTGGTAATACTGGAAACTTAATATAGATACATTTTATCTATAATATAAATAATGTAATTAATTCCTATGTCATTAATAATATGTTGATAATATTCTTAGTTTTTTCACTAGTACACATTGTGACAATGTTTTAAATATTACAAAAATACATCAATTATTATCATTATATAAATATTTTTTCTTTCCTTACATAATTGCACCTTCAAAGTTTCATTATAATCAGGCTTCATCATTTTTTATACTACCTACAAAGCATTAGATTTTGTTTTGTCAAATATACTTAGTAAAGACTCTGTCAATATTATGCGTTATGTATTAATGAGAATTTTGTCAGCTGGAAATGATTTAAGAGAATTCATGGATGATGGCCGCCAGACTGGTGTAGGTGCCCACGATTAACCCAAAGACTCCAAATACGACGACAAACAAATTCTTAATTGACATGATAATACGTTCTTTCTTTGAGATGTGATTCCACCAGATGCATGATTCTATAATAGCTGGGAAGGCCAGGCCAAGAGCAGACAGACACAGGGCTCCGAAGAGGGAAATGAAGAGGTCCAATGCGGGAACGGCGACAGCTAGTAAGACTGAAAAAAATCACAAATTTATAATACGAAACATTAATGATAGAACGTCCAAAGTCCTGCCTTTTTTGGATAATTTTCGCACTGGATAATGCCGAGTCGTAGGCGTCGGAACAGCCATCACTCTTCCTCCCCAAGAGAGTTTACATAAATGCTAAATCATGCGAATGTTGAACACCTCTTGTGTAGGAAGTATTTAAGAAAAACTGTAATATAGAAACATTATGTTTGAAATAATTTGCTTACATGTGACCAGTACAATGCATGTCCTAGTGACGAACTCCAGAAACAGTTTCATGTTGCCGCTAACTTTGAGCCTCTTCACTATGTAGCCGTTCCACACAATGTCGATGGCGACGTAACAGGCCAATCCGTGGGTGATGAAAATAGCAAACGCAAGGGTAAGTTGCACGATCTGAGCAAGCCTGGAAAGAATAAGAAAAAATTGAATAATTCCCACTCGGCTGTTGCCTTAATGTTGTAAAACTTTGAATAGCTATAGTATTTCATTGAATTTATTATATAGGCATAAAGATAGTGGACCGGAATCAGGACTGTGGAGGAGCTGTTTCGCACTGTCCAGGACAGAGAGGCATGCTCCCAAGTGGTCGTCGACGTCGGGGGGACACGACAGGACACATAGGGAAGAAGAAAGTTTAAAACGAAAAAAAATTAAACTAATTTTGAAAGCGCTAAACGGTGATTTATTTGTATTTAGTTTAACCTAATTAAGTAGTTTTGTTGACTTCAGAACTCTTCCATTAGTATTATAAGATACAGGTATTATACCGAAATCACTGAAATAGTTAGATTTACTGGAAAATTTGTAGATAAAAATGCAAAAATCGGTCATTGTTAGTAGTATGTACTATTATTTGCAATGTTGTAAGAAGATTTCTAAATACTGATACGTCAGGCACAATAATTATGGCTTGTATTTAAGCCTCGCGCATCTGAGCCTAATCCTGTGATATCCATGATATCTGGATAGCTGAATTTTTCTCAGTGTCAGACTGATGAGTTCATAAGTCAATCATGAAAGATAATTTGTAGGCTGTTTTGAAAAGTGTTGGCAAGTCTTGCCTCCGCGTATAAAAAAATGTACTGTAATAAAAATGTATGTTACGTACTTATTTATTTTTTTATTGTTGTTTGCATAAAAATCACGACCACGAATAACAGGAAACATGAAATTATTATAAAAAAATAAATAACATCGTTAAAAGTCGAGTGCATTGGATGTCATGTGTTGTATGAATGATAATACATATACTAGTAGTACTAATGTAAATACTAGAGTACCTATAATCTATTACAATATAAACATCATTATATTCAATAATGTTTAACAACATATAATATAAAACGAGTCGAAACAAAATGAAGGTTGTCAAGGTGCGATAATTTAATGTTTGTAATAGTAATGATTGTATACAGGGTGTTTGATTATTGTTTATTGTGTTCAATCAGCGCCACATTGAAATTTCCCCCTTTCTCTAGCTATGATGTATTTATTTATTTATCGTATGGTCAAAAGAAGTATATCACATCCCTCAAAGGAAAAAGTTTGAAGGTTGGACATTGGGCAATGATAAATTTCGCAAGCAAGCTTGGTCGTCAGAAATTAAATTGAACGTTCTTTATATATTCAGTCATGATGTAGGATCAATACATAAATGACTGATCCCAGATAGCATCTCGTCAAAAGTATAAAATTCCTTGTTCATAGGTGGATACAGATACCTTTTGGTTTGGTAGTAGAGGACAGAGATACATCATTCGAAATAGCGTAATTCAATGAAGTTTTTTTTCCTAAACTTATTTTTTTCTTAACGAAAACCCCCTCTAAAGTTGTAACTCGTTATTGAAATAGGTAACTATTTCTTTACACTGTAATTTGATATTTTTTATCATTATTGTTTCTTAAGATTGAAACTAATGAGTTAAATAGGCTAAACACATACTCGAGTAACAAAAAATAATGATAGAACTAAGTAGATACCTTTCCTTAGGATGCTATTGGGGTAAAACTTGAGTATTTTGAGGTTTTTCCATAAAAAGGGAAAATTTCTGATATCTCGAACACCGTGAGACTTCTTGTGATAGTCTGGACTAAATGACCCAAATGACCTCTACTAGGACGCCGTAAGATATCTGTATCCATCTATCAAACACCCTATACACTTGTATTATGAAATGTGCAAATTATATTAATGTAAGTACTCGTAATGTAAATATATTTATAGATCATTATTATATGCAGATGCGTTGAATAAATGTATTTCTTCTAGAACTAATCTAGGAGCTAAATTGTTACATGAAAATTACATAATTCAGTAAAAAGACAGATTTTGCCTACATCAAGCGTAGGAAGACCTCAAGCAAGATGGTCTGACGATGTGAGGCGAATCGCTGGAAGCAAGTGGATGCAGCATGCCCAGGATAGGGATCTGTGGAATGTCAAAGGGTAGGCCTATGTCCAGCATTGGAATTAAAACGGCTGAGAAAGAAGAAGACGAAGAATCGTCGTCGTATTTTTTTCTTTTGAAATGTTATATAGGTCGATAGGGTACTGACAAGTGCAATTTTACACATTTTTCTTGTCTTAGTTTTATTATTGTAAGTTTTTAACTAATCTGTGCAATGTATTATGTAATTAGTAAACATTACCTGCATAATAATTGTATGAATTCGATTCGCAATTATTTAACATTATGTGTGACTATTCAAAATTACTCGTGCCTTGTTTTATGAAATGCAAATTTATGCACCTAATTAACATGTTTAATATATGTAACACTGGTATGCACATGTGAGTGGAAAGGCACCATCCTGATCCCTCACATTTTGTTTTATGGCCAACCTCAAAATAGACGAACCCCACTCAGACGACCAAATATGTGTATCCATTCGACTAATACTAATCCACCAAAGATTAGTAAATTCGATCCAGTAAATTCGACTAATAACTAATTCGACTAACGATCTATTCGACTAATTTCATATACGAGTATTTTACATTATTTCGCACCAAGTTATTTTAGCACCAAGGGGTCAGCGATTACAGAGCGCCTAGGACAGAAAGAATATGGAAGAGGCCTTTATGAAACAGTGGAGAGGAACAGGTTGACAAGATGAAGAAAGTTGAAATTTGGATTCCGCACCCCAAAAAGAAAAAAAGAAAAAAATATGTTAAAGAACAAAACATTAATATTTTACCTTGAAATTTCCACTAATGGCACAGATGTTATTTTGAGAGGTACTAATAGCTTTTGTAAAAGATGTAAATTTTCTACCTGCATGTTAACTTTGATAAACAAACAGAATTAAAAACCGCTTCACAAATTATTGCACTTGTGTGAAACCGGTTTCAAGTTTCGACAGTCTACCATTATGTCATCAAAGTGTATTAATTAAATTGCAGAAATCGCTTCGCCAAACGTGAGAATTATTTGTTTTGAATCAACATGTGTTGTAAAGATATCAAATGTAAAATGTCTTACAGTTCTTCTTCGCTGGGTAGGTTGAGAGTAATGCTACCGGCTGCATCTTCTCCATACTTCATGTATCCAAAAAGTCCCATTCCAACATATAGGATAACAATGGTTACCATACTACGATTCAGTACTCCAGTACTTCCACCGAATGCTTTTGGCGTTTTCATGTCGTTTTCCAAAGGCAGAATCTATAAATTAAACAATAGTTACAATAGAATTAACATAATGGTTCAAATATCCATATTTATTCTAATATGAGTGTGATGACATTGAAAATTAACATGAGAATGAGAAAAAAAATCGACCGTGAATCAATGTCAATATTCTTATTTATTTGTAACTGGCGCGGCTGTGGGTATCTTAAATCGACGTACAACTCCAATCGAGACGATAAACAATTAGCAAATACTCATTATGGGTACACGTTTCCGATGGTCCAACAATATAATAAGACATTTGTGCGAAAAATGGACTAAAATAGCACTTCCTTTTGTGTATTTAAGTAATTGACTATTTCTATTAATTGGCCAAATATTGGAGGAGCAAAAATAGAAAATAATATCTATACTTACAACACCAATAGCTTCTAATGCGAAGAGTACAGTTCCAAAGAACAAAGGATAGTTATACACGCTTCCAACAGGATCCTTTCCCTCAAACGTCACTGGCTCTCTGAAGATGTAGTAGACAATAATACCAAAGCTGACGATTGTAACAATATTGGCGATGGTTGAGAATGGAGCCAAATATTTAAGATTTCTGACCCAGTTAATAAGGATCAATGGTAGAATGATATAAAACATGTAGACTTTCACGTTGGTTTCTTCTCCTGTATAAGTATCCACGACACTCTTGATGTTTTCAGACACGAAGACAACATATACACAGCACGTTCCGATTTGATACACGAGCAAGAAAGCGTTGACGATGACTCTGTAAATAAGGATACATAAAAATATATTTACAAACTCATACATCGTTATCAGGCACTCCTATGATCCTCTGTAAAAGGTTCAAGAATTGACGGCCTTTGAGAAGGGGAAATTGGCTCCCTATTCAACATAAACTGCCTACGGCTTAACCCTGAAGGCAACAGATTCCGTTCATCCAGGTTGAACATATCAAAGCAGCATCAGGTAGGAATGACATAGTAAAATTTCATGGGGTTGGTTCAGGACAGAATAGCCTGAATTGGATTACTATAGGGAGCAGAGGTGATTCTATATGAATATTTGTTGAAACTTAGATGAGCCAATACTTACGCAGCGTATGGAGCAATATGCCGACACCAGCCCGGTCCTTCCAACATGGCATTCTCAGCAACTTCAGTATATGTCATACTGGGAACTTTTCGCCTCTTGCATAATTCATACGAACACCGTATCAAAACATGAATACAGTAGGTGCACAAGAAACCAATGAATATTGTACCAATCACTCCCAATACGTAACCTGAATTCTTGAAGGCATTTGGCATAGCCAGAATACCCGTACCAAGACTGCCCTTGAGAAGATGGAGAAGGGTTTCCGCGTTACTACAATCACAATGAAAAAACATTAGTACAAAGATATAAAGTCTAACATACTTCTATAAAAACGAATTCCTTTTATTGATAACTTACGTGGTTGGATGAGGAACGCTACGCTTAGAGTATGGTTCATATTCCAAATCCCTTGTCACACCATTTTCCACCATTTCCATAGATACGTCATTGTTCAAGTTGGTGATTCCTTCTGTCTTAGACAATCTGAAATTATTTTTTTCTGGTACAATACTGCCTGAAATAAAACCTGCACCAGTTTTTCTAACAACCAAGGATTACTACTAAGATGATCAAGACTCGATAATACCAATTGCTTCATAATGTTGCATGAGTAAAGATGTATGTATTGTATGTCCTTTTATTGCAGTAAGAGTAGAAAACAGATTTTCACAAAGTGGAAAAAAACACACAAATTTAAGTCGCATTAAGATTCTTATGGTTTTCTTTCTAGTTAAACTTAATCGGATTTGTTTTTTGAATGTATATACCTATCTTTATTTGCGCAGGAACATCATGTTTATTTCACAGTAGCACCAAAATAAAAAAAAAAGATTAAGTTTTTGAAACAGTATGCATTCTTTTGGCAAATTGTTAAACAATTATTCTTTATCTAAGAGTTAGCCCGCGTCAATATTCTTCAAGTGGTCGTTTGCCTTTGGCGTCACTTTGTGGAATTCCTCGAGAACCCCTACAAACTTCTTGTCAGAACATTTCTCCACAATATGTTCGACGGTCTTTGACTATGTTTCATTGTATCGGAATGGTTAGACTTGAACTTTCTAAGTATTGATACTTACTCAGCCACAGCTTTCACGTCATCAGCCACGAAAACTGGATTCACTCTTGCACCACCCGACGAATTATTCAAGTACTCGGAGAGACTCTGTAAAAAATAAAAATTGACAATGAAAATCTCGTATAAAATGACAATTTAATGAATTTTTATTGTTCTAGTAGAAATATTGAACAGTTTTTGTGTCAATGTCAACAACAATCAAGCAAAATTTATACATTATTGTCTGCTGATGATAAAACTGTCACAGTTTATTAATGGTTTATGGGTTATATTATTATGCTGAGCAATCATTATTAAATTATATTTTAATCACTGGAATAAATACATTTTAGGTGTTGGAGTTTTTCACAAAGATCCACCTTACGTAGCTCCTAAACATTCAGGATCCTATTTCAGAAACTGGTTGGGGATTTTGAAGTGGAATTTAATTTTATTATGTACTAAGAACTTACGTCCAAAACATTGAAGAAAAATCTCGCGGTCTTAGGTCCTCCACGGGTAGCTAAGGCGCATTAATAGCGACCCTTTCCCCCGCAATTCTAGGCAAATCTTATTAAGAGGTAGGCAGGAGCCCCCCGGCAAACACCACCCCTAAATGACGTTCCTTCAATGTCTATCCAAGGAGGTTACAATTCATTACTTACAAATAAGAGACTTAAATACTAATTACATCTACATATGTACATGGTTGGCACACCTACATATGTACATAGAGTACATGGTTGGCGCAGTTGGTTGAGGCGGCAGTCTCTCGAGCGGAAGCTGCCAGGTTCAAACCCCGGCGATGTATTCCACACTTTGCGAAACAGGCTTTTAGCCTAGTGCAAGGTGTGCAGGAAAGTATTTGGGTTTGTGTATTCAAGCCCAGATACTTAAAAAAAATATGTAAAAAATCCGCCCAAAACAATCAACATTAAAAAAAAAAAGTTTGTTTCCTGAATAACAAATACAACGCAAACTGATGTAGGTATTCCATCAGGCCTACACACCGGTCATGTAAGACCACTATCTTCTGAACTAGTTATATCAATTTTAAACTATCAAGTTGTTGCCTTGTATTTTTTCATGGCACTCGGTCACGGTTAGACGTAGCGCCTAATAGATTTTTTTATCCGCTGATGTTTCTGATTGTCGGTATCCCTGAGTCAATTACAATTATATCCATTAAGAGTATGCATACCGACATTTCAAAACTTTCAAAAAACGGGAGACCTTTTATCTCGACAACCGATACTAAATAATATGCTGTGGAACAAAAATAGGGTAGATGCATTGAACATTTATGTAGGGAATAACCGTAAAATATTTTTTTTGTATCTTATTAATATTTCTCAAAAAAAAAATGAAAAACACCTCTGATCTTTTTTCCGAAAGACTGAAACTCGTTTGCCAAAAGTCGCGGAGTAAAATTTTGTTTTGTACTGATAATAGTCCGAGAGCCTGCTGCTTAAATTATGACGTATCTGTTTTTTGATCGAAATGTGGTATAAATGATAGCTTACCAATAGGGTATTACATCGCACTAGGGTTGCCTATCAAAATTTTGCCGCAACCCCTCCTGCCCCCTCCCGAAAAGGCTCCTCTTCGCGGTTTTTCGCATTTTATAGGAATATGGTAAGGGATAGGAGAAAGTAGTCAATGACAAAAATAATCCTTGCTAAATTCTCTACAAAAAATGGTAAATCGATTTTTTCGTAGGACTAGTAGTTTACCCGTAATGGCCGGTCTAAACAGGATATTTATTGAAAAAAAAAATCTTGATATTTTTCTTTCACATCCTTCCACCCATTATCATTAACATTTTATGGAGAAAAAATTTGGCCTGCGGCACTACATCACTGGTTATTTTATGAAAAACTAAATTTTAAGAATTTTCGTCACTGAATTTTATTGCAATAACTCCGAAATTATTAGATGTATGAAAATAAGTTATAGCTCGTTTTGTAGCTAAGACTATGGTAATTAATTAGTTCTCTGACAATTTTCCTGTAGCTCTTATCAATTTTCAACTAATTTAGTTTAAATACATTTTTTTAGTATTTAAATGAATTTCGGTTTTGGATCGGCCATTGCGGGTAAACTGCTAGTTCTACGAAAAAATTGACTTACCATTTTTTGTAGAGAATTTAGCAAGGATTATTTTTGTCATTGACTACTTTCTCCTATCTCTTACCATATTCCTATAAAATTGCGAAAAACCGCGAAGAGGGACCTTTTTATGGGGGAGGGAGGGGGGGCAGGGGGGTTGCGGCAAGATTTTGATAGGCAACCCTAGTGCGATGTAATACCCTATTGGTAAGCTATCATTTATACCACATTTCGATCAAAAAACAGATACGTCAAAAATTAAGCAGCGGGCTCTTGGACTATAATATTGCATTGAAATCTAGGAATAATCATAAAAGTTTTTTGATAGACGCAAAAGTAACCTCAAAAAATGGGAAAAAACGCTATTTTTACCATTTTATCATGCGATTGTTCACGCGATTTTGAACCTCAATGGCGTGGGAAATGACTGTGACGTCATTATTGGTACCAAGGCCTTAACATACTATGTTCCTACTGAACCATTACAAACCTTGGTTGATTTCATTACAATATGAATAAACCTAGTCTTGAGTCTTAAGATATTCATGTTTTTAGATATAGATAATTATTATATTTGTACGATTATTGATATGATATAACCATTTGCATTTTTAGCTCCTACAAAAACTTGCGGTGAGCATTTAATCTTACTAATGGCAGGTTTTCCCTGACATTTACAATATGAACTTTAAAAACAAACCAATTTACTATTCCTGTTTTGTTTTTATTGCACATTGTATAGAACTGTTCTGATCCATTATAGATTAATTATATTTATAGTGGTGATTCTTCAAGCCTTGCATTTGCTTTTTACTCCTTTTCAGACTAATTAGAGAGAGGTCTGAAATTTTCACCAATAATTGTGTAATAATAATAATACTTGCACAATTTTGGGCGCCGTTTAGCGATAAAATCGCCCCAAGGGCACATTACATTTTTCTTTTCACCATGTAGGATCGTCACAAACAGTAAAAATGATAGATTAAATCACTACATAGGATCGTCACAAGTGTAAACTAGATATCGTTACAAGTTACAATTCTGTAGTACAAGACTTTTAGAGAGACAAAATAGATGTAGTGCGTTTGAGGGGCTACAAGGGTTTTGTTTTTGTGGGGTCGCCTATGAAAAGACATTGGAAAAGATTTTCAGATCGAAAGTCTAATTTTGTTCAGCTCAAGCCGTCGAGAAACACCAAGTGATTGAGTGGATCCCAGTCACCATACATACCTTATTTGGTGTCTCATGAAAGTGTTTCACGAGTATAGAACTCAATTTGTTTAGCATTATTGGTCACAAAATAAAAACGTGAATCAGTTTTTCTACGTTTTACAATTATGTAGTCTCTCAATTAATGTATAGTGTAAGATGGGCAGCTGGACTTACGACCAGCCATCAGTTGGTTTAGGTGATCGCTTTACTCTCGAGAAACGTTCACCATTCAGCCCCTAACACCTGTGTGTATTCTTACACCTTTTCAGAGTATATTATACCTACTCTGAAAAATTCGTACCTTGGGTAGGATTCGAGCCTACACCCCACGACTGTGAGGCAAGGATTCTACCCACTGATTCACAGGCCGTCCCAGCCTAACCGCGAAGAAACTCAATTATAAAGGCCAACAATTGTTAGATGATAACAACGTTGTATATAAACCCAGTCATACTTAGTAAATTTGCTCTTCTCTGTAATTTTTAGTATTAACTTTTTCTTTCATTGTTTCTTGATAATGCTGTCAGTACGATTCCAGCTGGGAACTTCGATTTGAAATAAATGTTTGGATTTTCCTTATACGCAGATAAATTGTTAATGTATTAAACATTAAGTCAACAGTATTGTAAGTCACTATCTAATTATATTAATACTCAATAAATTATAATTATTAATGGGTAACTACCTGTTTCTTGATCGATCAAGAAGCAGAAAAAACCAGTTAGAGCAATTATTATTGTAACATATTGCACCATAATCTTGTAAGAATGCCTACTGGTATCAGTATATGCTTAATAGAATAGGTATTACTATAGATGGATTATTTCTATAAGTGGTGCCTTCTTACAATATTGGTGTTCAACACGAGAACCAACATTTTCGGTGGAAATTCTTCGGTGGAAATACGGCATTTTTTTTTCAAGTTAAGGATGATAGCCGCAAGTGGGGTTGCAAGATTGTTTTGTTGGTAGTCAGCTGATTGACAAATATTGTCAAGGAGCTGTCAAAAGTCCGTAATATTCCCACATTGTATCTTTTACAAGAAAGCTACAATGCTGAAAATATTACAGAGCAGCGCTGGAAAAATCATTTCAAAGGCAAAAGAGTTTTACGAGTTGGATAAAGAAAATAATGCTCCGATAATTCCTTAAAACCACCACCGCATGTTTGAAAAATAATGTTGCCAGTTTATTCTAACAATCCATAAATTGGCAAACATTTTAAACAAGACTTTTAAAATATAATTTGAAAGTAGCGAAAAAATAAAACCATATCTTATTATCACATCAAGCAACACTAAACCAAGTTTTTTCCCGTGAGACTTGATATTTGTAAGTGTTCGCATAACTCCCGCATTTCTCAATAGATTGCTACGAAAATTTAGAATAACATCTGCGATAATATAGGCTATGTCTTAATGTCGCCAGTTTTCGGAGGAAAAGCTTTTCCTAGGAGATGCCATGATGATGAGGGTATCCAAAGGTTGTATGGGGTTGTGTGTGGTATCATATGAAAAAGTGTTGGAAAAGAAATTCAGATCTATGTCACATTTTGTCCAGCCTAAGCCTATAAAGTTTGCCGGGTTGGTTTGTCAAATTTGCCGTTGCGAAGCACGGGTAACGCAGCTAGTTGTAGATAAAAAAAAAACGATTTACGTTCTCAACCATGTGTTACAGTATTAAGTAATTGATGTCAATATTTTAGATATTTTTCAATCAAGTCAATATTTTTAGATAAATCTATACATATTATTATTAGTTCAGGCAATCTACTAGACGGGAGATTGAACCCTGAACGGATCAAGTAGTTATGCTAATTACGACGGACAACCAACGCTCAGGTCAAATCAACCTACCTACCAATCTACAACATCTGATCACGTGACTAGCTGTAGAGTGACAAGTTCATTGTCCAACAAATTACTTGAGACGTAGAGGTGTAAGAAAATTCTTCATTCATCGCAACATGATAAAATTCTAGACGTACGTATACATACGCCTCTCGTAATTTTTCGTGGCGTATTCTGTACTTACCTATAAATTTTCAAAATCAAATTGAAAAGCGTTTGTCAAGCTGTGAACAATTTGAGATGTTTGGAATATGCAGAGAAAATGAACGATGAAAGGATAACAAGGAAGATATTATACCTGGGTAAAAGAAGAAGTGCGAGGAAACGCGGCCGTCCAAGAACCACATGGCTCTACCATGTAGACCATGCAGGGGTGGTAATTTGTAAGCTTTCTCACCCATTACACGCAGATAAAATGTTTATGGAAAATGACCCTTACAGCGATATACATAAGGGCGTTTTTAGTTTGCATTTTATCTGCGTGTTTCGGTTGAGAAAGCTTTAGAAAGTTCCACCCCAGATTCTCAAGGACGGACGTGTTCTAAGTAAAAGGAATTGTAGAGTGTGTATGACAAATTGCATGAATGTCACGGAAGCACGAAGTTTGTGTAGGGATAGGAAAGTCTGGCGATCTGTTCTCTCTGCCTACCCCGCAAGGGACAAGGGGATAGAAGTGAAGCTCAAATTCTTTTATTGAATTACAATTATTGCACGTTTAGCGATTTTAATGAAATAAAAAATTTAATATCTATACAGTAACTGTATTATAGAAAATTCAAAAGAAAATGAAAATATAAAAAAAAAATACCTATTCTGAGCAAGACAAATTTTATGAGATTTGTCATTTTTTGTAAAGCTTATTTTCTTCATCCGTAAAAAACTGGATATTTGAAATTTATTGTGACAACAAGAATTATAATTTCTCACTCATTTACAGCGTAAAATTATGTCTGAAAATAAATATTTTTCGGGTAAATTTTCAATTTCCTTCGTGGTATCCTTTTGACAAAAGTGTCGGCGCACAGTGGGTGATTTCGGTACAATGATGAAAATATAATTTTGAAACGCTTTAATAATTTTCTAAGAGTATATACCTATTATCAATATGCGTCTTAAAATGGTAAAGTTCTCGGAAATTATTTCTAAGAAATGTCTCAACAAAGAGGGACGTTTTCTAATAAAATAATGAAGCATTATTTATAGAAATTATTGTAGAAAATACAAAATAAAACGACCTAACTCGCACCGCTCTGTGAAATGTGAAATAAATCCTATGTTAAGGTGGATTTAGGTCTGTTTTTCTGAACTATTGTTAAGTCGGTTATAAGATTTTTCTTTTAAATGTAAAATATCAGAGATAGAAAGTAATACGCAATCCAATACTTGTAGAATGTAGGTGGCATATGTTTTGATTCTATGTCTTTTCTATTATCTACAATAATGGGTGTCTGTAAACAGGAAGAATCTTGGACAATTGCGTCTCAAATAATGAGACAGGAAAACAAATTTATGGATCAGAGAGATGATTATCTGTTTCACAGAGTTTTCAGGGAGATATTGAGCTGGGCTGGTTGTTGCTGTGGCCAGGAAAAAATATTCTAGAATAGCAATTCTTAGAACAATAAAAAAAAACAAATAGTTGTCTCAACAGATATACAGCAAAGGATGGACTTTCCATCAGGTTTATGACTGATCGTCGGCTGGCCTAATGTGATCACTTTACACTTAAATAACATTCACCAATTCCAGTCCATCTATCTGCTGCAGCCAGGAATCGAACGCAAACCTCCACAACCTGACAAGCCGACGATCAGTCATAATAAGCCTGAAGGTAAGTTCATCCTTTGCTGTATATCTGTTGAGACAACTATTTGTTAAATTCAACTACGACATGTAGAGAATTCCGATGTTCTTTAAAAAAATCTGATAAAAAAAAATTTGTAAGATTCAAGAAATGTGGTCAGATGACATAAGACGAAGAAAGCTTATTTTCAACACTGGATTAGTTACATGCAGGTTGAAGACTAACTGATAAGAACGTTCTTAAATAGTTATTGTCGGTTGGCTTTGCTGACCAGAAAATTCGAAGGTTTGTTGTTATTCTTTTTGAAATCAATTGCAGAATTCTAGGAAGTTAAAGACGTCATAAGAATATCTTGCAGACTATTAACAAAAACCGCAAGAACGCAAACAACGAACATGGTGCCGTCAAAATAAAAAAAACCCAAACAAGCCTTTATAAAATTCTTAATGTAAGAGTATATTAACTGTCATTATTAATTTAGGAAACAGGTTTAATCTAATGCGGTTAGTTTGGAGTTCGTCAACGTTTACTGATAGTTTGATGAATAAATAAATACAATACATATTTAGTTAAGACCGATGGAGGCTCTGGAAGAATAACAGAAGTGTTGGAAGACCTAACAAAAGGTGGTCTAACGAAATTTCTCATAAGCCGGCAGAACCTGGATGTGCAGGGGGGCAAAGCAGAGACGAGTGGAAGAGGCCTACATCCAGCAATGGAGGGAGGAAGACTGAAGAAAATTTTGCGGACGTATATCAATGAGATGGTCCGACCAGGTGACTGATAGATGCTATTAGGATGATGTTTGTGGAAACCATACGGTGAATGAAAGACGGAACAGCGTGGGCCAGACTTTTAAAGGAAGTGCTATATGAAGGTCACGATCCTCAGCATTGAGGAAACGATTGTGAAGAAGAAAATGATTTGAGAGGTCTAAAATTAAAGAGTTCTCTCATATTGTTAAATTCCGTATGCTAGAAATCTGATGGAAGCGATAAAAAGCATCGAAGACTACCGTTGTGAGTCTTGTTGAGCTCTCTGTGTTCCCATTAGGAACGTTGAAAGATCGTGATTACTTACTTAGTTATTATTAATGGAGTTGAGCAACCTTTTTGTAACAATAATGAACTGCGCCACATTATGTCGAGCTGAAGAGAGCTGCGGGAGACAGAGAAGAGTGGAGATCAAGGAATTTGCTGAAAACCAATCCGCAGGATTGAAACTGGAGAAGAAGAGTGGGTATAAAAATATACTATATTGTCCGTTACGTAAGGACAAAGATGTGGTTTATAGTATTTTAGATTGCGCGAATTTACTGGGTCGTCGTAGAGGATTTAAAAATAGAATCAAAACAACAATACGTAGGTATCTACCCATTATAATTAGCACGTATTATAGGCATGCAGTCACGAGCTAAAATTTCAAAACATGAAAACCTGTTGTTTGTATACCTTCTCATATATTCATACATAATTACATATAATCTAAATACTTTAGTGTCAATAGTACATATAAAAACTTAGCAAAATAATCCTTCACAAGTAAAAATTCAGCTCCTCGATTGGATCTAGAACGGTTCTTAAACGGATCTAGAAGCTAAATCTAGAACCGTCCTAGAACCAATATAGGAGCTAAATTGTTACTTTTATTTATTTATTTACATCAACGGCGTGAGCCTTTTACACAACTTATGATACAAAAACAAGTAAACAATATTCACATTAATTAAAATTAACAATAACAAAGTTATGAAAGAAAGAAATAATAATAATAAACATTACATACTTGTACATTACATATGCACACATACATGCAGAAAAAAGTTAAACAAGATAATAAGAACAAAATTCTAGGCATAATGTTCCCTCAGCCCCGTAAAAAAAGCATTCATTCCTCGCTTCAGTGCAGGAACCTGCACATCACACACGTCAAATCTGTTGGCATGTTCGTTAGCAAGTCTCTGTATCCTAATTAATGGCGAATTGAGCCCATAGGACGTGCTAGACGACTTGCAATAAAAAGGAAGAAAATGTCTGGTATTCCTGCTGGGCACATGAAAGTTTACATTTTCCAGTAGCTCAGGACAGTCCACCCCGCAGTGAACGATCTTGCAAAGGTATAACATGTCCAACATAAGTCTTCTCTCAGATAGCTTTAGGAAGTTAATTTTATTCAGAAGGAAGTCATAATTTAGTTCTTCGCGAGGTATACCCAGTCTAAAGTTTATATATCTTAGAAATTTGTTTGTTTGGGAATTACCCGGTAAAAATAAACACCTTTCAAAAGGTCTGGTGGAATTTTCTTTTGTTATGGTGCTGTGTATTTAGGACTTCACTGTAAGATCCAAATTTGATATCTCAGGCAACTCCTGCACACTTGAAAACAAAAAAATAAATTCTTTTAGTACCTCAATTATGTTTTACGAAATCCTGATGAGGATCGAGTACCCGTACCTTAGATCTCGACAACCTTACTAAATATACTTTGGAAAAAATAGAGTAGATACATTGAACCTTTATCTAGGGAATGACAGTAAAAAATAATTTACATGTTGTATAGATTTCTAAAAAAAAAACATTTTTTCGAAAGACAGCAACTCGTCTCACGAAAGTGCTGATACTTTTTTTTTGTATTGATAATATGCATTAAAATCTAGGGAATGACCGTTAAAGTTTTTTGGTTGAAACGAAATTAACCCCAAAAGTACAATAAAAAACGCAATTTTTTACATTATATCATGCGATTTTGAACCCTTTGCTTAAAATAACTGTGACGTCATAGTTGGGATTGTTAAAACAAAATTATTTGGTGCTTTTGCAAGTAAATATGTATATTTATGATGTTGTGTTATTGTTTCACAGTACCCAATTGAAAGTGAAACACTTATGCAACAAACTATGATGTTTTTATTTATAATACTGAACCTACACTCGTTTTTAAAAGATTAATCTTAATCGTTGAACATTCTAATAACTCTCTAATTTTAATTAAATGCGATCTTATAATAGAAAATATTCCATCTGACATATGCTTCAAACGTAGAGAAACTTTTTGCAATGAAACTCGTTTCTCCTGCTGTTTTTTTTACAATCTTTTAAATTAATAAATATGTATGAGGCTATATAGCAGAATGAATCGTCATTTTTTGCAAGAGTTCAATTCTGACAGCAAATTTGTTCCAGTCGTATAAATTGTATGTGTAGGTGTTTTGCAATATGCGAATGTTTGCAACACATTGAATACATTTATCGTTATTTGTTCATTAATTTGTTTGAAATCTATACAAGATATAAAATGATCTTTTATTACGGTTTATGTTTCCATCTTTGGACAAGGACACCGAGGGAACGTAAGTTAAGGGTGGGGTTCGTCGGGGGGTTCCCTTCTGCCTATCCCTGAGCCCATGGGTAAAGAGGGCGCTACATGCGCCTGTGCTACCCGGGGATGCGGAGGGCCTTAAGCCCGTGGAAGTCCTTTAATGTTCGGTCATTTAATAGATTAAGGTTCAATGTATCTACTGTATTTTTTCCATCATATTTAGTAAGGTTATCGAGATCTACTAAGGTCTCCCGTTTTTATATATATTTTTTTGAAACGTTAATGCTTACTCTTAAGGGCTTAGTACCAAGAATGACATCACAGTCATTTCCCAGAGCATTAAGTTTCAAAATCGCGTGAACAATCACATGATGAACTGGTAAAAATACAGTTTTTCCAATTTTTTGGGGTTAATTTTGCGTCTATCAAAAAACTTTTACGGTTATTTCCTCGATTTCAATGCATATTATCAGTACAAAAAAAAAATACTCTGCGACTTTCGGGAAACGAGTTTCCGTTTTCGGAAAAAAGATCAGAGGTGTTTTCACAATTTTTTTTGAGAAATCTATGGCGAAAATGTGGCGTGAAAACCAAGAAAAATGGACTAGAAAAGTCTCCGAATGGACACCTAGAAAAGACTCAAAAAGGAAAAGAGGCAGGCCCAATAAGAGATGGTCTGATGATATGAAGAAAATGGCGGGATCACTGTGGCCGAGGCTCACGAGGGAAAGAGATGAATGGAGACAGATGGGGGGAGACCTATGCGGCTTCAGGCTGCGCCGACGAACCTAACCAAATGTATTAGAATTTAGCAACTAATTAAACACATTATTGTCGGAAAAATGGTTAATAAATAAATAAAAAATACAAGATATAAAAAATCTTTTACGGTCATTTACTAGATAAAGGTTCAATGTATCTACTGTATTTTTTTCCATAGTATATTAAGTAAGGTTGTCGAGATCTACTAATATTAATTTATATATTTTTTTGAAACGTCAGCCTACTATTAAAGCCAGGTATTTAATTCATGTGATACAATATAAATACTAGTTTTAATGTTCCCATGATAAGGAAAATAGTTCGTCACGCTGATAAGTACGACACATTTTTAACAGCATTGATAATAAAGGTAATTTCTTGCAAATTACTTGTATTATATATTAATGTTAACAGACACTATTTACAATGAGGTTGTGCAAGTTTACGAGGCAGCAGGCTTGCCACTACATTTGTCAGTATTACCATATATTATCATTCACGATAGATACATAAACTCATCAACCTAATACTGGGAAACATTCAGCTATCCAGACATCATGGATGCACGGGAAGGGGTTTACGGTAAGTTCGTCTAAAATCAATTGGTCTAAAATCATTTCGTCCAAAATCAATTCTTCTAATTATCAATTCGTCTAATTATCAATTCGTCTAATTATCAATTCGTCTAAAATCAATTCGGCCAAAATCAATTTGCCTAACGATGTTTTCGTCGATTTTAGACGAATTGATTTTAGACAGATTGATTTTAGACGAATTGATATTAGACGAATTGATTTTAGACTAATTGATTTTAGACAAATTGATTTTAAACCAATTGATTTTAGACGAACTTACCGGACACCACGGGAAGGTATGGCAAGAAAGTCTTCTCTTTCGGTTAGTCCTCTTCTCTCAACTGCTGGGTGTAAAAACCTCTTCCATTTGACTCGGTTCCTCGAAGATTTTCCCATATTTTCAATTTTTCGTCTATTGCCTATTCTTCAATAATTCATATCCTTGATTGAGAAACCTCTGACGTTTCCTGTATAATATTAATTGTAATTATGTAGATACCCTTATATCCTTATAAAATATATAAATATAAAAAGTATAGACCATGGGCCTCGGCAGTCTCGGAGCTAGGGGGGGGGAATTTAAAATAAATAAATGATATAGCATGAAAAACGCGTAATTTTTTTGTGAGACATGGTGAAGAAGGTTATGATGTGGTTTGGTTAATTTGAAAATGTACATAATAATTTGCACAACAATATGTAAGAAAAATGTATTTTGTTTTTATAAAAAATAATAAAAAAATAGCGCCGAAGGTTTTTACGAAATAATTGTATTTTGATGGATTTTCATACTAATTTGAGAAAGTTTACGACACGATGAGAAAATGTGTGGTAATAATGTGATTTTTTGTGAGGTTTTATCATTTAGCATGAACAAATATATACCTATTCTATTCTATGGGCGACGCCCATGCTATAGACAAATCTACCTTATTGGTTCAGCTCGGAAAACTTTATCGTATCTTCAAATAATGGCGATGTTTTTATATTGATTAATGATTAGGATAATTTAATTCAATAAGTATCTAATGACTGTTAAGACAAATATATTAATCTATATAGGACGGACATCATCATGTATGAGTACGCAGAACAATAGACGCACTTAGATTGATTGTTACTTGGTCAAGTCAAGATGATACGAGGTGCGATTACTAATAATGAATTAGTAAATGAATGACTAACAATACTAACTCGGAGAAATAATGACCCAGATTATACACCGTGTTAAAGTAATCATTGTAAATGAATCAATATTTAATTATTTATTGTTGAAGGCCGTACCAAATAATGGAAAGATATTCACAATTTGTATGAATTTATAATTTAGAATTATGTATTATGCATTTGCAAATTTATGGTATAACAAGCTCTGGCAAACATGCGTCACACAAAGTGAGACTTCGACGAAAATTTTTAGCCACCCATGAACACGTCGCTGCTTTCAATTTACATATTATATATTCATAGAACTTGCATTTATGTAAAATTTCTCGAGGGGTGATAGAGGGTGAAAAAATATTAAAAAAGGTTGAAAGACGCGTGACCAAAAATCCACCATTTAAAATATTAAGGAGTTTGAAAATTTTCCGTTTAGTTTGCTGAAAAATATCCCACAAACAGCTGACGCGATTTTGATAAAATAAAACAAAAATCATAGTAAACATTTAAGGTTTTCTACAATGATCTTAGTTTTTGACATTCGCCTTTATAGCAAAATTTTTATTAGCATGAACATTTTTTCCAATAATCACAAATTTTCTAAAAAAAATATAGTCACATAATGTGCTCATTTTGTACATTATACAATGAAACCTTAACGTCATGCATTCATTAAACTTTTTTTCATATTTTTTCATTCTTTATCACCGTCAAGAGATTTTACGTACGGAACGAAACATGTGTATATAGTAATGTGTGATAGTTGTACAATGTACACCCACCATGTGAGATATTTTATGCCAAATTTCATAGATAAGTATCTAATTAGATTTTCATCTAAACGTATTGACACTTTAGAAAATCATTTGACATATTGTTCAAGCGAAAATGTTTCTGACAATTTATTCTTTATCTATGACGGAATCGTTGTATGAATAACGATACATGACAGGGATCTGTACGAGTATATAGAAATTTGGATTAAATCAACAGCTGATATAATTTCAAGGCCGTGAATAATACAATACTTATTTACTTTTATATCATATTATGCAATAAATTAATTATTAAACAAATAAACCTAATTCAAATAAATACAATAACTCAGTCATTGTAGGAAATCAATGTATGGGCAAGTCGGTAAAATTGATAACAGATGGGACTCTGTGCAGGATGATACCTTAGGATAGGATGTTTCAGAATATCAGGCGTCCCCCCCCCCCGCCACACCTGACGCGTCGTCCTCTCGCCCCCCCCCGAATAGGTCCCCCTACGTGGTTTTCCTCAATTAATCAAAAAAATGTAACAGATAGAAGAAAATAGTCTGTGTGGCGGGGGGACGCCTGATATTCTGAAACACCCCATCCTAAGGTATCATCCTGCATAGAGTCCCGTCTGTTATTAATTTTGCCGATTCCTTAATTGTATATATTTTAGGCCTTAATTGTATATATTTTAATATTATCATTCATCAATATGGATATAGAGACAGACCGTGAGCCATGTTTGGTTGGAGGGCAGTCCCATGGAGGAAACCCGAAAGATTTCTCGACACTCATTGAATCGGCGACTGATTATTTTTAAATTCCGACAATCAAATGAGCTATTATTGTAAATTAATGTTACGAGTATATTATAATTGATGTGATGTACAATATAAAAATACATACAAACATAAAATAAAAAAAATAATAGGAGGATGGGATGAAGAACAAGGAAGGAATCAAGGGAGTTGAGAGCTGGATGGATTATTCACGGAAAGATAATCTTCAGTTTACTCTTACGAAGAGAATAGTTGGAGGTGGTCTGATTCTTATATGAAGTGGAAGATTATTCCATTATCTAGCCGAAAGAAGAGGTGAAGAATGATGTGTGATTTGACGGTATAGGAATTCTCGTGGTAAATATTCGTAAGCAGAACTTTGTAAGATGAGATTGTTACGACGCAACAAGAAGATGATAAAAAGACATATAATGTAACTGGATGTCAATTGATCCACATCGACCTAGAAGCCTGGGGGACCGAAGCTGCGATGAATTGGAGAAGATGGGGGGGTGGTTGCAATGGGTGGATGCGGACTGTTAAATACTGGGCGTGAGTAATTGGAAAGTGCAGCGATAGATAAAGGGATAGACCTTGGAGGAAGCTAAGACCCACCCAGGGTTGTAACGCTGAAGACGACGAGTTACATAGACATAACGGAAGCAACAAGTTTAGTTACATGCCACTACTAACCCGCGAAATTCACGGAGGGTTGGTTAAATAAAAAAAATAATCCACACATACTTAGTACCTACTAACATTCTTTGAAATGAATCTGTGTTTATCTCAATAAACCCAAATACATCTTTGTATACTTCACAGTAAGCATGAAAAGCTTGTATCGTACCTCCGATCTTATTCGCGGAGATTTTTTTTGTATTAATAATATGCAGTAAAAGTTTTTCGATTGAAGCGAAATTAACCCCAAAAAATGAAAAAAAAAAACGCTATTTTTACCATTTATTATACGATTGTACATGCGATTTTTAACCTTAATGCCATGGAAAATTACTGTGACGTCATAGTTGGGTCGCGAGGCTTAAATATGTTAATTTTTGTTAAATAACCATTTGTACTACTCCGCCCTTCAAATTTCCCTACACATTGGAACAACTTAGCAAGAATTGCCACGGTCCTGCGTTACATTCATGCTCGGTCATGATGAGAGTTATGTAATTGATAGCGTAGTCTGAGATTCTGTTCTTTAATGTACTGGTAATTAAAGAGGGATTCTTTAGTATTTAGCATTCTCGTTGTTAGCAACACTGTATTAAGAGAAATCTGAGAATCTACGCAATGAATCAACAGGGAGGGTGGCTTTCAGGTGATTACTATTATCATTAAAAATAAACGTAACATAATTGAGATCCTATTACAGAACGTATGCTTACAATAACGCAACTTTATTTATTTTATTATTTACAATATATACCGGGAGATAGAGTAAGAAACGAAACAATATAGCAACAAACAGGAGTAACAGATATTGCGCAGCGTATCGCATCTCTCAAATGGCAGTGGGCAGGTCACATGGCTAATAGAGATCCAGACGATAAATGGTCGAATAGGGTCTTAACCTGGATACCCAGAACGACTACCAGGAGTGTAGGAAGACCACCACTACGATGGAGAGACGACCTAGTCAAATACTTGGGTGCCAACTGGATCTAGAGAGCCCAAGATAGAGCGGCGTGGAAGGAGATGGAGGAGGCCTCCGTCCAGACGGGAGTAGTCTGACGAAGAAGTATTACCGGGAATGTATAAAACTTTGAGAGGATAGCGGCGCAAAGGTGGATATGGGCGGGACACATTGCAAGAATGGAGGACAATACATAAGGAGACCGCTGGAGTCGAGATAAAAGACCACAAGGGCGACCACCTACCAGATGACATAAAGAGGTTCGCCGGACTCCCATGGATGGGAATCGCACAGGAGAAGAGGGGAGGCCTGTGTCCTGCAGTGGGCAAACGCGAGCTGATGTTGTTGATAAAACTTAGGAATCGTACACGAGCAGGAGCAGGTACATGATAAAAAGCCCTTCAGAAATATGCTCAAAACGGATAAATGTTCAGACTTTCTAGTTGTTTCCAGCTCATAACTGGTTGAAAAGTAGAAATCGTGATATGGCAACAAACTCCGCTAGAGTGATTTAATTATATAACAATATAAATACCTAATAATACCTATATTGTATTGTGGACTCAACAGGGGACGCAATGACAGTGAAATGTCTAGAGAGTTTCTCAAATATTTAGAAAATTTTCCCTTAGGCCGGGTTACCTGTAACTGAGCAGGAGCCCGTATCAAGGTAGACTGAAGCAGTTTTGAACACCCTGTTTACATACATATGTACAGTTATGTTTAGTTCCATATAGTCGAGATTTTATTACTTAAAGGATAAGTATTGTGTTTCATGTCGAGTTTATGTTTTGGGTGGTGGGTAGCAATGGTGGTAGAGACTTTTCTATACAACATTGTATGAAGCAGTAACGTTCTACCTTCATCTGGCACTTCGTCTGTGTAATATTATTGCCGGCTGCAATCTCAGCAAATATAATAAAAAGAACAATACAGATTCAAGCAGAAGTTCATTTCTTTGACAGGCAAGACGGTTTATAAATGCAATTTAATATCACACAGTATTATCATAATATTATTGACAATGAAAAGGCGGAGAAGTTTCCACCATGAATTTATTATTCTACCTTATGGAATATTATACAATTGACAGAGAAATTTACACTACGATAGATGCACGTGTTGTTTAAGCTCTACAATGTAGTTTGTCCTCTAGGTTAAGATGTAGTAAGGTCCTAATTTTTTACACAAAGAGCTATGGAACGACAAATGTTAGAAATAAGTCTGAGAAATAGATTTAGAAACGAAGAAATCAGACGCCGAACAAAGTTACTGACATAGCAGACCGTATCGCTTGGTTAAAATGGCAATGGGTGGGCCACGTTGCGAGACAGGGAAATGAAAGATGGGCACTCAGAATCCTAACATGGCGACCATGGGAGAACAGAAGACCTGTGGGACGACCCCAAAAGTGATGGGTAGATGATATAGTCTCAGTCGCAGGAAGAAACTGGGTGAGCAAAGCTCAAAGTAGAAAAAAATGGAAAACGTTAGAAGAGACCTATATCCAGCAGTGGAGGGATGGCTGAACAACAAGAAGAAGAAGGTCCTAGATTATAAGAAATGTAGTACCGTGTGCTCGTGCACAGGATTCAGAATTGTGGGGGAGTTGTTTCGTACTGCCCAGGACGGAGAGGTTTTCTCCCAAATGATCGTCAATGTCAGGGGAACCTGACAGGACACGTAAAGAAGAAGAAAAATAATCACTATATGTGAATGATTCTGTATAATAACATAGGTGTATTAAATAATCTAATGTCAGGTACCTTGTGGAGGTACTCGTAATGTTAGATTGAATTATTAAAATAATGATATTCATCCAAGTGCAACGGCTATGTAACGTAGTAGATTAGTTTTGACATACTCACAGTATGAAATATTCTTTGTATTATTATAGACTTATTCTCTGAACGTAGTAGGTATTTCGCTTTGTTTAAATTATTGGCGACCTGGTTGTGTCCGTAGACTAGAATCTTATTCGCCGAGAAATGATTCTAAGAAGTATGACGTAGTTATCCTTGATTCTAATACATTACAACCGAGAGCAACCTTCACTACGCGTACACATTTAGCTAAGTTTCCTCAAACAAGTAGCGAAGTAATTTCAAACTAAATGTATACCTTACCAACGATGCAAAAACACTATTTATTTATAGCTAGCTATTTGTATAGCTAAACTTGTAGGTAATTGTTTTGTAATTAGGCATCCATACAGAGAAATATATGATCTATACATATAAAGTAAAGCCTGATTTGTGTTCGCATAACTCCCGCATATTCCGGTGGATTGCTACGAAAATTTAGAGTAACATTTGTGATAATATAGACTGTGTCCTAACGTCGCTGGTTTTTGGAGAAAAAGCTTTTCCTAGGAGATGCCATGATGATGAGGGAATCCAAGGGTTGTGTGGGGTCGTGTGTGGTATCTTATGAAAGGCCGATGGAAAAGAAATTTAGATCTTAAATCACATTTTGTCCAGCTCAAGCCCATAAAGAATGCCAGGTTGGATTGTTAAATTTGCCTTTGCGAAGTACGGGTTACTCAACTAGTATTTTATATATCTGAGTAACTAACAACGGGTGTTTTTCTGTGCGTTTTATTAATGTTCTAATCTCGGGTTTTTTGCTCTTTACGAGTATTTATATAAAACCCGGGTTTGACGTGAGGATTGCTTGTTTCCTATTCTGTCCCTAAGATTCACTGGTACATACGCCTTTTACACAATGTTGTACGTACATTTCAATTCAAGGACTGTTTTATTTCCTAAGAAGTACGCATTTCACAGGCAGTCCAACAGAATGTACTTTGTTCAATACTGATTTTTCCGGTACGGTATTTGATTTGGTTCAGCCAGCTCTAATATCCGAGGCTCTGGGCAATTGTAGAGATCATAGAAATACGAATGAAGAAGGACGAATCAGGGTTGAGTGCAGAGGAAATGAGGTGGTCAAGAAAAATGTGTGGAAAACCTTGAGAGATAAGATAAGGAACCAGGTTATTCGGGAAATGAGTGACTGCATCATGACTGGTGTTGTGACGAGAATGAAAGTGAATAAACTAATGTGGTTTGGGCATGTTAAAGGAATGAAGGATGACAAAAAAAAAATATTTGAGTTAGCGAAGAGGTGTAAGGAATCGCGGCCGCCCGAGACTGACTTGATCCGATCATGTCGACCAGATCCTCAAGAATGGACGCGTTTTGCGTAAAAGCAATCGGAGAGCTTACATTTCGTTTCACCTTACTTGTCTATAGAATTACTATGCAGCCAGTGGCCAAGTTATTTGAAACCAGGAGTATATGATGAATTCTATGAATGTCACGGAGGCTAGAGTGTATGTAACGTACATTTTACATATAAATACTAGGTGGATAGATGTAGATGGTGGATAACACAATTCGCAAACTCGATTACGTTATGAAATTATATGTAGTTCCTAACTTTATGGTTTCTATAGCACAATCATGAATGACAGTACAATGAATCGACACATGAGTGTAGTCAATAATTTAATAATATTATATGTATGGACGTATAATATATTATTAATGTTGGTACATGTGTACTAGACGAGGGGTCGAGAAACTTTTAGTATCGTAGTCCCTCACAAAGTAGCAATGTCACTCCGCGTGCCAACAGATGCCAAGGTCAGTCAAGATTAAGGTCAATACCAATTTCTACTTGAGGAAAATACCGACCGATCGTTTAAATATATATTGATCTATGGTATTGTACAGTAGATAGAGTTTCCAGTGAAAGCGTAAAGAAAGAATGAAAAATATATTTTTAAAATCTTGGAGCACCGCTGCTAAGAATCATGCATCCTGATGCAATGGGAAGGGATAATATTCGTTATACTAAACCGTTCTGAGTGGCAAACTTTATATGCATTAGAAGTCGTTAAAAAGTTGTAAGACAGGCTAAACTGATAACTGTTGTTTCAATAGGGTCCTATTTATTAGAAATCTTGTTCTTCTGCAGGCTCTCCAGACTTCTCCAGATCAATTTCTGGACACAGCTCTCCCCTTTGGTCCTCCACAGTTCCCTGTCCTGGGTACACTGCATCCATCTCCCTCCGGCACATTTCCCAAGATCATCAGACCACCTTCTACTGACGCTTCTTCGGCTTGTTCTTGGTCGCCACTCCAATATCTTTTTGTTGAGGAAAGCTCTTCCGGTGAATCTTAAGCCCTCCTTTAGAAAAAAATGTTTTTGCGTAAAAGACTGGATGGCATAGGAGCTGAATCTCCTGAAACATCCAGGGGTGGAGGTGGGTTGATCCTTTTGTCCATCGGGAGTCTTGGCATCTGGCAAAATTATCTATATATTAATAATTAAATTATCACATGGAAATCAATCGTTATATTAAGGGCATGGCACCAGGAATGACGTCACAGTCTTTTCCCACGGCAAGGTTAAATCGCATGACAATCGCACGATAAAATGGTAAAAATAGCGTTTTTTTCCATTTTTTAGGGTTAATTTTGCGTCTATCAAAAAACTTTTACGGTTATTCCCTAGATTTTAATGCATATTATCAGTACAAGAAAAAAAAATTACTTCGCGACTTTCGGGAAACGAGTTTCCGTCTTTCGGAAAAAAGGTCAGAGCTGTTTTTAAAATTTTATTTTATGAAATCTATACAAGATATAAAAAATCTTTTACGGTTATTCCCTAGATAAAGGTTCATTGCATCTACCCTATTTTGTTCCAAAGCAAATTTAGTAACGGTTGTCGAGATATAAGGTCTCCCGTTTTTAGAAATTTTTGAAATGTCGGTATGCACACTCTTAATATGTACATAGTTAGTTATAGGTACTTAACATTTTAATTGCATTATGTCGTGCCGTTGGTTGTCGATGCCTTCACTAGACTAAATAATTATGCAATCACTACACATAATCACGCCAACTGGCACTGAGCTATTGGACTTTAAATAATATTTTTAATTCGACATATAAAGAAAAACATATATAATTTTTACGTTAGCGATCATACAACGGAGTTTTAAAGTAAAATAATTTTGAGAATTAAGGGGCGGTATGCACTGAGCACAAATCGTTCTGTTATCGCCTACAAAATATTTTGTTTTTTTTTAAATGAATCTGGGTTTATCGAAATAAACCCAAATACACCTTTGCACACTTCACATGAAGCTTGAAAAGCTCGTGTCGTGAAGTGGAGTAGGTCGGCATCGGGGATCGAACCCGCACCCACTGGATTAACAGTCGAGCGCGTTACCAACCAGGCTACCGACCACCTCACCTTGTTTTTGAAGTCATTGTGTAAGAACTCGCCACACAACTATGACGTCACGCTCATTTTCTGCGGCATTAAGGTTCAAAATTTTAATTGTTAATTTATGTTATTTGTTGTTGTGACTGTTTGATTCCGATAAGAAAATGAAAATAAAAATAAAATTCTATCTATCTATACCCTCACGCCACATCCCTTGCAGGGTAGGCAGAGAGGACAGAGCGCCAGACAGCCCTATCCTTACACACCTGGATCATTTCGACCAGATCCTCAAGGATATGGACGCGCTTTGAGTAAAAGGAATCGGAGAGCGTGTACGACAAATTGCATGAATGTAACGGAGTTTAGGAGTGTGTGTAAGGATAGGGCTGTCTGGAGCTCTGCCCTTTCTGCCCACCCTGCAAGTGACGTGGCGTGAAGGTATAGATAGACAGATTATTAATTACTAACATCTAAGATTTCTATATACCTACACATTTTAAAATGTGTAGGTATATAGAAATGTTAGATAAATATCGCCTACTTAAAAAATATATTGTAATAAGTTTAAACTTATTACAATTTTTTTTTCAAACAACCCTCCAACGTGAGGTCTTCTCACAACCCTCCAACGTGAGGAGGCCTCGTGTATTGGACCCTAAATCAATTGGCAACAAACAAATATAAATCATGTACCTACATGAAAAGAAATCTGTTAATTTATTTGAAAAGACTTTGTATATACTTCAAAGGAAGCTGTCGGGCTTCCCTGACGTTAAAGGGAAAGTTATTAAATAATTTTGAACCTTTATAAAAAGTTTTTGGTTGTAAACCCGCCCTTTGACGTATTATATTATGTAATTAATAAATATTTTTTTAAGTAATTTTTCAGTTGTCGCCAATCTAGGTTTCTGGGGTCGAAATCGATCATAAATTCTCATTAGATAATCATGAATATTGGCCGAAAAATGCATTGTTTTTTTTTATTTCGCACTTTCACTGTAAACTGTTTTTATAATTATGACACCATAGCGTTAAAAAGCGTGGGACAAAAAGAGAAGAGTTGGTCGGCCACAGAAGAGATGAGCCGACGATATTGTCCCAGTCGCGGGTAGAAGATGGACTCGCAAAGCTCAAGATAGAGGAAAATGGAAGCAGATAGAAGAGGCCTATATCCAGCAGTTGAGAGATGGCTGAAGGAAGAAGAAGAAGCTTTAAAAAAGGCAAGGGAAGAGGTGGTATACAACGCACAAAACTGGGGTAAAGTGGAAGGATTTCTGTATACTCTCGAAGGATGGATTTGTTTGGTATACTAGTGTATTGCTGTTGAGTATTTGTCATATGTAGAGACATGAACCGATATATACGCAAGTATTATTAATTTCATCCGTCTTGGCCACCGTGCCGACGTTACCTGCAAGTGGAGTTTAAGATTGTATCGTTGGTAGCCTTGATTGTCGAATCTTGTCATGAGAGCTGTCAAAGGTTCGCAATATTCTCACATTGTATCTTTTACAAGTAACCTACAATGCCGAAAATATTGCAGAGTAGCGCTAGAGAAATCATTTTAAAGAAAAGATAGTTTTGCGAGTTGGAAAAAGAAAAAAATACTCCAATAATCCCTTCAAGCCACCATCAAGTTAGAAAAACAATGTTGCCAGTTTATTCTAAGAATTCGAAAATTGGCAAATTGTTTTAAACAACAGTTCTAAAATATAATTAGTAAGTTGCGAAAAAATTTAACCATATCGTATTATCACATTAAGCAACACTAAACCAAGTTTGCACCAGGGGACTTCTAACGGGGAATTGTCTGTAGTTTGTTTTTGTAAGGAAATGTATTACGAGTATACCTAATGTCAATCCACTTGGTACAGGATGGAATAGATTATGATTTGCACATTGTAACTTCGTCAGTACCGCGAGTTCTCCCCTTTGTACGTACAATTGATATTAAATCATTAGTACAGATCAATTCACATTGGACATCATCAGACAGAGACCTCGGCTTTTTCGTCACCACTCATATTAACAGCATGGGTCTCATTCATCTTGTATTTGCTATTAATATCTATTCACGGGCGTCGCCAGCCTCAGAGCTAGGGGGAGTTTAAACAGAGTTTAAAAAAAGGCGTAAATAGCGCCGCTGGCAATTGTTTTTGTGAGACATAGTAAAGAAGGTCGTGATGTGTAATAATAAACTTTATTGAAAAAAAAAACATTTATACATCATCATTAAAATAGGCAAAACTAGGCAAAGCCCGTACTAAGGTAAATCAGTTTCAGCCTTTAGTTACATTTGACTTTAGTCTTTTAGAAAGAAATAATTAAGAATAAGAATATGTATTAAAAATGATATTTTATTAAAAAGTAATAAAAATTAGCGCCGCAGGCAATTTTTTTATGAAACTAATGGATCTTCATACTTATTTTAGAAAATTTATATGATGAAAAAATTTTGGTAGTGATGTGATTTTATGTGAGGTATTATGATTTAGTATAAAAATCTATATACCTATTCCAATCTCTAGGGGGAGCAAGGGAGGAGCATGGGAGGAAGTGGGGATCAGGGGGGGGGCACAACTGAGATGGAGAGACGACCTGGTCCGACATGTCGGTGCAACCTGGTTGCAGTCAATATGGAGACGGATGGAGGAGGAGGCCTTTGTCCAGGAGTGGACGGGGATAGGCCGATGAAGAATAAGAAGAATAAGAAGGTGCCATTCAAACAGAAATCAAAAATCCATATAGCAGTCAGATACAAATCTAATTCTTCCCACCATCGAGTACTACAGTCACTGCCACCTAGAGTCTTTCTCTAGCCCTGCTGTAGAAGTTTGAGACCACTTCGTTTTGCAGCGTTGCCATCACCGTCGCTAAGGAAATGTATGGAATAATTAACAACGAGTATGACAGACCACGTATTATATTCTGTTACGAAATTTGACAGCAGTAGTGGTCCTGTTGGATCATTATGCTATGTTGCCAACTGTTACAGCATGGCTAGAGTACCTACTCCAGGAGGCAGTGGTCCAGTACAATAATGCTACTAAATCATTATTAAGTACTGTATGTAGTATTCGTTTTTTTTTGCACAGATATGTCATATAACTCATACTAATGGCTTATATCATGATAATAGTATATTACTACAGTAAAAGTACAAATTACTGGTGGTAGCACAAACTTAACCCTTAAATGCATGATTTTTTGTATTGCATTAATAAACATGTTTTATGGTGTACATTTTTAATGTACATGGCAAAGACATAAAACCCGGCAACTACAAATTAAAAAAAATTACAAATTTAAATCTGTTGGCCAATTGGTAGCGTCAGCAGTGCCCCATGAATTTCAGATAGACCGCGCTGTAAATCAGAAAATTATCTCCGCAACTTTCGGGAAACGAGTTTCTGTCTTTCGGAAAAGAGATCAAAGGTGTTTTCCACTATTTTTTTGAGAAATCTCTACAGGATATAATTTTTTTACGGTTATTCCCTAGATAAAGGTTCAATGTATCTACTTAATTTTTCCAAATCATATTTAGTAAGGTTGTCGAGATATAAAGTCTCCCGTTTTTAGAAATTTTTGAAACATCGGTATGCATACTCTTAAGGGCTTGGCACCAAGAATGACGTCACAGTCTTTTCCCACGGCATTAAGGTTTAAAATCGCGTGACAATCTCATGATAAAATGGTAAAAATAGCGTTTTTTTCCATTTTTTGGGGTTAATTTTGCGTCTATCAAAAAACTTTTACGGACTAAGGGAATACCCTAGATTTTAATGCATATTATCAGTACAAAAAAAAAATTTGCTCCGCGACTTTCGGGAAACGAGTTTCTGTCTTTCGGAAAAGAGATCAAAGGTGTTTTCCACTATTTTTTTGAGAAATCTCCACAAGATATAATTTTTTTACGGTTATTCCCTAGATAAATGTTCAATGTGCATATCTGCTTTATTTTTTCCAAAGCATATTTAGTAAGGTTGTCGAGATATAAAGTCTCCCATTTTTGGAAATTTTTGAAATGTCGGTATGCACAATTGCACACTCTTAAGGGTTAAATATGGAGTATTATCGGAGCAATCCCAGTGTACATAATAATATCTTTATTAGAGGATTTAAATGTTTATTCCGCATTACAGAGATTCGTCTAAAAAATGATAAGTTACGTATGTGATAACATTATTATGTATAAATTCAATGTAAAATGATTATGATAATAACAAAATATCTTCCTTCAGAGAATTTATTCAGTTTGTTTGTTTTGAAACATACCCTTTTGGCCTACATTTTAAGTTATAAATTGTGCCGCCAACAAATATCTCGACAACAAGTTAACTTAAAAAAATAAGTTAAGAAATAATTTAATCTTACCTACTCTAGTGCATTGGTTTTCAAAGTCAAAGGATACACAGATGGCGGTAGTTGTCAAATAAACTTGTATGTGAAACGGGTTAGAGAATATTACAAGTCATAGAAGTTTTGTTCGACCAACATTTCGGTTTTTTCGATTCGCATTTGAAGTATAATTTTTGGAGATCTCTAGTTGGGAGGGGACGGGAGTCCCCTTTACCACAAGACTGGGGATCATAAGATAATATAGTATTTGGTATTGGGCCTTTGGCAAATACTCCTTGGGTATGATTCGATTAGGTAGGTACTTATAAAAACTTGAGCTTACGGCATAGTTTTTTTCTTGTTCGTCTGGCACGATTAAAAACCTTTAAGACATATGGTTTTCAAAGATAGAGGCGCGGTCACCAATGTACATAATAATTCACGTATTTACAACAATAACATAAACCTCCAAAAATTTTCCCCCGCGGCTCTCTCCTCTTGTGTGTTCTGCTAGGATTTTTATTCCTAAAGGTTGAGGTGGGGCCCCTGGATGTCTTAATCCACCACTGATAACATGTAAGGGGCGGCGTAGTGAATTTAGGAGAACATTGGGGGAGGCGTGGGTGGTAAAAGTTTGGGAACCCCTGATCTAGTGCATACCTTCACAGATATTTCATATCTTGTACAGATTTATTGAAAAAATGGTTCAAAAAAGGGAGTCGAAATCCCAAGATAATGGTGATTGGTCAATTTTGGTAGGATTATACATAAATAATAATCGTCATGGACAAAATTCACTTATTACATACAAATAATAGTTAAAGCCCGATATGCACCAAATTGGCTTTGGCGATCATGGTTTACTCAGCCAATACTGAGAACATCGTCTTCATACTGAAGACAGATAAACATGATAGTATTGACTACAACTTGACAGATCCAGAATTACAATATTTGAAAATTCCCTGAATAACAAATTACTTTGAATGTACCCCTAAAATTAGCGCGATACATGGGTTATCTGCCTAATTTGCAAGATGTTGTAGTTTACTCTAGCAAAAATGTTGGTAAATATGAGGTCAACAATTTGACAGTATTGGATTTTTAAATTTCAGGCCTGTTTCTTTTAGAGGGTATAATTCATATTGTCGCTTACGTTCATGGGCGTCGCCAAGGAGGGGCAGGGGAGAGGCAGCTGCCCCCCCTAGAGATGGATCGAGTAGGTATATAATTTTTCATACTTAATGATTAAACTTCACAAAAAATCACATTTCCACCACACATATTTTCATCATTTCATAAATTTTCTAAAATTAGTACTACTAAAATCCATCAGTTTCAAAAAAAAAATTTGCCTGCGGCGCTATTTTATATTACTTTTTTTAAAAAATCTTTTTGTATACATATTATGGTGCAAAGTATTACATATATTTTTAAATAAACAAACCACATCACGACCTTCATCACTACGTCTCACACAAAAAATTCTAGCGCTATTAACGCGTTTTTTGTGCTTTATCATTTTTTTTTAAATTTTGTTGACCCCCCTCCTGCACCCCCGAGCTTAGAGGCGGCGAAGCCCATGTTTCGCGCTAACGTTCTCATTCAAAATTTGAAAAAGTTGAAGCGATAAGGACCTTAACTAAATCACCGCCTAAATACATATTATTATAGTTTGCCATCAGTGTACAATAATACTGTCGCAATGAATGATAATATTTTATTAATAGTAAATGATTTTAGATTCGCTACGTAGGTCAGTGGGTAGAGGTACCTGATGAATTACCTTAATGTACACCAGAGTAATTGCAATGTACGTCCAAGTATTGAGTGTTGCGATCAGTTGCCTTCCGGGTCAACGGTTGCCCTTCATACAAACGACGACATTGATTCAATCAAACGCTGGCCGAATATCTAATAATAATATACATACAAAATAATCAATTACAAGATATACAGCAAAGGATGGACTTTCCATCAGGCTTATGAATGACCGTCGGTTAAGAGTAGGCATCATGGCGAAGGGTGGATTTCTGCAAAAGGGAAGCCGGGGCTAACATTTCTTATGAGATTACGTCAGATTAGACACTATTAAACCTATCATTTTTTTTCCAAAAGGTAACTCGATGGGAATCGTGTTCTTAGGAAGCTTCGCGCCTGGTAGGCATATTGGCATTTCAAAGATTTCTAAAAACGGGAGACCTTAGATTTCTACAACCTTACTAAATATACTTTTAAAAAATAGAGTAGATACATAGAACCTTTATCCAGGGAATGACCGTAAAGGATTTTTTGTATCTTGTATAGATTTCTAAAAAAAAATGTGAAAAACGCCTCTGATTTTTTGCGTATGATAGCAACTCGTTTCCCGAATGTCACGAGTCAATTTTTTTTATTGATAATATGCATTAAATTGTTTTCATATGGACAGATGGCTACATGTACCCGCAATAGCCGGAAAAAATAAATTGTAAAAAATAAAATAAAAAACACCCCTGTAGTACAAAATATTATGAGCGGATTAATTTAACAGAATTTTGATGCCACATTCTCCTAATTTCTTCTTCCAAATTGTGAGACTCCAGGACCAAAGATGGATAAAGGGGGTAGTGGGATGGAGACCTCGCGAAGATAAAAGAAAAAGAAGGAGACCCTCCACGCGATGGTCAGATGACATTAAACGAGTTGCTTGTGATTGGATGCAGAGGGCGCAAGATAGAGATATGTGGAGGAGTACGGGGGAGGCCTACGTTCAGCAATGGACAGAGATGCCTAGATAAGTAAGTAGGAACAAAATTGTAATCTATCTGAGAAGAACTTGATTCTAAGAATTATTGAGTGAAGAGGAAGTATTGAATGAAATCTATAATGAAATTGTATATTTAATTAACGCTATGAGCATTTTGACGTATTGGCAACATAGGAAATTTCCTATCCCGTGATGATTACCATGACGAATAATTTGGAAGTTTATTGAATGACTACAGCTGCTATTTTTGCTGCCAAACCGCACATGACGATGGATTATATATAAAAAGCACAAAAAAGCAGAAAAGGTTTAAAAATAAGTACGTACCTAGGGTTGCCAGATGTCCGGTTTTGGACCCGATAGTCTCGTTTTTCTTACATCTGTCCGGTCGAAAAAATCTTGGAACAAAGGGCTGTCCGGGAAGTTCAACCTGATTAAGCCTCAATTACCTATTCTTTATAAAGTCCCGCAAGGGAATATAATTCTTGATTATTTCCTTCATGTTCTCATTTTTCATACATTGTAGTCAGAGGCACCTACGTTCCTTGTGAAAACCCAAGTATTTATCAGGAGCATTTTACATAAAATAAAATTCGTCTACTTAGTAAACATTGTTTTGAACTACTTACGGAAGTATTTTGTTACATTTCGGGAAAATATTACTCTTCAGAACTCATTGTTAGAAAAAAATCGCATGCATTTTTGAAAAACAAAATGGGGGGGGGGGTGAAAAATATTGACCTGTTTTTTTGGCCAACATATCTGGCAACCCTATACGTACCAGTTGTATTGTCTACTCAGTGTTTAGTTCCTAACATAAGCGCCGTATGAATCAATCTACTTGATATTCTATGTACATGTTTTACAACAATTTGACGTTCTGCCAGTTATGTCAATTGATATAAGATATTATCATCGATATGTGGTTTTTGACATCTAGAAGAATGAACGTCTTTATTTTAATTTTATGTTTTTACTTTATACGCTGATCCAACACACGTCCTTTGTGTTTTCATGTACGACATAAGTTGTTGGAAGACTTGGAAGAGAAACAAAATAAACTATGCCAGAAAATTGACAAGACTGAAAATCCTACCCGGAAGAGATGGAAAGACAGTTGGATCAACACAGGACAATCCGCCATAATAAATGGAGAACATGGTTGGCGCAGTTGGTTGAGGCGGCAGTCTCTCAAGCGGGAGATGCCAGGTGCTGGCGATGTGTTCCACACTGTGCGATACAGGCTTTTAGCCTAGTGCAAAGTGTGCAGGAAAGTATTTGGGTTTGTGTAAGCAAGCTCAGATTCTTTTTACAAAAAAATAAATAATAAAGATAAACAGGTTATCTAAAATAAGAAGGTGTCTTCAGATCATAAAATAAAATTTTCATATTCGGGGTAAGAAATGAGACGCCGGAAACGTGACCTCACAATCAAATTTTTATTAGCAGTTTGTTTTTTCAACAGGTTTCAGAAGGAAATTTCTTTCAAAACTTCCTGTTTTACCAAAGACAACTAATAAAAGACCTTCTCGTACTGTGCATTCGATTTATTTTATTTTTTATTTTTGGATGTGACTGCGGGGCGGAGAAACAGACCATACACCATATTGTATCCCAATGCAGCCTTAGAGCGTGTGCGGATAATTTCAAAGCCTTCTTCATACTAACTGTTACAGCGACTGAATATGTTTTAAACATTGATCTAAACCTTTGACAATCAGACCTACTTGTGCTGTTATTACTGTTTTATGTCATTAAATGTGACATTTTTAAAATGTGACGAAATGCTATACGATAAATAAATAAATAATAACAATTGGACATAAAAGTGTTACTTTTGTTGTGTTTTGATAGACGTAGGCACGTGATTAAGGTAGGATCTAATGGGGTCTAACTGTCTGTTGGCAGAGAGCGCTTTTCCTTATGTGCGGGGATTCCCTAGTTCAGTGCACAGTATGTAAATACATACCATCGCTGAGCCGGTTTTTATCAACACATCCAAGTTGATACATACAGCTAAAATCTACAGGGGATAAAATCTTAAATAAATGACCCTGTTGAAAATACGTGTCGTCTAATGAAAATGCATAAAAAATAGTGTTGCAATGAATATATATCGAAATATCTGTAATCTGGTAATTCTTGAACCTTTCTAGGTCCACTTTTTGTTGATATTTTACGTATACTTTTTGGAAGACTGTCTGTGCTCTTTGAAAAAAAAAATATAATCTATTTTAATTGAATTTCATTTGATTTTCAAAGATCATTGACTTTTGATGACTCTCAATTTACCATTAAGAAAAAGTTGTTTTCATTATTTACTGCTAATTATTATAATGAGACTGCCTGACCATATAAATCTATATCTATCATTATTGTCTCCTATTCTTGTGTGATGTTGTTTTTGCTATTGTAAGCAACTTTGTTCTCATCTGCTGATATTAATTTTATCCATTGACCATTAATCACTGTGTTTGATTGTTTTATTTTGCTTTTATTTTAAGTTTAATTATTTTTTTTTTCTGTTGTGGAATCTCTTTTTGTATTAGTTGACTCTTTATTAACATTTAATTCTTTTTTCTATTAATTTTGACTTTTTTCTATACAATCTATTATAGGGAAATTGATTTGTTGTTGTTTGATTGATGGGATTGATTTTGTGTTGTATAATATGTTACTTTGATTTACACCCATGTATTTTTTTTTTCGTTTTTCTTTCTTATTATTGTCGTTTGTATTGGGTTTGATCATGTTTGCTTGTATTAATTTGTATTTATCAGTTCTGCTATATTTCTAATTTATTTTATCTAAAGGCCTATGGCCGTTTAAACTGTTAAATAAAAAAAAGGGACATAGCCATCATGATAAAGTAAATACTGTAAAAAATAATAGGTATCATTTTGATATGGCTAAACATATTATATTTGAATCACTATTATAACTTGAAATCAACATTATAAGTGACTGAAGAGGTAATTATATTTTATTTTCATACACAGCATCATGACGATTCCCACAATTAGTCCGTCAAACAAACAATTCGTTTAAATTGAAATAGGTAAGGATAGCTCTTGCCGCGTCCCTTGCAAGGTAGGCAAAGATGACAGAGCGCCAGACGGCCCTATCCTTACACACACTCCTAGCTTCCGTCACATTCATCCATGCAGTCATACACGCTCTCCGATTAATTTTACTCAAAATGCGTCCATCCTTGAGGATCTGGTCGACATGATCGGACCAGGTCAGTCTCGGGAGGCCGCGTTCGCTCATCCCTCTTCGCTCACTCAAATATATCTTTTTTTTTCATCCACTCATCTTTCATTCTCTCAACATGCCTTGTACATCTTAGTTTATTCACTTTCATTCTTGTCACAACACCACCCTGGCAGTCACTCATTTCCCTAATAACCTCATTTTTTATCATAATAATCTTAAATTTTGTAGAACTTTAAAGTCAATTGTTTGTTAAGTTAAAGTACCCTTTTGGTACTTAATATAATTAGGCATATCTCATTTTAATCTCTGTTATGGGTTGGCTGGCAGAAACTGCCATTTGGCAATAAGTCCGCCCATTGTATGATTTTTTTCAGAACAATAAAGACTATTTTATTTTTATTTATTTTATTTTAAAAACAGTTATTGTTGACAAATGAAAACACCGCTTGATGGCGCCGTTTAGCAATAAACATCGGCCCAAGGGAGTCTTACATTTACCCAAATGAAGTCTCCCATGAAAATATAAAAAAAATAATATTTTTGAACCAAATAATAACCATTCGAATAAATATGTTATCGTTTATTCGAAGAAGCTAGAGAAAATATCGTAAAAATTGAAAGGATGTAAGTACAAGGAAAATTTTTACAAAATTCTATAAAAATATGAACATAGTAGTGTTGCAAATATACATAAGTATGAAAATTATAAAAGTACACAATCGGCTTGTATAATGTACCTACTGACATATGAAGTCAGATAGTAGTCATGATGTTTAGTAAACTTAAGTAAATAAAAAAGTTAAAAAACATAAAAAAAAAATAATAATAATAACAATTAAGTTTTTCCTCGACAGAGACGAAAGGCATCTTCATTCACATAATGCAGTGCTATGTGAACTCCCCTGGGGAGGAAGCAGGATGGGTGTTCCGACGCTTACGAGTCGACTTTGGCTGGCTTAAGTGATCACTTTATGCCCAGTGCAACGTTCACTCATTCCACCACATCCTGCTGTCAATCGTGCATTTTTTGAATGTTGTTTATAAGCTACAGCTGGAGACGATTTCACAATAAACCACCAAAAAAATAATAATAACAATAATAAAAAAAAATTGAAGTAATGACATGCGTTAAACAAATGGCGGGTTTATTGCCATGAGCAATATCTTCCAACCAACCACTTGAGAAATAACACAAAAACATAATGTGCATACAAAAGTGTACCTGATTTGTCAAATAAAAAAATAAAATAAAAACAATAAAAAATGTGTATCGAAAGTAAATAATTTATAAAAAACTTACGGCAGAAGTATCATTCCGCTTATCAGAAGTCAACTCTTGTCGATCCATCTTTGCTTCTTTTCTTCTATTTGGCCAAAGAAATTATTAAAAAACACAACAGTTCAATAGCCAGAAAAACACAAATATAAACACTGCAAAAAACACTTAAAAATCTTTAAACTTTCAGAGAGTCAATCGTCTGAGAGAAATGTATAAATATTTACAATAATTGTTCATAAATGGCTCATAATTTCAATAATAATTGCATATATTTTTTAATACTGATTTATTTAATCATAATAGAGTATTTCATGTATCTTTTAAAAAGATTTTTGAATTCAGGCGCTGTTATTTTTGTGGTACGTTTACAGTGTTGGAAATACAGGTGTATCCGTCCCAACAAGACAACGGTAAGCGGCGAACTGTCAGTTGTATTGAGCAAGCGTCATCTACGTTACGTAGGTACCACACACTTCAACAGGTAGAGTGATGTTATAATATTGATATTATTATCATAGTAAGTACATACGTAAACCAACGTATCAAGCTACGTTCTACGGTAGCGGAAAACAATTAAACTTTTGCACTGATTCAGCATGTTCATTTCTTCTTCTTCTTCTTCCTCAGCCTTCCTCCCTCCACTGCTGGACGTAGACCTCTTCCATTTCCTTCCACTCATCTCTGTTTCTCCCCCACCGCATCCAGGTTCTTCCGGATTGCTGGCCTAGGTCATCAGACCACCTTTTGGGAGGTCTTCCGATGCTTCTCCTTTTGTTCCAGGGCCTCCACTGTAGGATTCTGGGTGCCCACCTAGTATCCTCTTGTCGAGCCATATGCCCAGCCCACTGCCATTTTAATTTTGCAATGCGGTCCATAATATCAGTAACTTTAGTTCGGCGTCTTATTTCCTCGTTTCTAATTTTATCTCGAAGGCTCACTTAAGTACACGTAAAAGCCCCCATGGAAAATGAAGAGAGTGTGCATAAATGGACCTTTTAAATCAATTTAGACCTTTCCTAAATTAGATATTAGGATCAGGAAACTCTTATAAAAACGTTGGTGTGGAGAATTCTATTACATGGATGCGAAACATGGAGAATAAGCAAATAAAGGGTAAACCCATCTCCACCCCTGGATGTTTCAGGAGCTTTAGCTCCTATATCATCCAGTCTTTTAAGCAAAAAAAAAATTTCAAAGAAGTGCTCAAGGTTCGCCGGAAGGGCTCCCCTCAACAAACCCCTCCCTGTACTACTCTGAAAGCCCTTAATGTTCCTTGGAGGAGACTCTCACTGCAAGGATCTACACATTCTACACACTACGCAATAAGCAAAAGAGAATACGAACGTCCTTCTTCGTAAGATACTCGGGGATAATTTTTGATTTTCAGTCCCCTGTCCAGTAAATAATCAAAATTGATTTTTTGCATCCATTCATTAGAAATTTATAAAAATTGAATCGACAGTATAACGATTTTTGCTCAGGGGGGTACTTTGTAAGCTTTCTCACCCAAAACACGCAGATAAAATGTTTATGAAAAATGACCCTTACGGCAATATACATAAGGGCGTTTTTCATGTGCATTTTATCTGCGTGTTTCGGGTGAGAAACCTTTAGAAAGTTTCACCCCAGTTATGATAACCCCTTACAGCAGGGGTTCCTTAGTATTTTGTCACGGCGCTCTACTTTAGTAAGCTATTTGAAATAGATATAGTGACTATATATATTATGGTCGAAAGAAATAGGTCCTTACAATAATAGTAGTTAGCTGGATAGGCACAAAAATTAAAACATCCACAATATGAAATATTATATTATATTTAAAAGAATTTAGAATTGGAACAAAGAACGACAAAAAAGACTTAAGAAAAAAATGAAATACGATAGTTACTCAATCAAATCAATGTGGCGGGTGAGCTTGATGATTTCCGCACAGTTTTTCAAAGCGGGGAATAAGTTCTTGATTACAGCTACAGCTGAAAACCATGGCACCTCTCTTTACTTTCTACGGCGCACCAGGGCGCCGCGGCGCACACTTTGGGAACCCCTGCATTACAGCATTTTATATGTATATTGTATATGTAATATGTAATTGGTAGAAGTACAATATGAATATAGTTCGATTATGTTCGATTTACATATCATATTATAACTAGTGCATTATATTTTGAAGAGCTCAGTAAAGAATCGTTTACAAGCTTTGTAGCAGCTGTTCTAACTTGTCAAAGTATTGCCATTCACGTCCCACTTGTATGAAATAAAGATTATAATAAATGTATAACACACGAGTGCAAACTTGGAGGGAATAATCTAGACTGTGTCAAGCACTTGACCACGTTTGACAATAACTGACTAAAGAACTACTAAAACTGACCTTACTGACTCCCGTAATAATGTTGTCTAATTTAAACCTTGCAGTATTCCTGGAGACGAATGCTGAGAATCCCCCGAACCGCGAGAAGGACCAATATCTGCATTCTAAAGGAGCTAAAAGTAGCTAGTATATTACGACAATAGCCTTGAAAAACTAACTTGAAAAACCACGAGGAGCGACGACTGTGTTGTCGAATTCTGTATACATTAAGTACCTACGTATTGTTGCCATTCACACTGTTCCAGGAAAAGGTGGTATTTTTTTATCCTTAATTCTACTACACTCTTTTAATAAGTCACAATAAGTTCATCAAAAAAGGTGGACCCTATTTCAGAAAGGTATAACTTTGGAACCATTCGTGTTAAATCAGTAATTCTTTCACTGTATGGTAACTGATGAATGTAAATATTGTAAGCGTATGCGCAGACTGACTAACTGCGGGGTCGACAAAGCCTATCGGTGCCATTCATCTACCACCTTCCAATATAACAGTGATCGTGCAATAGTAAGCGATATTTGATTCGCGAAGGCAAAGTCAATTTTAAGTGTACAGCGGCTCTTTGTAGGAACTTATCCAGGTGAAACCGCATCTTGATGGAGAAATAGGCAGCGTAGAAAAAAACATATTCAGCCGACCGACCAAGACCTTGTACTTTTCAAGATGCTTAAAACTTCATTAGAAACGTGATTGGTCCATTAGTTTTGTAACATTGTTCAATTCGAAGAGCTCAAGTTTGTTTATCACCGAAACTTACAAAAATAATATTTAAAGCTCCCGACCCAACTATGACGTCACGGTAATTTCCCACGGCATTTAAAGGTTCAATCAACAAATTCAACGATCGCATGATAAAATGGTAAAAATAGCGTTTCTTCTATTTTTTGGGGTTAATTTCGCTTCAATCAAAAAACTAGTAGATTTTAATGCATATTATCATTAATAGTTTTTTTTTTGAGAAATCTGTGCAAGATTCTAAAAGTCTTTTACGGTTATTCCCTAGATAAAGGTTCGATGTAACTGCTCTATTTTTTTCCAAAGCATATTTAGTAACGGTTGTCGAGATCTAAAGTCTCCCGTTTTTAGAATTTTTTGAACTGTCAATATGAACACTCTTGAATCATATAACATACTCAATGGATATGTCATTGTGTTAGTGTTGCATCTGTAACAATGTATTTGGTTAAATATGCGGAACATTGAATGACATTATGGCATACCACTCTCATACATACATACATAGATCCAATTACTCCTCATAACTCGACCCTCAAACATCTATCATATTATCTACTATCAAGTCGCTGTATTAAGTATTTTATTATAATATGTGTGTACATATATTTATCTATCTACTAAATTTAGCAATTATCCTCTAAAAGTACTGAAGCTTGCAAATATAGCTTTGTAGATTTTCACGGTCGTTGTTAACCTCGTCTCCATTCCTCTCGGGTGTACCGTGTGTAGGTTGTCGATGTTGTTGAGCTAATGTAGTCCTGAAGATGGCCTCAGCAAGTAGGCCGAAAGCTCGACAACATCAACAATCTACACACGGTACACCCGAGAAGAATGGAGAAGAGCTTGCAAATACGTTGGTATTTCAAATACTTCTTTCGTAAGCCACATACGAATATGTTTTTTTATTTCTGTAAACTGTAGTATTCAAAATATCTACGTCTTCATACTGCCAATCATGATTTATTATTTATTTTCAAACTACTGAATATTATTATGTACTAGAGGGTACCTACCCGTGAAAATCACGGAGGCTTGCTTAAATATGTTTTTGTGTAACAGTGGCGAGGGGTGGATTTCTGCAGAAGGGAAGCCGGGTTAACATTTCTTATGGGATTACGTCAGATTAGACACTATTATACCTATAATTTTTTCCAAAAGGTAACTCAATGGGAATCGTGTTTGTTGTGTAACCACCTATTACTATTCCACCCTTCAAAGTTCTTCGAGTAAACACAGGAAGATCACAAGGCTCCGTCTTTGCCCCGTCTCTCCAATATCGTCATGAGAGTCGTAAGATTCATATTGTCGACTTTTTTAGTTGGCACCCACCCCTGAAAGCCACAAAACTCCTCTTACATGTCTATCTACATACATAGGTACCTTTACACACATATAGATGGTGGGTACTTTAAATAGTTCGATTTGCAATCTTTACGTGTATAGGTACGTACCATATAGTATGTATGAGAATAAGATTTTCATTTTCTGTTACGTTGTATAAAATGGTACTTACTTGATTATTTCCACGAAAGAAATATTTCAAAACTATTTTCATTCATAATTTCATTAGAAGGTACGGTCTTCTTCTCAGGTTTCAATCCAATGGATTTGTTTGCAGCAAAGAACACCTCGCTTTCCACTCCCCCCGGTCCTCCGCACAACGCTTCAGCTCCAAGTATGAGGAGCAGCTCATATCCTGGAGAACCTGCTCCATATATTCCTGTCGGGGTCGCCCTCTGTGAGTTGTCCCCTCGGTCATTCCCTCCATTACAGTGTGGAGGAGGTTTTCGTGTCGTATTGTGTGGCCTATCCACTTGGCCCGTCTCTCTGATATTGTTTTGAGAAGGTGCCTTCCTTCTTCGATTCTGTTGAGAACTTCGTCATTCGTGATGTGGTCCCTCCAGGATATTCCTATATATATATATATATATAGGTACGGTACCATTCGATATTTCAAATTATTCATTCATAAAAGTTTCAAAAAGTGAGACTTGACGAAAATTTTTAGACACCAACAAAGGCGTCGCTGCTTTAAATTTACATACATATTCATCGAACTTGCAAAATTTTCCAATGGGCAAGCGTTACATACCTACATGCCTTGGATAATACGAGTATAGTATATGTAGCTTGTGGATAACACTATAGGAATGATGACAGTAAAATGCGTTCTCCACATCTTCTTAATTTCATGAGCAAGATCAAGATATTTCGTTATCTTGTCTTGCTCAGCCTTATGAAGATTTATTTATTATTATTATTATAAATTAGAATATTTCAGAAACATAGTATGAGAAATGAATTATTTTTCCTAGTGATATAATATTGTTTATCTCATTTCCTCCAATGTCATCCATTAACTTGGTGTGCGTGTCAGTCATAATAACAACATCCTCGACCTTCATCCTTACGGGATGCGGTGCAGGTGGGCGTACGCTGTATAACTGAATATCGCTTACTTAAACAATACTTATTTCGTATTAACTTTATTATTAAGTAGCTATGTTAAATGGAAATGTATCAAATCCGTCATTGTATACAACTCCTCCAAGACTTCAAGATTCCAAGACTTAAATGGCAATGGGCAGGGCACATAGCAAGACAAGACGAGAATAGATGGACTCCCATACTCGCAAAGTGGAGGCCATGGGAAAACAGAATAGGTGTCGGAAGGCCCCAGAATTATAGATGGGCGGACGACGTAACCTTGGTAGCGGGTAGACAGTGGGTCAGAAAGGCGAGGGACAGAAAAGACTGGAAACGAATGGAAGAGGCCTATATCTATTATTTATAAAAAAAACATCACTACCCACAGACCCGTCACAAATGAGGAGCAGCCTTGTCCAAAGTGTGACAGAGTGTGCATGTTTAGAATCGGCCTCCATAGTCACCTCCAATGGCATCATCGACAGGATCAGTAATAACGTGACAGCGATTCTTCTGAGCTAAAAACATGCTCGGCAACGGGCACACGGCTATTATTATTATTTCAAATCAATTTTATTATCACAAAAGTATACAAAAAATTCTCAGCTCTATATAATACATTCATATAAAAAAAATACAAAAACATTAAAACTAGCTTTAAAATTAAAATAATTATATAAAATTTTAAACATACATAAACATATTACATAGAACTAAAAACTACCTATATACTATTGGGTGTCCCTCTCTCCCATGATGTGCACAAAAATGCACTTATCATGAGAGAGTTTTTAAGAGCTATAGAGAGAGAAACCTTCTAACAATCCTGCAAGATGATAGCAGGACAGCCTTCTGCATGTCGTATTTCCGAAGCCCACCATGCTATCCAAGCTTCTCAAGATTTACTTTGAGACTCTTAGGAATGACACCGTTTGTGGACATCACTATAGGAACATCTCCATAATTTCATGAGCAAGATCAAGATATTTAGTAATCTTGTCCTGCTCAGCCTTATGGAGATTTTCATCATGTGGTATAGTGATATCCACAATATACGTCTATATTGTGGATATATTATTATTATTATTCTCCACACATCTCAGCACAAGCTGGAACTACACGAAAGCAAGGAAGGGCAAAAGCCAAGTACCTTGCTTTCTATCGAATTTGTGCCTACGACGGAGTGTTAAGGGCTTGGCACCAATAATGACGTCACAGTCTTTTCCCACGGCATTAAGGTTCAAAATCGCGTGAACAATCGCACGATAAAATGGTGAAAATAGCGTTTTTTCCATTTTGGGGGTTAATTTTGCGTCTATCAAAAAACTTTTACGGTTATTCCCTAGATTTTAATGCATAATATCAGTACAAAAAATATTACTCCGCGACTTTTGGGAGACGAGTTTCTGTCTTTCGTAAAAAAGATCAGAGGTGTTTCTAAAATTTATTTTGAGAAATGTATACAAGATATAAAAAAAAAATTACGGTTAATCCCTAGATAAATGTTCAATGCATCCACCCTATTATGTTCCAAAGCATATTTAGTAACGGTTGTCGAGATAGAAGGTCTCCGGTTTTTAGAAATTTTTGAAATGTCGGTATGCACACTCTTAAGAAATTTTCTTACAATTATTATTATATATTAGGCTGTCTGTCAACGTTTTCACACGCGCATCACCTATCTTATTTCCACTGCATTCAACCGTGGTTCAAACATGTGCAGATCTCCACGTCATTTCAAACTTAACTAAAACCAATTAAGTTAAGATTGTAAGGGAGAAAGGTAAGACTTAGAAGTTGAAGTACAATTATTGTAACACGTGTTGTTCTTGATATTGAAATGTTATGTTATACAAATTCATTCCTAGAAAACCATACTGTGCGTTATTCAAGGAAATGTTTGATATTTTCTCCTCGTATGAGCAGCTTGATCATATTACCTACTCAGTCGTATTGATTTTCCGTCCGTTTCAATAATACAAACTCGGGCGTCGCCAGCCTCGGAGCTAGGGGGGGGCAACAAAAATTTTACATTCGATATATCATTAAAAAAAAACTCAAATAGCACCGCAGGCGAATTTTTTTTGAGACATAGTAAAGAAGGTCGTGATACTCGTGATGTCGTTTGGTTTATTTGAAAATGTGTATATTTTTTTGCACAATATGAAAAATGTGTTTTAAAAAAAAGTAATAAAAAATGACGCCGCAGGCAATTTTGTTTATGAAATAACTGTATTTTGATGGATTTTCATGAAAATTTATGATATGATGAGAAAACGTGTGGTCATAATGTGATTTTTGTGAGGTTTTGTCATTTAGTATGAAAATATATATACCTATTCCAATCTCTAGGGGGGCAGCTGCCTCCCCCCTGCCCCCCCTTAGACGCCCATGAATACAAGTCTTCCATATGTCATTCTTTATTATCCATATTATCCTTGTATGGTTCTTGCAATAATATTATAATTTGATACTTTTCATACATTATTAAAGTATCTGACAGTCGTTCATACTATATCTGCGCCTTCTTTTATTAGTTTTATTTTAGAGACAGTGACAGAGTTAATAACTAGTGATAGGTCGACTAAGGAATTGACCGTAATTTTTAATTTGCATGGACTTGTATTGAAAAAATTGAATTATGACTTATCAAATCCCACATAAATATTTTAGTCCGTAAATTTATTTATTCGTATCACGTACTCTCAGTTTCACATTATTTGTCTCACGGGTTTCCGTGGATACGAAAGAATCGGTTTCCGTGGATACGAAAAGAATCAAGTATCCAGTGGACAAGTTATTTGTAGCAGAGAGTAATAATTATTTGAAACAGAGTAATGTTCTAATTTCAAACTTGACATGTAGCAAAAATATCTGCCATAGTGTCAATCATAATACCTACCAAACATATTTAGGAGTGTTTGCTGCTGCTGTTTGTAAAAAATGTGCTCAAACAAACAGACGTTAGTTTATTATGTTTCAGTATTAAATTTAATCCTTCTTCATGAATAAATTATGCAAGAATCTGAAATTTACAGGCTTGGCTTAAAGTTCATAAATGCACCTCCGTAGATGTTAAAGTTGATTGAACATTGCAATTGTTCTACTTCAGCAACTAAATTTGCCGTCGCCAAGCACGGGTTCAGCAAGTATGTAATATTCTTATGTAATTTTCAAAATCTATCGGATATTTTTAATTTGAATACGAAAGTTGACAAGATCTATGTATTTAAATTTTTACAATAGACAGCATTTGGTCTATTACAAGGATATGTCTAGGTATATCAGCATATCTATCTCTAGGTATAATGGTTGTCCACTTTGACCTAGTGGGATGGCTGGAGGATATGGATAATGGTAATGTATGTTTTAAATTAAAGCATCTTGATCCATCATACTACTGTGATTGTCAGGTCTGATTATAGGGAGAGACATACGTCTTATTAAACTAATCCAACAACATCATATATTCGATGGGTTACATTATTTTTTAGTTATCAATCGAGACTGATCGAGATCGTGATTGTCGAGTAGAGAGGTGTCCTGACAAGAAGTTTGCAAGCGTTCTTAAGGAAATCCACAAGTTGGCACCAAGGGCAGCAGATTGGTGGCCGGTAAGTTCGTCTAAAATCAATTGGTCTGAAATCAATTTGTCTAACTATCAATTCTTCTAACTATCAATTCGTCTAAAATCAATTAGTCTAAAATAAATTCGTCTAAAATCAATTCTTCTAATCATCAATTCGTCTAAAATCAATTCTTCTAAAATCGAGGAATTGGTAGTTAGGCAAATCGATTTTGGCCGAATTGATTTTAGACGAATTGATAATTAGACTAATTGATTTTAGACCAACTGATTTTAGACGAACTTACCGTAAACCCAGTAGATTAGATGCAGAATTTTGACGCGGAGCTATGAGTCCTAGAAAACCTGTACAGTGGTCGTGTGCATACTAAAGTAGAAGAAGAAGTTATATAGCATATCTGACTACTAGAAGCCCAAAATAAACAGTATAAATAATAAATATGTCGATGCTAATAAGTACGATTAATTTACATCCCTTCCATGTGTTCTTGTACTGTTTTACGTAATGAAGCGTCTCCCATTGCAATAAATTTTAATTAAGAAGACAATTGTATAATACTGGGACACAGGTTTGCATCAACTATTTATTTTTGGTTTCCCCACAATAGTAAATATGTGAATACCAAGTGGTGGGGCCTCATAGGCCAATAGCACGCGCGACGTGCGACTGCGGGCAGCTGCAGGTCACTGAGCACCTTCTAGCCTGCCCAATGGCCCCTAGGCGGTGCATATGGGAGAGCCTCGCAGATCGCTCTCCCTTGGACGATGACGCAGGAGAGGTTGTGGCTTTCTGGGAGCGGAGGGGAATCTAATGAGTGCTGACCGACATGATAAGAAGAAGAAGCATATTATGCGAATACACGTTACCATAATTGTATCGGATGCTGTGGCCCCGTCGTCTGAAAATTTCGCGTTTTTTATAACCCAAATTGTTGATAACTTATTAGGGTTTAATTGTAAAATGTACACATTATGGGACTATTTTTCACAAAAAAAGTTTGATATTAAAAATTTCTCTATTTTTAAAAACGAGTGTCAAAAATTAAGGTTCTTGCGGAAGCCTAAAATGTAAACTATGATTTTTCTTTTGTTTTGTCGAAATAGCACTAGTAGTTTGTGAGATATTTTAAGAAAACCTCTCTTTTTCTTTTTTTTCTTTTTTTTTTTATAAAAAATGAATCTGGGCTTACCGAAATAAACCCAAATACATCTTTGTACACTTCACAGAAAGCTCTCTCTCTCCCTGGGCAATTATTATTCCCACATGATGGTGGGGTGTGCCATTATTCAGAAAACCTAAATGGGAAATTTTCACACTCTTCAATTTTCAAAAGGCCATAACTCCACTCTTTTCGTCATTCATTAATTGTACTTTTTTTCTTATTTTTCATTCTCTATCACTCTGCAAGAGATTTTACATACGGAAGGAAACACTGTATATAAGAAGAATACCAAAAAAGGACATCCCACGTTTGTGAAAGTTTTACATAAATTTGTCAGATTATATTATAGACCGGGGGGAGTGGAAAGCGAGGTGTTCTTTGCTGCAAATAAATCCATTGGATTGAAACCTGAGAAGAAGATTATAGTATTTTCCTAATGTTCGCAAGTGCTTAAGTTACATCACATACTTATATACATTTATTATCTATGTAGTTTAAAGATAACACAAATATTGCTTGGCTTATCAATGTCCATCATTTAGTTATAATATCAAATCTTTCAATTATGTTTAGTGATAAAATAATCATGTTGACAATTTCTTCACTAATTTGAATTACTCATTGTAATCAGGGCCGTCCTTAGACATTATGCCGCCCTAAGGAAAGTACGAAAATGCCGCCCCCAAAAATATGCGCAAATTATCTAATAGATACCTGGATAACTTCGGTAACAGTTCATAATTACATAGTATTAGGGAGAGCAATTAAGATTTTAATATTGATTTAGCATAGAAACAAGTGAATAGCGCCAGAAAAAATGGGGATTCTCATGAACATGTTTGCATCGAATTATATGGTACAATACATTGAAGGAATCCCGCGGGCTTAAGGCCCTCCACATCTCCGGGTAGCTCAGACGCATTAATAGCGACCTCTTTACCCGCACTTCTAGGCAAATCTATATTAAGAGGTGGGCCTAGGGTTAGCCTTTAGGGAGCCCCCCGGCAAACCCCACCCCTAAATTACATTCCTTCAGTGTCCTTATGCAAGGAGGTTGTACAATACAAGTGACAATTTTTTTTGCACAATTTTTTAATACAAAACATTAGTATTCATTGAGGTTGCTACCTCCTCTAATTACCACCCTTTCAGAGTGCCGCCTTAGACTTTACCTAACTTGGCTATTGGGTAGGCACGGCCCTGATTGTGATAATATGTAATTCTAATCGGAGAGGTACCTACCTACCTGTAAATCACGTGGATGTCCCATCACATATTCGGGATGCAATTTCACACCGGTTCCCAGAGGTAATTGGAAATTTTGCATACGAAACAGACATTCTATGGTTGCTGAAATCTATGACTCTATGCAAATTAATCACTATTGAAGAGGATATGATATTCAAAACTTGTCTATACAAGATTACAGGTCCATTGTATGGTTGTATCTCATGACATATAGATGAATAAAGCATGTTTCAACTACTGCAAGTAGGGTCTATTGTCAAATGTAAGGTTAAAATCATATAACCTCAATGGAGATACGCTAAGGGTAAACCCTGTTTCAGGAGCTTTAGCTCATATATCATCCAGTCTTTTAAGCAAAAACATTTTTTCAAAGTAGGGCTCAAGGTTCGCCGGAAGGGCTCCCCTCAACAAACCCCTCCCGAAACTACTCTGAACACCCATAATGTTCCTTGGAGGAGACTCTCACTGCAAAGATCTACTTACAACTACATTTTTTTTTCTTAGAAACTATCATCTTACAATTACGTATTACTACATACTAAATCTTAATCTCGAGGACAACATTTTACAATTCAGACAGCACATACACGGAGATACGGTTGCAGTATGCTGCGTTTAAACACGTTTTAATTAGAATCAATGTATGGGGAATCCTACATATTACGATAATAATACGTTTGAACATCTTTCCATTACTAATGAGATACTTACTTACGTAACTAGAAAAATATAATCTAATTACATGTCCATACGTTCTAACTGGTTAACAAAAATCTTCCATTCATGGGCAATTAATGGGAGATTAAAAACATTACCACATTTTTTAAGTGTCGTGATTATTAGATGCTAAAATATTCCACTGGACAAATTTTCCTATACCTTATTACCTCTATAATAAACTCTCTACTTGTAATTGGGCCAACCAATTGTAGATACAGGTAGGTATACTAGTCGCGGGAGGTTAAGAGCCTTTTTTGTAGTGTGAGACAGCGTAACTACACAAAGTTATAGTAGGTTTAGTGAGCGCACAATCAACAAAGAATGCACACAGATGCATTATATATCCGTCCTTTCACGAACACTACAAAAAAGGGTCTCAAATTCGCGAGATTTCTATAGTACCTGGATTACTGCAGGTCATCTGGTTTTATAAAATATCTTAATTACATAACAATTAAATAAGCATTTTTGAAGATAAAATGAAATTTGATTTGATAAGATTTACCTGTGAATTAATATAAGACATATTATCTTATCTCAGATTTATTGTAGGTAATGTTAATGATCGTTTGTAATTAGGTGTACTAATAATCAATATAATTACTAAACTAACACACTTGAATTATGTTGAATTATTTTTTATTGTGATTGATTATTTTGTATCCTTCTTCTTCTTCCTTCAGCCATCTCTCCACGCCTCTTCCATTTGCTTCCATTTTCCTCTATCTTGAGCTTTGCGAGTCCATCTTCTACCCGCGACTGGGATAATATCGTCGGCTCATCTTTTTTATCGCCGACCTTCTCCTCTCTTTTTGTCCCACGGTCTCCATTTTATAACTCTGGGAGTCCATCGCTCTGTCCCCTGTCTGGCAACATGACCCACCCACTGCCATTTTTGTTTAGCAACCCGGTCGACGACTTACGACTTTTGTTCTGCGCCTTATTTCCTCATTCCTTATTTAATCTTTCAGGTATTTTACCTATTATGTAATCATTAATTTATTGTAGTTTCTTATTGATATCGCCCCGAAGAAAACTTGGATTTTGCATAGAATGAAACAGATTCTAAAGTAAGTAATACGAATAAAACACACTCAGGAAACTTGTGAAAATTCCCAAGTTATTGAAACTTTGGGATGATGTTTATGGATGCCTAGTGGAGCTACCTCAATTTATAAAACAAAATTTCCTAGTGTAACAAGGAGAGGGGCGAAAACTGCAAAATTTCGGAACCTTTATATTATCTTCTAAATCATGCGTTTTTTGGCAATTTATTTATTCATATTTATTTATTCGGCGTGAGCCTTTTACACAAATTATGATACAATAATCAAGTTAACAATATTTATATTAATTAAAATTAACAATACAACAAAGTTATGAAAGAAAGAAAAAATAAACATTACATATTATATACCCACATGCTAGGCATATTGTTCCCTCAACCCCAGAAAAAAAGCATTCATTCTCCGTTTCAGTGCAGGAACTTGCACATCACACACGTCAAATCGGCATGTTCGTTAGCAAGTCTCTGTATCCTAATTAATGCGAATTTAGCCCATAGGACGTGCTAGACGTGCTTAAATAGAGAAGAATACTATGTAAGATGAACATTTTAAATTTAATAAAAGTGAGCACTTGACGTTCAGATGGTGTAGTCAGCCTTGTGGATATTGAAATAATAGTAAAGGTTTAGGTTTGTAAAGTGTCAACTAGAGGCCGTCCAAGTTTAATCTAGATTTATCATAATAGAGATCAGGTTCACAATTGCTGTAGTTGACCTATTCCAGTTCACCTTTCTACCTTCACATATCGGTATATCATTTTACTATTAATTAATAACTTGTTATCCAAGGACTTACATTACACATTAAGGCCAATAAGGGTAAACCCACCTCCACCCCTCTGATTAGCCTTAATGTTCCCAAGTACCTACAATAGGGTCCTTGCACGTTTTTTTTCATTATTTTGGTTTTCGGTACATTAACTATAAGTTAAGGTTTTCCGAAAATTTGAGATTTTAATTCTCTGTCTTTGTGGATATATTTATAAAATAAAGTCTCATATTCCATTCTAGCGCAAAAACAGGTTTTGACTGGCCGCCATATTGTGACGTCACTTTCCCCAATTCCTCCATACATAACCCACAAACAATCAAATTTCTGACTATGAAAATCATCGCGTCGTGACGTCACAATCACGTTAAAAAATGGCCGCTCGTTTCAGAGCACCATAGAAAAACTCGTCAAATTAACATTTTCAATTAATTATTATAAATTAACGGTAAATTAAAATTACATACTTTTATTTGTAATTCTAGTAAGTAGAACTATCGATTTAATATATTTTCTGAACGATAAAAAAAATGCAAGTACCCTATTACATAAAACAAAATCCAATGAGACGCTATTCGTGTACTACTAGTTGTGTCTTTAAAAAAAGATGGCAATAGTAAGCCTGAACTAAGCCACAAAGTTGTCAAGAAGCCACAAACATCTCTAGTACAGTTTCTCTATAGAAATCAGGAACGAGAAACTGATAACTCACAAACAATGTGAACTCCAAATAATCTTGTAGGTTTTCGCAGCATGATGAATCCATTTCCATGTTGTTAGTTCTTCGGGTTTCGCTTCGCTTTCGGTTGGCTTCACCCGGAAGATGGCAGTAGGATCGCTGCCGAAAGCTCGGTTACTCAACCACTCGACCCGCAGTGAAACCTGAAGAACTAACAACATGGAAATGTGAACTCCCTTGGGGAGGAAGCAGGACGGGTGTTCCGACGCTTGCGAGTCGGCTTTGGCTGACTTAAGTGATCACTTTATGCTCAGGGCAACGTTCAACTATTCCACCACATCCTGTTGTCGATTGTGTAATTTTTGGAAGTTGTATATATGCTACAGCTGGAAACTGTTTTACAATGAACCAATTTCCCAATGCTAACGCCATCTGCTGAGGAGTGGACGCAAGGGAGTTCACATAACGCTACATTATGTGAATGTAGATGCCTCTCGTCTCTGTTGAGGAAAAAACTGTAATGTATTTCCGTCTGTGCAATGCAGGTAAATTCCGGCCCCATACCTACAATAATTTAGGTATATCCCAAATCAAATAGAAATTTAATTATACAATTGACTAGTCAGATATGAATTCCATTGCTTGTCTTTCTAATTGCAACATTACTTATTTCTCGTTGGTGACGTCACTTACATAATTGTTTATGGAACAGAACTCAAAGCTAATGAGTTGTACAGTGGAATTCACAGAAGATTTCAAATCAAAGATATTTGTAAACAATTTTCAAATGAGAAAACACTTTAAACAAAGTCACTACTAACATTCATTATTCACAACTAATAAAGTTTATATTTTTTTATTATTATTAGTTTTGGGTATGCGAGAGCCGGGGAGCCGGTGACCAGCTGGGATTTCTTTGGCCACGATATATGGGACTCTGGAGTCATCCATCCTATTTACGTGGTCCCTTCAGAATCTTCTCTTAGCCCTGCCCCATCGTACGATGTCCTCGGTTTCACAGGTCCGCCTTATATCTTCATTGCGTACTCGGTCCCTAAGGGTCCTCCCTGTGATTGTCCTTAGTACTCTCATGTCCGATGTTCTGAGCAAGTTTTTGGTTCTTGTCGTGCCGGCTCTTGTTTCCATAGCGTACGTCATTATTGGTCGTACACGTGTCTTGTAAATCCGAACTTTTGTCTCCACGCGCGTGTTTTCATTATTGCAGATTATATTTCTGAGACATCCAGATATGGCAGAAGCTTTGTTCGTCTGCTATCTGACTTCGGCATACAGGCCCCAATGGCTCGAGATTTCCACCCCCAGATGTTGAAATGTCATGACCTGTTCCACTGGGCTGTTATCTATAGTAGGGTTACACCTCCTTGGTTGCTTAGATATTGTTAAGCTTTTTGTTTTGCTATAAAGTGGGAAATGACCGTGTCGACATAGTTGGGTCCCTAGCTAAATGATAAGATGAGCCGAAGGTACATTAAAGAAACACGAAATATAAAGGTGTAGTTAGCGTGCTGTTTTATAGCCTGCACTTACATAACAAGAGAAGTTAATTAAAGAAATGTAATGTATTGGAGCATCCAATGCGTTTGGTCACATTGATCATTTGTCTGAACCAATTATGCATTAACTATAATGAGACATTTGCGTGCCGAGTTGAGGATTAGTAGAAAACGATTGCGATATTAGATACCTAAGACTATGCCTGCAAATGGCGGAATGTAAATGTAAGGAATAAAATCTAGGGAATAACCATTAAATTTAACTGATCCTTCTTCTTCTTCATCAGCCTATCCCCGTCCAATACTGAACAAAGGCCTGCTCCATTTGCCTCCATGTTGTCCTGTCCTGTGCAGACTGCATCCAGGTTGCACCGACATTTCGGACCAGGCCGTTTGATTAAAGCGAAATTTACCTCAAAAAATGGAAAAAAAAACGCTATTTTTACCTTAATCTTGCGATTGTTCATGCGATTTTGATTCTTAACGGCGTGGGAAATTACCGGGACGTCATAGTTGGGTTGGGAGCTTTAAAGTGCATGAGAAAGGGAATAGTTTGAAATAACGAATACCTAACATATTAGTAGGAACTAGGAACAGACAGACTGACAATAGACATGTTCCACAATTTGGACTTCTTCAGCAATGATTTACGCTAATATTTTCGTCTGTTTCACAGCCTTTTAAAATTCTAGTATAGATACCGATTATAATTGTTTTAAAAATAGGTGTAAACAATAGTATATATGAAGGTAGGTAGGTTCCTATGAAGTTACTTATATACACAGGACCACAAACACCTTGTAATGACGTCACAGCCCAATGTGGCGCCTGGTTTGCTGTCAGATAAGTTAAGCTTCATGTCAGTGAAACATGAACCCAGACAACGTCGCTACAGTATATAATAATTTATTCGTACAAAAGTCAACGTTGTCAATAACATTGCAAATATCTACGAGCAGATACAAATAGTCAACAAAAGGCAACAAAAATATTGCAGTAACGTGTCTCGTTAAAAAAAATCGATCGATGTCGGACAAATCTTTTTTTATTTTTCGTGAAATATGTAAGTATTGAATGGTATTTGTATGGTGGTGAGCAGGCCGGGGTGCCTGATGTTATGGCCATCGCGCTCTCTGTTAGGCAATCTTATTCAAGTCTTGTCTCTCCGGCCTTACTCAACACCTCGCTGTTTGTGGTGTAATCTGTCCAGTGAATCTTGATTATGCGTCTGTAGCACCATATCTCAAAGGCTATGATGGATGTTCGCTGTTGCAGTGCTGCGATATCTGCCAGCTAGCCGTTCGTTAGCCCCGATGTTGAATCATCATCGGAAATAAGTGACAGTTCCCCGAATTGACAATTCATCCCTCTTGCAGTTCGTCCCCCGACAGTTATTCCATAAAAAAATCATTTTATTTCATCCGAAGGAATTCTAAATGATATGAATCTTCACAAATTTTATAGTGATTGATTCTTACTATAGAGAACTTACAACTACAAAATTCCGTGTATTCTCCTTGATTTATGCAATCTCATTAACAACTCGCGAGCGACTGAAACTGAAGTAGCACCTATATCGAGTTATTGTGGTTATACTGATCCCAAAGAACGTATTTTTATTCAGTATATAACTACATATAAATTATAATTTTGCTCTTATACTGGTCGACAGCCACTAGGGACTATTTGTGCAAGGTTTTCCGTCTCTTGTGATGTGGACTCCTAGCTGTCTTTCCATCTTTTGGGAGGTTTTCCACGCTTCATTTTCCCCTCTGGTTCCTCGTGGTCTCTCCATTCTCCATAGTCTTTACCGTTGTCTTCCTCATCTGACAATATCCTACATTTCTCTGATACTGCTGTGTACTTTTTTTACGTTGCATTTTGTAAAAGCTTTCATTTGTAGCGAATACCTATGCAGTTAGAAAGATACGAGTTTCGTTGTGAAAACTTTCTAAAAGTAGGTATTACTTTATTGATCTACGAACTCAGTTCTCCTTTAATGACTTCCAGATACCCTGATTCTAAATCCTTTGCATCCTGCATCTACCATATCCCAGAGCCACCAATATGTTTCAAAAGTGTCCTTCTCTTGTCTTCTTTCAGAGAGCGATCTCAAATTCAGAACTCGCTTCGTCCATCTTCCGTGCGAATGAGTGAATAGGTTATGTGATCTGAGGGATTCCTGATGGATTCATTATTTCAATATCCTCTTCCATCTCACATATCTTCAATATTACCATCTCTGAGAATTTACTGAAAACAAAAACAGTATTTTGCTTAAATAGATGTAAAACAAATGTTTATTTATATCTCGTTATTTCATTTTAAATACGGACTTAACAAAATTGAGAAATTGTCAATCAAATATCGTGGTAGCCCTTTAAGAGTGTGCATACCAACATTTCAAAATTTCTAAAAACGGAAGACCTTCTATCTCGACAACCGTTACTAAATATGCTTTGGAGCAAAATAGGGTAGATGCATTGAATCTTTATCTAGGGAATAACCGTAAAAGATTTTTTATATCTTGTATAGATTACTAAAAAAAAATTAAAACACCTCTGATCTTTTTTCCGAAAGACGGAAACTCGTTTCCTGAAAGTCGCGGAATATTTTTTTTGCACTGATAATATGCATTAAAATCTAGGGAATAACCGTAAAAGTTTTTTTATAGACGCAAAATTAACCCCAAAAAAATTGAAAAAAAAAAACGCTTTTTAACCATTTTATCATGCGATTGTTCACGCGATTTTGAACCTTAATGCCGTGGGAAATGACTGTGACGTCATTCTTGGTACCAAGCTTTTAAAATCAATTATTAAGAATAATGACTCTATATACCTACAGGCTACGAGATATACAACCACTACGCAGTAAATAAATAAGTTAATGTTTATAATTCATCGATAAAAAGTTCAGAGCTTTCGCGTCTCAGTTATTAATAAGTTTTATTATAAGTATTATTATGCAATACAAGTGTATCTAAAACTTAACGCAGAGGCAGAATAATTAATGGAGATATATCTCTGTGAAGAAAATATAATAATGTACGTAGTCAGTCTGCAAATACATACACGCAGTATTTGCCTCATTTTCAATTTTCATCTGTGATTATCGTGAAACGTCGTTCAACAGTCGCTGAAAAACTACGCAAAGAGCGCACGCGGCTTACACCAGCGCTCTGATGGTGAAAAGTGTCTGAAAAAAAAAACAAAGTTTCCATTCGTACGTACAACAAAATAGTTATAAAAATATTATAAGTGGATTCAAATAATAATACAATAGAGCAACAAGTTGCTATATCTGATTAGTTCAAAATGGACAATTCTGAATTCGTTAGTTCACAGTTAATGTTAAATGGAGATTTTAATAAGGTAAGTTTTCATATTTTTAAATCATTTCTCGTTTCTTTTCCACGCGATTGTTAATACGTGCTTTTCAGTTGTGTGCAAAAGGGACGTATGTAGTTTGAAATATTTATTTTAAAACTTGGTGATATCTCGTAGTGAAACGAAAATAATTTCAGCTAATCAGTCGGTGAGAACTTTATAGATTTTTGTATTGATTTAGGTAAAGACTTTTCTTACGCAATGATACATTATATTGTTTTTTTTTTACAAAATCGCACTATTTGCAACAAGCTATGTTGTCATTTTTATTGCATGATCTAAATATTTCTGTGTATATTATTTTTATTTTTATGTAACGTTGATACAACACAGTGTAAAAAGTCGTTAAGGTTTATTTTTAAATCATCTCGCGCGAATTATTTCGTGTGCGTCGCTGGAATCTTTCCACAATAATGTTTTCGTTTTACGGATATTATTTTGGTTGATGTATTTTTATTTGACAGTCTTCATAATGTAATAATATTGTGTATGATTTTGTTTACGTACACGCGCACTGAGGATAATTTCTTTTTTTTTCTTATGAATCTGAAGTGCAACTTGTTACAAGATTTTTTGTCTGTTTATAAAATCTTAGAAACGATTTTCAACTACTTCCTGACTACTTAGAGACCTGAAACTTTTCAAACGTACGTAAACTCGGTAACAACACGATTCTGTACCAAATTGGATCATCCTAATCCAGAGACAAAAAAGTTGTAAGGCGTTTCAGGGGATCCAAGGGTCGTGTAGGCTCATGTGTGGTGGTAAGTCAGATCGTAAGTCAGATGTTGTTGAGCTCAAAGTTCGGAAGACATAGAGCGATCGAGAGGATCCAGTCACCGCGTACCGCCACGTTTGGTATCTCACGAAAGTGTTTCACAAGTACAATTCATCTCTTTCTTAAAATTTTTGATTCTTTCAATTCTTGGCGGGAGACGCCATTGGAATAAAGGGATCCAAGCGGCTCCAAAGGGCGTGTTTAGTATCGTTTGAAAGACCGCGAAAAACAGTTTTAGGATTTGAAGTTATTAAATCCTGTTTCTTTTTAATACTATGACTTATTTAGGATCTCTGTAATATTTTATTCAAAGTCGTGGCTTCTCAGTATTATCAATCAGAAAAGTCTTAGTATTTTAGTATTACAGTTCATATACATATGTACCTGTATCAGTTTATACTCCACACGTGAATATGATTGGTCGTGAAAAGTAAAGGACTGTATAGCCGGGAAATTCAGTACTACATACATTATGACACTTCTCACGTGACAAATCTGACAGTAAACATCAATATTGCGAATGGAGAATAAATGCCAATTTTTGGGGACTCAAAGTCCTATATGCTATCATTCGGCTTCGGCGCCCTGAATTATTCTCAGCTAATACTGAGAGAATCGCCTTGAAACTGAAGACAGTGATATATGAATGTATGGACTACAGATTGGCTGTTTTAGAATTACAATATTTGGAAATTCCTTGAATAAAAAAATATTCCGAAAGTACCCCTGAAATTTACGGGATCTGAGGATTTTCTATTCAGTTTTTCAGATATAAAAGTATAAATTAGCCAAAATACTGTTAGTTGTAATCTTAACAAATTGGCTGTTTTAGATTTTTTAATTTGTTCCCTGGCTCTTCTTAAAAAGGTTCACATTGTCGCTTACGTTATTCTTATTTCGCGCTAACATTCTCAATTTTGCAGGGGGGGGAGGCTACAAAATTTTTGAAAAATGATGATGGAAAAAAATGCGCAAATAGCGCCGCAGGTGATTTTTTTCTATAAACTTATGGATATTCGTACTAATTTTAGAAAAATTATGATATGATGAGAAAATATGTGGTAACATTGTGATTTTTTGTGAGGTTTTATGATTTAGTATGAAAAAATATATACCTATTACAATCTCTAGGGGGGGGGGGGGCAGCTCATCACATATCACACAAAATGCATTATAATATGCAGAATGGATATGCATGCAATGGCATGAGTGTTATCCATTTTGCATATTATAATTCATTTTGTGTGATAACAATGCAGAAATAATATGATATGCAGTTGTAAGAAACATAGCACTTCACCTAGTAGAGCTGCACTTGTATATAATATGTAAAGTTTTCATAATAAATGGCTTGATGTTTACAGACAGAGTACCGTGTTGTTTACTAGAACATATAGTAATTTGTATACAAAACATTCACACTTGTAAATGCAATATTATTTATTAAGTATTTTTCCGCACAACATAACTTCCGTTTTTCACTCTTCCAACTCAATTTCAACGTTTTGTCTACATTTCGTTTGTCTGTCGTGAGATCAAACATATATTTATTAACCAAACAACAATAAGTCATAAAGAGGAACTAATAGTTGTTTTGGACTATTAAAATAGCTGAAATATTCTGGACTAGCTGTATTTCCCGTGCTTCGCAACGGCAAAATTTGTGTACGGATGGTGAAGTAGATCGGCAGTGGAACCCAAAATCAGTGGAACTATCATCTATCAGTCAAAGTACTGCAGAGTACAGAGCCACTAAAACTTATTTATCGGATGTAGCATGGAATATATTTGATTTACCTAGTAAAGTTATTTTTTATGTATATATGATTCTACACAATTTATATTTCACAAAAAGATAGCAAAAAAAAGAGAAAAAAGTGTTAGGTGTCGGGTGGGATCGAACCAACACCCACAGAACACTTACCTACTTGTTAGGCAAACGCGGTAGCCACTGGGTCACGGGAGTATAAACAAAACACGACGCGAAACTGCGCGATGGAAATAATATTGCGACAAAACTATTTTATAATTATTATAATGTACTTATAGTCACATTTTTTAGTTAGACAGCAGTATTTGTAGAACAAAAACATTGTACAAAAATAATCCTAAAGGATGCAATACATTCTAGATTATGTAACGACACAAACAATTTTAAAAGTCATGTTCATCGGACTACTTTAAATTACTTTTTACTCCGCGTTATAATACTTTCTCATTACCTTGGGAAAACTGATAATTTTACCAAACCACATATTTATTGTACCCTATGTTGTAGCCGAGATTCCATTTGTAAGTTTATTTAATATATGGATGTCCAAAATCGTCTGGTGTTAAAGTTTACTCCGGACGCGAATCGTTAATTTTTTCAGATTCATTCCCGGGTCATGTATGATACACAGATGGCGGTAGTGATGTTTTATGAAATCAGAAATGAAAAAAAAATCATTATAAATCAATAATTCCCTTTGTTGCACATATTTTTATCCTGAATATCAATACAATCTCGTGCAAAGTCAGTGGCGTATACGAATATCGACTTTTTGTATTGTACGTATATAATAAAAACAAAATTATATTAGGTGCAATGCGAAATGTTTTTTGTTAACAGTATATATACAGGTTTCAAAATAACGTTCTGATGTGATTGTGACGGCGTTTTGTCAAATACTCAACGCTGCCGAAAATCCACAATTATTAAGGAGATTACGTTTCAAAAATTATAATCATAGAATATCGAAATTTGTGACCGTGGCGGTCACAAATTTCGAACGAAGGTGTCGAATTCATATTTCACGAATAACGAAAAAGTGTCGATATCTCGGGAAATTACTACAGGTCATGTTTTGATATTCTGGTCAATTATGAGTTGGTCTATCACCCTTCCACGGGATGCCGTTGACTTACGAGACACCCTGTATATCGTCCGAAAAGGAGAATATATTGGAGAAAATCAGGTGTTTTCTCAAAATATAGATTGTCTCTTCTTCTTCTTAATCTTAATGTAGGCCTGATTGCATGTTATTTAAGAGCGGTTATCCTCCTGCGAGGTCGACTCCCAGCTGAATATCCATCTCTTTGGTGGTCTGCCTGGCGGTCGCCTGCTTTGAGGTTGGCCATGGAGGACAATGCGAGGGAGTCTGGATGATTCCATTCTCCAGACATGCGCGTACCAATATCTCCTCCGTTGCCTTCCCCATCTGACGACATCCTCGACCTCGCACATCTATCTGATTCTCGTGTTTCTTATTCTGTCTCTGAGAGTCTTCCCTGCAATGTTCCTGAGGGTCCTCATCTCAGAGACTCTCAGCGCGTTCTTCGTCACCGTGGTGTCTGCCCTACACTCGATCCCGTATGTCGCAATGGGTCGTACACAAGTTTTTTTTTTATATATAGATTGTGTTTTTCAAAATAATATTATACAAGCTTGAATAGTAAAATCCACATACACAATACCTTGTGGCGCAATGTTTACAGTGGTAAATCTGTGTCTCAGATTCACATAGATATATTATAACTACCTATTGGTATACCAATGTCTTTATTAGTATCTGAATGACCACGTTTATTATACTACAACGTAGGTGATCTAGACGATCAATGTATCGAGATCGATGATCAATAAAATTCAAAGAACGCCATTGAGCTGTATTCATATTTTCAGTAGAACAATATAAGTAAAGTATATAACTGGTTAAATACAGGATCATCAAAAAAGAATGCCGGAATTTTAAATGGTTGGTATTAGAGCAGGCATATCGTCATTAAAAATATTTTTTTAAGATGTAAAAAGCGATATTAGTGTCGAATCCATAGCTTGCTGTGTTGAAAATATGAATAGGGGCCCTCAAGATACCTACAGGTGTGAAAGAAGGGGGATCAAGGAACGGCGGAATGCGAAAAGCGATATTAGTGCCCAATCCATAGTTTTCTGTATCGATAAGATGAATAGTAATAATTCTGACACCAGTGTGAGTGGATTTTAAGGAATTTACAGATGTCTGTGGCGTAGCAAGGCGCGCAAGTTACAGCTTACATATAATTATTCCATGGGCGACGATGAAACTTGATCAAAAGAAACTTTCACAACATGCATGATTCCTCAAGCCATTTCATATGTCGACGTATTTGACAACTACCCCCATCTATGTAATGCCGTACTAATTATCCTTCGCATTCTGGTACTATTTCTGAATTTCTGAAAGGTAACGTCTTACATCATCAGGTAGGTATATTGTTTGCCCAAATCTTTGCCGCAATGATGTATAGCGTTGTAATGGTTCTGTAATGCGCCATTATAGATAATTATTAGCATGTTAGTGTAATTGATATAACAATCGAATATTTATAATTCATAAGTGAATGAACGGATCGTTCCGTACAAATATACAATATCAAATAATGATTTCAACAAGATGAGACGCCGTCGGTACAGGAACACATAATTCTTTATCTTATGTATAAAATATATTTTATTATATTTTGTCCCATCACGCCGCTTCTCTTGCGAGTTAGGCAAAGAGTACTTTCCTACCCTTATTCACACTTCGGGCTTCTGTCACATTCACGCAATTCGTCAAACACACTCTACCATTCTCTTTTACGTCAACAACGTACAAAACACGTCCGTCCTTGAGAATCTAGTCTACATGGTCCAGCCATGTGGTTCTTGGAAAAAATATATAGTATTTTCAAAATTTTTAACTGTCGATAGTATGCCTTATCGAAATCTCAATTGATTCATTCTATAAGCGCAATTCTCCTTTTTAGACCAGGCGCTGTGATGACTTTCGTATACTTAATATTAGCACCGAATTTTATCAATTGATTATTGTTGAAGATAGGTCAAGGAACAAGTATCCGTTTCTTGCCACTCCACTTTCCGATCCAATTTTTTTTACACCCCCTCAAAGTTTGTCGATGGGGTATTTACTTGAAAGCATTTGCTTTGAAGTCATTTTAATGATTATTTCAGTCTTAATTTTTAGTTTACTATAATTGGAAAGTGATAAACTAAAAATTAAGACTAAAATAATAATTAAAATGACTCCAAAGCATTTACCCCATCGACAAACTTTGAGAGGGTGTAAAAAAATTTTGGACCGGAAAATGGAGTGGCAAGGAACGGATCCTTGTTCCTTTATATATCCTCAATAATAATCAATTGATGGAATTCGGTGCTCATATTAAGTATCCGAAAGTCATCACAGCGCCTGGTCTATTAAAAGTTAGCATGTTTGTAGATTATGATGTACTGTATTAGGAAAGGTTATTGCACGAATAAAATAGTGCAAAGTGTAAAATTAATAACTCACTCGATGAGTCTGGATGTTAATAAAAAATGTTTAAATAATTATATTATGACGATTTATTATTGGAACTTACAACATCGTCTGTCATCGCCTGACGCGGTGTGTATTGACTCATAATTAATCTTATAACCTTCTATATTAAAAACTTATTGTCTGTTGTATGGAATCAGGGTTCAACATCATACAATCATCAAGAGTGGTTCAATCGTGGGATTGGCCATTTCATAAAAATAAGCACAGATGGATTCCTCTATCCTGGCCGCCAGCGGGTGTATGTATATATAGCAGGGAGAACTCTCAAAGACTCTCCGGGTTAGGAACACGGAAATTAGAGAGACCTGTCAGACGGAAGATGTCGTAAGATGGGGTAGGAAAAGGCGACGATATTGGAGAGACCACGTGGGCAGGATGGACGAGGGCAGAATACCCCACATCGTTGCCCATAATATACCCGTGGGACAATGTCAGCCAGTCAAGCCGCCAAAGAGGTGGAAAGATAGTTGGTGTCCCACATCCCAAGAGGACAAGGCATCCGTTTACAAACTGATTAGAACAAGATGAAGTTATCTACTTCTTCTTCTTCATGTGCCCTGTCAGGTCCCCCCAACGTTGGCGATCACTTGGGCGAACATGTCTCTGTCTTGCGCCGCTTGAAATAACTCCCTTACACTACGGTTGCCGGTCCATTCCCTTACATTCCGCACTCAGGACATGCCTTCTACCGGGCCCTCGGCGTCCCTCAATTTTCCCCTTCAATATCAGCTGGAGAAGTTGGTATTTCTCTCCGCGCAGTACGTGATAATATAAGAAGAAGATATATTATGACCAATTCTATGGTCGAGCTACGACGCATTGATTTTTAAGGTAGTCACTAATGTCACTATGTATACTAATTAATTTTAGGTCAACGTTGAAAAACAAGTATCCTTGAAAATCAAGTTCATTAGGAAGAGCGCAAAAGGGAAATACAAAACAATTATTGTATCGATTACAAACGACAAACAATCATTGCAATAATAAATTGAAGTTCATTCAGACGCAAGCAAGATCAAGTGGAGATGTCATACTAATAATTATTGTTTTTATCAAATTAATAGAAGAAACTGTGTTTTTTTCGTATCTGTACTGACCATGGGCACCGTGAGTTGCCCCACTCAAGACATTAGAATAGGTATATAATTTTTCATGCTAAATATTAAAACCAGACCTCTGGCCACTCCAAGCACACATTTGCCACCTGCTTCCACCAGCTATTTCTGGGGTGGGCCACCGGTTTTCTGCCTGGACCCTCGGCTTCCAAAGGAACGGAACCATTTTAACGGAAGCCGCTCCTCTGACATCCGGATGACGTGACCGAGCTAAGTAAGCTGAGACCTCTCGACTGAGACATACTCGTTCCTTATTCAGTCTCTCAGGGTTACTCCTGCCACTCCTCTGAAGTACCTCATCTCAGCTGCCTGGACTATTGACCGTACATTCTCGTGAAGTATCCATATCTGGTGACGAAATGCTGGAATGAACCGTTTACATTCACTCCAGCATATTGAACTGACTATATCATAAATTGTTTATTGTGTTTTCACTATCTAATATTGTCTTGCTTCATACTGTGTCACTGACGAAATGCTAACAGAGCCCTTTACACTCTTTAGCATTGATATTGTGCATTATTATTATTATAACTATTGCTTTAATTGATATAAATTTAATTATGTAAAACTGATAAGTCCAAGTGCCCGACATAGGGTCTAAGGACGATATACAACAATAAACAATAAACCAAAGGTGATCATACGTACTATTTAAAATAGAAGCAATACTTTATATTAGTACAGGACTTCATGTGCATCCACCATACGTACGTAGATTCGTAAAGCATATTCAATATTTTATTAACATGTTGATAATATCTAAGTTTTATCATTCCTGTATATTTGCTAGTTTTATTAAATTCATAATGTAGGCAATATAATATAATATAGTAGGGTACATTAGGGATTGATAACGTGAGAGTATTTTATCTGAACAATTAATACTATCTCAAGTTGAGTAAAATGAATTGATAGGTAGATAATCAGTATTGATCTAGATCTGTCATGTTAATATTACAGTTAAAGTAAATGTAAAGTGATCACATCAAACCAGGCGGCGATCAGTCATTAAAGCCGGATGGGAAGTCCATCCTTTGCTGTATAAATGCCAACAACTCGATAGGTCAAGTATTGTGAGCGCTGGGGGTTCATGGTGGATCCCGTCGTAGCTCTATTCTACTATGCCATCTCAGATGGCCAAGTAGGCCGACCCGAGACAGACATATCTTATCACATTTAGGGCATGGATTTTCTCCTCCGGGTGGGCCAGGGTGTCCTCTGTCCTTCGGTTGATATGTATGGATAGCGTGTCTCCACTTGGCGCGGTCCGCAGCATCTTGTTCCCAGGTGTGCTGGATATAAAGGATGGTATGAAGGACGTCTTTGTATCCCTTGCGCTGGCCACCCTGGTTCCTTCTTCCGTGCACGAATTCCCCGAATAGTAATTTTTGCTGTATATATCTGTTGGGAGAATATATAGTGCTGAATACTAAATACTTTGTTAACAATATGTGTAAAGTCTTGCAGTACCTAACCTATACCTATTATGACAATATCATAAATAACTCGAGTTATTTTTAGTCCCATGTTGAAGTTTTTGGCAGAGAAATAAATATGTATCTCACCTATGTCATTTTGACTTCTTTAATACACTGAAGTTCAATTTGTTAGTAGGTACTCTGTTTATTCTCAAAAGAAACGAAAACATCCATGGGCTTCGCCAAGGGGGGCAGCGCCCCCCTCCCCTGAGATTGGAATAGGTGTATAATTTTTCATACTAAATGATAAAAATCACATTATTTACACACATTTTCCCATCGCAGCATAGATCTATTAAAAAGCAATTCTTTCATACTTACTTACTTTCTGTGTCTGGAACACTATCAAATTTTGTATCTCCAATGTTCGGCCACCCGGACACCCCCGGCATTCGCCAGTAGTGCGTCCTCGGGCGTGCATGTGACTCCTGTTTGGGGACATGAAAACAGGTAACTGTGATCATGTACAGGTACCACACTCACAGGTGTCTTCCTCTTTGTAACCCCATTTTTTGAGGTTACTGTAACATAAAAAAATACCTTCACCCATTTTTCTTCTTAAAAAATTGCTTCTTAATAAATCATGTTTTTACATCTGAAAACTGAACGGAGAATCCTCAGATCCAGTATATTTCAGGGGTACTTTGGGAATATTCTTTTGTTCAATGAATTTCCAAATATTGTAATTCTAAAACAGCCAATCTGTAGTCCATACTTTCATCTATCCCTGTCTTCAGTTTCAAGACGATTCTCTTAGTATTGGCTGAGAACAATTCAGGGCGCCGAAGCCGAATGACAGCATAAATAAGATCTTAATGGGTCTGTGTATTACTATGTTATCGCATACTGGTAGATTCAAAGTTGAACTAATTTCAATATGGGTAAATCGTCGTATTTGGTGTAAAAAAATTACCTCGTTATTGAGCGTGTGTTAATGTTGTAAATATGGTTTTCTACACATACAGCAAATTAATATATTTTATTCTCCATTGTTCGAGTAATAGGCATGGGATTAATTAATATCACGTTTGTATGTTTCAATACGAAACATTTTTTCTTCATCTCCATCATCATCTAAGTACTGCAAAATAGGTAAATATTTACGTAGGTACGTAATCTCTGTACGAATCGACCGGACACAAATAAGAAAGAAAATCTCATAAAATCGATAGTATGAAGAATTATTTTGTGATGCGAAACGTGGACAATAAGCCGCAGAGAAATGCGAACGTCTTTCAGCCTTCGAGATGTGATGCTACAGACGCATGCTCAAGATTCACTGGACAGATCACACCACAAATAGCGAGGTGTTGAGTAAGGCCGGAGAGACAAGACAATTCTTGAATAAGATTGCCTTACAGAGAGCGCGATGGATAGGCCATAAAATCAGACAGTATGGCTTACTCATCACCATAGTATAGAAGGAATGGTAGAGGGCAGTAATGTGAGAGGTTGCCTATGAAGCAGTTATACGGACCAGATTACTGAGAGCGTGCACTGTAGCACCTACACGGAAGTGAAGAGATTGGCGGCGAGATTGACAGGACGGCATGGAGATATAGTATAACTAAAATGCTTGGTACAAACCAATGAACAGGATTGTTACTACATAATATATACCAACATTAGGTCCATCGGTATTAATACAATGTTGATAATAATAATAAAAAAAAACTTTGCAGTCAAATTTGGCCGGACAAGAGGTCAAAAAGCTTATCACTGTCCGGCTAAAGCCGGACGGATTGCAGCTCCACGTCGAAATAACGCACGTGTACCTAACATCACGTGTACCGATATACATATTTCAATAAATTCATAATGAAAACAAACCGTATACTTTGACACGTGTAGTGATTTCAAATGGATACAGAGAATTTGTAAAGCTGATATTATCATCTTTACAATTTATGAGTGAAATCGAGTAACTAAGCAACCGCCAGAAGGCAAAAAATATTCAGATCAAAAGAGTTTATAATTGTATGTACATACAAAGCGCCTACCCTCAAATTATATCCTCGCTACACTAGTCGAAGGGTCTTCATCTTGCCTGGGTGATATAGCGAACACTTTATTAAAAATCTGTAAAAATATTGATCTAGGTAATTTATATTTCTTATAAATATTTTAGTCCTTCTAACTAGGGCGGTCCCTACCCAATAGGCAAGTTAGACAAAGACTAAGGGCGACACTCTAAAGGGGCGGCAAATCAAGGAGGCGGCAATCTGAATGAATACTAATGTTTTATACATAAAAATTTCTAAAAAATAATTGGTTTAATCTGAAAAAAATCTAAATCTCAAAAATAATTGGCCTAACCAGCGCCTGTGTTATTGTGTTATTCGGGTGTGAGGAGGGACCTTCAATATATGGTCTAATCTGACATCATAATGCAATAAAAAATGTAAGTAAGGCGCCTAACCAGCGCCTGTGTTATTGTGTTATTCGGGTGTGAGGAGGGACCTTCAATATATGGTCTAATCTGACATCATAATGCAATAAAAAATGTAAGCTCCGGCTTACCTTCTACAGAAATACATTCTTCGCCCTAATAAAATCAAGAACAAATTTACACAACACACAAATATAACTTCATTCTTATAGTAAAGTATTTCATAAGCATTTTTATTTAATGTAGTATATCTACTTATAAGTATATATAATATTGGGGGGTGTGACCGTCAAACATGGCCTATTTTAGTTTGCAGTAGACCTACTTTTACACGTAGGTACCGAATTAATTTGGGACTTTGAATTGACGACGTTTGCCTCAATTTTACAGTCCATTTTCATTCAGAAGTCTCACGGAGCAAACTTGGTTTAGTGTTGCTTGATGTGATAATAAGATATGGTTACATTTTTTCTCTACTTTCAAATTGTGTTTCAGAACTGTTGTTTAAATAAACTAACCAATTTTTGGATTGTTAGAATAAACTGGCAGCTTTGTGTTTCTAACTTGTGATGGCGGTTTGAAGGGATTATCGTAGTATTTTTTTCTTTTTCCAACTCGCAAAACTATCTTGCCTTTAAAATGATTTCTCTAGCACCTCTCTGTAATATTTTCGGCATCGTAGGTTGCTTGTTGGTTGCTTGTAAAAGATACAATGACCTTTGACAGCTTTTATGACAAGATTCGACAATCAGAGCTACCAACAATACAATCTTGAACTACACTTGCGGCTAACCTCCGCCGGCGGCCAAGTTAGAGGAAATGATCTGGATGTGTGATTTTTGACAACAGAGCCTTACACGTGTGCTGCCACCTGGTGAGCATTACTGGAAGCTGTTCAGAAAACAACCCATTTCCAAATTATTTTTATTTAAGCTTAAAAAAATACTACACAGAAACATTACAGCAGTGACGCCTTTGCGTTCCTGAGTATTACAAAATACATAATGCTAATATATGCTACTTACAATATATCTAGGAAATTAAAAACTTAATTAATCAAATTTTTATTGACTCTGACGAACTCTCTGTATGTAATGTTAAAAACGTCAATGTCGCCCGCCAGAGCATTGAACAGTCGAACAGCCTTGCTGACCGGTGAGTTAATGGCCAAGTTAGTCCTACCACACGGAGGGTAAAAAAGTAGGTGACCTCTAGATCTCGTGTATGAATCTGGTACGTATAGTCGTATTTCCCCCAGGATTGTTGGATTATGGATCACTCCAATCAACAGCTTAAAGAAGTGCCTGCATAAATAATCTTTTCGGCGTTTTTCTAGAGTCGAGTAGCCTACAGAACCCATCACAAATAAAGAGGGGTACAAGTAGGGGTAATATCCATGTTCCACTCTATACAGGTGCCTAAGAAACTTTTTCTGGACTTTTTCGATCACCAGTGGCTGTCATCTAGACTCCAAATGAGGGAATGTATGTAGGTACGAGTGAGTTATAGTATGTAGAATATAGTATATGGTTGGGTGTCGGTCCCATTACAGCTATTTATATTAGTTTGATACAATTCGTTATCAATAGAGTGCAAATTATAGTTTCCTCAATGTCGCAAGGTTTACAGTTGACCGCAATCATAATAGAATGTTACTATTATTGTACTCATTCTCTACTAGGAATATAGGAAATGTGTCTCATTCAGGCGTTACATACAATGCTTAGGCAACGAAACACAAAGGAGATGATTTAGATGTCATACATACTATAAACCGGCATAATATAAAATACAATTTAGGGCTTGATACCAAGAATGACGTCTCAGTCATTTCCCACAAAATTAAGATTCAATATCGCGTGAACAACAACAACATTTTAATTTTTTGGGGTTAATTTCGCTTCAAAAAAAAACTTTTGCGGTTATTCCCTAGGTTTTGATGCATATTATCTGTACAAATAAAAAAAAATACTCCCCGACTTTCGGGAAACGAGTTTCAGTCTTTCGGAAAAAAGATAAGAGATGATTTTTTTTTTTTTTAGAAATCTATACTTACAAGATGTAAAAAATCTTTTACGGTTATTCCCTAGATAAATGTTCAATGCATCTACCCTATTTTGTTCCGAAGCATATTTAGTAACGGTTGTCGAGATATAAGGTCTCCCGTTTTTAGAAATTTTTGAAATGTCGGTATGCATACTCTGGAATAAAAATGACAATAGTGAGACTCTCCCTGAGAATCCCACATAAATATTTTAGTCGGTAAATGCATTTATTCGTATCACGTACTTTCCATTTCACATTACGTGTCTCATGGGTTTCTGCGCATACGAAATTTTTCCACAGAATTACTACTAAGAATCGAGTGGGCAAGTTATTTGGGCGAGTGGGCAAGTTATTTGTAAGAGAGTAAAAATTATTTGAAATATAGTAATGTTCTAATTTCAAACTTGTCATTTACTGAAGCAAAAATATCTGCCATAGTGTCAATCCTGTGTCAATCGTACCTAATACGTACCAGGCGTACATATTTAGAAGTGTTTACTGCTTTTTGTACAAAATGTGGTCAAACAAACAGACATATTAGTTTATTACGTTTCAGTATTAAACTTAATCCTTCTTTATGAATAAATTATGCAAGAATCTGAAATTAACAGTCTTGGCTCAAAGTTCTTAAATGCACCTCCGTAGATGTTAAAATTAATCGAACATTGCAATTGTTCAACTTCACCAACAAAATTTGCCGTCGTGAAGCTCGGGTAATTCATCTAGTAAATGAATAATAGTAACATCTCCTAGGCGTTATGTATAACGCCGTATTTAAAATATTTCCTGCAACATTCACAGCAATCGAATAGTTAACACAAATCACACATACCTATAATCATAATATTATTAATACGTAGGTATACTACACACATCATACATTGGCAGAGTTTCTCAACACATTAAAGTGTTCAGTGCAGTGTAATTTAAAACAAATTTAAAACATACAGGACTACCACATAATATACATTTTGTTACAATAGACATAAAACAGTCATCGCCGGCAGCAGCCCCAATTACATGCTGTCTGTAACAGATATAACTTATTAAAAATTAACACATCACAACAAAACAACAAAAAAACCGCAAAGATTCAAGTTCAATACCCCAATAAGAGTTTCGATTTATTACACCAAAAATTCTATTTTTACCCAAGCAAAGATTGAAATTTTTTAACCCCAAAGATTCTATTTAGTATAACCCAACAGATTAATTTTATTATTTCAAAAGAAACAAAAAGGAAGAGGGAAGAGAAGGGAAGGGAAAGAGAACAATGGTTACAATTTTAGGAGTAACGTGCCGCCAAAACTCGCTGAGCACACCTCTTAAACAGATTCAAAGATACACCAAATAGGTCGACATCCCCGACATCTTAAATCGAGTCGACATTTTAAATCGACATTCGCCACCGTAGCTGCAGTCGTCGTAGTCGGCGTCACTTTTCCCCGTCACCGCCCCCGTAGACGTTTGGTCGAATTCAATCTTCCGAATGTCGAATATGCAAAGGTCTTTTTTGTAATAATAAAAAAAGCAAAGTCCCATGTCTTCTTCTCCACTCATCCCTGTCCTTTGCACTCTTTATATGAGTTGTAGCCCATATCCTGGCACAGGTCGTCCAGGTATTCTTTCCTTGGTCGTCCTCTGTAGTGTGTCTCCTCGTTCATTCATTAAATTAATTCAAATAGGAGACCCACTTGACGCACTACTATGTGGCCTATCCATCTTGCACGTCTTTCTGCTATTCCATTGAGCAGGTGTCAGATGCCGAAATCACACCTTTCAAAACACGATCGAGCGCAAAGATCTTCGTGCTTTAAAGTTTTAATATTTTGTATTTTTATATGTGTTATGGAGAACTCTGATTTGTTGATATAAAATAATGTTAAATATACACTTTTATTTAGTTCGAAGTACTCGCAGCCGTATTGTTGGCATATTTTCACGGTGTATATATTATTAACATGACGGGAAACGTCATCGATGGCATTCTGTGTTAGAACTATAATATTAACATAGCACCTATAATAGTACTTGCACTTAATCTAGATGGAATACATAACAAAAAGTTATGATTTAATTATTGTTAACGATATTAGGTATAGGTTATAGCTATGAAAAAATAATATGCTGAAACAGGCCCTTTTTTATGAGTTCGCCCTAATTTGTAAACTATTAGGTTATACGATACTATACTTGGGTCACGTTTTCCGGGGCGACAAATACAGGCTACTCTAACTTACTCGTATTATGAAGGGAAAAATAGAAGGACGCCGAGGAATAGGATGACGCCAGATGCTGTGGCTCCAAAATGTTCGTGAGTGGACTGGCATCAAAAACTTCGGCGAGCTGTTTCGGACTGCGGCAGACAGAGAAGCTTTCTCCATAGTGATCGCCAACGTCGGGGGGATCCGATAGGGCACGAAGAGAAGAAGAAGGTTATATGAGGCCATCAAGGTCTGAGATAATAGGAATTTTCTGAAATTTATCTTCATTTAGGTAATGTGAAAAGAGAAGTCGTAGAATATTGCAAGAGAAATCATAAACAAGCCAATCTTAGGGGAGAATTCTGGTTAAACTATTAATAACTTATTCAATTAGAGAAACAATACATGTCCTTGATAGTGCTAAGACGCGTGCAAATTAATAGTAATGCATATTGATATTTCAAAAATTTCTAAAAACAGGAGACCTTATATCTCGACAACCGTTACTAAATATGCTTTGAAACAAAATAGGGTAGATGCATTGAACATTTATCTAGGGAATAACCGTAAAATACCTTTTATATCTTGAATGGATTCCTCCAAAAAATGTGAAAAACACCTCTAATCTTGAGAGGGATATACCTAAATTATTTAGGTATTAACTGGATTTGTGTCTGCATCTCGCAGATGGCATACATTGAGATTTTCCTCAACGAAGGCGGGTGATATCAACATTCACATAAGTTTATTATGCGAACTCCCTTGGCGAGGGAGCAGTATAGTTTGGCTGGCTTAAGTGATCACATTATGCTCAGAGCAACTTTCACCCATTCCACCCAAAGCCGACTCGTAAGCGTCGGAACATCCATCCTGTTCCCTCCTCAAGCGAGTTCGCATAATAAACTCATGTGAATGTTGATATCTCCCGCCTTCGTTGAGGAAAATCTCAACCTCTAATCTTTTTTCCGAAAGACAGAAAATCGTTTCCCGAAAAATACACAAGCGTCACTGCTACGAATTGTGACTATTGTGGGATTTCTCAAAAGTGTCAACTATTGTGTTAAAATACTCACAACTGACGTTGAAGTAAATAATATCGACTTACGTTAATGAAAGTACTCGTACGTAGGTACTATTATTTGCTATTATAAGATGCGTGGTGTTATTGTATTATATTGTATAGTGTCACACAACATTATAACTCGTGTCGCAGTAGCGGATCCAGGATTCAATTTGGGGGGGCTGAAGGTCGTCACCCCTGTGGAATTAAAAATGGAACAGCGCCGGCGACTTTTTTTGAAACTGAGTGCAAAGGGTCATGTAAAACCTATCGTTTTATTTTTTTTTTAAGTTAAAAAAATGTGTCAATAAATAGCGCCGCAGACGAATCTTTATTAGAAAATGTGTGCAATAATGAACCTGCTTGTCTTTCTATCGCAGGCCTATGCAAACTTTTTGGATGAAGGGCCATTTGTAATTATAAATGAACGACGGGCCAAAAGTAAAATACAATTTTAGATTATTTATCAGGGTTGGAATAATGAGCTGCGGGCGAATTTTTTTTAGAAAAAATGCATGAAATAGCATGAAACACACAATAGGGGCTTAATTGGCGCCGCATGTGATTTTGTTTTACCAAACAATATAGTAGTTTTGGAAAATTCATGACATGATGAGAGATCGATGAGGTAATAATGTGATTCTTCATAAAATTGTTGTATATAAAGTACTGAAACTTATGGTTTGGGTTAGGGGGCCGAAGCCCCTGGATCCGCTAGTGCTCGTGTGAGATAATCTGAGTGATTTGGCCCGGCGGCGCAACGTACGTAACTTCAATAACAAAACACATACATAATATTATTATTTATACCCCGGCGATTCATCTTAACAACATGATACAAGCAGAGCTTTTCTATGACGTCCAGAGTTCGAAAAGTTCAATGTCATAATATAAGCTGTTTATGAGTGAATGCAAACTGGTGTTGTGACACGTATGAAAGTGAACAAACTAAGATGTACAGGGCATGTTGAGAGAATGAAAGATGACAGGATGACAAAAATATATATTTGAGTGAGCGAAGAGGGGTAAGAGTCTGATGATGTCGACCAGATCCACAAGGATGGACGCGTTTTGAGTAAAAGGAATCGGAGAGCGTCTATGACAAATTGCATGAATGTGACGGAGGCTATGAGTGCGTGTTAGGATATGGCTGTCTGGCGCTCTGTCCTCTCTGCCTACTAATATGTAACTTTAATAGAAAACTGTACTAAACTATACAAAACTACTGTAACTTGTATACGACGTCCTGACGTTCTGTATAACAATCAAAATAAAGAAAAACAGTGTACCTAATTATTTTTATACTACTTCTTTTCCTAGTCATAAGAAACTTTTAAATAAAAATTATTTATACATCATGATCAGTTTTCAATTTTCTGTACGTAAGATAACCCTCTCCTTCCCATTCCTTGAGTGATTGGTGCCTGTTGTTTATTTCAGCTATCCAGATAAATAAATCTTTATTGGCCAAAGAAAACATGCATAGTTACAAAAGCAAGACTATTATAGTGTGCCAAAAGGCGGACTTATTGCAAAAGCAATATCTTACAATCAACCCGATATCATGGATAACAAGTGATAAATAAATAAATATTAGGTTCCATTACAGACATTGACATCTTCAGACTTAAATAATGTTGTAGGTTTTCGCAGCATGGTATATATATTCTTCCTTACAGGTTATTCGGGTGTTGGCTGCGTGTCTGTTGATTTTCTCTAGCTTTCGGCAGCGATACTGCTGCCATCTTCAGGATGATGTAGCTGAAGTTGGCAGAAGTAGCTGCTGCCAACTTCATCCTGAAGATGGCAGCAGTATCGCTGCCGAAAGCTAGAGAAAATCAACAAACACGCAGCCAACACCCGAATAACCTGGAAGAAAGAATATCTTCAGACTTACTCTACCGGTATACAGGCGACAAGAACGTTCTAGACTAGACTAACAAAACACGCAGAACATCCCTCTTCTCCCTCTTTCCCCCTCCTCTTCCTCTTATCCCAAACTCTTCCTTATTTTTTTTTGTATTCCTGTTTGTTTCACTCTTTTTTGTTTAATAAAATAGTAAAATCAGAGGTGTGCGTGTGCGATGGGTGAGTGTGTGAGCGAGATTGAGTATGGGTGTGTGAGACGACCGGAATGAACTTATGTGTCTTAATTTAACTGTGGCGCATGCTTGTGGGTGACAGCTGAATTATGAATGGACTAATTGTCTTATCTACATGTTATTATATTACTTATATCTATAGTTGTTGTCTGTTTTGTGCTTTTGTTTGTGTTAAAATAAAATAAAATTACATTGACTTGTCGATTCTAAGAGTACGCATACCGACATTCAGAAAATTTCTAAAAACGGGAGACCTTCTATCTCGACAACCGTTACTAAATATGCTTTGGAACAAAATAGGGTAGATGCATTGAACCTTTATCTAGGGAATAACCGTAAAATATTTTTTATATCTTGTATAGATTTCTCAAAATAAATTTTGAAAAACACCTCCGTTCTTTTTTCCGAAAGACGGAAACTCGTTTCCCGAAAGTCGCGGGGTAAATTTTTTTGTACTGATAATATGCATTAACGACTAGGGAATAACCGTAAAAGTTTTTTGATAGACGCAAAATTAACCCCAAAAATGGAAAAAACGCTATTTTTACCATTTTATCGTGCGATTGTTCACGCGATTTTGAACCTTAATGCCGTGGGAAATGACTGTGACGTCATTCATGGTATCAAGACTGAATACCCGAAAAGCACTCTAACTTGCTGGTGAAATGAATAGGTTTGACGCCTAACTACGAAACATCATCTTAGTTGTATTATTTTTAGCGAACGCCTCTACTAACAAACAGACAATACACCATCTCGTATAGTTTAGTAACTGCGACAGTAGTTCTTGACCTAAATAATTGCTAATCTCGCATTGGGAAACGTGTCGCTATGTTTTCAAGATCACTGAATGGAAGAAGAAATAAAATCTTATCGATTATACATAATACAACAACCAACTAAGCTATGGAATACTCATTAACATTAATAGTTTGAGATAAAAGTTTTGCGTTTTATAGAGTAGGCATATTGACAAATACACATAATAAAAAATGGGATACCTTCGATCTCGACAACCCTACTAAATATGCTTTAGAAAAAACAGCGTAGGTACATTGAACCTTTATCTAAAGAATAAACGTAAAAGATTTTTTATATCTTGTACAGATTTCTCAAAAAAAAAGTGAAAAACACCTGTGAACTTTTTTCGAAAGACAGCAACTCTTTTCTTGAAAGTCGCAGAGATTTTTTTTGTATTGATAATATGCATTAAAATCTAGGGAATGACAGTAAAAGTTTTTTTGAATGAAGCAAAATTAACCCATAAAAATTTATAAACCGCTATTTTTTACATTTTATCATGCGATTGTTCATGCGATTTTTAACCTGAAATGACCGTGAAATTAAACATTCTAATGAAATAAAATTAATTGTTAACAGAATCTTTTTTGTTGTTTTAGAATGGAACGGTTAAAAGCAACCCCTCAAGGAAAACTGAAATTGTAGCCTTAAAGTAAGTAACAATATTTTTATATGTATATTTTACTATTACAAGCTTTTCTTGTGGTTCTAAGCACTGTATGAAGCTTGTTTCATTGTATTCTATCGTCCGTAGGCCCATTCGGGCACCTGGACTCGTTAATTTTTTCGTCGAGATTAAATAATATCAAAAACAATAATGATTATCAGATCAATGTCAATCAAAGTGTAAAGGTCTCTGATTGATTTTTTTTAAATTAATCTGGGTTTGTCGAAATAAACCCAAATACATTTTTGTACACTTCACAGAAAGCTTAAAAGCTTGTGCTGTGAAGTGGAGTAAGTCGGGGATTGAACTCGCGCCCACTGGATTAACAGTCGAGCGCGTTACCAACCAGGCTACCGACCACCTTCTTCATAGGTACATAAAAATCAATCGTTCATTATATATTGCACAGTTTTTCAAATCTTCAGAGTGGCAAACCATGTTCTCAGTTTAATAATAATAATAATTGGACTATTCTTGGCGCCCTTTAGCGATAAAATCGCCCAAAGGGTTCCTTACGTTTTTCTTTATCACCATATGGTTTGTTATCCAGAATCTCTTTGTTGGTGATTTTGTGGTACTACCGTACTTTCATTATTTGCCTCAGCTGGCGCTGCTGTAGTTTTGCCAAAGACCTGATATGGCTTCTGTAAGAAACCCAGGCTTCGCAACCATGTGAGGGTGGGAATCACGAGTGCACGGTAGAATGGCATCATCGACAGGATCAGTAATAACGTGACAGCGATTCTTCGGAGCCAAAAACATGCTCGGCAACAGGCACACGGCTATTATTATTATAGTTTGTTATAATGTCTTACAGATACACAAATTTGCAAGGAAGTGAAGTCACTCTTACAACTCAAGCGGGTTCCACATTACCATTGGTCGATGGCTCCAGGGGAAGCGATGTGGAGAGTGACTATAATCCATTTGATAATCGAGTTGTTGAACATCCCACATCGTAAGTACAAGTGTTAAAAAGATAATAATTTATTTTTCTATGTTGTTCGTTCTTCGGGATTCCTTACTGCGTGTAGAGTGGTTGAATAACCGAGCTTTCGGCAGCGATACTACTGCCATCTTCAGGGTGAAGATTATTAATAATTTCTTATTTTTTATCCTATTTTTATTTTTTCGCACATATGTATGTACCTATATATTTTCATACTTTACATGTTTTTTATTCCATTTTTTTCTGTTTTTCCTGGGGTTAACTGAAAGAAATTCTGCGATAGGTTCGCCCTAGTAAACAACGATTTATTATCTGTACTATGTCATTTCTTTATGTTTGTATGTTTTCTTGTTCATTTAAAGAAAATCAATAAATAATAGAATCTACAATACGGACACTTATTGTAAATTTTTCAATAACAAAGTGATATTTTTTTCAATTTTCAGGAACATAGAGACTCTCATCCATTTACTCAAAGGTTCCCTCGGCACTGGGATTCTTTCCATGCCTCTTGCAATGCTCAACGCCGGACTATCATTCGGTCTAATAGCAACATTCGCTATAGGTATAACGTGTACGTACTGTGTTCAAATACTGGTCAAATGTTCCCAAGAACTCTGCCGGCGAAACAGGATACCTTCATTAGGATTTGCAGAGACTGCTTACACTGCGTTCCTATCAGGACCACAAGCAGTAAGGAAATATTGTCGACTAAGCAGGTTAGTAACTATAACTTCTTCTTCGGGTCAATTGTTGGATACCGTCTATCTATCTATATATATATACCATCACGCCACGTCCCTTTCAGGATAGGCAGAGAGGACAGAGCGCCAAACAGCCCTATCCTTACACACATTCCTTGCTTCCGTCACATTCATGCAATCTGTCATACACGCTCTCCGAATCCTTTTACTCAAAACGCGTCCATCCTTGAGGATGTCAGTCTAGGGCGACCGCGCTTCCTCACACCACTTCGTTCGCTCAAATATATCTTTCTTGTCATCCTGTCATCTTTCATTCTTTCAACATACCGAAACCATCTTAGTTTATTCACTTTCATTCTGATCGGACAAAAACCCATAAGAATATTGCTCAACGTGAATAAATCTCAAAAAAGACAAAATCATAAGACTTGTCTGTACCTAGACCTACTGAGTAGGTAGGTACATACTTATCCAAGTCTGTGATGTAAACGAAACAAATTTTTATTTCTAACGTAATTACAAGTGACAAATACCATTGCAAAGTAAATGTTATATTCAAGGCATAAACTTGAACAATAAATAATTATTTTTAATAGTCTATGACAAATTACTCCAACAAATCCAATTGCACGTTATTCTAAATTGGTTAGATAATATATTGTATCCGTATCTTATGAGAGTATAAATGTATTAATAGCTAACTAGCTGAGTTACCCGTGCTTCGCAACGGCTAATTTGAATGATGAAGTACATTGACAGTATGACCCGAAACGCGTTCATCCATCTGTTATCCAAAATAGTGAGTTTTAGTGAGCTGGACAAAATATGACTTGCGATCTGAATTTCTTTTCTAACGACCTTTCATACGATACCACACACGACCCCACACAGCCCTTGGTTCCCCTCATTAACATTGTATCTCCCTAATATTGTTTTTTAGTCATCTTAGCTTATTTCGATCTTCTCGGGTATTCCGTGAGTATTTTGACGATAATGTCTAGCTTTCAGCTTACTTGCTTAGGCTATCTTCAAGACTTATGGTAATGAGGAGCATTTTTTAGAACAGAAAGGGCAACACAGGGGCCAAAAGGGCATATTTCAGAACAGATTATCTCGACAAAGTTAAATGCATTGAATCTTCTTCCAGTACATTATTGTAACAGATCTTTCGTATCTTGCATAGATTTTTTAAAACTTACCTCTGATGATTTTTGTAAAGATATCCGTTTGTCTAAGTCACAAAATCTACCTCGAATTACGACATTATCATAAAAAAATCTGAATAAAGCAAAATTGACCCAAAATAAGTGTGGAAAACCATATTTCTAGAATTTGATCATTTGATTCTACAAGCGATTTTGAAATTTAAAGACACTGATACTCGTATATTTATTTGGTAAACTCTATCTATACGATCTATAGGTAAAAAGTAGGACCGTTTTTATTTTCTATGTTTCAGTAAATTTTGTATATGTATTTGATTATTTGTTTTAGATTCCTGACCAACTTGTTTCTCGTGTTGGACCTTCTGGGATGTTGCTGCATATACAATGTATTTGTATCCAAGAATTTGAAGCAAGTAGTGGACCACTACACCGGAAGTGACTTAAACATTCGTTTCTACATGCTCTTCCTACTTCCGTTTCTGCTTTTAATCAACATGATAAGGAATCTCAAACTATTGGCACCATTTTCAATGCTGGCAAACATTCTTATAGCCACGGGTGTCATGATAACATACTACTATATGCTTCTCGATTTACCTAGTCCATCCTCTAGACCTCAATTTTCAACGGTACGTCAATTGCCAATGTTCTTTGGAACTGTGATATTTGCTCTGGAAGGAATTGGAGTTGTAATGCCTTTGGAAAACAACATGAAAACTCCTGAATACTTCATCGGTTGCCCAGGTGTTTTGAACATTGGTATGGGAATTGTTGTGACTCTGTATGCCGTGACAGGTTTCCTTGGATATCTCAAATATGGCGACGCAACTGAAGGAAGCATTACTCTGAATCTACCAAATGACGAAGTGTAAGTATTCTTATACATTTTAAAGATATTATAAGCGAATTTCTTGTATAACATGTTTCTATTTTTTTACTAAACTGACATTAGCGGCAAATACGCAGCGAATCAATGAAGTATTTTAAGTGCAACCGATCTAATGAATAAAACTATATCCCTGCGATACCTGTTTTGGTTAATTATCATAAGGAAAATTTTGGCGCTTAAACAGAATCTTATGAATCATTGCGAATAATAAAACTATACATAAACGAACTATGTGATATTCTTAAACTCGTCACACATTGTTTGAACCACAAAAGAAAATACCTAGTTCAACCTACACTTATATTATTTTTATCAATTTCTATAGAAAAAAAAACTCGAACAAAAGGTCTAATTTTTCTTTCATGTAAGGTAACGTTGAGTTCATTCAATGTATGATGTAATTGTTTAATGGCGATTGCTTTTGAATTGCTAGCATTGTCTTAGGTCAGGAGCAAGGCGACTTAAATCCACATACTAAATTTGTACAGTTCATTAATTACTAAAAAATATTTTCTTGCAGTTTGGCGCAGTCCGTTAAGGTTATGATTGCAATAGCAATTTTCTTCACTTACGCTTTACAATTCTATGTGCCAATGCAAATTATATGGAAGGAGCTGTCACCGAGATTCGAGGAATCTAAAAAGAATATTATGGAATACATAATAAGAGTCACTCTAGTCACTGGAACTGTTGTCATGTCGATTGCTATACCAAATCTGGGTCCATTTATTTCCTTAATTGGAGCGGTTTGTCTTTCAACGCTGGGTCTTATGTTTCCTGCCATTCTCGACTTGGTCACATTCTGGGAAGAGAAAAGCGAAATCAAAGATATGGAATACAAAATATTTCTATATAAGAATATAGCATTAATATGTTTCGGATTGTTAGGTTTCTTTACTGGGACATATGTGAGTATAGTTGAAATTATGGAAGAGCTTTAATTAGTAGTTTGATGAAAAAAATATTAATTATATATCTATATAAGTAGCAGTGGCGAAGGGTCCTAAGAACGCGATTCCCATCGAGTTACCTTTTGGAAACCATGATAGGAATAATAGTGTCTAATCTGACGTAATGCCATAAGAAAGGTTAGCCCTGGCTTCCCTTCTGCAGAAATCCACCCTTCGCCACTGATAAGTAGTCTCCTATTCAATACATTTTATGAGATTAACATATAAAAAAAAACAACAAGAGCATGGCGATTAATAATGTTACAGGTGGTGGAAATTAAACTTGATAAATTGAATGAAATTTCATGGTGTATTTTTGCTGTTTAAATTTTCGACTTTGATGTAAAAAAGTGCGTACTACGTATACAACAATAATAAAATTGATAAACATATATGTGAGGTTATTCAACAAAACATAAAGTCTATTCACCACCTTATTCAGAATGGGCATCACCTCACGGTGAGAAATAATGGAATAATACAAAGTATCAATTTCGTGTGAGAGTGAAGTGAATGTGAAATGAAATTCTTGTGAGTTAAAAAATACACAGTACCAGTCCAGTTTATCCGTCACGAATTCGGATACTTCACGTTTATTTATTCTCACAAATATGTAACCAACTTGAATAGTCGCCCCTTTTAAAGAAATCTCTAATTATAATTATTAAATATTGTTAAGATGAAAATGTGTAAAAATGTTTTTTGTTGAATATTTTGTAAATGTATTTATTTTCAGAAAACCAAAGTCCTAGAGAATCTCATTTAATTAAGTAACAAATTATAATAATAAAGAAAATTTAAGGTAGATTAATAATATATTGGATTCATATGAAATATGTCACAGTATTATTGGTCTAGTCGTTGAAATTCAGTGGAGAGAGTTTATGAAACAACCTAGAAGTTAGCAAATATTAAAGTAACAAAATGCATATGATTTTCTGTACACTTTTCACCAATATAAAATCCATAATGCAAATCATTCTAGTAATAATATACATAATTTAATCCATGGCTTCTATAGATGTTTGTTTGAAACACAAGACGAATGTTTTATTCATGTAACGGGTGATTTTTGAAGTGTTTGTTTTTTGAAAATTTGAAGAAAAACAGTGCATTTGTAAAAGTGAAAGAACTATTTGTTAGGATCGATAAATCAATGCCTGCCATTTACTTTTTAAAGATGATATTTACAATTTTGGCACACTTTTTAAACCGCAGCAAACAGTGAATTTTTGAGGGTGCATTGGCAGCTCTTAAAAAGCCTCTGGCTGCTCTTCGGACCAAATTCTGTATTGACGTACCCATTGAGCCAAGAATGAGCCTAGTTGCTGAAGACAGTTTTCGATGGCTTGAATAGCCTGCTCGGTGGGTGGATTATGACGAACATAAAATGGACGTAGCTTTTGAAATACATTTTTCACAGAGCACGATTTTTGATAATCAAATTCAACGATTTGCAAGCGTTGTTCTTTTGTAATACTACTCATATGATGAAATGGCAAGGCAAACTGAAATTTTTGACTCTGGCACATGTCAGGAATCAGGCGTGAACTCAAAACCAAATAGCAAAAAAATCACCCAGTCTATTTAATTTTATGTTAGATACAATATTAAAATCCTTATAGTTCGTTTACATTTCAATATACGCATTTAGATAGTAGAAAGATAATATATTTTTATCGTCGCTTTCACACATTTTACACTGTCTTCAAATGTGTCTGAAATTTTTCCCTAACTTATTGATTGCTCTGAATTTACGAAATAATTCATCATAATAAAATGATCCTAAGCAAAGCAAAGATTATAAAAGGGTCGTTTGATCATAATAAATAAATAAATTAATTAAAATAATATCAAATTATTCATATACGAGGATTACACATCATAGTGAGAAGATAATATATACTAATTTTATTTCTTTTGTACGTAATGAAAATCGCTCATAATAAAAAAGATCTTAGAAAAAGTATATAGATTAGTAAAGTTTTGTTATTTTAGTTATACCGTTTTTATAAATGTTATAATTTATAAAAAATATAATATGTTTTTAGTATAATTTTTTATATAGGTACGTAATATGTATACCTAATAAGTATTCAGATTCAGGTATATAATATTTATTTGTATGTTTATGAATGATATGTGATTTTGAATAATATTAATTATTTATGTAATAGAATTAAATATCAACATCATGTTCTAGTAACATTTTAGCTCCTAGATTTGTTCTAGAACTATCCTTAACCGCTCTATAACCATTCTTGAGCCACTTTAGAACTATTCTAGAACCACTCTTGAACCGCTCTAGAACCATTCTTGAACCATTCTTGAACTGCTCTAGAACCATTCTTGAACGGCTCTAGAACGATTCTTGAGCCGGTTTAGAAACATTCTAAAACCATTCTAGAATCGTTCTAGAAAGGTTTTTACCTACCAATATAGCACCTTTCTAAAACCAATCAAGGAGCTAAATTGTTTCTAGGACTCGATGCAAAAAGAAGAGCTGTTTTGAATGCAAGTGGCATAACTCCCAAAAACATACACCACAGTTAATATTTAGTTTATTTTCCTCCAACCGACTCAAGCGATATTTGAAATAAAATATGTTTATTCCAAAATGCTACTTACGTTCAAAACATCTCTTCTATGACTTTGTATTGAATTTATTATATTCATAGGTGTTAATTTCGTTTGTTATGTGATACATACAGAAAGGGTTATTTATAGGTACTACTATGGCTGCTCTTAGACAATTGTGTTAAATTAAATTTTCACTAATAACATTGCATAGAGTTTGTCGAATGTTTTATAGTGGTCGATATAGCGAAGGGCAAAGTCTCTAAACGCATTATTTGAATTATTTGAAACATCAAAATGACAAATCGGACCAGTACAGTCAAAAATGCTCATGGCGTTATATGGAACTCTGATAATAATAAACTATAAATGATTGATCTTTGAAACAGGTGCTGATCTACCTAAGGCTGGATTTCCACATTTCATAGCAATATGATCGTTTTTTCTCCCCACTATCGATTTTTTGTAACCAATAAAAAAAATCACCACAAACTTAGCACCGAAATTAAAAAAAATGATGAATGATTATTGACTTTAACTACGAAAACTTTGATGAACGGGGGAGGGGGGGGGGGGATTCCTCCAAAATCTAAAAGTAAAAAGTGGCCCTCTAAGTCTCTGCCGCCCATAGTCCGCGGCTTTGGCACAGGGGAAGTAAAAAAATTCCTTTGGCACGCCACAGGCATAGGTAGATTTCAAGTGATTTATTAATTTTATTAATTTTAAGAGTACATCTGTACAATAAAAACAATCACAATATTATCGGCAAATAAACCAGCGAAGTGATGAAGTAGTATGGATGTAGTTTATTCTTTGATTATTTATCGAAGTACCGTATGACGAAAAAATATTTGATTAAGTACTTCAATAATCAAAGGAAGTACCTAATCCAATAATCAAATTATTTTCATTCCACACATTATATGGATTGGTACCGGTACCTAAGCACTAGAAATTTGAAAAAAAGATGTGAGTTCTTCTCGTATCGTGAAGCACTAAGACAACAAACACGCTAGTACCTATGCGGTAACTACTTACTAGATCTTTCGATCGATCAGTGTAGTCCGAGGAATTGAGCTAGACAAAATCTGACTTTTGATCTGTGTTCCTTATTTAATGCCCTTTCATACGATACCAGACACAGACCCTCACAATCATTGGATCCCCTCAGAATGATTGTTTTTGAATTTGAAGCCTTAAAAAGTGAACCTTCCTCTTAATGGATTTCACCCAATCTCCTATCAGTTCATCTACCACTTACCAAAAATCTACCACCCAAGTTTCACGTTTCTGTGACGCATAGTTTGGCCGCAAACGTGCGCACAAGAAAAGGGACATATATATGGCTTATATATATAAACTTTTAAACCAAGGTCGGATTCGGGTTCTCCTGGTCCTAATTAGTGATACTGAGTAGAAATTTTTCAATTCTGCGACATCACGGGAGAAACGAATAGGTAGAGTTCCTTTTGGAAATCTACCTAAAAGGGGAGGGTGGGAAGTAGAGGATGGATGGAAGTGAAAAGAGGAAAAGAAACTTTATATAATAAACTGCGGCGCTTGTTATATACAATTACTACCTGCAATTTTGTTGGCTGAAATTATGACTTCTATGACGCAAAAATGTTGACAAAACAGTATAAGCGTGATTTTGAATTTGTCTTTTGCCAATACAGATAAGATTTCTGTACCAGCCACCGCTTTGTAATGAGACTTTGAAAGGGAAAAGTGCAATTTTGATGGGTAATAAGTACAACAATTGCACTATATTACGCCATATATATACTTTCATCAAATTGACACAACTAAGGTGTGTGTAGGTAATTTATTCGATAACTTATTACTTGTCATACAGTAATTAATGAATTGCTTAATTTTTCGTATTTGTAAATTCAGAATGTATAGTAGGTATCATCAGATCAGACATCTAACTTATTTAATTGATAAGAATATTATATTGATAAGTAGTTATGTTTAGTTTTGTAGATATTATTGCATTTTACCTGCCTGTATACCACACTACATATTACATCCAGCTAGTTTAGGGCATTCAAAATGTCCTATGAATAATATAAAATAAATAAAATAATAGTGCATATTTTTATACACATGATTTATTTTTATGTTTTATTTTTTTCACCTTTTTTCGACTAAATAAAACAACAAAATGCAGTGATATAATAGAACTTTTGTCTTTGGTAATCTAATGTTTTGGAACCTACTGCCCGCCGACGTACACCAGGAAAAGTTCGAGTCCCCCCTCGAAATCTTTCATACTAAATGATAAAACCTCACAAAAAATCACATTATTACCACACATTTTCTCATCATGTCATAAATTTTCTAAAATTAATATTAAAAATCCATCAAGTTACAATTGTTCCACGAAAAATGCGGCGCTTTTTTTTGGTACTTTTTACAGAAAACATTTTTCATACTTAATATTGTGGGAATTATTAGGTATATACCTATATTTTCAAATAAACCAAGCCATATCACGACCATCTTCACTGTCTCACAAAAAAATTCGCCTGCGGCGCTATTTACGCGTTTTTCATCCAATATCAACTTTGTAAATTTTTATTGCTCCCCCCCTGGCTCCGAAGCTGGCGACTTCCATGCCCTCCCTCGATATCTCTGAAGATGTTCTACAATCTACATGTAAGTACAAAGGAGAATGAGAATGCTCATTTAGTATGGAAAAAAACTCCAGGCCTGGCGTACCTAATTAAATAGTGCAAAAGGGGCATCATCGAAATCAATGGTTAAATGTGTGAAATACCTATTTGAAGTTTTACATGGGTCACGTGAATAGTATAAGGGGCAATTTGACAAAATATAGCTATGACGCTTGTTTTGGGGTATTTTAAACTTACATAAATATTGATTGAATGATTGGATGAATACATATATTACAGATTACACACTCATCTCGTACCTACATATAACTACCATTACTACCAACCTTGTAGGTATTTAGAGTGAAGGCTGTATTTAGAGTGTATTGAAACGAAGTTTAATTTGTTACATCCCCGTCAGTCAGGGTAAATTGAACGTGTGACTTTAATTAAAATATTCATTAGTCTCTTTGGACTAATTTAAATTTGGTTGTCTCTTTTCATCATGTCACATTGTCAATAACACTAAAGTACGTGTAGTGTTTAAGTACATGGGCGTCGCCAAGGGGGGGCAGAGATTGGAATACGTATATATTTTTTCATACTATATGATAAAACTTCACAAAAAATCACATTACTACCACACATTTTTTCATCATATCATATTTTTTTATAAAATTAGTATGTAAATACATGAATTAAAAAAAATTGCCTGCGGCGCTATTTTTTGCTACTTTTTATAAAAATAATTTTTCATAGATATTGCTGTGTATAGTATTATATTAATTTTCAATTACACAAACCACATCACTTCTTCACTATGTCTCACAAACAAATTTCGCCTACAGCGCTATTTAGGCGTTTTTTGATGCTACAACATTTTTTTTTTAAATTCCTGTTACCCCCCCTAGCTTCGAGGCTGGCGACGCTCATGTTTAATTATATACACTATACAGCCTACTGCGTACAACTTAATAGGTTAAGGTTTTATATAGAAACAGAATCTAAACGAAATTAATTAATTGTCATTTTATTTTCGACTTACAAAAAACAGAGCAAAATGGATTCTGTGACTAAAAGTACGAGGATGCCTAGAATCTTGGAACACAAAGATGAGAGTTCTGATATCATATTAACGTCAGGTCCGTAGCCATCAGGAATTCATTTCGAAGGGATGGGGTTCGAACTCTGGTGACAATAAGTAACAACTATGGGGAAACTAGGGAGGACAACTAAAATTTTATTATTGCGAAATAAAATGAAAAATTGTAGGTTAATTAGCGCCGCAGGCGAATTAAAAAACGGGTGAATTGATGAACCTGGATGATTTCAATAGTAATTCATCGAGATATATTTCTGGGTATGATAAACGACTAACGCCGCAGGCGAAAATTTTGTCATAAAACATAAGAAGGTAGATTAAACAGAAGCGTTTAAAAGTACAGTTTATTTCTTGTAAACAAACCCTCACTTTAATTAGATGTTGACGCCGCAGGCAATTTTTTTAATGAAGTAACTGCGATTAAAAGATTTTTGCAATAATTATTGAAAATTCACGACATGGTGAAAAACCGACGTGGTAATGTGATTAATTTCTCCTATGTATAAAACGGTGGGTTAGCTGAGGAATTTCGTGGACTCAAACCCCCTCCCTGCCTGCATGGCCATACAGATACACAATTTACATAAATTTAATTAAGAATATTAATATAACGCGATCTATCGAATAAAATCAGAAGTTACTTGTGGTTTGAAACTTGCATTGCGATAGGGCATATTGTTTTTATTGACGATAAATAGATGGCGGGCTATGAATATGTTTTATATAAATAACGATATTTTTTACTAAGTTAGGGTTGCCAGATTTCTCGCAACTCAAACCGGGACAACACCGCCCCCCCTCCCCCGTGGACGATAAAACTTTTTGATGATTTTTTTATTTTAGTGCTTTTTTTTATCCAATTAAAAATGCATCCAAATAATTTTCAAATGAGAAGTTTCAAATCGAAAACGCTAATGAGTTTGTTTCCTACGTAGTTCCTTACTTTATCCATAAACTCAAAAATACCACAAAATGATAAAAATTGTAAGATTTTCGAAAACCGGGACATTTAGGCGTCCCGAGAGGTTTGTTCGGGACACCGGGACACGAGGCGTAAAACCGGTGACAGTCCCGGTAAACCGGGACGTCTGGCAACCCTAACTAAGTGTCAATTTTATTCTATAGATTTTTCACCGTTATGCCTCGCATTGAAACCTAGGGACCCTAAAACCTGTCGTCTTCATCACGTCCTATTTGGCAGAGAAATATTTTAAGAACATACAATGCAGAAACAAATGTGTGGGAGTGGGAGGGGAAAGTCATACTTCAGTTTCTGCCACTTTCTATGTGTTCTGAGACCTACCACTTTCTGTGTTGGACACTCCGCAGACCTGTTGTCCAGTCTACCTTATGTTTGTCTGAGCATAATCCTTGCAACATATAACGTAAAATATGAAATAGCCTGCTCCGAGCTTGACTCGACTAGATCCATATGCCCACAAGTATCTTCTTCCAAATCAGTCCCCCAAATTCTGAGGATCGTGACCTTCATGCGGTACTTTTCGCAGCGGTCTGGCCCACCCTGGTCTGTCTTCAGCCCGCCGCAATGATTCTGCAAACGTCGTTCCAATGGCATCTGTCCATAAATATTCTTCTTTTCGTGTCGGTCAACAAATAGAGACTAAAGCCCCATCCGCTCCCAGAAAGCCACAATCTCCCTCACGTCATCGTCAAGGTGGGTGCGATCTGCGAACTTCTCCCAAGCACACCGTCCAGGAGCCATTGGGCATGCTAGGAGATGGTCGGTGTCCTGTATTTGTCCGCAGTCGCACGCCGCGTCCTCTGCCATTCCCCATCTCTGGAGATTCTTCCTTGTGCGACCGACCCCCGCCCTGATCCTATTGAGGGTTTTCCACATTGGCCATGGTAGGTCATGCCCTGGGGGCAGGACTTCCACTGGCACGCCAAATATGGTCCCCGGTGCACCCCTTGTCGTGTCCCTCCACAGGTGGGCTCTTGCGTTCTCTGGTGTGTCTACTATGGGTGCGGTCGCATTTAGGAAGCTTCTCCTGGACTTAAGGCGGCCAGGTGGTGGTAGGTGTCCATACAGCATATGTCTTTGATCCGTGGCTTGTTTGCTCCTCTCCACCTGTGCTGCCACCTCTCGCCTGATGTTCGGCGAGGCGATTCCACTGAGAGCATACAGCCTATCAGTTGGTGTTGGTTTGAGGCATCCCATGACCAGTCTATTTGCCTCGTGTAAGGAGGCATCCACCTTCTGTGCGTGTGCAGAATTCCACCAGACGGGGCAAGCGTACTCTCCTGCAGAGTATGATAGGGCGAGCACTGACGCTCGGAGAACATTAGGGCTTGCTCCCCATTTAGATCCAATCAGGTTCCGCACTATGTTATTCCTGGCAGCCACCTTCCTCTGTGTATCCACACAATGGTTTCTAAATGACAGCGTGCGATCCAGCTTAACTCCCAAGTACTTAGGGTTCTCGCAATTCTCCAGTTCAACACCCTGCCACGATATTCTTAGTTTCCTTTTTGCTCTGTTGTTCTTTAGGTGGAAGGAGCACACTTGGGTTTTTGCTGGGTTGGGCTTTAGGTGGTTGTCCCCATAATAGTCCGTCATTCTCTCCAGCATTCCCGATAGCCTCTCCTCCACATCCTCAAAAGTATCGCCCTGTGCGGTTATTGCCTGGTCGTCAGCGTAGATGTAATGCTGAGTATTTGGTCCTATGGGTTGGTCGTTCGTGTATATATTAAAGAGGATGGGTGCCAGTACGCTTCCCTGTGGGAGTCCATTCCTCTGTACTCTCCATCCATAAATATACATGGGTCTAATTAATAAACACTTATAAAGAGTACAAAATTATTTTATTACAAAATAACAACATAAATAAAACACTTATAGTATGATCAATTCAAACTGTCGAACGCAGTCATAAAATGTGACCGAGAAGGGAGGACTACCTGCTTTATTCACACTTATGGCTCTGGCAGGTAGTCCTCCCTTCTCGGTCACAGGTCACATTTTTATTACTGCGTTCGACAGTTTGAATTCATCTGATTATAGTCTATGTACATACATACTATAATAAGTATTATGTAGGTAGGTAGGTACCTCTGTAGGTTTCGTTGTATTCTTTAGTATAGTACGTTCGTATGTATGGGAGAGTGGGATCCCTTCTCATAATAGAAATCATTAAAGGTAGGACAGGTGAGCGGTACAAGCAATAGTTATCATTTTACTGCTGTAGTGTACAAATGGTTAAACAGGCCGTGAACCAAGCGGACAGAATTTGGCGTGACTGAAGCATAACCATTAAAACAACAAAGAGACTGGTGGAGACCCCGATATTCTCCGCATTCCTGTATGGAGCAGAAACGTGGACAATGCGCGCCTATGAGAGGATGAAAATTGATGCATTTGAAATGTGGTGCTGTTCGGTGACTAAGGTGCAACTTTTTCACATTTTGTATGTTTGAGTGTTTGTGCGAAATGTAAGAATTATGTATTTGCAAAAGAAACGTAAGTGACAATGTGAATAACTTCTTTAAAAAAAAAACGGAAAAAACCGATAAATCTACGACAGCCAACTTGTTGACCTTATAAATACCAATATTTTGGCTTAGTTATACTTCTACATCTGAAAAACTGAACAAGTAATGGATTCTTCCCGTATATTTCAAGAGTACTTTGGGAATTTCTAAATACATACTGTGATTCTAAGACAGTCAACTTGTAGTCGATACTTTCATCTATCACTGTCTTGAGTTTCAAGACGATGCTCTCAGTATTGGCTGAGTACAGCATGCCAAATGCAGCATGCCAGTTGCCAAAAGATTGAGTTTAGAGTTAGTTTTCCTGCACTACATACATAGGCTCTCATAGATGCTACACATTAGTGTGTGTGTGTGTGGGTGTGTGTGTGTGCGTACATACATACATACATAATACAATAGACATATTAATCATTCTTGGGGAATCTCACAATCCTGAGTTGGTTGAAATAATCACAAACTATTCCGTCCCTCAGTGGGAGGATTTGTCTTGCAAACAAATTATAGCCATTTCCATCATTGTGACCTGAAATACAAATACATGGTTATAATAGTGTGTCTGCATGATATTATAGGAAGGAGTCTTCCTACAGAAGGGTGACATACCTAAATGAAATAATAAGGTTGCACTTCTGGTTGAATTTATCAATGGATTAGAATTACATTTTACGAATGCTTATACTATATTAATATCTCTATTAGAGCTGCGATCAAACAGTTCATGCAATTTCTTATATATTGCTGACAATGAGTTTCCCACTGGATGATACAGTATAACTGAGTGAGTTACACAGTAATTATGCTTACTCCTGTGGGAAACACGTATGCCTTGATCTTTCATGAAAACTAAAACGTTTCATTTTCTAAAATGAATTGAATCACTAGGTACAATATACAACAAATGACATAATATGTGTGAGGTAATTACCAAAGTGAACTTTCCGAAGAGCTGTAGCAGTACTGGCGTCCCACAAGATGAGCCCTCCCCGCCCCCCACTCACCACCAGGGAGTGCCCCAGGCTGAGCAGCCCACAGCCCCCCACACCTTCTCCCTAGAATCAGTAATGTATTATTAATATTATTAGTTATTGGGTAGGCAGCTTTCGCTGTTTTGACCCAAGTCCCAGTTAAGTTGTGTTTATATTATTATCTAGTCTATTCTTGAACGTGTTGGTGGTAGTAGCAAGTACCACTGACTCTGGCGACTGATTCCAAGCACCGACAGTTCTATTGGTCAAGAAGTGTTTCCGTGGGTTGGATGAGAATCTTGTTGTTGTCAGTTTCAGGTGGTGTCCTCTCAGGTGCACATTAGAGTTCATGGTAAACATAGCCGGTAGATATTGTTTCTTGATTTTCGGGTAAACCATGTGAAGATAAACTTGATCGACGTTTCGACACTCCTACTGGTGTCTTCCTCTAAGACAGTGTCGAAACGTCGATCAAGTTTATCTTCACAAGGTTTACCCGAAAATCAAGAAACAATGTCAATCGCACACCGTGAAAACCTTCAACAATTAATAGCCGGTAGAGTCTCACAGGTGATGTATCAGGTATATTTCTTCTTATACAACAATATATGTACATAGTATAATATAATAACTCACCAAAGATACAGAATTCAGGAGGTGCCCTCTGAACCTATCCCAGATGCAGAGCCTGTCATCACCTCCCAGAGACATGACGTAGGAGGCCGTCACACTCAGCGCCGTCACTGGGCCATCGTGGGCCGTCACACTGTACACACACGCACCCGTAATGATATCCCACACACACAGCAGGCCTTCCTCAGATCCACTGGCACACACGGTGGCCAAACTGTCCAAGAATAAAGTCCTTATCGGTCCACGATGCCCGTGTAGGGTGAAGGCCAGAGTCAGAGTGTCTATCCAGAACACCTGCAATATAATACAACCATACATGTAGTACCTGTCGCAACTAGGTAGTATTATTTTTGAAAATCACAATTTATGTTATGTGAGAACATCGGAATTTTCTATACGTCGTAGTTGAATATAACAAGTAGTTATCTCAACAGATACACACACTAAATACCAAAAATAATCTCAATAGAGGGCCGGCATACAATATATACACGTTTCATCTCGAATCACCTACCAGCCATCATAGCACAGCGGTAGAATACCGGCTTGTCAGGTTGGAGGTGTGAGTTCGATTCCCGGCCGCGGCAAATGGATTGATAGGAATTGGTGAATGTTACTTAAATGTAAAGTGATGACATTAAGCCAGCCGACTATCAGTCATAAGCCTGATGGATAGTCCATCCTTTGCTGTGTATCTGTTGAGATAACTACTTGTTACAACTATGTAGTATTGTCACAATACAAGATGGCAGGCTACCTACCTTGACCGTGTGGTCGAGGCTCCCCGTGATGACCCTCCTGAAGTCACACTCTAGGGCCAGGATAGGCTGCTGGTGCGCCCGCACCTCACTGACCATCTTACACTGCATGCTGCCTCTGGCACCACCTAACATTACATACGGAATCAGTACAAGGGAGCACAGTGTCCATAATATTAACATTAGTACAAGTATACATACCTTGGCCTTCATTGGCACTAGTGTGATTAGTGGACTTAAATCCAAACCTATTGTAAAGATGAGTGGGAGATGAGGACATCATTGAGATGGATCCAGCTGATCCAGTCCTCATGTGACCTGCAACCAGTACAATATGAATACACACGGTACTTAGTGGTTACCTCATTATTATATGTACGATGTGAATGCTACATTATAAGACTCACCCCTAATGCTGGGCGGAGGAGTGAGAAGGAAGCTCTCCAGGTCTCCCGAGAGGCGGCACAGCACTATCATGTCCCGCACCACCTGCAGGTGCGTGATGCCACCGCGCCCGCTCTCCTCCAGGCACACCAGGCCTCCCGTGAAGGCGTCCCAGCACTCCAGCCGGCCGTCGGCACACCCCACCACTATGATGTTCCAAGTCTTGCACACTTCCATGCACCAGATGGCTGTGTAGTGCTCGCTGCCATCACTGACACTGCTCTTCCTACTGTCGCTGCTGTCACTGAGCTTGTCGCCTCCCTCTCCCACAGCTCTGCTCTCCCCGCCCGCTGCTTTACCTCGAGCCATTAGATTACTGGAGACAACAAATAGTCAATGTATACAAGTGTCTACAGTACAAGTGGCGGAGATTGAAAACCACTTTGTAATCGGCGTGCTTTTTGGAACATTGTTGAATTTCTCATTGTGTAGTGCGTAATGAGAAGTTTAGTTTACACAATGGCGACCTTTTTACATAATAACGACTCAATCCGTGCCACACAGCGCGCATTCCGCTGGCGGTTCGATGTCTCCCTTCGTGAGCATTTGTTCCCAACCGTATTTTATGTTAAAAAACCGTAACGGTTAAATTAGTTATTGACATAACATTAGGTAACAGTAAAAAAACTTTGGCGAGCTTCTCCAAGAATGCATCTTCGTGCACGGACACCACCTATCAGACATTCTGTTTCACATGTAATTATTTTTTTATATCCAATAAAAATTCCCTAAATTTGCAATAACTTGTTATTTATTACATCCCTCTACCTCAAAAATTAACATTGTGGTGTCAATTTCACTTGTGGTCTTCCAATCTCCGCCACCCTGTAGGTATATAATACACATAGAGATAGAGTATAGAGATATCGTGAGATGGGGTAGGAAAAGGTGACGATATTGGAGAGACCACGTGGACAGGATGGATGAGGGCAGAATACCCCACATCATTGCCCATAATACTATACCCGTGGGACAATGTCAGCCAGGCAGGTGGAAGCCAAAAAGGTGGAAGGATAGTTGGTGTTCTACATCCCAAGAGGAAGGCATCTGTTCACAAACAGATCAATGATCTAGAACAAGATGAAGAAGAAAAAGAGATAGAGTAGTACCTACCTGTAGTGCAGTGTGAAGTCATACATTGTCCTGTATTTATTGGTGATTGAGGAGAGAGCGTGGTAGCTAGGGGGATTGTTGGAGAACTTGAAGTTCCCCAACAAAGGAGCGCCACCCCCATCCTCCCCCCGGACCTGCAACACGTAGAAATACACTGAGTACCAATACAACCTACTAAGGAACCTATATAAAGGTGGGAAGAACTATTGAACATTGAGCCCCTTCTATTATCTATGACAAATCTATGGTGGCCGCCATTTTCGCTGCAAACTTAGTTTGTCCACAATTGCATGAAACCTGGTTATATTTCAGTGACTCGTTATGTATAATCAGTGTGGAAATTACCTTTGGAATATAACCTATGTAATTAAATGGTAAATTAGCGTACTTTAGGTCAAGAAAAAATGGTACCTAGCGGAAATGCTAGAATCGAAAATGGCGGCGGTAAATTGTTATCTATGGCTTCATCTTCAAGTCTTCCTATATTTACATAGGTTTCCTACAACCTACGTACATTATGTTAGATTGTAGCACTTACCAGGTGATGTGTCTCCACACTAGTGCGGACAGCAGGACTGTGTTGCTGAACATCTGAAATAATACACAGACATCACTAATAGTTACCAACTACATAGTACTGCACAGAAGGCTGGATGAATGAGTGAAGTATACATAGAGTTTGTTACTAACCATCTGCATTTCTTGCGTCTCCCTTACTCAACACATCCTGCTGCACACTGAAGAACCTGCAAAGGAAATAATAGTGGGTGAGTATAATAATATGTAGCGTACTGTATAGTGTAGTCAAGTGTTGTATAGTATGACTTACTTGTTTCTATTGATGGTTGTTAGGAGTTTCCCAGTGCAGGAATCCCACACCTTGATGGTCCCCTGCAGACAGCAGCTCACCACCGTGTCCCCGTGTAGGTCACTCGCCACTGCCAGGCACTCCACATCGTGACTGTGCCCCTCCACCACTACAGGCACGGCCTCCATCACCACCTGATGTGGCTTGTGGTGGTTGGGTCCAGCATTAGTGTCTGCATCCCCCTTGATCCAGGTGGCCCTCCACTCGGCATAGTTCCTGGTGCACACGCAGCGGTACAGCACCAGCATCATGTAGGAGATGACCAGCACACTGATGGCACACAGCATAGCAAGCAGGAGGAGCTCCATGAGGGAAGTGGGGTAGAAGGGCTGCTCCTCCTCACTCTTCCACGTCCACCTGCCTTCCTCCTTGTCTGTATCTGTGTGTATTATATCACAACATGTATTACACTACTAATACTACATACCTACACATACATATCACAATCACTATACAACATTACCTGAGAAATCCAGAGGTTCTAAGGCTGCTGCAAAGGCTCTCCACCTCAGTGGTGGACTAGGATGCAGTGGTGGAGGGGGACGGGCTGCAATGGCCACTTCGGGGGGCACACGATGATGTATGTGTAGTGGGGGGGCTATCACCAGATGGCGCCCTGCACATGATACATTGTAGTGTGCCAGCAGCGCCGCCCAGTGGCGGGAGGGGGGACTAGCCCTGTGTGGAAAGCTCCCTGCGCCACTGCACTCCGCTACACTAGAGTTACAGTGGTGTGATTTAGAATTGGTTGCTGCAGCACTGCTAGAAGCTCCATCTTCTGTATTCCAATGTTTCTCCATTGTGGAGTTATGATTGTGATGATGGACTATGAGGAGTTCTTCCACTACACCGGAGCTGTAGATTATCATGGAGACCCACACCACCATCCACACCATGAAAGCCCGTTGAAAAAATCTAGTCCTCGCCCAAACATTCACTAGTCGAATGCGTTTTGGTACTCGATTTTGGGTGCTTGGATTAGAGTCAATCTTAGACCTGTGTTCCTCCATGCGAGGACCAGGCGGGGAACACGGGCACGAACACGAACCACTGAGACGGGGCTGTGACTTGGAGCGAGGGAGAGCTCTCTCCCTGCCTCTGTCTGCGGCCATTTCATTACTTTTATTGTGAAATTTGCTAAAGTCTTGAGAACCAAATTTACCCAGTCCATAAAACTGAAAGGTGGAAGGGCGGGACCTAGATAATTCTTTACGTCTGATGTCAATACCAAGAACTGTTGTGAAGAAGAACATCTGCAGAAAGTAATCAGACAGCAAGCTGACAATCATGAAGATACTGAACTGCTGAATGACTGGGATGAAGGTGAAGAGGCAGAGAGTCAGGATAGTAATCTCTGTGAGAATATTCTTAGTGATGGACCAGCCCTCCTTACTGAGCCCCTGAGCCAGTCGTATCTTCACATCCAACTGGGAGTCTATGGACATCACACTCTTAGTCAACACAAACACATTCTCCACTCCCACTAGGATGACGAGGTAAGGGAAAATCTCCTTGCCTCGGAAGCTCAAAGTCAAGCCAAAGAAAAAACAGATGCCTATGGACATGGCTAGACCCGCGGCTATGGAGATCACTGCCGATGCGGCTAGGCCCATCTTAGACTTGATGAATTCTATTTTCCTGACAGAGAAGTAAATGTAGATAAAGAGACCGATGAAGGCCACACACAGAGGAACAAACTCGTAATAGTTGAAATCTGCCGGGTAATAAATAAACATGGCCTCCACATCAGCCCCGGGCCCCAGGGCTCTGCTCTCCGGATAGGCAGCGAGGAGCTTCTCATTCAGTGACCTCATGTATCTGCAATAAACACATAATGTATTATTAATTCCATCCGTCTTGGCCACTGTGCGGACGTTACCCGCAAGTGGAGTTTAAGATTGTATTGTTGGTAGCCCTGATTGTCGAATCTTGTCATAAGAACTGTCAAAGGTTCACAATATTCTCACATTGTAACTTTTATAAGTAACCTACAATGCCGAAAATATTACAGAGTAGCGCTAGAGAAATCATTTTAAAGAAAAGATAGTTTTGCGAGTTGAAAAAAAAAAAAAATACTCCAATAGTCCCTTCAAGCCGCCATCACAAGTTAGAAAAACAATGTTGCAAGTTTATTCTAACAATTCGAAAATTAGCAAATTGTTTTAAACAACAGTTCTGAAATATAATTTGAAAGTAGCGAAAATATTTAACCATATCGCATTATCACATTAAGCAACACTAAACCAAGTTTGCACCAGGGGGACTTCTAACAGAGAATTGTCTGTAGTATAGTATGATGGCTCCTATAGGCAGTATGGTGTATTGACTAAGTACTGTTGGTACTGTACCTCACATTCAGTTGACTGTAGAATAGAGTGACAGCGTACTGCACTGTTCTAGTGCGTGCCACCAATGGATATCTCTTAATTCCAGTCTGCTTCAAGTGCATTCCAAATACCATCTCTGCTGTAGAAATCTTTCCTTTCTGAAGGCTCTACAAAATACAACGTAATATTATGTAAGTAGGCACACTGCAAAGGGTTCCCAGAGAAAAACCCATAAGAATATTGCTCAACATGAATAAATCCCAAAAAAGACAAAACCCCTTCGGAAATATCCTCAACGGATAAAAGCCTAAACTTTCTAGTTGGATTCCAGTAGATGAATTATTTATAAAATGTTGACTATTTTATTGTCTAATCCCATTTGAGATCCGCATATTTATTTGTTTATTTTCTAATCTATGCTAGTTTCTAACACACTGAAAGAAATTGTATAAGTACTAATGGATAATTAACTTTTTTTTTTAAATCCAATTAGATTTGGGCTTTTGCCCTTTGATTGCCCCATATTTCTAAAGGGCTTTTTTTCTTTTTTGAGATTTAGTCATGTTGAGCAATATTCTTTAGTTTTCGTCCAGGTTTCGGTACAGGTAAGTGTGAGGAGAGCATACCTGGTGGGAGAATATGGTCTCCAAGGGGTCCGGGTCCAGGGAGAACTTATCCAAGTCCTGATGCCAGAGATTAGCAGGAGAGAGCACCAGGCAGTTGTATTCAGGCAGCACGCCAGAGGAGTGCAGGCGACCATCCTGCCCGGGGTCATGCGTCCACCTCTTCTTGCCACTCACACTCTCCACGTGGTAACACACATGGCCTAGGGAAGTCCCTCTACAACACACACAGACACATGACAAGAGACTACACACAGAGAGGATAGAGATAATCAAAGACATTACATATATATATGATGGCGTACGCAATGCTAATAGTGTAAGTAAACTGGTGCCCACAAACTGCCAAATCGTATGGAGAATTTTGACAGTTTGTGGGCAACGTTTTCTAAATTTTGCTCTCATAGATAAAAACTGTATTAGTTTTAACGTTATTTAGGAATACAGCGATAGTTTTAAAGATGTTTTAGTTTTTACTTTTGATTTCTTGTTACTAGTGTGATTTTTGCGACTCTAAAATACCAAAAAGTGTCGAGCATGAAATTGCGTCACTTCTGTTCGATTGAAGATACATAGAGTCAGACGTCTAGGGTACTTAATATATAATGTCTTTGGAGATAATAGATGAGTATATTATAAGAGAGACGTTACGTGACTGGCTCCTGATGATTCCTTATGATATCCAGGAGCCTGAAGACTTCCTGCAAGGGAGCTCTGTACGCATCCTCCGCTCTCAGCTGTTCACTCCATGGCCAAACTCCTGCAGAACAATAAGCATAGTAGTAATATGGTAGGCAAGCACCATACATTATGTATGCATAATATATCCATAATATTGTGTTTAGTACGTCACCTACCTGTGTTGAGTATCAGCTGATGTACGTAGAGCAAGGGCTGTGCCACATTAGATGCGCTGGCACTGTGGCTGGTGCTGTGGTGCTGTGAGGCGTTGCTGCCACACAGGATGGAACACAGGGAGCTGCCCAGGGTCCTGGAGGCTTCACTCACACTGCTCTCTGTACCTGCAGTCAATACACCACAATATTAATTGTATCTATTAGTATATGATTTCTTTCAGTGTGTTAGAAACTAGCATAGATTAGAAAATAAACAAATAAATAACTGAATCTAAAATGGGATGGACAATAAAATAGTCAACATTTTATAAATAATTCATCAACTGGAATCCAACTAGAAAGTTTGGGCTTTCATTTTGTTGAGGATATTAAATTTCTGAAGGGCTTATTTGGGATTTATTCATGTTGAGCAATATTATTATGAGTTTTTCTCCGGGAACCAGTGCAGAATATAATATAAGTGTTACGAACCTGCATTGCTCTGTGCAGGAGGACTCTGGTGGTCAGACGAGGTACACGGGGCGCAGGGGAGGTTGATGCGGGTGGGGGTGCTGCCCGGCAGAGGGATGTTCAGTAGAGGATAACTGCAATAATAATATATTATTATTATCTGTTATTGGGTAGGCAGCTTTCACAGTTTTGACCCAAGTCCCAGTTAAGTTGTGTTTATATTATCTAGTCTATTCTTGAAGGTGTTGGTGGTAGGAGCAAGTACCACTGACTCTGGCAACTGATTCCAAACAACGGCAGTTATTATCTAAAAAATCAAATTTATTTCACACATATCCTGCTGATTTTTGGCATTGTATGCAATGACAGATTTAATATATTAAATTTAAGTAGATTACATGGTTGGCGCAGTTGGTTGAGGCGGCAGTCTCTCGATGGGGAGATGCCAGGTTCAAACCCCGGCGCTGGCGATGTATTCCACACTTTGCGGCACATGCTTTTAGCCTAGTGCAAGGTGTGCGGGAAAGTATTTGGGTTTGTGTGTGCAAGCCCAGATCCTTTTTAGAAAAAAAAAAAAAAAAAGATGTAATATATTATATGAGGTCTGTGTGGAACGTACCAACATGAGAGGAAGCACGTTAGAGCCACAGATATGAGGAGGATGGGATGAGAAGAACAGAAGAGAGCGTGAGAGTAGTATATCTGCGCTACTCTCTCCGGCAGGGTGTGTCTGTCCTTCTTCCTCTCTGTTGCCATCACTGTCTAGTCACTGTCACTTCACTGTGGAATACAGTACCTACTCACTTCCATCTCATCCTCTTGAGATTCCTGCAACAAAACACACCTTACTGCATTACTGGGAGAATCAAATCAATTCAACTCTCTCAATTATTAGTTTATTACAATATGTATTACATTCGCTTGCAAATAATTATACACAAATCTAAGGCCCGGTTGCTCGACGAATAGAATCGTCAGCTGGTAACGTTAAGGAGACAGAAATCGTTGCTCCAAAACAAAAGTAATTTAATTATTTTATTTTTATTTTAAATGACTGCAATATACACTACCCGGCATAACAGTTTTTCGCCGGGCAGCGTGCAATTATATAAATATATTCAGTGTACAAATAACAGTAGCAGATACATAAGTAATGAACATACACAGAGTCGCCGCTAGTAATAATTCACGTCAAGAATTTGACAAACTTTGCATATGTTACATTAAATATGCTGTCGTAAGATTTCTTACTATCTGTTGTGTCAAAATCTTACCGCTGCCGCCAGGTCCAGTAAATGCATAGTAATGACGTGTACCAGTAAACTATTCTAGTGGATGCATTCTCTTTTACGTAATATTGATATCTAGCTTGTATGTAACCTAACCTAACATAATATTGCTATCTCGTTTGCGCGCGTAACCAAAAGCGAAACGGCAAACAAAACCGCAGTGCAGGTTAATATAGTTAGCTATTTTTAACCTGGCATCATGGGCATTTGCCATTTTGAATCATGCATTTAATATGTTTACTGATCAGTAATGGCAATGGTAAACAACTGTTTCTATCGTGTTTCGAGCAACCGGCCCTTAGACAATCATATCATAATGCAATAGAAGGATGAATTCATGTTAGTATACTTAAGATAAAGGTTAGACTAGCAGAGGGATTAATCTGGTACTAAAATAAGATAACTGGAGACGGGACACTAGGTATGTGCATTTAATATACTGCAGAGCAGTTAATATAAAACAAATAAAATGAAAGATAACACAAGGTGACCAGCAGTAAGCCAAGGGAGGTGTCCTATTATTTACATTTCATTTCATTGGGAACGGCGCAGCATTGACTAACCTCCAATATTCTCAGTTATAATATTATCACACGTACACAAGCACAATGAAATATCGCACTGGAAGTCTCACAACTAAATAAATACACAAACTAGCTCCCAACTTTACACAAGTAATTACAAAATACAATGCGCGTTTACGATTAATAATTCTACGAAAAAATTAATTACGGCAAACTTTGTATTGTGCATTAATTGACGTTTCCATAGACGTATTGCGATTGCGATTTGCGAACTTGACATTTTCTGACCATAGAGTATTGAGAATTTCATGCAAAGATAATCCAAGCATCGAGAAATTAGTGTTGCTAGGAATTTTCCAATGTTTTTCAAAGTAAATCATAGATGGCGATGATACATGGTCATTGGTCATGATTCCATGAATCAAGATTTTTACTTTCTTGCTAGACTTTGGTTATGGTTACGGGTTATTCTCATTTCTCAGCTAATTTCATTCGGTTGCGAGACCCGGGGAGACCTTAGTGATTGGCAAAATAGTTCAAAATAGATATTACGTGGTAATACTATTATATTAGTAGTTGCCGTAGGGTTGCCAGACGTCCCGGTTTACCGGGACTGTCACCTAGGATACAGGTTCCTTACTGTCACCGGTTTTGTGCCCCTTGTCCCGGTGTCCCGAACAAACCTCTCGGGACGCCTAAATGTCCCGGTTTTCGGAATAGTATCTTTAGGTAATTTTGTCAGTAATATCTTTAGGTAATTTTGTCAGTTTTTATATAAAATAATGTAAAAAAACACATACAGTTACGCATTAGCGGTTTGTGACATTTTCGATTTGAAACTTATTCTCCCACCTCTACCCAAACCTTTTTTTGTTGGTCAAGACTCTTAAGGTCAACAGATTTAGTCCTGTTCTTCGTTCTAGGTACCTTGGCTCTAGTTCTGGATTGGCACATTTAACTTTTTACGTATATAGGTTATGTAAAAAATTTCGCCTGCGGCGCTAACTTTTTGGTATGTATGTTTTTATAAAATAAGAATTCCAGAGGGGGGAGGCGGCGAAAAGTCAGTGCCTATACCTAGATAAAGTGTAAATCCGGCGCTGGTACCCCTTCCCCCGCTCATGTAATTTTTCGGTTGTCCCGGTTTGACTTCCAAGAAATCTGGCAACCCTATTTACGTGAGTTTGTCATTGGTTTGTCAATTGACCTTCTATTAATCAACACAAATACAGTGTTGCCATATATACAGATTTATCTGTATTTATACAGATTTTCGGCAACGGGAACAGACAAATACAGATAATAAATTTTACTCTGTTTTATACAGATTTTTGGGATTTTGGAAATTTCCTATGATAAATCAGAAGAATAAAGTAAAAAGAAACAGATTCGATCACAGTTGTCATTTGATAGTTAGTAAATATATGAAAATCTTATTTGTAGAATGAGTAAAAATGTGTACAAAAAGAAATTAGTATATTTTATCTAAGCACGAGTAGGTACTGTTATTTTCTCAAAAAGGTACCACAAAGGTTAGTTTTTCAATAAACTACAATAGGTATTTTGTTTGTTTTAAAATTTAATTTATACAGATTTTTTGGCTTTTTATGCCTTTTTATACAGATTTTGGCTTATTATAATCTCATACAGATTTATACAGATTTCTAGACTTTGAAATACAGATTTGGATTTTAAAAGTGTGGCAACACTGCACAAATAGAAGAAATACTTCAATAATCTATATGCCAGCCTTTTTATTTGATCAAATCAATAATCCTTGGCTAAAGGCGATCGCCAAGCCTTTCACTGAAAAGTGACTTTAAAAAAATCAAATCAATCAAATGGAAGACCTTTTCTCGCTCATGTAGATCATGTTGATAGGTACCTACTTTCTAGTACCTACTAGTCATACCTCCGTAAAATGTCTTGAATGGCGTATTTTATTCGTTGAAAAAAAACACAGATCTCCAGTCACCACACATAGCATGGGCGTCGTCAGAAGTCAGAAGGGGTGACTAGCGCCCCCACCGTAGAAAAAGGTTTATTAGGTATATAATTTCAATTAATAATGACTGGGGAGTTGCCCACCCCCGAAGCGATTTGTCTGAAAGAAACACTGGGTGCCTACTGCCTTCTCTCATATTTGAGTGTTTCCAAACTACAACACAACCTAAGTATTTTGCATTTAACAGCATTATTCTTTTGGTATATACCTAAATTAATGATCATACTTATTAACTTTACTTCCACCTGCATCCATCACAAGTTTGCATGGCCGGGTGTCGTCAGCTGCTTAAATTAGAGCTTTGCCATGTGGTCTTAAAGTGTCTGATATGGCCTCAAAGTATCTGCTGTCTCTGACAACCAGCTCTTAACTCACAGACATGCCAGACTCAGATAGAAATCTGAGATCTGAACTAGAAATTCTAATCCTACATATTTGAGCCGTGCGTTTGTTACAGCATGCCCTCCTGTCTGCATTCTGTAATGGACTTACGGTTAACTGTAGACATCAGACAGGCAGGGAGGGGAGGGAGAGAAATAAATAGATATTTGCATTAACCTACAAAATCTCCATTAGGTGCTGCCACTTTTTATTAAACTTGGTTGAAAATAAGTTCACTCTTCATGGGTGGCATCCTATTGACTTCCGAGATCGGTGAGTCTGGCACTAATCGTATTTGCGTAAAGCTGTAGAATGTGTGTGAGCCGGAGAGTGATGTTGTCCCTGATGAGTTGGTCGATCTGATCACTGATCTGATCACTATAAGCATCAGTGACCACCTGAGTTCTAATTGATGGGAATGTTTTTATGGATTTCTGGCAAATCTAGTTCTGTATTCTGCGCTAACTACTGACAACTTACCTTGTTTTCAGATCCGCACTAACTTGCATTTCCCCTTATGGCGAGACTGAACTGCGATCAGACGAGGTACCTACCTATGCACCTTCATATTCGTGTATCGCTCATAATCTCTCCATACATATGTGGGTAGGGAATTGAAATAATACAACCTTTTGACAACATTATAGTATAGTAACATATATGTATGTATGTACATCAGTGGATTTGTTTAATGAAAATGAATCATTGCATATAATATGACACGACACAATGTATAATAGACAAACAATGAATGTATAACGCAGGATGTTAATGATCTGTACTGAAATATGAATTCTGCATCAAGTAGAGTTTGTCTATTGGATTTATTAGGGAGACAGAGGCTAAGGTCATGCTGGTGTGCTCGTGATGTATGGAGGATGAGGAGGAGGTGTGGTGGTGTGTGTGGTGCCCCTGCCCCTGCAGGTCTAGGTTCTGTAAGGAGAGGGTGTCCGAAGTCCCCTCGTCCAGTTGGTCGAAGTTACTGCCGTCTAGTGATATGTCGGAGCTGCAGAAGCTGTCGTTAGAATTCCCGTGATATACTGGAAGCAATGAACATTATATTATAGCAGACTAGCAGATAGTAGGGAGCAGGGAGGAGTTAGATACTAATAAGTATATTTACCATCTGGGGAGTAAGGCATGTTGGGGTTCAAGGGTTGACTGGAGGAAGAGAATGAAGAATCCATCCCGAGGTAGTGGCCGTGCTCACTAGAAGGAGACTCCTGTTTAATACTCTTCTCGTCCTTGTCTTTCTCTTTGTCTGAATGTTTATCTCCGTCCTGCTTTGCTTTTCTTTGTATCTTCTTCATCTTGGCTCTTTGATTTTGGAACCATACTTGTACAACTCTCACACTGAGCCCAGTATCTTTCGCTAGAGCTTCCCTGACTTTCCTACAAGGCTTCGGACTCACTTCGAATGAAGCCTTAAACTGTCTTCTTTGGGCCGATGTTAAGATTGTCCTAGGTCGCTTTGGTCCTCGTCTACCGTCTCTAGGTCTTCCAGTTTCGTCTATTATCATATCGTCGTCAGGGTGCTGGAGCAGAAACATTTCTTTCTCAAAATCCTGTCTGCAAAACAATTGTCCCGCCCTGACGATAAACTGTTCTCCCTTCTGCAGCGGCTGACAGCAGACGACACACGAGAAGCACGGCAGGTGGAAGACATGGTGCTGGGCTCTCATAACCAACTCCTGGGGGAGCAAGCGATCTCCACAGCGGGAACATTTGGCACCAAATATTCTGTCAACAATAAATACATTCATCCTGAACTTATGTCTACAATATAAAATCGCACGCATACAGCACACTTACATATCATTATACTAATTTATTCGCAAGCATCTTACATCGCATATAGAACAATAGGTAAGTACTGTTTTGTGATATACCTTTCATAGTCTGGTTTGCAGTAGAGTTTGTCGTTCCTAGTGTAGCAAGTGTGATGCAGGGGCGCTCCGCACGCGCAGCACGCCAAGCATCGTTCGTGGTACGAGGCCTCGCCGACTCGTAGCAGATACCTGTCTTGGATGGCTCTCCCGCATCCGCTACACCACTCGCAGCCGCGCTCTCTCTTTACCCCGCCATCTGTGCACAAGTAGGGACATATATAGCATATGTAGGCATCAATAAGGCTACCTACATAACTAACTAATTAAGACGCACGCCCTAATGTGATACAAGGAGTTACCATGCACTGTACCTTCTGTAAGGCAGCAGCAAGCCAGGCGGGTAACACTTGGACACATACTATTTATGTAAGTAAGATTAGTGGATAGTATGTATTAGTAGGACAAGAGCACCTCAAACAGGGGAGTGCATGGCACAAGCGTACCTAAATACCTGGAAATTTCAATCTTACGCTAGGCAGTGACTGCTAATATACTAAATGTACGTCTGAGGTAGCAACAGGTTTGACAAAACAGTGTTGGTTCGTCTGAAAATCGCTTGGTTCCGAAGTAGGCACCTGGGCTATAAGTGGGGGGGGAGGGGCAAAGTTACTATAGTATTTCATGGTTCCATGAGAAAAACCTATAAGTATAAATCCCAAAAAAGACAAAAGCCCTTTAGAAATATGCTCAAGGAGTTAAAGTCTAATTGGATTTTGGAAAATACATGTATCTATTAGTACACGATTTCTTTCAGTGTTTTAGAAACTAGCATAGATTAGAAAATACATAAGCGGATCTAAAATGGGATAGACAATAAAATAGTCAACATTTTATAAATAATTCATCTACTGGAATACAACTAGAAAGTTTGGGTTTTTATCCTTTGAGGATATTTCTGAAGGGCTGTTTTTTTTTTGGGGTTCATTCAGCATGGGCAATATTCCTACAGGTTTTTCTCAGGGAACCGAATTACATATGATGTAACCGGAAACGTATGAAACCTAGGAATTGTATACAAATCCTAGGAATTGTGTTCAATTCCGGATGAGTTTAGAAATGTGTGAAATAATTTGTTACAGGTTCTTTAATTCATATGAAGATTTGGTTTTTCGGGTTAATCGTGTATTGATTAGGTGCTCCGACGTTTCGGCGAACTTACTGCCGCCTTGGATACTATTCTTAGGAAATATAAGTCAGTACTTATGTTTTAATAACTCAAAAACTTATTATTCTTTCGGGTATATAAAATCAAGAATAAAAACGTAATCAAATAGAAGAACTCATTTATTTTTGCAGGTAAACTGGTGTGGCTCTTAAAAATTACATAATTTGATTATTCCAGTTTTCTGATATAAGATTTGTATAATATACAAGTATTACATTAATACATAATATATTAGATTAATAAAACACAAAAAATATGAAAAATGAAATTTATTTCACAGATTTCCTGCCCATTTTAGACATTGTATACATTTCCTTGCTCGTACACTTTGCCTAAAGCGCTAAGTGTACGAGCAATGTGTCCTGCCCGTGACGACATATGGACTAGAAACAATGTCCATCACCCAAAGAAGTTGCCAAAAGTTAAAATGCACACATCAACGATCCATGGAGAGACAGATGCTGGGTGTGAGCCTCAGAGACAGGATTAGAAATGAGGAAATCAGACGAAGAACCCAAGTTGTCGACGTCATGGATCGTACAGCAAGACTCAAATGGCAATGGGCAGGGCACATAGCAAGACAAGACGAGAATAGATGGACTCCCAGACTCGTAAAGTGGAGGCCATGGGAAAATAGAAGAGGTGTCGGAAGGCCCCAGAAAATATGGGCGGACGACGTGACCTCGGTAGCGGGTAGACAGTGGGTCAGAAAGGCGAGGGATCGAAAGAACTGGAAACGAATGGAAGAGGCCTACATCCAGCAGTGGAGGGACCAAGGCTGACGAAGAAGAAGAAGAAGAAGATACATTTCCTAAAAATTGTAGGTATACAATGACGGATTTCATACATTTCCGTAAACCCTTACATATTTTTTTAAGATCACTTGTATTATTGTAAACCTACGCATTTTTTTTGAGGTTTTACATTTCAGAAATAGGTGGGTATTTTTTTATGGTAAGTGCGGAATGGTATCTACCTAGTACCTACAATTTTACAAAGAAATCGCCTGCGATAATAATAACTATTGATATTCTATTGTGTAGGTATCTCATTCTCTAACATTTTTCAGCTCTAAATAAGAATTTCTATATTTATTTATTTATTTAATCTTAAAGTAAACAACAAACACATATAAATATACAAAATGGACATAGTACAGATTATAAAACGTTGTTCACTAGGGCGAACTTATCGCAGAACTGCGATTTCTTCCAGTTAACCCCAATATCATTGTTATCCAACGAAATTTTGTTTTGGAACCTGTACAAGCACATGACCATAACATCAGGCACCCCGGCCTGCTCATCGCCATAAGAAGCAGTTATATGGAGCCAATTATTGAGAGCGTGCCCTGTAGCACCTACAGGGAAGTGAATAAACTGGCGAGTGACAGGACCGCGTGGAAACAAAGAACGAAAATGCTTGGTACAAACCAATCTACTCGATTTTAACCACATCATCATTATCAATAGGATGTGGCGGAATGGCCCTGGGCATAAAATGATCGCTGAAGTCAGCCAAAACCGCCTCTTAATACAAATATACAGGGTGTTTGATAGATGGATGTATATATTTTCAGGGGTGGTAGTAGAGGTCATTTGGGATCTTTTGAGCCAAACTTAGCTTAGTCCAAAGTCACACGGTTCTCGAGTTATTCGAGATTTTAACTTTTTATCGAAAAACCCTGAATTACTCAAGATTTACCCCAATAGTTTCGTAAGTATAGGTACCTACTCAGTTCTGTAATTTTTTTTGTTTCTTGAATATGTGTTTGATATATTAAAATCATTAGTTTTAATCTAAAGAAACAATAATGATGAAAAATATCGAAGTAAAGTTTCGATAAATAGTTATTTCAAAAACGAGTCACAACTTTAGGTGAGATTTTCCTTAAGAAGAAAATTGCCTTAAGATTCAGAAATTTGTAAAAAACTTCTCTGATTTATGCTCTTTCAAATGATGTACAAAACATATTAATAAAACATTAGTTTCATAAAGATATGATACAATAACTTCATGAGATCACTAAAAATTAAATCAAACTTCCATACATATTTACTATCAGGTTGCATACTGAACAATACATTTCTTTCGATTTCATGTTTTCAAACTTGTATGGAAATTCTCTCAAATTAGCAGTGATCTCATAAAGTTATTGTATTTTTATTATCTTTATGTTATCTTTATGAAACTAATGTTTTATTATTATGTTTTGTACATCATTTGAAAGAGCATAAATCAGAGAAGTTTTTCCCAAATTTCTGAATCTTAAGACAATTTCCTTCTTAAGGAAAATCTCATCTAAAGTCGTGACTTGTTTTTGAAATAATAATTTATCGAAACTTTAATCCGATATTTTTTATCATTATCGTTTTTTTAGATTGAAACTAATGAGTTTAATAGACCAAACACATATTCAAGAAACAATAAATAATTACAGAACTGAGTAGGTACCTATGCTTACGAAACTATTGGGGTAAATCTTGAGTAATTCGGGGTTTTTCGATAAAAAGTTAAAATCTCGAATAACTCGAGAACCGTGCGACTTTGGACTAAGCTAAGTTTGGCTCAAAAGATCCCAAATGACCTCTACTATCACCCCTGAAAATATATACATCCATCTATCAAACACCCTGTATAATATAAAATCTAACTTATTTTTATATAAATGACAAATATAGGTACATATAATTCCTAACGACTAAATGTGCGCTTACAGGAGCAACTTTTCAAGCGATAATTGCGGCAACTCGTGCAAATCGTATTGATTAACATTATTTTGCAATACATAGCAATTATTTCGGAAATATTTAAAGCGACACAAAAAGCGTGCAAACGAAAAAAAAAATACATTGAACCTTCAGCTAGCGAATGACCGTAAAGGATTTTTTGTAGGTATCTTATGCATTAACATTTAGGCAATGATCGTAAAAGATTTTTAATTTTAAAAACGCTATTTTTACAATTTTATCATGCGATTGTTCATGCTTGTATAATGAAATGTCATCAGTCATCACTTTTCCAACTTTAATTATTTATCGAGAACTAATAGTTATTGTTAAACCCATTGTGCGGGTATTTCTAAAAACAGTGTTAGGTATTTTACAAATTAAGGTCTTCATCGAAAGCCCAAAATGTTCACTATGTTTTTTTTTGTAGCCTGTGATATATTGTCAAAAACCCTAAAGTAGAATTTTTTATACACTTTAATTTTTTTTTTGAGAGATTCTACACACGGATGATTGAGGATATTTTTATAGAAAAACTTTAAAAGCTAATTTTTGTATATTCTATCTTATAAATTAAGCTTAATTGAAGTTTTGTAATTACCTCTTGGTACCTAATATAATACATACTTAATTTAACACAATTTCTTTCAAAAAAGCTCAAATCTTATCGGATTTTTAAAATAACAGTATTTTTATCTACACATACGATTTCTTTCAGTGTGTTAGAAACTAGCATAGATTATAAAATAAACAAATAAATAAGCCGATATAAAATGGGATAGACAATAAAATAGTCAAAATTTTATGAATAATTCATCTCTGGAATCCAACTAGAAAGTTTGGACTTTTATCCCTTGAGCAAATTTCTCGAGGGCTTTTTTTGGGATTTATTCATATTGAGCTATATTTTATGGTTTTGTCTCCGTTAACTATTGGGAATATAATAATCTACTCATTCTAGTATTTCTTTGGATATAATTCGCTGCAAGCACATCACAATACATTCCCATGTACGGTGGGATGGCTGACTTATGCTGGATTTCACCAACTTCTTAGGTGAGAAATAGCGGAGATCGGAGCCACAAATCATTATTTTTCATACAAAATTTGTGCTAGGTGGCTCCTATCTCAGCTATTTCTCACCCAAGAAGTTGAAGAAATCCAGCATTTTTTTAATGTAATCTGGGCTTGCATACACAAACCCAAATACTTTCCTGCAGCTAAAACCCTGAACCACAAAGTGTGAAATACATCGCCAGCGCCGGGGTTTGAACCCGGCACCTCTCGCTTGAGAGACTGCCGCCTCAACCAACTGCGCCAACCATGTAATCAAACTCTTATAAGTAGGTACCTACTATATAGACTAACTGATGGAAGAAAGGTTTATACCTAAATAAAGTTTACCGTCGGATGGATCTCCTCCGTTGGGCGGCGCTCCGTTAGGATCGTGGAGGATGTTGGCACTCAGAGAAGGATAGAACTCCAACATGACTAGAGCACTGCACTGAATCACCAAAACACACACACAGTCCTTTATCCTATACCACTATGTAGTAATTACACCTCTGATCACTGTACAGAGTACATACACTGAGTAAGCACCAGCACCTATATAAGTTAATAAGGATTACGATATAACGGGACAAGTCCGCACCAGCCACGGCGACCAAATGACAATAATCTAAACGACGGAGGGCGTCGCGCTCAGGGCGCCGGCGTCACAAGCGCCGCCTCTGGGCGGGCCTCCGCTCTCCCCTTCATTTTACAATACACTAGAGCTGGCACTGGTCTCTCTCATCAAATCAAACAAACACTAAATAAAATCCCTTTTTATAATATCTTGTATTCGACTGAAGGAATTTTGGCAAAATGATTGTATGTTGACAGGTATAGGTGACTTGTTGATAATACGCATATACAAAAGAATATTATACTCGTACAATACATAATCCGTACAGGCCATGGAAGATTACTTTTTCTCCAAGTGTGGGTGGCTGGACTTCCCTGCGTGCGACTGTGGGGCGGAGAGGCTGACTGTGATCCGAGCATATGAAGGGAGCTTCGATGACTTCCTATACCTGAATCGCGACTGAATATTTGAAGAACGTTCAATTTAATTTCTGACGACCAAGCTTGCTTGCGAAATTTATCATTGCCCAATGCCCAATCATCAAACTTTTTCCTTTGAAGGGATGTTACATATATTATACTTCTTTTGACCATACGATAAATAAATAAATAATACCTAATAACAGAAGAAGCTTCTTGTCCTTCTCCACAGCACAATATACAGCACACACGCACACACTCACCTATACGCAAGTATAGGTCGACTAAGTAAGGCCCACGTAGTAAGTAGGTAATTTCGCTCCAACACCTTAGTTTCATACTTCATGCGAGTTTCTCGTAATCCTAATTTTTTGGGCAATCACTCAAGGCTCGCCACCAAACTTTGACGTCACGGTCATTTTTCACGGTATAAAGGTTCATAATCGCATGATGAAATGGTAAAAATAGCGTTTTTTCCATTTTTTGGGGTTAATTTCGCTTCAATCATATAACCTTTTACGGTCATCCCTAGATTTAAATGCTAATACAAAAAAAATGCTCCGCGACTTTCGGGAAACATCTTTTGGAAAAAAGATGAGTAGTGTTTTTACATTTTTTTTTAGAAGTCTATACAAGATATTAAAAATCTTTTACGGTTATTCCCTAGATAAAGGTTCAATGTATCTACTCTATTTTTTCCGAAGCATATTTATTAACGGTTGTCGAGATACAAGGTCTCCCGTTTTTAGATTTTTTTGAGATGGCAATATGCATATATACACTTAGTGTGAGAAATAAATAAATAAATATGATTATTTTAGCTCAGCTACTATTTCCACATAGTACATCATATGTACCTACTTAGTGTGTAGGTATAATATAGGTACTATAACCCTCTGAGAATATGTGTGTTATTGCACTATATGTACATAGGTAGGTAGCGGTAACTACAATACGCACTCGGGTAGTTCTCGCATCGCTGATAAGTGGGCTAATATGAATTAAACAACACAATATGTAAGAGTGGGTACTACTACCTGACTACCCGACCCCACCCCAGCCAGCAGTACAGATGATAGTCGCATTGCATCCTCTATTGTGTTGGACTCTCGAGTGGACTTGAAGAGGTTATTCATAAAATAAAACTAAATATATATTATACGTATGGGTACCTACTTAGTACTTACCCATCATACAATCAAAATATCAACTAGGGCGAGCTCACCCGCCAGGTGAAGGGATGCACTGATGCGTATATCCTATACAGATACATATATAGGTATAGGTACCTAGCAGGCAAAGCTACCTAAGAACACGATTCCCATCGAGTTACCTTTTGGATAAAATGATAGGTATAATAGTGTCTAATTTGACGTAATCCAATAAGAAATGTTAGCCTCGGCTTCCCTTCTGCAGAAATCCACCCTTCGCCACTGATAAGTAGGTACCTAATAGCATTATGAGTTGCTACTTGTAAATGCTATTTTTGATGATTGCGATTTTCCGTAGCATATACTGAAAATAGCAATCGTCAAAATATAGCAACCACAAAATATAGCAATTCATCGTGATTTTCCGTAATATTCATTGCCGAATTTGCCAAAAGGCTGATGAGTAGGCAAAAAATTAGAGCGCTAAAATAAAAAAACATCGAAAAAAAAAATCGTCGACGGGGGCGGGGAGGGGGCCGAAAATCTCTGCGCCTACTCCTATGAAAACTGTAATAAATATTTATTTATTTAATTTTTTATTTCAATTCATAATAAAATTGCAAAATCTCAAGTGTGCGATGGGTGAGTATGTGAGCGAGATTGAGTGTGGGTGTGTGAGACGACCGGAATGAACATATATGTTTTAATTTAGCTGTGACGCATGCTTGTGGGTGACAGCTGAATTACGAATGGAATGTTTTGGGCTAGTATTTGTAATAAAGTAAAATAAATTAAAATAGAAATATTGAAGGAAAATCCCGCGGGCTTAAAGCCCTCCACACCCCCGGGTAGCTCAGGTGCATTGAAAGCGACCTCTTTACCCGCACTTCTAGCAAAATATTATTAAGAGGTGGGCCCAGGGTTAGCCTTAAGGGAGCCCCCCGGCAAACCCCACCCCTGAATTACGTTCCTTCAATATCCTTGTCCAAGGAGGTTACAAAATTTACAACTATAAAATAGAAATAAGTAAATACTCTCATCACTACTTCTTGAGCCGAGTTTAGTACTCGGGGGAGAGGGTCTATTCAATTCGTCTAATTATCAATTCGTCTAAAAACAATTCGTCTATCTATCAATTCGTTTAATTTTCAATTCGTCTAAAATCAATTCTTCTAAAATCGAGGAATTGATCGTTAGGCAAATTGATTTTGGCCGAATTGATTTTAGACGAATTGATAATTAGACAAATTGATTTTAGACGAACTTGCCGTAAACCATGTATTAAGTATCGCCTATCTAGTGTTAGTAGTCTATATTAGATAGAGAGATGTACTCGTACCTAGTGTAGTGAGAGATGAGAGCAATAAGTCCCTAATCGGACGTGAAGTCACGCCGGCAGCACATGCGCGGCTAGTGTGGATACAATATGCCAATATGTAGTATTATACTACCATTGTACTGTATGTATAATGAATATATACACAGTATAGGCCGCGGGGTTCCCGGCTTATTGCCTTCCACGCAGCGCGGTACTGCGGGGGTTGTGTTATCCTCTGTGTTTGAGATGTGTTTCAATATTTATACAACCAGCTTATTGAAATATATTGTCATGTGTAAGTTCTTACTATAGTACGTAGATTAAATGCCTATCTATCTATACGTATGTCCATATAAATACTACTTAGATAATATAGATGGATCTATAGGTACTATTTTCCTAGTACCTACATACTTTCATATTTCTCTATGACAGACTGAGTGGGATATGCACAGACCTGGATAAGTACCTACCTACTCAGTGGGTACAGACTAGTCTTATGAAGAAAAATATAAGCAGCTATCCTTCTCATTATCTTCGATGTTGGATCTTCGGGTTTGGCAGTAGTATCACTGCCGAAAACTCGGTTATTCAACCACTCTACACGCAATAAGGAAACCCGAAGAACCACCAACGAAGATATGGATTCATCACGCTGCGAAAGCCTACAAGAATATCCTTCTCACTGTTGAAATATTTATTTATTTTATTTGTAAAACAAACAAACAGTAGGTATTACAAAAAATCTTAAATGTCAAAATAGTTACTAGTTAAGTATACCAATAGATGTTTGTTATCAATCTTACATACTAAATATTAAAATTTATAAATACAAGGCAATTATCCTCTACGTACGAAAGAGGAAGAACAATAATACAATAATAGAGTACCGATCTCACTACATATCCTCAGGAAGTTAAAGGAAAAAAGAAAAGAAAAAATGTAAGAATATCTGCACTTTATCAATTGGCAATTCACCCACGCATACTTTTTAGGGGCAGACCTTTAAACTTACCATGTGTGTGTTGATTCATGTCAACGATTAGGACTATGGCTGATGTGAATGAGTTGATCTAGCTGATATAAGAGTATACTTGAGATGACCTGCAGAGTTGATGGACATATCCATACACTGCATGGTAGCATGCTGGCATGCTGGAGTGGCGGGCCAAGTGCACATTATTATTATATTGTGGATAGGGTACCTAAGGGATTATATGCACTGAGCAAAAATCGTTCTATTTTCGCATCAACTTTTTCTCTTTTTTTATGAGAATGTTACCGCGAAATAAGAATAACGTTAGCGACAATGTGAATCAATCTCCAAAAGTAAAACGATGCATAATGCTCTAAAATATAAATACGTTTTACTCACTTCCTATGTGAACCACGGCGATAAAACTTCTACACAGTAACATTGTAGGTATAAAACATACTAGTAAATATCAAAATTATCCCTGGCCGCGGATGGGCCAAGCTCTATACAAATTAAATTTGCCCATTCTCCGTTCTTTCAATCTTTTGTGACGTCATCATCGTCAAATGTCACTTAGACTTGGGCTCAGATGATAACCAGCACCTAAATACTATGAAGAAATATCAAAAACATAGTGAGGGGCTATTCTAAATCACGAGAATCTCACGGGTGTATAAATAAATAGAAATTAAATAGCTTTCAGCGTCAGCGTATGGCATATAGTTTATGTCACAATGTGTATTATAGAAGAGCACGGGTCACCAAATGGGGGACCGCGGTCCGGATCCGTTCTGCCAGCATATTTTGTGCGGACCAGAAACCAGAAAGTGCGGAAAACAGAAGATGAAATACACAATTCAAATATGGTAGAAAATTTTAATCAAAACAAAATAGCATGCTTTTTCATCATTTTAAAATTTTCAAAACTATAGTTATTGTGATAATCCATTAAATCACAATTATTGTTTCATTAAAATTTTTACATGAAGATAAAAAGCATGAAGACCATAGACTAGGTGGCCTGCAAAACCTAATCTGAAGGAAGACAAACTACTGAAAATCTTAACGAAAAGAAGTGCATACTAATTTAGGACAAGTATATTTATTAAATTTCCAATAAAAAGGACATTACGAAAAAGTACAAACATAAACTTATTTTGCCAGACATTTGACATCTATTGTATTTAATTAAGTTGTCTATTTGTGGCGTAAATTTATCAGCGGAGATAACTTTTTAAACTGCGTCCAAGTGTGCGTCCGTCAATCTTGTGGGAGTTTTGTTTCCTTTCCGCCGTTTGTTTCTTTCAGAAGCATTCTTCTTCTTTATCGACCTATCCCGTCCACTCCTGAACAAAGGCCTCCTCCATCTGCCTCCATGTTGTCCTGTCCTGTACAGACTGCATTCAGATTGCACTGACATGTTGGACGGTCGTCTCTCCATCTCAGCTGTGGCCGTCCCACGCTTCTATTCCCATCTCGACGTCTCAAATTTAGGAGGTTCTTAGTCCACTTGCCCTCTGTGCTTCTAGCCACGTGTCTTGCCCATTTCCATTTTAGAAGCATTATCTGGCTGTTTTCAAAATTGATTCGGGCCGCAGAAAAATGCTCAGTGGGCCGCATGTTTGACATGGCTGCTGTAGTAGATTGGGAGTATGGTGTATCAGGCAGGGTGGCGTATGTATTGTACTAGCTGGTATATGAATGAATTAATATAATATTAGATAGATTGCTACATATTATTTGGTGGATATTTGTATTTACACACCGCGGGTGACACGCGCCCGTCACGTGGCTCGGCATGAACAGGTTTGCAGATTGACTGTTGAGTGGCCCAGCCCTATGTATATCCCAATCCCGTGCTATGCTCCTTTAACCAGTCAGATACTATATTCTATAAGAGATGGATACTATTATATTATATTAGATAGATTAGATTGGCACAATGGTACATCTCTATTAATTCAATATCCAAGTATAAGTAGAGATTGGAAAATTGCGATCGTGATCTTGTCGATTTTTTTCTAAATTCTAAAGTCAAATGAAACTAAAGCCCCGATGCCTAGTTAGGTAGATATAAATATAATGCAAATTAATTTGTAACTATTTTTTCAATAAAGTACAATAATTATTATTCGCGAATCTCATGTTTATTAAAGGTGCTACGCGAATTTAGAATTTTTTACAAGAATGAAGCGAATTTTCGCATATTTGTCGCGAATTTCATTTGTAAAATGTCATAACAAAAAACATTGCCAAAATCAAATGGCTTTGAGATTATGAATAACCAAATTTAATGGTAAATCTTGTCAAGAGGTGCTTTTTGTTTCATGCAAATATTTTTGTTTTATTTTATAGTTCTAAGGATTTCTCTACAAAATATTATGTATGAACAAATGTATGAAAAATAACACCACATTTCGCCAAAAATGTGAAGTGACACCCCTTTTTACAAAAAATAACACTGATGTTTTTCATGAAGACTTATAATAAAGTATATGTTAATAATCTTATTGCCTTACCTACATTCTTTGGAACATACTTACATTAACCATCGCCTTATTCTATCTTGTTTGATATATCAACATGTAGTGGTGTGACTGGGAATATCCTGGAGGACCACATCACATTAAATACCGAGGTTCCCAGCAGAGTCAAAGAAGGGAGGCACCATCTCCGAGAGACGTGCCCGCTGGATTGCGCCATGAAAGTCTCCTACATGACTTAATATAGGGAATGATTGAGGGGATAAACCACAGGGGGCACCTCCGCCGGGAGTACCTGGACCAGGTGAATTGCGCCACATATGTATGTCGAGCTGAAAAGAGCTGCAGAAGACAGAGAAGAATGAAAATCGTGATGCAAGAATTTGCTGCGAACTAATCCGCAGGACTGAGATTTTAGAAAAGATGTAGTTTAGTCTTACAGGTGTCTCATACAGAGATGATATCAGTATGATAGTTTGTTCTTACCCAATTAATATATTTCCGGGCAATTATTCTCTATTCGCCGCACACGTGATGTCAGACCTCCACTAAACACTGTGTGAAATTATTCAATAAACTTTATTTACTTTGCGAAACGCGTTTGTTATGAAGCGTGTGGGGTAGTGTGGGGTGTGGGGTAGTGTGGGGCCAGGGCGGCATATTGTAGAGACGCGTGACCCTAAACGCTCAGTCGCCCGCCCTCGGAGATTACATCAGCAGCCGGCGGGCGCACGCTCGGACACGCTCCGACTATCAAATAATATGGAGGCAGCCGTCACAAGCTATTCACGTCACATCTATTGACCGATATTAATCCCTGTGTATCAATTCAAATAGATACTCCTTCCTTATATTACCTACTGCATGGTGCTGGTGCATGCACTGTATCTATAGAGGCTACATATTCTCAGGCCTCGGCTGAGCACCATGCGAGTCTTACAGGGCACAGCTAACCTAGCTTCATATACAACATAGTGTGTAGGTTAATCTCAATACAGGACCGAGTAAAATATATACACTTTTCATCTCGACTTAACTACCAGCCTTCGTAGCACAGAGGTAGAGTACCGGCTTGTCAGGTTGGAGGTCTGGGCTCGATTCCCGGCCGCGGCAGATGGATGGACTGGAATTGGTGAATGTTACTTAAGTGTAAAGTGATCACATTAAGCCAGCCGACGATCAGTCAAAAGCCTGATAAGTCCATCCTCTGCTGTATACATGTTGAAAGTATAAATAACTTCGATCCCCAGTAGCGACCCCTAAATATTCATGAAAAAATTAAAAAAAAATCTGTAATAACTTTTAAGGTCAGAGAACTAAATGAGAGGGTGCCCCGTGAAAATTTCGAAAAATATTTTAAAACCAAATAAGAACCAGTCTAGACGTGTAGATAGGTTCCCGGAGAAAAACCCGTAAGAATATTGCTCAACATGAATAAATCCCAAAAAAGAGGAAACCTTTTCAGAAATATACTCAACGGATAAAAGCCCAAACTTTCTATTTAGATTCCAGTAAATGAATTATTTATAAATCTTGACTATTTTATGTCCGTCCCGTTTCTGATCCGCTTATTTGCTTGTTTATTGTCTAATCTATTCTAGTTTCTAACACACTGAAAGAAATCGCATGCCAATAGATACATTAATTTTATTTTTAAAACCTAATTAGATTTGAGCTTTTGTCTCTTGAGCTAATTTGTATTTTGTTTTTTTTTGGGATTTATTCATGCTGAGCAATATTCTTATGGACTTTTGTCTGGTCACAATGTACATAGATACCTTTATTATTAGGTACATTTACATATGTTAATGTAGGTAATATTTCCATCATCTAGGTACATAGGTAGGTACTACCAAAGTGTCATGAGATCACGATGTGAAACAACATGTAAACATCACTAGTGGGGTAGGTAGGTAGGTATTCAATATGTCATCACATCACATATGATCATTAGGTAGGTAGGCAGAGAGACACCTGGCTGCATTATGTACCAGTCCTCATGGGCGTCGCTAGCCAAAGGGGGGGCAGCAAAAAAAAAAAAAAATAGATATAGCACGAGAAATTTGTAAATAGCGCAGCAGGCGAAAATTTTTGTGAGACATAGTGAAGAAGGTCGTGATGTGGTTTGGTTTATTTGAAAATTTATACGATACTTTGCAAAATAATATGTACCTATTAAAAATGTATTTTATAAAAAGTAGTAAAAAAATAGCGCCTCAGGTTATTTTTTTATGAAACAATTGTATTTTGATGAATTTTCATACAAATTTGAGAAAATTTATGACATGATGAGAAAATGTGTGGTAATAATGTGATTTTATTCGAGGTTTTATCATTTAGTATGGAAAAATATATACCCATTCCAATTTCTAGGGGGAGGGGGGAGAAACTGCCCCCTGCCCCCTCTTGACGACGCCCATGCCAGTCCTCTATAAGTTGTTCACACGCGGCACATCAGACATGTCATCAGAGACATTAAATTCTCCATACAACATTATTACGAGATGTACATAGGTAAATAGGTACATCGAAAAAAGGGCTGACAGTATACCAGTACCAAAAATCTCATCAGAAGTACTGAGATGAAGACTCGTAGGGGCGAAGATCTAGAAGACGTTACTAAAAAGATCACCTGGAGAAAGCTTATTCCGAGAGAGTGGTGAGCGTACTGTCCGTTTTTTTCAGAAGTGTCACGAAAGCAAGCCCGAGCAAACATGGTTTAGTGTTGCTTGATGTGATAATAAGACATGGTTGCATTTTTTCCCTACTTTCAAAATGTATTTCAAAATAATTATTGTTTAAGAAAATGCAAGTTTTTGGATTGTTAGGATAAACTGGAAATCTTATTTTTCAAACTTGTGATATCAGTTTAAAGGGATTATGGGAGAATTTTTTGCATTTTTTTTTATATGGTGTCTTAGAAATTTTGTTAATAATGAAAATAAAAAAATGGAGAAAATATTTGTGGCCCAGCAAAGCTAAATAGGGGGAAAAGGGTGCACCAAAAATATAAAACCTGTCAGGGGGTCTACGAGACAAAAAAGTTTGTGAAGCTCTGATCTACAGAGTAGGGATATAGTATATATAGTTTAAGTACAACAGAGGGTTATATACGCGCGCCTTTGTTCCACGCTACTCCGACCTTTGATGAAATTCCTGAGAGTCATATTTGCAACTAATAATATTAATATATCCAAACCCTCCCAGAGACGGATCTCTCTCCCTACCCTGCTAGGTGATGCACCTACACCACGCAGTACCTACCTACATGCACTATATTTTATTTTTATTATTTTTGTCATGGTATGTTTATTGTCTGGGCAAGCTGAGAGAACCGAAGGGTGTATTTTTAAAAAAGCGGTATTTACTGGTTACCCCGTTGTTAGTGTAAATCTTGATGGTACGATAGTAGTACCTGCAGTCTACAGTCAGTCATATAATTAGTATGCAGTATTTCATAGTAATGATGATGTGGTTATAATCATGTAGATTAGTTTGTACAAAATATTAACGTTCCTTATTTCCACGCCGTCCTGTCACTAGCCAATCTCTTTACTTCCTTGTAGGTAGGTGTTACTCGCACGCTCTCAATAATCTAGTCCATATAGCTGCTTCTTGGGAGACCTCTCACATTACTACCCTCTACCATTCCTTTTACTATGGTGATGAGCAGGCCGGACTGCCTGATGTTATGGTCTATCCATCGCGGTCTCTGTTGAGCAATCTTATTCAAGATTTGTCTTGTCTCTCCGGCCTTACTCAACACCTCGCTGTTTGTGGTGTGATCTGTCCAGTGAATCTTGAGCATGCGTCTGTAGCACCACATCTCAAAGGCCGAAAGACGTTCCCATTCTATAGTATACCTACCTACGGTGAATATGTGGTATTGTACTGTGTCCGGCTAATAATGACATATGGAATGGAAAGACGCTGAGGGACAGAATCAGGAATACTGTCATACGTGAAGCCTGCAACACAGAAGACATCGTAAGATGGGGCAGGAAAAGAAGAAGATTCTGACACAACCACTTAGAGAGAATGGACAATAACAGACTTCCACACGTGGTGGCTAATAACGTACCAGAAGGCATCCTCCAACCAGCAAGACCAACAAAGAGGTGGCGAGATAGTTGGAGTTCGCTGTCCCAGGAGATCCCTGTGCAAGAAACAGATCCCCGGATCCAATGCAAGAGAAAGCAGAAGAAGTACTGATACACGGACATACACACACAGATGAGATAGTTGACTATACGTGTATTCCCCCAGTGTATATGTATAGTATAATAAGTATGGTAGGTATAAGACACCCCAATATGTTTTGTATTAGTAATGCTCCTATGGTGTAATACAATATGTCACCATTCATATTAGCATAGGTAGGTGCCTATACTCACTCACCTACATACATATATTATATATATGACCTCATAATGGCGAATAGACACAGGCCTCTCATATCATCCCTGCAGCCAGTCTACTAGGTTGGTGCTAGGTACCTAGGACAAGATGTTAGCCATGCAACCTAACTAGGAAAAAGACTTTCACCTTTTCTAAGTTAGGGTAGCCATGCAACCTAACTAGGAAAAAGACTTTCACCTTTTCTAAGTTAGGTTACCCCTTTTCCCATTTTCCAAGTTAGGTTAGCCCTTTCCCACCCTTCGGGAGGAATTTCACCAACTTCTTAGGTGAGCAATAGCTGAGATAAGAGCCACTTATCATTATTTTTCAAACAAATCTGTGCTAAGTGGCTCCTATCTCTACAATTCCTCACCTAAAAAGTTGGTGAAATCCAGCATATCTTTTTTTTTAAAAAAGATCATGCATATTGCACCATCCCAAATACTTTCCTTGCACTAGGCTTAAAGCATGTATCGCAAAGTGTGGAATACATTGCCAGCTCAGAGGACCTCCCGCTTGAGAGACTGCTGCCTCAACCAATTGCGCCAACCATGTACTCTCTCTAGGATGTACCTTAATGTACACTTATATCGTATGGAGTTGGAGACCCTAGTGTCAGAGATTATGTTAGTGAGAGCTCAGGTATTGAAGTGCCTCAGGAGAGAAGTTATGGATGTCTTTCATTGTGCCGCTGAATCTACATTAAGGGTAAACCCACCTCCACCCCTGGATGTTGCAGGAGCTTTAGCTCCTATATCATCCAGTCTTTTAAGCAAAAACATTTTTTCAGAGGATGATGGCTCAAGGTTCGCCGGAAGGGCTCCCCTCAATAAACCTCTCCCGAAACTACTCTGAATGTTTCTTGGAGGAGACTCTCACTGCAAGGATCTACACACTACTGCATTTTTTCCGTGCCGCTGAACCTAGTGAACTGTCATTATTCGACGATGTATGACCTTAATGTAAGATTGGCACTGACTGGATAAGATTGTTTTATGATTGTTGGTAGGTACAGCTGTGAGTACTGGATGGATGTATGTGTCCCTCTCCCCAGATGTATGACGGGAAGGTAGGTAGTGCTGCACTAACTCCATAACAATGCGTGACGTGCTCCTCGCCACGCCTCCTGTCACATTATTACACTGATGCTGTACTCTACCAGGACACTGCGCTGAACACTCTAATCAAATATTGCCTTTTATATAAAAAAGAAAAACTTCTACATTCTACATAGATGATGAAATAGATCATGTCACAGACTTTTTTTACTCTTTCTCATTAATTCATCTGATTTACAACTGATTTATTACTTCCCCATCTCAGTAGGCGTTGCGAAGCACGGGTAATTCAGCTAGTATTAGATATATTGTATAATATAAGATATTCAGGGACCGAGTACGCAAAGAAGATACATGGCGGACCTGTGAAACCGAGGACATCGTACGATGGGGCAGGGCTAGGAGAAGATTCTGGAGGGACCACGTGAATAAGATGGATGACTCCAGAATCCCATATGTCGTGGCCAACGAAATCCCAGCTGGTCACCGGCTCCCCGGAAGACAGCCAAAACGATGGAGGGACAGCTGGACTTCAGCCTCCCAATAATGAGGGGTTTCTTGAATAAACAGATCACAAGATCTAAGAAATGATGAAGAAGAAGATTTTTTACTAATTGGGGGGCAGTTGTCGCCCCCATAGAGATTGGAATAGGTATATATTTTTTCATACTAAATGATAAAACCACACATAAAATCACATAATTACCCACATGGTCTCATCATATCATAAATTTTCTAAAATTAGCATGAACATCAATCAGGTTCATAAAAAATTCGCCTGTGGCGCTATTTATGCGTTTTTATGCTACATATATATTTTTTAATCTTTGCCCCCTCTAGCTCCGAGGCTGGCGAGTGTGGCATTGTGGATATCTGCATATGGTCCAGGGAATGCTCTCAGAGGACAGTCTTCGACAATGTGCTTGATTATTATTATGTTATAATTATAACAATACTATATAGGTAAATGAAACATTCATCTATCAATCATTAAATGCATTCATCAAAACAATAGAAACTTTTAACATTTACTTTCATGTAATAATATGTTTAGTTTATTTTATTGTTTTTCTTTATAAGTCTATTTGTAATCATCATCATCATTTTTCATCTTATTATCAAAATTATTCTAATATTGCATTTTTTTAAATGTATCTGGGTTTATCGAAATAAACCCAAATACACCTTTGTACACTTCACAGAAAGCTTTAAAAACTTGTGTTGTGAAGTGGAGTAGGTCGGGGATTGAACCCGCGCCCACTGGATTAACAGTCGAGCGCGTTACCAACCAGGCTACCGACCACCTCATTTACAAAGATTTACAAAATGAAAGTATCGACGCACAGTTTCGTGATGAAACAGGTGGTGCAGTGTAGACAACACGTGCGGTGCCCTCCTCGCCTGCGAGTAGTATGGGTAGGTACTATAGTAGGGTATATATGTTGCATATCTAATGTATGTAACTAGGTATAGGTACATATAATGTTTAGTATAACGCGCTGTGACATTATTTCATTGTCACGGATATTATTTTGATTCACCCCACTTGCTTAAATACAATGTCACCTACCTACTATATATATAGAGTACCTACTTAGTATAGTACCTACCTACGTATTACTATAGAGGCGCAGTGACTATATATAATTTATTATCATTATTAATTACACCAACAATCAGAGGTAGGTACTTACCTATCAGTCGCGAAGCTACCTAAGGACACGATTGCCATCGAGTTAAATCCTTTGATTTAGAATAGTTACGTTACAATTGTGTATAATCAGAAATTCACTAAAAATATTACATTCAAATTTTGTAGATACGCGGTACATCTCCGTTAGAGTTACCACTATGACAAAATATATTTGATATTATATTTGAGTATCTAATTATATCCATATGTATCTCAATCCCAATTATTTATTTATGTATCTATTGAAATTAATTCAGATTTACTTTCTCTATTTATTCACACTTGCATTTTGCTCTTGTATCTATTAGTGTTCAGATTCGTATTTTTTTAGTTCATGCATACCTGCAGGTTTTCTTCTTTGTTTTTCTTTTTTTGATTTTTTGTGTTTGTTATGTTGTAGGTAAAATATGGAATCTTTGTTGGTCTGTTTATAAGTGATATATTAATTTATGTTATTTGTTGTTGTGACTGTTTGATTCCGTTAAGAAAATAAAATAAAATAAAATGAAGTACTTCAATAATCAAAGGAGTTACCCAATACACGGTGACATAAATATTCTAAGTTATTACCCAATACACATAACAAGATCATTTAACTCATATATGCCCTCAATGTTCCACATAAGAATACTGGGAGGATTTTTATTGCCCCGGCTTCCCTTCTACGCAAATCCACCCTTCGCCACTACTGCTACCTATAGTCACCTAGTATTGCTTAAGGTGCCCTTGCACGAGCAATTTTTCAAGCAATAATTGTGATGGTAACTCGTACAAATCGTATTGATTAATACCATTATTTCACAATATATAGCAATTATTTCGAACGGAATGGCAGTCCATTTTTAAGGAAAAAATGAATACTTAACTAAATAATTAGATTAAAATCCACAAAAAATGACTTAAGATTTAAAAAAGATTAGATAATATATATTATAGTTAAGTTAAGGTACCCTTTCGGTACCAAGTTTATAATTAGTTTTGTATCATTGTGATTTCAGTTATGGGTTGGCTAGTAGAAATTGCCATTTGGCAATAAGCCCACCCTTTGTATGTTTCTATGTACAATAAAGACTATTTTATTTTTTATTTATAAGAAAAATAATAAAAAAAAAATCGCAATCGCCTGATCATAACAGGGTGCAAATCCTCGAATGCTACGTAGTCGCGAAATCTAAAGCATTTTTTTGTGGATTTGATCTAAATAGTTTTTTTTATCTAAATAGATTTTGTTTTTAATTTTTTCTTTACCCAATAATTCCTGGTGCTCGGATTCACTCCGTATATATTGAAATCATCAGGACCCCCAATCAGGGGTTTCAGCTTCTTGCCTGTTGAGCAATCTGCCACTATACCACTGGGCATATAATAAGTAGATTACTCTTATACAATAGTGTGTCAGGTGCAGTGCAGTACACCGTATGGTTGTATGACATTATACATAATGTGTAGGTGTAACGGCGGCGCGGGTAATCGCATTATAGATGCTGATTTCACGGTCAGCTTACAGTGAGGGGAAGGGAAGGGTAGCTGCTTAGACCCCGGGGTAGCTGCATAGAGCAACTCAAAGGTGAAATACAGATCAGTAATTATTACTATATCTACTCAAATCAAAACAACATGTAGATTGTATTTATACTGTGGTTCCCGGAGAAAAACTCTTAACATGAAGAAATCCCAAAGAAGACAAAAACCCTTCAACGGATAAAAGTCCAAACTAGAAAGTTGGATTCCAGTAGATGAATTATTTATATAAGATGTTGACTATTTTATTGTCCATCGTATGCTAATAGATACAGTTAATTTTATTTTCAAAATCCAATTAGATTCGGGCTTTTGTCTCTTGACCATATTTATTGATTTCATACAAGTACAACACAGACACTGAATACATATAGAAATAGTTGGACATGGAGTATTAAGAGTGTGCATACCGACATTTCAAAAATTTCTAAAAACGGGAGACCTTCTATCTCGACAACCGTTACTAAATTTGCTTTGGAACAAAATAGGGTGGATGCATTGAACCTTTATCTAGGGAATAACCGTAAAAGATTTTTTATATCTTGTATAGATTTCTCAAAAAAAATATTTAAGAACACCTCTGCACTTTTTTCCGAAAGACGGAAACTCGTTTCCCGAAAGTCGCGCAGTAAAAATTTTTTTTTGTACTGATAATATGCATCAAAATCTAGGGAATAACCGTAAAAGATTTTTGATAGACGCAATATTTACCCCAAAAAATGGAAAAAAACGCTATTTTTACCATTTTATCATGCGATTATCACGCGATTTAGAACCTTAATGCCGTGGGAAATGTCTGTGACGTCATTCCTGGTGCCATGCTCTTAAAGAGACTTTATTCCACACTTTGCGATACAGGCTTTTAGCCTAGTGCAAGGTGTGCAGGAAAGTATTTGGGCTTGTGTATGCAAACCCATAACCTTTTTTTTGTAAAAATAACATAAAAGAAATAAGAGTTCAAACAGCGACCTAATTAGGTTGTACAAATTTTGTCAATATTAAATCGTCAAGAAATTAGAAGGAAGCTAATCTACGATTAAACATAAAATTAAATATAAAAATCAAAAGAAGAGAACAACAAAAAAAACAAACACCTATAATTAATATGTCAAATTTGATATTTCTAAAGGGTTTTTCTCTGTATATTATTGAGGGAGGTATAATACTATGAAGTAGTTACCTGTACTGTGTAGGTTGAAGGTGAGTATAATACAAACACTCCAAGCTTTATATTCAAGTGTTTGCACGCGGGGAATATTAGATATTAGGTGCTTAGTAGGTAGGGACCTATAACTAGTACTCATATGTGTAGGTAATGTTGGCAGATTGATAATAATAGGTACTCAGTATATACTTAATAGTAGTTGCCACTCTCCTAATCACTCTAATCAGTCAGTAAGCCTGCCTGGCTGGCAATCATAAACATACCTTACTTACGTATTGCAGGATCACTCGTTCAAACTAGAAACTTAAATATCTAAGACAAACTATAAGTTTGTATAGAAATCACACCCTATATCATGGGGGTCGCCAGCCTCCGAGTTAGGAAAGCAACAAAGATTTTGAAAAATGTTACATCATCGCGAATTTTGCGCGTTTTTTTTTTGTGAGACATGAGGTCGTGATGTGGTTTCTTTATTTGAAAATGTATGTAATACTTTGCATAAAAAGTGCTTTTTATGAAAAGGTAATAAAAAATAGTGCCGCAGGCAATTTCTTTTTAAACTGATGGTTTTTCATACTAATTTTAGAAAATTTAGGATATGATGAGTAAATGTGTGGTAGTATTGTGATAATTGTGAGGTTTTATCATTTAGTATGAAAAATATATACACCTATTCCAATCCCAGAGCCGACGCCCATGCTCCATATCTTCTCTCTTCTATTTTGAGTCAACATTGCTTAAGAAGAAAACTATAAAAATTATAACACTCTACGGCTCTACATTTTTTGGGGTTAATTTCGCTTCAATAAAAAAACTTCTACGGTAATACCCTAGATTTTAATGCGTATCATTAATACAAAAAAACGTCTCCGCGACTTTCGGGAAACAAGTTTCTGTGTTTCGGAAAAAAGATCAGAGGTCTTTTTCAAATTTTTTTTGGAAAATCTATACAAGATATAAAAAATCTTTTACGGTTATTCCCTAGATAAATGTTCAATGCATCTACCCTATTTTGTTCCAAAGCATATTATTAGTAACGGTTGTCGAGATATAAGGTCTCCCGTTTTTACAAATTTTTGAAATGTCGTATGTATACATGTATAGCCTTTAACTCGAATACGAGTATCATTGTGGCATACCCTGAGCAACACGAGCAGCGTCTCTGTCGTGGGCACGTTGGTGGCTGTACAGGCCAATGCGGGACTTAATTAACCTATTGCACGTTTCGCAGATGAAACTCTCTTGGGGTCTATTATACTGTCTGTAGGATCGGGGGGCGCTTTCAAAGTCTTTATAACATTTCTCCATGCTGGTCTGTCTCTGGCTGTTGCTTCCCAGTTACCAGCAAGATTTTTTCCTTTTAAAGTTTCATGGAGAATGTCTTTATAGCGCTTGTACTGTCCCCCGTGTTTCCTACTACCCTCAAGGAGTTCACCATACAGGAGGCACTTAGGGAGCCTGTTGTCTTGCATGCGCACGATATGTCCGGTCCATCTGAGTCTGGCTCTGCTTACGAGAGTCTCAATGGTAGTACAGTTGGCCCTGTTCAGTACACATGCATTGGAAACTTTGTGAAACCACCTTATGCCCATCATTAATCTAAGGTGTCGCTGCTGCATCCTTTCCAGTTGGTTGATGTGCCGTCTGTAAACCACCCAAGTTTCAGATCCGTATAGAAGTGCGCTGATAACAATTGCACGTATGCATACTCTTAATGGATTGTTAACAATAATTATTGAAAATTCATGACATGATGAAAAAACAATGTGGTAATATGTGATTTATTTCTCCAATGTATAAAACGGTGGGTTGGCTGAGGAATTTCGGGGGGGTTTGAACCCCCAAACCCCCCTGCCTACGGCCATACCTATACCTACCAAGTTGCATGTAATGTAGATATATTTTATTTATTTATTCACAAAGTTTTCCCTCTTGTTTGTGTGAACAATAAGTGAGAAGGAAATTGCGAATTGTGTTTCATCTTGAGTTACCTCTGTACTACATAATATGATGTACCAACTACTTATCATAATCCGTCACTTGTATTGTTCCCGACTCCCGTGTTTCAGGGTAGATAGCATGAGCGTCGCCAGCCTCGGAGCTAGCGGAGGCAACAAAAATTAATAAAAAATGATATAGCATAGCATAGAAAAAACGCACAAATAGCACTGCAGGCGAAATTCTTTTGTGAGACATAGATAAGAAGGTCTTGATGTGGTATGGCTTATTTGAAAATGTATATACCTAATACTTACCACAATAATATGAATGAAAAATGTTTTGTGTTAAGGAAAGCTCTGAAAAATAGCGCCGCAGACAATTTTTTTTTGAAACAATTGTATTTAACGGATTTTCATACCAATTTTAGAAAATTTATGATATGATGAGAAAACGTGTGGTATTAATGTGATTTTTTGTGAGGTTTTATCATTTAGTATGAAAAAATATATACAATCACTGGGGGGGCAGCTGCCCCTCCCTGACAACTCCAATGGTAGATAGTGTGTGTGTTGTGTAAATAGATAATATAATATGTAGTATGTACCAATAGTGCCAATCAATCAATCTGATATAACAATAGGCAGGTATAATGAGGTAGGTATGTACAGAGGCGGCGCAAGGCGTAGGCGACGTGGGCCACCGCCTCGAGGGGGTTGGGGGTTTAACTACCCCCCCCCCCCCCGAAATTTCTCAGATAACCCACCGTTTTATACATAGGAGCAATGAATCATATTATTACCACATCGTTTGTACATCATGTCACTAATTTTCAATAATTTTCGTGAAAATACATTAAATCTCAGTTGTTTCATTAAAAAATTTCGTTTGAGGGTTTGTTCACAAAAAATGAACTGAACTTTTAGAGGATTCTACTAAACTTGATCTACCTTCTTAAAAGGAAATCTAGTCATATACCGTATTGTGACCCAGAAATATATCCAACTATTGAAATCAAATAGGTTTATCAATTTACCCATTTTTGAATATAAAAATTCGCCTGAATCGCTTTTTACGCGAATGCCTATTACTTATTGTCTCTGGTCCAGAACTTGAATCCTCCCCCGAAATGAATTCCTGCCCACGGCCCTTGTATGTAGGATAGAATGTTATCAGTAATCAGTCATATCAGATCAGATCAGCAGTTGTGGCGACTGTGAGTGAGTGATTCGAGTGTAGTGTACACACTGTGTATTGTATATTGTGTATTGTATTGTGTGCTGGGTACTCTAGGCACAGCTAACTAATAATATTATAAGAGAATCCACCTGTTGTGGCTCCAACACTCAGTACAGTACCTTATATGTAATCATATCGCCAGATATCATAATCATTATAGGATTATATATGTGTTAACGGAAATGTATGAAATTTAGGAATTGTATAGAATACAGGGTCAATTTAGGAAATGTGTGAAATAATTTGTCACAGGTTCTTTTAATTCATACTTTTCTTAGGAAATACTATATGTTTTAACAACTCAATAACTTATTATTTAGTAACTGAGTATTTAAAAAACAATAAGTACTCTTAATTTTTTAATTTCTGACAATGAGCTATTATTATAAATTGATCTGTAATTTATGTGATGTACTAGAAATGACCATACGATAAATAAATAATTATTTATATCAAGTAGAAGAAAAGAAGACAGGAGTGAAAAAAATTGCAAGAGACCTACATCCAGCAGTGGATAGGAGATATAGCTAAGAAAGAAGAATAGAAGATGGTTAGCACATAGATAAAATCGAGAATAAAAACGTAATGAAACTGAAATCCCTATTTTTTGGCGGGTACTTAAATTAAATTGGCACTTAAAATTACATAGTTTGATATATGTATTTCAGATACCTGTTTAAAAAATGTACATAATTCATAGTAAAATGAGTATAATATATTATGTACATTAATGGAGTTATTTACAATGAAAAATTAAATTTATTTCACAGTAAATTTCCTGCCGATTTTAGGCATTGTATACATTTCCTAGGTTTTGTATACAATGACGGATTTCATACATTTCTGGTATGATATACATACAGGCAAGGCACCTACCTAATACCCTAATACCTACCCCCAGTTGAACAAACAGATATGGAAGAACAAACATATAATCGATATTAAGTATTTACATATCGCAGCTACCTATATAGATTACATGTATTTATATAAAACAAAATAATAAATAAATAAATCTTTATTGAAAAAAGGAAATTCACAAATGAGTGAACTTATTGCCGTAGGCAATGTCTGACAACCAACATCTATTAACGACATTTCGAAATATTTTATACACATTTTTTCCTTTATTTTGTAATAAAAAAAAAAAAACAATCACCAAAGTACAATTTAAACAAAAGCAAGTCTATCTATCTATCTTTCTATTTATACCCTCACGCCACGACCCTTGCAGAATAGACAGAGAGGACAGATTGTCAGACAGCCCTATCCGTACACACACACACTCCTAGCTTCTGTCACATTCATGCAGTCTATCATACACGTTCTCCGATTCCTTTTACTCAAAACGCGTCCATCCTTGAGGATCTGGTCGACATGATCGGACCAGGCCAGTCTCGGGCGGCCGCGCTTCCTCTCACCACTTCGTTCGCTCAAATATATATTTTTTGTCATCCTTCATTCTCTCAACATGCCCAAACCATCTTAGTTTATTCACTTTCATTCTAGTTACAACACGATTCTTGCAGTCACTCATTTCCCTAATGACCTCATTCCTCATCTTATCTTTTAACGTTTTCCCACACATTCTTCTTAACGACCTCAGCAAGTACTGGATTTTATTGCCCCACTAGGCGATAGCCTGTTCTGGGGCAATGCTAACCACAATATAATACTAGCTCAGGTTGCATGTAAAAAAAATATGTACGAAAATAAATCGAAAGGAAAGAAGAAAAAAATAAGTAGATCTAAAACAATTAAAAATAAAATAAACAAGAATATACACAGTACATATATAAAACAAACAAGAAAATAGGAACATATATACTGTACTATATAAGTAGGTACCTATATACACTACACGGAGGGTAGGAGGGGAGGTTGTGTTTAATAAAATTGTCTGTCTCTCTCTCACACAGCGGGGGGTGGGGGAGGGGGGTGTTTATCTGACAGATCCAAGATGTTATTAAACCACTGTTTCACAATCTTCAGATAACTTTATTTATATTACTATACTCTTTGAAAAAAGAAAGTTTTGAAAGATTGAATTAATAAAATACGTTGTAAATAGAATAGCATAGCTCGTAAGACTTACATATAAGTATAGATATAGTTTGAAATATTGTAGTAATAAGTGAAATTTTGTAACCTCCTTGGACAAGGATATTGAAGGAACGTAATTCGGGGGTGGGGTTTGCCGGGGGGCTCCCTTAAGGCTAACCCTGGGCCCACCTCTTAATAATATTTTATTTATTTAAACTTAAACACATAGAAATATACAAAATGGACATAGTACAGATTATAAAACGTTGTTCACTAGGGCGAACTTATCGCAGAACTGCGATTTCTTCCAGTTAACCCCAGGACAAAACAGAAAAAAAAGGAGTTGAACAAAAATATGCGAAAAAACAGAAAAAAGAAAATAAATAAAGAAAAATATACGAAGTAGAAAATATATACATTCATACATATGTGAGATAAAAAACAAATAAAAAAAAATATTTTATAGAAGTGCGGGTAAAGAGGTCGCTATTAATGCGCCTGAGCTACCCGGGGATGTGGAGGGCCTTAAGCCCGCGGGATTTTCCTTCAATTACTATACTCTATATACTGCGCGCACTGTAATGTACGAGTATCTACGTTGCATACTGCTGTTTGATTATATTAAGAGTATGCATATTATAGACATTTCAAACAATTAAAAAAACTGGAGACATTAGATCTCGACAACCGTTACTAAATATGCGTTGGAACAAAATAGGGTAGATGCATTGAACATTTATCTAGGGAATAACCGTAAAAGTTTTTTGATTGAAACGAAATTAACCCCAAAAATCGAAAAAACGCTATTTTTACCATTTTATCATGCGATTGTTCATGAACCTTAATGCCGTGGGAAATTACCGTGACGTCATAGTTGGGTCGGGAGCCTTAAACTCACAGTATTAATCTTGATTGTACTACGCAGGTGGTACTATGTACATCTAAATAGAATAATACCTGCTTACGATTTAGTTAGAAGAATTGAGAAAAAAATTAGATGGTTAGGACATGGCTAAATGAAGGAAGAATTAGGTATACATAAATGCTGTCTAGATGAGATCGCTCAATCGCTGAGAAGAATGTCTGGAGATAAGTATAGGATAAGAAATCAAGTGCACTGAAAGAAATCATATTTTTGATTCTTGTTAATGTATCAGTTGTTTGGTAGAAAATCCTAGAATAACGTCGAAATAGTGGTCTTCCCCGCAGCATTTAACTACAGTTTTGCTATAATATATGAGTAAGCCTGTAGATTTGAAATTACGTAAAATCATAATGTATGGGGAATTACTTTAAAAACAACAGTTTTATGTCATGTCGATGTCTATTTATTAGGGTTTCCTGTTAAAATTACATTAAAAACTATTATTTCCAAAAAGCAGAATTCATTCTAACAAATTATAAAATCTCTACGTACATATTAACAGCCACGTACATATTCCACCACATCCACCACTCTACGTACATATTCCACCACATCCTGCTACCAAAATGAAATTCATTTTGGTAGCAGGATGTGGTGGAATGGGTGAACGTTGCCCTGGGCATAAAGTGATCACTTAAGCCAGCCAAAGCCGACTCGTAAGCGTCGGAACATCCATCCTGCTCCCCTCCCCAAGGGAGTTCGCATAAGTTATTATGTGAATGTTGATATCTGCCGCCTTTCGTTGAGAAAATTCTCAATTTCTCTTATGTATTTGTGTGTTAATAATTCTTTTTTGCTGTAAAATATATTTATTTCCATAGAAATACTTGTAACGTGTGCTCTGATAATCCCATTTGCAATACCTACAAGTTTTTATATGGAATAATAAATTTTATTGTAAATACCTAATGTATAATTAACATTTATAATACTAAGGAAATATTAGGCCAACAATGCCGAATTTCTGGGAAAGAACATAGAGATGATAGTATAGTAATTGAGAAATATCAGTATAAACCTGCAGATTTAAAAGGAAAGAATGTTGTTATGACAGCGCCGCAATTGAGAAATATCAGTCCTAACCTGCAAATTTTACAGGAAAGAATGTTGTTATGACAGCGTAGTAATTGAGAAATATCAGTATAAACCTAAAGATTAACAGGAAACAATGTCGTTACGACAGTGTAGCAATAGAGAAATATTGGTATAATCCTGCGGGTTAACGGGAATACTTTCCTGTTAAATCAGCGGTAAGCTTTCCTGCAGAATCAACGAGAAATTCTTATGGTCCCGAATATAGCAGGAATATCACTATAACAACAAGAATTCTGGTGAATCATTTCTTAGAGTGTGATAAGAGAGTTGAGTGAATGTAAAACTGTAAGGATGTTGTAACTAGAATGGAAATGAACAAGTTGAGATGGTTGAGACATGTGGAGAGGGTGAATGATGAAAGGATAACGAAGAAAAAGGATCCGGGACAGTTCAAGGATCGCGTGGCTTGACCTTATAGACCAGATTCTCAAGAACGTGGGTGTTTTGAGTAAAATAATCATATAAAGAGTCTGAAACTGTGTATGACGAATTGCATGAATGTGACGGAGGCAATAAGTGTGTGCCGATCTGTTCTCTATGCCTACCCGGCTAAGGATGAGGAATGAAGGGATATAATAGAATAGATTTGGTCAAATGAATCCATTGTTTAGTATAGATACGAGTATACATATATTTATTACACAAATCATTCTATATTTTTTTAATAAACAACATATATTTATTTAGTAGGATATATTACACTGAAAAAGTGAAAACACATCACATGGGAGTGGCATCCTCAGCACAGAAATAAGAATTCTGCATGGAGTACAGGTGGTCTATTGGGTTGAGGGGCGAGGCCTGGTGGTGCTGGGACAACACCTGCAGCATGGGATGACTGGCAGCTGAGTGCTGGAAGTGCAGGAAGCCACCGTCCATCTTATCTGCAGGTAATGTGATACAACATGTTTATTATTTTTTAATCATCCGTAGGCCTTATTTAAGGCACTTGGAATCGTCAGGTTTACATATTGAAACAAACATTACAAAATCAAATGCAATAAATAAATAAATTAGAAACGAAATAAATAAATACATGGCGACATATAAAACTATAAAACAGTTGTGGTTTAGTTCAGTGTAGGTTTGTATGTAAATGGTCCAAAGCTGCATTTCGTCAACAATCAATAATACTAATAGAATAATTACTATGAATTTACTGAGTCAGACAACATCTCTTCAATAGAATAGTAAAAGATTTATCGACAAGGTACTTTTACACCTCTCTCCGAAAGGCGACATCTATCTTCTACGCCACGTCCCTTGCAGGGTAGGCAGAGAGGACAGAGCGCCAGATAGCCCTATCCTTACACACACTCCTAGCCTCCGTCACATTCATGCATGCAATCATAGACGCTCTCCGATTCCTTTTACTCAAAAAGCGTCCATCCTCACCACTCCTCGCTCATTCAAATATATATATATTTTGTCATCCTGTCATCTTTCATTCTCTCAACATGCCCTGTACATCTTAGTTTATTCACTTTCATTCTAGTCACAACACCAGTCTTGCAGTCACTCATTTCCCTAATACTTACACATCACTAACAGTCTCAAAAAGGTAGGCAAACATTGTGCATACGAACACTGAGGCACAGAAAGCGGTATATGTAGGTAATAGTGGAGTACCTATATTACAGAACACTCACCAGGTATGTTGCCGGGCGCTGCACCACCGCCAGCAGTGTCCTTATAATAATTTTCATCCATTATTTCTTCCTTCACAGTGAAGAAGCTCCTATCGTAATCTGTGTCGCTGCAGGAGTCATTCAGAATGGAGGGCAGCCTGTGAGGACCTGTAAGAGATAATGTACACAATTACCTGTAGACTGGGAACTGAAATACTTACATAAGACGGCGCAAGACGAGAAGATTAGGTGGAGATAGGTATACGAAACTGAAATACTAATAAAATAATAAAGGCTGTATGGAGTGGTTACTATGGCAACCCCCTCTCCCCCCCTCCTCATCTCCTGGTGATCTATCTTAGACTATTAGGTATACACACACATTCCTCAAGTCTCAGTCAGTACGCACTTCGTGCAGGGCAGAGCGAGAGGATTACATTCTCAAATATGGTGCTTAGAGCACAATGTATGGATGCAGTACTCACTCTGGTCCTCCTGTTTGATTACAATTTTACTCTTATTATCTCCATCACTTAACAGCGCATCACAATCCTCCTGATTGTTATTATTATTGCAAGATGATATTTTATTATCGCGAACTTTCTTTTGGATTTTCTTCATCTTTGCTCGTTGATTCTGAAACCAAACCTGAAAACACATTACATTAAATAAGTATATACTCTTAAATATACATATTTTTTGAAAATCGAGCCTGAATCGAAATGTGTGGAATACATCGCCAGCGCCTGGGTTTGAACCTGGCAGCTCTCGCTCGAGAGCGGCCCCAACCAACTACGCCAACCATGTACTCTGTTATTTAATTATTATGTAAACATATACCAAATGTGTTATGTAGACAATACCCACCTGAACTATTCTAACACTGAGCCCCGTGTCTTTAGCGAGTCCTTCTCGTATTTTCCTACAAGGTTTGGGAGACAATTCGAATGAAGCCTTGAATGCGCGTCTCTGCTGAGTTGTCAGGATGGTCCTGGGACGCTTGGGTCCTCTTCTTCCATCGCCGCATCTCGAGGACAGCAGATCATCGCAGCTGTAGTCTCCTGTGGATGGGAAGGCAAGGTACATGCTTGTTATGTGATCGAGGATATTTATAGGTTCATCAGTCGCATAGTTAGACATTCATATATTATACAACGCAGCAGCCATATTCTGAGGGGAACATCAGGGTGTGGGTACCTTGCACGTATCCCTGTAGCATCTCCACTTCCTTCTCATAGTCGTGCCTACAGAAGAGTTGCCCTTGCTTGAGCACGCAGTGATCTCCACGCTGCAGGCGGGCACCACACACCACACACACGAAGCACCTCACGTGGAAGACGGCCTCTCCCGCACGCATAACGAGCTCCGTGGGTCCCGGCACATCCCCGCAGCCTAAGCACTTCTTGGCGTATAACCTGGAATCGCAAAGAGAGATAGACTGTCAGTCAGTGTAGAACAAGAGGAAAGTAGTGAAATGAGTACAGTACAGTTTGTGATGTATCGTGACCGGACCCATAAGAATAGGTATTACTCAACATGAATAGATCCCAAAAAAGACAAAATCCCTTAAGAGCTCAAGGGGCAAAAGTTCAAATCTAATTAATGAATTTAGAAAATAAAATTAATTAAGTATCTATTAGTATACGATTTCTTTCAGTCTGATGTTAGAAAACTAGCATAGATTAGAAAATAAACAAATAAATAAGCGGATCTCAAATGGGATGGACAATAAAATAGTCAACTTTTTATAGACAATTCATCTGCTGGAATCCGACTAGAATGTTTGGGTTTTGATCCGTCGAGGATATTTCTGAAGGGTTTGTGCCTTTTTTGGGATTTATTCATCTTCTTCTTCCTCTTGCGTTAGGTTGGGTGACATGTTTGTGACGACGAACTGTCCTGGGATGAGGAGGTCCAGCTATGCTTCCATCTCTTGGGTGACCTTCCGAGTAATCTTCTTTCAGTGGGGTTTTCCGTTTTAACTATCTTTGCAAGTCTGGTGTCATCCATTCGGTTGACATGGTCTCTCCAGAAGCGTCTTTTACTTCTCCCCCATCTTACTATATCCTCGACATCGATTTGTTCACGTTGAGCAATATTCTTATGGATTTTTCTCCGGGAACCGTAATGTGTATAGACTATAGTATCTAGTATATATATTTTAAGGTAGGTAGAGGTGGTGGCAGGGTGGATAGGTAGACTCACGGACTGACTGACTGGGTTAGGAGTTAGGAGCAACCCCCTTTTTAATAACAAGCTCGGCAAGATGTGTAATTTATTACAAAGCGTTTCCACCCCTCGAATATCACTGCACGCAGAACCGAACTAAATAACTATTACCACGGCACATATTATTTCTGCTGAATATTCTATGCAGAATATTGTTGATCACCTAATTATAAAAATATAGTTACGCAGATCACTGATTCACTCACTCTAAAACGCTCCAAGTATCTAAATATAAAAATTATAAATAAAAATTTATCCATTTGTAATTGATTTATATTTATTTTATTTTATTTAAACTTAAAGTAAACAACAAACACATATAAATATACAAAATGGACATAGTACAGATTATAAAACGTTGTTCACTAGGGCGAACTCATCGCAGAACTTCGATTTCTTCCAGTTAACCCCAGGAAAAAACAGAAAAAAAAACAAATTGAACAAAAACATTGGAAAAAACAGAAAAAAGAAATTGAATAAAAGAATATACGAAGTAGAAAATATATACATACAAACATATGTGAGAAAAAAAAACAAATAAAAACGGAATAAAAAATAATACACAAGATACAGAATGCATACAAACATAAAAACACATATGATTTCAATAATTTTAAAACTTTTCGAAAAACCTATTTTGGATACAATAACTACAGGGTTAAAACCAACGCATTTCTACAACAATTCAATGGTAATAAATAAATAGATTATGTAGGTAGGTATCTAATTATCAACTTTATCACAAACTTTCACAAAATTTCGATCGTTTATAAAAACTGTATGTATATAAGCATACTCACAAAACAAAAAATAAAAAATCAATACACAAAGGTTGCATAAAATCAGGAGTTGCCTTTATAGACATGGGTCCACACTCCACATGTCAAGTAGTACCAAAATAATTTGATTAGGTTCTTCAATAATCAAAGAGTCCACATAATATACTATATCTAACCAGCAGTTATCTCAACAGATGTACAACGAAGGATGGACTTTCCATCAGATTTATGACAGATAGTCGGCTGGTTCACACTCAAGTAACATTCACCAATTCCAGTCCATACATCTACTAACCAGCCAACGATCAGGCATAAGCCTGATGGAAAGTCCGTTCTTTGCTGTTATTTTAACTCAGACACGTAGAAAATGCGATGTTTAAATAAAAATTGTGATAAGTACCTATTCAAAATATTATAATATACATAACATTGGTGAGGCAGGACATGAGAGAGAGTGACGTTGTACCGGAAAATGTGCAAGATAGAGCAAAGTGGCGGCAAAAGACTAGAAACGCAGACCCCACCACCGTGTGGGATTAATAACTGCTAAGAAGAAGAAGAATATACAAAACAATAGCAGCCCTTAAAATACCAGCTCATGTACGCTTCATGGGGACATGAATAACAATAATTTAGTTTTAAATAATACATGCATGTGTAAATTGTACATTATTGTATGATAATATTATTTGTTAACTAAATTGAAATAGTCCAGCCCTGTGTCTCCCTCACACCGCTGTAACCCCTAGAGTATATTTAAAATGCCGATTACCATTGCGTTGCGGATAATATATTAATTTTATTCAATAAGCTCGCCAGAAAGTTAATCCTTCAAATCCACAGGCATAAAAAATCATATGTCACTGATGTAGCTACCTACGTGTGGGTGCAGGGTACCTGTTATAGTCGTGTCTGCAGTACAAGTTGGAGTGCCTGGAGTAGCAGATGCGGTCCAGGGGATCCCCGCAGGCGCTGCACGCCAGGCAACCCTCGTGGTAGTACGAGGTCTCACTGACCCGGAGCAGGAAGCGCTCCTGGATGGGCCGCCCGCATCCGCAGCACACCTCGGTGCCCGCCACCTGCACAACAGAGTATTTAACATAGGTGATGTGATCTTAATGCTGGATTTCGCCAACTTCTAAGGTGAGGAATAGCAGAAATAAGAGCCATCTAGAACAATTTTTGTATGAAAAATAATGATAAGGTGTGGCTTCTATTCTATCTCCGCTATTCCTCACCTAAGAAGTTGGCGAAATTCAACATAAGTCTCCTGACAGACAGCCTCCTAAACAACATCAACACAAACCATTAGGTGATATGTGAGCTAATTAAACCAATCTACTAAGTGAGCATAATATTGTGTCCATTTAACCCTTTACAGTAAACAGTAAAATAAATCCTAACGAAATTTGAGTCCGAAAAAAGTTCGATATTTTTTGACGATTGGGCAGCAAATTTTATAGAAATTTCATGTTCATTTTTTCACAAAAAAAACATTTTCTTAACATAAATTTCACTATCTTTTATCGGAAGCCTGAATGATTTTTGTTTTGTTTTGTGAAAAGCGAATGAATAGTTTGTGAGATATTGATAAAAAATCTGAATGAGAAAATTTCAAACTCCTTTATTTTCAAAAGGCCATATTACGGTTGATTTTTGGATATGCATTCATTGAACTTTTCTTTTATATTCCTTCATCTTCTAGCTGTCATGGCTCTTAACCTACGAAACCAATAACCCTGTAGGTATTTGATTTTTTTTCATAAGGAACTCTTTTTGCAAGAAAACAGGAATATCTTTTTTTTCTAAAGAGAAGTGCCTATGTCAATTGTTGTACCATTTTGAAAACCGCACTGAATGCGAAAAAAAATACCTACAATTTGCCAGGTTAGTGTGGTAAATTAAATTAGGTAGGTACCTACTTATATAAAACAAAAAACACGACAGTCGAAAACATTATCTTTTTTTCTAAAATTATAGCATTATAAGTTTTTCTCTGGACTAGGTAAAATCAAATAGCAGGATTAATTCAGGATTACAGAACAAAAGTTATAATCCTAAAACTATGTAGGTACTGTTTCTTTTTTTTTTTGTACGGGTGGACCATTAGTCCTTGCACTTTTGAAATGGCCCTAAAAATAAAATTACAGTTGGTATTTAATTATTTTTTTTGCTAAGAAGAACAGCAATAAACGGGAAATTCTTTTTCTAAACACAATATCATCAAGATGTCCGCCATCCTGCCGCTGACATTCCTCAAATCTGGATATGATTTTTTTCTAAAAAATTCGGCCCTAAGCGTGAAGTATTGACAATTTCCTCTGGAATATTCAATTTTGGTTGATGTATTGTCACTGATTGATTCACGTAGACCTGACTTTTGAAATAACATAATAAAAAACCAGATGGGATTAGATGCGGGCTGCTGAGAAGTCATGGAATATCTCTATAGAGTAGTGTGAGAGAAGTTCCAGAACAAAATAATCTCGCGGAGAGGAGATACTCCATGGCCTTCCCGCAGCCCGGACCCAACCCCAGCAATTTTTTTTATGGGCTTATCTATAAAATAGGGTCTACGTAAATAAACTAGCTATAATAATCCAACTGAAATCAAATATTCAAAAGGAAATCTGGTTTTGAAATTTTCGAAACATACCTACGCTTTCTATAGAAAAGTTTAATAAAAATTAGGGGTCAGATATGAGGAGGGCCAGCAGCAAGATGGAGGACATATTGATGATACGGTGTTTAGTAAATGAATTTCCCATCTATTGTTGTTCTTATTAATAAATAATTTTTTATATACAAACTGTATTTTTATTTTTATGACCATTTCAAAAGTGCAAAGACTTTTGGTCCACCTATACAATGACTTCGTTTTTTGGCGTTATTTTTGCGAGCACTGATTTGCTTTAATTAGTTAAAAAAAAATGACAGCCTTTGTTGTTGATGTATGCTGCGGGCGCCCTTAATTGGAGAGTCTACATGGGATGTTTTTATTTTTTTGTATGATAAGATTAAGTGCCGGTAGTGGATGGATGCAGTGTGCCCAAGACAGGGAGCTGTTGAGGAGCAAACGGGGAGGCCTGAGTGGCTGCAGAAGAAGAAGATTAAGATTGTAACGGACCTATGATGTATGAAAACATGACCACACTGAATCACCTATACGACATCCCAATATTTGGCAGTAGGTAGATCCATCTCCTGCACTTCCCAGTGATTCAGTCAATGGGTAAGCATCAGATATCTATCAAATTAATTAAGTATTATTATTGGGAATTGTAATACTGACCTTGGAGATATTTAGTTGCAGTGGTGTCCACTAGGTAAACCAGACTTCTCTCACTTGATGGAGGTCCAACATCCTGCAGCAAGGAGGCATTTACCTAGATACATTAGACAGGTATTAATTAATCAGTATGTAGTTACAATAGTTCTCTCTTCTTACATCATTTCCAGGAGAAAAACCCTTTAGAATATTGCCTAACATGAATAAATCTCAATAAAGACAGCAGCCCTTCAGAAATATCCTCAACTGATAAAAGCCCAAACTTTCTAGTTAGATTCCAGTATATGAATCATTTATAAAATGTTGACTATTTTTTTGTCCATCCCATTGCTTCTAAAACACTGAAAGAAATCGTGCACTAATATATACAATTTATTTTATTTTCGAAATCCGATTAGATTTGAGCTTTTGTCCCTTGAGCAAATTTCTTAAGGGCTTTTGTCTCTTTTGGGATTTATTCATGTTGAGCAATTTCTTATGGGTTTTTGTCCGTTCACGATAAATACCTAATATCTATAGGTAGGTACCCACCCACACAGGTGCCTATATATCTAGTTATAGGTATTATTAATATACATAATCTCTGCTCAATAACCGCACTCGATGTACCGCGGGGCACCAACGAACTTTTGTATTGAAAAAGCGAGAATTCAGGAATAAACGAATTAACAACAAAGTAATATTATTAGACGATGCACCGTTTGTTACAAGTCTTGTGTTATCAGTGACGTGCGCGCCATTTTACCGCCTGGGAAAATTAAATCATGGGCGGAGTTTCCTCCGAGGGGAAGTCCCGCCCATGCTGGGTGCCACACCAATCGTAACCCAATACGAATCTTGTAAGAATATAATATGTGTAAAAGTGTACATGCAGTAGCGTAGCGTGGGGGACCGGAGAGGGCTTTCGTCCCGGGCGACACTTTTTAGGGAGCGGCATTTTTGGGCTAAATTTCAAAAATCCATCAAATCACATTTTTTTAATGAAAAACTTTTTCTTACGGCGCGTATTATTATACGTTGTTGTGTAACATTTTTTTTCCACTTTTGTTTCAAGATTCAATTCAATCAAAAAATTGCAGATCAATAAAATAACTTAACTCATCTCTTGAAAAAATTTCGCCCGCGGAGCTTTTTTCTCGCTTTTTGTACCATATCGGGTCGATCACTGGTCAGTCAATGACGGGAGTTAGCCAAAACTGATTAGATTCATTTTTATTGTTTTGTTTGTGACGATTCTATGTGGTGATAAAAAAAAATGTAAGATGCCTTGGGGCGATTTTATCACTAAACGTCGCCCAAAATAGTCCAACTATTGTTATTATTAAAGTTTGTAGTTATCCCACTCCAGCGTCAATGTTTTTTCCAAGTAAAAACAATAGATTTTCGAGCTTTTTGGATTTAAACTCATAATAAGGGGCGGCGCATTTGGCTTGAGCCCCGGGCGGCAGAGACTGAGACTCACGCTACGCCACTGTGTATATGAACTATGTAGACATATTCCTATATAGTATGCTTAATAACTAATATCTTGGCTCTTGTATTCAGTGAAGGGAGAGAGCTTCTAACATAATAATTACCTGTAGATTATTTCAAAGAGCTTCGTATGTACACTATTAATATTTTTTTTATTATTACTGTTTCTGCAGAAAACACAACTTGCCAGAATTAGTTACTTATTGGATCCACCGCCGGGCCCTCGCGGTTTAAGAAGAAAAACAAGTTTTTATTGTGTTTTACAAAAAAAAAATGCTGTAGTACCAAGCCTAACAAAAGAGTGGAAAATTAATTCTGAAAAAATACTGAAAATACTAGCATCTTACTTACACTATCTGTTAAGTCTTATAACTCCTGTATCTGACAGGAACCGTTATGTTTATGTGAAGTGATCTATCTATAAGACTGTGAGCCATATCGTGTCCTAATGTGCTCTCAGGGCATATGGGGGTGAAACATCTGACTTCATGTGTCTAAATGAAGCAGCGACGACATAGCTAAGGACACTCGATTTCCAACTCTGACAAACAGTTTTCATCGCCAATATCACTGCCACCGAAACACTCATTGTTATTACGAGTATGTTGGTTTTTAACTATGAGAGCAAAATTTCGAAAACGTTGCTCACGATACGTCAAAACTTTCCATACGATTTGACAGTTTGTGGGCAACAGTTTACTTACACTTCTAGTATTGAGTACGCCATATAAAAGTCTATGATATTAATAGTTATTTTGACAATAAGGCCTACCGACAATACAATCTTGTTACATTCGTTGAAAACACCTGAACTGCCAGGACAGTTTAGGTATTGGGATAGTATTTATACATATGAGTACATGGTTGGCGCAGTTGGTTGAGGCGGCAGCCTCTCAAGCGGGAGGTGCCAGGTTCAAAACCCGACACTGGCGATGTATTCCACACTTTGGGATACAGGCTTTTAGCCTAGTGCAAAGTGTGCAGGAAAGTATTTGGATTTGTGTATGCAAGTCCAAATCCTTTATAAAAAAAATATAGGGAGTAAGAGACAACACTGTATAAGTATGTAGGTATAATGTATTTAATTTATTTATTTATATATATAATATAGACTACCTGTATGAATGTAGGTAGGTAGGTACTTACGCTATAACATAATTATGTATCAACTTATTATTTGCACATAATGACTACAGTATTAAATACTATAAAAAGGTATTCTTTATATTAAATTAAATTAACTTATTATGATGACATCACATTACACTCCTATAACATTACATAGTGTATATAATATTAATAAGTAGGCAGACAATTAATTACAGACTACATTGTGTCAATCATTCCTCATTTCAAATAGACTAGAGAGTAATATACACAAATCATAATATAACATTACAACTAAAATGGCATTATGTATGGATTTATAGTAAGGTAGTTCGACCAAATAAGGCCCATGTCCCAAAAAAGCCCATGTCCCAATAAGGCCCGTGTCCCAATAAAGCCCATGTCCTAATAAGGTCCGTGTCCCAATAAAGCCCATGTCCCAATAGTATACATAATCTATATACATATATAAAGTCTGATTTTTGTAAGTGTTCCCATAACTTCCGCATTTTACAATGGATTGCTGCGAAAATTTAGAATAACATTTGTGATAATATAGGCTGTGTCCTAACGTCGCCGGTTTTTGGAGAAAAAGCTTTTCCTAGGAGATGCCATGATGATTAGGGGATCCAAGGGTTGTGTGGGATCATGTGTGGTATCGTATTAAAGGGCGTTGAAAAAGAAATTCAGAAGTCACACTTTGTCAGCTCCCTATAAAGGCCGGGTTGGTTTGTCAAATTTTCCGTTGCGAAGCACGTGTTACTCAGATAGTTATTGTATAAGTATTATTTATTGTTAACGAAATGCAGTTTTGAACCATTTACATCCAAAACTGCATTGAATAATAATATGTCTGTTTTATACTGATTTCTCTCTCAAATTCTGTTGTCATCGACGTAATGTAGTTCTGGACAATTTACATCCAGACCTGCATTGAACTAAACTACACCTGCTTTAAGTTTTGTTTTTTCACCATGTGTTTTATTGATGTATCGCATTTTATTTTATGATGTTTGTTTAATATGTAAACCTGACGATTCCTTAAATGGGGCCTATGGATGATTAGAGAACAATAAACGATAAAAGGCCCATGTCCCAATAAGGCCTACAAGTCATAATTTCACTCTAAAACACATTTCCAAAATTTTTATGTAGTACTATTTTTGTGGTCAACTGTTATACATTATGTTCATGTGGGAAATAAATCTTCATTCATTCATTCATTAGGTGGGCCTTATTTGGTCGACCTACCTCATATAGTAAGTATGGTAAGTATATAAGTAGTAGTGGAGAGAGTAGACAATACAATACACTTACACAGCTAACATAATAATATAATAATAATCATTATACAACAATACAATACATAGAAAGTAATATACACACACATACACCTACTCCTTGTATACCTGGGGAGGTAGGCACCTAGTATCAAATGTATATGGGGGATGTGATGCACTCCTAAACTCGACTAAGGGCCAATCTTATAAAGGAGACACAAAATATCCGTTAGTATATCGATGGTTAACTAACGAAATTATTTGCTCAGTGGATATTTTGTGGACCTAGGTAGTATGTATTTGTTTTATAAATTCTAACAAAATGCCAATAGAACACTTTACATTCTAATGGCATGGATTTTGTTTCATTATTTAATACTGCATAATAATTAATATGTATTGTAACCAACTGACGTGTCCAAGTGCCCGAATCAGGGCCTAGGGATGAAGAAGAACAATAAAACAATAAACGGAAAGTCGTCGGTACTAAGTTTACAATCAGTTTTGTCTCATTGCGTTTACTGTTATGGGTTAGCTGGCAGTAATTGCCATATTTGGCTATAAGCCTGCCCTTTGCATGTTTCTTATGCAATAAAGATTGTTTTATTTATTTTATAAATTATACTGATAACGGTATTATAAAACACTTTCATATATCTGTCGTAAATAAGGTGAACATTTCATTGCCCGGTAACCTAATTTCTAAAGATTGTTGTTACGAGACGTAAAAAAGAACGAACGCATTAAATTTCGGTTTATTTGGTCTGACTTTTAACCAACGGATGTTTATAAGATTGGCCCCAAGTTGTGATGCAATGTGATGCACATACAGTGCAGTGCAGAATATGCAACAGGCAAAGCCTCTGTCTCTAAGATTGTTAAGGGGGGGTTAATTTTAATAAGATTAAATAAATTCATTTATGATGTACACATATGTTTAACCCTCTCCCTTCTTAGATTCTGAATGCAACTGAATTGTGATGCGATGAGTGGTTTTACTATAAACTAGAATTATTTGTTCATTTGCCACTACTAGTATTAATTATTTATCAATATATTGCAAGTATAAAAAACTAAAATAATATTCTATCATAATAATTATGTAATACACAATATACTAACGCGATGTATGTTACATGACTGTATCCCCTAAGAGAGAAATAATAACAAAACCTTTCATCATTTGTGCTGAAATTGTGCAATACAAATACGTAATACTTTAATCACAGAAATAATTTCATTGTGCCGCACACCCTCACACGGTGTCCAGTAAGTTCGTCTAAAATCAATTAGTCTAAAATTAATTAGTCTAAAATTAATTCGTCTAATTATCAATTCGCCTAAAATCAATTCGTCTTAAATCAACGAATTGATCGTTAGGCAAATTGATATTGGCCGAATTGATTTTAGACTAATTGATTGTAGACAAATTGATTTTAGACAAATTGATTTTAGAAGAACTTACCGTAAACACCCTCACACACACCACGCACAATATAACAAATGTACGAAATGATTAGTATCTAAATTGTATTGATATTGGGCCGTAGTACGGCTGGTATTATCGAATGATCGTAGAATATAATTTACCTACAGTCTGTCAAAAAAAAAAACAGTCGGTGGATTAAATTGGAACTACAGTTTTGTTTGCTGGCAATGAGGACGCTTCTATTGAAATCATACAAGTGCCAAAAAACTACATGTGGCGCCCTCATCTAAAACCAACTCTTTTTTGACAGATTGTATATGTGTATTTCACTAATTTTTGAGGTGAGGAATAGCGGAGATAAGAGCCACTTGTCATTATTTTCTATACAAAATTTGTGCTCTCTCTTTCAAAATCTCCGCTATTGCTCACCTGAAAAGTTGGTGAAATCCAGAACATGTGTTACAGGTAAATATTAAGTAGAAGATAGGTGATGAATCTTTAGCAGGTAATATTGTCACGAGACCTCGAGACTAAGGGGAAAGGTGATTTCACGTGCTTCTATTGAATTATTGAATGATGATTTTATGTGCTTCCTTTTTTTGGCTTAGCTGCACTTAGTAAGCAATCATACATAAACTCATGTTAAATAATTCATTGTAAGATTTGAGTTATACCTAAATTATTTTAGGCATTGAACTTGATATATCTGCGTTGCACAGACGGAAATACATAACGGTTTTTTCCTCAACAGAGACGAGAGGCATCTACATTCGCATAATGTAGCGTTATGTGAACTCCCTTGGGGAGAAAGCAGGATGGGTGTTCACTTTATGCCCAGGGCAACATTCACCCATTCCACCACATCCTGCTGCCTCTCGTCTCTGTTGAGGAAAAAACTGTAAAAAAAAACTATAATTCAATATAAGTTTTCAGAATACATTTCTCCACACCATATTGCACTTCAATCAAAGTTTTACAATTTTTCAACACACTTTTTAATGTTTCATAAATGCAAGTAATAATAAAAATTCTTTTAAATTTGTTAAAATACAACCTGAAAAGTCTACAGCGGTCAATGCATACATTGACTAGTGAATGCACACATTAATGGCTACTTAAGGCCCGATATACACTAAATTGGCTTTGATTTACATGGTTTTCTCAGCCAATACTGAGAACATCGTCTTGAAACTGAAGACAGGTAAACATGATAGTATTGACTACAACCTGACAGATCCAGAAACACAATATTTGAAAATTTCCTGAATAAAAAATAACTTTGAAAATACCCCTGAAATATGATTCAGTTTGCAAGATGTTAAAGTATAATTTAGCCAAAATACCGGTAATTATCACGTTAACAAGTTGACTGTCGTAGATTTTTTCATTTGTTCCCATGCTCTTTTTAAAAAGGTAAAATTTGCATATTCGCTTACGTTATTTTTATTTCACGTTAACATTCTCATACAAAAGTTGAAGCGATAATAGAACAATTTTTGCTCACTGCGTACGGGACCTTAAGCTTTCACTGTAACATATACAACATAGTAACATAGTTTATCTAAAATATTCACTAGGATGAGCTTGTTGTGGTATCTATAGGTAGGTACTCCACATGTTTCATTACAAACATAAAAATTCATTCAACGGTTGGAGCAACAAATTACCAACAGTTTGTTGTATACTACATATACAACTACATATAATGTCACGTGTGTCAGACTGGTCTAGATAAAATATTATTGTACGAAGACAAGTTCTACTAAAATGTTTGTGGAAATCTTTATAGAGATAAATAGTACAATCAACAGATATTTACAGAATTTTCTAAAAAGTCAAACAAAAAATGAGATCACTAGAAGAAAGATTTATAAAATATAATTTACAAAGAGGAAGAGGAAGTTGTGGAGAGAATAAGCTCTGACATTCTCCCAGTCTACATGTTGTAGGCGATGTAGATGGCGTCTATTTGGTCGGAGAGGAAGCCGTCCCGGAGGTGCATGCGCTGCTTCTCCCCCCGGGAGTTGATGGGCACCACCCCTGGGTCCACCACCACCACCACGCCCACCACCAGGTGGTGCTCCTCCAGCACGGCATTGGTCACCAGCGGCACCAAGTTGAGAGCCTCGCTGTCATTCCCATCCAACTCCGCCACCACCACTAGGAGATTGGTCCAAGTGAAAACAGCACTGAAATCAATACAACAATATTAGCATATCTCTGTGATAACATCTCTACATGACAAGTTAGATCAGAGGTTCTGCTACTCACCACTCGGCTATCTTCTTGTGACATCTCATGACTGAGTTCTCAATGTCTATGGGGTGATACCTCATGCCCCGCATGATGACAGTCTCATCCAGCGCCCCCACCACAAACACTGCGTCGTGTGTGTCTCCGCAGTCGGGGATTGTCTCTATCTGCTCACTGCTGCCCTCCTCTCCCGACACGCGTGGTGCGCCCTCGGTGCGGCGCAGGAAGCCCAGATAGCCAGTCCTCGCATACACCTCACCCGTGTTTCCAGTCACTAACTTTGCATTGAAATGATCTGCATAGTCACTCTCGTCTCCGTAGATGGTGGAATAGCCACTGGCATTGTGCGGAGACTGAACCCATATCTCTCCCAAGTGAGAGTCCCCACATTGCCCCTTTGTTTCTGGATTAGCAATGATAACTTTAACACCTGGTAACAGTTTCCCAGACTCCATTAGACACAGCGAGTGGGGACTCCCTCTCTCCACTAGAGACACCCTATCATTCCTCAGGGCCCTCAGGTCCACATACACAGTGGAGGGCTCAGGGCTGGAGGCCCCCTGCAGACATATGGCTATATTCACTCTACAACCAAATGATGTGGAAACTGCCCTCGGACTCAAGCCAAGTGCTGAGAACAGCTTAGAAAATGAAGCAGTTAAATGTATCCGTGGCCTTTCTTCAGCTACAGCTACACACGTCCTAACACAACCTAAGTTGACTCCCCTTGATTTCAACTGATCCACGGAACTGCCCAAACCCTTTGTGCATAATTCCATAACTCCATAAGAACAGAATGTGTCTCTAACTCTATACTGAGAAACGGCACTTAACCACAGGGCTGGGTTAACTTCCACTTCAGATGGAGGAATAAGTATGGAGTGGTGGCCGGAGTAAATACTACTCAAGCACCACAATGCAAAGCCAAGCCCGCAGTATGGATCTAAGCAGAGTGCTATGTGGCGGGAGGGATAAAGTTCACAAGCTAACTTCATAGACCTGCACAGGGAGGTGACAGCCGCGTGGGACATTTTGATACCGGCTAACATTCCAGTGGTGGATACACTGAAGTCCAGGTAGGCCAACATTTCAGCCGTGGGGGCTCGATACGTCATTGGTAATTTCTTTTTAGGCATATCGTCCGTGTCTAGAATCATAGGCCATGACTTAATATCCACTACATTACTGGCCTCCTTTGACTTGAGCAACTTGATAACATTCTGGTTAGAGAGCACTAGGGCGGACTTGCTAACATCCACAATCATCCTGACTGTGGGGAGAGTGGTCTGCAGGTTCTGTGGGTGTGGAGGTCTGATGGTGACTGGCACGGCGCCCACGTAGAGACATCCATAGAAGGCACAAATCAACTCCAGCCCAGGTGGGAATATGAGCGCCACATGTTCTCCAGTATTCACTCGTCCCTTCTCCATCAACAGATTCCCAATCCTCTCAGCTTTCTTGTGTAACTCGGAACAGGAGAGGACTTTGGCTACAGCTCCTTTGGAGTTTAATAAAGTGAATACTATGTGGTCTGATGTACTCTGCGCTCTCCAGCGTAAGATTTCTGATATAAACTGATACTGAAACATAACATTACAATATGAGATGAGGTCTTATGATAGATAACTTGTACATATAATCCTCATACATATAAAGATGTCTTACTTTCCTAGCTGCATCTGAGTCGTCTGTGTGTCCCATGTCTCTCCCTTGTGCAGAAGCCAGTCGGTTCCCTTGCACCAGATTCCCTACGATTACTGAGGCAGGTCCAACGTCTGCAACACAGTCGCCTGTTGTTGGTGAAGCACCAAAACAACAACACAGGTAAACATTGCCACAAAAAAGAGGTAACCATAATATTCTAATAACCTACGCACTGTACTGTAGTGTATAGGTCGGGTAGCTCTCTGTATTAATTACCTCTTCTTTTCATACTAACGCAATGTTAACAAGCAATGCAAGTCAATAAAGTAAGGGATTATGAGATACAAGTATTGTATACAGGTCTAACTATATCATGTAATGTATTATATGAGGAGCATGCGACAACAAACCTGAATGAATTTCCCGTGGCTTGGGAAGATTAGTGACACAAGTGTGAGGACACATGAGGACATTGGCTGGATGCAACGTTCCCTCCAGGAATCTAACAAGTACAACAAGTGGGTTACAACATATAACCAAGTCATAATACATACATACTGTTATAACGTAGATTCTATGAACTATTTGAACTGTACTCATACCTTCGTTTACATTCTGAGAGATGGATTCCCCCTAGAGGAGTCTTAGGAAGGTAATTGGGTTGCACGAGCGCCAGACAATAAATGCCAACTTGATGGATGGAATCCACAGCCTGCAGAACTCTTGACATCCATTGGAATGACTGTAGAACCAATGGAATGATATTTTTCAAGCAAATTATTGTATAAAATTTTAACAATGTCTTCAATACGCATAGCAATATTGTGTGAATCATCACACAACAACTCTCATCGGACTCGCCAATGTTTGTTATGTGAAGATTCATACATCAATACAATCGCTCGGTGATGTACAGAGAAACTGCATGGCACAAGTAGACCTGACACTTCGCATGGCACAACTAGAGTAAATGTAGGAATATAAAACGTGTTTCACCTCTTCCTCACTGCACTCGGGCCGCTGCTCTGCAATGACACATATTCTATCATCCCTCAACACTCGTATACTGAACACTGCAATGCGGCCGCGGTATATAAACTTCATAGGCTCTACAGCCAACACAGTGGCTATGATGTCATCCATATTGTGCTTCCTGCCAGTCACTGTCATCAGCCCATCCCTGGAGCCACAAATAAATACAAGACCTGCGGGGCAATCAAACAATAAGTCACTGAGTCAACACCTTGCAGAAATCATTAGTGTCAACATATCTTAACAACAGGGCACATACCTCCAGGTCCTAAGAAACCCAAGAGTCCAGTCCTCGTGTAACTCTGATCCCCTATGGGGTTCCCCTCAGGGGTGAGAGGCTTGAGGGCGAATGCAGATGCCGTGAGGCCCGGCAGGCCCCAGTAGCCTGTGCCCGTGCCCCCAGACAGCACACATATCTCCCCCACCTCGTCCGTGCGACACAACTGTGGCGTTCCTTCCATCCTCACCACAGTGATGGCAGAGCCCGGCATGACCTGCCCGCAGTCTTGTAGAGTGAGAGATGTGAGGGAGTTCTCCTGGTCCACTCTGACTACCCCGTGAGATAAGCCGGCCATGGACAGGACCCCTCGTCCGGTAGAGCCGCCCGGGCGCCCTGCTCTCCTCACACACACTGTGAGGGCCTCACTGCTACACGCACACGGACACACCACCTCAGGCCGCAGTCCTGTACACAAGTAATATTATAGTTATACATACAGTAATATTACTTCCAACAGAAGAAAATAATAAGTTGACTCACCTTTGGATTGGAATACGGATAAGAATTGATCACAGGATGACAGAGACCAGGGATTAGCTCCGTCAGCCACCAGGAGCAGTCTGAGGGAACTTAATGAAATATCCTTGTGGTCTTTCGTAGCCAGCAGGCCCCAGTGCAGGTCACGAGACTTGACTACAGCTACGCTGGCCCTGTGTATTCAATATCATTAGAATATTATACCTTAAGACATAAGACCAGTAGGTATATTATATAAATACACACACACCTGTACTTGGTGATCATGTGCATCCAGGATGCAGGATTGACTTTCATTAGAGCGTATGGTATGAAGATGACATGCATGCCATTCAGTACACTAGTGAGCACACCATGCCACAGTCCCACTTCCCTCTTGAAGTCCAGCACGCACACCATGACCTCCCCCTCCGTGTACGCACACGCCGCAGTCAGCGCGCGGCAGTGAGACAACATGGACGCCCGAGACACGGTCACTCCCATGACCGATCCGTCTCCGTCTGAAGTGTATTCTATATAGGCGGGGGTGTCATCCGAGAGGAGGGCGGGGGGCACCCAGTCCCGAGGGGCCCTGGCCAGGTGCTCTGTCACTGTCCAGGTGAGGCGGGGCCAGCCCTTGAAGCCAACTACGTCACCAGTGGAAGACTTTGGGAGGCCTGGAAAACACATACAATATGATATAGCTTGGATGTAGGTCTATCAACCACTAGGTAGGTGAGTTCTGAATGATAATCAAATAGTCACCTTTATAGCAAGCTTCTGATGTAAGTGCTACATGTATTCCTGTGGAGCCCAGCAGGAAGCCTATCTGCTGGGAGCCGGCGTCCCGCCTGGTGAGCGGCACCTCCACAGCCACGGGCACCACGCCCGCCTGCAGGCAGCCGTACCACGCACACATGAAGTTAATCGGGTCGTTGTTGGGGTACACAAGGGCGATGCGCTCCCCCGCCTTTAGGGGACACTCACTGCCTTTCCAAAATGTTTTATTTAAAAGAGCGTAAGCTATTTTCTGTGATCGACTTAATAATTTCCCTGGAAATAAATATCATATTAATTCAATAGACTTGTAGATAATAAACATATTATTAAGTTAGCTACTAATATTCTATACTCACCATAGGTTAATGAGTTACTCATCTTCCCATTAGGATCTAGTACAGTGGCCACAGCTGCCTTAAAGGAAGCCGAACCATACCTCTGGATGGCGGCTTCTAAATTCCTAGGCAAGCCAGAGGGAACCACCAGTTGCTCTCCAATGGCTGGCGTCATGACGCCCCCCTCGGGCTTGGGGGCATTGGGATCTTTAGGGTTTGCTGCTATTTCTAATTCTATATCATCGTCTTCATAAAACTCCGGCAACGGTCTTCTCTTAGGCCTCTTCAATGTGTTGAGTAACTGTTGGATCTTAGCTGAAACTTTCCACCTGGCTGTGCCATTGTCATCAGATCCAGGGCGGGAACATCTGTTTACTCTGTCTGTGTGTGTATGTGTGTGCGTGTGTGTGACATCGGGACCTTGACCCCCTGCAACCAATAAATCAAATATTACTATACATACAACTATTGTGTGATACAACCACTTCATATAATAAATATATTATACTGACATGGTCTCATGTTGTTCATCACATCAGCCAGATCTGCAATCTCTCTGTGATGTTTGTTCCTGATGGGGGGAGGTCTGCGAGGGGCCTGTAGGGGAGCAGGGGGCGGCGGGGGAGAGCTGGAAGAGTCAGATGGAGGTGGTAAGGGGCCGCGCCCTACACACTCTGCTACCACACTGTCATCATCTGAGCTGGATGCTGCAACACATTGACACATATGCATGTTATATAATAATTAAAACAACACAGATGACATATGTTTTATGTACACAGTGATGTAGTTACCAGTGTCGTGTCGGGGACTGTCGGCCATGACGGAGGTCCTCTTGGAGGGCATGGGCAGGGAGGGCTTGGGGCGACTCTGCATATCGGCCAGGGCTTGCTGGACGGCCTCCTGACGCACCTCTGGAGAGCACACACACACTGCATATTAGTACTGTACACCACAAGCTGGATATTATAGCCTAATTTTATTTGCGTGTAGTGTGAAACTGTGTGAGTGTGTGTGTGTGATAATGAGTGAGTAATGAGAAGCAAATAACTTTATGGTGACACAAAGACACACTAAAGAGGAGGCATATTGTATCATCTCTTACTATATGAATCTTGTAGTGTTGCTATGAGCTACAAGTATATGTAACTACATCTAGCTTATTGATTCTATGTAGATACAACATACACATGTATACAGTATGAGAGACATGCAGTGCATATTACAGCATTGAACTTACCTTTATTCATCTGGACTGGATTACCTGTATTAGACCATAAAATACAGACTTATCTACTGACCTTACCAAAACATGGACAATAAGCAACAGACAATGTGAACGTCTTTTAGCCTTTGAGATGTGGTGCTACAGACGCATGCTCAAGAATCACTGGACAGACCACACCACAAACAGCGAGGTGTTGAGTTAGACCAGAGAGACAAGACAAATCTTGAATAAGATTTCCCAACAGAGAGCGCGATGGATAGGCCATAACATCAGACACCCCGGCCTGTTTATCACCGCAGCTGAAGGAATGGTAGAGGGCAGTAATGTGAGAGGTCGCCCAAGAAGCAGTTATATAGACTAGATTATTGAGAGCGTGCGCTGTAGCACCTACACGGAAGTGAATAGACTGGCAAGTGGCAGGACGGCACGTAGTTACGGATGCCTTGCAACAACACCATGTTATAGTTACACGCTGCGGAGGACTCATACCGCCGGTAACGTGGAGGCTCCACAAAGTCTACTCAAGTCAAATCTAGTCTAATATATACAAAGCATGAAGACATATAAAAAGGTAATCCCCACTTACCTGTACATATTGTAGCTACATATTAAAGAGATGACAGTTAAGTCAAGTACCTGAGTGATATCTTGTCTCATTCCTTGTGAGTCTCCTGTTGCCCCGACTGCGCATGGCCGCGGATCCGCCGCCGGGACTCGAGGCTCCCGTCCTACTGGAGCGAGATCCTGCTCCCACATGCACAGAACAACACAAGTAATCAAGAGGACGACACAACATACATACATACGTATATAATATAAACAAACTACAGACAAATACACATACAATAAAATAACTGGGATGAGGAGGTGCAGGTAACAATACCAGGGGTCAAAACTGGGTTTGGTACTCAGAGCTTTCAAATTTGAGCCCTAAAAACTATCAAAGTCCTATTAAGGTTCTATATGCTGTCATTCGGCTTCGGCGCCCTGAATTGTTCTCAGACGAGAGAATCGTCTTGAATCTGAAGACAGTGATAGATGAAAGTATGGACTACAGATTGGCTGTTTTACAATGACAATATTTGAAAATTCCTTGGATAAAAAATATTCCGATAATACCCCTGAAATTTACGGGATCTGAGGATTTTCCTTTCAGTTTTTCAGATATAAAAGTATAATTTAAAATACTGGTAATTACAATCTTAACAAACTTGCATTGTTAGAACCAGTATTCTTTCATGACAATGTTGCCGAATTTTGTCATTTCAATCAAATTCATTTGCAACGAAGACTCGCTATCTATGTATATGAAGTATTTTTTGCCTGCCTACGTTTTTAACATTCAGGTAGTCAGTAAAAGTCAGTATTTTTAGACTTCTAGAACAGTTAAATCTGTATTTTTGAACACTGAACCCGTGTTGACCCCTGCAATACTGAATAATGGACTTGGATAAAATGTATAGTGCACTGCACATCACATGGAGAACCACAGGGACAGGTGTAGGATGCTGCATCTCTGCAATGCTACTGGTTGGTCCTACAAACAAGAGGAACTGCGGTGCTGGTCACTCTCCTAGCCTAGGTAGGTACTTACACATTAGCAGTGCATTAGCAAACAATATAAATACACAACAACTAGAAATATATATACACAATGCACTACTGGAGTATAATAGCTGCAATGCAAAACTAAAAGACAAAGACGGGCGTGCAGTCAGCAGGTCGATGGTGAAGTCTCTCCACAATACCTGAGTGATATCTCTTCTCGTTGTGCGTGACGCGGTGTTGGGCGCGTCTCGCCCGCGACTGCATCCTGCTGCCGCCGCCGCCGCCACCGCTGGAGCCGCCGCCCGAGGGCGCGGGCTCTCCCGCAGCTGCTCGACACCGGACAAGATACACACACATGATATTACATTGTTATTATATGAGACACATACTCCTGAAGGTAATGACGACATTATACATACATAAAGGTGGGAAGAACTATTGAACATTGAGCCCCTTTTATTATCTATGACAAATATATGGTGGACGCCATTTTCGATGCAAACATATGATTGCATGTCATATTGATTGTCCACAATTGCATGAAACCTGGTGATATTTCAGTGACTCATTATGTATAATCACTAATCAGTGTGGAAATTACATTTAGAATATAACCTATATAATCAAATGGTAAATTACCGTACATCGAGAAAAAATTGCGTATACCTAGTGGAAATGCTAGGTTTGAAAATGGGGGCAGTCAAGTTTTGTCTATGGCTTTATCCGTTAAGTCTTCCTACATTTATATAGGTTCCCTTATACATACACATATTATAGTAGTGAAGTGTAATTGCTCACCTGATTGATGTTGTTTAGGTAAATATGGACTAAGCAGTCTTGTTCTCTTCTTTTCATATCCCTTTTGTGTGATGTCACCTGCAACAATATAACATGCATACATTACTAACTAGCAGTGTAACATTGTATAGAGGTACCGTAGTGGCCGATAGATTCATCGTTACATTACATTACGGTCCACTGGCTGGCTGGTGATAGACATCTCGCCTGTGCACTCATCTATATAAACTAGGTACTCCACATACATTCAGTACCTGCTATAAACTATACCGCAACAATAATAATAATATTAATGACCAAACTCTGATCTCTCAACACCGGTAGGTACCTACCTACTTACCAATATACTCGTATAAGGAAAACTAATCATGTAAATAGGTACCATCACCATTTTACTTTACACGACACAATATTATAATGAGGTCGGGCTTACAAATTTAATGTCTAAGACTCACCGTTTCCCTTTCCCGTCCGCAACTTGTAGGAGTTCTTCCTCCTGGAGGGCCTCCGCCTCGCGGGTCGCCTGGCGGGCACGGGGGACACCCCGGGGGGCATGTACAGGGGCAGCGCCTCGTCCTCCTCCCCCCCGCACAGGGAGGCGCACGATGAAGACGCCGAATTGTGTAAGGAGACATAATTGCTGGTTTTGCTGTCAGAGCCCCGGGATAAGCTGCGTGCCTCCTTAGTGCGAGTGTACGTGCTGCTCTCCTCGTCCGTGTGAATATAATCGTAGAGATCTTCCTCTGTGTCATACAACCCCTCAGTGTCATACGGCGTGCCTGTGTCCCGCGCGTAACACTTTCTAATCTCACCCCCGTACCTGAAGGTTTTTCTTTTCTTCACCACTGGATTCCGTTTCTCCGGAGGTACGAATGTGAGAGGATCCAGGGAGGACAGTGTGATCATGGACCTCGGAGGACGCCGTACAACTACAGTGTACATATCGTTTTGACATTTAGATGATGCCTGTTTTTTCCGTCTCGCCGATTTCCTTGTACCTTTCTTACATTTGAAGCTAATTCTTTTAGTGGAACTACGAGTTTTATCCGAGCGTAATCCTATGAAGTCATCGACATTACCGAATGATTGGTTTTGCGTCGGGAATATTTTCTGGTCACATTCAGACTCGGTGAGTTTATGTGAAGACAGAGAGAGAGAAAAACCGGAATCTTTACTTGAGAACATATCAACAATACCAGTTTTTACGGCTTTATTTTTCTGCAATCCACCCACTACGACAACTTCATCTTTATTGTTTGACTTGAGAGCGCTGTCTAGAGAATTGTTGTTAGGAACATCCAGTCGGGAGGCAGTGGTTGATACAGAGAGAGGCGCGTCCATCCATATCCTGCCCAAGCTGACTGACAGAGATCGCATCTCCTCCCCGCGGCCTGACTCGCAGCTGATATCTGGAATCAGGGAGGGGGGAGGTGAGGCTAAGTGGAAGTTGTGTCTCGGGGAGAACACAGGAGACCTGTCAAACTTTAGTATTTGTGTTGTGGAGGGAGAGACTTCCACAGCTGAGTCATCACTATCATCTCTCTTAGTGGCGTCTGGTGATATGAGGAGGTCTTCCTCTGAGGCCGGCACATGGATGATGATCTTCTCGGGAGTATTCCTCGACATGAAGTTGAAGTATTTCTTGTAAGACAATATGTGTCCACTGCTCCCCACTCCCGCCACCACATCGTCTGTCTGAGTGCAGACTTCTCTAGACTTTTTGTTTTTCGCCACGGAGCTCCTCTCAGAGAATTCCTCCTTGAGTTTATCATAATCATTCACAGGCCTGAGCATAAACTGCGGCGCCCTCATGTAAATATTCTCCACCTTGCTCGGCTTCTTGTTCTTACCAGAGGCTGTGGAGGCAGTGATGTGATACTCCTCCAACTTACTCTCCTCATTGAACAGATCCCCTTTCTGCTTCTTCTTCCCTCCCCTGTCCAGGTAATTCTTCCTGATGGAGATCCGTTTGAAGGAATCACTTCTCTTGAAAGACGTTTCCTTCTCGTTGCTTTTCCTCCCTCCTCCCCCTCCCATGAGCCGCTTGATGTTCTCAAACGACAGTGGCTTCATCCTGAGGGAGCTCTCCACCCTCTTCAAACGTTGCCCATTCCCCTCCCCAACACTCTGACACTGTCACACTAATACACGCACAGGATACATTGTCTATACACTCATATTATTGTGTCTGGATAATCTGGACATTACTCTGTAATGGTTAGGTTATTACATACAGGAACCTACTAAATATATTATTCGATCAGATCATCGACCACATCTAGTGGAAGAGAACACGAAACAATTGTATTTTTTCTACGAGTATATTAGAAGTATGGAGTGAATAATAAGTGGTTCCTGGCTTTCAATATACGAGTACGATTTTCCATATTATATTTGTCTAGTAGAGATGTACAACACTACAATTTATTTTTTAAGTCCTATCAACTATAATGATTTCTACATATACAGAATATACACGCACAGGCTAGGCGTATAAGATAATCAAACCAGTTATTTAGTCAACATAACATAATTAGTAACGGGGGCTACCTACCTACATCCACCGCCCTACCTGGGAATAAGATATTAGGAAGCGTATCTACCTACCTAATCCATATATGTACCAAGACCAAACCAAACGATACGAGGGCGACTCATGTATAGAGAAGCGATACTGGGATGAATATTTTTGAGAAGGAGTAAAAATAACGCCACACTTTGCCGAAATTGTAAAAAATAACACCACATTTCCCGAAAAACAACACAGATTTTTTCCAGTTCCTAGTTGTAACATATATAGCTTAACTTTATGCATCCTCTGTATAACTGTGACGCACTCGCCCACAAAAGAAGTCGCATTCTTGGAGGGCCCCTACTGGACTCCGAGAAGGCAAGACTACTCGCACCAAGGCAGATCGTGAGCTACATGAGACACGTCGGCCTCGAAGACGAGATGTAACATTGGAGGGTGTCACAATAGACCTACTCTGGTCCCAGTGACGCAGGGGATAAACTAACAAGGAAAAAAAAAACTTAATGATAAATTCATTATGAGAAACGTACACTGTACAGTATCATATTGAACGGAGAGACGCGAAACCTAGAAATATAGTTGCATTTCATTCATTCATTCGGCCCTACCTTTTAAGTATCTGTATTCAATAGAGATTACGTAAGATATTTACTCAACATTGTGTATTACAAATGTCGCCTGAGAAGTGAACTCTTAGTAGACTCTCGTACTCCGATGATACGCCTCAATGATTAGATAATATACTATACTATAGTACCTACAAATACAGATAGTCAATTTGGAACGAAATCACATCTTAAAAGTAAGCATATTGACTGTTCAAAAAATTCTAAAAACGGGATTAGATCTTGACAACCTTACTAAATATGTTTTGGAAGAAAATAGAGTAGATACATTGAACCTTTACCTAGGGAATGTCCGTAAAAAATCATTTATATCTTGTATAGAATTCTCAAAAAATGAAAGTGAAAAACATCTCAGATTTTTTTCCGAAAGACCCGAAAGTCGCATGATTTTTTTTTGTATTCATAATGTGCAATAAAATCTAAGGAACGACCGTAAAATGTTTTGATTGAAGAGAAATTAACCCCAAAAAACGAAAAAAAAATGCTATTTTTAACGTTGAATCATGCGATTTTGAACCTTAATGCCGCGAGACGTGACGTCATAATTGAGTCCCGAACTTTAAACAAGAACCCAAAATACACATACTACTTTACTTTCTAGGTACAGTGGTACTACATATAATAGAACCTACAATACTATAATAGTATACACATACAAGTTAGGTATTAGGTACAGTAGTGGGTACCTACTTAGGACGAGGTGCACGCCACGACACAAGGACACGCGAGGGCGAGCCTGAATCTGCCTACGAATCTATATTAGGTTACAATACAGCCTCTCTTATAGGTACGTGGCTGTAACCAGTATACAGCTGGTTGTGTAAATGTGTACTGTGCTGAAAGCGAATTACTAGTACTATGATATTCCATACACAGTGATACAAACGAAGAAGACAAAACGACACGGTATTATTACTATTATATGGCACAGTACAGTGGTAGGCCATCTGCCCGCCGCAATACGCTGCCGCCCGGCCTAGGCGGAGACCTGTTCCTCCAGATACCGGTTTACCACAACAGCACAGCAGAGCTCCGACCAACACACAAACACTCTGATGCGCCCGGGGGCCTTATCCAAAAACACGAAATCAATCGCAGTGCTTGTATAATCATTATTACTACCGATGATGTACTAAACCAGACATTCCATAGATTGTCCGCAGAGAGAACGTTACTATATGGCCGCTGGGAACAACACCTGCAGAAATATTTTAATTGGCAAATTGGGTGATTTGTGGCACAGACAGCTGAAGTGAATTCAATACACAAAATCCATATAATTTCTGAACGTTCCATTCGCAACACTGTGAGGTCCCATGGTGGACGGAGAAATGGGACTACGCCTAAACGACGTGGTCCAATCTCTCTTCCTCACAAACTGGACTTTTGTAAACAACATCGCTAACAAAATCTATAGAACTGTTGTCACTTCCTTTCTCCAATTTCCTTACTATTCCTATCCCATTTCTTACTTATATGTAACTTTGTTGATAGTACGAAGAACACTAATTGGCGTTAAAAAACCTGAATGTATATACCATATTATTATAATGTTATTACAAGCTTTTGTGTTCTCAAAATAAATGAATAAAAAAATTAAATAAGAAAAAAAAATGTGCCAGTCAGTCATGGAGTCAATTGCTAATCAAGATTTATCATTGTTAATTTTATTTCGGTATACAATTTGTAAAGAAAAACAAAATCGTGGGTAGTGGTAAGGTATGTAAGTTGATAATTGTAATACTATAATGGTACAATTACAGGACTCTTGCTCAGGGTTCGCGATATTGTATCATTGCTATAATACATCATGATATTAATCCGATTTTTATACTTTGATCATCAAGTGATTTTTGTTTGATAGCAAATATTTCAATGTGTCATTTTTTTTGCTGCTCACTCCTTGATTTTCATGCATTGCTATATGAGTAGACAATCATTTACACAAGGCACAAATTGTGTAAACTCAAGAAGAGTGTATGAAATCAAGAAGCGAAATTAGCATCCCGAAGAATTTAGGTGTCGCAGGTTCAAATACCAGTCACCCCACAAATATTTTTTCAGGTGTGTACCTTGTGTGAATGATTATCGTTTGTTGTATATTCATATAACACTATTCTGTACATTAAAATCCATAAAACAAGCAATTTTGTTTAACAAAAATCTGGTTTCTATTGATATAAATCGGATATAAATAAATTTTGGACATAAATCTGCGCGGATATATGTCAACTTTTGATATATCGAAGGTCCCTCCTCACACCCGAATAACACAGGCGCCGGTTAGGCACCTTTTATTCGCTCTTTCAGCCCAAAGTTACTCAGACGGCCCCAGGGTTAGCCGGAAGGGCACCCCCCAGCAACACCGTCCGGAATGACACCTTCAATATCCCTGCTACAAGGAGGATAACAAATATATTTTTTTACTTTTGATATACGGATTTTAGCGAACCCTGCTTTTGCTAGAAGCTCTATTAGTATAGGCAAATGAGCATAGCTATTATAGCTAATAATTATAGGCAAACAGTTGAAACGGTTGTTCGCAGTATGAGGGGTGGATCAGCCCCGGGCTTTGATGGTGTGACTGCGGATATTCTGAAGCAGAACTGTACAACACTCTCGCTACCCATCACGCATATCGTTAATGTCAGTCTTAATAACGGCACGTTCCCAGAAATATATAAGATTAGTCGAGTAACACCCATATTTAAATCCGGAGACACCAAAAATGTCAACAATTATAGGCCTATATCCCTCATCTCTAATATAGCTAAAATTTATGAAAAGATTGTAAAGAAGCAACTAACTGATTTTCTAGAGAAAGAAAAAATAATAAGCGATAACCAATACGGCTTCCGAGTTGGGATGGGGACGGATGACGCCATATCGAGACTGACTTCAATCGTGTACAACGAACTTGATAGGGGAAAAAAGTGCTTGGCGATATTTGTGGACCTGCGAAGGGCCTTTGATAGTATTAGTCACTCAAGATTGGATAATAGACTGAATTCGATTGGTGTGTGCAGTCTTGCTAGAAAGTGGTTGCGGACCTATTTATGTGACAGGAAACAAAGTGTAAAAATTGAATCGTCTCTAAGTGAATCTGAAACCTCGCAGTTTGGAATACCGCAGGGGACAGTGCTGGGCCCTGTCTTGTTTACTATATATATAAACCATATTTTTTCCCTGCAATTGTCGTCGACTATCCTATCATTTGCGGATGACACAGTGATGATCGTTAAGGGCGACTCGTGGGACGATGTTACGCGAACAGCTAACAAAGAAATGACAGACCTGAAGGAGTGGTTCGACGACAATATATTATCATTAAACTCTGAAAAAACATATTATATCCCATTTGCTTTGAATAATAGAAGTAACCCGGAAAATTTAGTAGTGATTATTCATGACGGGGACTGCAACCAGTCCCCGAATTGTGGAAATCCAAATTGTACACAGATTGTGCGCTCTAGGACTGTCAAGTACCTGGGAATTACTCTGGATGCCAACTTGAGATGGAGAGATCACATTCAGCAAACGGTTGACCGGCTTCGAAAGATTTTTTACATATTTTATAGGCTGAGAGATGTCTTAAGGCTTGCGGCTTTGAAAATGGTGTATTATGCGCTGGCCCAGTCGGTGATCCAGTATGGCATTGTTGGGTGGGGCGGAACATTCAAGACAACACTGTCACCGTTGAGAGTGATCCAGCGGTCGATAATTAAAATAATATTGAGAAAGCCGAGAGATTATCCGACGTTGGATTTGTTTAGAGAATTTCCGGTTCCTAATGTGGATGTCTTATTCAAACGAAGAGCACTCTGCCAGACGTTTAAGGATTATTTCCTGCTCAATTTACATCCTAGTGGAAGTGTGAGCACTAGACCACGCACGAGAGGCATGCTAACTATACCCCTCCATAGAACCGCTACAGCCCAGCATCATTACTCCTTTCTGGGAGTGAAGTTTTATAATGCCTTGAATGCTGGGAGTAGGTGTGATGGAACTAGTGACTACCTTAAGTTCAAATCCGACATAAAGAAGCAGATTAAATGATTTTTTCATTTTATTTATTTGGTTTGCACTGATTTATATTACTTTGTTTTATTTTTTATTTACTTTTTTATTCTCTTCTATTTCATTTTGTCTTATTTTGTTGTGTTTTGATGTTTCGTTTGTTTTTATTTTGTTTTGTATTTTTTTTTTTTTAATTTATGCCACTCTTTGGGTCTTGCTCTTGATGGCACTTTGTTGGTTTGTTTGACATATCTTCTTTGTTGTTATTGTTTACTGTATCGTGTGTGCGTATGTATGTATTTTTTAATTTTTGTATTGCTGATATTGTTGGAAACGAGCTTCCCCTCAGAGCACGAGCTTTGCTCAATTCTGAGGGGAGATTTTATCTATATATTTTTTTTTGTTTATTTATTTGTATCATATATGTGTCTTTTTGAGTTTGAAAAATAAATGAGTTATTATTATTATTATTATTATTAAAAAATCTTAAGGAGTCCATTATACAATAAATGATTTAGCAACGTTTGCTAGTTTGATAATAACGATACAATGCAATGATGATTATCTAACTGATGAGATGAGCGACCTCCGTGACAGAAGGGGCGCGGTAAGTCGCGGAGGTACTGTCGAGGCCGTGGAGGAGATCAGTCCCCTCTTATGATTGTCACCCAACAAGAAACACATACAACTATAAGATGCTGTATAATATACATTCACAGTGAATGTATAAAGCAGGTCGCTACCAACAAATTATAGATAGAGAAAATAATACGTTTTCAGATTCATTCACACAGCATTTGCTGGTTACCCCATTACTGGGATAATGTCATACGATTAGACTGATAGGTCTATGTGAATATAAGAACATTGCTCAACATGAATAAATCCCAAGAAAGACAAAAGCCCTTCAGAAATATCCTCAACGGATAAAAGCCCAAACTTTCTAGTTGGATTTCAGTAGATGAATTACGAGTATTTATAAATGTTGACTATTTTATTGTCTATCCCATTTTAGATCCGCTTATTTTTTGTTTATTTTCTAATCTATGGTAGTTTCTAACACACTGAAAGAAATCGTATTCTAATGGATACAATTAATTTTACCCAGGATGACAGCCACCTACTGATGTGTCCACTGATGGAGGAGGGCTGTACACCTAGGGGCCTGATGAGGCCAATGACAAAGCGATGAAAGTCGCGGCTTACTGAAGCGGTAGACTTTAGACCGGATACGGAAAGTAAGTAAGTATGTATTTAATTTTATTTTAGAAATCCAATTAGATTTGCGCTTTTGTCGCTTAAGTAAATTTCTTAAGGGCTTTCGTCTTTTTTGGGCTTTCTTCGTGATGAGCAATATTCTTAACAAGTACTATTTATTCAATATTCGAGGATTGGTCAGTTCATGCTTAACAAACTGGTCAGTGGACCAAGAAAGAGAGGACGTCCAAAGAAGATCTTGAGGTGACCATCAGAGGGGACATGGAACAAATAGAACTTACTCCAGAAGACTGCTTCGATCGGAGCAGATGGAGAGAGGATCCGAGTCGCCGACCCCAAATAAATGGGATATAGTCTAGAGAAGAGAGAACACCTGGAGCTTACTCCAGAAGACTGCTTCGATCGGAGCGGATGAAGAGAGAGGATCCGAGCCGCCGACCCCAGATAAATGGGATATGGTGCAGAGAAGAGAGGGTGTAGAGAAGAGAGAGCAATATTCTTATGGGTTTTTGTCCGGCCATGGTGTAGTTTTATATAGGTACTTGAACTACACATGTATGGTGTAGTATTATATAGGTACTTGAACTACACATGTATTGGGTACCTGCCTACGTGATATAACATTTATTATCTGACACAACCTACAGGTTACTCGATAAGGAAGCACTAACAATTCAACACTAGGTACCTCCATCATAATATCATGCCCAAAATTATAATGGCGGTACCAGAGAATACCAAGCAGGATACTACTGGTGAGTCGATTAGCACTGAGTGCTCGAGAGATAATAACAAAAAGAGACTGTATTCAATACTTCAGACTTGTACTAATGTAGATGGAATTAGTATTTAAGTCTCTTATTTGTAAGTAATGAATTGTAACCTCCATGGATAAGGACACTGAAGGAATGTAATTTAGGGGTGGAGTTTGCCGGAGGGCTCCCTTAAGGCTAACCCTGGGCCTATTAATGCGCCTGAGCTACCCGGGAATGTGGAGGGCCTTAAGCCCGCGGGATTTTCCTTCAATGTATTCAATATAATTATCTACATGTTGATGTGCACTCTCAAGTAATCCTACTATGAGAGGTGGCGAAGAGGCTACAGCTGATAAGTATGTAAATTAAAATTAGTAACGTGTATTCAATTTTGTCGAATTTCGGTGTAAGCTGACAATCCACGATCTTATATAATCGGGAGAACGTGTGTACCATAATTAAAGAATAAGACTAGTCCTGGATTTCACCAACTTTTTAGGTGAGGAATAGCGGAGATAGAAGCAACTTATCATTATTTTTAATACAAAATTTGTGCTACGTGGATCCAATCTCCGCTATTCCTCACCTAAAAATTTGTTGAAATCCAGCATAAGTAACCTACTTAGGCAGGAGACAGAATGGCAGACATGTGTGTGCCAAATATGAGGACATTCATCAACTCTGGCACTAAAGAGGAGTGGAGACGCTCCTGGAGGGATACGAGTGTTTGACACTAGAAGACTTTTAAATAATGGATCCTATACAACGATGCCAACTGGTAGCCATGAAAATAATAATAATAATGGACAACTAATATCGCGCCGTTTTGTGGGTATTCCCACCTCAAGGGCGCTCTGTGTTCCTAATCAAAAGGAATCAGGAAGGATTTCTTAAATAAATATGTTTTCAATAGGCCTTTGCTATGTACCATGCCATCGCTGGTGGGAGCTGACCTGAATCAGAACTGGAGGACGTGCGGCCTTTTCCTCCACAAGTGGGGCAAGCGAGAGAACCATAACTAACCCTGTAATGGGGTCGTTAGGGTTGTTTATCATATGTCGAGGACTACTTACATACAATACAATACCACGATCTCTCTAATCTACTTGTTCCTAGGCTTTTACGTATACTATCAGATACAGAATATAAGAGCAAAATTTGTTGCAACATTTAATGTCCAGATTATCCAAAAATAAGATGTGTGTGTGTTTATTAGTATTAGTAAACACACACATACACATAATTGAACGATAATTTCATTCAGAGACACAAATCACACTAATTAATTAATTATTAATACAAATAATATTGGGTAACACATACACAGACACAAATAATAATATAAACAGTGTATAGTTGTATTCGTATACTGGGATACACAATTACACACACGTCCTCAAAGACATTCGACTATAAGGAATACTTCGCAAACATAATAATAATTATAATATATAATAATAATTAATATTCAGATTTAGTTTAACATGTTTTTTTATTTTTTTTATTTATTATAATAAAGTGATCTAGCGCAGAGCATGCGCGCGCGGAGAGAGAGCTATGCGCATGTCGACTGAATATTGGGTATCGAGAGAGGCTACTACAGAGTATATCTGTTCTCTGCTCTGCCTACGATACTACATAGTACAATACTAAGTACTGTACATAACTTGTATTGAGTTTTGTATTGAGAACTAACCGGTCTTCTTATAGAGGAGGCGAAATGAAGATCAGGTAGGTTACCCTGCGGTACCTATAGGCAATGCTGCTATCACAATCAATACTATACAATAAATACATACTTACATACGTATAGTCTATCATAGAATAGATATCTAGGTAGGTACTGTCTCACCTACTCAATGTGCTGCACGCAATCTTAATAATTCATTTTTAATCAATTACTAAGTACTTAGATACCTTGTACCTAGCTATATAAGTACTGGTGCTTAACGCAATGTCATCGCACGTACTCGAACCAAAGCTCCAAAGCATGTGAGTTCACTATACAACTATCTGTGCCAATCATAGGTAAGTCATAATTCAATTGTTTCAAAACAAGTCCATACAAATTATGAAGCCAATTTATTGACACAACAGTGTCAAAATCGTCAGATTTTTATATCTCTCACTTCACCGACTTTTAATAACCGATTCTTATTGTTATAATAGTGTTAAATAACACCTTCTACACCCATTAAGTACAATATTATTGTGCATCATTCTTTATTTAATATCACGTACTCGTGTCTTGACACAAATTATTTCAAGCTCGTTATTTTTTCATGGTGCACCTCTTGTAGGCAGCAGAGCAGTAGTTGTAGGTAGGTTCAATACTCAAATGTGCCAATAATAGAAGGGAGGTGCTCGGATGTAGTAAAATGTCTGAGAATAAAGTTAAAATAGACGCCCAAAGAAGTACCTTGAGGAGACCATTAGAAGGGACATGAACACCTGGAGTTTACCTCAGAAGACTGCCTGCTGTGTGGAGAAGAAGAAGAAAGCTTAATTTTATCCACAACACTACTGTTCCACAAACACAACTGTCAACATCCAGAATAAAAGGCATAGTATCTCTGCGAGACGTTCTAATACATGGCACAATTTCCCCTTCTCTGAATGACATTTCATGAATATTTTTGTATTATACAATGCATAATGTTTGCTTGATGTATTTTTTTTCCATTTTTCTTTTTTTTTCCTGGGGTTAACTGGAAGAAATCGCATTTGTGCGATAAGTTCGCCCTAGTTGACAATGCTTATAATCCTATACATCAGACTTCCTCACCCTTAGTGACGAAGCATTACAATACATAAGAAATCTAGATTTAAGTCTCTGACAAGCAGGAAAATTCACCCTGCACTTTTAACTTTTTTTACACTTTGACATAACGAATGTTAAATGATGTAGGCGTGATGTTGGCCACACGATAAATAAATAAATCTGTGCAGTATTCCTAGAACAGTGTAGAAGAATTAAGGATGAAAACTGTCGGGCTTACGACCGACCTCGGCTGGCTTGAGTGATCACTTTACACTCGAGAAACATTCGCCATTTCAAAGTCGTCCATCGCCAAACAATCGGTCGTAAGCCCGACAATGTTCATCCTTAATTCTTCTACACTGTTGTAGGAATACTGCATTGTATGTGCTACGGAATGTAGAAATCCAACGCTTTACAAGGATAATTTGTAAACCAAAAATAATTCAAATAAATCTGTATTATGTAATTTTTTAATATTTATATATTTTGTTCACTCAAAGAATAAATTAATAAATAAATAATGTAGTGTAAGGGAGCCTCCAATATACAAAGTGTCTATGAGCGCCATCTAGCGAAGTGCGCGCGTAACAATAAATGCCTGAACAACAAGTTATACTAACAACAACAACAAACAACCAGAAGCTTCTCAAGTCACAGTCAAGTTTCCTATTAACCTTTACTCACATATAATTTACCAATACTTGTAACAATCTTGTAGGTATCTGATATTATATCACTGTGTAGTAGCGGGTGCATACATGGGCGTCGTCAGGGGGAAGCAGGGGGAGGGCATTCCCTTGCCCCCCTAGAGTTTAGAATAGGTATTTACTTTTTAAAAATAAATGGTAAAACCTCACAAAAAATCACATTATTACCACACATTTTCTCTTCATATCATAAATTTACAAAAATCTGTATGAAAATCCATTAAAATGCAATTGTTTCATAACAATTTAGGCCTGCGCCGCTATTTTTTCTTGCTTTTCATAAAAAATATTTTTCATACATAGTTTTATGTACATATTCAAATAAACCAAACCACATAACGACCTCCTTCACTATGTCTCACAAAAAAATTCGTCTGCGGCGCTATTTACGTTTTTTTTATGCTATATCTATTTTTAAATTTTTTGTTAACCCCCCCTCCGCCCCTAGCTCCGAGACTGGTGACGCCCATGGGTGCATATAATGTCAAACTTCAGATAGTAAGTGGTAAAGTATAGCTACTACATAGTATAAATACAATGCATTACACAGATAATAGAGCATTACAATCTGGTAGAGAATGTGCAATAGTAATGACAAAATACCAGACTGTTCAGGGTTTTCAATACTTGCGTAATAATGTCTATGCTAATGCTGGATTTCATACCAACTTCTTAGGTGAGGAATAGCGGAGATAGGAGCCTTTTATCATTATTTTTCATTAAAAAAAATGTGCTAGGTGGCTCATATCTCCACTATTCCTCACTTAAAATGTTGGTGAAATCCAGCATAAGAATAGTGGTGACATAGGAGTTATACCTTTTTAAAATAAGAGCTTTTTTCGATGACTCTGTAGTCTGTAGTAAATGGCGAGCGTGGGTTCAATCCCCAACTTACTCCACTTCACAACACAAGCTTTTCAGCTTTATGTGAAGTGTACAAATATGTATTTGGGTTTATTTCGATAAGCCCAGATTCATTTAAAAAAGAAGAAATTTTAAGAGAGGAGAATGCTGGGTATTTCGTTGAATGATAGACGGACAAATGAATGGATACAAGAAAATTCCAAGGTCACGGACGTGGTAAAACGAGCAGCTGCCTTAAAATAGAGTTGGCCAGGACACGTTGCCAGACGCTCAGATTCTAGATGGACCAAAAAGATTATCGAGTGGCAACCTAGAGTAAGCAAAAGGAGCGTAGGAAGACCTCAGGCAAGATGGTCTGATGATGCGCGGCGAATCGCTGGAAGCAAGTGAATGCAGCATGCCCAGGATAGGGATCTGTGGAATGTCAAAGAGGAGGTCTATGTCCAGCATTCGAATTAAAACGGCTAGAAAGAAGATTAGTTGAGAAACATTGGAGATACTGTGTTGTATACTATTCAGCACACACACCCAACTAACCACACCATATAAAAGATTAAAATCTCCAATAATCTTGATTTTCATTATTGATACGATACCTACCTATCTATACTTTATACAATGTTGTGTCAAGCGAAGCAATTAAAATACTTTACTTTTGGTCCACCTCGGTACCAGTTACTTATTATGGTTATGTTAATATTACGTACAAATATTATAGCAAGATATTACCTACTGATATGTCTATCACATTCACAAACTACACACGCAGTACACTTTCATTATGAAATGCGCAATTCTTTCTATCGCCTGATGACCATGAGAGGTCACACTCTCCTTTACTCACTCAAATTGTACCCTACTCTTCTTCTTCATCAGTGTTCTTCCCTCCACTGGATATAGGCCTCTTCCATCTGTTTTCACTCGTCTCTGTTCTGACCCTTAAGCATACAGGTTCCTCCAGCGATTGGGACAATGTCATCGGTCCATCTCTTTGGAGGCCTTCTGACACTCCTTCTATCTCTCTAAGGCCTCCACTTCAATATTCGTGGTGCCCACCTGTTGTCACCCTGTCTGGCCATATGTCCTGCACATTGTACCCTCACGGCTTTACAATTCGAAAGCAGACAATCAAACTGCTTTATTATGTTCCAAGTAGTTATCTCAACAGATATACAGCAAAGGATGTACTTTTCGTAAGCGTTATGACTGATCGTCGGCTGGCTTAATGTGATCACTTTACATTAATAGCGACCTCTTTACCCGCTCTTCTAGCAAAATATTGTCAAGAGGTGGGCCCAGGGTTAGCCTTAAGGGAGCCCCCCGGCAAACCCCACCCCTAAATTACATTCCTTCAATATCCTTGTCCAAAAAGGTTACAAAATTTACACCTGATCGTCGGCCGGCTTAATGTGATCACTTCACACTTAAGTAACATTCACCAATTCCAGTACATCCATTCGCTGCGGCCGGGAATCCAACCCAGACCTCCAACATGACAAGCCAGTATTCTACCGCTTTGCTGTGCTATGATACTTGTTCTATTCATCTACAACATGTAGAAATTTTCAACAAAACATAAATCATAATTTTCAATATAATAATATGTGGGTACAGGAAATAAAATACACACAAGTGGGTGAGATTAAATGCGTCTGTAAAATATTTCAGGAATGTCTTTAAGAATTTATTCTCAAGAATCGGTACAGGGCACTTAAGAAAAATGCATACACAAGATGAACTAGATTAATCTTATAAGTATCTTATGAAATTTGTACTTTGGGATGAAGGACCTCGACAGTATGCATATTGACATTTCAAAAATTTCTAAAAACGGGAGACCTTAGATCTCGACAACCTTAATAAATATGCTTTAGAAAAAATAGAGTAGATATATTGAGCCTTTATCTAGGGTATCACCGTAAAAGATTTCTTGTATCTTGCATGGATTTCTCAAAAAGGAATGTGAAAAACGTCTCTGATCTTTTTTCCGAAAGACAGCAACCCGAAGTCGCTGAGATTTTTTTCTGTATTGATAATATGCATTAAAATCTATGGGATGACCATAAATGTTTTTAGATTGAAGCGAAACTAACCCCAAAATATGGAGAAAAAAAAGCATTTTTTTTACATTTGACATGCAATTTTGTACCTTAATGCCGCGGGAAATGACCGTGACGTCATTTCTTGATTTTACAAAATGATAGTTGGATCCCGAGCCTTGATGAAATGACTTTGATATCGAGGGGTGGTATTACAACGGTTAAACAGTTGATGCAACAATGAAGTGTATTAAGGGCCAACTCTATACAGCTGATGATGTGTATACCACATTGCATCATACTATGTATGTGTGTGTATTGTCCAGTGAACTGTTTAGCACGCCACAGCACAGCACTAGCACGCGCCAGTGCACGCAGCGTGACGATAGAAGGAATATATGATGGAATAGTAAGCAGATAGCTGTATACTTACATTACCTACTACTAACAGTGCGAGTACTGCATGAGTGATGTTATATGATGCCTCCACTCACTTGCACAGTAATATTAAATGTATATTACTAGTTGCCTGCAACGACCATCCAGAGACTCTACAGTGTACATATCAGAGCTGCGCCAGGCTGCAATGACATGGGAACAGGCGACGGAGTTGGCATAGGACAGAAAATCCTGGAAAAACTGGGTGAGGATCACATGATACACATAGGGAGCGGACGTGGGTATGTAATATATTGTATGTCCCGCGAAAATTCTCTGACGGTTGGTTAAAAACGTTTTTAATCCCTTCATAGTTTCTCGAGGTCACAAGATGGGAAGGTCACAGAACTCCTATATTTAAACATATACGAGTATATTTAACTTTGAGTGTATGATGGTCAAATGTTTTTCGATGATAGCTGAAGACTTTCTAATGTCAAAGAAGTTTCAAATCCTATTCATATTTGAACGACGTGCATTTCTTTCGTGAATTTAAATCACGATTACGATAAGAATTATTTTATTCATTTTAACTTTTAGTAAACAAATTACAAAAATTACTGGTAAGTTATAAAAATTTATTCACTAGGGCCAGCTTATCGCATAGCTGCGATCTCTGCCAGCTAACTATGTATATAAATTGATGTTATACGCACCTACTTACACCACGCCTCTACAGAGTAATTATATATTACGAGTAGATATCTCTCCTGCTTATTAAATGTCACCTGATCTGATCATATCCGGGGAGAAGGAGGACACAATACGAAGGCAAGATGAGGGAGAGATGATGGGATATGAACCTGCGGTACAATCTGCGGTCACTCTCTCACAGTATCTCCACTACATAACATAGGGTAGATAACTTAACATGTTACAGCGATACAGACCGCAGTTTCCTCCCGCCAGTACCCAATACATAGATACGAGTACATCCTTCAATTTGAACATAACAGATGCATGATTCTGCAGAAATCTAGAACTTGGGTTCCTAACCTGGGGGTAATTACTCCCGCCGATAATGTATAGCAAATTAGCTAATTAAGCTCACGCTAAAAACTTGAGAATGCAAAACAATACTGTCGTAATCAGTTTCCAAGATAGGTCATAGGGGTAACAAGAATGATGGTTAGAAGCCGCTGATCTAGAAGTAAGTTACGTTTTCTATGTTTACTCCCCATTCCTCAAGGTGGATGGATACTGCATAGATCTGTTGCTTTGTGCAGGACATGGTAAACCAGTCGCCATATATAAATAGACGCTGTGCGTGTTTCACTTTAGCAGTGGTAGATTCACGATTATTTGGGAGGGAGGGGTTAAGGGTCGGTTTCGTCGAACTATTTCAGTAAATAAAATTTCATATTTTGCGTAAATCCACCAGTGCACTTTAGTATTGTTACAGTTGTCTACTAAACACTCTAAGTATGAGTACTGAGTAGGTACTCATCTAACAATTGATATCATAATAATTACTATTGATTGTCTCGCTCTCCTCATGAGTCAAAATATCTGAATTACTCTATGTATCTATCTACCATACCGTGGCTGCCTAGCAGACCAAACTACCATCTCGTAGACAAATAACAAGAATGCGGGCACACCTCATTATGGTAACAAATACACACAAACAATACATCACCATACTACACAACATAGATAACTAAGTAACCGACCATTCTTTCTGCGAGTCAACCAATCATCAATCTTCGCCTTATTATATAGTCTTATCAAAAAATGTGACGAACCTTTTTTGTAGAGAATTTATTAAGGACAATTTTTGCCTTTGACAGTTTTCTTCTTTATCTTACTGTTTTTCGATAAAATGAAGAAAACGACGTAGGGTTGCCTATTCGGTAAGGCAGGCGGGGACGTGTCACGTGGGGGGAGGGGGGCGCTTGATATTCTGAAACACCCCATTCTAAGCTAAATTTTATTAATTTTGCCAACTTAAAACTGCGTAATGCCTGAATTACAAATACTCATCCACGTAATATACGGGATTGCTAAATCCAGACTCGTGAATGTTGAGATTTTTCTGCAAGGTTTTGCCAGCCTTCCACTATTTTTCTCCCAAAATGTCAAGATTTTGCTAACCTTTGCGGAAGAGAACTTATTAAAATGTTGAAAAAAAAACACAAATTTTTTTAGAGTTGATTAAACTAGTTTTGGTCCACACTTTCATGTACCCTACAAGCAACATCAAGGCTTGCAAGACATTCAAGGGCGTTAGAGGTGGCATCCTGGATATCTGCATATGGTACAGGAAATGCTCTCACAGGACAATCTTCAACAATGGGCTGGATGGATTGCACTGGTTCTCCGCAAGCACAGGCAGGAGAATCCCGCATGTGTCTCGTGAGTAATTAACATAAAAAATAGTGAAAGCTGAGTATATCGATAAAATCACCGTAGGGAGTGTACGAGAAACTGTGTGACTGTTTAGTTAATATATGGAGAGATAGTCATATAATACGTATGCTATATAATAACCCCGGCCGCAAGAGACAATATGAATTATGATTCTCCTCTCCTACATCTAATCAGCTGATTGATATATTCGTGTCAGTTCACTGCACTACACACACATATACACACCAACTAACATTTATACATATTGCGATTGATCATACTCTATAGGTATGCGAATTCTAATATTAAGAGAACACCATCTCTACGTGTCCATACTTGAGGATCCGGTCTCGAGCTTAGGACGAAGAGTCTTCTGTCACCCATACAGATATTCTTGTAGGCTTTCGCAGCGTGATGAATCCATTTCTATGTTGTTCGTTCTTCGGGTTTCCTTACTGCGCGTAGAGTGGTTGAATAACCACTTGTGAGTTAACCACGCAGTAAGGAAACCCGAAGAACGAACAACATAGAAATGCATACAGATATTGTTTGTCGTTCTCTCATCACCCATTCCCAATGTTCAGATGTGTTTTGTATTATTTTAACTTATTGCTTGCGGTTTGATATTGATGGCAATACGGGGGAAGTGTTAGTTATTGGTGTCTGTCTAGTATGGGACCCATGTAAGTGAGTATAGGTACCCAGTAATAATTGAAATTGTGCATGACATCATCTCGCCTCGCATTGAGAGAAGAGATGTAGAGTGTTTAGTACCTAACCTAACCTAACTACTATATCGTTATTGTACTTTGCCCTCTCGTTTGTACAAACACCAGACAATATAGCAGCGTGCCATCGGAGGACAGTCATAAATCAATATCTTCTAGTCAACCCGGTCCCTCTCAGTCCCACTGACAACTCAGTACGTCGAATCATAGTATCACCAGACATTCTTTTCGAATACACAATATGGAAGCCTACATATGGGTTTGGTAGTCCACAGTTGCATGAATCCTGGTGTAATTTCAGTGATTTTTGCGACTCATTATGTATATTATTGTATATTCAGTGTGGAAATTACCTTTGGAATATAACCTATGTAAATTAGCGTACTTTACAACGAGAAAAAATGGCGTATACCTAGCGGAAATGCTAGAAGTGAAAATGGCGGCGGTCAAGTTAGTCTTCCTATATTTATATAGGCTCCCTAAGTTTGGTGGTTTTACGAGTACGTCATGAGAATGTAATATGTATTCCCTAGCTTTGAAAACCTTTACATTTCGGGTGCTTGGAATCGCCCTGTATAGAGAATTATTAGTCACTCAGTAATTACATAGGTATGGTATACAATCGAAGCACCTCACCTAATAGTTTGAGGAGTTTTCCTGGATTGCGGTTTGTATGCGTCATGAATGAATGAATGATGTCTCTACCTCCTGGCCTAAGATTACTTTAGTATAACAAATCACCAGGTCTAGGTATGGTCTAAAGATATACCACATACTTGGATAAGTATCTACCTACTCAGTAAGTACAGACAATTCTTATGAAGAGAAATATAAGCTGGTATTCTTCTCCTTGTTGAAAGGTTGCCAAGGGGATGTGGCTTTGGTGTGCTTGGCAACCGAGAACAACCTACTTTGTTGTTGTTTGAAATGTGAGGTAAGTAAATTAAAGAAATATCTTACGCGTGCAAAGCTTCTTCTATAATTTTACTTGTCGATTTACAAAACTAATGATTTACACAGGTTTTTTAAATATTTTTACTTGATTTTTAGAGACTTTTGACAGTTATTATATTTTTTATTGGTAACTAAAGACCTCGCGAAGATAAAAGAAGTAGAGGGAGACCCTCCACGCGATGGTCAGACGACATTAAACGAGTTGCTTGTGATTGGATGCAGAGGGCACAAGATAAAGATATATGGAGGAGTACGGGGGAGGCCTATGTTCAGCAGTGGACGGAGATGGCTGGATAAGTAAGTAAACTAAAGATTTAAGACCAAAAAGATTCTCGAGTGGCAACCTAGAACAAGAGTGTAGGAAGACCGCAGACAAGATGGTCTGACGATGTGAGGCATATCGCACGAAGCAAGTGGATGCAGCATGCCCAGGATAGGGATCTGTGGAAAGTCAAAGGGGAGGCCTACATCCAGCATTGGAATTAAAACGGCTGAGAAAGAAAAAGAACACTTCATCAGGCAACTAAGATTGTATAAAACTCTATAGTTAGATAGAAACCCCAGTACTAAACTAAAAAAGAGAGTATTTCTACATCAAGTAATTTCTTTCTTTACATTTTTGATACTCGATGCGCGTATACATAAATTTGGTACTGTGACTGACTCCGTCTGATACTTATGTATGCGTATTCTCAAGCAATAATACAACATGATGTAATAGGTCAAAATAAGTGTCACATTGCAACCGTGGTTACCGGATTTTCCGGGCTGAATTGCTGTGGTCTATTGGGCGATGTGAAAAGAAGGTCTGTGTCATTGGGCGATGCAAAAAGATCTTTCCACATCGCCCAATAGACCACGGCCATACAGCCCGGACAATCCATATGTTTAGTACAATACATACGGGTATTGTTACATTTTTTATTTTGACTGATAATGTTACAATAGCAATAATTGAGTTGAGATTTGGATAGCATTCAAATAACAAAGGAAATTTGCACATCATTCGGTAACATAGAAATTAACTGTGATTGTGTATTTGTGGTGTATAGTGAGCAAAAGCCTTTCCTAATTCTCCACATCCACTCCCCAATTCCTTTATTCCAAGGCTTGGGAGAAATTGGAGCTCACCACAGGAAAGGTAAGTACCTCCATCATTTTTTTGTAGTTCTGATCAGTTCATACTATTTTTGCAATACAGTCCACTTTTTGTTCGTACACCATCAAATTACGATAGTTGACGGGGCTAAGCAAAGCACCTATTTGAAATTGGGAAGCCCAAAGCAGGCCTACAGGTTGGTGACTCAACAACGGGTACCGGGTATTCAAAATCACACGAATACAACAGTATTACACATGTAGTGTATTTTATATACGAGTATATAAGTTAAATATGTAAATATGATGTGATGTTAGTGAACTATAAACTTACAAGCGCGCGCATGTTGTTGTGGAATGATTAACAAGTCTATACAAACAGTACATCATCATCTTCTCTACGCATATACAAAAGCGCATGACTGAGTGAATGACATACGCACTCATCAACGCAGAGCCCAAACGGCTAATCATTCTAGAAAACTGAAATTTTGAAGACGGACAGGTTTTAATACAAAACCTTCCACTAAGAAGGAATTTTTGGAAATTCCGCCCCTAAGGGGGTGAAATATGGGGTTGAAAGTTTTTTAGAATATGCGAATATCTCGGAAACCAGACGCGGTACGAACTTGAAATTTGGCACATAGATTCTCTTATCAAAATTAGTAATAGGGCGTTTGGTCGTTTTTCTATTTTTTTATTAAAAGGGTGGAAAATGGGAATAAAGAAAGGGGATGTTTTTTAAGTGTCTCTTAATAAGGTAAACATTAATATTAAAAGGATAAAAAATTGTTATTCCATTCTCAAAAAAGTCAATTATTTAGGCTGAAGGGGTTGGGGTGGTTTGTTTTTTGAGAACAATTTCTTAGTAACCAAAAAAGCTGCCCGAGCAACGCTGGGTAATACAGCTAGTACCTAATAAAATAATGCCATACCAATTAGTATTTCAACTAAACAACACATCATACTACTGCCCGCTGACAAAGTATTAATATGTATGTGTGTGTAGTTCTGTAGTAGAAAACTATTTCACATATTATTAGGTACAATATGCAAGAGGAATATGTCCCCGTGGTTTGCACTGAAAACATCCATACTACTCGTATACTACAATACTACATAGATATTTGGTTGGTTGATTTCGTATTAAATTATTTGGAACTATTGACGAAGCGCGGCCCCATTCATAACTTATTCACAAGCTTATTTTGTTCTAAAAAAAGCGCTAAAAACGGTATTTTTCGCTCGATTCGGCTGCGGGTGGGTCTGGGCGCGCGCCCACTGCTGCTATGTAGGCCTAAAGGTATTTCACACATTAAGCCATTGATTTCGATGGTGCCCCTTATGCAGTATTTAATTACTCATTTTTACCATTTTATTTGACTTACATTTGGTTTCAGGGCCTGGGTTTTTTTTAATACTAAATGAACATTCTCCTTTTTTGACTTGATTCTAATAAAGTTGTCAGAATAGATAAGTACATTAGTTGAGTAAAAGTCCTAGGGTAATATATGCTGTTGTTTGGTGTCAGGCATGGGCATCGTCTGCTTCGGACCTAGGGGGGCAAGGAAAATTGAAAAAAAATGATGTAGCATAAAAAACGGGTAAACAGCGCCGCAGACGAAATTTTTTTGTGAGACGTAGTGAAGAATGTCGTGATGTGGTAAAATTTATTTGAAAACATACATAATACTTTGCAAAACAATGTGTATGAAAAATGATTTTTTTAAGTAATAAAAAAAAGCGCCGCAGAATTTTTTTTTATGGAACTGATGGATTTTCATACTAATTTTAAAAAAAATTATGATATTATGAAAAAATGTGTGGTAGTAATGTGATTTTTTGTGGAGTTTTATCATTCTGTATGAAAAAATATACATTTTTTTTAATGAATCTGGGTTTATCGAAATAAACCCAAATACATCTTTGCACACTTCACAGAAAGCTTAAAAGCTTGTGTTGTGAAGTGGAGTAAGTCGGGGATTGAACCCACGCCTACTTAATTAACAGTCGAGCGCGTTACCAACCAGGCTACCGACCACCTCAATTATTTATTCCAATATCTAGGGGGTGGCAGGGGGGTAGCTGACCCCGGCGACGCCCATGGTATTAGGTATAGACAGCCAGGTTTATGTAGGTAGTGATGTAAGTTTGACAGTATAATAACAACATGATTGTGTCTATTAGTGTATTGTGTTGTGTATAGGTAAATAATAAAATAATTGCTGGAAACAGGAAGCACTGGGCAGCCTTGAGCGGAGCATTGTGCAACAAACAGTTCTACTTACGCTAACTAACACTACGTTACAGTAAATCTATTATTGTAATAGTACTACACAGGTAGATAATATTATAATCATTGCATTATGTTAAAGGAAGGACTCGGGTCACCTCTAGGGTTGCCAGATGTCCGGTTTTGGACGGGACAGTCCGGTCTTTACGACATCTGTCCGGTCGAAAAGATCCTGGAAAACGGGACAAAGGCCTGTCAGGTTTTTTCGGTCGAATCTCAAGAAGTTTTTTGACTACTGCATGCGTCCTCTAAATGAGCTGAATGTCGGTGTGGATCTAAATGGAGTGAAAGTATGTGCGTTAATGTTTGCAGGTGATTTAGTGTTGATGGCTGATGATGAATACGAGTTACAACGGATAGTATCCTGTGTGTATGAAAGCTGCGATATGAATGGTATGAAAATGAATGTAAATAAAACGAAAGTATTAGTGTTTGAAAGAGAGGAAGTAAGGACAAATTGTATGATAAAAGTTGGTAATGACTGTCTGGAGCAAGTGAATGAGTTTGTATATTTGGGAAGTTTGTTTACTAGAGATGGACGCTGTAATGGAGACATTGAAAGAAGGAAGCCGGCCGGCACTAGGACAAATGATGCGCTCGGTCCGATTGTTATTATCTCCATCATTTTTGGTACTTAGTCCTTGTGAAAACTTGAGTATTCAATTACGTAACATTTTTCATAAAATAAAATCGCCTACGGCGTTAATTAGCACGATTTTGGACTACTTACGTAAGTACATTTTTTTATATTGCCTAATGGGAAAATATCACTCCTCAGAGTTCGTTATTAGAGAAAATTTCGTCTGCGGCGCAAAACGACGTTGAAAAATTTGATATGAAAAAAATATAGGGGGGGGGGAGGAAATTCGATTGTCCGGTTTTATTGTCCAGCACATAAGGCAACCTATGGGCAACCCTAGTCACCTCACAGTTATTTGAGTGTCTAAATTTCGCTGCACGAATACCGGATTTTTGAAGTACGTACAACGTTTAACTATCTACAGGCAAACACATTACGTGTGTAGGTATGTATATGAAATATCCTCGTAAGTAATAAGTATGCCATCAAGTGTCTAACTAAACTAATAACTAATAACATACTCCTATCCATCAATAATCTAACTCATGTAGAATTCTTCTATGGGTACTGAAAATATGCTAAGAATGTGACAAGAGTGGCTCATCAGGATAGGCGCCTACGAACAATTGGAGTATGGTGGCAGTGAGACCACCAACTGAGTGTTCTAGTTCCACATTTAATAGGGAAAAATGTTGGAAATATGTTAAGAGGTGTGAGATTATCTGACTGACTGAGTAGGCACCCAGTACCTACTTACCCAATAGATTCTATTCATAGGAGATATGCACTACATATATACTGCAGTACATATTATATGGGATAGTGATATAACAGATTTAATAATACAAATACACGGGTATATTTCGTATCAATTTAAATAATTGTACTATGTCTGTCTGTCGGTCCATCTGTGCGCAGCGCGCGACGAAAATAAATAGTACCGTGATTATTATGCAAACTAACGGATCGAATCTATGAAATTTTGAAAATGTTCTCTACACTAGCGCTTTACATCGGACGAAAAGTGTTGGTTCAACAATACGTTTGACGTAATGTGAATTCAAACTTTTTGAAATTTCGAATTATTGGTACTTGGTGAATACAGTAACTTATAGGTAGGTACGTACCTACTTGATACAGAATGCATCGAGTTTTTCGAATCATACCTACATACTATATATATAGTAGGTACGTATAGCCAAATGGAATGAAAACAGTTTTGAATAGGTACTATCAGTTGGTTCGTATGATTTTGAAACAATCAAGTACTACATACATACCTACCTACCTATTATATTAATTATTGATAGAGTCATTCAAATTATAATTACTGTAGGTATAATATAGTATAGGTACGTATGTAAAATTAGTATGGAAAGTAGGTAAGACCCTATATTTTTTCACACCAAATAGCGACCAATTCTCCACACCTCTTACCGAAAAGACGGTAATGTTACCTTAGATTATTTTTAGTGTTTATTTTTTTAACGTGCCCAAACCAGAAGACTATCAGACCGATCTTCAATACTGTGCGAAGTGCACAGCACATGGAGTGGATATGTATCAAATACATCCTATATAGTGAATGTGAAGGGACATAACGATTCACGACAACGAATTAGGGGATTCAAAGTAATCCATATACCTACTATATTCCAGTTCGCCAACTGTAAGAAGATGTTGGCTACGAAAAGTTTCGCATGGTCCTATATTCGGCATGTTCCAATAATACAAGACACACAGGGTTACCCATGCTCAGGAACCCCCTTGCTCTTTACGATACATTGTTCCTATTACAATGACATCAGAACATTGTCAGGGCAGCATTATCAACAGCAATAGCAGGGGCATGGGAAAAGACTGAACCTTGTGATTTCCCTGATGTGTTCCTTCGATTAACTTTAAAGACCGTGGTAGAGTGGCAGTATGAGTATGGGAATGACACAGGTAAAGAGGAGTCTTGTGGCTTTCACGGGTGGGTACCAACTAAGAAAGTCGACGATGTGAATCTGGTTCTACGACTTTCTTGACGATATTGGAAAGACGGGGAAAAGACGGAGCCTTGTGATTTTCCTGTGTTCTCTCGAAGAATTTTGAAGGGTGGAGTAGTAATAGTGGTTACACAAAAACATATTAAACCAACCTCCGTGAATTCACGGGTAGGTACCCACTAGTTATTTATAAACTCTGTGGGTCAGATGCATTTCATTATACATTTCACATTCATACACACAATGTTTGTTTACTAAGTCAAGCGATACAGGGTGTTAGTTATCTGTACAATATGTTTCCTAGATGCTAAGTGAATCAGCCTGGTTTCGAGCTGCCTCGCAAACTATGGGCATCTCTAAATAGGATCCGAACTGGCCACGGAGATGTGGGCACCTCCTCCATAAACGGGGCAAGAGGGAACATCCCCAATGCCAGTGCGGGCAGATAGAGACGGTGGATCACGTTGTGGGGCACTGACCCAGCAACGAAGAAGCTCTCAACAAAATCAAAGGCGAAAGACACCTGCTCAGTGCTCAGTGCAATAGCAGAAAGACGTACCAGATGGATCGGCCACATAGTGCATCAAGAGGGTCTCTAATTTGAATTAATTGAAGGAATGAACGAGGGAACAAACTACAGAGGACGACCAAGGAAAGAATACCTGGACGACCTGTGCCAGGATATGGACTTCGACTCATATAAAGAGTTAAAAAGAACCGCACAGGACGGGGATGAGTGGAGAAGGAGACACGGGGTTTTGCTGCAAACCAATCGTAACGATTGAAACTGGAGAAGAAACATTTCTTCACTAGGGCGAGCTTATCGCAGTGCTTTGATATCTGCCAGCTAACTCCAAATCTATGTATCTGTATCAAATTTTTACTTCTGCCCTACCTGTAACCTCTGCTGCCCTACCTTAAATTTAACTCCAGCTACAGCCCTGGTTGCAGTGCTTGGCTAATAAGCCATGCAGTGCCACAGTGCATGCACTAGATAGGAGTGACCTATACAGCAGGCCACTGGCAGAATTCTGAGAATTAGCTGTGAGTGGGTGCAAGCAATTATCCACCAACATAACTATCAATACAAATAAACATAAGGTTCATTTTATCATGTAACATGTTTACTGAGACCACTACACTGGTCCACGTGAATAAAATTACTAAAGAGATTCAAAGCAGATGGTTGTTAGGTACTCTGTACCAGGGGCGTAGCCAGGAATTCATTTCTGGGGGTTCGAAGCACTGGACCAGAGAGAATAGGTATGAACCATGGGCATCACCAGCTTTGAAGCTACAGGGACAATAAAAATTTTGATATTATTGTCAAATATAACAAAAAGTAGCAAATATAGCGGGTGAAATTTTGTCATAAAACATAAAAAGGAAGATAAAAAAGAATCGCTTAAAAATCCAGTATCCTCACTCTAATTAGATTCAAAATGAGTAAAGACATGAAACAACTGTTTTTTAATGGATTTTCACAATAATTATTAAAAATTCATGACATGATGTAAAAACGATGTGGTAATAATGTGATTCATTTCTCCTATGAATAAAACGGTGGGTTGGCTGAGGAATTTCAGGGGGGGGGAGTTGAACCCTACAGACACTGCCATGCTCTGTACATACATAATATAGAGCATTGAATGCAAGTACAGGTGACAATAATACCTAGAACTACACACAATTTTTTATGAGAGAGTATTCGCAATACAAAAATTTTAACATAAATGACCAATTCAATAATGTCGACTTGAGTCACTGCGTCTTACCTTTTACATTTTATCAACCAAATTACAGCATTATATCTAACAAACTACGGGAATAATCTCAAGTTTCAAGGAACGGACGTTCAGAAGAAACATTGGAAATTATATTTTGGAGAAATTTCTAACTGCTAGAGTCACTAAAACATATTTAACTATGTTTTAAGTCTTAAGGTCCTATATGCTGTCGTTCGGCTTCGGCGCCCTGAATCGTTCTCAGCCAATACTGAGAGCATCGTCTTGAAACCGAAGACAGTGATAGATGAAAATATGTACTACGGATTGGCTGTTTTATAATTACAATATTTGAAAATTCTTCGAACATAAAAAAATATTCCAAGAGTAAACATGAAATTTACGGGATCTGAGGATTTTCCGTTCATTTTCTTAGATATAAAAGTATAATTTAGCCAAAACACTGGTGAATATAATCTTAACAAATTGGCTGTCTTAGATTTTTTTAACTCGTTCCCAGGCTCTTCTTAAAAAGGTAACATCCACATTGTCGCTTACGTTAATTCTTATTTCGCGCTAACATTCTCATACAAAATTTGAAAAATTTTAAACGAAATTAGAACGAGTTTTGCTTGGTGCATATAAGCCCTTAAGGTGATATCCTTAGTATTAGCTGAGAAATCTTTCTTTTCTCAATTTACAGTCCTTTTTTCTTTCACTCTCACTGGGAGCTTCTGTTTATTAGAATTCTGTCCCCTAACTTAAATATTATGTCAGGCAAAGCTATCCAGCAAACTGTCAAAGATGATAAAAAAGATGAAGTCATCAGGCACAGCATTTAAGATAAATATTATGGTCTCTACCACGAAATACCAAAGGTACCTATATTAATTGAGTCTCACAATGTATGTGTATGAGTCATGTGACTAGCCAAGGCCTGCAACATTAAATTTGTAGCAAGTCTAACTTATAAAAGAAGCAGGTAAATTGTATTCTCTGTGTAATCACAACAATATCATGTGCTGACTGCTGTGCACTTTTTTCACATTGTGCATTCGTCGTATTGTGAGTGCAGTGTGCACATGACATGTCATACTGTACCTAATGCAATGCTAGGGTAGTCTAATAGATTCTGCCTAATATATTCAACTGTATTGTAGTCAGTAGTGCAATACTCATACACATTACAGTCCACTATATAATGAAGTCATTATCACGATGTGAGCAGACAGTATGTATTAATTATTTTATTATTGGTTTGGTGAGCGAGTAGGTGCCACCACCATCGGATTTCTCCATAAACACTCCTGTGTAAATAAAATACTAGGACAAGTCATCTGTAAGGAGATCGCCGTCACACAAACTCTTGTAATAACACGACGTTCCATTGATAAATACGTTGCAAAATGAGTTTTACCAAAATGCATACGAGTTATTGATTAATTTCACGGATATCCACACCATCAAAATGTGAGAAGAGAGTATTGTAAGTAGGTACGTACCTTCTGATAATTCTAATTCCAACTCTGCTAATTTTTCTTTGACGTCCTCGGGTAACTTTGACAGATCTATACTTATTTCTGCCATTATTCTCAATTCAACTCACAGCCGTCACTAACTATAATAATAATATAAAACTGTCACTGAACATCTAGCCCGAGACGAAAACAAGAAGCCATCTTGATCGCGAACACACTCAACTCGACTCCACACAACTAAAGTAAAGTAAAATAATAATCCACTCCATCAGCTATAGTTGTACCGCGAGAAGTCTGTGCGCGGTGGTGATTACAGGAACTAAAAAGTAAGTAGCAAAAATAAAATGACGTCACATTTTCCATACAAAGTATGAGTGACACTAGCGTTTCTCACAAGCAAACCTATTCTGGTTGCAGTATACTCCATCCATTACTATCTTCACTTCACACCTTGCCATAGAAAACTTCAAAGTGCACGCGTGCCATCGAGGTATATAAAATATTCATAGAGGTATGCGTACCACATACAATAATGTTTCATAGTGTCGCCTTTACGGAGGCTTCAGTGATGAGCAAAATAATTCACCACATCTGACCTCAAGGACCTAACCTAAACTTTCCATAAAATAACATATCTTCGTAGGTTCTCACGGTCTTTACTAATATCAATAGTGTATTAATTAGTCCTGAAGATGGCTCAAGCTAAGCTCAAGCAAGAAAGCCGAAAGCTCGACACCATCGTCAATAAAAAAGATAGAGAAGATATTCCGTGAATACATATATTTTTTTAATAATTGACCATCTTTTGCCATTTTTTTTTAATAATTAACCATCTTTGCTGATCTTAAGCCAGGATCCATATGATTACTGCAATCAAGTAGGTAGGTAAACAAGGATATTCGTATCATGTATGGTGAATAGTGCCAAAAAATTGATTAAATCGGGCAATTTTATCGCTGAACGGCACCCAAAATAGTCGATTATTATTAAAACCGTTGAGGCACATCGGAGGCCTTTTTTACAAACCCTGTTGACCTATGTACATAATTAGCATACCTCAATAAACACCTTTCGTGTCATAAAAATACGGTTGAGTCACAATTAAAATCTAATATCTTCAACAAATTTTCCATTGCAAAAAAAAACAGGACACGACCATAGGAAAAGGTTTTTCCGAAAACCTGTGATAGGTATTTACTATAATTTTACGAAATTTGTAAAGGTATAATACACACGATCTTTCCTTCTGCGTGTAAAATCTCCTGGGTGGTGATAATTGATTAAAGATAAAACAATGCCCATCCAAAAAGCAATAGTTTTGGACATAAGGCCTTTTTATAATCAAGGAATATGCGATTTATCATTTAGATTTTTTGACTAGAACAGATATGCTCAAAGTTCGGTAGCCCTCGGGATCAAAAGGATTCGACTATAAATTTTAAAAATTACTTTAAAAATTACATTACCTCATATTCTGATCCTTTTTCTGAAAGACTGCTCAACTCCTTTCCCGACAATGGCGGATTTTTTTTGTATTGATAATATTATGCATAAAATCTAGGGAATGACCATAAAAGTTTTTTTTAATGATGCGAAATTAACCCCAAAAAGTTAAAAAGACACTATTTTTAACATTTTATTATGCGATTTTGAACCTTAACGCCGTGGGATATGACTGTGGCCTCATAGTTGGGTACCTAGTCCTGAACTGGTGTCAAATAATAACAGTTGATGATTTTCCCATTTATATTTTTATATTAATTCAGGTACAAAACTTTCTATACATAAATAATAACATTAATAATATGTCCTACAGATGTAAATAAATTATTAATTCTTCAGACTGTTGAAAGCAACATACAACATTGTGTTCTATTGAGTGTCCCTCAAATGTCAAACACAATCCACTTGTCCTATACGCCACTCCTTATGCTATATTATCTACTATACTAACATTAACATTGCTACAAGTTCTCACTGTTTGTTGAATTCATACATGATTTTCTTATCTCACATTTCATCACACAATAAATAATATAGATAAATTGATTGGATATTTATTTTGTAAAACTCCATTATTAATTTAATGTTAACACTATATAGTACGTGTCTAAGTTCTACTTACATATTTATGTTTTGGTTTAACATATTTTGATTTAACATGGAAGAGAGTGTAAATTAATTGAATGTTGGAGATGAAGTAATGATTTGGGGTGAATAAAGAGTGTTGTGTTGGTATAGTTGTAGTGATAAGTTTTTGAGAATGGCCCAACAAGCCGAAACATGTTAAACTAAAACATAAATATCTAAGTAGAACTTAGACACATTATATAGTGTTAACATTAAATAAAAAATAAATATAGAGTTGCAAGCTATACTGAGTGCCTATCTACGAGTATACTGCATCTATTACAGCAAAAGGCAGACGAGTCGTGTACAATCACAAAATAAATAATACCTACATGATCTGTTCGAAAATTAAGGAGACTGGCCGCTATGCGGCTCTCCGATTATCAGCAGCGCAATCCTTAGTTATGGGATTGGTACTGGGGAGTCTAAACTATGCAATCGACTAGGCAGTCATGTCTGACCTCTGACGCAGTTAGGGTCACGCAAGACTGGGTGCCCTTGAACACAAGTTTTCTCTTTCTTGGAGATCGCTCCATGTCTTCAACGATCCATTCTTGAACTGACTGAGCTGCCGGAAACCTAAGCCATGGACAAGGCATCTTCTTTGTGAGCCTCCTCAGCCAAGGCAAGCATCTTGATATTATCTCGGAAGTACATTTTTAAAAAAATAATGGCTAACGTTCCTCCTTTAATGACTATTTCCGTCGTGTCACAAACTCAAAAACAGCTTTTGTGCCACACGTGATCCTAACTGTGTCAGAGGTTTGACACGGCTTTCGTTGTGTTGCATAGCTGACTCCCCAGTTGGCAATTGAAGAGCTGCTAGGCGACCAGTCTCATTACTTTCCGGACTTCAGGGTATGTTAAATAAAGTATATCGACAGCACCTTAAAGTTATTGCAAATGAATGTTGTAATAAATGCTATTCGGATTACTTCCAGCTACATCCTGTGTATTACCAGCCGTGTTAAATCTCACCTGCAGTTTTGTTGATACTAAAATAATTCTATACTGAAATTAATAGGCGACTCTTTGTAATGCAGCACCTTGTAATAGGTTTGAGTAACATCTCCAGGTACGATATAATATACCTACCATACCACTACAACTAATATTGCCCCTGAAACAAAGATAAAAGTGAGATTAGACAACCCGGTAGGGACATGCAGACAGGACGCAATGCCTTATAACTACAGATGTACGAATATTTAGTTATTATTCGGTTTTCAGCCTCGTTTCGGAGTATTCGGTATTTGGCAGAATAGTAGCCAGTATTCAGCCAAAAACTGAGTACCCAAAACAGGAGAAAGAAATTATGAAAATATATACAACAAATTAAGTCTGTAACATGTCTAGGTAAATTCATACTTGTTACGATTTTGTAAATATAAGGCATATGTATAAGAATTATATTCGAGTAAGTATGACAAAAAATTGTTATTTTATTACCCATATAAATGACAGTTTCTAATAGTCAAATATTGGATGTTTCAGGTGATTATTTCAGCAGGTTAATCAGAGAGCAGGATATGTGATATGATTCGTTGCAAATCTACAAATAACATTAATAAGTACCAACAGATAAAACGCAGCAAGCTGTATTTAAAATATTTTCATACAACTGCTAATGAAAAAATGCCTACTACATTAATTGAGTCGTACACTGCCTTGCTAAGTAAAAACACAGTAGGTAGTTACAAAAGAAAATATCAAAGTATAAGGTAACATAAAGTGAGAAAGCTTTGTAGATTTTTATGGTCCTTGTGAATCTCTTCTCCATTCTTCTCGGGTGTACCGTGTGTAGATTGTCCATGTTGTTGAGCTTTCGGCCTACTTGCTGAGGCCATCTTCAGGACTAATGTTACATTATAAAGTTCGACAACATTGACAATCTACACACGGTGCACCCGAGAAGAATGGAGACGAGATAAAGTAAGAAATTTAAAACATATCTCATAAGAAAAAACAGTATTTCTAATGTTTTGCATAGAAAAATGCCCATACTGCGTCCACTTATTTCTTTAATTTGTGAATAATGCATACAAATGGGTACATTGAAACTTGGATTCTGAGATGTAGTTTGGTAATTACTTAGCAGGGCAGTATAGTAAATAAAAACACCAATCTGATTGATTTAAAAGTAAATTGAAATAAACCGTTATTCCTGACTTTCACATACTGCTGTATTTTTGACATGATCCTATACGACTCATATTATTGATCAGATTGTAAGGCATAGGGATGTGGAACATTCGGTATTAGTAGGTGGAGTACAGTAGTCTCACTAATCCAGCGCACTATTAAAAACCAGAAGATGTTGGATTATTGGAAAGTTTAAATTACTGAATTGTACAGAGTAATTCAAGGTAAATAAAATAAAGTGTCACACATGTGTTGGAATAGGCAGATATGTGTTTATTAACTGCATAATTCAATATGACAGTTCATCTATTTATTTATTTATTGTATCCTAACACTTACAAAGCACACATCGCTCATGTTTGCCTCCCCCACTAGGAATATCCTGTGTGGGGAGAAGCAAACTCACATTATTAAAAAAAAAAATACATTTCAAATAACACCGCTGCATAACAATTAACAGATAAAGACAACAACACAACAATCATCTTAACAAATCTATCAAAAGGTATGTAGACATTAATTGAGCATAGGGAGCAGCAGAGGTGGAGTAGGGTGCAGGATTACCGAACACCCAAAATAGGAGAAAGAAATGATGAAAATATACAGTAAATAAAGGCTGTGTAACATGTCTAGGTAAATTCATATTTGTTACATAATAGATTTTGTAAATGTACTGTGGATGTATAAGAATTATATTCGTGTAAGTATTAACAAAAAATTGTTATCTTATTACCCATATAAATGACAGTTTTTAACGGTCAAATATTGGAAGTTTTTGGGATATATTCCAGCTGGACGTGTCGATATACTGAAGTGCCAGATTAGCAAGAATTCTGCATTTTCAAATAAAAGCGCTACGAGGATTCAGGATTAAAATAAAACAGAAGGTGTAGAATAGTGGGTAATATTTATTAAGTGAAATTACAAATAAAATTATATTTTATAACAAGTTTACTGTGGAGCTGAACAAAGAGAAATGCAATTATTCATCAACTAAACGTTATTACACAACAAAAATAGTATGCATTAATTAACACAGACGCTAATTCCATTGCACCTAAGGTCCTATATGCTGTCATACGGCTTCGGAACCCTGAATTGTTATCAGCCAATACTGAGAGAATTGTCTTGAAACTGAAGTCAGTGATAGATGAAAGTATGGACTACAGATTGGCTGTTTTAATATTACAATATTTGGAAATTCTTTGAATAAAAGATAATACGGAAAGTACCCCTGAAATTTACGGGATCTAAGGATTTTCTGTTGTTATTTCAGATATAAAAGTATAATTTAGCCAAAATACTGGTAATTATAATCTTAACAAATTGACTGTTTTAGATTTTTAAATTTCTATTTTAATATACTTTAAACTATGTAGCACAATATGTGCTGAAACATTTAGCATATAATTCGTTGCTTTGTCTTTTAGGAATGATTTACTGTAAATAATAAGACACATTATTAACATTCTGTATTGAAATACATAATATATCTTATAGTAATAATGTTTTCATTGATGAATAAAGGATCATGGATACAAAATATGTTTAACCTAAACACACTCAAGATAATTCAAAAGAATTCATATAAAATTCTTCTAAAGAGAAGTTTAAGTGTTGGATGACAGAAATGAATTTAATTTAAGTGGAGAAGGCAGGTACAATTTGAATACAAAAACAATTTTAATGACGGGAGAATTTTTGTCATATCTTGAGGAGAGTGCAATACAACATTAAGGTCCGGTTGCTCGAAATATGATAGTAACAGTAGATTACCACTGCCGTAACTGATCAGTAAACGTTGTTTCAAAATACCGATGACACTAGGTTTTTTTTGGCGTTTCACTTTTTGTTCCGAGTTAGCAATATTAGGTAACAGAGAATGCGCCAGTACACTACATTACTATGCGTTTACTGGACCTGGAGACAGCGGTAGGAAATCTTACGATAGCATATTACTTTTGTTTTAGAGCAATGATTTCTGTCTCTTTACCGTTACCAGCGGACGATACTATTTGTCGAGCAACCGGGCCTTAGTAATAAGTTCGTTGCAATTCATATAAAGTTATACAAACAATTATCACATATAAACATCGCTGCAGCGCAAGCAAACATAAGACAACATGATCTAAATATGGTGGAATTTGTATAAGAATGTGCCGAGAATTCAAATAATGTGGGGCACTTTGTTAGAAGATATTTTTATTAACAGTAATTTTTTAAACTAAGTATCGAAATAAAATAAAACTTTTTTATAAAAAATTCACAAAATAACGACGTTTATTTCAATTCTCGGCGCATTCTCATACGAATTCCACTTTACTAGTATATAATAATACAGTAAATATTAAATTAGATTTACCTATGAATTCCTCAATTACTTCTCTCTTGTTTTGTAAGGGAGTCGCCCATTTTTTTCCTGTAATAAACAAACCCAAGTTAAAGAACTTTGAAATCTCAGACAGGACGAAAATAAAAAGATTTTGTCTAAATATGAAATGTGTATTTAATAAGGTGATCTCTCTGTTAACAACATCCTCAATAAACCTTACAACTAATACACAGAATGATTCAATACAATAAGGTTGAATTTATACAAGTCAGGTGTACGACGTACGTATTATGTAGGCAGTGCCGGATCAGACCTTCTATTACAATTATGGCTCCTCCGGCACTGTATGTAGTGGCAGACGCAACGATTTGAATCATTTTGCGGGACATTGTCAAATTTTCTGTACCTCTGACGTGCACTAACTTTGAATTAATTTTTATTTTTTCGTGGAAATAGTCGCACATTTTTGAAATATGTTCTATTTCTTACACATAAAAATTACAATTTCATAATTTATCTTTAAAAAATCACAATTTTATTTTTTTTTAAATGTCTCATATTTTCGTCATAGTAAAATGGCTATACAAACATACATACACAAATATATACAAAAAATCGTTACAAAACGGACATTTGTATGGAAAAGGCATGGGACAGTAATTTTTCTATGAAATAAAAATGACAGCTTTTTAAAAATTCTTTTAAAATTGTGATATTTTTTAGACAAAATGATGAAATTGTATAAGTAATAAAACATATTTCAAAAATGCGTGACTATTTCCATGAAAAAGGGTTGATCTAATCATAAACAATTAATTCAAAGTCAGTGCACATCCTTTTTTGTCAAAAGGTACAGAAAATTAGACAATGTCCGATGCGGTACAGTTTATAAATTCAACCTTTCAATAATAATAAACCTAAAACGAGAAGCTACCAACGTATGGGAAGAATGCAATAAGAACATAAAAATAAAACTACTTAACATAAGGGGGCCTACCTAGAGTAAATGATAATACTACAACATATGTAGTCATATACTTAGTAGGTATTACATACATGGGACTAAAAGAGGTTTATTACAATAACAACTTATTTATTTATTTATGTATTATTATTGGAATAAAAATGTGTAAAAGTACAAAATATATAATATTCATATTTATATACGTAGATAATATGATACAATATAGAGAATGTATGCAGCCGAGTCTGAAATTATTATAATGTACGTATGTATTACTCGCTACGTACCATGTATTACAATTTGTAAAAGACAACATGAAAACTGAACGACGTTCAAAACAAAAAGAAAGTCCTGACCCTCCAAGGTATGGAGAGACCTTATCATTTATGAGAAACTATCTAATCGTGAAAGGCAAAACAAATTAGTATAATAATCATACATCGGGAAAACGAATGCCGTTTTACTGCTGAGGTGCAATAAAACTTTACTAATCCTCTAATTCCATAAACCGCTCGTGACCAAAAGTATTATTTTTCTACGAATTTAAATTACGGGGGTTTCCATCTTTACCTGAATTCTGTACAACCATCAATATCTATAGGGAATAAAACAATAAGTTCCACGTAACTTGTATCTGGTGCATTATGCAGGTAGTATTGACAAGTAAATAAACTGTATAATATTTTTGTTCACTCTACGTCCCTGCACATCCCTTAGTCCCAGAGGTACGTAGGGCATTGAATCTCCCGATGTATATTCCTAACCAATCTGTGCCCCAATCACTTACAACATGAATGGAATGTAGTATTATGTACTAAGTAAGAAGGTACCTAACACTGTAGGGATGGGATGCTGGCACACAATATATACATCAAATAGTAACAAATATTTCCTGTAAGTTTAACATGATTGTTCACAGTATACAAAGACATGATAAGAAATGAGTGTATAAGAAAACATTGTAGTAAGTAGTATAAGGAACTCAAATGGCAGTGTAATTACATTATGTAAACGTTAGATGGAAAGACTTTTGCTGGATTTCACCGACTTCTTAGGTGAGAAATAGCGGAGATAGGAGCCACCTATACAAATCTTGTTTGAATAATAATGATAAGTGGCTCCTATTTCCGCTATTCCTCACCTAAGAGGTTGGTGATGTCACATTTAGTTAACAACTCTTTCATAAAACTGCTTCTTTCAGAAGACCCGGCTTAATGGGATCACTATAAAACAGTGTAGTCAAATTGAAACACAGATCACTCACTTCCCTAAACTCATATTTATAATGAACAATCAACTTGTGTTTATACAACAACTACCACATCAAAACAATATTAATTCAAGTGCATGTAACTTTGTGATAGGCCACTGTATTGTGGGTTATACAGTAAAACCTGTCTAAAACGGAACCTGTACAAAGCGGAAACCTGCCATTCCGGAAAAAAATCTTCGGAACGGTCACTTTTTCCATACAAAATGACCTGTATAAAGCGGAAACCTGTATAACGCGGAAACGGAACGTATTTTACAGAACAAAATTATCAATTTGTATGGAAAATAACCTGTCTAAAGCGGAAGAAAAATTTAAAAAATATTATATACACAAACCAAGTTAATGTATTGTAACTGTACCTACTAACGGCGTTATCTACGAATGTAATGGTTAATAGTAATGAAACAAAAGAGGACCTGGTTCCAGGTAAATTGTGTATTTCGGAATCCACTATAAACTTCCTAGGTACTACTGATATGCAGCCGCATTGTTCTATTGTTTAAAAAAAACCCAACTGTAATCATTGATTACTAATCAAGTCTGTCCTAACATAATTCCAAGAATGTATGTACATGTAGGTATGAATATACGCACTTTCACTGGTTACACGCCCTGTCACATGGGGTAGGTGGGTAGGTACCTACCATTTTATGCGTTGTTATTGGTTATCTACCGTTATCTTGAAGGATGGGGGTGGGGTGGAGGATTGACCTGTTCGTGAGTACATTGCAATTACGATCAATTCAAACCCGGTGACTTTTGAGTGCATTTATTTCGCGACGATTTTAGAAGTTTAGAATTTTTACATTTATTGCGCGCTATGTCGGGAAAAAAACACAAGTGAGAAGTGATTGAATTAAATACGTACTTACTTAATAATTTAACGGTTTTTCTCTGAATACATACATAATAAAATTAATATTGAATGGGTTTTAATTTAATAGATAATTAATACATATGATCCACAATAAGAGTGTAAAATGTGTGACAAGTGCAATACACGTAACAAATACGTAATATGTAGTTAGGTACACGCATTCACTATTAATATTGCTGAAAATCGCCTAAGAACACGCGATTTAAACGCCGCATCCTGTATTATGAGTATGGAACCACCGCCTGTATAGGTAAGTGCTTGAAAAATTTTCAACCTGTATAAACAGGAAACCTGCCAAAACGGAAAAAATATTAGGGAACCGAGCGATTCCGGTTTAGACAGTTTTTACTGTATAATAATATGTTAGGAAACTATCATCTGAATATGTGGTCTTAGAGTACAATGTATTATCTTAGTATGTATGTCACCGGAAATGTATGAAATCCGTATACAATTCCTAGAAAATGTACACAATGCCCAAAAATTGGCAGGAAATGTGTGAAATAAATTCCATTCATGTAATATATTACACATGCTTCGCTAATAATTATGTACATTTTTTAAACAGAAATCTGGAACATATCTCCTCCAGATTAAGTGCAAAAATAAATGGGTTCTTCAGTTTCATTACATTCTTATTATTGGGTTTATCATTGTGCCAGCTTACCCGAAGAAAATAATAGGTTTTTGAGTATTAAAACATATATTTCCTAAGAAACATATGAGGAACTATGAAAGTTACCCCGATTGACCTAAAAGCGTGAGAGGCCCGACTTCAGTGGTATGGACACGTGCAGAGAAGGGACGAGGATTCCACTCTGAAGAAAGCAACAAACTGGTCTGTGGAAGGACAAAGAAAGAGAGGACGGCCAAAGAAGTCCATTGAAGAGACCATCAGAGGGGACATGGAACACCTGGAGCTTACTCCAGAAGACTGCCTTGATTGGAACAGATGGAGAGAGGATCCGAACCGCCGACATCAAATAAATGGGATATGGTGCAGAGAAGAGAGATTTCCTAAGAAACATATGACAAATTATTTCACACGTTTCCTAAATCGACCCGACATTGTGTACGTTTCCTAGGATTGGTGTACGATTCCTAAATATCATACACTTCCGGCACCATGTAGTATATTATTACTTTATCTTACATAACATAGAACTATTACCTCTTTAAGCCTGATGAGCACCACTAGGCAGTCAGTAGTATAATGTGAAACTACATACATACGTATTGTACTAACCTAACCTAACTAAACTACTACCTATATTAATATCTCTCACTATACTTGCTTACTTCACTACAATACCTACACATATGTGTGTGTGTGTGTACACTCCATACAATACACACAAGTACTAATACAATCACAAGTTAGTGACACACATAGAATGTATTATTACAACAGATCAGACTAGGTCAAATTTTCGGTACCTCTGACAAAATTGTCATTTGTAAGGGAATGAAATGGGACAGCCATTTTACTATGAAATAAAAATGACAGCTTTTTAAAAATTCTTTTAAAATTGTGACAAAATTATGAAATTGTACTACTATTTATAAGAAAGAAATAGAACATATTATTTCAAAAATGTTTGACTATTTCCATAAAAAAATGATAATTTAAAGCCAGTGCACGTCAGAGGTACAGAAAATTTGACAATGTCCGAAATAAAACATCCATGACACTAAAACTAAACAAGAATCTTGATGTCCACATACGTAGGTTACAATACTGACGGATGGATGGTGGGTAAAATAATTGAATCTGCAGTCTCTATAATGTTACGCAGACAAACACAATAAACAAGGTCTCCAAATACAGTTCGTCAAGAAAGACGCGATCTAGGATTAATTTGGAACCACTGTTGGCTGACGACAATGGTAATACTAAGTATTTTTATTGAAATTCTCCAAGTGTTACCCTTACGGTTGCCAAAAAGGTACAATGCGGAGTCTTAGTCGAAAAACAATCTCTTTCTTGAGAGACTGCATTACAGTAGGTACTGTGTTAGTATAAATAATGCAATTAATTGACGTAATTACGTACCCACCCAATCTGGATATAGTTTGAAACGTGACTGGATAAAAACCCATAAGAATATTACTCAAAATGAATAAATCCCAGAGAAGACAAAAGCCCCTTAGAAATAGTGAGCTCAAGGGACAAAAGCTTAAATCTAATTGGATTTTTGAAACTAAAATTAATTGCATCTAGTATTAGTATATGATTTCCTTCAGTGTGTTAGAAACTAGCACAGATTAGAAAAAAAAAACAACTGAATAAGCGGATCTAAAATGGGATAGACAATAAAATAGTCAACATTTTATAAATAATTCATCTACTGGAGTCCAACTAGAAAGTTTGGGCTATCCGTTGAGGATATTTCTGAAGTGGAATTTGGTCTTTTTCGGGATTCATTCATGTTGAGCAATATTCTTATTCTCCGGGAACCGAGTTATCATATGTAGTATGTAGTAATAATATATATGTATTACGATACCTAACCTAACTTAACTAACTAACTATGTAGTATATGATATTGTTTTGCTTATCTCTCTACACCTATGTCTCTTATATTAATTAATCGTAGAATATATTACTAACCTATTTACTCAATGACAATAGAATGTTACAACATATCACAATTACCATTAAAATTACATAATACATGTATTGAACGTACTCCAAACCATTGGCTAGATGCACAACGCACTGAACAATAATTCTGCACAAAAAAATGTAGGTATAAAATGTCGGCAGGTCTATTTACATCAAGATGTGTATTTCGGTCGTTGCCAAATTTTTTGCACTTCTTGACAAAAAGGGGCTGTGATGAAACCTTTTTTTCGTGGAAATAGTCACACATTTATGAAATAGTATGTTGCATTTCTTACACATAAAAAGTACAATCTCATAATTTATGTTTAAAAACGACAATTTTAAAAGAATTTTTAAAAAGCTATCATTTTTATTTTATAGTGAAATGATTGTATGCGAATTTCGTTACAAAACTGACATTTGTATGGGAAAGACATGGGACAGTCAGAGACAGGCAAAGATAAATTATGAAATTGTACTTTTTATGTCTAAGAAATAGAACATATTTTAAAAAAATGTGCAACTATTTCCATGAAAAAAGGTTTATTTAATCATAAACAACTACTAATTCAAAGTCAGTGCACGTCAGAGGTACAAAAAATTTGGCAATGACCGTTTAATTAATGCTACATTCTGCATCCAGCCAATGACGTTATACATACACAATATATTGTACAGGCATCATATATTATTATGTTTGATGGCACCAGATTTATATTATACACAGTAATAATATGTAGGTACCACCTACTGAACTCTATCCGAGGTTTAACATAGCGAAATACGTAGATACCTACTACAATATGCAGATAAGACATTACCTGGTGACGTGAAAAAGAAAATAAAAGTGATACCACTACGACAAACTCGCAATGTATCATTTCTGGAATTTAATTTATCAGGTAAAGTCTCTTATCTACAAACAATACTGTCGTGAAGCTCTTAAACTAAATGCGTAGTGCCAAATTTCACCACCAGGTTTCAGACTTGATACGGCGCTACAATCGTTAGGTCACCTACAAACTAGACCGCGTCTGTATTACATAATCACCATTAGACCTTGTATCATTGCAATGTGACAATAAAAATAACTGTAAAGTAGGTAATACAACATGCGAAGGTTGTAATTTGTAGTTCCTACTGCTGCAAATGGAAATTAATAAATTCCCTGATACAATACATATTATGAAACAATCTGTCTTTTACATTCCCAAAAAACCTTCGTTGTGGAATGGCTACGATATTAAACAGTACCTACTCAACACACAGTGAAACCTCAAACATACACCACTCACATTCCATCCACTGGCCAAACAATATGTATTTGTATATTTATTTCATGATTTTTACTCAATTAATTCACAATTTACTAAAAAACTTTGTTAATTTCTAATTTTTGTTATCATCCCAGTATTTACTGGTTATTCACACCATTTACTGATTATACCATTATTCACAGAATTTACTGATTATCCCTTATCCCGATTATTTACTAGTTCTCCCATTATTTACAGAATTTACTGATATTCACCAAATTTACTGATGATCCCATTATTTACTAATTATTCACAGAATTTACTGATTATTCACAGAATTTACTGATTATTCACAGAATTTACTGATTATCCCCTATCCCGATTATTTACTAGTTATCCCATTATTTACAGAATTTACTGATTCTCCCATTATATACAGAATTTACTGATTCTCCCATTATATACAGAATTTACTGATTTTTCCATTATTTACTGACTATTAACAATATTTACTGATTTTCCCATTATTTACAATTTTTTTACAGCGGAGGTTTTACATTGGAGGTTTCACTGTTTGTATGAATAGTAAAGTCTAGAAATGTACAAATATAATAATATGTATGTAAATCTATAAGTATATAAAACATTATAGCGTAACAAGGGGCCATGCCTGGTCCATACTAAATGAAAGAAATAAAATCTATTAATACGCGATTTTCTCGGGTTAAGTCAATCAGTTAGTAAAATTATTTCATTTGAATAATGAACCAGATATACCACCCAAACAAAGTATGTAACTCAAGTTATAAAACGTCTAATTTATTGTCAGTTACAAGTTACTACAATGATTAAAGTATGAAATCTGAATGGTGTGTGATAGAGTGATGTACCCCATACACGCACACAACTGTTACATTGAAGAAATTGTCATAATATGAAGAGAAATAGTAGTATTTTAAAGTCCATGCATCTCGTGTTGAACAAATCTCAAATAGGAATGCTGTAAATTAGGTACCACGACCCTCGTACAAAAATATATTGTAAGAAATACAGAGCGAAAGAAATATTCTAAAATAGAAATTGAAAACTGGCTTGATGAAAGTACCGAACTTGCATACATATAACCAAACACTTCCCTCGCACTTCGCAGTAAGCTAAAAGGTTGCATCAACTCTGCATTTCTTACTAAATATTTTATGATTGACTGTATTTTGTTATGGAGAGGTACACATACACTACCAGTACATGAATTTACATAAAAAGGTATAATACTTAAAGATGTGGTGTGTGTATTATATTGTTGTGTGTGTGTGTGTGTGTGTGTGTGTGTGTGCGCGAGTAGGTAGGTACCTAGGTATTACAGTATAAGTATGAGAGACTTGTACATTCAATGTTTTATATAAATATAGACGATGGCTCCACAAATGATGAGCCCAAATGTGAATGCCATTGGCTTGTACAGAGACCTCTTGATGGAGTGCCACTGCTCCGCCTTCTGCTGCTTGCGCTTGATCTGCTGCAAGCGCTCGCGCAGCGCCGCCTGCTTCACGCTCCTCTTCCTCAAGCCGTCTGAACTCTTGTCCACTGGTAGCTCTGTCTCCTCATCCGAATTCCTAATCAAACAAAACATCAACATATTAATATTCTTCTGCTTTTTAACCACACAGAACATATATACCATAGAGTTATAAGCCGTGACTTGACAAAAACTCAAGAATATCCTTCAATATGAGTAAATCCTAAAAAAGACAAAAGCCCTTTGAAAATATGTCGGAGAGAAACAAAATTAATCATAAATCTATTAGTATACGATTTCTTTCAGAAACTACCATAGATTGGAAAATAAACAAATAAATAAGCGGACCTAAAATGGGACAGACAATAAAATAGCCAACATTTTGTAAATAATTCATCTACTGGAATCCAACTAGAAAGTTTGGGCTTTTATACATTGAGGATATTTATGAAGGGATTTAGTCTTTTTTGGGATTTATTCATGTTGAACAATATTCTAATGGGTTTTTATCTGGGAACTGTTTATAGAATAAGATACTCACACTACACTGATGTCACTCTCTGAGTCAGACGTTGGTATCTGTGGCAAGTCCTTGGTGGGTGGCAGTGGCAGTTCTTTAGTGACTTCCACATTACTGTAGCCATTGGTGAGGGGCTCTGTCTTATTGCTGGACTTGTAGTCAAAGTCTGACACCAGGTCCCCGGCAGACTCGCTGGCAGGAATGACTGGCAGGGGGCCCGTGGGGGTCGTCTTGCGTAAGCTCTCCCCCCTCTTGGGAGGGGGTGGTGGGGGGCCATCCTCATCCACGGGGGTCTCCTGGTCCTCGCAACTGGGTGTCTGGAAACAGCAAACAATGTATAAGTTATAGAATGCCAATGCAATATGGCTGTGTATGTGTTTGTGTGTTTGGGCTCACCTCGTGGTCTGGGTCTAGTCGCTTGATTCCCTCGATGATTGCTTGATAGGAGAACCTCAGCTGGTCTGGTGTTTGTATGAGGCCCATACGATCTCTCCTCATCTCCAGAAGGATCTCTTGTATATTCACACTGTCCGCCCCATCTTTCTCTATCTGAAGTCAAATACAAGGCACAAGTACAATAGAGATAAGTTGGACACCTTGAGAGAATGAATGACACGATAAGTAAGATGATATTAAGAAGATATGTGCAGAAGTACAGTGATCTAAGACCGACCTGGATCCACCATGTCAACCACATCCTTAAAGATCACACTTTGATTAGAAAGAATAGTCCTCTGCCTATTAGAAAAGCAGTACCTACCCATCAACTTACCAATATTAAACAGGAATCCACAAGACAGAACGTTCCCGACCTTCCGATGCCGGCACTGCAATGCACAACTGCAGGTCCGACTGAAGGCTCTAAACAGCCCGACGCTCTGACTTTGTATAGGAACTCTAGGAAGTGATGTGGGGAACTCGGGACTCCAAAGTCAGGCCACGTGGTGTAGTGGAAATGCAGGATTTCTCTTGATGTATCACTAGTGACATCTGTCAATCTGAAATGCAATCACTGGTAGTTGTGTGTGTCCTATATTATATTGATGACTTTGTAATTAATGTTTCTGTGCAGAAATAAGTCTCGTAAACGTTAAAACATAATTTTACTGGAGGGTTTTACTAGGATCTTAGTATTGCAATAGTTTGTACTAAAAATGTGTTACAGGTTACACTAGTGGCGGGAGATTAAGAGCCTCTTTTGTAGTGTAAGACAGCGTAATTACACGCAAGTCCGTACACGGAGTTATAGAAGTGTTAGTGATTGCACAATGAACAAGAATGCACACAGATGCGTTCATTGTTCAAGGCAGGTATATCCGTTCTTTCACGAACACTACAAAAAAGGGTCTTAAACTCACGCGACTTCTATACTCACTTAAAGACTCTTGTGGAAAAGTAAGAATGATCCTCGCTAGACAATTGTTCTACTTTAAGTCCGACATCCGTGAAGTCCATGACATACTGTGGGCCAACATCGCAGGGCCAATACCAATGGCACTTGACATGATCCTTCTCTATTAACTTATTGAGCATCAGAATGGCCCTGCAGTTCTGCTCCCAAATCATCAGCCAGAAGTGTCCCGCTGTGGTGTGGAGAGGCCCCTGTGTCAGGATATACCTTCTATTGGCTCGCTCCATCTGGAATCATTACACAAGTGAGGGTTCATCATAATCCCTTCGTATATATCACAAGTTGTTAAATATCCACAACACCAATCCCTAAATTCTTGAGGTGAATCACTATGTATAGCAACTTTGATAGTTGATTTCATACACTCTGAAGGCCCGGTTGCTTGACAAATAGTATCGTCAAATCGTTGCTCCAAAACAAAAGTAATAATTATGCTATGGTGAGATTTCTTACTATCCGTTTACCGCCGCTCCCAGGTCCAGTAAACGCATAGTAATGACGTGCACTGGTGCACTATACTGCTAGATGCATTCTCTGTTACCTAATATTGCTATCTCGTTTGCGCACGTAACAAAAAGCGAAACGAGAAACAAAACATCAGTGCGTGTTAATATAGTTAGCTATTTTTTACCAGGAGTCATTGATGATTGAAGTAACGCATTTATTACATGTTTACTGATCAGTAACGGCAATGGTAATCTATTGTGTTTCAGGCAACCGGCCCTTAGAGAGTTGTGTGACACATCTCCACATGATATAATAGATTACAACTGCCACACACCTTGACAATATTGGCATTGATATAATCCTGTGTCCCCCTCTGCAGCACCACTCGGCTGTGGTCAAATGGACTGACATCCATGTAGCGGTTGAGGGAAGTGTTCTTGGGCTTCTTGGCCTCATCGTATGTGTACTCGTACTTCTCACAGCTCTGGCGGATTTTCTGTAACATCAAGTATGTGTAGGTAGTATTAAGGGCCTAAATGCACTGAGCAAAATTCGTTCTATTTTCACTTCAACTTTTTCAAATTTTGTATGAAAATGTTAGCGCGAAATAAGAATAACGTAAGCGACAATGTAAATTTTACCTTTTCAAAAAGAGCCCCTGGGAACAAATAAAAAAATCTAAAACAGCCAACTTGTTAAGATTACAATTACCAGTATTTTGGCTAAATTATAGGTACTTTTATATCTGAAAAAATCCTCAGATCCCGAAAATTTCAGGGGTACTTTCGGAATATTTTTAATTCAAGGTATTTCCAATTATTGAAATTCTAAAACAGCCAATCTGTAGTCCACACTTTCATCTATCACTGTCTTCAGTTTCAAGACGATTCTCTAAGTATTTGCTGAGAACAATTCAGGGTGCCGAAGCCAAATGATAGCATATAGGACATTAAGTCTTCAGTATCGAACTTAGTTCCAGAATCAAAAACCTTCCGATATTACATGTCTTATTCCTAATTCTATGCCATGTAGGTAAGTACATAATATATTATCATCGTTATGTAAACAGTATTGTACATACACGCCTCATAAGCAGTAATCAATTTCAACCAGTCATTCAAAATTACATAACAATGCTATGAGTCACCATTGCTATAGAAATAAAATTCCTGCTATCCGTGTGAACTCACACGTCACCACATATTCACAATAGGAAATTTCCAGAATTATAGAATGTTGATGACGGGGCGTATTAAAATGTTTACGGTGGCATTCCTAAAATTATACCAAATGCTTCAGCATACATTGTTCTATCGATAATTGCAAGGTTTTTTACCACCGGCACATAATGGAAGTCCATTTTTTAGGTAAAAATTAAGACTTTTAAGGCAACAATTCATAGGTAATTAATGTATACGGAATTCGACAATGGAGCCATCGCTCCTCGTGGTGTAGTGGATAAGATCCCTACTATGCGAGACGAAGGTCTAGGTTTGAATCCCAGCCGGGGTGAACTGAGATGGGGAATGTTTCTCGAGTGTAAAGTGATTGCTTTTAAGCCAGCTGAGGTCGGTCGTAAGCCCGACAATGTTCATCATTAATTCTTCTACACCCGCAGTGGCCGTAGAGATATGATTCAAAGACTCTTAAAGAGAGAAAAAGATACACTGCGTGCTCATCAAAACTACGTCCTTCTAACAGTATTAGGAATCCTTGCATGACAAGGAAAAGTACGTCCTAGCGGTAGGACTAAAAGTCCTGCTGCCAGGACTCTGGAAATCATTAATGGTTTGTAATTTTAGCTAATCATAGACAATCAAGGAACAGAAAACTTTTTTGAGTAGGAATTATTGCTGTTCTGTCAAATCAGCCTCTTCAATAATATTATAATAGTGTGTGTGTGTGTGTGCTAATAGTGTGTGTGAGCTGATAATATTGTATGAACTCATCTGAGATAAGAAACCTGTATGTAGGTGGGTAGGTACCACCATATTACCAACCATATGCACTGAGCAAAAATCGTTCTATTATCGCTTCAACTTTTTCAATTTTTGTATGAGAATGTTAGCGTGAAATAAGAATAACGTAAGCGACAAAGTGAATTCTACCTTTTTAGAAAGAGATTGGACTGGAAATCAACTTGTTAACCTTATAATAATCAATATTTTGGCTAAATTATACCTACATCTAAAAAACTGAACAGATAATCCGTTCCGTAAATTTCAGGGGTACTTTCAGAATATTTATTTATTCAAGGAATTTCCAAATATTGTAATTCTAGGACAGTCATCTTGTAGACTTTCATCTATCACTGTCTTCAGTTTCAAGATGATGCTTTCAGTATTGGCTGAGAAAACGATACGACGCCAAAGTTGAATGACAGCATATAGCCTGTGTTTTGGAGTTTCTGAAATATGGGTGACATTTCCTAGGATTTTTACCTTTTAACCATGCATCATTCATCCTCTCCACATGTCCTATACCAACTACAACTCGTCCTGGTTATAAAGTCAATCTTACTAACATTCATCCTTCATGTCCACGTTTCTCAGAATCCTTTTTGACACTTTTCTGCTAGTTAACCTGACTAGAAACACACTGAATCCTTTCAAAATACTTTTTTTTTTCTTAAATCCTTGTAGCATCAACTATCAGTTAAACTGCAGTAGACTTGGTAGTGTATGTAATTAATTGGTGTCACTATTTGATTAATTGACTGCTTAGATATTATATTATGTATGGGACCACACTACACTATGTTTGTAAACTATGGGATATTTGGCAATTCACAGAAGTTCCCCACACAATAAAACCAGAGAATTCCTGGAACTGTTGTTTCACAGAAGGATGCTAAACCACCCTCTCCACTCTCATGTCATATTTATTAGGTTCCCTATACAACTCAGCAAGTAACAGAAAGTGATACATCAATTTAGCAAGAGGATATGACGAATTTATAGAATCAATGCATATTTAGCTACAGTGATTTGATGCGGAATATACTACTGATGCATTCCTTGTATTAACATAAAGTGTAGCCATGATATAAGCACTCACCTGATAAACAGAAGCCCACGAACTTTTACTCACTATGTCCGCTAACTCCGCTTCTATTTTATTAGACATTTTGATTCAACTATTTCCCAACAAGAACCACTCTACAACGCCAACACACTTTCTTACGTCAACCACTAAGTAATAATTGATGTTTATTGTATCATCAGCAAATATCCAGAGGCACAATCAACTAATATTAATCATCGAGCGTAATGTTCGCCCAAAAGAGGCTCATTAAAACAAACTAACAACACAAATTATTAAGATTTCTATAAAGCTACAATCCCTCCCCGTGTCCAATGTTCTTCGTTGCGCGATTTTGTTAAATTAAAAATTATCTATGGTCGTGCAATGAAATGAGTGAGTGTGTATGACAAACAAGAGGCCTGCCGCCTAGTGATACCTGCTCCGTCATCGATCATCGTACATCGATCGTTTTACATCGTGAACTTGTTAACTTTTCGTTGCCTGGTTTACGGGTGAACCGTTTGTCACCCGAAAACAAATCGCACACCGCGAAAGCTTCAGTATTTATTAACTTATAAAATTATTGGTTATTGATGCTTATATTTCTTAAGTCACTACTAGGAATAAATAACAGCTTTTTATTCTAAAGGATTGTTTTGTATTTTAAAGTTAGCCCGGAGCAGAAAAGCCCGGAAAATTAGAGCGATTACAAAATTTACATAAATTTTGTCGTAGGAAAATATTTCTTAGTTCCTCTGAATATAAATTTAATAAAGTCACTGTAAATATTTAATAGCAATGTGCGTTTTCAAAATGAGAAGCTAGAGTACATTGCATTCGTTCAATTACTGTAAGTCGTTTGAGAAAAATATCATCAAATTCGTCTTTTGACATGATGGATTGTGGAACCACATTGTCAAAATTCTTGGTGTGGTATAACAAAATAATAGTTCGATCATCGAATTATAAAACGGGTACTTCACATCACTATTCACTAAGAAACTAGAGTTGCCAGAAGAAAAAAAATATTAAAAGTCATAGAGAATTTAAAGCACAGAAGGCACATGAAACGTTTTTATTTTTGAACAGTTGGTAAGAATGGACGCCTGCATTTGAAATTATTTTGATTCGAAGTGGGCTACTATTTTTCGCGCTAAATTTAAAAATAAGTTATTGTATGAGGTTTTTTTGAGAACGTTCTGGATCTTCGATCCAATCTAATCCAATCAACAAAAAGCGCTTATCCAACTCCATTTCAATCCATTTCTTTTCTTCAGTCTTCACAATGTAATTTTTAAGGGAAAATGAGACAATCAATTTCATTTATTTAAATATCGCTTTATTGTTAACAAAAGGAACTTATAAAACAAAATAAAATAAATAATTAAGAATATCCATGATGTAGAGTCACATTTTTATTTCAGTACAATTTTCTTGGTAAGAGTCTTCATTGTTAATTTACTGAACTATTTAGTTTAGTAGTGTTTTCATCTTGTTCAGTGTTGTTGGTAAATATTGGCAGCGTGCTATAAGGACTTAGTATTGGAAGAATGGAGTCTGATGAATTAGTTGTGGAGCCATCTGAAAATAAGTTAAAACCGAACATAAGTTTAACATATTGGAGGATAGATAGGTTTGTAGTGAATTGTATTTGTAACACGTGATGGACGTTGCCAGTTTCGAAGCTATATTTTTTCATGCTAAATTATAAAACCTCACAAAAATCACATTACCACCACATATTTTCTCATCGTGTCATATTTTTTTGCATTTTTTTTCAATTGCGCTATTTAGGCGATTTTCAAATTACATGATATTTTAAATTTTTGTTGCCCATCCTAGCGGCGACGCCCGTGATAGCGCCGCAGGAGTTTCTTTTATGGGACAGTGTGAAGAAAGTCGTGATGTAGTTTGGTTTGATGTAGTTTAGTATGTTTTTTTTTTCAGAAGACACAAGAATGTTGGTACAGATTTTTTTGTGAAATAAAAAACATGGGCACCTTCTTAAAGGATATACAAACACAAGAATAAGCATAGGCCGCAGGAAAAAATATATGAAACAATTAAATGTATTTTAATAGATTTTCATGCGACTTTTAGAATATTTATGATATGATGAGAAAAAGTGTGGTAGGTAGTAATGTGATTTTTTACGAATTTTTATTATTTAGTATGAATAGCTATATACCCACGAGTACCTATCAAATCTTATGAACACAATGACCATTGACTACTTACCTGTAATATTATTGGTATCGTTCGGTTTGTTCAGCCCTAATATGTTGTTGAGTGATATTGGAGCTATTCCCGTGATAACTTGTCCACTAATATTCGCCTGCACTGGGAATGGTATATGATGGAGATCTATCACTGAACCGTTAGTTCCAGTATTAAACAGCGATATGTCTATCCTCTCGTTCCTGAAATCATTCAATATTATCAAATTTTAGTATCAGGCAGGCAATATGTCACAATAGATCTACTCTGGTCGCAGTGACGCAAGGGATATACGGTTCCCAGACCTAACAAAAGAAAAAAAAATCAGGCAGACAAGGTGAATAAGATTGTACAAGACAGAAGTCATAATGCAGCTTGCGCAGAAGTCCCTTGCGGAGACCATCAGAGGGGACTCGGTTAGGACGTCCCGGTTTGCCGGGATTGTCAACGGTTTTATGCTTCGTGTTCCGGTGTCCCGAACAAACCTTTCGGGACGCCTAAATGTCCCGGTTTTCGGAAAAGTTGGTAATCTGGGCAACCCTAGACATTGAACACCTGGAGCTTACTCCAGAAAACTGCCTCGATCGGGGCGTCATCGAAATGGAGAGAGGATCCGACCATCGACCCCAAATAAATGGGATATGATGAGGAGAAGAGAGAGAATGCAGGTTGTGGAAATTTGCTGCAAGCGAAATGCAAGTTTGCAGTGACCTTGTAGTGTGTATACTAGCAAAGTTGTTGATACACAGTATACACACTTGGCATGCAAGTTTCCAGGCTTACGTAAAGTTGCTATCTGGGGAAGTAGGTACAGTATTATATATGGGCTTACTGTATGTCTTGGGCAGTTTCATTCTCAGGAACGTCAGTGAGGATTCCAACTTCGTAGACGACAGCTTTCACAACGTAACTAAAAGAAATACAAATATTTAATACAACATCACTACAAATAGGTTGAATTTACAATAATAATTCACTTCGTTCTAATAAATTCGTTCAAGTAGAGGAGTTCTCTTTTTATATACTTACTCATTTTATCGATATACAATGGGTGAATGGATGAACTTGATTGATTTCAATACTGAGGTATCTGGATATATGTCTGGGTGACAACAAGATAATGGATTAGCGCCGCAGGCGAAATTTTGTCATAAAACGTATGAAGACAGGGACATGAAGCATCGGAACATGTCCCCTTAGTACTCTGTCCCCAATGCCTAGTACGTACAGAACTATTTCTAGATGGCGGTACAATTCAGTTGCTTTTGCATATTTTTTGTCGTGATGTAATCAGTCGGCGTTGTTTGCTAGATGATCTTTTGGCTAAACGGTCTTTTGGTTAGAGCGGCCCATCGGCCCTCTGACCCGACCGGTCCTTCGGGCGTTTGCCCGAGCTTCCCTTAGGCCAGTCCGGGCCTGTCGATATATTGCCTTTTTACAAATTTCTATCTCCTAATTATTGTGCTAACAATGTACGTTGAGTACTTACTAATTTTTTTCAGTAGAATTTGTTTTGTTCATTGGAATAATTTGTAAATATTGCGTCCCCCGCGGTGAGTCGTCGTAGTAGGACGAGTCCTCATCGTCGTCATACTCTTGTGAGTCATATTGGTCTGACGAGTCTGTGGTGGATCTCTCATTGGTGGCAGCTTCAGCAGAAGAGATCCTCCTCGCCAGGCGACTCCTTGCGTCCCAGCCCCATGATGTTAGTGGGAGGGAGATAAGAATAATCACACAACAGAGGAACTGAAACAGGAGAACAATAATTTATTGATTGTTTGAAGGTTAACCTTATGGAAGGACATTGTAAAATTATTTGTAAAATAAAAACACTGTTTTTTACTTCCACTATTTATTTTTGAATACATAACCTAGTGGAAGTAAAAAACAGTGTTTTTATTTTAGAAATAAGGAGAAAAATATTTGTAGAGTTGTATAATATTTAAGCTAGGGACTCAACTGTGACGTCAAGGTCATTTGCCGCAGCGGCCAAGGTTCAAAATCCCATGGACATCGCATGATAAAATGTTAATATTTTTTTGGGGTTCATTTTGCTTTGTTCGAAATAAGTTTTACGGTTATTCCCTAGATTTTAATGCATGTTATCAAGAAAAGAAAAAAAAATCTGCGCAACTTTCGGGAAACGAGTACCTATTTCGGAAAAAAGATCAGATGAGTTATTGAATCCTTAAAAGATATAAGAAATCTTTTACGGTCATTCTCTAGATAAAGGTTCAATGTATCTATCCTATTTTTTCCAAAGTGTATTTTGTAAAGTTGTCGAGATCTAAGGTCTACCGCAGTCATGTCAAAGATACGGCCCGCGGGCCGCATCCGGCCCCCGGGCAGTATCAATACGGCCCGCGATCGCAATGTATCACAGAAAGAAGAATCATGTTTTAAAACTTCACACGATTCCTCTACAAATGAACATATTTTTCTCATCATAATTTTCTAAATTAGTACGAAAATCCATCAGTTTCATAAAAAAAAATTGCCTGCGGCGCTATTTTTTTATCGCTTTTTTATAAAAAATAAATTTAACTGCACAAATTGTGCAAAATATAATATACATTTTCAAATAAAAAACTGCATCATGACTTTCTTCACTATGATTCACAAAAAAATTTCGCCTGCGGCGCTATTCACACGTTTTTTATGCTATATCAATTCTTAATTTTTTTGTTGTCCCTATAGCTCCGAGGCTGGCGACGCACATAAATTAAATAAATAAAATGTTGTAATAATTCAGTACATTTTTTTTGTTAGAATCTGGCCCGCCTACACATTCTAAATTGAATATATGGCCCTCTGCAAAATTGAGTTTGACACCCCTGGTCTACCGTTTTTAGAAATTTTTTGAAATGTTGATATGTCTAGCTTTAAAGATCCATATAATTATTATTAAATTGTTAACATCGCTTGCATCATTTATGTACTTCGCACAGAAATTTCGCTAAATGTCTGGTTCGTCACAAATTCAATGTTTAACAAAAAGTTCACAAAAAGGTATATAAAATATTTACAAAAATACTAAAAAAAATATTAACCAAATCTCTCTGTATTACCCAAGAATCACAAATTAAAAGGTTTTATCGATATTTTTATAATTTTTATGACTTGTTTTTGTTGAAATTGAAGTAGTTTATAAATTAAAATTAACCTAGGAATGTAGGTATCTAAATCTCTGTATCTTTTATTTTCAAAAGGCTATAACTCCAAAACGATTGATTTTGGGTCATTTAAAAAAAAGATCTTATATAAACTATTTTTCATCCTTCTTCACCCCTTGAAATATTTAACACCCGGAAAACAGCACTCTTATAAATCTTTAATTTTTAACATCAACTGATGTAAAGTGATCACTTCAGCCAACCATTTCACTGTACATACAATATATATTATCTATTAGTTCAGAATAGCTACAACAATTCACCAATAAATTTCCATCAAAAATACATTTTAAATTTGCATGTCAATATAAGTTACGAAAACTGTTCACGATGACGAAATATCTTCCAGCTAATTATTAAAAAGCGTTATTTTTATCACAATTCAATAAATGTATTATATATTTATTTATTTATTCGATGGCACACATACAGACATACAGACATATAACTTATAAATTTTTATTTTTAATTAATTTAAAACATGTGTAATTACAATAAGTTGACAGATTAAATTTATATTTGAGGATATAGATCTCAAACTACATATTATAACGTTTTACCCCCCCCCCCCCCTTATAAAGTAAAACTTGTGTTAAGGGGGAATAATTCAAATGGAAATTCCAATGGAAATATATACCTACTACATAAAGAGTTAAAGTAACGCCCAGTTACAAGTGCACACAATTAGTTGGTCGGTCAATAGTAACAACAAATACACAAAAACAAAATTATGACAACAAAAATATTAAGAGTAAAGTCAGATAAATAAAATATTGATACAGGAAATAAAATTATATTATTTTTATTAGGAATCTGAATACTAACACAAAATCGTGAAGACATGATTCCTGTATAATATACTGTATGATAAATTTGTATGGTGCTGAAGAGAAGAGAGAAATATGAATAATTACTGAGTGTTGGAAGCAAGGTTGTCTAATATATAAAGGTCTCCTTATAATATGGAGAGCGTCATACATAGCTACTAATATATGGCAGAGGCTATCATACAATACAATATAGTATAAGACATCATCAATTATCAGGACGAGATACTAATTCACACCTCACATACATCAAGTGGAAAAATACTTCATATCATTTGCCTTATTCTTGGAAATTACTATTGGGCCAATCCATATAAACTACGGGGGTTACGTATACATTTTACACATTTCAATTCAATTTCAAAATGATTTTTATTTTTCTTCAATATTTTACATATACAAATTAAATACTTAAAACTATACACGTTTCGAGATACCTCCCCAATAGAGACAAGTCTCGTGTGTGGGGAGGGAAATTCGGTACATTCGAATGTATTTTTAAGAATAGTTTGATTTAATATCAACATCAAACAAATCAAAACACCCACCATTTTATACAAACCTTGCCATCAGATACTAAGAAACATGTTAAATATGGACATTTACTGAGAATCTACAGTTTAGTCCTGTAAAGGGGGTTACTTGATTTGGTTATGCCGTTTCAGTTTTTACTGCAAATGTCTAAAAATCCTCTGATTTAATAAACTTACAAGTTTGATTTCTATAGGGGACATGAAGTTTAAAGTATAGGGCTTTCTCAGAAAGAATAAAAACGTAAATTTTCTGAAAAATGCCAATTTATTATGATTTTTTTTTTTTTTGAAATGTAATAGGAGTTTCATCCAGCGCATTTTAAAAAATTTACATTTTCAAGCTGACAAGTTAGTTGAAAGAGATAAATTTTATCCTATGTATAACAAAGAGAGTTTTTGGAAGTCTGTAGAAGGACCAAGAAAGAGAGGACGGCCAAAGAAGTCCCTCGAGGAGGGGACATGGAACACCTAGAGCTTACTCCAGAAGACTGCTTCGATCGGGGCAGATGGAGAGAGCCGCCGACCCTAAAAGAGAGTATAACAAAGACAGTTTATGCAACAAGTGTGCCTTGTATAACTTGTGTTGTGATTAAGAATATTATGATAGGATGTCATGAGACAGTTCTATTTCTGAGTAATAGTTTATTAGTTATGCTATGAATCTATCGACAACATACTAATTTCTTTTTCACACATTCGTATTAGAGGTAGTATACCTAATTACTATGTAGATAGATGTGTATGTATCGTCATATAACACATAGCATAGAATAACATATGTGTCACATTATTTATTATGATACATACAAAAAGATCCAATCCCAATAGTCTTCAGCGGCGATAAGTTGGGATAGTGTCAGCAAGAAGAAGAAGATTAGTGTTCGAGGAGTCTCATCATCAGGCGATTGACGCTAAATACTATCGATGATGAAGATGAGAATCCTCGTGTGATAAATCATTTCAACCTTTAAAAATTGACTTCTACCATGTACCGTCGGTCGAGAATATTAATTTACGTAATTATTTATTGTTGCTTATCATCCGTAGACCCATCCGGACACCTGGAATCATCATTTGAACATACATATGTACATGTATAAACAATAGCATACAAATACATATATAGAATTATACAACACAATACAACAGAAAATATGATCCAAGATCAATGCTGATCGCAGTGTAAAAGGTTCCGACCAGCATTTTGTCAATAACTCAATCCAAATACATAGGAGAATTAATTCAATATTGTTTTGGTTGTTTTTCGGGCTGTATGGCCGTGGTCGAAAGGGTTTCATTTTTTTCCCCTTGAAACCCTTTCAACTACGGCCATACAACCGAAAAACAATCAAAACTGTGACTCCGGCCTTGAAAGCCTTTACCTTTTGTAATTAAATATTTTCTCATTTACGAATATTTCTACTACAGGTAAAATAAATGGAGATTAATATCAAGTTATTCTCACAGATATTAGGAAGGTATATACAATGTATGTAGGGAATTACTCGAATTGTTCATCAGTACATAGTACATACATACATACATATATTCACATATAATCTAAATGCTCTATACTCAGGCAGATATTGCAGATACTTCACTCGATATGATATTGATATATTAGTATTGATGTTACCGGAAATGCATGAAATCCGTCATTGTATACAATAAATCGACAGGAAATGTGTGAAACAAAAAGAGAAGTTTATTCCAAATTTCTGAATCAATTTTTTTCTTGAGGAAAATCTCATCTTAAGTGGTGATTCGTTTTTAAAATAACTGTTTATCGAAACTTTAATCCGATATTTTTTATCGTTGTTGTTTCTTTAGATTGTAACTAATGAATTTAATAGACCGAACACATATTCAAGTAACAAAAAATAATTACAGAACTAAGTAGGTACCTTTACTTAGGAAGCTATTAAAGGGTAAATCTTGAGTAATTCGAGGTTTTTAGATAAAAAGTTAAAATCTCGAATAACCGCGCGACTTTGGACTAAGCTAAGTTTGGCTCAAATTATCCCAAATGACCTCTACTATCACCCCTGAAGGGATATACATCCGTCTATCAAACACCCTGTATTTCCCAAGAAACGTATGAATTAAAGAACCCGTGAATAATTGTTTCACACATTTCCTAAATTGACCCAGCATTGTATATACAATTCCCAGGATTTGTATGCAATTTCTAAATTTCATACATTTCCGGCAGCATTGATATCAAATACAGCAGATAATAATGTATTATGATAGAGCCTATCTGTATGAATAATGCTTGGTATTTCATACTGCCTCTATCTTATCTCAATTTGGACTTATTCTGTATCTATATACACTGTGTATGGTGGGTCTATGTATATATCCACATCCAGTGACAAAACAATAATAAAAATATGTTAATTATTTCACGAGGTATACTAAGTTTTATTATCCCAACACCTTTTATCAGGATGTTGTGATACAAACTTTTATATTTATGTTCTTTTATATGGTGGGCACACCTTTGTTGACTTTTAATTACAATGGTTTTAATCAAATTTTATTGTGTAATTTAGGTAGGTAACTTAATGTTAAAAAGTGGAAACTTTTTTAATTAATAATTTCGCCAACAACAACCAATTACGTAAGCAAATACTTAGGTCTGAACGTTTAGTCAAACCTTATAAAAGTATGCCTATTGACATTTCAAAAATTTCGTAAAACGGGAAACCTTACTATATCTCGACAATCGTTACTAAACATGCTTTGGAAAAAATAGACTAAATACTTACATTGAACATTTATCTAGGGAATAACCGAAAAATGTTTTTTTTATATTTTGTGTAGATTTCTCAAAACAAATTCGTGAAAAACACATCTGATCCTTTTTCCGAAAGACAGCAACTCATCTCCCGAAAGTTGCGAAGGTTTTTTTTATGTATTGATAATATGCATTTATATCTAGGGAATGCCCGTAAAAGTTTTTTCGAATAAAGCGAAATCCACGAAAGAAATATTTCAAAAATATTTACAATCATAATTTCATTTTTTTCAATGCATATGGCAAAAGACCCGGCAATTACAAATTTAGAGCTAAATTTCTTATTGGCAGCGTCAGCAGTGACCCCGTGGATTTCAGTTAGACCGCGCTCGAAACCAAAAATTTCATTAGTAGGGACCTACACTTCTAAATTTCAAATTATTTTTATTCATAAAAAGTGAGACTTCGACGAAAATTTTTAGCCACCCATGAAGGCGTCGCTGCTTTAAATGTACATACATATTCATAGAACTTGCAAAATTTTCCAATGGACCAGCGTTACATACATACAGGATTTGGATAATACCAGTATTATGTAATGGAAATTGCAATGAATTTGACTATAAATTCGACTAATATTACTGCATTTTAAAATTTACTAGATTAGGAAGTGTTTCTAACAATAGGTAAAGAAACTGTTGGAATTGTTTTTTAAAAAATTAATGATAGAACTTGAGATTGATGTGGATCAACAATTTCATTGACAAGCAGGAAGAATTTTAGATAAACCATAGGTACCTATCTATTCACATACAATGTGTGCCTATAATAAAAGAAGTGTATGACTATGTGCAAGATCTGCTTGTATCAAGTGGGTATATGTTTATACATATTCTATGGTAAGGTTTATATTGGGTACTATTAGGGTAAGCCATTATGATAAAAGAGTAAAGCACGCAGCAGCGCCATGCTTCTTGTTCAAGAAACGACAAAAACTGAGTTTGTGATTTGACTGATGAAAACTTACTTCATTCTTAGAGCAGTACGTATTACGTAGATATTACTTATTATGTAAAACACCCTACATTTTTTACAAAAGCAAAGAGAATATGCATACCCAAACATAATTACTGTCTTGCACACTTTCCAGTAAGCATAAAGCTTGAGTCGTGGGGACAGCCCCGTTTTGTTTTTCATTTATTGAAGCAAATCCTTGAGGTGAACCGGATACGCACTAACTTTGTTTCTTGATTTCATGTAATCTATGAGAGTTTATACAATGTCACCTTGTGTAAACGATTGTCGTCTGTGGACCACTCATATACAATCAAATAAATATTGTAAATTGTAGGTATACCTAGACAGCGCGAAGATACATAAGAACACGACTCCCACCGAGTTACCTTTTGGTTAAAATAGTAGGCCTTATCTAATAGTAATCGGAGTACATGGTTGGCGCAGTTGATTGACGCGGCAGTCTCTCAAGCGGGAGGTGCCAGGTTCAAACCCCGACGCTAGCGATGTATTCCACACTTTGCGATACAGGCTTTTAGCCTAGTGCAAGGTGTGCAGGAAAGTATGTAGGTTTGTGTATGCAAGCCCAGATCCTTTTATATATAAAAAAAAATAGTAATCATGTCTACTCTGACATAATGGAGTAAAAGATGTTAGCTCCGCTTTCCTCCTACAGAAATCCGCTCTTCGCTACCGAAACCTAACCAATATAAACTTGTTTATATAAACTTGTTATAATGTTTTAAATATATTTTAAAATGGCAACTCTCGGTGCTTTACCCTAATACAATAATCTGCTGAAAGATAAGAGAAATTGATAATAATTACCTACGCCTGTGCTCCAAAATAATCATCCATATGTCCATATATCATATCAGTTGGCAATCACTCGCCCCAGTGAACTGTGGGGAGTCTATATACCACCAGACCAATGACAGACAAGTGAATTACATTCATAACAATTATACTAAAATGTTCTTTCTTACATGAAAATAAACGATAAATCTCTCATACGAAATTTATTAACATTTACAACGTTAATTTTTGATTCCGTTAATTTTAAATCAGTTTGTCCAAAATATAATTTCTTGTTTGTTTACACACAATGGGCTCAAGACCTGTAGCTATTTGTACTTCAATATGGGTTGTGGTGAGTTTTACTTTATTTTATATTGTCATAACATGGTCGTCCCTTAATGTCGTGTAAGTCAAAGTAGAATAAGTGGTGAAATAAGTCTAATAAGACGGTCGTCCCATAGTGTCGTGTAAGTCAAAGTATAATAACATGGTCGTCCCATAGTGTCGTGTAAGTCAAAGTAGAAAAAGTGGTGAAATAAGTCTAATAGGACGGTCGTCCCATAGTGTCGTGTAAGTCAAAGTAAAATAAATCGTTTTAGAAGTCTAATAACATGGTCGTCCCATAATGTCGTGTAAGTCAAAAGTATCGTGATATAAAGTAAGTCGTGAAAGAAGTCTGAATTTTGTTTCACTAGTGGGTTGTAAGCGTTATGTGAACTCCCTTGGGGAGGGAGCAGAATGGGTGTTCCGACGCTTTGGCTGAAGTAAGCCGACTCGTAAGCGTCAGAAAACCTATCCTGCTTCCTCCCCAAAGGAGTTCACATAACGCTACATTATGTGAGTGGAGATGCCTCTCGTCTCTGTTGAGGAAAAACTGTAATGTATTTCCGTCTGTGCAATGCAGATAAAGCCAGTTCGATACCTAAAATAATTTAGGTATATCCCAAATCATACAATTTTTTATGTGTTCAATAGAGGATTGCAAAAAGTCCTTGTAGGGTTTTATGCTTGGTTTCTCTGCCTACCCCGACAAGTACTTAGACAGATTATTTGAGGGAAAACAATACATTCCCATTTACGTTATCATTTGCAAAATATGACTCACTTTTCTAATAATTCTAATTAATAATTATCTGTTTCAGTCATTATCTTTACATACTTAGATTAATTACCAGGTAATAAAAACACTTACACATTACTATGTACTGACGTGTTTGACACAAGCTGATCGTTTAGTGAATGCAGATTCGTTTAGGGTGGTAGGAGAGGCTCGGACTCAACTATGACGTCACAGTCATTTCCTGCGGGTTAAAAGGTCCATAATCGCAAAAACGATTGGATGAAACCATGTTAAAAATAGCGTTTTATTTTGCTTTTTGGGGTTAATTTCGCTTAATTTAAAAACACTTTTACGGTCATTTACTACATTTTAGTGCATATTATCAGTAAAAAAGAAATTGTCTGCGACTTTCGGGAAACAAGATTCTGTCTTTCGGAAAAAAAATCAGAGGTGTAATTCACATTTTTTTTAGAAAACTATACAAGATAAAAAAACGGTTATTTTCTAGATAAAGGTTCAATGTATCTACTCTATTTTTTTCCAAAGCATATTCGTATTTAGTAAGGTTGTCGCGATCCAAGCTCTCCCGTTTTTTGTTGTTTTTTTGTTTAAATTTAATGTCGATACGCCTCGAAGCTTTAAGTCAAACTTACGTCTTAGAGAAACACGGAACACTCGCTTGGGATTTGAACCTTTCTAAATTAAAAACAAAATACTTCTAAACACAGAAGCCAGCTATCAGCTGCAATAAATAATAATAAATAATAACACTGAGAAATATTTATATTAGGTTGTATATTACTGAATAAAATATTGGATTCATTGACACCGTGCAGTACGGTACATGGAATAGGCGTAATAGTCCAAGAGCCCGCTGCTTAATTTATGACGTATCTGTTTTTTGATCGAAATGTAGTATAAATGATAGCTTACCAATAGGGTATTACATCGCACTAGGGTTGCCTATCAAAATCCTGCCGCAACCCCCCCTGCCCCCCCCGAAAAGGTCCCTCTTCGCGGTTTTTCGCATTTTATAGGAATATGTAAGAGATAGAAGAAAGTCGTCAATGACAAAAATAATCCTTGCTAAATTCTCTACAAAAAATGTTAATTCAATTTTTTCGTAGAACTAGCAGTTTACCCGCAATGGCCGGTCCAAAACCGAAATTCATTTAAAAAACAAAAAAAATGTATTTAAACTAAATTGGTTGAATATTGATAAGAGCTACAGGAAAATAGTCAAAAAACAAATTAATTACCATAGTCTTAGCTACAAAACGAGCTATGACTTATGTTCATACATCTAATAATTTCGGAGTTATTACAATAAAACTCAGTGACGAAAATTCTTAAAATTTAGTTTTTCATAAAATAACCAGTGATATAGCGTCGCAGGCCAAATTTTTTTTCCATAAAATGTTAGTAATAATGGGTGGAAGAATGTGAAAGGAAAAAAATCAAACTTTTTTTTTATTTTTTCAGAAAATATCCTATTTTTTGACCGGCCATTACGGGTAAACTACTAGTCTTACGAAAAAAATGACTTAGCATTTTTTGTAGAGAATTTAGCAAGGATTATTTTTGTCATTGACTACTTTCTCCTATCTCTTACCATATTCCTATAAAATGCGAAAAACCGCGAAGAGGGACCTTTTCGGGGGGGGCAGGGGGGGTTGCGGCAAGATTTTGATAGGCAACCCTAGTGCGATGTAATACCCTATTGGTAAGCTATCGTTTATACCACATTTCAATCAAAAAACAGATACGTCATAAATTAAGCAGCGGGCTCTCGGACTATAAGAGTGTTTACAGAAGTACACGCAGTCTACATATAGGGTTTCCAAACGTCCGGTTTTCGACCGGCTAGTCCGGTCTATGTTACATAAATAAACATACGTCCGGCCGAAAAAAACTTGGAGAACGGAATGTCCGGTTTATTCGGTAAGACCTCAAAGGTCAACATAATCAAGCCTGAAGGCATATTGTATGTATTACTATACCTTTTTTAATTAATTTATTTATTTGAAACTACTTACGTAAATAAATAAATCCTTATTAGCCATAGACCAAATATAAATAACAAATAAATCTTTTTAGACATATAGAAGTATGCCAAAAGGCGGACTTATTACATCAGCAATGTCCGACGTAAGTATGTTTTTTTTTTATATTTGCTCAAGTAAAAATATACGCTTCAGAGCTCATCATCAGAGAAAATTTCTCCTCTGTCAAAAGTTTGTATGCGTGTTTGATTGTTTGAAAAATCTTTAAAATGTTGAGGTGGTCGGTATCCTGGTGGTGACGCGCTCGACTGTTAATCCAGAAGGAATGTAATTTAGAGGTGGGGTTTGCCGGAGGGCTCTCTTAAGGCTAACCCTGGGTCTACCTCTTAATAAAATTTGCCTAGAAGTGCGGGTAAAGAGGTCGCTATTAATGCGCCTGAGCTACCCGGGGTTGTGGAGGGCCTTGAGCCCGCGGGATTTTCCTTCAATGTTAATCCAGTGGGCGCAGGTTCGATCCCCGATGGCGACCTACTCCACTTCACGATACAAGCTTTTCAAGCTTACTGTGAAGTGTACAAAGATGTAGGTTCATTTTTAATAAAAAATATATAAAGGGGGAGGGGGATTAAATTTTCCGGTAAAAGTCAGGTTTTTTCGTCCAACACATCTGGCAACCCTATCTACATACTATCGCATCGTATGAATAAGATTCTCTTTCAGTACTAACGAATCAGAATACATCATGCAATGTTCTTCAATCTAATGTGAAGCGAGGGATTGTTTGGTTTTACTCATTTTCCGCACGCTACTTTTCATTTAATTAGGTAATTACTGAATTATTTTTAGCACAATGTGAAAAAAGATTCAATTAAACGTACGTAGGCACCTTAACAATTAAATTCAATCCACTAGGTACTACTATGCCATCACGGTTTGCCCCAATAATGGGGTGATTTGCGTGTAAATGTTACCGGGAATGTATGAAATCCGTCATTGTATACAATTCCTAGGAAATGTACACATTCGTGCATTGTGCAAAACAGGATTATTCACTATCGTATCGGCCTAAATAACATACCAAAATTTCACGACCACCTGAATATTGGGTCTCTATAATAACGACTTATTTGTTTACAATTACCATATGGGATGAACAAGGGAGGGGAAGGGACTAGAGGGGTCCATCGTAGTTACCGGCAAATTTATTTTTTTTTATTCGGGGTCTCGGGAAGAAGAATCCAAACATAGTTGCCGGTCCTCACATCTTGCCGCCTCAACTAGGACATCCGAATGATGGTACAATGGAATCTATGATTTTCATCTTTACATTATTTTATTTATAACAAAGGTTTTTTTTTTTATTTTTAGTATATTACTTCGCTAAATAATCCAACTTCACTTTGCGATGATAATAAACTAAAAATTAAGACTGAAATAATCATTAAAATACATAACTTCAAAGAATTTACCCGTTGAGGGGGTGTAAAAAAATTGGACCGGAAAATGGATTGGCAAGAAACGGATCCTTGTTCCTTGAGCTGTCCTCAACAATAATCAATTATTGGAGTTCGGTGGTCAAGTCATTTCAGCGCCTGTTCTAAAACATGTGATAAATTATTTCACACGTTTCCTAAACTGACCCAGCATTGTATACAATTCATAAATTTCATACATTCCCGGTGACATACACACAATGTTCTATCTTTGTAACATTGTACTGTACTTGGTTTAGGTATTTACATTATAGATCACACGTATAATAATTATTAAACAGTTATTTTATAATACGTTTAACTCTCAATCACATGCACGTAATACAAACGTAATAACAATTATACATTATAACTCAGTTCACTTTCGCTAACTACATTCATCATGTATTTATCTAGCTAGATACATAATCGTAGGTACTTCTTGTAATATTGCATTTACCTACGTAATGAATACAGGTCGATAAAACTATACTATACCTAATATCGCCTACTCCGCCTAATATTGGAGGGCAAGATAGAGGGAAGACGGGGAGTTGGCAGAAAACAGATGTCCTGGCTGCGTAACATTAGAGAGTGGACCGGAATGAGGATGGTGGACGATCTGTTCCGGGCAGCGCAGGATAGGGAACTTTATAGGGATATGGCACAAGAAGAAGAAGAAGATTCTAATATTGTGATCCCCAGGTCCATGGCCGTAGGCAGGGAGGGTTTCCTCAGCCCCAAAATCCCTCAGCCAACCCACCATTTTATACATAAGAAAAATGAATCACATTATTACCACATTATTTTTCATCATGTCATGAATTTTCAATAATTATTGTAAAAATCCATTAACTCACTGTTGTTTCATAAAAACTTTTTGCCTGCGGCGCTAATCTAGTTAGTGTGATGGTTTGTTCACAAAAAATAAACTACATTCTTATGTTTTAAGACAAAATTTTCTCCTGTTGGGTGTTGGGTCCCTAGCCATAATGCTGACCGGAGTGAAAAAAAGGTCCCGACCAGCATTTTATCAATCATTCCATATAATTGTGATTCTTGAATGAAATTTTTAATTTGTTCACAGATTTTGGGATCCATCAACCTAGCCCTGGCCATCATGGGCTACATGGCATACAGATGTGAGATTGATATGAACGGCAACTTTGTGGGCATGGCTCTCAATCTTGTATACTTCTACAGTAAGTTATTATATTCTTGTATCTCTTTACTCAATTATCATTTTAATAATATTTCAAGCGAATGTTGCATTCAGAATTACTGAGGCAGGTATTTTGGCAGACAAGGAGGTTCGTCATCTTGTATCTCTCCACAGCTACAGGAGATGTCATCATCCACACTTATGCCCAAACTATTTAGGTTCTTCTTGCATGGTTTGACACCCACTACGTCTTTACTGTTTTTCACACGTAAAAAGGGCAGTAGGTCCCGATCCCAATGCGTTCTTCTTCTCTAGTTTCAATCCTGCGCATTGGTTTGCAGCAAATTCCTACATCTTGTTCTTCACTCTTCTTTGTCTCCCGCAGCTCTCTTCAACTCGACATATGTGGCGCAGTTTATGTCCTCGTTCACCTGGATTGGGATTAAAAACACGTATCAGTATTTAGAAAATACTTTCTAGGGATCCTTTTGTTTATGTGACATCAAATAACGATGCTTCCTGTACTCTCTAATGCAGCGATATTATTTGTAACTGCGTGCGTGCTGGCGATATTCATTGAGTTTAAATCCAAAAGCGTTTTCTTAACTTATATGCATAACGTCTTTGTTTCAAGACTCTAAGTGTAGCACTACGTTTGATGTGCCTCCAATAACAGTGGAGGTGGAGAATGTGCAAGTGGAAGTGACCTTCAGTGCGAGCATCAATCCAGACTCCACCGAGAGAACAAACGACTGGTCCATTGCCTACATGGCTCTATCATCCGTCTGGATATTCACATCACTCGTCTTACTTGGTAAGTACATTCCGTCGGTTCAAATCTTTGATTATTGAAGTACTTAATCAAATATATTTCGTCATAGGTTCAAATAGAGGACTGAGTGGATCATCTGTTTGAAATTTAATTATTGATGTATATATCAATGTTTACAAAATGAAGTTTATATATTCTGGTACCCAAAACTTCAATCTACACGATGGAACCAAAAATAATTCATCAAGTTTGCAAGAGATGTCTCTGTAGTGATCTAAATATTGAAAACGGCTATGCTCGGACTTGGTAATCCTGCGAAAGAAAGCTAGCCCGTGTATTATCGGGGTCGGTAATCAACCAGTTAAAACTCTCTCCATAATAATCTCACCATTGAGTCGTACGGTTAGGTCAATACAAAGTAGCTAGACCAAAGCAAGATTATCAAATAGCTTTGGGACTTGGGTGGCTAAATTTTCTATTAACTGGGGATAAATAAGCGATAAAAATATGTTTATGCTATTCTATAGAGGGCTACCAAAAAAAGGGGACAAGCATATTTATTTCCACCACCCTCCAATCTTCAAATTCTCCATGATTTTTGGGTTCTCGAGGTAGTTCTCCGGTCGAACGTTTTGGGTATTTTTTTTAGTGTAAAAAAATATGTTTCTAAGCCTTCTAAGTTTTGAGTAATATGGAATAAAACGAAAAAAACAGGTGTTATTAAAAAATCTATTACGGAAAAAGTACGCAAAAAAAAAAAACAAAAAGAATGTGCGGGTCTTTTTTTTAGATAAATAATGACAGAATAATACTTTTTTTTTCGAAGATGGAACTCTTAAGAGTGCGGCGAAAAGGCCCTCGAAAAAGTATCAAAAATACCATGTTGGGCTAGCCTGGCACCTTGAGCCATAATAATATGCTATCCTTCTATTATATCGATTAGGAACAAACGGACCACGACAATATCTGTCCATGTCCAAGGAAGGTGTGAGATATCCGAGTAGAAGAACCAGAAACTTACTTACTTTGTATATCCCATTCCCATTCATGAACTTTGATTGTTTCAGTGAGCTCTTGCTGCAGAGCATCTGGTGCCGCCCTATTCCTCACTCTAGTTCCTTGGGTCTTGACGACTTTAGCCAACCTGACTGCTGACGTAGTAGGCACTGTGTATTATATGATGGATGTGTTCAATACAATGGTAAGGCAATAAAAATCAATTGATAGAATCACTAGCCGTGCTGTAACAGTTGGCAACATAGCATAATTATTAAATAGGACCACCACTCCTGTCAAATCTAGTAACAGAATATGATACGTGGTCCGTCATATTCGTTGTTAAGGGCATGGCACCAGGAATGACGTCACAGACATTTCCCACGGCATTAAGAGGGCTACAGTTCTGAATTCAAGGTCAATTTTGGGCGGAGCGTAAAAATTTCTCCCCTGCCCCGCTTCTACAATGTTTGTACGCATGGACTTGTAGTGTTAGGAGTCCATAACCAGTGGAAATCACCGCAATATTTACACTACAGTTAGTTGTGTAATAAATAATTTTTGGCCATGAGATATAGACCCACAGGTAGATTCCAACATCAGTTGCATTACAGTTCCATATTTCATATATGTAGCTATCTTAGTACCAACTTCCCGAAAAATCTTATAGTTTAATTAGGGTCATTGTCTTCGAGCCTATTATAATGGCCTATTCAAAACCTTCAAAGTTGTTTTCACTGCAATAGCCAACATGTGTTCGCAATCTACAACGGGTGGGTGATATACATGTGTTTATTTCATTTGGTATACTGGATTAAAATTAAAAAAGGTGTAAATAGCGCCGCAGACGATTTTTTTGTGTGAGACATGGTGAATGAGGTCTTGATGTAGTTTGTTTACTTGAAAATGTATACATATAAAGCTTTGGACAATAATATGTACGAAAAATGTTTTATTTAAAAAAGTAATAAAAAATAGCGTCGCAGGCAATTTTTTTTATGAAACTGGTGGATGTACATACTAATTTTAGAAAATTTATGATATGAGGTTTTATCATTTAGTATGAAAAATATATACCTATTTCATCTCTAGGGGGGCAGCTGCCACCCCCCCCCTTCCCCTCCTTGGCGACGCTCATGGATGTATATATATAAAAAAGTATATGTTATTATATACGATTATAGTCTGATGAGATAATAGCTGAGAGTAAAAAAAAAACACAAAAAAGCTAATCTACCTATTTTTGGAAAAGATAGTTTAGTTTAGTCCGGGATAATATAATTAATAGGCACGCACATTTAAGTAATAAGTATCTAAATAATCTAAAAATCACTAAAACATGTGGGAACTACTTACTCGTAATATTATGTGAAAATAATTTAAAATATAAATCAGTTGCCAATGTTTGCCGTCCTCTGTAATATGCGAACATTCGTCAATAAGAATAAAAGTATGGAACGACAATTCAATTAGCACAGAATCCACGTCTTACCAGTCCACAGTCTTGTGGGCGTCTGAATCCTTGGCGAAACGAAAAACAGTGCGTTCCTTGTAATTCCCGTGTTATAAGTGTCATATTCGCGTGCACGCTAAAACCGATAGCGAATATTAGTACGGAGACTTTTTATGAAATTGAGGTTTTTTGGGTTTTGACGCGAAGCAAACAAAAAATATTTACGTTTCTTTCTATAATGCGCTAGATATTTTAGTGTTCTTTAAGACAAAAAAAGAATTATTTAATTCCGACGGACGAATCACTTGGAATATCAAAAAAATGATGAAAAACGACGTTCACAATTTTTATTTTTTACAAGAAACTATATAGTATATTAATTATATTGCTCTATAATGCGCTTCGTTAAAGTTCAATCTATATAATATATTTTTTTCATCGAAATCCAACAATAAATAACGCGGGTATATCGATTGAAAAATCACTAAAATCGCCATGTTTGCTACTGTAGCCCTCTTAAGGTTCAAAATCGCGTGACAATCGCATGAAAAAATGATAAAAATAGCGTTTTTTTCCATTTTTTGGGGTTAATTTTGCGTCTCTCAAAAAAAATTTACGGTTATTCCCTAGTTTTTGATGCATATTATCAGTACAAGAAAAAAAAATTACTCCGCGACTTTCGGGAAACGAGTTTCCGTCTTTCGGAAAAAAGATCAGAAGTGTTTTTAAAATTATTTTTTGAGAAAACTATACAAGATATAAAAAATCTTTTACGGTTATTCCCTAGATAAAGGTTCAATGCATCTACCCTATTTTGTTCCAATACATATTTAGTAACGGTTGTCGAGATAGAAGGTCTCCCGTTTTTACAAATTTTTGAAATGTCGGTATGCACACTCTTAAGGGACTGTGGCAACCCCACCTATAACGTTTTATGTATTAATCCTACATCATGGCAAGAGAAAGAGAGAAATGTGATTTGCAAACTCAATTCTACTCTAATTTCAAATTAGTAAAAATGATTTCTACTGAACACAAGAACCAGAACCACTCATAGAACTGGTATGGATTTATCTTTCAGAGTTTCAGAGAGTTGGTAGAGTTCTTAAACGTAACGATTACGTACGACACTAATGTCCAGATACCAGAGGGAATAGAGATCCCTGAGAATGTGATTACTGAAGCCATAGACACGTTTAAGGATCAGAAGATTCCCTTCACGTGGGCGCCGAGCGCCTTCATGGTATTCTTCTTCAGTCGCGGCCTCCTCATTGGCTGGATCATTACTTTCATCTTGATGATAATTGTCATAGTAGAAGCCACAAGGAAGAACAAAGTGGCACCCAAACCTATGGAACACAATGTGCAACCTGTAAGTACAGAACTATTTTATTTATTTACAAGTTGAGTTACCCGTGCTTCACGACGGCAAATTTGGTTGGTGAAGTAGAACAATTGCAATGTTCGATTAACTTGAACATCTACGGAGATGCATTTAAGAACTTTTAGCCAAGACTGTAAATTTCAGATTTTTGCATAATTTATTCATACAGGAGGATTAAGTTTAATACAATTGTGTTTTAATGAATTTTAATGCAAATTTTCGATATTTTTTTGATATGATAAAAAACGTGTGGTGATAATGTGATTTTTGTGAAGTTTTATCATTTAGTAAGGAAAATTAGTGTTGGATGAAATATTAATTGTTCTACATTTCGGGGGTGGCCGGGCCTTGGGGTGGTATGATGACGAAATGCTGTACTTTTTATTGAATTTACAATTTCAGTACATCACTCAACAACATCCAAATTATTCAAATAATCAAGTGATGCCTAAACCTGTTGCAAGTGCCCCCAACATGACTGTAGATAGGCTCAATAACAGGCCAGACAACATCACACCAAACAAGCCATATTCTTCATCTCCCCCAGAGTCAAGTTGGCTCGCCAGGAGGACACTGAACCACACAGAGGTCTTAGACAAGCCATCCGAATTGATGACGGGATTTGAACAAAGGTGATTAATATAAAATACCATTTTCCTTTTATCTTCCTGGCTAATGATTCATACCAAATAAATAATCTGTTTTTCCTTTCATTATTTCTTGAAAAAATACTTTTTTACGCGGAGACAAGACTTGCCAACAAACTTCTTAGTGTTATCAGCCAGAAGAGTCTACATATTATCATTCGTGATTGACATATAAACTCATCAGCCTAATACTGGGAAAAATTAACGTATCCAGATATCACAAGATTAGGCTCAACGCAGGGCCTTAAAATACAAGCATTGAACCTTTTGAAATATCAGTATTTAGAAATTGTGTTACAATATTGCAAGTACGTCTTGATAATAATTACCGATTTCGGCATTTTTATGTAGAAGGAGTACAGACACTTAACTTGGCACAACATTACAGTAATTTTATTTGATTTATTATTCCAGAATGAATAATCCATCTCCCAGGATGAATAACGAAGAGTTGCGCAGTCAACTACCTTGGTCTTATACGCAAGACAGAGGTGACCAACCAAGAAGAACACAACTGAGACCGACTTCCATGGATGAAGCTCCGCCTGTACCAGTGCCGGATTACACATTACACTTCCCAAAGAGAAAGAGGGAAGAAGCAGATAGGGGTAATTAATATATTACAATCAGATTCAGATTCTATTCAAATGTCCTCTGGATTTTTTGTTCCTTCCGTATCCAGGTTTTTCCAGCTATTTGGACAATATTAGTCCACCTTTTAGTTATGTACCTTCCTGACATTTAAAGCACGCTACCCAACTATGACGTCACGGTCATTTCCTTTTGCATTAAGGTACAAAATTGCATGAACAATCGCATGATAAAATGGTAAAAATAGCGTTTTTTCCGTTTTTTAAGGATAATTTGGCTACAATAAAAATTCTCAGCTACTTTCGAGAAACGAGTTTCTATCATTCGGATAAAAAGATCAGAGATGATTTTCACAACTTTTTTTTGAGAAATCTGTACAAGAAAGAAAATATTTTACGGTCATTACCTAGATAAAGGTTCAATGTATCTACTCTATTTTTTTCGAAAGCATATTTAGTAAGGTTGTCGAGATCAAAGGTCTCCCGTTTTCAGAATTTTTTGAAATGTCAATATGCCTTCTTTTAGGTGTTTTCTCAACGTTGTCTGGTATCGCTCAGTCCAGTCCATATGATATACACGTCTTACGATGTCGGCAACGTCAAAATTCGTACATCAAAATGTTTTAACATTTAACTTTTATTTTTCAGGAAATGTGCGCTCCATAACTCCACCAGTGGCTTCAGCACCGCCGGCATATAAAATGAATGACAGTAGAAGTGGTTACTTTTAAGTGAAAAAAGATACATCAATGTACATTAGTAGAATACATATGTCATCTTCTCATCTCATATTTTCGGGTTTCCTAACATGCACTCCGTTTCGATGTTCGGGTTTGTTCGGCTATAGGACACGATCGTACAGCGTCGGCCAAGTACCAAAATAGATATTCTGAATGAATCCTTCATTGCTATAAATGAAATTGCTATCTACTAAAGTTTATCGAACAAGTAAATCAAAATTTCTTTCGAAGTCCATTCATTACTAGCTATTTTTTACCCACTTAGTATCACTACCGTATTTCATATCAGAAGAATATCTATGTCGGTACTTGGCCGACGCTGTACTATTGCCGAACATACCCGAACATTGAAACGGAGTGCATGTTAGGAGACCCCATATTTTCACGTCATCTGCATCAATAGGCACGTCAATAAAATATGCAATACACTTTTACTAAAGCCTACATAATATCATTTTAGTTATGTTACCCTTTATACAATGTTGTACTAATAATTATTTGTATGTTATATTTGAATTAAATGAATATATGTGTATGAGTATTGTTTTTGAGGAAGACCCAAGCGGAGGTGGCGCAAGGTTGTGAGGCAAGATATGAGAGACTGTGGAGCATCCCCGAAAGATGCACAGGATAGAGCCAAGTGGGGGCGGAAGACAAGAATGGCAGACCCCACCATCATGTGGGAATAATAATTGCCCAGGGAGAGAGAGAGTATTGTTTTGAATGTAAATATTATTAGAAATATTTATTAATATAAAAATGATTTCTATTTTATTGTCACTATAATGATATCTTGACCTATGATAATCCTCCAAAAGAAAAATTGAACGATCCTTTGATGGTACGGTTGAATTGAATACATTCCTGCTGCATTTTACTAAGTAATATGTAAGTATCTTTTGGTGCCACTTTTTGTAGTTTTATCGAACAAAAAATATCTGCAATATATTTTTTAAAAATGATTGAAATGAATGGATTATTTTGAGCTAATAAAACATCACATAAGTGAGAAAACTACATGTGACACAATCTCATCTCATGGTATGGAGTGACATTGTGCCATCCAAGTTTTCGGTAGATATCTTAAGAACCAAGCTAGACTAAAATATAGTCTAAATATAATCTAAACCCATTTTTATAAAAGACATATACTGTAACTACAAACTGGTTACACATTTGCTAGGAAAAAATAATAAAATGCCCAAAAATGAAACAATGCATCGAGGATTTTTTTTTATAAAAATTTATATATTTTCAATTGAAATCAGTTGTTTCAATTGACTTGCAAGATGCAGCGGCGAATTAACTATGAATAGATGGCAATAATAGTACAATTTTCGAACTAGTTAAGAGATTTAATTTATTAGTAAGAGTCAAAGCGCCAAATTCAATAATACGTGTGGCACAATCTCACCCCTGGTGGCACAAAGACACCCCGCTATACAGATAGCGAAGTTCCAGAAAATTTTCAAGCGCTAGTGGGTAACATAAAGGTTTCTAAACATAACATCTTGCACCTAGTTGAGCTCTAGTAGAGCTCTACGTATGTTTAATGTTATAAGCGAGGAGGGAATCCTGATTCGATCGCAAACTTTTCACTTACTGTACCTAAAGTGCACAAGGTAGTATTCAGGTTTATGTGTAGGTACACCGCTGTTTGTTGACATTCAATACCAAAAACCTTCCCTAGAAATGTGGTTTTAGTTAATAATAAGGTACAATTATAGTTCTCGTCATATTTATGCAAAGTTCTATGTTCCTTGCTCCTTAGTATATGCAAACTCTATAACTTATGATATATTTAAAAAAAAAAAAACAAGTTATAATAATGACTCCACATCACAACACAAGCTTTTTTAGATATTGAAGTATACACAGATCTACTTATTGGGTAGGTACTAGTTCTTTTGTGAAATATGAAATACACCTCCTTTCCTTTTTCCGAAGGATAGAAACTCGATAGGTACTGGGTATGCCTTCAGTTTCAGTTTTTTAGGAAATCTGAAAATGTTATCAACTCAGACCCTGAATTATTAGTTGATTGACCTATTTAATGTTATATTCGTTAGAGCCTTGAAACACTTTGTATATGTGTGGATATGTGTTATAGATAGGGTTGGCAGATGTCCGGTTTTGAACCGGACAGTCAGACGGACAGTTTTTACTGCATCGGACCGGTCGAAAAATCTTGATAAACCGGACAGAGGACTGATTATTTCAAAGAATCTTGATTATTTCCACCATGTTCTCATTTTTCATACATAGAAGACATGTTCATTCCTTGTGAAAACCTGAGTAGAATTTTTTCATAAAATATAATTAGCTACGCGAACTATAAACGTAAGTATGGGGTTAACTGGAAGAAATCGCAGTACTGCGATAAGTTCAACGTTTTATAATCTGTACTATGTTCATTTTGTATATTTATATGTGTTTGTTGTTTACTTTAAGTTTAAATAAATAAAAATAAAGTATATTTTTAAGAAAAATACAATTTTCACCACATTTTGGAACTCATAATCAGTGAAAATGTCGCCCGCGGCGAGTATTTTATACGTATGTCTTAAAAATTATTTTATAGGGGGTGGAGGGGGGTATTAATTAAATATTGTCCAACACATCTGGCAACCCTAGTTATAGATGAGGTGCGCATACTATGAGGGAAATTTAAGTTGTCGATACTGAAGTGGGTACAGTACCCACAATATATCTTATCAAAATATTATTACACTTTATACAGATACTCGTATATAGATAGTAGTGTGTAATATTACATTCTTTATCTGAACATTCCCTACCCTACCTACAGACTTCAGATAACATATGGCAGATTAAACACTTCACACCACTGGGGGAACCATTCTACTAATCCAATTAGTCTCCTTATAATTGAAAAAAAGTCTTATGCTGGATTTCACTGAAGAATATTGGACTGATTTCAATGAAGAATATTGGAGAAAGGAGCCACTTATCATTATGTTTATACAAAACTTGTGCCAAGTGGCTCCTATCTCTGCTATTCCTCACCAAAGAAGTTGGTGAAATCCAGCATTAGTCAGTTATAAATTGGACTGTCAGACTTGCGTCTGAAAATCCCTCCTCTAGAACATCCCTCCTCCAGTCCTCGTTCCCTCATTCAATGTATCTACCCAAAGCATATTTAGTAAGGTTTTAGAGTTCAAATGTCTCGCGTTTTTTGAAATATTTAGAAATGTCAATATGCCTACTCTCAAAGAAAAAAAATCATTTATGGAAAACACGCTACCGCGCCCGCGGTTTCAACGCTTGCGCGTCACTCGTAAACCTCGGTAGCGTGTTTTACAAATTCAAATGACCTAGTTAATTTATGCATTTTCTTCTGAAGTTATTTTGAATTTGGAGACATTTATGCACAATACTCTCTACTATTGTATTGTGAATAAATGTCTCCAAATTCAAAATAACTTCAGATTGAACAGTGAATTTCTATACGCAGTCTTCTAATTGTCTCTAGCTATATATTTAGACTTCTAATTACCTGAAATTATTTAGACTTAGACCTGAGATTATTATTACAACTCGAATAGCGAAATAGAATTAGAGGTTTAGTTAGGTGACGCCAGTGTTATTTTATTAATGAATTTTGGACTATCGTATCAAATAATGTGTTGCGCTCCCACTGATTAATTCCAACATAGAGTGGAGCATCATACCATACAATAGCAGGGAAATATATCTATAATGAAATACTTCACAGTTGCCTCTTTATGTTAAATAATGAGGTAGTGTTTCATACAAATCTAAATGGAAACTAATAACAAAGTCATCAATAATAACAGTAGTAACATGGCACTGAAGAAAATAGGATATTCCAAATATCTCCTGGCGACACTAGGATATGGCGCTTCGCTTGCTGTTGTAAGTACCAACATTATATTACATTTGTTCTTATTCTCCAGTTTCACTCGTTACAATTGGTTTGCAGCAAAGCCCCATGTCTCCATCTCCACTCATCCCTGTCCTGTGCACTCTTTACTATATGAGTTGTAGCCCATATCCTGGCACAGATCGTCCAGGTATTCTTTCCCTGGTCGTCCTCTGTAGTTTTCCCCTCGTTCATTCCTTCAATTAATTCAAATAGGAGACCCTCACGACGCACTACTATGTGGCCGATCCATCTGGCACATCTTTCTGTTATTGCAATAAGCAGGTGTCTTCCTCCATTGATATGAATAGTAGGTATGAATTACTTTACTATGTCAAAAAAATTGAGTCTCTTATTTGTAAGTATTGAATTGTAAACTCCTTGGGTAAGGACCCTGAAGGAACGTAATTTAGGGGTGAGGTTTGCCGGGGGGCTCCCTTAAGTTAAGGCTAACCCTGGGCCCACCTCTTAATAAGATTTGCTTAGAAATGCGGGTAAAGAGGTCGCTACTAATGCGCCTGAGCTACCCGGGGATGTGGAGAGCCTTAAGCCCGCGGGATTTTCCTTCAATGTTTTTCAACAGGGTCTGGCTTAAATGACTACTCAGGCAAAATGATTGTACTCGTATTTAATATAGAGCAGTATATCTGAGCCCAATCCTTTGATATCCATAATATGTATCTGGATAGGTAAATGGTTCCCAGTATTAGCATGATGAGTTTAAATGAATGGAAGTTATCAATCATGAATGATACTACATCATAATATGGACAAGAGTCCTGTCTCCGCGTTTGATAAACGAACTAATACTGAGGTAATGATATTTTCAGGTGGAGTCCATCGTTTGGATTGTACTGACATGTATAGGCCTTGCTTCCTACCACGAATGCACTGACATTGAGACGAGAAACGTCACCGTCTCTGAATATTTCACATCTATATTCAAATTTTCTTACTACATTGGTAAATAAATCTGTTATATTCATTAACAATTTAATGCAAACTGAGCCCTTTACACTTTGTTTGCGTTGATTCTTCTTCTACTCACAGTATTGTTTTCTTCCAATCCTTACATGTACACTATATATATTGGTCAGGTATTCACGTTATTATATTTTCGCTTTTTATGTATTAGTTTAAGTTGATGTTTGTTGTATTTATTGTGTTGTTCTTGTTGTTTGTGTACAGATGTAATTGGTCTGTTTTCTTAAATAATTTTACTCTTATCTTCGTATTGTTGTATATGACTGTATCTGTACTTTAAAATAAATTTTAAAAAAAACAGTATTTCGAAGAACATTGCCAAATTTTCTGTCCCACCCCTTATCCAAGAAATGCCCGTTTTGTAACGAAACTTTGTAAAAAAAATCGTTACAAAACTGACATTTGTATGGGAATGAATTGGGACAGCCATTTTTCTACGAAATAAAAATGTCAGCTTTTTAAAAATTCTTTTAAAATTGAGATTTTTTAAAGATAGTTATGAAATTGTGTGTAAGAAATAGAACATATTTAAAAAATGTGTGACTATTTCCATGAATATAGGTTTTTGAATCATAAACAATTGATTCAAAGTGAGTGCACAGCCTTTTTTGTCAGAGGTGCAGAATTATGTATGACTATTTTCTTACGGTGACTAATAGCTGTTCTTATCAGTAATCACAACGATTTTACAATCACTTAATCACAATCCTGGTTCAGCGATGGTATTTGTTTGTATCAATTAACACGTCATGATCTAATCATTTAATCACTCACTCATACATCAAACTATACCTACAGTAGTCCAACTAGTCCTATTCTAGTGTAACTCATTCCTTATCTGATGTACAGCGAATGTTAATCCAGATAAATACGATGAATATTTGCGAGTATTAGTCAGATCAGGTAAACAAAGTTATACTGAACATATTACAACATTATATTTGAGTTTGCGAATCAAATTGTTCTATCCACCATGCGATATGTTATATACCTAACCATGTATTTGGAGCCTCTGAGTAAAAATGATTCTATTATCGCTTCAACTTTTTCAAGTTTTCTATGAGAATGTTAGCGCGAAATATGAATAACGTATGCGACAATATGAATTACTTATAGCCTTTCAAAAATGGGGCCTAAATTTAAAAATTCAAAACTGTCAAATACTGTTGATCTCATATTTTACTAACATTTTTGCTAAATTACACTTTTGTATCTTGCGAATTGGGGTACTTTCAAAGTTATTTTTTATTAAGGGATGTTTTAAAGTATTGTAATTCTGGATGTGTCAAGTTGTAGTCAATACTATCATGTTTACCTGTCTTCAGTATCAAGACCACGTTCTCAGTATTGGCTGAGAAAACCATGTATCGCCAAAGCTATTTCAAAGCAGTTGGCGCCTTAAATCCTCATATTAGTAAATGGCTCCCCTCTCGCTGTGGAGACCTGTCTTGATACTTTTGTTTAGTTTTGAATATTATCATCTTCTATCAATTGTAATCATATTATAGGTAGATAAATATCTTGCTATGCTGCGATCTGGAAACCTCTCTAGCGAAATTTATTTTATGTAAATAAAATCGGCTGATGATTAAACAAACAATGCCTTGGAAAATGGGAAATTTTATCATTTCATTTATTACACCAAGAATCTTGTGTGTAAACTTTTCTGTGCAGCGAAATTGTTCATTATTCGATGTGCGATTCTGGCGATGTTTTATTGAGTATGCATTGGTATGCATAAAAAAAAAACAATTTGAGACCTTAGATCTCGCCAATTTACCTACTCAATATTCTTTGGAATAAAAACAGGGTATATATTGAACCTGAACGGAATGACCGTAAAAGATTTTTTATGTCTTGTACAGATTTCTCAAAAAAAAAATGTGAACCTTTTTCCGAACCTTTTTCCGAAAGCCAGAAACTCGTTTCCCAAAACTCCCAAGATTTTTTTTTGTAATTGATTATATGCATTAAAATCTAAGAATGGCCTTAAAAGTTTTTTTTATAAAACGAAGTTAATTAACCCGAAAAAATTGAAAAAAACCGCTATTTTTTACATTTTATCTTGCGATATTTCATGCGATTTTGATCTTTCACGCCGCGGGAAATAACGTCGTAGTTGGTTCCCTAGCCTCAATTATGTCATATGTTGCAGTGCGCTAGTCCTAGTTTTCCGCGTGTTATTAGACTAGCAATATTGTTTATTGTATTGTATCGTCCTTAGGCCCTATGTAGGCACTTGGACTCGTCAATTTTACATAATATAAATGGATACATGTATAATGATGAGTGTCGTAAATAACACATAACAATATCGTTAACAATATTACAAACAATAAGTTCATTACTGAATGTAGAGGGTTCTGTTAGTAATACGTCATTACAAAATAAAAATAAAATAAAAATAATAATGCTAGTTGGTATCCATGCGATCGTTCAACATTTCGTCTACACTATAAAAGGCTTTATTGACGAGATACGCCTTCGCCTCTCTCTAGAAGTCATAGATATTGGGGCATTTCACTCTCTCGGGTAATTTATTATATATAGATCACTAGAATAGACTAGCATTATTCTGTTTGTAGATCGCGAGCTCTGTAGAGTTCCCTGGACAGCGGCGCTGAATGATTCTCTGATGATTACTCCATTTGAGATGATGATCTGGAACTGCGTCTACCTGGGATTCTCCGCACTGTGGCTGGTCATCTCTATTGTGGCTGTACTCCGTGAGTGATTAAGCAACCTTTTCAGAGTATATTCTGGTGGTATATATTATGGGGTGTAGGTTCGAATCCCACCCAAGGTACGAAGTTTTCAGAGTATAATATACTTTCAATAGGTGTAAGAAAACACACACATGTGTTTACGGCTGGATGGTGAACGTTTCTTGAGAGAAAGTGATCACCTAAACCAACTGATGGCTGGTCGTAAGTTCAGCATGCTCATCTCACACTGTACAAAAGTTGATGTAGGTGTAATTAGTAATTAGTCTCTTATTTATAAGTAACGAATTGTAACCTCCTTGGATAAGGACACTGAAGGAATGTAATTTAGGGGTGGTGTTTGCCGGGGGCTCCCTTAAGGCTAATCCTGGGCCCACCTCTTAATAAGTTTTTGCCTAGAAGTGCGGGTAAAGAGGTCGCTCTTAATGCGCCGAGCTACCCGGGGGTGTGGAGGGCTTTAAGCCCGCGGGATTTTCCTTCAATGTACATTAGTTGAGAGACATGATTGTTAAATAAGTTCACCTTCCATCCTTAGATTCATTTACCCAATTTATGATTTGTTTGTTTACTTCAGAAATGAATAGTTGGAAGACCATAAGATCCAAGTACCACTACGCCACAGCGTGGGCTGCATGGACCATTGCTATTTGTATTCTGGATGTAATCCTGGCGTCTTTCTTGGCGAAAGACATTCACTTCTTTCAGAATTTGACCGGACAGGTATGTTGTATTGAATGTTTAATATTTATTATCTCTTTGTATAGCAACCTAATAAGTATAGGTGATAAAAAAATCTGTAAACTGGTTTTGTATATTGTTATGTATTGTATTTTTTCTATTCTATTCTATCCCCTCACGCCACGTCCCTTGCGAAGTAGATAGAGAGAACAGATTGCATCGTATTGTGTAATTAAATTGTATTTTTGCATCAAACAAAACTTACATTCATCAGTTGTCATACGGTGAAAGAATCACTCATTTATCTATCTATCTATACCATCACGCCATGTCCCTTTCAGGGTAAGCAGGGAGGACAGAGCGCCAGACAGCCCTATCCTTACACACACTCCTGGCTTCCGTCACATTCATGCACTCTCTCATACACGCTCTCCGATTCCTTTTACTCAAAACGCGTCCATCCTTGAGGATCTAGTCGACATGTTAACATGAATAATTTCAAAGTTATACCTTTTTAAAACAGAGTCCATCTTTTTCGGTGACCCTGTATTTATTTTTCTACATAAATTATTGAAACTAAGTAAATTTGACGAATTCCAGTGCCTGAAATTATGGACTAGGGATGATGAACAATAAACTAACATTTATGGATTTTTTTTTTCAGAAATTATTCACGACCATTGACATGGGAGACCACTTGTTGCTACTGCGGCTGATTGTTGCTGGCATCATGATGACAATAGTCTTCAGGGGTTACATCATTTGGATCATGAATCTGACGTTCGCTGTGTACATTATATACGGAATTCTTGACCTCAGGAAGGCCATCGCCGAAGAGGAAATGAACGTAAACATCAAATATAATTCAATCAGATACATCATCCCATCAAAATATAACATCTTTGACTCGGAGCACAACGGCTCTTTCCCGCTGCATTAAGGCTCAAAATCGCATGAAAAAATGAAAAAAAAATAACGTTTATTATTATTTGAGGCTATTTTCGCTCCATTCAAAAATATTTTAGGGTCATTTACCAGATTTTAATGCATTTTATCAATGCAAAAAGTAATTGTCCCCGCGGCGTTCGGGAAACGAGTTTCTGTCTTTCGGAAAAAAGATCTGAGGTATTTTCGCATATTTTTTCAGATATCTATACACGATATAAAAAATCTATTACGGTCATTTACTAAATAGAGGTTCAATTTATCTGCCCTTTTATGCCAAAGCATATTTAGTAAGGTACTCGAGATCTAAAGTCTCATTTTTTTTTTTCATTTTTAAATTTCTTAACTTATTTGTATATCGACAAATAACAATTATTTGGTTGAACCATGATATAAGCTGATTGAAACTAGTCTGCGTCTAAGAAACTGAATTATATTTTACAGAGATTACCAATTCAACACAACACATTGAGCAGAGGACCAATATCGGCATATGACAAGTATGTATTACTGAATGATTCAATTCTAAACAAAGAATTCTTCAAACAAATAAATACTTAATAATCTCTTCTCCATTCTTCTTGGGTGTACCGTGTGTAGGTTGTCGATGTTGTCGAGCACATTACATTAGTCTACGTTAGTCCTGAAGATGGCCTCAGCAAGTAGGCCGAAAGCTCGACAACATCGACAACATACACACGGCACGCCCGAGAAGAATGGAGAAGAGATTGACAAGGACCGTGAAAATCTACGAAGCTAAATACTTAATAAGTGAATTTCTATTGATTTTTAGTAGCATAGAGGCCCGCTCAGCTCGCTGGCTGACAAGCGAAAGCCAGTACATGAACCGACCTCACATCCAGCCCCCTAAAGCCGCGAGCATGTATGGACGCGCCAGCAGCGTCCAAGGAGAAGTTAACCATGGATATGCTGAGAGTTCACACAGCTACAACCATCACAGGTTACATAATATTTTGTCAAAATATGGCGGTGGCACATACAATCCGTTTCATCTCCTCTCAGTCACTAACCTGCTACAGCCCCTCGAGGGAAAGTTGTGGGGTAGTCTGGATTTTTCTTTCATTCTTTATGTTTTCTGGGAAGCAGAATCTGTATCCAAGGTTTGCCAACGAAATTTCGTCTTACAAAAAGTTGATAGTTTTCGTATTATAAATAAAATCGCTAAAACATGGATTTTTTGCCATGTTCCCTTTGCACGAATTTTGTTGGCAAACCTCGGATTCGGATTCTGCAGCTCAAAAAACATGCAGAAAGAAAGAAATCCAGACTATCCCACAACTTGCCTGCTAAAGAAAACATTGGCCTGGACTGTGTGTAGTACTGTGTACTTACTATATTATTTTATTTTTCAGAATGACACAACAACCTTACGGTACGATGCCAATATTGCCAATGGGCGAACGAAGGGACGTACCATGGAACAATAATTTACCTACAACTCCAAAGCCAGACTACAGTCCACAGCCCATAAGAGCAATGCGCTCAGCTCTGAAGCCAGTTCCCCCAACAAAAGCTAATAATTATATGAGATAAGAAACAAACACATCACTGAAAGCAAATCTCCTCTCAACGTTGCTTGAAAACAAAAACTAGAATTCAATAAAATAATTACTATCTAGCTTGAACAAATAGCTGCATTACATTAAGTTCGCCCTAGTGAATAAAATTATGGGACTTATTTGATTGTACGCCTCCTTTATTGTATTTTTTAATTGTTCACTCAAAGAATAAACAAATAAATAAATGAGTAAAGAATGATACATGGGTTTCTCACTACTAATATATTTATCTCTAATATGTACAAAGATTACTATGATAAAATACACAATAATAAATAATTTGTATTAAATAAATAAATAATTAGATAAATAAATAAATTGTTTCTATTCTAAAAATGTGACTGCGAGATATTCTCCTCACTAAATATATTTACAATAAAATACCTGGCTTAGAAATACCACCAATATTAGACAAATTCATCAGCATTATCAGATCGGGGGAAGAAAGAGCCACAAAACATCTCCTGCAAAATAAATCTGTGGGCAGGAGACCTCTGGGCAGACCGCGACAGAGATTGATGGACGATGTAACCCGAGATCTGAGGGTATTAAATGTTGGCGATGACTGGGAGTCCGTTGCTGCAGACAGGAAAGCTTGGGGATCCATTGTTCTGGAGGCCAAAACTCTACCGGACCTGTACGGCCATCGGAAGTATCAGATTTATCGGTTGAATAGCCAGAATGGTCATTTTTATTTGGAAAAACTGATTTCATAAATCTATAATCAGTTCTAGAAATCAGAAACGCTAAAAGATATGAGGCGAGCTAAGTATTGCAAAGGTATTGATAAATAACTATTATGCAATTCGTATGAATGTTTCATGAATTTCGTTTGGACACACATTCAGTCTTTTAGGGTGGATTAACACATTGTGGAAGGAAATAAAACTTATTAAGCAAGACAATTACTACTCAAAATGACACATATTTTACAACTACGTCCTGAAAATGTAATTAGTGCTGTGTAATACAACACACCAATTAAATCATTTATTTATTTAGCCAACCGGAAGAACGTCAGGACAAACTTTTCCCAAAAAGACAAATTACTAGTTGGCACAGTGAGTGGCGTATTGGGGACTAACTTTGTCTTGTATAAGACTTGTGAGGAAGCCGCCACATTCTGTCTTTGATTATTAATAACCTTCACTACTTTGTGAGCTTTCTTATACTTCGTTCTGAAAACGTCTTCGATGAAAGGAGTCACGAACTTGTAAGGATGACTGGCTTGATTGACTTCCTGAGCGATTGGGTTCATAGGCTTCCTTGTGGTTATCACTCCATTACCAAAACTGGAGAGTTGATTTGGAATGGTCTTCACAGGTCTGTACTGTGTGACGTACACTTTCATGGGACCAGAATGCATTGGAGTGCTATCTGTGTGTATCGAAGGAGGTGCTAACATTACACTTTCAACTGGACTTAGAATCATGGGAACATTCGGTCTTTTGTTTACAATTAATATTTCTGCATCTGCCGGTAAGAGAATTTGTGGTGTAGGGGACTCATAAGGATATTTCTGCAGCACATCTGAATCTTCAGACAAACTGTTAATGTCTTTAATAAATCTTGTATGTGGGTTCATGAAATACTCCCCATAAATTTCTCCATCGTTTCGCTTCACGTTAAGTTGGTCATCTTTTCTTCTTACAAAGAATCTAAACTTTCCATTATTTAATATGTGTGTTTTATGTCGATAATATTTCCTTCCTTTATGATGGGACTTGCAATCATCTGAAACCAAAACAGAGAATTTACAAAATATGTATTTTCAACTCATGGTGGGCGTATATAAGACTTATGAGACTAGAAACTTTTGTTATGTGGACCTACAGGAGAATTTTACGAATTTCTTGGATGGATCACATAACGAACGAAGAAGTTCTCAACAATATCAAAGGAGAAAGACACCTGCTCAATGCAATAACAGAAAGACGTGCCAGATGGATCGGCCACATAGTGCGTCAAGAGGGCCTCCTATTTGAATTAATTGAAGGAATGAACGAGGGGACAAGCTACAGATGACTACCAAGGAAATAATACCTGGACGACCTGTGCCAGGATCTGGATTTCGACTCGTATAAAGAGTTAAAAAGAATCGCACAGGACAGGGATGAGTGGAGAAGCAGACATGGCACTTTGCTGCAAACCAATCGTAACGATTGAAACTGGAGAAGAGGATGGTTATGAATAACGGAGTGGTTCCAACAATAATTACGGAATTTAACATTTGACAAAAAAGGTCTCTCAGAAATGTGTACAATCTTGTAAATAACTTTCTCACAGCCAAATGTTGTGGGAGTTTTATAGACTCATCTTACTTTTCTCCATAAAAATGTTTAATTCACATTTACAATGATATACATACTTCGCTCTATAAAACAATAAGGTTTTATCTTGTCATCGCTTTATTCATTAAGTAGGTATTTAATAAAAAATATCTATGCATTGGTCTGTAGTGATGTGCACTCGATAATATGACATTTGTGAATGTCACGAAATAGAAAACAGATCAGATAGTTTACATTATGTATTTCACATTCGCATGGACAACAATAATAAATAAATAGATATTCCATTACGCTCTGCTGCATTCTTAATTCATTATTATAATTATAGATAATGATATAGAGATATAATTGATCTAATCACAACACCCATGTGTGTGAGTGATTATCACCAAGACCGATAATTTACGTGCTAACTTATTAAGAGAGTGATTCATGGGGGGACAGGGAGGGGCAAGGAGGAGGGGGCAGAGATTGAAATAGGTATATATTTTATCATACTAAATGATAAAACCTTACAAAAAATCACATTATTTCCACACGTTTTCTCATCATATCATAAAATGTCTAAAATTAGTATAAAAATCCATCAAAATACAATTGTTTAAAAAAATTCCTTGTGGAGATATTTTTTTATTACTTTTCATACAAAACATTTTTCATACTTATGTACTCGTATTATTGTGCAAATTATTATGGACGTTTTTAAATAAACCAAACCACATTACGACCTTCTTCACTATATCCTACAAAAAATTTGACCTGCGGCGCTATTTACGCGTTTTCAAGGTATATCAAATTTTTAAATACTTGTTATCCCCCTAGCTCCAAGGCTGGCGACGCCCATGTGTCAATCTACTCGCTATTCGCCAGAAAAATCAAGCAATCAAGAACTTCACAAAGGAGGGTGTGAGAGGATAAAGTTTTGTTAAATTAATTGAAAAAGTATTCAAACACAAAGGAGTTTCTGATTGTTTCAAAGAAAAAGATTTTTTGTTAAGTACTTTCAAATAAAAAGGCAAAGGTAATTGTTTTGTTCAATTATTCAATTAATTATTAAATCTTTCAGTTTCAATAAGAAGTCTTACAATTATTATTTGTTCAGATATTTTATGCAATTAGTAATTGCGACCAGGCAACGTGACTTTGGGTGAAAAGCTTACAACTAAACAATAACTTGTAAAGCTGTGAAAGCCTACAAAAACTTTCAATACTACGCAAGAAATTAAATCGCCAAGCAATATAACACTAGGACAACATACCTGCAGTAACGCAGCTATAATACCTCTGAAGTCTGCTTTGGTGGTAGTGCAGTGGATGCAGGGAACTCTGAAATTAAAATATAGGATCAGTTTCCTGTTATATGTATTGTAAACATCCTTGGATAAGGACACTGAAGGAACGAAATTTAGGGGTGGGGTTTGCCGGTGGGCTCCCTTAGGGCTAACCCTGGGCCCACCTCTTAATAAGATTTGCCTAGAAGTGCGGGTAAAGAGGTCGCTTTTAATGCGACTGAGCTACCCGGGGATGTGCAGGGTCTTAAGCCCGCGGGATTTTCTTTCAATGTCATAAATGCTTGGCGTAAGTGGATCTGGCATTTTTCTAAAGGCTTCGTGTATACTGCATTAAAGAAAAAGAGAAGAAGAAAAAAAAAGTTCCTCTAGGCCAACTTTACAAGAGAGCGATTTTAAGTCAATAAAACAGAATAAAAAAACCTTTGACAACTTTTTAAAATCATATGCATATCTATAATATTTTACCCCGTATCCAATAGGTTGAGTGAGGTTTTCGTTTCTGTATCCATACGAAGGTTCCAGTACTGGATTGGTACTATCTATTTTAGCCTCCTCCGTGGAAGATGATGTTTCTTCAGTTCCATTACTTGAGGAGCCCTCGGCAATAGCACCCACACACTTTGTATGAAACATGTACACCACTAACAGTAATATACACTCGGTGCGAAACATTTTACACTGATAGAATATTTTAGGATAAAAATATACATACAATATAATTATTTATTTTAATTCAGTAAGCCCAAACTGAAATATGTTTCTGCTGCGTGTGAAAGTGTCTACCAAATAATATTAATTTATTGATTGTTTGAAGATTAACCTTTTGGAAGCACATTGTAAAATTATTTGTAAAATAAAACCACTGTTTTTTACTTCCACTATTTATTTTGAGTACATACACCAGAGATCTTTGAATTCAGTATATCAGTTCATAGAAAACCTCTGAAGATAAAGCAATAAGCTTTAAAAAAATCTCTGGTGTATGTACTCAAAATAAATAGTGGAAGTAAAAAACAGTGTTTTTTATTTTACAAATAATATTAAATAATATTAAAAACCTAGAGAAATAAAACTTTACCCTGAATATAAGAAATTGTATGAAACCTTTATTTATACAGGTTTTTATCATATTTGTTATATTATTTTAATTTATTGTTTTTTTATTAATATTTTTATTTTTTTATTTAAATCTTGGTCGAATTTGTTAGTATTTGACGAATTTACTGTAAGATGTATGTAAAATAATACTAATAATAAAATTTATAAAAAATAATAAAAATTAATTAAAATAATTTCTCCAAATCAGATCCATTTTAACCAATCAACAGCGGCCCTTTGTTTAGAAACAAATAATTAAAAAGAAGTTATCGCAACGGATCTACAGCAAAGGATGGGCTTTCCATCATTCTTATGACTGATCGTCGGCTGGTTTAATGTCATCACTTTACCCTTAAGTAACATTCACAGCTGAGCGGGTAGTAGCATTCACATGACACAGACGGTACCGGCGTGTTAGGCTGGAAGTTTGGGCTCGAATCCCGGCCGCGGCAGATGGATGGACTAGAATTGGTGAATGTTAATTAAGTGTAAAGTGATCACATTAAACCAGCCGACGGTTAGTCATAAGCCTGATGGAAAGTCCATCCTTAGCTGTACATCCGTTGAGATAACTACTTGTTATTTTCAACTAGGACGTGTAGAAAACCTGTTCTCAAAAAACATAAATTGAGATTTTCAGAACACATTTATTTTAGTTCAAAAAGTTATAGGATCAGACTGAATCATAAATTTATTTATTTTTATTTTATTCTTAGCAAAATTTAGGGATTTTTTTCTATATGAATATGCAGTTTATTTCTATATGAATATGCAGTTTATTATTTATTAATTTATTATAATATTACTTCAGATGCACTACACTTGATGTCAGAATGAAGCACACACTTGCACCGAGTTGGCGTTACGAGGGCGACTAAGAGTTAGAATGAGGTGCATCACTCGTAATAAAGAATACCTCGGGTAATTGTTTTACAATCACTTTTGGATTCTTCACAACATAATAGCTGTTCAACATTAATTCAGTCATGCGTGAGTCCAGAGCGTGAGCATCTAATAGATTACCTATAATAACACTAGGAGCCCACAGTACGATTGGCACTGGCTAAAAAAAATGACTATGTTTATCTATCCTTAGAGGAGAAAAATACTCCGTTCTCCAGCTCGTTATGAAGGAAAAGAAAGAAGGCCGTAGAGGGGTCGGAAGGAAGCAGCTATTCTGGCTATCTAAACATTCGGCAGTGGACCGGAATCAGGACTGTGGAGGAGCTGTTTCGCACTGCCCAGGACGGAGAGGCGTTCTCCCAAGTGGTCGTCAACGTCGGGGGGACCCGACAGGACACATAGAGAAGAAGAATCTGTATATAATTATTTTTTTTATAAAAAAAGGATGTGACTTGCATACACAAACCCTAAATAATTTCCTGCACACCTTGCACTAGGCTAAAAGCCTGTATCGCAAAGGTGTGGAATACATCGCCAATGCCGGGGTTCGAATCTGGCACCTCCTGCATGAGAGACCGCCCCCTCAACCAACTGCGCCAACCATGTACTCCCTAACGTATACATTTAGATCTAAGAGTAGGCATACTGATATTTCAATAGTTTCTAAAAACGGGAGACCTTAGGTCTCGACAACCTTCCTTAATATGCTTTGTAGATACATTAAAAAATAGGGTAGATACATTAAACCTTTATCTAGATTCTAGGGAATGGCCGTAAAATATTTTTTATATCTTGTATATATTTCTCAAAAAAATGTGCAAAAGACCTTTGACCTTTATTCCGAAAGACAGCAACTTCTTTCTGTTTAAGCAAGTATAGGTAGTATACGTACCAATTCAAATACTTCTCTCACTAACCACAATTATTGTTATATATCATTAAATGATGTAGACGACTGCAGGTGTTCATCATGATTAGGGTTGCCACCCGTACTTTATAATAAAGTATTGTACTTTATTTCAGGTAATTGTACTTTATACTTTATGAGAACAATAAAGTACACTAAAATACTTTATTTCGCGTGATTTGATTTCTTTGGAATTTTGAAAAGTATAGTCGCTACCATTTTTTCGTTAAACGAAATTTTATGTAGATATGGATGATCTTTATGAAGAAATCGCTTTATTAAACCAACTTACAATCACATAATATGTACTTCTAAGAATTTTGAAGAACTATCAACTGCACAAAAATGGCAGCAAGTATATAATAAGTTTAATGATAATTTTTTAAACTTGTATAAAGTAATTTTATTTTTATTGTCTATTCCCGCCACGTCAGCATTCACAGAAAGAGTTTTTCTGTGATGAATAGCAAATGGCGAGACGAAAGAAACAAAACGTCTCTGAATTTAATAAAAAATGAATTACTTATTTACTTTAATTTAAATATAGACGGTAGAAGATGCTGTGCAATTGTTAAGTAGAGATACTAATTTGATACAAACTGCAAAAAGCGATGAAAATCATGTTTTCAAACATAATGATAAAGAAAAACATTGTACTTTATTTTGATACTATGTACTTTTTTTTCATACCTATAATGACCAATGTACTTTATTTTCAAAGAAAAAAGGTGGCAACCCTAATCATGATGTCGGTTGTAGCCGACAATCCACGACGTCATTCAATTAGTAGGGCTTGAGTATTATAATTAAGATTTTCTTTAGCATACTCTTCAATACGTAATATTCACTAGTCTCTACTATGAAGAATGTGTGGATTGTAGTAAAGCTGGACACACAATCTCGCAGAAAAACTTACGGAAGTTGTGTGGAAATATTAGGTCTACACAAATTATAAGGTATTCCTAATAATGATGCCTCACATACAGTAGCGTAACGGGGGGGGCAGGGGGAGGGCGGCCGCCCCGGGCGCAGGACCTGGGGGACGCCATTAATTGTGAAATAAATGACACGATTCCCTGGGAGTTACTTTTTTTATCATCATACCTACTATGAATTTTCTAAATGTATTGTGAAGTCCACTGAATTATAATTAATTAACAAAAAAAAAACCTGCGGCGCTAATTACTGCTTCTTGTGTAACCATTCTTTATATTGGAGTATTTTTTTTATTTCGAGAAAAGTAAATATTTGATAAGAGAGAAAGGTAAATATATAATTTGGTCTTATGACAAAAATTTCGCCCGCGTCGCTAATTTCGTGGTAGCTTACCTTGCAGATCTACCATAGAGAAATGACCAGTTTCCCCCCACTTTCCTATAAAATTTCTCTTGCCAATTTTTATTAGAAGAGTAACAAATATTTAAATTACATTTTTTTTTTACATTTTAAATAAATTTTCCTTTTCACGATTTTTTCATTTTTTTTATCGTGTATTACTAATAGGGGGTTGGGGCACCAATTTAATAGTTTGCCCTTTGGGCGCCGAATACCCTCGGTACGACACTGCTCACGCAAGCGGCAGTACCTATTAGAAAATCATACAAAATTATTGATTCCGTTTAATATGTAATTACTTACCAATATTTCCGGTGATTCCGGAAGCCAGAAATAACTTGAGGTAAATGAAAAATGATATTAGTTATTAGTGTAGTTTCCTATTTCAGTTTTTTCGCATAGATGTTGCTCTCTGTAGGATACATGTCTCCTGTATGTAACAGATAGCATAATTCTCTTATCTTCTGATAATGCCGCACAACGGTGGCAGAAGCCATACGAAATACCTATGAAACATACTTTGGTAAGAAAAATACCTATTTTCTCCTAACACGGGACTTCCCAGAGGCCTTATCTTATTATCCATATAAAAACACGATAAAAACTCTTACGTACCTAATACATACTGACATACACATGATTCTTAATTTTAAAGAAATTAATGATTTTGTAATTGTAGGAAGATTAACTTTAAGGAAGTACATTTTAATAAATTTTGTAAAATGAAAAAAACACTGTATTCTACTTCCACTATTTTAATTGAACACACAATCCAAAGATATTTCGAAGCTTAGAGCTTCATCTTAGAACTAAGTTCATAAAAAGCCGCTGAAGATGAAGCTCTAAGCTTAGAAAGATCAATGGATTGTGTGTTCAAATAAAATTGTGGAAAAAAATAGTGTTTTTTTCATTTTACAAAAAAAAAAATATGATTCTTTAAATTCTCTAAATGATAGGTTGGTACCTACTACAGGAAGAAATTCCTAGGAAATGAAGTTAATTAACTGCGTCAGGTACCTATCACTGGTATCAGGATTCCGCATTCCTATCCTGTTATGTTAGATGCCATTTTTGTAAATACCTTTCGTAAGAAAAAAACGAGTCAATTTTCGAAATAATACTCTCATTAAAAACAAAATTTCCTCACTGTGTATGGTCAAAAGAAATATACCTATCACATCACTCAAAGGAAAAAGTTTGAAGGTTTGACATTGGGAAATGATAAATATCGCAAGCAAGCTTACCATTTCACATTGAAAATGTACTATACATATTTTCGGTTAGAGTAATATCAAAATAGGTTCCCATTTAAAGAATTTAATCAGAAACGTCTGAAAGTAAACAATTTTAAAATAAGTCGTGACTCGTTATATGACACGCTCTGTAACGTTCATAGACAACAAATAAGTTTTGACATTGACAGATTATTTTGACGTTTTGCTATCACCGGTTGAACTTTTACTAAATTCTAACTTTGTGAGATTGATATTTTGAACGTAGTAATATAATGTATTTAGTTTTACTAACGTGTAATTATTTTTATCAAAATCTGTGTTGGGTATCTTTCTCTATAAAAATTCAGTAATTCATACGTGTGTCATCGTTTAGTTAATTATTATAACACCTGTAGAGATATCAGCATGAAGAAGTGGGACTTTTGCTTAGTTTTATTCTTGTCATGGAATACTGTGGATGCGTTGATTCATACAAACTTAGATTATGAATTTTGTGTCGAAGGTAAGGTATAAATTAATGTAGTGCACCAGTTTTCAATTATTATTATTTGGTATGGCTGCTGCCACTGTTGGGGGGCAACATCAGAAGATGAGAGAATTATGCTATCTGCTACATACGGAAGACATGTACCCTACAGAACAACATCCAGGCTTCCAAGCCATTCAAGGGCATTGTGGATATCTGCATATGGTCCAGGGAATGCTCTTAGAGGACAGTCTTCCACAATGTGCTTGATGGATTGCACTGACTCTCCGCAGTCACAGGCGAAGGAGAATCCCGCATGTGCCAACTGTGGAGCATTATCTTTTTCGGCAGTTTTCATTAAAATATCTACAAAAAATCTTTATTGCATTTTAAAGAACAGCCTAAAGGTGGACTGACTAGTGGCAAATTTAGTCATTGTGAATAATATAAAAATACAAGGAAGATTGTCAATGACTTTTCATACAAAATTTGTATACTACAAAGCTTCCTTTCAGAATGGACATTTGTATGGGAAATAGTGTGGGTCAGTCATTTCACTGTGAGATAAAAATGCAAGTTTTTTAAAATTGTGATTTTCCAAAGAAGAGTTATGAAATTGTAATTTTAAGAGAATGGTGATTTAGCCTCCTAACTGACTGCCTACTAATTATGTTTGTTACTTTGGCAGATGCGTTGCATCCATTGGAACTGTCTTTCAATTCTTCCAACTGGAATGGTTATTCCCTCATACCAGAGCAACATGTCCTCACATCCAAACACTTGAACTTTGACAGCATATTTGCTCATCACGCCACCTATCTGCAAAAGGTAATAACTATTTTATATTTTTATTTTCAATCCATTCTCTCCCAAAACATTATTGAATAAAGTGTTTTTTTTTTGTTTTAGACTCCAGTGTCGTTTAGAATAACAGAGAAGCAAGGAAGAGATAGGACAAGTAAGTTATATATGGAATAGAATACTCAGGGCTGCATTTTTTTATCGTTAAATGTCACCAGGCATTTCAGTGGATGATTAGCGGACCTATACAGAACGCATTTGGGTGATCATTCCAATTGGAATTGTCAAATAGGGATAGAGATATGAGAATACTAATAAGAGTGAGTTGATAGATATACATAGAGATAGCGATGTCACAGCACTCTTCTTTGGTAGAAAGAGATAGACATATTGCGTGTTAATATGAGCAAGTGAACAGCATGTGCGGACCACTCTATTATCTATTGCGAGTGAATATCACCTTACGAATTTGTTGGGTGGTAATCATACCAACCGAGCGTTTCAATGAGTGTACATTGAACATGTTGAATCGCACAACCGGTTGACTCGTACCGAGGACAAAACGTAGAACAATAAACCATAAACAATCGAGTCAATCGCTAGGTGAAATTTAACGGACCCAGAACGCACTCCAGTACTCAATTCAACTTCGATGAAGTAATGAAATCATATCCTTCTGAATATTGGTTCCATTTCAGGTTCAAATAATGAGGTTCAAACTGATAAGTCTCCAGTATCGACTTTGTATGAGTTGTGTGCTAAACATTCTACAGACCTCAGTTTCCAAGTACAGGCTGAAGGACCCGCCCATAAAAAGGTTGTATTTCATTTTTTTTAAGTCCTATATGCACTGAGCAAAAAACGTTCTATTATCGCTTCAACTTTTTCAAATTTTGTATGAAAATGTTAGTGCGAAATAAGAATGATGTAAGCGACAATGTGAATTGTACCTTTTGAAAAAGAGCGCGGGAAAAAATTAAAAAATCTAAGACGGTCAACTTGTTTACCTTATAATTACCAATATTTTGGCTTAATTATACTTCTACAGCTGAAAAACTGAGCAGATGATCCTTGAGTCCCGTAGTTTTCAGGGGTACTTACGTAATATTTTTTTGAAGATGTAAAATGACTTTTGCTACAAGCACCGTCTCCTAGAGTAGGTACTCTAGCCGTTCTGTAACAGTTGGCAACATAGTATAATGATCAAACAGGATCATCACTCCTGTCAAATCTCCTAACAGAATATAATACGTGGTCCGTCATACTCGTTGTTAAGGAACTGTTATTCCATACATTTCCTCAGCGACGGTGACGACAACTTCGCCTATAACGTTTTATGTATTAATCCTACATCGTGGCTAGAGAAAGAGAGAAATGTCAAGGTGGCGGTGTTACAAGTGTTGATATAATGGTACCTAATTACTATATTAATTACAGATGTTCACATCAACTTGCACAGTTGGGGAACTTATGACACATGGTCAGGGTAACAGTAAGTCTGCTGCGAAACACAACGCAGCCCGAGAGATGTTGAGATTACTGGAGGGACTGAGTGACACTGTGACGCCTAGGAAGAAGACGAAGAAGCAGAAACCTATTAAAGTATGACAAGAATGTCTTATTCACAAAATATAAACCCGGTTTCCACAAACCCACCTGTAGAATTAGGATTACTATATTATAATAATAATTGATAAAATGTGTATGACATTCAATCGAAGAATTAGGTAAAAATGCTGTCGAGATGAGATCGCTGAGAAGAATGTGTGGAGAGATAGGTGAAATGAAGTGAGAGTTAAGTAAATGTAGACCAGATTCTCAAAGACGTGACGAATTGCATGAATGCGACGGAAGCCCGAAGTGTGTGTAAGGATAGGAAAGTCTGGGGATCTGTTCTCTCTGCCTACCCTGCAAGGAATGCGGCGTGAGGGGATAGAATAGAATATTAACCTATGTGCGAGATTGTCTTTTTTCAAATCCCTAAGTTTGTCAACAATCTATTAAATATATACTGATTATTCTCTTCTTTAGCATTCTCCTGAGACTGATCCCATCCCATATCTTCAAGAATGGAGTAAACAAAGAATCCAGTATGTGGAGGGAGACCATACGAGAGAGTTGTTTCATATGAAGTGTCTCTTGGACGACCTACAAGCCACCGGAGAAGGGAGATCTAAGAAGATCGCTAAGAGGATGGCTGCCTTAGGTGAGATTGTATTGGTTATTGTGTAAACTTGTTATCCTTTCATCACTCATCCTCCCTAAATGTCTTGTACATCTCAACTTGTCCTCTTCTTAGTTTCTTTCTAGTATTCTAGTTACAACATTCATCTTACAATCACTCATATCTATACATCGGGAAACCGAAAACTGTTTTACCAATGAGGTGCAATAAAACCTTACTAATCCTATAATTCCATAGACGGCTCTTGACCAAAAGTATTATTTTCCTTCGAATCTAAATTACAGGGGTTTCCATCTTTACCTGAATTCTGTACAACCATCAATATCTATAGGGGAATAAAACAATAAGTGAAGTGGAAACAATAAATTCCACGTAACTTGTATCAGCGTGCATTATGCAGGTAGTATTAACAAAATTTGCCAAGTAAATAAACTGTATAATTTTTTTTTTCACTCTACGTTCCTGTACATATCTTAGTCCCAGGTACCTAGGGCATCCAATCTCCCGATGTATATTCATATCTCTAATCACTTCATTTTGTATCCTACAATAATACTAACATAAATACATTTCTAAATTCTTGTGCAACTATTTTCTTTCAGAGATGATCAAAACATTGAATGAGAATGGGAAACTTGATATGAATAACATTCCTTTAGAGAGTCACTCATCCGATCCCAAGGCAATGGAGTCAGATAAAACAGGTTAATATATTGCATAACTGATTTTAATATATGGTACGGAACTTACCTACCGCCACCTGGTGGATAAATTGTGAAGCAGAATGTTTCGACTTATTCACTACAAAAGATGTCTGGAACAATACTTTCCCATCTCTCAACAGATGGCAGTGAATGTTGGCCTTTATAATTGAGTTTCTTAGCATTTAGCAAAATCAACTGAATGCTGTTTTCAGGTTCTCATGTTATTGTTAAGATTTATATCTGATTTTCAGAAAATGCTGAGGAAGGAAAAAATTATAACTATGGAGAGACGACAACACATGAATCATCGGAAATAAAGGACACTGATACTAATAAGAAAGGTAAAATTTTAAACTCCGTATTAATGCGATTCTGTGCAAAAACAGAGCAGCTTTCTCCAGAGACAAAAAAGATGTAAAGCGTTTCAAGGGGATCGTGTATGGTATCGGATGAAAGGGCGTTGGAAAATAAATCCAGATTGTAAGTCAGATTTAATCTTTTTAGTATACATAATATACCTACCTACTGATTGTATTACAGATGTGAATTCCGACAGAGATATTCCTACAAATGCAGATGAGACTCAACCACAAGATAACATGCAAGACTTGCTTAGATCAGTTGGTAAAGAGATGGGGTACGAGATAAACTACAGGGATACTACGAGTGTAAGACAATAACAAATTATTACTCGTAACTTACATCACTTTAGAGTTGCCCAAGTTAATGTTCTGCCTTTAAAAGGTTATGATTTCAAGCTAAACAAACATAGTTTCAAGCGGAAACACTGTGCACATTTCTTATCCATAGAGTAGTGTATGTATGGGGGATGGTATGGAACTTGTTGTTGCACAAAGTGTGAATGTATTTAAACAACGGACTTGACAGACTGAATGAGTGAATACTGTTGTGAGATCAGACATATCACCATAGCTGCCTGGCTGATAATACACCTAATAATAAATTGTGTTTGTGTGCAATTGACTAGTCTATTCTTATAGGAGTTGGTGTACAACTGAATCTGGCAACTGATTCCATCAAGAATTGACAGCTCTATTAGTTGTGGAAGTTTTTTGGTGTTTTGGATGTCAATCTTGTCGTCCTCTGTGTTTTGTTATGTGTGTCTCTTGATTACAGGGACAGACTCACATATCATTTGTATCTATTTCCTCTGGAACCGCTGTGACTTGCTATGGAGTTGGATCCAACAAAGAGAAATCCCGCCAACAAGCGTCCCATGCTGCCATACAATACCTCAATGCCATTTACATCAACTGGGGCGAAGTAACCAATGATTCTGGGTGAGTTGGAGGGGAACTTATGTCCTTCTAAACAGAGAGAGACAACGATGTTGGGTGTAAACGAGAAAGAGAATTGATTAAAACGTCCAAAACAGATTCGATATTCAATTCGAAAATTATCTTTCTCGTTACACGCAATATCTTTGTCTCGCTTTAAATATTGTCGGAATAATGTTAATCAATTCGATTTGTACGAGTTGCCGCAATTATTGCTCGTGTAAGAGCACCTGACTGCGCCGAAGAGCACATTCACTTATCCAGATATCGTATACCGTACCAAAGGATTAGGCTCAGATATAGTGCACATGCATATTTAAAGGACAGTGCATATTTGTATAATATGTAAATATAGTACCTATTTACCAATTTTATTATACTAGTCCCTATTATTTTATTTTATTTATGTGTGCATGATTTATTTTATTTCTATATATTTTATCTATGCATGTTGTTATTATTTTTTTATACTAGTTTAATTTTTTATCAATGTTTTATACACTGTACGCTTGTATGCACACCATATCTTTATATGTTACCTCTCAATTGGTTGGTTGGCGGATATTGTCACTGGCAATAAACCCGCCATTTGTATAATGTACTTATTGTTGCAATAAAGCTTTTTATTATTATTGTTATTGAATGTGTATGTAATGTTTGATTCCAGGAGCCGCAAACACTTCATATCTGAAGACTCCAATGGACATTACTATGTAGAAACACAACTCAAGTAAATACAAGACTGCAGAGTATAAACAATAAAGAATGGTTGTGATAAAACTAGTTCGGTGATTAAAGGCCAAATGTTACTTATTACTGTGTATTTCCAGTTTATATTACAATAAATATTATTTCTATAAAATACTGTTTACAATACTTGAATTATTTTGATTTACAAATTTATTCTTGTAAAGCGTTGGATTTTTTCTACATTCCGTAGTATATACAATGCAGTATTCCTACAACAGTGTAGAAGAATTAAGGATGAACACTGTCGGGATTACGACCGACCTCGGCTGGCTTAAGTGATCACTTTTCACTCGAGAAACATTCGCCATTTCAGTTCACCTTGACTGGGATTCGAAAAGGTACTTAATGTACATGAAATTCAACAACACAGCCGTCGCTCTTCGAGGTGTAGTGGATAAGATCCCTACTATTCGAGACAAAGGTCTGTGTTCGAATCCCAGCCGGGGTGAACTGTTTGAAAATATTTACAATGTTTTTAATGCAAATATATAGCGTTTCCTTCTCGCTTCGATCATCAGCCTTCATGACACAACGTTTAGAGTACCGGCGTGTTAGGCTGGAGGTCTGAATTTGAATCCCGGCCGCAGCAGATGGATGGACTGGAATTGGTGGATGTTACTTAAGTGTAAAATTGATGACATTAAACCAGCTGACCGATCAGTCATAAGCCCGATGGAAAGTCCATCCTTTGCTGTACATCCGTTGAGATAACTACTTATACTATTCAACTATTATCGGCTGTAGAATCTGGGAAACCATACACGGGTACAGGTTTCTTGCTATTCTTTGGTTCAGTCTTGTGAATGGACCTGAGATGGCGGTTCAGTGTACTCGTTTCTGAGAATCTGTAAGTATTAAATGGAAATATCATTAGGTTGGTAATAATAATGAACAAGTGTCACCATTAGACACCGGGAATTTGGATGCCACTTGGCTGATGAGGTGCAATAAAATCTTACTAATCCTGTAATGCCATAGAGGGCTTGTGGGCAAAAGTATTATTTTTCTACATATTTAAATTACAGGGGTTTCCATCTTTACCTGAATTCTGTACAACCATCAATATTTATAGGGGAATTAAACAAGTGAAGTGTAAACAACAAAATCTACGTAACTTGTTGCATGTAGTATTAACAAGTAAATAAACTGTATAATATTTTTGTTCACTCTGCGTCCCTGCACATCTTAGTCCCAGGTACCAAGGGCATCGAATCTCCCGATGTATAGTCATCATATTACGCAATTGATAGAACAAGAGAGGTGGCACTATTTAGCATAAAGTTACAGTCTGTCGGAAAGACATTGCCTTCGATGAGGGAGCTACTTGTAAGTTTTGCAACGATAATGGCAATTTTTGTTGAATTTAAAAAAAATGTTTACATGGTGGGCAGAATAACTAAATATGTAATCTCTACTTACTGCTTGTTGCAAATATGGCACAGCTGATCCTTGAGTTGCATGTGGACTGACTTGTGGTGTGCGTTGAGATTCTGCTTGCTGAGGTAAGTCTTGTGGCACTTGTCACATTCATACGGTCTCTGTCCGCGGTGAGCCCAAGTGTGCCGCTGGTAGGACGAGTATGTGTAGAACCCTGCAAACACAGATACAGTCTTATCTATCTAGACAGAGGTAGGCAGAGAGAACAGAGTGACTAGACAAAAACTCTTAAGATTATTGCTCAACATGAATAAATTCCAAAAAAGGTAAAAGCCCTTTAGAAATATGTTTCAAGGACAAAAGCTCAAATCTAATTGGATTTTGAAAACAATATTAATTGTATCTATTAGTAAACGATTTCTTTCAGTGTGTTAGAAACTAGCATAGAAAATCCAAGCACGTCGAAGGAATATTCTGTAATTGTTTTTTTTAATGTTTTGAATGAAAAATTTGCTATAATCAAAAAAGAGTAAGGGATTCACAAGGTATTATCAAATTCTATCACTACGTGTATTTTTTTATCTATGTTTTATAGTTTTTGACAGAAATGAGTTCAAAAAATCATCACAGGTTGTTGAATTTTATCGTAATCACAGTTCAGATTTTTTTTCTATACATTTTTTTTTAAATTTGTTAAAGGTATCCACTAGCAAAGCTACAAAATAACTATTCTCTTAACATCTTACTAGCCTATTATGTACCGGTGAGCGGATATTTATCTTGAAAAAACCCCTATTTCGAGATGAAGAATATCTTATTCAGGTGTAGATTTCGCCCTACTGAAAACTTACTGATAAATTACTATTCTATAGTCACCTAATTCACAGTCCTGTACATTACACTTGTAGATAATCTGCTTAGTGTGTCTTCTCAGGTGAGCTCGGAGCGCGCACCGCGTCCCAAACAATCTGCAGCAGCGCTCACACTGGTACGGCTTCTCCCCTGTGTGCGTACGTTCGTGCTCGCGTCTCTTACCCGATACTGTGAACGCTGAAAATATAACATAATAGCCAAAAATGATTAGATTTATTTTTATTATTTCGTTTGTGCCGATCCTATGTGGTGATTTAATCTATCATTTTTACTATTTGTGACGATCACCTTTAGGACAGAACATGCATTTGAATCTCTTCTCTTTGGTGTGCACGGCTCTGGTGTGATTAATCAGGGCTTTCTCTTCACGGAACTTCAGTCCACACATTGTACACAAGCATGGCTTCTCTCCTACAAATACATAGGAATATTTATTATAATTGAGGACACGTGACATTTGGTCGCGTGACGTCTGGTCACGGATTATAATGTTTATCAATTACTTATACAAGGAGTTTGCTTTCTAATTAATAACCGGCATAATCATGAATTTTTGTTAAAAAGTGAAAATATACCTTAAATTATATACTAAACTATCACACACTTCCCTTACGGGGTAGGCAGAGAGAACGGATCCCCAAACTTTCCTATCCTTACACACACTTTGGGCTTCCGTCATATTCACGCAATTCCTCATACACATTCTACGATTACTTTTACTCAAAACACGTCCGTCATTGAGGATCTGGTCAACACCACTTCTTTCACCCAGGTAAATTTTCCTTGTCATTCTTTCATTGTTCATTCTCTCCACATGTCCCAAATATGTTGAATTAAATCCTTACCCTTTAATTATTGTCGGCGACCAAACGTCGTGCGACTTTTTGTCCACGTTTCGTTTATCCCTTTTATGGACGAATCGTCAAACCTGCCTACTCTGTAAGTTGCATTGTTTAGGTTCTTGATTTTACATAAAATGAGAATTTACCAGTGTGAGTCCTCAGATGATATCTCAAACTTCTACTGTACATCAGCTCTTGATCACAAATATGGCATTTCAAAATCCTTTGGCAGTCGACAGTCGAGACATTCTCATTAGCAGGCTGGAAAAATAATCACATAATTTCATTCACTCAGAGTGTACAGTTAACAATAATGCTCTTAAGATTAAAGAGTTGAGTGAATGTAAAACTGATGTTGTGACTAAAATGAAAGTGATCAAGTTGAGATGGTTGGGACATGTAGAGAGAATGAATGATGTAAGGATAATAATGTAAGGAGTACATGGTTGGCGCAATTGGTTGACGCAGCAGTCTCTCAAGCGGGAGGTGCCAGGTTCAAACCCCGGCGTTGGCGATGTATTCCACACTTTGCGATAGAGGCTTTTTGCCTAGTGCAAAGTGTGCAGAAAACTATTTGGATTTGTGTATGCAAGCCCATTTGGGAAAAAGAAGAGGTGTAAGAAAGCGCGGCGGTCCAAGAACCATATGGCTCAACCATGAAGATCAGATTCTTCAGACGTGTTCTCAGTAAAGGGAATCGTAGAGTGTGTTTGACAACTTGTATGAATGTGACGGAAGCACGAAGTGTGCGTAAGGATAGGAATGTCTGGCAATCTGTTCTCCCTGGGAAAGGGACAATGCTCTTATTCAGTAAAGGAAATATTACCGTATGTGAGTTACCCTGGGGACAGTTGTGTCTCTTGCATTCATCAGATGTTTTATAACTGAAATAACAAAATACAAGCAAAACTGTTACGACATAATAAGAAAACAGGGAAAAAAAAGTAACAAGTAGTTATCTCAACAGATATACAGTAAAGGATGGACTTTTCATCAAGCTTATGACTGATGGAACTGGTTTGTCAGGTTGGAGGTCTGGGTTCGATTCTGGGCAGATGGATAGACTGGAATTGGTGAATGTTACTTAGGTGTAAAGTGATCACATTAAGCCAGCCGACGATCAGTCATAAGCCTGATGGAAAGTCTATCCTTTACTGTATATCTGCATAACGACCTGTCATATTCAAAATAATAATCTTAATAAAATTTTACTTATTATTTAGCCGGTTTTATTAAACCCTAGTATAGATATGAAATGTTTCTTTCCACTCACCTTATCTTACACTTTCTACATTTGTAATAGAAGTGACTTTTCTTATGGAGCGACATTAGTTTTGTGTTCGAGAATTTCTCATTGCAAATATAACACTCGTCAGTCTTGTCCTAAAAATATAAAACGTTATTACACACAGTACTAGTATTATACAGGGTGTTTGATAGATGGATACAGATATCTTCAGGAGTGATAGTAGAGGTCATTTAGCATCTTTTGAGCCAAACTTAGCTTAGTCTAAAGTCGCACGGTTCTCGAGATATTCGAGATTTTAACTTTTTTTCGAAATACCCCGAATTACTCAAGTTTTAGCCCGATAGCATCGTAAGTAAAGGTACCTACTTAGTTCTATCATTATTTTTTGTTACCTGAATATGTTTTTAGTCTATTTAAATCATAAGTTTCAATCTGAAAAACAATCATGTTAAAAAAATATAGGATTAAAGTTTCGAGAAAGAGATATTTCAAAAACGAGTTACGACTTTGGAGAGGATTTTAGATAAGAAAAAAAATGTTTAAAGATTCAGAAATTTGGAAAAAACTTCTCTGGTTTATGCTCTTTCAAATGATATACAAAACATTATAAAAAACATTAGTTTCGAAAATCTATGATACAAAAACTTAAATAGATCACCTCTAATTTAAGCAAACTTCCATACAAATTCGAAAACAGTAAATTGAAAGGAAATGTGTTTTTCACTATGCAACTGTACCTATAGTAAATTTGTATGGAAATTTGCTTAAATTAGAGGTGATCTATTTAAGTTTTTGTATCATAGATTTTCGAACTAATGTTTTTTTATAATGTTTTGTATATCATTTGAAAGAGCATAAACCAGAGAAGTTTTTTCCAAATTTCTGAATCTTTAAACATTTTTTTTCTTATCTAAAATCCTCTCCAAAGTCGTAACTCGTTTTTGAAATATCTCTTTCTCGAAACTTTGTTCCGATATTTTTTTAACATGATTGTTTTTCAGATTGAAACTTATGATTTAAATAGACTAAACACATATTCAGGTAACAAAAAATAATGATAGAACTAAGTAGGTACCTTTACTTACGATGCTATCGGGCTAAAACTTGGGTAATTCGGGGTATTTCGAAAAAAAGTTAAAATCTCGAATATCTCGAGAACCGTGCGACTTTTAACAAAGCTAAGTTTGGCTCAAAAGATGCTAAATGACCTCTACTATCACTCCTGAAGATATCTGTATCCATCTATCAAACACCCTGTATATTTTTTACTGTGTAAATATGTAAACTTAATTAGACTTGTAATTCTAAATAGGTTTAATTCGTAATTCGATTTTACCTGCTTAAGTTTTTTATTTGGTCGTGAAACAACAGCCTGGACTGGAGAATATTCCTTCCTAAAACAAACAATCAACAATATTAATTCTTAATCTAGTATGTCACAACACTATTGCCTATGGAGAAACATCTGTGGGTCATGAACCACATTGCTAAACACACAGAGAAGTCATTTTGTCTCTCGTAATTTCAATTTCTCAGTTCAAGTCAAATGGGGACACTTTAAAATAATTTCCGTGAAAAAGAATAATGGCAGAGTGAATGATTTAATGCTTATTCGCGTCATACTCAACACAAACCACACATCTCAACAGTCTGGTTTCCACCTGCCTCGCAGGCAGTGGACCGCACTCAATAGGCTTAGGATGGGTCATGGCTGCTGCGGCGGCATGCTCCACAAGTGGGGAATGAGGGATGATCCACAGTGTGACTGTGGACACCCGAAGCAAACATGCAGCACATCTTACATGATTGCTCTTTACGTGCTCACCCCAGTACCATTGACAATGCTGCCAGCCTGTCCCCTGAATTCCTCCAGGGGCTGGAGGCTGGATGTCAGACTTTAACGCTGTGACAATACTTTGACGTTGCCAAACGATAAATAAAATAATAATTTTATGACAGCATAATTTATTAGTACGGACTCATGCCCGCGCAGTGAGGTAAATCATAAATGCAAATAAATAATTACGTGAAGTGATCAGATGTATCTCCCGCAAGTTCTTGCTTCTCATCATAATGAACAGTGTCACATGCGACATTCAAGTTGCCCAGCAACATGTCATTGGTTTGTAGGGATCTACTCCTGAAGTTATTTGCTATCCGCAGTTCTGAGGCACACTTCACACACAGCGCCAGGGGCAGTTTATCATCTTCTGAGATCTTAAACATAATTTATAATGTAAGGTCATCGAAAAAGATGGACTGTATTTTATATAAGAGGGTAAGGGTTTTGTAAGAGGGACAGTAACTTTATTTGCAAGAGAGTAAAAACGAATCTTAACTCCTCCAAAAAATCTGAACATATTTGACGCTTGTCTAAAACTGTGATGAATACCTCAATCCCAGTACAATTCTCAAACATCTCCTGTAAGTTGTCTTCTGACATCTTCAACATAGTGGACTCGCTCTCCATACAAGATCTACATACTTGCGAAGGCTTGTTATCATCTGAGGCCATTTTTACAACCCGATATTATTAATTATTGGTTCTACACAACATAACTCAACATCAATCGATAAAAAAGACCGAAACAAGACGCTAATAAATCGCCCTTCATGTAAACAAAGTAAAACGAAACGTCAATGTCAAAATATTGTCAGTGTTGTCACACAAAATAAGAAATCAACTAATAATTTTAAAATTATTATTGTGTATGGCAATAAATGAAATAATATGGAGGGAATTTTAATATTTTTAATTTCGCTCAACTTGAAACTTATTTCGATTTACTAACTATTAAGATTTCAACGAAATGAAATATTATCAGAAAAGTTTAAAAATAGCATTACCTACGCAACAGTTTCTTTCTTATTGAATAGAAAGAAGGCTGGGTATCAAAAAAATAACTGCTATATTATTCACTGTTTGTCAACCAAATTACAGCATTATATCTAACAAACTACAGGAATAATCTCAATTTTCAGTCAATTTCAAAAACAACTTTTGAATTAAGGAAAAAATGAAAAACTAAATAATATTTAGATTATGATCCACAAAAAAATGACTTTAGATTTCGCGACTAGTTCGAAGATTTGCACCCTAATCATCAGGCAATTGTGAATAATACTAGTCGCGAAATCTAAAGATTTATTTGTGGATTATATTCTAAATATTTAGTTATTCATTTTTTCCTTAAAAATGGACTTCCACCAAGTACCGACGGTAAAAAACATCGATATTAACTTTTGATTTTTTTATGGAGAGAATTTACATAAGTAAATCAAATTTATAGCTGCTAGAGTCACTAAAACATAATATTCTCATTTATCTGAATAATCTGCCTTTGCCTGATGCAATTTATTCGCGTATTCAGATCCTTACTGAAGAAAAATTGCTTGAAACACGAAATGATCGAATTATTAATTTAGCATTAGTAATAGACTTCTATACTAGATAAGTATATTTGAGTGAGCGAAGAGGGGTGAGGAAATGCAGCCGCCCGAGACTGACCTGGTCCAATCATGTCGACCAGATCCTCAAGGATGCACGCGTTTTGAGTAGAAGGGATCGGAGAGCGTGTATGACTGCATGCATGAATGTGACGGAGGCTAGGAGCTTGTGTAAGGATAGGGCTGTCTGGCGCCCTGTCCTCTCTACCTACCCTGCAAGGGACACGGAGTGAGGGTATAGATAGATAGATTATAGATTCTTTACTAGAATCTCCCAGATCGATTCGCACTATGTATTTACTATGTATTTACTAAGAAATAATTAAAATAAAAAAAGCAATTACCGGAATAAAATTGTTGTATTATACAAAAATCTAGTACTGTTGCCCTACACACACTTATGTACGCATATTCTCAAGAAATACTACGAAATAGGGCGTAGTAGTTCTTCTTTCTTTTCTTCTTCTTTCTCAGCCGTTTTAATTCCAATGCTGGATATAGGCCTCCCCTTTGAATTTCCACCGATCCCTATCCTGATGGGCATGCTGCATCCACTTGCTTCCTACGATTCGCCTCGCATCTTCACTCGTCAGACCATCTTGCCTGAGGTCTTCCTACGCTCCTTTTGCTTGTTCTAGGTTAGGTATATATCTAATAGTTAAAAGTTTAAAAAAATCAAAAATAGTTATTAAATTATGTAAATGATTGCACATTGATTGCAGGTGTTTATCGTGATTTGAATTGTAGGCGAAAATCCACGATTTAATTCAATCGGGAGGAGGTAGGCATTCAATATCACGTATTGGTAGTAAATAGGTAATAGCTATTAGATAGGCAGTAGAAATTTCTTACTGTAAATAGGTAGGTAGATAAAAATGTTCTATAGATAATAGGTATACCTAAACTGATATAGGTACCAACGCCTCTGTAACTATACTTATAGGTATAATAGGTATACCGTACGTGCATATACCTATTATGTACTATGTATATATACGTACTATGTATACCTAGAGATGACGAACATAATATAGCAGTACCTATAGTCGAATAATGGTATAGTCTGCGTACCTACACCCCTCGCGGAAAAACATAATGGAACGTCCCATGTTCTCGGCAACCCAACACTGCCGTCCGACACGACGCCGGGCGTTCGTTCCATCAGAGGCGAATGCGTCGCTTGGGACCTTCTGATTCTGGGGGCGTTTGTTATATTATATATCGCGCGTCATTATAGGTTTGTAAAGACCATGTTTCGGTGTCTATTCTCGGTGCACTTACGACGTTTTCAAAATGAGCATCTGGTGTTTAATAATAGGTACCTACTTATATACATACATATATATACAGTAAGTCAGTAGGTATATGAACTTCATAATAATAATACATATATATACGTATTGTTGATATTAATACCGTTAAATTTATTTTGCAAATTTTGAGTAGGTACCTATACATCTATACAACGCTCGTCATAATGAGTAGGTAGATACATTTGAATATTCACAAACATTCATAATAATATGTATATATCTTCGTTTAGATAATAGGTAGGTATACCCACCTAGATGCAATCTTTGCATATTATATTGCATTAGCATTTAAGTTAGCATTAGACCATACATCTAAAATTATTATTAGTATTTTGCATATCACTGTATTTCACTTTGATGTAGTTTTGCACAACAAACGAAATTCACCTACTCCACTTATTTAATTGACATCGCTGTACCAAGTGCATCACACATTCAAACAACCCATGCAAAAATTGAAAAATACGCATAACTTACGCAGAATTGCCCAACAGGTGAAATAAAAAATATTTTACTTACAGTTTTGTCCCTCAACAGAGACGAGAGGCATCTTCATTCACATAATGTAGCGATATGTGAATTCTACCATGTTGTGGAATAGGTGGATCGAACGTTACCCTGGGCATAAAGTGATCACTCAAGCCAGCCAAAGCTGACTCGTAAGCGTCGGAACACCTTAACGGAACTTCCTCCCCAAGGGAGTTCACATAACGCTACATTATGTAAATGAAGATGCCTCTCGTCTCTGTTGAGGAAAAAACTGTAATGTATTTCCGTCTGAGCAATGCAGGTGAATTCCCGTTCAATACCTAAAATAATTTAATATTGTATATCTCAAAAAATATTTAGTTTTCTAGGTCGGTTTATATAATCATCATAATCCCATTAGTATTACCTATCAGCTACAGGTATAATAACCAAAATCAATAAATTAGATTTAGTTCGTGCAATATTGTAAGAATATATTAAATATATTAAATAGTTAAATACTTGATATTTCAGGCCTAATTCTATGTTTCAGGCACAATTACATGATATATCTGTATTGGCCTGAAGAAGCAGATGTCCATAAACTAGTCGCCTATTTAATAAATTAAAGTCTGTGAGAGATACTAAATAAATACCTATGTATTGTGTTTAATTTCAATCTTATTTTCGAGTAATGACAAAATCATCATCCCCTAACTACTATAAGTAGGTATAGTTTGTTTTACGTACGTAACGTATGCAATTTTACATTTGTTGACACATATTTATATAATAATTTGTTATATGGAATGAACGAGGGGACGACCAAGGAAAGAATACCTGGACGACCTGTGCCAGGATATGGGTTTCTTCCTTTTACTCAAAGCACGTCCTTGAGAATCTGGTCTACATGGTCAAGTCACGTGATTCTTGGACGGTCGCGTTTCCTCACACCTCTTCTTTCTCCTTATCCTTTCATCATTCATCCTCTTAACATATTGCCCTAACCATTTCAACTTGTTCACTTTCATTCTAGTCACTCTATCTATCTATACTCTCGCGCCACGTCCCTTGCAGGGTATTATAGGCAGAGCGCCAGACAGCCCTATCTTTACACACACTCCTATAGCCTCCGTCACATTCATACGATTTGCCATACACGCTCTCCGATTTCTTTCACTCAAAACGAGTATATCCTTGAAGATCTGGTCGGTCCATCAGGCCAGACTCGGATGGATTATATTCATAACATTACATTCACTCAAATCTCTAATCACTTCATTTATTATCCTACGAGTATTTCTCAACCATAATTAATCTAAGCTCTTAACATTTTCTCCTATACAATTTGGAGGTGGTCGGTAGCCTGGTTGGTAACGCACTCGACTGTTAATCCAGTGGGTGTTATACAGGTTCCCTAAGTGGGTGCGGGTTCAATCCCCGACTTACTCCACTTCTCAACACATGCTTTTAAGCTTTCTGTGAAGTGTACAAAGATGTATTTGGGTTTATTTCGATAAACCCAGATTCATTTAAAAAAAAAATTAAGTATACATATCTCAATATTATATTCTTTCAGTCATATGCTATTTGAATTTATCCTCTCCACGTATCCTAAACATCTGATAATCTAAGCATCTGAACTTGTTCACATTATATTTCTAGATACAACGGACAACCGCATAACATAATCTGTCTCACAGGTTTTGGTCTCCCACAACCATATCTTCTAGTATCAATCTATATGCTGTAGATGTACCTGCATACCTAATAGGAAATACCTATTCCTGAATGAAAAAGTTATAGCTACGTATGGTGGTTTTAAGAACTGTGATTCATGCCTGTTATATTATAGTATCATACCTATAACAAGCCTATAACATTCAAAACTAAAGAAGGATAACAAGGCACCCGTATGGAGAGAGAAGGGGTCACAATTTATAGCGTATGTTCCATGGTATGGTATGTTCCATACTAATTTTATTTATACTGTGTACGATTTACCATCCTGATCTAAACAGTTAAAACACTATAAGGCATGACCTGGTGGACAAAATAATTAAATATGCAATCTCTATAAAACGTATAAAAATACATAATAATAATATGTACCTTAAACTGGTGCTTATTTGGTTCCAAAAAAAATTTTTTTTTAGAACTTTCATGGGAGCTAATCTCTCATTTGGTTATCGGAAAATCGCAGAGTTCTATACACTATTTTCATTGTATATATACCTATTACCTACTAGGTATTATGTGCTTACCAGGGGCGAACAGTGAATTTCTGTACCAGGGAAGCCGTGGCTAAAACTGTCTATTACATTAAGTACTTACCACATTTGCATGCCTATTATTGTATCATCCTTAATCTATCTATACTATACCCTCACGCCGCGTCCCTTGCAGGATAGGCAGAGAGGACAGAGCGCCAGACTGCCCTATCCTTACACACACTCCTAACCTCCGTCACATTCATGCAATTTGTCATACACACTCTCCGATTCCTTTTACATGAAGCGCGTCCATCCTTGAGGATCTGGTCGACATGATCGGACCAGCAGTCTCGGACGGCCGCGTTTTCTTACACCTCTTCGCTCACTCAAATATATCTTTTTTGTCATTCTTCATTCTCTCAAAATGCCCAAACCACCTTAGTTTATTCATTTTCGTTCTCGTCACACCATGTTTTGCAGTCACTCATTTTCGTAATAACCTCGTTCCTTTTATCTTATTATCTCTCATTCCCACACATTCTTCTCAATGACCTCATTTCCACTCCATTCAACCCTGATTCGTCCTTCTTCAGCCACTTTCAAGTCTCACTAGCATACATTACCTAATCAAAAGGTAACTCGATGGCAATCGTAGGGAAAATGTAACTCTGGAATCTTCAAAATTGCATACACCAAAGGAAAAGACAGCTGTCCTGGATTTTATTTATATTTTAGGGTGAATGGTCCATAATAATTAGAAAGTGATTGTATCATTTATACAAATACTAAAAAACAGAAAAAAAATCATTTATATTCGACTTGCAACCTCATTGACTTGCATAATATCCGATTGTCAATCTCGGGTGCGGTTATGGTACCTACTGAATAGGTAAACTATAATATGGAAACTTAGATTATGTATTGAAAATTGTGCCTAAATGCCTAAGGATAAATTATTTCATTAGAATTGTGACTGAAAAGGTATCAGCATTATTCCGAAACTGACAAACATTACATTTTGTGTACCTACCTACATCACGTGTACCTATATATTATATGTACCTATCACCTGTACCTAAATGTAAAGGCACTTATTTCAAACACATGTGGGTAGGTACATACCTACACAACTGTACCAAGAATCCATAATACCTCTACCAAAAGTAGGTACTCCTACTATAGGTATAGGTACAATGAAAATACTATAGGTTGAGTTTGATGGAGTTGGTGTATATATAACATATATATAATGTATATTTACTACTTATAGTACTTGCAGTAGTTCTATATATAGAACATTATAGGTAGCTGTATATTTCGTTATACCTAATACCTTCCTAACGGCGATCAAAGCGAAAACGTCCTAAGCGACGAGCCAAAGATGCAACGCTTTAGGGGGGAAATTTCATGAGTCGCATTATTCACTAAATTAACGATTCAAAATGAATCATTCTCATCCTAATAAGAAACAAATTGGATGGTTAAAAATATTATTAAGAGGTTTTTTATTGCAGGTTGTGGATTTTTGTAGATAAAAGGCATTGAAATTGCTGTAAATTTCAAACTGATTACTTCAGAGACAGTACCTAAATTTCTTATTATAGATTTCAACACCCTCGCCAGGCCAGATGAATCATTAGTTTACTAGGTACCTATCGACTACGAGGTAATTATGTAGGATATTGTACCTAGGTGTGATTAGGTATCGTGTGTACCTAGATCCATACAATCTAGATAAGACGGATAGTCAAAAGTTTGAAATGTGATTCAAATTCGAACAAGTTTTGTATTCTGTCGTAGAAAAGGCTTGCCAATTTGAAAATGAATGAGTGAATAATAATAATTAATTCGAACCTACTTAGCTTGTCATCATTTCTGGGAATTGCCGCTATTGTAGTAGGTGGCGCTGGTAGTTACACCATTCACTATAATGTTGTAAGCGCAGAAAATAGTTGGCCATTTTTAGCCAAAAATACAAATCAACAAATCTATTCATTTCTAAACTTGACGAATTTGATTTTTGGCTTTTTACTGTGAACATGAACACAGTTGACTGATTGAATTTCAACGTACCTATCTCAAACATCAATAAATGATAGTAGGTAATCTATATTAATTCTTTTTTTTTATGTAAAACGAGCTAGGTACAACGTGGTAATGGTGTATATTTTTTATTTATTTGGCAACCCATCATAAACAGTATAAACACTGTGGAACTTTTATTTTATTTATAATTTACACTTTTGGTGAACAAGATACAGAGACACTACATTTCGACTACGACATACATTTCAAATATAAATCACAGCACAGTGCAAACCCTAAAAAAACTTTGATTAAATTTCAATCCCTAGAGCTAAGTTTCAATCGCTAGAGATTGGAAAGGTATATACTTCTTCATACCAACGGAGAAAACCTGACAAAAAAATCACATTATTAGGTACCACGTTTTCTCATCACATCATAAATTCTCTTCTTAAAGAAATGTGTATTCTCAAATTGGCATGAAAATCCATTAAAATGCAATTGTTTCATTCAAAAGTGGCGCTAATTGCCGTACCTATTCTTGTGTTACGTGTATTCTTTACGTATACGAGTATACTTAATTAGGAACCAAGTAGATTTATACACATAATTTCACGACCTTTTTTGGTACACGCTTAAGACTTATGACAAAAAATTCGCCTGCAGCGCTACTTAATACGTCGCTTCCTTCTTACCATATGGCTCATCTACTATAGAAAGAGACCAGGTTCATAACTTCACCCAGTTTTCATAAAAAGTCACCAATAACACAATATTTTTTTGCTTAATTTAAATCTTTTTCACTTTGAATGAAAATGGCCATTTTGAGAAAAAAGTTGTGACGAATTTTATCAACACGATCAGACAACACCATACTACGCCAATGTACTTTTTCACGTTGCACACACACATTGACAAAATAGTATTGCGCTTGTGTGGGACCGTTTGCCATGTCGTTGCGTGTTTGAAGTTTGAAAAAAAGGTTTCCAAAAAATAGGATGGTTTCGAGAACCGCGCCGTGAATTTCTGTAATTTTTTTATGAAATTTTTCTGCTAAAAGTTACAACGAAAGAGTTGTAACTACATGAGAATTTAATTATGATTTTTGTGTGTAGATTTCAATGTGTTGTGTAGTTGTGTGTGATAATATGACAGCAGCTGTTCTTTAATATACAAACTACTGACAACACATAGTGGCAAAGGAGAGACTCCAATACAACCACACAAAATGCCGGTAAATATAAATGATAAACATCATATTGTAACGATTGTCTGTACACAATGCTATGAAATCAATTGCGAATGACAATATAACCTGTGATAAACATTGTGAATTGTATTTAAAACATATTAATTGATGTATAATTATTATGGCCGCGTGTGTTTTAATACCTATTACAGTGCCTGCCTAATAATTTGACCGACTTTCGACGTTTCTAGTCGCAAATTTCTAAGTATATTAAAATACTGTACAAGTATGTAATGATGCATGTTGTGTGCTGCAAGCGAAATCCTATGACCGCGCTTTTGCCGCATTTCGAATTAATTTACATTTTACTAAGTATATTATGTATTTATTATTGTTACATTTTGTAAGTATAACTTATATAACGTGAATAGTATTGTGATGTCGTACCTATCTACTGTTAAGTAGGTACCCTATTATTATATTAGGTACTATCCCAGTCTATATGATGGAGGGGCTCATGTGTCTAATTATTAGATGTTACATTGAACCAGGGTGCCATATTGAAGTCTGCTGAATACCTACATGTCTGATGCCTGTATAAAAATATTGTACTCAGATTTCGGCTCCAAGTTGTTCCTACACTCAGCTCAGTAAATACTGAGTATACCTAGGGTTGCAAGACGTCCCGGTTTACCGGGACTGTCACCGGTTTTACACCTCGTGTCCCGAATGAACATTTCGGGACGCCTAAATGTCCCAGTTTTCGGAAACATTTTCTTCAATGGGGGGTTGTCCCAGTTTGACTTGCGAGAAATCTGTACGGTCCGTAGATCAAGTGGTTCCGGGCCATCCAAGGAACGTTAAATTATAATTATTTCTATTTTACTGTGGTGCATTTCTCCCAGGTTTGTGTTACTATCGTGGACGAGATGTTGATCTATATTATTTTGAAGGCATGTTTAAGTGCAGTTAAATCAAAACAATCCAAAATACCTACCTGTAAACAATCAATGCCCCCAGTGGCAGATTAAGATATCCAGGGAGCCTGCGAAGCAGCAGATTTTCAGGCCCCCACCCTAACACAACCCCCACATGAACGTGCGTAGAATACAAAAAAATAGCGCCGCAGTTGAACCTTTTCTGGAGGTTTATGGTATTCCTGAAAACGAAGACAACTATAGTATACAAGCCTGGACATACGAATAACATCACCACCTTGTATCGGTGACAAACACTTGAACTACGGATTTTTATCCCATACATTTTCTCCCAATTTTGGTGATGTCATCATCGTCAAATGTCAGTTGAGCCGTGCCTGTATGATAATACTATTGCGTTCGCCTCGCTGAAAATATGAACATACATATGTTAATTAATTATTATGTACATTACAAATACATTATAAGGTTTTTTATTACATATTATATGAAGTCTCACCAAATTTAGGGGGCTCCTAGAAGGCCCTTTAGGAAGTCTCACCAAATTTAAGGAGTTTCCCCCCTCAGCAGGCCTCGGTAAAATTATCAAACGTTGACTGATCCTTGGTGATAAAAAAGTTGAGGAGCCCTGCTTTACAGTGTAATTACATCGTTCCAGGTCAGTCTTGGATGGCTATGTTTCCCTTTCTATTCCATTCTATCCTTTCATACTACATCCCTTCTGGGATAAGCTTTCCCAGATCAAACAGAACAGATCGTCAAATTTTCTTGTAACATTTCTTGCTTTCATCCATACGATTCATGGAATATTATTTATTTATTTATTTAGCATACACAATACACTTTACAATAATTATATACACAGTAGGCATATGACTATAGCAATGTCCATGTTACTCCCCGAATATGAGTCAGTTACTCTTGTTCCGAGGTGGATCACAACAGCAATGTAAAACATATAATTTAATTTAAAATCTGACAATGCAAAACCACAGCATAACGAGAATACAAATATAAATATTTACAACAACATATCAACAAAAGGATTATTTAATTTCGGATTTTTCATTATACACCCTCTACGATTCCTTTTACTCAAAAACACATCTGTGCTTGAGCATCCAGTCGACTATCAATCGACATAGTCGAGCCAAGTGATTCATAGATGACAGCACCTCCTTAAACCTTTCTTTCACCATTCATTCAATATTAGTTCTACTAGAAGCCCCCAATGTGATTCGCACCAACTGTGTATTTTTTTCCGTATTCTGTATTTATTTATTTGCCGTAAAACTAAGGAAAGAAAAACTAATTTAATTAAAAAAACTATGAGACACTTTTATAATCTTTGTAAAAAAGTTGACAAAATCTGACTTTTGACTTGAATATCTTTTCCAACATCTGCAGAGAGCCAGTGCAATCCATCAAGCACATTTTCAAAGACTGTCTTCTAAGAGCATTCCCTGGACCATATGCAGATATCCACAATGGCGCACCCAATGCCCTTGAATGGCTTGGAAGCCTGGATGTTGCCCTGTAGGGTACATGTCTCCTGTATGTAACAGATAGCATAAAATTATCTTATCTTCTGATGTTGCAGAGGTGGCAGAAGCCATGCGAAATAATAATAACACATGACCCCACACAACTCTTAGATCCCCTCAAACGCTTTACATGTTTTTTGTATCTTTAGAAGGCTGATTGAATGTGGTGCAGAATCGTAATGTCATCTAGTTGACACAACTGCCGAAAGTTTCACAGCTCTAGCTAGTCTGAAAATAAGTTTAAATATGATTGTAGTATTTGGAGACACTAAGTGAAGTTGTTTTCGGTCAGGTTACTCATAGCTTAGAGACTGGAAAATTTCGCGATCACGATAAAACGATTTTATTCGTGAATGTTGGTCTTTTTACGCGAATAACACGAATTTTGTGTTTTTCAGATATATGATGCGAATTTTAGCATTTTGTACAAGAATAATGCGAACTTTTGCATTTTTAACGCGAATTTCAACCTCTATTTTGAAAAACATCGTATTTAAAACATCATCAAAAGGCATGTATGTGGCTTTGAGAGTATTCATTTTTTTTACATTGTTGTGTTTAAAGCTGTAAAATTATCTTCTTAAGCGGTATAAACGTATGAAGAATAACACCACTTTTTGCAAAAAATAACACAATTTTCCCGAAAAATAACACTAAAATTTTCCAATCCGTACTAGCTCTTCGTAAATATTCGAATTTCTCGCTATTTTTCTAAGAAATGCTAAAATTTGCAGAATATCCGTAATAAACACGAAATTGGCGATTAAAATCGTTTTAACGCGATCGCGAAATTTTACCATCACTATTTATTTACTGGTGGATCCCCATTGAATAGATTTTGTTATAAGTTATAATCAATCGCGGGCTTCCCAGAGTCGAAAATCCAGGGTAGGTTCTCCCCCCACCGCTCATATTACATCCCATACGTGGTACACAGAGAGAACTCTGAATATTTAGACTCCCGTCCCAACTATGACGTCACGGTAATTTCCCGCGACATTAAGGTACAATCGCATGATAATATGGTAAAAACAGCGTATTTTCAATTACTAAGGGTTAATTTCGCTTCAATCAAAAAACTTTTACGGGTATCCCCTAGATTTTAATGCGTATTATCAATACAAAAAAAAATCTCTGCGACTTTCGGAAAACGAGTCTCTGTCTTTCGGAAAAAAATCAGAGGCGTTTTTCATATTTTTTTAAAAGAAATCTACAAGATAAAAAAATCTTTTACGGTTATTCCCCAGATAAATGTTCAATTTATCTACTCTATTTTTTCCAAAGCATATTTAGTAACGGTTGTCGAGATCTAAGGTCTCTTGTTTTTAGATTTTTTTGAAATGTCAATATTCTCAATATGCCATACTCTTAAGCAACCTCCATGAATTATCAATCTATTATCCAATAGGTATGTAGGTAGGTAGGTACCTACTCTATAGGCATAACCTTGTTAGGATAGGATACAATGGAACCTAATGGAAATTTTGGAGAGGGCAACACGGCGGCGGCCATTTTGAGATTCAATTGAGGTGCATAGTACCTACCTACCTAGCACCTCGGTACCTACCTACCTACCTACTCCCATCATTAGTGTTTTTCTACAGGCTTGTATTGCTTACTTACACATCAAAATCGATCTGTACCCAACTGAACTTCTTGTAAAGTATTTATGTTACCGGAAATTTATGAAGTCCGTCATTCAATTTTCGATTCGATCACATTTGTCTTTTGATAATAAGTAAATAGATGAAAATCTCATTTGTAGAATAAGTACTTATTTATTATTTATTTATTTATATATTTTACTGTTTGTGACGATCCTATATGGTGAAAAGAAAAATGTAAGGTGCCCTTGGGGCGATTTTATCGCTAAACGGCGCCTAAAGTTGTCCGATTATTATTATTATTAAAAATATGTACAAAAAAAAATAGGTACCTAGTACATTTTATGTAAACACGAGTACTTTTATTTTCTCAAAAATGTTAGTTTTTCAATAAACTACCATATTTTGTTTGTTTTAAAATTTCATTTATACAGTTTTCTTGCCTTTTTATGCCTGTTTATACTTACATGGTTTATACAGATTTTGGATTATAATAACCTCATACAGATTTATACAGATTTCTAGACTTTGAAATACAGATTTGTATTTTAAAAGTGTGGCAACACTGCGTCATTGTATACAATTCCTTGGAAAGGTATACAATGCCTTAAATCGGCGGGAAATGTGTGAAATTAATTTCATTTTATGATATTTTTTTGTATTTGGTATTAAGTAATTATATTTATACACATTTTTCTAAGAATATATACACTTTTTAAACAGGAATTTATTTATTTTATTGGTCTTAAGAGCACCAACAGTTTTTAGAGAGTAAATGTATTATGTACATACATGTAAACATTATTAGCAAACATACCAGCTAAGGCTCAAGATTTACCATGTATTAATCTGAAATACATACATATATCAAATTGTGTAATATTAAGTGCGACTCCTGCCTTTACCTGCAAAAATAAATAGATTCTTCGGTTTGATTACGTTTTTATTCGCGATTTTATCTATGTTGCAGCTTACCCTAATAAAATAATAAGTTTTTGAGTTATTAAAACATACATTTCGTAAGAACAGTGTGAATTAAAGAACGGGTGACAAATTATTTCACCATTGTATACATTTCCTAGGGTTTGTATACGATTCCTAAATTTCATTCATTTCCGGTAACATTTACAAGTAGTACCTACCTATACCTACTGTAAAATATGTTACCCCTACTATTGGGAAGAAATATTGATGCGATTTATTTTAATTACTGCAAGTGGCGACAGAGCAATTAATTTTATAGCCATTAAAACCTATCTCTCTATCTAACCAGCGACAGGTGTGCGGATGTGCATTACTTTGTGTACCGTAATATGCGAAAATTGTCTATCTATCTATCTATACCCTCACGCCACGTCACTTGCAGGGTAGGCAGAGAGGACAGAGCGCCAGACAGCCCTATCCTTACACAGACTCCTAGCTTCCGTCACATTCATGCAATCTGTCATACACGCTCTCCGATTCATTTTACTCAAAACCCGTCCATCCTTGAGGATCTGGTCGACGTTATCAGACCAGGCCAGCCTCAGGCGGCCGCGTTTCCTCACACCTCTTCGTTCGCTCAAATATATCTTTCTTGTCATTGGCGAAAATTGTAATCATGTAAAATGCGAAAATTGTAATCATAACTAGAGGCTGCAAAATTTTGCGATCGTGATAAAACGATTTTTTTCGCGAATTTTGTGCTTTTTGCGGATTGACTGCGAATTAAAGCATTTTTTTGCAAGAATAACGCGAATTTTCGCATATTTCACGCAAATTTTCGTATATTTGACGCGCGAATTTTGACCATTATGTTGAAAAACGTCGTAATTAAAAGGCGAGGGGCTTTGAGATTAACCCATTTACGCCCATGGAGGAACTAGAATATTTTTTTCGTATAGTCCTGAGTAGTTTAAATAATAAATGGTGAAAAATCAGTCATAATCTTTTATTAAAGCTGTAAAATTAATTTTGGCGGCCATGGTGATATTGGTGATGTACTGTGATGTACATTCTTCATTCATCAATGCATACTTGACCATTTACGGTGCCCTTGGGGCGATTTTATCGCAAGTCGGCGCCTGCATAGATTTGGCGCCTCTAAGATTGGTCCTGCTATTATTATTTTGAAATTCGAATAGGCACGGCCGGAAAATGATCTTACGCATTCCATGGTGTTTCAAAAAGTATCAAATTTGTATACCTATAGGTGCTTACGGTTGTGCGTGTCGCCAAAAAGGTATTTTTCAGACAAATACATCAACAACCTTAGACTCTCCACACAAGTCCGGAAGTTCAGTTAACTGAATCGACCGTTTGCAAAAAAGCTCCGACCGAAACCTCTCTCTGAATTCAGTGTTACCCTGATTTTGAATTCAGAAAGGGGTTTTGGTCGGAGCTTTTTTGCAAACGGTCGATTCAGTTAACTGAACTTCCGGACGAGTGTGATATCCCTTTATAGCCTGCCAACCGCTAAAAAACGTATCTGTTTTTTAATCGAAATGTGGTTCAAAGGAAATTTTATACTTGATTCAAACGTCGCCACAGGGGTGCCTAGTAAAATCTAGCAGAGCACACCCCCTGGCTTAGGCCCCCCTGCGACGTTTTTCGGATTTTTTAGGAATATGGTAAGAGATAGGAGAATGTAGTAAATGACAAAAATAATCCTTATTAAATTGTCTACAAAATCTGTTACGATTTTTTTCATATAATTAGCTTGTTAGCCGCAATAATAATCAGTCAATCAACCGATTTATTTCTTCTGAAAAATAAAAATAGGTACCTAATTAAATTTGTTAAAATCCATAATGGCCACAAAAAACAGTAAAAAAATAAATAAATGAATGGTTACATTTTTAGATACGAAATTATGTCTCATTTATTGTCATACAACTAAAAGTTTTTGAGTTATTGAGATTTTAGTAAAAAACATTTACATAGTAAAAGTAGGGTTTTTTTTTTTAATTGTCAGTTTTGTCACTTTTTTAGGGTTTGGCACCCAAAATTTTCACATTGGAGCCCTAAAAACTATTAAAGCCTTAATTAAAAGAATTAATTGCATTATGTTACCTGCGGCGCTAATTGTGCATTATTGTTGATCATATTCTTTATATTTTTTTTTATTAAAAACAAACCTGATATGCATTATGAGCTTCTCTCAATTTCTCAAAAATTACGCCTGCGGTGCTATAAGCATTTTTTAATACATAAAACCTGCATTTTTAACATTCAGGTCAGTAAAAGTCAGTATTTTTAAATTTTTGAACACTGAACCTGTTTTGACCCCTGCAATGTTGATCCATGCGTCTAATTATAATGAAAATACTTGATATTGAAATTGTTATTACAGGGTACAGCAAAGGTTTTATGTACGTATGACTATAATAGGTGAAATATTTAGTATGTTTATGTTGCAGGGGACAACACCAAGGGATGTGGAAGTCAATGGAACCATAGAGGAGTCACTACACAGCTCAGATTCTTCTGAAGACTTGGCCAACACCTCAGACTCAAACCAAAAGTGGGAAGACGCCGACCAAATAGTCGGAACACAAACCAAAAATATATCAGACGCGAACCCAGCACAGTCTGGAGACAGTTCTGAAGATGATTCATCGGAAGAAAGCATGATGACTGTGAACGGTTCAGTGGACGAGCAAATCCCAACTGTCGCAGCACAGAATCATGAAACTAATGTTAACGGTTCTAATGATAAAGTGAATCACAATGAGAGCTCGGTATCGCAAGAAGAGTTTGTTAGTGGAGGTGATAAGGAGGACCCCACACAGTGCAGTGAGAACAAATCACAAGATGAGAGTCAGGGAAGTGTTAATGGAAAGGGTGAAGAAGTGTTAGAAATTAATTCCGATTCTGAATCTGACACGAGGCAACCAAACGAGGAAGATGTAAGCAAAACCAATTAATCATTGCATTAGGTCCATTGGGGGCGTATTTTTTACAACTCACTAGATAGCGCTGCAGTGAATGGAGGTCTTCATAACTGTCATAACAAAACAAACCATTTGTTTATTATCCATAGAATAATAATATATAGTATGCGGACCTCTATTTACTGCAGCGCACTCTGGTGGCGAAAAAAAAACCAAGATGCCCCCATTCTTTAACTTTTGAGACTTGGACGTGGCTGAATAAGGACGAATTAGGGTTGAATGCAGTGGAAATGCGATTGTTGGGAAGAATGTATAGAGAGAAAGGATAAGTTATTAGAAAGATGAGAGATGTAAGATGGATGTTGTGATTTGTATGAATGTGTAAACACTTTTGGTGATCAAAATACTGAAAAATGTTAACATTACAATTGATAGGTAATACTTATAATATTTTGTCTTTAATTTATTTACAGGATAGTGATTCGGAATCAGATGACGATGATGACTCTTCAGAAGAAAGTGTGTCTGATGAAGAAGGGAGCAAGCCTAATGGTAATGCAGTCAATGACGATGCAGTCAGTATACAAGACTCTGAGGACGAGGAGAGCTCGCAAGATAGGGTGTCAAATACAGGGAGCAAGACTAATAACATGAATCCTGAAGAGAGTTGTGATCCTCTCTCACCGACTGTTCTGTCAGACTCAGAGGATGAAGAGGAGTTTGAGAATAACCAAAGAAGCGATCAAGATGAATCGGACGTAGAAGAAGTGGGAATGTGGAACGATGTGAAACAACCAATTGTAGTGAATGATACAAAGAAATTAGCTGATCTCGCCGCAAAAGTCACGGGGCAGAAGGAACCGACGGTCGTAATAATTAATACTGAAGGTGATAGTAATAAAAATAAAGAACTGTCGCTACCGACGCAAGAACAAATCACTTTAAATTCAATTTACTGTAATATAGCAGCCAGAGGTACGACAGTCACTCCCGTAGTCAAACAAGCAATCCCAGCAGCTGTCAATTTGACAGCTGTCACGCAATCTACGAATATCTTACCCTCTCTGACTGATGACATGTACGTAGTGGAGGCGCCTTCGTTCATTGTTCCTTACGTTTACGAGAAGCCACCAATCACGGCGTTCAGAGAATATATAGACGCACTGAAGAAGGAGCTGGATGCTAATCCATCTAATCAAGACACGGCTGATGTTGCAGATGATGATGTAAATATGGGATTGTCTTCTTTGAAGGACTTGGAGTTGGCGGCACAGAAGGAGGCTGCGTCGAGAAAAAGAAGAATTAGAAAACGTAAGTCGAATGAATATCTGAGAGCTTTGTAAATTTTCACGGTCCTTGTTAATCTCTCCTCGTGTGTACCGTGTGTAGGTTGTCCATGTTGTTGAGTTTTCGGCCTACTTGCTGAGGCCATCTTCAGCGCTAATTGGTATGAATATCTGGTCAACATGATCCAGCTCGGTCTAGAATTGTCACACTTCCCCATGCTTCTTTTTGTACTTCTACAAATATATCTTTTTAGTCATCCTGTCATCATTCATTCTCTCAATGTTTCGAAACTATCATAAGTTTATTCCAGGATATTTTATTTAACAGATCCTGGTTTATTCACATTCATTCTAGTCACTGAACCCGTCTTGCAGTCACTCATTTCTCTAGTAACCTCATTTCTCGTCCTATCTCTTTGTTTTTCCACAAATTATATTATTCCATGTTAGTTATTTTGTATGTATATTTGTTTTGCAGCAAAAGATGATGATGACTCATGGGACGCAATGTCTACAGACTCAGAGGACTTATCAGATGAGGACCGTCCCAAAACTATTGTAATCAAGGAGAAGGGAGATGATTCCATAGACGTCGCCTTAGCAACCAGCGTCACCACAGAACCAAAAGACTCTAAACCAAAGTTAGACGGATCTTTTGAGAGTCCTCTAGGATCATTCTTCTTGAATTTAGGAATGAATTTAGTCCAGGAACACGTACAGAAAGATCTGTTAAAACAGCAGAAGAGAAAGTTGTATAAAGAAAACAAAACTAGTACGGGAAATCCAAAACAAACTGAGGCGGCAATCACTTCACTAATGAAGAATATAGAGTCAAGTTCTAAGAAGAATGAGGCGTACAAATTCCAAATGAAGAAGTGTTCGTTCTGTTCGTTCCAAAGCGAATCAAGCATAGTCCTCTCCCATCATTCAGAGACTCCGCACATGAGGAACAATGTGTACAAATGTAACTTCTGCGTGTTTGAGGTTAAGAGTCCCCACGACATCTTGTTCCATATGGAGGCGGAGCACAACGTGAGAGGGCGGCTGGAGAGGGCACCGGCGTATCACCAATGTGCTAACTGTCAGTTTGAAGACAACGGGAAGGGAAGGCTCGCAAGGCATTTAGTGTCTTGTGCAAAGAAGTACAGACAGGACTCCAATTTGTTGCCTCCTGTGGAATGGGAACTCCCTGCTAAGATTCCTAAAGTAAGGAACCAAAAATTTTTCATTCAGTTATGTAGATTTAAGTAGGGAGTGGAAAATTTCCTTTAAGGAGACATATCAACATTTAAAAAAATTTAAGAAACGGGAGACCTTAGATCTCGACAATCTAACTAAATATGCTCTGGAAAAAAATACAGTAGATACATTGAACCTTTATCTAGTAAACTACTGTGAAAGATTTTTTAAATCTTCGATAGATTTCTCGAAAAAAATGTGAAAAAACCTCCGATCGTTTCCCGAAAGCCGCAGAGTTTTTTTTTAATGATAATATGCATTAAAATCTAGGCAATAACTGTAAAAGTTTTTCGTCATGTGAAAATGTGTCATTCGCGTCAAAAGTAGAAATGTGCAAAATAAAGTAATCGAGTATTGCAAAATTTTCCAGTCTACTGCATTATAAGATTAGTCTGTATCAAATGAAACTTATTTTATAATATAAATATTTTCAGGTGATCACTAGAGGACGCCCTCCTACAACTGTATACAAACCAGTATTAAGCAGCACTCCCCCCTTGATGGCTAAACCACTTCAGTCAAACGGCGCCCCGAATTCCTCCGTGAACGCCGCCTTGATGAGGGCCCGAGGACGCCCTGTGGGACCACTCATTCCACCAGCTAACCAGAGAGCCACAATAGGAATGCCGCAGATGAGAAATGCTCAGATGCTATTCAAAAACAATCAGTTCTTACAAAATAATTTCCAATTATTGCAAGTAAGTAAATATTTTATTATATTTTTTACTTTTAAGGTGCTGAATGATAATTACGACTGTCCTGAGCTTCCCAACATCTACACTCGCAATCAAAATGAGCATTTGCGTGGCCATAGCCTGAAGCTCAACAGAAGTGTGTTTGCTCAGAATCCACATAAACACTTCCTCAGTAACAGAGTTGTGGATGCTTGGAACAGTCTGCCTCCGGATCTGGTTGTTGCTGAGAGTGTGAATGGCTTTAAGAATGGACTTGACAGATTACTGTGATGTCATAAACACTGGAGCTCAAGCACATCAGCTTTATGCTGCCTGCTTGACTACACACACATAATAATAATAATAATTTTCTCACTCCACCTCCCTTGAAGGGTACACAGAGATTTCTCTATGATGCCACCTATGCCATATTTAATTACTCATTTTTACCTATCATTTGAGTTACATTTCGTTTATGCGGGGCCTGGTTTTTTTTCTCTGCCAGCTGATTCCTCGTAGGCTACTTATAATAAGTATGTATTTATTTGCAGGGTGGTCAGACAACAATCAGGCCGAACACGAGTGGTGGTGCTGTGGTCCCCAAGACCGTCCACCAGCCCTCCATCTCCATCACCCCCCTGCCGCGCGTCACGCACGCCCCCTCGGGGCTCCCCCCGCACATCGCCTCCTCCAACAACAAGGCCACGTTCGTCATCTGCGAGATCTGCGACGGCTACATCAAGGACCTGGAGCAGCTGAGGAACCACATGATGTGGATTCACAAAGTGAAGATACATCCTAAGATGATCTACAACAGGCCGCCACTCAACTGTCAGAAGTGTCAGTTTAGGTTTGTAGTCTTTTTAATTCTTGGAACTAAATCATTATTATAATATGCGAGCCATCATAATCCCTGGATGTTATTAATTAAGTATAAAATAAATAAAATATAAATCTAAGTCATTTATAGAGGTAAATTCTCTCTATTTTTTACTATTTAATTTTGTTACGATTTTTGTATTAATAAAACCTTTTCATTTTAGATTCTTCACGGACCAAGGCTTGGAGAGACATCTCCTTGGATCTCATGGTTTGGTGACAAGTTCCATGCAAGAGGCGGCCAACAAAGGCAAAGATGCTGGCAGGTGTCCAGCCTGTGGAAGAGTGAGTTGTCTTCTTCAATTCTATTTCCTTACAGACCTTTCGGCGTCGCCTCCAGCCTCAATAAAAAACTGCTCAACCATGGTGGCAGCTCCATCTTCATCGTCTTTGCCGAGCCATGATGTTGAAAGCAATGTTGCCATCGCCATTGCTATAGTCAAATTATTTCAAACTGTCGAACGCAGTCATGAAAATGTGACAGAGAAGGGACGACTACCTGAACAGGATTATTGTACCTAAATATTCAGAGACCTTCCGACTGTATTTTAGGTTGAAAAGTTACAGAAGTCTACCTATTTTTCTGTTACCTATTTCATTGTATTTATGTACTGACGTTTTATTTACTCTCTTTTACAGGTGTACCAATGGAAGCTTCTAAACCACGTGGCGCGTGATCACAACATGACCCTGAAACCAGCCCACTTATCCTACAAGTGTACCGTGTGTGCCGCAACGTTCGGAATGTACAAACAATTTGAAAACCACGTTTACTCAGCACATAGTGTAGTTGCCCGGCGTGTGACTGAAAAGACTAGTAAAGTGAGTGAACCCAGTACAAACGCATCAGTGTCCGTCACGGCAATCAGTAGTTCGGGAATCACCAAGCTGTCTAGTTTATCAACTGAGAATATTCTTAGGCCTCTGAGAATCAATGATGAAATCACAATCATTCCACAACCTTCTCGACTGAAAACAGAAAGTCCAGACATGAGTAGTAAGTAAATACATACATATGTAGTACTTAGATCATGCTGTGTTCGTTACCTTCTTCTTCTGCGTCCACGCCCTCACACTGCTGAGGGTCGTGACCATCCTCTCTCCTTGTCCTTATCACGTTCTGGACTGTTGTCCTCCACCTCTCCCGACACACCGCCGTACGCATTGCTCCAACCACTAATGGCAGCCTTGATCTGGTCTGTTCTTACCTAAATGCTACAATATTCCCGTCCTAACCAAGAACCGTAATATACGTAAAAAATCCAAATTTCTCACTAAGTATGAATTGTAAGATTTAGAAAAAAGTGTATTGTAGTTCTGTGTGATTGAATTAAACTAACATTTTCTGTTGTGTTCTTCCACAGATTGAGCCTCTCTAATCTTCTAATATCTCCCTGTAGTGAAGTGAACAAGAACATGGCATTATTATTATATAATTTCACACACATCACAAGTATCATGTAACACATGTCTGTCTTATTATACTGCATCACAAAGTCTACAACATGTGGTCTAAGTTTGTACCTCAGAGTAATTATAGTATAGAGATGACACGGTTAAGACCTGCATGAGTAGACTCGCGCTATCTCCCTTTAACTCCTACTAAAAATACATTGTGAGAAAGAGACAAACATAAGTTTCATTAGTTGATTAAAATTGTCCTCTGTCCCAGTAAATTTGAGGGAGAGTGGGAGGAGGAATGTCATTATTATGTTGCCACAAGGTTGCCAACCTAATGATTATAATTCTCAGCAATTGCTGCGGGATTTGCGGCAACTTCAGTCTCTGTCTTTTTCATAGCCAAATGTCTACCACTTTTTTTACAAAAAATGTGTGGGAAGGTGTTATTATTATTATTTCAAATCAATTTTATTATCACAAAAGTATACAAAAAATTCTCAGCTCTATATAATACATTCATATAAAAAAAATACAAAAACATTAAAACTAGCTTTAAAATAAAAATAATAATATAAAATTTTAAACATACATAAACATATTACATAGAACTATAAACTACCTATATACTATTGGGTGTCCCTCTCTCCCATGATGTGCACAAAAATGCACTTATCATGAGAGAGTATTATTATTATTATTATTGCTTATGGGCGAGCAGCTTATAGCTGATATGCCCATATCTATATCTAGCTTGCACAATCAATTGTCAAATACTTCTCCAACTTATTTTTAAACACATTAACACTTGAAGGTGTGGGACATTTTGAATACCTGTTGACCAGTCTATCCTATACTTGGTCTGAGGTTCGTATGCAATACAAGGTTTTTCTAAATGAAGACAGATGTGCAAGTGTGCAATTACTTTATCAAAGAATGCACGATTAGCCTTATAGTCGCACACTTAATCAATGTGGCTCACTAAATGAATGAATTTCAAGATGAATTTGATTGAATCAATAATTATGAAATTTGTACATAGAAATTAATAAATCAAATACCATTAAAATGGTCCACTGTATACAAATACATACTAACATATATGATTTCTTTATATTTTTAGTATAGTATTTCTTTATTTTTTATGAAATGCTTTTTTTATCGAGTGATTCTTATAATTTGATATTTAATTGACGTCAAGGTGAACAAATTCAAGCTAAACTTGCAGATCTTTAAAGAAAAACGTAATTGCAATGAGGCGGGAGGTGTCAAGTTTAAGCCCCGGGGCTGGCGATGTATACTACACTTTGCGATACAGGCTTTTAGCCCAGTGCAAGGTGTGCTAGAAAGTATTTCGGTTTGTGTATGCAAGTCCAGATTATTAAAAAAAAATTGTATAGAATTTTCTATTGACGAATTATGTTTTGCGTTATGTAATCTCTTAGATATATTCAACGTTATTTTCTCAGCATTTTTCTCAATATAACTGCATACTGATTAACACACTTTCTTACAAGATGTGGTTTGGATCTGTTCACCTTTACGGCACCGATTTAGTTACTATTTTACAAATCAAATTCTTTATAAGATGAAATTGTAAACAATGAATTGAACTCATAATGTATAGATTTATGTATTCACTAACTTTATTATACATTAAGTTGATTAATTATTAGTGATTCGGTTTAGAAACTATAAAGTGGTGCAAACTATAGTGAGGATATATTGTTAGTAGTTAAAAATATGCAAAGATCTGCACATACATATTTATGTATACACATTTCTAACTCATTAAATTACGTTAATATAGTGTTGACTTTTTAAGTGCATAGATCGTAAAACGTATATTCTTTATAAGTCATTTTTAAAATCAATTTCGGAGAAGTATACTTTTAAGTAAATTTATTTGTTTTTTTTTTTAATTACTTATGAATTATATTACCTATTATAATTATTATACGATGCACCAAAGAACTTTATATTTATTAAAACAAATGTAGACAATTAGAATATTTACATCACAATTTCTATGAATTTTTATTTATTTCTCAATTTTGTTCTCAATTTATTCACACGGAAGCAGGACTTGCTGCTATGTTTCTCAGTATTATGGTGTTGAAAAATCAGTGGTCAGCAATCTGTTACCTGTGGGTAATTGAATTACCCACTACGACATTTTGAATTATCCACCAAAGAAAATATGATGATGATTATTTTTTTATAAAATTATTCATTGAAAATAACGTACGTACATAAGTAAAGTGAATAAGTAATAATGTTTTTTTATCACAAAATGCAATCATACAAAAATTTGCCTGCGGCGCTATTTATAGTTTTTTTAGAAAATAAACCAAAGGACATTACTGTCCCAAAAAAAAACCTTTGCGGCACTATTTAAGCGTTTGTCATACTGTATCGAATTTAAATTTTTTTGTCGCTTTCACCCACTTATCAAAATGAAATTTGATACCCTGTCTCTCAATAGGTTTTTTACCCAGACAGCATAGCCACTGGCGCCACATTTCTAACAGCAAATTGTAATTCATATTGAATTACGATATACATTCATTATTCATCATCACATTAAAAACTCAATTATTCCTCAACAGAAGCATGTACATATAGCATTATGTGAACTCCCTTGGGGAGGAATCAGGAAGAGTGTTCCGACGTACTTTTATTTGATGGGTCTTATATGGCGTAGTTTGACTGCATATTTTTGTTTAACGGCGATGTGTTTTAGTTAGAAATGTATGAAATATTATTTAGAATAATTGAATTTGAGATTCAACGTTTGCCTCCTATTGATTTTATTATTTGATCTGCGTGTAGAAGTAAACAGATGTATTCAACTTCACATCAAAACCTTTTCTATTTTGAGTTTATAACGATAAGCGAGGATTAATTTTATTTTTTAATTTAAGATAATATGAATTGCGTTAAAAAATATTAGTAGAAAGGAAAATAACTTACACAGACGGGACAGCTGATATGGAAAAATATGCTTTACCACCTGCTCACCAAAGTCTATTTTTCCGCATTCTCTATGTACAGGTTATGTTCTTCATTCCTTTGACCCTAACATTGTACATACTGTAGTAATTTAATTGTATGATGTATTGATAGTAATTGCAGTAGAATCTTGCTAATCTGGCACTTTCTGTACATCAACACGTCCAGTAATCCGGCACCCAACACCACCGCTCTCTCCACCCCCGCCATTCCCTACTTTGAATTTATGGTATTGTGAGATAAATTAGTCAAGTTAGATGATTGGTAAATGTAAATATGTACTACATGTCTCCTTATTTCTACATAGATATTATTATTATTAATTTTGGTCAGGCAGCCTAAGCTGATGGGCCTAAATCATCCAATCTGTCTTTAAAACGTTCACTGATGGTGCTTGTATGACATTTTGGGGTAAACGGTTCCACATATTCACCACTCTATTGCAAATAAAATTCTTTCTGGGATTACTGTGAAACTGTTCCTTGGGGAGCTTCATAGTGTGTCTTCTTAAATGGGTATTACTATTGATTAGCGAGAGTTTATTTTATTTACCTTGAATTTCCCTATACAATCCAGTATTGTGAAATTTCCAGTAATCTGGAACCCTCTGGTTTTCAATAGTGCCGGATAAGTGAGATTCTACTATACTTTGATTATGTAAATATTTCTATTAGTTCTGATATTATTAGCGTTTAGTTTATGTATTATATATCATCACTACCCTATGAATTATATTAATAAATTAATTTCTTTAAGAAATTATCTTTTATTTCACCAAATCCCGGCCCTCGCTCAAATCGAATGAATCGAGAGACATTCTAGTATCTCTCAGTATTTATGTTAAGAGCCCGCTATTAGCAAACTGAAAATGAAATTTCGATACGCGGCGCTAGTATCGTATTGTAATATTTTGCAAAATTGAAATCAGTTTGAATGAATGTATTTTCACAAGTTAGAGAGTTAAGGTGCAATCCCACTGAGGCAAGTTTTAAACATTAACACATGATACACATAATTTATAGTCTTTCCATTAAACGAAAATACAATGCGCATATAAGTTAATTATTGGATCTGTGCGGTTTTAGCGCGACAGGGACCGGAAGAATGAAAAATTAAATACATAAAGTAAATACATACAATTGTATGGTATGGCTGAGGTAAAAAAAGTAAATAAGGAATCTGCGTTATGTATTACATTGAGGGCGAAAAAACACAGTAAATAAGGTATGTGCGGAAGCTTTCACGGCCGGAGTCATCATATCTAAGTTATGTGTACTTTCCGGGCATGGAGGCCGTGGTCTAATGGTCGGGTCCCCAAGCGACCATTAGAACACGGCCTCCAAGCCCGGAAAGTAGGCAAAACTTAAGACAGTAAATAAGATTAGCACATCTACCAGGACATAAGGAAAATGGTTTGCATTTGACTTATAAGTTTTATTAACTTTTAAGTTTGTAAAAACATGACGCGCCAAACTAATATTTCCTGAATTGCACCGTTTTAGACGCATGGTTTACGCACGCAGCTTAGTGTTGAATCAGTGGAATTGCGCCTTTATAATTATTTAACTTATAGACATTGACTGAAAAAAGTGACAAGAGTAACTGAGCACACGCAAAAACATTCTAGATTCACTTTTAGGTTATCGAATAAGAGTTAAAAAATACAATGCACCTTGTTGTGAAGTTGTCTTATATTGCTATAGATTTTCGAATAAAACAAAATTCAAACGATTTCGTAGTTTAGAAAGAATACAATTGTTCCCACATTAACAATGATTTGGAATACATTGTTTAAACTATATACGAATTTGTGATTAGAATTATCGATCCATTCCCCGAAAATTACAATAAGAAATATTGCTATACTGCGTTTACATGATAAGGATTTACTTTCTGGGTTCCCAACCTGTGGAAAATTATGCTAGTCCGTGTACACTCCTCTACCGCAACTCATTATCCTTCCACTCAGTATGCGAACTTGAGAATCTCATTCATCATCTTCTATCATATCAGTGTTACTCATATTATTTGCGTATTTATTTTGCAATTTACATACTTATCGTTATCATAACGAAGACTCGAAAATCGTCAAGAATTGATAACATTAATTCTAAGATTTTTTCATGTTTTACTACTTTATACTTTTTTACCATTGAAATCTTTTACACACATACAGTTGATGAGAGCTTACATAAATAAATATGAATATTGCGAATATATTGCTTCATGTAATTAATAGTGCCTACTGCGTCGAACTACTGGAACAGATATTTTTTTCTCTAGCATGTGACGAAGTATGACTGTGGCATAATAATGACATTAGACATTATTATTGTTATGATTATGACAGATCCTGAAAACTAAATTTACACGTTATATTTTGTTAATAATCATTTGCCTTATGTACATTTGATAGATTTTACGATTAGGAAGAGATATACATCGGTTAAATTGGTGTTTATCTCTTAAATTCACAAAATATTCATGAAATGTCATCCGAAAAAAATGACAGCAAATTCCACGTCCGCACGCGACGGCTATTAGTCGCCAACTAATCTGATTTTTATCATTATCATTTTGTGTTTATATTATCTTATGATAATTTCAATATTTTGAAAATTTAAAATATCCAGCAAGATTAAAAACATTATGAACTACTCAGAAGTACATTAATTTGTTGGATAAAAATACAACATGAGAATGTTTTACGTCTTTAAAAAAAGCAAAATTTTCTGAAATTTTGATTAACTTATTTTCCAGAAAATCTTTAAAAAAAAATTACCAATCGCACTTTTCTTCTGTACGTTCTCGATAAAACAACCTAAGGTTTCGATATCTCGAAACAAAATGTAAAAAAAACGTGAGGATACATCTTCCTTAGAGCTCTAAACTCACCCCTTTTTTCAATATTGAAAAATACGCTCTTTTTAAAAACAACCCTGTTGCATTATCCGTAATGTTTTTTATTATTTTTTAATTGCATTCACATTCTAGAAGATTGAGCATTCATTTTCTTGGATCACAATGTTTCTAAAGTTCTTCAGTTTTGAATGGAAGGTTCCCAAAAACAACAGCAAAATCAGCGAAATCACCAAAATGCTAATAAAGGGCCCTTAAAAGCTGTATTGAAATGGAAGGTTGAATTAGCAGGTAACAAGTGCTCTGGCTAGATCTTCCTGGACTTAGACAAGCCAAACAGCCTCTTTACCTAAGCGTTTCTCGACATTCATATCAGATTATTTTTATCATTTTTGCTCCTTCAGATTGAAAGTAATAAGTCAGTTTGAGAAAACACATACACATATATTACGGTGAGTAAAGGAAGAAATTAATAATGAAACTGCGGTATATTATAATGCTTCAATCACTTTATTGTCTATTGAATATTGGTCCCATGACCACACAGAATGCACTATGACAGAACATACCATTTCATAATGGTTGATACAGAACATCAATATTACAATACAGAAAAATCACAAATCAGAACTGACTATGTATTAAAATATTAAATGTTGGTTTATTTGCTACGATTCAAGAGAGCCATTAAATAAGAACCTCTTTTAAATTAATTAGTAATAAATAATAGACTTTTCATAAATCACAGGTTGTCAGAAATTGCAGCCCACAAAGTAATACAATCATTGTTCTACATTTTTGTTATTCTAGTTTGTAAATAATAGGGAAATTGAAGTACAAAAATATCATTTTTTTATAAAAAGGATCTGGGCTTGTGTATACAAACACAAATACTTTCCTCCACACCTTGCACTGGGCTAAAAGCCTGCATCATAAAGTGTGGAATACATCGCCACCACCGGGGGTTTGAACCTGGCACCTCTCGCTCGAGAGAGTGCCGCCTCAACCAACTGCGCCAACCGTGTACTAAACAACATTCATAAAGGTGGGTCTCTTACACTTAATTTAATTTAAATAATCATTTAGGTACAAAAAACAATGAAGTGGATGCAATTACCTACTCCCAAATCACACAAAATTGTTCAAATCCACACAAAATATGTTAATTCTTACTAAAAAAAATTATCCTCATTATTACTAATCTATTGGTATTACAAGAAAATGATAAAAAAAGGATGATACCTTATCGAATATAATAATCAGGATGAACGAAATTTAGTCCTAGAATGACACTATCAGCCATTATTCGGACATTGCAAAGTTTTCTGTACCTCCGACAAAAAAGGCTGTGCACTGACTTTCGAATTAATGGTTTGTGATTGAATAAACATTTTTTCGTGGAAATAATCACACGTTTTTGAAATATGTCCTATTTCTGACACACAAAATATACAATTTCATCATTCATCTTTAAAAAATCATAATTTTAGAAGAGTTTTTAATTAGCTCTCATTTTTATTTCAAAGTAAAATGGCTGTCCCATTTCATTCCCATACAAGTGTCCGTTTTGTAACGAAATTTGTATACATACTCGTACATTGTACTTTTTATGTGTAAGAAATAGAGCATATTTCAAAAATGTGACTATTTCCACGAAAAAAGGTTTATTTAATCATAAACAATCGAATCAAAGTCAGTGCACGTCAGAGGTACAGAAAATTTGGCAATGTCTGAGCTACATTATGCAGTAACCTTAAATGATATGGATTTGTATGAACGAATATATTATGCAGTGATGTTACTATGTAAACCAATATCACGTACTCTTATTGCTCTCTTTAGTTTCATTACTATTATCTTCCAATAAGTCTTCAAAACAAGTTTGTGTCTCACTGGAGAAGAAAATATCCGATCTCAAGACTTTGTTTCTATCCAGAAAATCATCCCCGGGGAAATATTCACAGCCGCTGTCTTTAAAGTACGGAGACGTTATATCGAAGGAAGAATTATCATTGTCGAAATCTGGAAAGTGACAGGTTTGCGTCTCGGTCGATATGAAATCATTCCCATACAACACGTCGTTGAAATTGTATTCGGTGGATTGGCAGAGTTTATCGATAGCTTCACTATTAGTGGGCCAGGTGGTCTGTGTTTGAATGTCTGAAATATAAATCAATTCAGAGAGGGAAGGAAGGGCGGAATCTTCCTCTAAATCATTCTCCTTGGTTAAATTAGAATATAACAATTCATCTAATGCAGTCTGTGTCTCAATGTTAACATGATTGATGTGATTGTAGGAGGTGTACATGTCTAGTGGACTACTGTTGTATGGACTGCATAAGATGGGAGTGTCTTTACTGCAGCCGGGCTGGGCACTCTCTAGCAGTGTCTGAGTCCCCAGAGTCCTGTAGCTCTTGTTGGAGTAGCGAGATATGTTGGTTGACTTATCAATCCTCTTGGCTTTCTCTTTACACACTGACGTTTGCGTTTCCGCATTGAGTTTCTTGATTTTAGAGTGAGAAGATTTCTTCACAGCTTTGACCATAGTTTGCGTGAAACAATCACGATTCTCATTATACAATTTACTTGTGATATTTTCTTTGACTAGACTAGTTTCATGTTGACTACTGTTACTGTTACTATCATCTATGTTGTGTATTTCATTAGTTGTCAGATTGAAAGTGACTCTTGTAGGGAGGTGATTGACGTCACAAATATTAGGATTAGGTTGCATGATATATTCCTCGAGCTTCTCAGATTTCCTATTCTTGATGTACTTCTTATGTTCCTCAGGGTGTTTCCTCAGCAAATGAACCATGAGAGATTCATTGGAGTTGTATTCCCACTTGCAGACGCCGCACACGAACTTGGCGCCGCATATTTTAACATGCCTCTGGAACGTTGATAAGATGGAGAACTTAGAATTGCACTTGTTGCAAACGTGACGTTTCTCTGCATGGACTTTCATGTAATGTTGTTTTAGTAATCTCCTTTGTGTGAACCATTTATTTTTATTTGAATTTGCGTTATAAACGCACAGCGGCACTGGACACACGTATTTAGCATCCTTTGAGAAGATGCCATTACTCAGGAGGCCCTTCTTGTGATGTTTGGTGAGATGCATTCTCAGATTAGAAATATTCTTAAAAACACTGGAACAACTGTCTTCCGTACAGTTGTACATCTCTCTAACATCAGCCAACTCCTCTTCAGTGGGACAAATGAATGAAGACTCTTCCATTCTGTTACAAAATCACTAATTCGTTCAAAAAGAAATCCTCCGCAAAACATCAAATAACTTGAGCCAAATTATTGCCTCTATTTCATAAAACTGACCATTGTAGGAAAACTACACTTCAATACGAATATTTATAACACAAACTATAAAGATAATAACCGCTACGTTATTAGAAAATATCAGAATATTGAAAAATCGGACTGAAAAATGAAATTGCGGTGAAATTTACTTGACATCTGAATGACAGATAAAATGACAGTCATAGATAATGTGGTAGTTTCACATCATCAAATATGGAGGATTTACACTTGTGCAAGCGTACCTACTTTCTAAGACTTTTCTGGATTTCACCCAGCAGCGGATCCAGGGGGGGCTAAGGGGCTGAAGCCCCCCCAAAACCATGAGTGACAGTACTTTATCTGCAACTAGTTTCCAAAGAATCACATTATTACCATATCGTTTTCTCATCACGTTATGAATTTTCTAAAAAAGAATTCGCCTGCGGCGCTAATTAGGCCTACTGTGTGTTTCATACCACTTCATCCATTTTTCTAAAAAAAATTCGCCTACGGCGCGTTATTCCAACCCTGGTAAATAATCTAAAATTGTAGGTATTTTACTTGCGGCCCGTCGCTCATTTATAATTTCAAATAGCCTTTCATCCAAAAAGTTTGCCCAGACCTGCTATAAAAAGACAAACCGGTTCATTATTCCACACATTTTCTAAAAAAAATCGTCTGCGGCGCTAGCTTTTATACATTTTTTAATTTAAAGAAAATAAATTAAAAGATACATATTGGTAGGTATCATGACCCTCTTCAGACACTCTTCATGACTCAGTCTAAAATAAAGTCGCCTGCGGCGCTATTCACATTTTTAATACCACAATGTCATATTTGCATGTGACGACCTTCAGCCCCCCTCCCCCACCCCCAAAATTGAATCCTGGATCCTCCACTGATTTCACCAACTTCTTAGGTGAGAAATAACGGAGATAGGAGCCACTTATAAGTACATATATTTAATATAAAATTTGTGCTAGGTGGCCTCCTATCTCCGTTATTCCTCACCTAAAAAGTTTTTGAAATCAGCATGGCTTTTTTTCAGGGAGAGGGTCCTGGAGGTGGATGCTCGCACTTACTAGGTATTTTCATGAACATCGACTACCCCGTAACCTGCAATGCAAATAACGTGAGGAGATAAATAATAGTTTTTTTTGCACTTATATTAAAATAGTGCCAGACTTGCTGCCTCTGGAAGTCCACATTATGTATGATACGAGACTAGTGCTGAGTTTCACCAACTTTTTAGGTGAGGAATAGCGAAAATAAGTGGTTCGTATTTCAAATTTTGTGTGGAAAATTATGCTAAGTGGCTCCTATCTCCGTTAATCCTCACCTAAAAAGGGCTCTGTAAGCCGACAGGTACATACATTCGCCTGTCGCTGGTTTCTTCAATATTGTGAGAAACGTAGGTATAAGAGGTGGTCGTTAGCCTGGTTGGTAACGCGCTCGACTGTTAATCCAGTGGACGAGGGTTCGATCCCGATGCCGACCTACTCCACTTCACGACACAAGCTTTTCAAACTTACCGTGAAGTCTACAAAGGTTTATTTCGATAAAACCAGATTAATTAAAAAAAATGTAGTGTCTAATAGGACAAACAAAATGTGAAAAAGTGTTCTTATGCTCTCTGTTACAATCCCTCACGCCGCATCCCTTGCGGGGTGGTCAGAAAGAACAGATAGATTCTTATACGTAACGTTTTAATTCGTAATAATAGAGTTTATAAATAAGACAGAATAGCTGGTATCATTTTTTCATTGTCGTTTCAGGTGTTGACCAGCTTCTATTAAAATATGACCATATTTATTGCACCATTAACACCTCTGTAATTTTTTCGTTAGGTACTTTGGAACAATTTTAATTTCTTGGTTTAAAATATCACCGTTAGGTAATTTAACACGCTGATGCTCAAGTTGTCTGGTCATGACTTGTAGGCACCTACCTAGGTAGGTACACATGAAAATAATGATTTATTTGGGCGGGATAATTCCACAATGATGCTGGTCAATGTAAAAAAAACTAAAAACGAGTTTGAAAAACTGACAACATTGGCGGAGCGGGAGGTAATTTTATTACAATATGGCGGTTCCTCTATAACTCATATTCACAAGTATTAAAAGCAACTTGAAGTTAGGCGCAGTGTCGGTTTTCCACGAATAGCATGAAGGAAAGAATCCATTTTGTTTTCGTTTAGTGGTTTCTTGTGCGTTCATTGGATGATTTTATTGGCGGTGCGGTAGTAATTATTGGGGATTTAAGTTGAAAATACCGTAGTGACCGTAGCAATCTCGTTTGTGTCGCGGACGGTTCCGGTTGGGCGTGCTGGCTCTATTGCGAGGAAATATAATTTCTTCGAGTATGTCGCGTTAACTTCGACGTTATTATACGAAAATAATAAGTAAAAGTTGCTCTTGCTTCGGGCAAATCTATTTGTGGGTTATGTTTCCATCTTTTATTGGAATTTTGGGTAGGTTATTGTGCTAGCGTATTGTTTTAAAATAAGCCTGTGCGTGCTACTATTAATAATGAAACGCGATATTGTAATCATTTAAATGTTAATAATTTTGATTGTAATTTTTCAATGGCTTTTTTAGATATTCAATCATGGTGGGAAGTTCCGTGTATCGCTCATTTTTGCTCTTTATTTAGAGCTGCATTTAATTTATTGGATTTTGATATCGAGGTAAGTCGTGCTTTGTGCGCATTCTCTTTTTATATTATTCTCTCATATACCTACCTACATCACACGATACGACCAACTAACTTGCTTGCATCGTAGTTGCATATATCTCTCTATCCATCTATAATAACGCATTTTTCCCGTATTTTTAGATGGTTTTTGTTTGCCCGTCTACTTAAATCATCCTGAATTAACATTTTACTCTCAGTTTCTGCTCCCTAGTTTCCCTCTCGTTTCATACATGAATACAAATGTATCGACATATATTATGATTCACCTAGAAACAATAGTAGGTAGTTTTTTCCTAATTACCTACAAACTGAACATCCCCTTACACCCCTGGTAATTTGTATTGATTTGTTATGCAGCCAACACAGGCTAAAAACTAACTTCATGCTTGACATAGTGTGTCACCTGTATTTTTTTCCATCACTCCTTTCAGAGTGTCAACATGTTATTTGTCAACATCACTCTACAGATATTACACAATTGTATTATATGATTAGATTCCCACATTTATTTGCAAGTCACCTGTTGGTATCACAACACTAAATAACAAACATATTGAGATGAATTAATCTGTCAGATGCTGTGAACTCTGCCTACAAACACTATCAAATGCACTTGTAATCCGAGAATAAACAAAACATATCTTTAGTTCTGTCAATATCAGTCAAGGGCCTATATCCTATATGCACTGAGCAAAAATCGTTCTATTTTCGCTTCAATTCTTTAAATTTTGTATGAGAATGTTAGCACGAAATAAGAATAACGTAAGCGACAATGTGAATTACATATACCTTTTTAAAAGAAACCTGGGAAGAAATATAAAAAACTTAAAACAGTCAATTTGTTAAGATTATAATTACCAGTATTTTGGCTAAATTATTCATTTATATCTGAAAAACTGAACCGAAAATCCTCAAATCCCGTAAATTTATGGGGCACTTGCGGAAGATTTTTTTATTCAACATTTTAGTTTGAAAACGTACCAAATTCTTTGTAAAAAACACATTCTGACATTCTGTGCGCTTGTCCGGCCCCATCCGCAGTCGAGCTGAGTGAAGTAATGGCGTTTTTAGTGCCTTTTTTGAAGAAAAAAACAAATCTTGTAGAATTTCGCAGCGTGATGAATCCATATCTTCGTTGTTGGTTCTTCAGCTTTCTTTACTCCTAACATTTTCAGAGTGAAGTAGTTTTTGTATGTAAAAGTCCGTTGAAGTATCGGTAATTTACTGCCTCAGCGTTCTCGCTCGGTTATCCAACCACTCTACATGCAGTAAGGAAACCCGAAGATACTATAGAAGAAAAAAAAACTAACAAAATCTGGGGCCCCAGTAGTGTAATAGTTCCCTCTCCATGGAGCTTGTTGTGCACAGAATGATTGCGGGCATGAATAGCTGAATGCATACAAAGTTAGTGTCAGCAGATTATATAAACTTGACCTCTGCTGTATCGTTATATCTCTGTACCTTCACTTCCCCATATTATCTAATGAGATATTACGTTGTTTATACTTTACGATGCATACAACAAGAGTGACATAATACACTTCATAATCTTCTTCTTCTCGTTCAGTCATCCTTCCACTGCTGGACATAGTTCGTTCATTCCTTTCTGTTATATTTGCTGCTTGAAGCCAGTTTTTTCCCCCTACAGTGCCTATGTCGTCGGACCACCTCTTATAAGGTCATCCGATGCCTCTTTTATTCTTCCAAGGACTCCATTTTTAGATTTTTGGGGTCCGTCTTGTGAGGTCTTGTCTTGCGACGTGTCCTGCTCCTAATACTACCTAATAACCGCTGGATATAGGCCTCTTCCAAAAGTTTCCACTCCCTTCTGTTGCTTTTGAGATTATGTCCCATCTATAAACTGCGGCCTTCCGACTCCTCTTTTGTTTTCCTATGGTCTCCACATTATTAGTCTGGGTGTCCACCTACTATCATCTTGCCTTGCTATGTGCCCTGCCCATTGCCATTTCAGTCTAGCTGTATGATCCATGACGTCAACAACTTTGTTACTGCGTCTTATTTCATCATTTCTTACTCTATAGCTGAGGCTCACACCCAGCATCTGTCTTTCCATGGAGCGTCGTGTACGCTTTGGCAACTTTTTTGTGTGATAGACGTAGTCTCCAGTCCATATGTCGTCACAGGCAGAACACATTGGCTGTAGACTTTGCATTTTAGACATATTTGACTTGTTTGTTCTCGAAGATGAACTTAAAGCAAACAAAATGTAACTCAAATACGTAAAAAATACATTCATGTGACCATTAAAAAACTTGGAACAGATATTTACACACTTAGCCATTGATTTCGATGATGCCCCCTATGCAGTACTTAATTACTCATTTTTACCTATCATTTAAGTTACTACACATATTGTGTGCGCCGTGCCTGTTTTTTTTTTCCATGAACATTCTCCTTTAGTAAGCAGCCCAACTCTTTTCTTCTTGCTACCAACCTTCTTATAGATCTGAAGGTAATCTTGTGTTTGTTATTTGACTGACTTATTGTTTGTGTTTATTTATCCACAGGAGCTAGAGGAAGCATTGCTTACAGATGGGACAGAGGAAAGCGCCAGTTCCCTTCTGACAGAACTTATTGTTAGACTCCTTTGTGGTTGCCTTGGCAACAATGACATCTCGGCATTCAACTATCAGGTAAGGAAATTACAATGAATACCACGTGAATAACATTCAAAACCAATGTACGGTCCCATTGTCACCATTTCTATAGGAAGACAGCAGTATAGAGAGAGGAAGTTACTATCTATCCCTATTACAACGTGTCCCTTGCAGGGTAGGCAGAGAAATCAGAGCGCCAGACTGCCCTATCCTTACACACACTCCTGGCCTCCGTTACATTCATACAATTTGTCATACACGCTATCTGATTTCTTTTGCTCAAAATGCGTCCACGATATTAATGCATGGATGGTCGTGGAATGAGTTTAATTTGCATTATCTATCAAGATTATAGCAAAGTTTCCAAATCAAATTGTTTTGTCCACATTTAGTGCAGATGTACATATGTAGAATTAGTATGGAGCGTAGTTATGTCTCCAAATTTGTTGTTACTAAATAGTGACCCCCTGTTTCACTACTGCTGCCTTCCTACCAAAACGGTGGCATCAGGATTTCTCCACGATTTTGAATGTAGATTCTTCACACGGTTACTGACGTATGAAAGAAACACTGCCAGAAATTCACTTGACGAACGACTTTATTTTGCAGATGTTCTTGAGGCGACTGTTTAGACAAAAATGTCAAGAAACAGGTCGATACAATCCCTTCAATACGGATATAGATTTTCAATTCTTACCGTTGAGAACAAAAGTAGAGATTCTATTTGCTCTGTGTGACTTTAGACTGGATGCCGATGATGTGTTTGAACTCTTCAAGAACTTGGAAGCCGAGAGTTTGAGAGTCGAACCACTGGGGTAAGAGGATTTAAAGTGTAAACTTTACTTTGAATCAATTAGATAAGGTGTTAATTCCATTAGGCTGTGCCTCTGTGCAGCCTGCCAGTAATTTCGTACAAAAAAAAAACCTCCATTCTAAAATCTTTGGGTACCTGATTATTTCCTGTATAATTTTTTGTCTGATTAAGTTTGTCCAAAGTTATGAGACTTTGGCATTTCGGTGATTCTTTCCGTTTGAAGTTTTGTCCTCAGTTTAAAGGCAATGTCATTGTGTGTGTTTTGTTATTTTTAAAGATGGGATAGCAATTCGTCGGCGTATTGGTACTTCTATGGTACCCGCTTGTATAGAGAGGACTACAAAGTGAAACCCAAAGGGAAGAAGAGAAAGAAAGTAGATAAGAAAAGTAGTAAGAGTGAGGAGTTGGAGGATGACACGGAGAGAGTGTGGCAAGTGGTGTGCTTCACAGAGTCCGATTGGATTAATCTAACCGAGAAGTTTAAGGGGTCGGCCAGCAAGCTAGAGAGAGACCTCTATCAGTCGCTGTCTGAAAACTTCTTACCCGAGATTCCCAGGTTGTTCCAGGAGAAGGAACGACTGCAGAGGAAAAGGTGTGTCTTTAAAACATTAACATTGTATTACCAATCATTTGTACCCTAATGTATATTAAGTAGAAAGATAATAGTTAGTACATATAATTATACGAGCCTCATATGTCCTTTTTTACAGCAGAGTATTCTTTCGTGGGATATTTTCTATCGCTTTTATATAAATCACATTACGATCTATACAATTATGTATTATTATTGTTGAAAATATTTCATTCTATACATACTTGCTGTTATATTTCTGCTTAATAATATCTACTCATTTCAATTTAGTTTAAAACATTCACATACTCGGGTATTCTGAAACATTTGACTTGTAATGTAGTCTTTAACTATCTTGCACGATCGTTGGTAGTTCTTATTGTCAAAAGAGCTGTCAAAAAAGTGAAGAGTAATATCATGGAGAGTTTTGTTTATTTCAAAAAGAAAGAAATGCTGTAAAAAGTCTAGTCACTTACTAATTTTTAATGTGTTTGATAAAACAGTAGTGACAGCTTTCTCTTGCAATCCCAAAAATCAGCACAGTTTATTTCTGATTAAAAATAAACACTGTTTTATTTTCCTTCATCACACTTTTTGTGAATATAAAACAATGGATATTTCATGTTAATTTTATTTACAAAATTATTCTCTGAATCGATTATAAGCATTGTTTCATTTTTTGTATCCGCGCAGTCAGTGGTTATATTATCCGAGATTTGTGAATGTTTTAAATGTATATACGGGCGACCTATTATATTTTGTCCTATATTGTATGTATCATTGATAGTTTTGTTGATGTAACAAAAATATTCCTCTTTCTTTGTACGAAAACTAACTAATTTACTTGATGCTCTTGTCTGTGGTATATAATTCATTCTTAGGAGCCAATATGTAAGTACATATTTGTATGCACATGGTACAGTTTGAATGGTATTTATCAAAGGCCTTTCAAAATATAATTGTATACAAAATATACCTTATCTTTTTATCATTATGTTGAGCAATTTTGAGTTCCGACTTGTAGACATTTATCCTGATGTTATGCGGAAATGAAAAGTGTTTTGTTGTGAAAAAACAAAACTTCTTAATTTTCAAGTGCCTTGCAGTGGTCTCTCAGTAATCTGGCACTTCAGTGTGCATAGTCTGGTGGTAATCCAGCAGCAGCTTGGCAATTTCTAGTATAAATTACAAATTTCTGCCGTTTAATTGTCATTATTAGCATTCTCCAGTAGTCCGGTCTGCCGGATTATCTAGAGGCCACTGTTTTGCTTCAGCTATAACGTCACCGATAGTAAATTTGATGGTAGGTTTATTGTGTTACATGGACAATCTTATCGGTTCAACCCTCGATACTTATGTCGACATCGCTTTGGAATATTGCCTTGCAAATCCGTTCAATTAACCTGAAAATTTTGTTGCATTCTAAAATTCAAACTCTTTTGCAAACAAGGGCGTTTTGATTGTTAATTATTTTGTCATGTTTTAAATCTAATATGGCGTGTTATCTTGCTGTTGTCACTGTATATATACATTCAGAATTTCATTGCTGAATGAGATGACAAATGTCTTATGGGATATTTACGAACATCTGACAATTACAGTACACTTGAAATTATAACCAAAAAGAGTGGAGGGCCACTTCTAAAAGCTGGCAATGTGTAAAAAGTATTGCTTCGTTTGTAACTGCCATTTGTTGTAATTAATAATCTAGACACACTATTTCCTAATGAGAAAAGCATTTTCCCTTTGTTTAACTTTTTATTATGATTAATATTGTCAGTGCTCGACAATTCTTTGTTGTCTTTTAAAATTACACCGTTTTATTTTCAGTTTATTTGCCCTTCCAATTTACTATGAACGCGCGCGTTCACACGAGAGTGTCTCGATAAATATTTGTTTTAATTTAAATCAATATGCTCGTAAAGGGACCAATGACTTCTAGTGTATTGCAGACTGGAAGATATTTATTTGTTGTTTCCCAGTTTCCTTTTTGCAGCTACTGATTGAAATTAAAACACAATATATTCAAAGTCGTTTTAAATTGGTCAACATAAGTTTTGAGATTTATTTTTAGAGATTTTTCTTATAAGTTACTTGCAAAACGGAATATGATTGATGTTGTATAGGAATTAGTATCGCTCGTTTGTATGAGACTTTATGTAAATAAAAATGTGAATGATTGTATCGGGAAAAGTAAGATTACTCAGCTAATACTGAAGATATCATCCTAAGACTTAAAACGTGGATAAATGACAATATGTTTTAGTGACTTTAGGAGGCAGAAATTTTCTTATTAAGAGAGTCATTTCAAAGTTACCTCTGAAATTGACTGAATCTTGAGATTATTCCCATAGTTTTTTTTAGATATAATGCTGTAATTTTGTTGATATTACGTTTAAGATAACATGCGGTGAGTAGCAGATATTTTTTTTTACAATAAGCCAATATACGTTATTCTTAGTTTGCGCTTACACTCTCATACAAAGTTGAAGAGATAGTAGAAAGATTTCTACGCAGTGTAAATCACTCCTTCATCTTCTATTGTAGACAAGGAGATTGCAGTGTATAATACACCGTCACCCTGAATGACAATGTCTTGTAGCCTCCCTGTGTTCTCACAATGAACGCTAGTTACTGAATACATTTGGGAAATCATTTCTCTCAGACTTTTATATAACAGTTGATTACATTACATATTCACGTCTTTTATTACATTGTCGTGTAGAATAGTATGACCTAATACTTGGACTGTTATACTATGCATGTACGTATCACTGTGTGGATATTTTCTATGTTAATAATATTAAAACTATTTCAGTTTTTATCAGCAGTACCCATACATAGTTGAGTATTTTGTAAATATTATTATTACAATAGCATGTGTCCGCGGTAAAAACTTATGTTCGAATGGTCCATCCATCTGTCAAAGTAGTGGATTATAGTGGCTCTAAATTACATTAATTACCTCCCTTGGTGACTTTCACACACCCAGATCCCTTTTTCTTATCTACACGCTTCGGCTATGATTCCTAACCAGCTCCATCGTATCAAAGATGCATCGAAAACATTCTCTCGATTTATGATTCTGACACTAAGTAAAAGTTTATAGAATTATGGTTGGTTGGTAGACATTGACTACGGCAGTAAACCTGCCACTTAATCTCAATAAAGATAACAATCTGGAACTGTCCGCACAGGTATTGGAGTAGCAAAAGATTAATATGTTCCATTGTCTCGTTGAATGTAAAATTTTCACAATGGGTCGTTGAATCATAAAACACTTAACATCACAATAATCCGTGGTGTACCAAGCAACAGTCTAGTGTGACCATTCCTTGTATGGAGAACTCTGTATTGATTATATGTTAGGTAATACTATTAGAAGTGTTACCAAACTTTGCCCTGTGAAGTTTCTCAAAGGGACCCCCTAGGGTGTTTCTTAACTAACTTTCTCTCTTACGTCACTTCTGTTGCTTTGATCTCATTGGAATACTGCAAAGTGAAAAAAAAAAGATTTGCGTCAGAGAAGTGGGAAAACCTATGAAAGCAGTACCCTTGAAAATAATTACGTATTTAGACGCAGATTACTCACGTGTAACTCGAAATTAGACCTTTTTAAACTGATTTGTAACTACTCATTATGATGTGTGTTACAATGTAATCAAAGGTGAATATCGTTCGCTCATAAGCAGAAGGCATTTGGAAGGAGATTTTCCACAAATGTTGTCTTTTTTCATATTGCAGATGAAAACTTGCTCTGCCATAAAAGATGACAAAAATGCACTAGATCTTTTCATAGTCTTATCGTTGTGGGCAAAAAGCAAATATCCAAGTTTATTTGAAAAGTCCACACAGATCATGCACTTGATAGATTGTCCTTCCTATTTTTTGTATAGCATACTGTGTACCAGTGTGTTTAAGTCTATCTGGAAAAAATGTTACTTCGAGATGTATTACAATATTAGTCAATCATATTCCCTTTTCTAATATTTTTTAATGTCACAAACTCTCACTTTGTGACAAACTTCGGATTTTCTACATATTGTAGTTGAAATAACAAGTAGTTATCTCAACGGATGTACAGCAGTATATAGCATTTCCTACTAGCTTCATTCTTCAGCCTTCATGACACAGCGAGTAGAGTACCGGCGTACTACGCTAGAGGTCTGGGTTCGAATCCCAGCCGCGGCGAATGGATGGACTGGAATTGGTGAATGTTACTTAGGTGTAAAGTAACGATCAGTCATAAGCCCGATGGAAAGTCCATCCTTTGCTGTACATCCATTGGAACAACTACTTGTTATTCCCTTTTGTATTGTTTTATTTCTTGCGAATTTCAGATGTTTGATTTAATTGAGTCCTGCAACAAATAATATGTGTAGCTTCTAACAGAGAATAAGTCAAACTCACTAAACTATGTACATAAATCATTTGTTGCTCGATTCTTTGAAATTTGTCTCAAATTTTGCGAATTGCTGCGAAATAGGTATGTTGATTTAATTTGTTATGCATCTGGTATTTATTTAATAACTTCCCTTCCTTTCGTCTCTCCCCTATTCACTGTCCCGTGTTGGTTGTCGTAGTTTGTTTTCCAAGAATGATAGTTTTTATAGGCTACTGGAGTTGGCACCGAGGAGAACGTCGTCTCGAGTGCAAATCAAGCAAAAGCAAAAAGAAGAGGAAGAGTCAAAGGTCTCGCAAGACATTCGAGACATAAGAGAGAAAAATAATATTGAAATACAAATACAACAACACAAGAAGAAAACTGACAGCCTGGAGAGAGAGAGTCGCGTCAGGCGGAGAGAGAAACTCAGGTGAGTCTAATACGCTGTATTCTTCAACTATGTGGCTGTGTCTTTAGGGGTGAGGTGTGCAGATATATCGAGCCTTTTTTGTCGTGGGTTTGCCGCCATAAACTCATATTCATTTTTGAAACCTGGTTATATCGGTGATTTTTGCAATTCATGTATATTGGATAATCAGTGTGGAAATTACCTTTGGATTATAACCTATGTAGTTATGTACTAATTAAATGGTAAATTAGCGTACCAACTTTACATCGAGAAAAAATGGCGTATACCTAGCGGAAATGCTATGGCGGGGGTCAAGTTTTGTCTATGGCTTTATCCGTTAAGTTTTCCTCATTTATATAGGTTCCCTAGGATAGCCTATAGCATATTGTTTTTAATTACTGATTGTTGTCTTCCAGAACACAATCTGATCTATCTAGTTCATCGGATTCCTCCCACAGTGGTACGGAGGACAGCAACCAAGAAATGTGGCCCAAGAGGAAGAAGAGAAAGCTCAAGACTAGGGAGTCCTCTCTGGCGGCCTCCCCGTCCACCACCATGACCTCGGCGCCCAAGCCCACGGGGCGGCAGACCAACAACTCCCTGGCCTGCGCCACGGGCCAGATAGTCATCCCCGACATCAGGGAGCCCGTCAACCCCACGAGGAAGAAAGTCAAATCTTCACAAATGTAAGTCCAAATACAATTAATTCATTTAATTAATATATTATTCTCTTCACTCATTGCACTGCATTCTGCTGAAACGTATTTGACAGGGTAAATTCATTCTACTAATTTATGTAAATATGTTAAAAGTACAGGTAAAACTGGGTGTCTTTGTGCCACCAGGGGCGAGATTGTGCCACACGTATTATTGAATTTGGCGCAAATAAATTAAAACTCTTAACTAGCCATCTATTGTAGGTATCAGAAAGCTAATTGAAACAACTGACAATTGGTTTTCATTCAATTTAATGTTTACAATACAAAAATTTATAAATAGTAATAAAAAAAAATGCTTGGATGCATTGTTTTATTTTTGGTCAACTTATTCTTTTTTCCTAGCAAATGTGTAACCAGTTTGTAGCTATAGTATTTGTCTTTTATAAAAATGGGTTTAGATTGTTCTGTCTAGCTTGGTTCTTAAGATATCTACCGACCGAAAACTTGGATGGCACAATGTCACCCCATACCATGAGATGATATTGTGTCACACATAAATGTTGTTTTCTCACTTATGTGATGTTTTATTAACTCCAAATAATCCATTCATTTCAATAATTATTTTAAAGATACATTGCTTATTTTTTATCGTACATCGAAAAAACTACAAGTGGCACAAAGACACCCCATATTTCGGTGTGTAATTAGGTAGGCATCATTGTATGTGTGACTGGGTAGCCACATGCTTGTATTATATAGATACAGCAGAGCCTCCATAATCCGAACACCGAAAATTTATAGTCTGTTCAGGTGTACGAAGTGTTCGGATTATAGTATGTAGACATTTTGAAAAGCATTTTTCCAAATAAAACAAAAATATCTTACATTATAATGTATTTATTTAAGTATGTATGTTAGATACAAGGCTATTAATTACACTTTTTTAAGGAATCCCAATATAGTGCTTTGACGAGTAGTGTTTAGTGACATAGAAAATGCTTTATCCCTTAATTTGAGAAACGGCGGTTGTGGGGTCATTCGGATTATAGAGGAGTTCGGATTACCTGGAGTTCTGATTATCTAGGCTCTGCTGTATATGTTTTGTCTATGAGAAATCTTAACTTAGGATAACTTGTTGGTAGATTTGTTTTGAAAATAATAACACTGTATGTTTTGATTTGAATGTCGATGTTACACAAATCATCTCTTAACAATGGGGATCTTTATTAGAGATGTACTGACTAGTTAGCAAAAGATGACGACTGTAGTCGGCACCTAATAGCTATAGGAAATAAAAGGAATGAATCGCCAGTATCTAGGTACAATATGTTTTATATTCTTTTTTTTTTCTAATTTATTTTTTATTAGTCATAAAATATATACAAAGTTAAAACAATTAAGTCACACCAAACCTGACGAGTTTGTGGGCGTGTGCTCTTAAACAATGATCTTAATAGATATGTAACAATACTATCCTAATTCTACTATATACATTATCTTATATACATGTATAATACATACTATCATACACAACACAATAACAAGATACCAGTGGCGAAGGGTGGATTTCTACAAAAGGGAAGCCGAGGCTAGCGTTTCTTATTGGATTACGTCAGATTAGACACTATTACTTATCATTTTATCCAAAAGATAACTCGATGGGAATCGTGTTCTTAGGTAGCTTCGCGCCTGCAAGATACTTATGTATAATACCATCCTATACTTCTACTTGAGAATCAAATTCACTACAGTATAGGAAATACGAGAGCTAAAAGATTTTATACTCGCAATTAAATTTCATTTTTAGTAGAGGTGTAGAGTAGAATTAGTCGGCAGAGTAATCAGACACTTGAGCGCCGCTAGTCCTCAATTTGGCTAGTCGGCCCATCACTAATCTTTATCAAAATTATTTGTTTTTTATTAGAGACCTCTTTTCTTCAATTTTGTGTGTTTTTTCTGGGAACCCTTTATAACATACAGGGCTAACTTATCACAAAGTGAATAAATTAATAAAAATTTACACAATTCCATTAAATGTTATCCTTCAGTAAATTTCCACTTTACGAATGATCCCCATTGTACATTTATTCTTTGAGTTGCCTTTTTCATTTTTTTCATTGATTTGTTCATTAGTATTTATTCATTCGTGGTGTTTTGTGTTGACAAAGATGTTGCTTTTCTGCCCTTTTGATTGTATGTTTGTGTTTACATTTTTGCTTATTTGTTTTATTTTGTATCCACATGTTTGTTTAATAAAGTTGGTTTGTTTATTTATGTACAGCAGTAGTTTTTCTTTACACATTTCCTTTTCATTTCTTATTTAATATAATATGCATGACCAGCTATGAAATAACATCAGTATGCTTTGCATCTCTTAACAATTTACATATTTCCCTCCTACTACCATCCAGTGAGCACACTCTTCATTAATTACCCCATGGAGTAGAAACGTCTAGCATTTGTATTTCTACAAAGCGCTACTGCCATCTATACAAAAACTATAATAATAAACAAAATATCTCCAAAAAGAAAGGAGAGTGAAAAATAAATAAGCAGGTTATGGATACCAGTATTTGGTGACTGACAGTCATGTGGAGAGCTCAAAATTGAACTCAAATAAAATAAATTCTTGTGCCTTAACACATTCTTTGCAATTGGAAAGAGTGCATGACAAATTTCAAAAGACAAATATGACCTAAGCAAGGAGTGTGTGGGGTGGTCGGGTACACTGTCTTCTACACTAGAGATGTGGCTTGAAGGGACAAACAAATAGATCTAAATACTTTGGAAAAACTTGTGTGGTGGCAGTGGAGTAGACTGGTGATGATCATTCCAGTAGAAAAACTCTGTGTTCTAGCAACTAATCTATGTTTTGTAGTGCAACTAATAATTTGTATGTGGTGAGTGTTTGGTCCAGATTTTGGGTGAGGTATATGGGTGTATATTACAAAGCTAACACAATACATGCATGTCCGCACAACTGAGGTGGTGAGCCACATTACTGAACGCTAAGAGATGGTATTGCTGTTACAGCATGAAATATGTGTAAATCAGTAGGTGTGTGTCTACCGCAGAATTGCAAGAGTTGAAATTATTTGGCCAATTATTTGGCTTTCTTAAAATGTGCTCCAACCAGGTCCATCATCTCACTATTGGGAAATATGGGTATTTAGAGTCCTACATCTTAAAACTTAATTGCCAATTACATTATTGCTTGCTCTTAAACAGTACCTAGAGGCATTTGGAATCATCATAAATGGGACTAATGGTTAGCTGGCAGAGATCGCAGCACTCGCCCTAGTGAACAAATGTTCTGATTTATATTCTTAATGTGAACATATCTCTGTATTTCATTCACCAAAAGTGTAAATAAATAAAGATCGGAACTCTTCATACTCCGATTAACTTCGATAAATTGCTCAATTAATTTATAATATGTATTTTTATCTTCTTTCTGTAATTTGGGGTTAGCTGGTAGCGATAAACTCGCCCTAGTGAACAAATGTTCTGATTTATATTCTTAATGTGAACATATCTCTGTATTTCATTCGCCAAAAGTGTAAATAAATAAAGATCGGAACTCTTCATACTCCGATTAACTTCGATAAATTGCTCAATTAATTTATAATATGTATATGTATTTTTATCTTCTTTCTGTAATTTGGGGTTAGCTGGAAGAGATGGCTGTATATAGCGATAAGCTCGCCACTTATTATGGTGTTTATATTTTATATTTTTCATGTAATGATCACTTAAAGAATAAACAAATAATTATGTGTACCTAATGTATGAAAAGTACAAGTGAAGACCTATACGACGAAGTATATTGACGCATGATTCGGAACTTGGAGCCTTTTTACCTTCTAATTTGGCATTGAATTTCCTTCTGACGCCTTATGTCTTCTTGTATATTATTCTTGATGTAACCTTGACGAGTCCAAGTGCCTCACAATGGCCTAGGGAGTATTTATAAAACTAAACAATTCCATATAAATGATTATTTGTTGTGTTGCATTTTAGATACGAACTGTTAGACCAAGATTTGGTTGTAGATATGTACAAAGTGTTGGAACAGTTAAAGTCTCACGATGACGCTTGGCCCTTCATGGATCCTGTGGAAGAGGACTATGCCCCTAATTATTATACCGTCATTAGACGACCCATGGATTTGAAAAGGATGGAAGATCGATTGGATGAAGGATTTTATACGGATTTTTCAATGTTTAAAAATGACTTCAAACTCATAGTTAACAATTGCCGGCTTTATAATGGACAAGAAAGTGGTATGACATCATTCTTACCTTTATTTTGTGTTAAACACCTAATGCTTTCCATTATAAAATGCTTAGCATACGTGGGACTGGGTTAGAGGACTTTTGTGCACCAGGATAACTTTGGAATAATATCCATAGTTGAATTTCTATTTTTTCCATTACTATTTTGGCTTAAGGGCCCTGTTGAATATTTGTGCACTACATGAAGTTCATATTTTGTAATGGAACCATGAACAAAACCGCAGTCCACGAAACACAGGCCTTAATTTGCCAGTATTGTTGCTTGTGTAGCAGGCTTTTTATCAGGAGCATCTCTATCTCGTAATTATCAATGATAATGTAGATACAGATGATTGTTGTTCTATGTTGATCTAGTTTACTCTGTGTTATGTGTACATTTAGTGTATCCAATATATCTAATGAAAGTAATATTTCTCACATTTTAGAGTATACGAAAATGGTAAACAATTTAGAGGGTGCGTTTAATAAACTGACCCAACGTTACTTTGAAGGGGAGTCATCGTCTGATGATGAGATTGCTATTGAGTATCCCATACAGAACCCCTACCCGAGAAAGCAATCTGTTAACAAAAGAAGTTATAAAAATAGCACCAAAAATGACTTTGGTAAGTTGCATCAGTTGTTGTTTTATGTTTGTCTCTGTCTGTCTTATGTGTTCTATGTCTCATTCACACAGAGATTTACCTAAATTAGTAATTAATATTTTGTGTCACTCTTTCCAATTAATCCATGAGGGGCGTGCATGCAAATTATTTGGTTTGAGACTTAAACTGGCAACACTGGGACATAAAATAACCCGCATACAGTGGAACCTATCATAACGAAACAGAATCTTATAAACACTCGTTAAGTGAATCAATTTTTCTCATATAAATTATTGTATAATAATATGATGAAGCGTTCCATGCAAAAAAGCAACTAATTTTCTCGTTAAGGAGCATTTACGACAATAACCATTTTTTTCTTTAATTGAAAGCTGTCTATAGATATTTGTTTTTACCGACTGACGTTTTAAAATTTGCTTAAATATGATACAGTGAATAAAGTTGTATGGTACTTAATGTACCATGCAATAGTTTCCCTTGCTTTGTAGCTCAAAAAGGGAGCATTTTTTTCAAATTTGTTTTGCTCGTTCTGTGAATTACTGGTTACGAGAAGTTCCACTGTATACACTTTCTCTATATCGAGCAAAGTCAATTGTTATATTTGTGACACTTCTTTAAAGAAAGTTTTTACCTTTATTTCATTTTAGAAGAAAATCAAATAGAAGAAGATGAAGTAAGAATCAGAAGTCCGGAGAAACGAAAAAGCAACGAGAATTATGATGAGGAGGAAGACGAGGAGGACCCCAAGAAATCAAAGAAATCCAAAAGCACTTCTGATGAGAAATCATCACCTGAGAAGAAAGAGAGAAGCAAAAGTAAATCCAGTCACTTGAAGAAGAAGAAAAAACTGAAACGATTACAGGAAGCCCGCAAGAGTAGGAAGGACAAACACAAGAAAACCAAAGATAGAAAGAAACACTCCAAACGAAGCGCGGGGCAGAAGCGAGAGAAGAGGGGCAGGAGGGCGTTGAGTGAGAAGTTCAGATCAAGAAGTAACAGTAGGAGTTCTCAAGTCAATGAAGACCGTCCAGTCGCCATCAAGCGGCACTCGTCGCCTGAAATAGATTTCTACAAAGATAAGTTCGACAAGATAAAAGAACGCAGGCGAGGATGCGTTAAGAAGACAGAGGATTACAGCTTGCATAATAAACACAAAGATAAGAAATCAAATCTATCTGTTCCCGAAAAGGACAAACATTTAAATCTTAAAGAGACAATTGAAAAGTTGAAAGCGAAAAGTGAGACTCAACCGAAACCTCAACCAATCTATAATGATTTATACGAGGCGGAGAATATTAATCCTATTAAGAAAGAAAAGAAGTTTGTTGATTCTTCGTTCCCTTCGGCTGACGTGAAGAAGAAATCTGCAGATGAATATGAGTTTGTGGATGATGATGACTTGTGTAAAGATGATCCCGCCAAGATGCAAGTCAATATCAAAAATGAGTCCGCCAGAGAGGCTCTGGAGCAGGCCATGAAGGACATCAACAAGTGGTTGGATGATACTCCAAAGCTAAGTGAGTTCGGCTCCAATAGTAATTCTCCATTACAAATACCAATAACGGATGAATTCAACATTTCTCCTGTTATAAAACAAGACGACGAAACATCCAATAGTCAACCGGAGAAGGAGAAGACGGGAACTTCAAAGAAAGATGGAATCAAGAAGAGACAAAATAATAAAGATCCTGCAAAGACTGTGACCAAGAAGAAGGAAGTACAACGAACCATCGATAGACTCCAACCTGGGAAGAGTAAGGGAAATCTCATAACAAATATTCAAACCACAACTAAACAAGAAGAGAATGTCATTGTACCCATTGTGAAAGCAAAGGACATGAAGAATGCTTTAATTATGAAAGCTGAAGAAGGTAGTCCTAAACTCAGTCTCGGTACAGTGCTGCCAACTGTAGGGTTTGGATTAGGCAAACAGCATAACTTCACAGCGGAACAGAGCGCCGCTAGTAACGCAGTGAAAGTTGAAGTTGTGGATATGGGGACCATGACAGGGGAACACGAGGAACCTCCGGCTGCAGAGCCTTCACCAGAGGTTAGTGCCGTAGAGGAGCCAGAGGTTGTCAAAGAGAAAGAAGTGGAGCCGGCCAAACCTGATGAAGTGATGAAACAATGCCAGGAGAAGGCAACCCCTAACTTGAGTGCTTGGTTTAAGGCGTTTGGCGCCCCTAAAAGTGTCGCACCTTCCACACCATTGTCAAAGAAGAAAACTGACGATTATGAGCAGGATGATTCCAAGATTAATACCAGTCCTCTTGACAGTGTAAAGAATGAACAAGGAGATGACTTACTGGGTGCAGACGGAAGTGAAAGTCCAATAGGCAACTTAGGTTCAGTGATTAGAGCCAGACGTACTAGCACAGGCAGCTCCATCTCTGAACGTTCATCCTTCAGTCAAGATTTGGATTCTCCTAGACATCAACCGTCTCATCCGTCCCCCTTGTTGAGGTCCCCCGCCTCTCCTAGGACTGAGGAAGTACAGAAGACTTATCCATTGATGAATGTGACCGTGCGGGTTGGCTTCTACCAGGACACCACGTCTGTGAAGAGCAGTCCAGAGAAGAGTTGCAGCCCGAGGGAAGCTCCCCAGTCACCCTACGCTAACTATTCCCAACACGTCTACGCTTCCTCAGCCAATGGGAACAATAATTCCAACAATCAGGCACTGACATATCCTGCAGAGGGCTCTAATAAGAGTCCCATACCAGCGTATGCTCAGTCACCCTATTATGAAAATGTCAAAGCAAATGCGTCCAAACCTAACCAGGAAGACTTCACTGTGTATTCTTCAGATAATGCTTACCAACAACCCTCCTCACCATTCACTGGACCATTCTCACCTGCAAAGTCTCCATACTCTCATCACTGTCAGCATTCACCGTATTCTCTCGTGCAGTCTCCTCAAACATCAGGGCCTGCCACGCCAGCTGCAGGGGGCAACGTGATACAACCAGTTGATAGGAGGCCCGTGTCTGACAAGCCGTCAGCATTCCCTGTTAAGAAGAGGTCATACGATATTCCTACTGATACCAATGAAGATGAATCTTGCCTTCAAATAAGGCAACAAACATCACCCGCCGATTCTAACAGTCCAAAGCCGGCGAGTGCTCAACCAACAGATGAGGCGTTCAACAATAATCCTGAAGTTGTCAACAATCCAAGTGTCATCACTTCAACCCTTACAAAGTCTGGAAATATCGGATATCCTTACGACACCTCGAGAGATTTGTCTAAACAAACTAAGGAGGACTTTCAGAACAAGGGATTACTCCCTCAGTATTCTGATTACGCTTCAGATTATTCACTGAAGAAGTCTCAAGTCAACGATTATTCTCTCGCTGGACTTTCCAAGGTTCATTCCGAAGGGAACGCAACTCCTAATGTTTTCTTAGATTCTCAACTTCAACAACAATCTATGTTTAACGAACTGAAGAATATTTCCAAAGGCTTTTCACACGATTATACAATGAAAGATAAACAAGTGGATATGGTGAATATGGGTTATTCCAGTAAATTATTTGAAAGTATGAAAGGGAAAGATCCTAATGTGGACTTGGTCAATATGGGTTACATGCAATCGGAAGCACACTCACATCTATCCAAATTACAACCAAATGCTGACGACTTGAGAAACATCAGTAGTTACTATAATCCAGCTAGCAGTTTGTCTTATCCCAGTAGACTTGAACAGAACACTCAAATGGCTAAAGTGACAGCAGCCAACGACTACATGGAACTTAATAAGAGATACGGCTACACTGAAAAATCTAATTCTGTCCTTCAATATATGAAGTCATCTGAGATGAATCCATCACACAATCCTGATATTCTACAGCTGAATCAATCACTGTTGAGATCTGACGGTAATAAACAGGGTGGTGCAGATAATTCTGATGCATTCGCAAGAGGCACAACCGATCAGATGTATAAGGAGTGGATGAAGAAGAATCAAGACGCACACAACTTGTCTTTGTATAAAGATAGTCAGTCCAAGGCGGACAATAAGATGAGTGTATCGCAGATGGCGACATCGGCCATATCGAATGTCGGTGGAAGAACAAGTGATACTCCGACATACGACACAGGGAACAATACTGGATCTCCAGAGGAGGGCGTCCACAAAAACCAAGCAGAATTAAGAGTGCACCCTGGTTCGGGAGTGCATTTTATTAGAGCTGTAATTAAAATATCATCTTCCATTAAACCTGATAGTCAACCACCAACGCCTGAATATAATCTGCGTAGGAATGTAAACCTTAATTTACCAGTGACAACGACTAAAAGTGAAACGAGTAATTACGATAGAAGCACACCTCTCACTAGTACAAATACATACAAGTCATCACACTCTCAACCTTCTCATACATTAGATCAGTCCTTGCTGAATGTACCCAACCTTCCTCAAATAATGGAGAGGTATGCTAAAGACGAGAGAATGCTGAGTTCTTATACACCCACTTCTATGTCGTCTGCATATCAAGATAAAAACATGTCCTTAATGTTTCCTAAGAATATGAATAGTGTGCACAGTGCGATGGCTTCATCACAAATGTATCAGCCAGCGTCCGTACCCAAACCTTACGGGCGAACTGATAATCCGTACTCGCAGAGTCCACAGCCGACTCATAATTGGCCGTCGGAACCCATATCGTTAGAGTCGGACAAGAAGGCGAAATCGCGTAAGAAAAAGACAACATCTATAGCGTCTACTCCGCCATCTACGAGCAGTCCGAGTTATAACTATTCAACACCCAAGCCAAGTAGTCTACCGTCCAATGATCCGGCGATGAGTTTAAAACCACCCAACATGTTGGCTGGCAGTGCGTTTAATTTTGGTGCCCCGGGAAGTTTGGCTTCCAGTTTGTACGGAGACAGCTCGTACTTCTTAGACCCCTCCACCAATCAGTACATGGCCGCTAATTATATTACGGCACATCAGAGGAGTACGCCGGAAGTGGATAAAGGCGGGAAACCGGCGCACAGTTCAACACCTTTCCAATTTTTATCGCCGCAAGTGAGACCGGGTTATCCATTAGTTGGTATGGAATCGCCTTCCATTTACCAGCAGTACATACAACGACAACAAGAGGAGTTCTTGCGTCCGCTGCATTCGCAGATCATGGGGATGTTCCCGCCCGGGTATAATCCTTCACTTGGAGGAAGGCAACCCTTTGATTCTATACCCCGGCCGTGGCTTTAAAACTTTTGTACTTTATAAGTACTAATGTGTACAAGTATATTATTTAATTTATTAATTTGTTAATAATTAAGTTGGTTCTGTGAGCCCTTATACAATTTATATGAATATTATCAGCACAATGCTATTACTATGTTATTTAATTATTTGATTATCATACCTCTATGTGCATATATGATATATATGGATGTAGGTTTTTTTATTTACACGAACTCTTTCAAGGATATTTCATGACTTTCAGGATTCTTTAAAATCTGATATTTACCTATAGATACTATTTATTTGTTTTACAAATTTGCTTGAATAGATAAGTAATACAAGTGAACTTGCAATTTCTGGTTGATTTTGAGTGATTCCTTGTTTCGATTAATTTGATCGTAAAATCAGTTTGAATTGACCTAAATGTGGGTGGAACCCCATTCCACCCAAAAATGATATCTTCCCATTTGAATTGAACTTCCAAAATGATTGAGTGTTTTGCGATAACACTTGGGATTTGAATCCTATATGATTTACTAGTATGTTAATGCATATTTTACTTATTAATTAGTTACAAAAATTAACTGCAACATTTATAAAATTAACTTCAACATTTATAAAGTTAACCGCAACATTTATTAAATTAACTGCAATATTTATAAAATTAACTGCGATATTTATAAAATTAATGCAACATTTATAAAATTAAGTTCAACATTTATTAAATTAACTGCAACATTTATAAAATTAACCGCAATGTTCATTATAGTTTTTAATATATACAAACGTGGATTAAAAATTTTACTAACAATTTTTAATTTATGGATTACGAATCCAGTTTATTGTCCTTGAGAGGGTTCTGTCTTATCATGTGATATAAAAATATAAATTACCTTTACCACAATCTGATGAAATCTACAAAAAAAATATATTACCTTTACCATAATCTGATGAAATCTCGACTAAATCATGGGTATCTTATATTGTACGTGTATTTTAAAAATCATTTTAATTAGTTTTACCAGTAAAACATTTTTGTATATTTTGTATTGAAACAATGCGACATGTTTAATCTTTATTTTATGAAATGAATGCATAATAAAAAAATCACATCAAGTGTACATTTGTGTATACCATAACCACATGTAAATAGTAATGAATTTAAATTTTACATAAAATATAGTTTATTTTGATCAATTTTGTATGATGTAAAATTATTGTTTTTACTATTCGTATTGTCGTAATTTTCGTGTAAATATTTTGTATCGTAATTAGGAAAATGAATGTATATGTGTTATATGAAATATGCCATATACCAGATAAATGTATATACTATTGTTTGCATACATATTTTAGTTTATTATTATTCTTAAATTCTCTCTTAAAAAAAAACTTAAGTTAATTTAGAATTTAATGTATATACGATATATATGTTATCAGAGTGTATATGTATATATGTTGGAGGTATATGTTGTTTGTTGAATATGTTGAAATATTTTAATACTTATAGAAGTTTTAAAACTGAAAATACATAAAAGAAATTAATGTGGTATACTTATGTATGTATTGTAACTGCTACGTATGAAGATTCAATTACGTTTTGTGTGTATATATTTGCTCCCTGTGTGTATATTATATATGTTTTATGTATTGGGTATTGAAAATAAAAATAATAAAAAACATAATAAGTATAAAGATTTTATAAAAAGATATCAATTTATTTACTATCTTATTTTATTTGGTTCTGTAAGTTTTTTGTATGGCTTCTTCAAAAGAGAAAAAATCGTGTTATTTATAAATTATGTTTTTCGCTGTTCGTACCATTAACATTACAAATTAAGGACATCCCGATGTTAGACTTTGCCAGATTGCTTCGTATTTAGTTGTCGTAGAAACAAAATTTCCGCAAATGTTACGTTTTTTTAATATTTGTGATGAAAAATTTCCTCCGATTAAAAAACAACAAAGATCAGAACTAGATCTCTTCATACTGAATCATCATCGGTAAAAAGCAAATATCTAAGTCTTAAACGTGTATTTTATATTTTTAGGGGTTAATTTCGCTTCATTAAAAAAACTTTTACGGTCGTTCCGTAGATTTTAACGCATATTATCAATACAAAAAACACTGATACTTTTGGGAAGAGATGCTGTCTTTCGAAAAAAATATCAGAGATGTTAGTCACATTTTTTTTTTTAAATATGTACAAGATATAAAAATTATTTTACAGTTATTCCGTAGATAAAGGTTCAATGTATCTACCCTATTTTTTTCCAAATAATATTTAGTAAGGTTGTCGAGATCTAAGGTCTCCCGTTTTAGAATTTCTTTTGAAATGTTGTTACCTGTACTCTTAAAGTGATATTCACTATAAGCAAGGTACTGAGAGAGTCTGACATTTCATATTTTGCAAATTTCTTGAAATAGTTTCCTGCAAACTCTATTGCAAACCGATAACATCACAATCACTAGTTGTAACCATTTAATATTATTATAATAATTAATTTACAAGTATTTTTGTTAATAGAAATACTGCATTTTAATGGCTGTGTATTTTTATTTTAATTATTAATCGTAAAATCACATAGGTTTGTAATTTGAATATAGAAGTTGGGCTACTTATAAGAATTAACATTTGGAGAAACACTGAGATATGGGATAAGGAATGAGGTTATTAGAGAGATGAGTGACTTGAATGATAGTAAATGAGCTTGAGAGATGTATATGACTTGTAGAGAGAATGATTGAGGACAGGTTGACTAAAAAGATAAATAGGAGCGTCAACCAGATAATCATGAGAGATGCGTTTAGAGTAAAAGTAATCAGAATGATAAATTGCATGAATGTGACTCAATAATGAGTGTGTGGCTTTCTGTCTACCCCGCAAAGAGGATGACTAGATATATACTAACAAATGAAATTTTGAATTACTAACTTAAAAATTGTTTTACAATAAAAAATTAAATCCAATTTATTTGAGTATCTTTATCACAAATATGTGAATGTTTTTGAAATATTTTTTTAACTATTGAGTTTTAAAACGTACTGCCCCATTACAATTTAATGATAAAAAATCACATACATACTTCCAAGTAACAAAAATATATATTGTAATTTCTCACTACAGCACTTCGAGTACATTTATATGTAATTGACTAACACAGTGATTCCCAAACTGTGTGCCGCAGTGTCGTTATAGGGGTGCCACGAAATATTCTGGTTCCAATGCTGATGTCTTTAAAATGCCCGCCATTCTAAAGAGATTTCATATCCGCACACCTATCCATAATTTATTTTAAATTCAAATTCGAAAAAAGTTTATTTGCCGTCAGTATCTTACATCTCACATTAAATTTGTTACAATGTTTTAATTTTCCTAACTACCCTCCAATGCGAGGAGATCTTGTGTATTGGAGAGGAGTTAAAACAGAAAAAAACCATTGGTTAAAAAAAAACCGAAACTTACATGTATTTTGTATTTGTGTTTTTCATTAGTTTGGAAGGTTTTGCTCTTTGGCAGCAGTTTGTTTTAGTAATATTATTTTATCGGAAAGGTTTGCATATAAAATTTAATCATGCATTTTATTTAGGGCATATTGTAAAAAGGTAATTATTGATTGCATCAGAGGTTAATGAGATAATATCAATTGTGCAATATTTTTTAATTCATTTTATTTTGGTGTATGTATGCATATACAGAGGGTGGCCATATTATTATACTATGCAATTAACTTGATTATGGACGGATTTCATTATTTTTACATTTGTTATTTAGCTAAAATCTCTGGCAACACTATTAGCAAATTGTCAACACACACATTTTTTTGTTTCCAAAATGGCGGACGTTTGTGTCAGCGCATGACAAAATTTTATCAGAGTGTGGGACAACACTCCCAAATTGTATGGAGTGGCCATATCATGCACTGAAAGCATGCCACGCCGCATCCAAGCTGTCATAGAAACTAAATGCAGGGTCTCCAAGTATATATTTTTTAAATTTCTAATTCATAAACCTATGTACCTAAACGTGTTTTACTTTTTTTCACAAATATATGACCAATAATAAAAAATGTTTTTTTTGTTTTGAGTATAATAATTTGACCACCCTCTTTGGTATTGTGTGTTGTACGGAGCGGACACTATGTAGCTTGTTTATAAAAAGCAAACAGTGAAAGATGTGTAGGTGTAAGTTCTCTTAATTATTACGCAGCACAATATTAGGGTTTTATTTGCCCTTGTTTTAATAGCACTTTATTAACAATCCTGTTATTGTTGAAATATTTTGCCTTCACCTAGTATGATCGTAGAACTTCTATGCCTTCTTTGTGTTTAAATTGTGTGCCATCAAAGGGCTGGTGAAAAAATGGTTTTGCTAAATTTGTCGCTTGTGTAATAACAAAAAAATACTTATAATTAAATACTGAGGCTTTTGGTTGAGTTGGGATTGACTACATCACCCAATAGACTACGGCCATACAGTCCGCATAATCCATCTATGCTTATACATAATTGTTTGCCATATCATCACACAGGAATGCTACTGTTATCTTATGTGTGATGACAGTATATAAAACACTGTTTTACAGTTTTTTTTTTCATCAAGAGAGATGATAGGCATCTTAATTCGATAAATTGCGGTTCCATACCTAAAATAATTCAATCACAAATCAAAATTTATTTATCACCACAAATAAACTGTGCTTATGTTTAGGATTGCAAATGAAAGCTGTCAACACTATTTTTTGAAGTAGCTATCCCAGCGGATGTACAGCAAAGGCTGGACTTATAACTCATTGTCGGCTGGTTTAATGTCATCACTTTACACTTAAGTAACATTCACTAATTCCAGTCCATCCATTTGCCGCCGCCGGGATTCGAACCCAGACGTGCCTAGCACGCCGGTATTCTATCCGCTGTGTCATGAAAGTCCAGTCCATCCTTTACTGTACATCCGTTGAGATAACTGTGTGTTACTGCGTGTAAAATGTAAATTATCACATTTCTTTCTTTTATATCACAAAAATTGTGAAATTTGACAGCCATTTTGACAAGATTTGATTGAAAGGCAGAGAATTATATTATCCAATCATTTTGTTCTTCCATTTACCTTGTTATTTACAATCTTGTATGCTTATTATATTGATTGTTGTCGCTTTGTAAATTATTAGTGAAATATGAATTGACATTCCTAATTGTATAAGTTCTCATTACTTGCAATGTGTTGTTGTTTGTATTTAGGAAAATAAAATGAAGGAATTGTTCCAGACATTAAAACAGAATACGATTTTTATATGTAATCTCCTAGAAGGACACAGGATAGGCTTTCCAATGCTTTTGCTTGGCAAATGTAGTCTTACCTATTTGTGTATCAGTTGCTGACATTATTAGTCCCTGAGACAATTAAGTTCAACATAGATTTATATAGTAAAATAAAATAAAATCAGAACTGTGATAAAAAAATAGTTTTTTTCAACTTTAGATCACAAAATACGAATATAATTTTTCAATTATTGTGTCAGACACCCAATGTTTACTTCTTCAATTGATATAGGAACCTATTTTGTACAACAAACAACTCTTAAAAAAACATATTTTCTCATTAGTTCATTATTTATTTATTTATTTTATCACAGAGACATCAACAAAACATGAATACATTATCATACAAAAGAGATAAACATCTCATGTCGACTCTCCAATCAATGGCATGTGTAGGGTTTGTCCTCAGAACAGTTTGACTTGGAATTAGATCGCATAATATTTGTGTTAAGTGAAGTTAAGATATTATATATTATTATGATTGTTGCAATGTATTAGATGAACCTACTGTTGTAAATATTATATGATTATGATCAAAGGAATAAAATACACTGTATATGTCATTTCAACTTATGGTTTTATTGTTCTGTATCCTAAGGAACCTATATAAATTTGGGAAGAACTATTGAACATTGAGCCCCTTCAATTACCTATGACAAATCTATGGTGGACGCCAAGGGAGTTCCAAGCATATTGGTTGTCCACAATTGCATGAAACCTGGTGATATTACAGTGACTCATTATGTATAATCGGTGTGGAAATTACCTTTAGAATATAACCTATGTAATTAAATGGTTATTAGCGTACATCACAGTGGTGTTTACCTAGCGGAAACGCTAAGGACGGCAATGATGGCGGTCAAGTTTTATCTATGGCTTTATCTGTTAAGTCTTCCTACATATAAAGATGTTCCCTACTGTATCCTGTATGGAAGACTGATGCTGGATACCACCAACTTCTTAGGTGAGGAATGGCGGAGATAGGAGCCACCTGGCAAAAACTTTGTATGAAAAATAACAAGTGGCTGCTATCTCCGCTCTTCCTCACCTAAAATGTCGGTGAAATCCAGCATTATTCTCTCTTGCAAAATAGAAAATATTGAAGTTATAATAGAATCATTCCTACTCGGAGCATCTGACAACGACGGGTTTCAAGAGACGGTTTCCGATAGTTTATTGTTGTTGGATCATCCGTAGGCCTTATTTAAGGCACTTGAAGGGTCAAAACTGGTCAGTTTTTTAGTGATTGGCACTCAAAATTTCACATTCAAGCCCTAAGAACTAATAGAAGATACTATGGCTTCAAATTTTATTTGCCTGCGGTGCTAATTACGCATATCGCATATCGTTTGTCATATTATGTATTATGATGTGATTAGAAATCAATGTCGTACATTGTTCATATTCTCATGATAATAATTACAATTATTGATATGAATTTTAAAATAATGTATAAAATTAGTCGAATTAGCTATTAGTCGAATTTACTGGATACCAAAATTGACAAGCTACATTTAGTCTGTGAAGAAATAGATTGTTTTCAATTGTTATGAATTTTACAATAATGTAAAATGTATAAAAATAGTTTGGTTACTAGTCAAATTGATCATTAGTCGAACTTACTGTAAATTGTCAATTTTATGAGTACTTACCTATATTGGTTCACTGGAGTCAACTTGCGCAATCACATGGAACTATGGTTGGTTGGTCATACAATAACCCTACCTTATATTTCAGCAAACACTACAGGTCCAGTGACAGCATCTCTCGATGATGGGTAAAGAATTCACGCTACATTTTTTAACTAACTTTATTTATACTCTTTTCAATATTCACACTTGGGACATATTATTTATTTATTTATTATAAGTCTCTACAACTAGGTACACATAATTTACAACATCTATTATACAGTAGGTATGTCATATAAATTAAAAAAACACTTGGTGATGTAATACAAACTAGATTTCATTTTATATAAAGAGTTGTTGGAGGTTTTACGCCGGTCCATGAATATACAGATTCTTCGGGTGCTATCGTGTGTAGAAGATTGCACTTCAAAACACGATAGAACCATGAAATACTCTACCTGTTAAATGAGAAGTTCTAGATGTAAATTAATTCAATGTGATTGATTTGAAACGCTGTGTAAATGCGATCGTTAAGGAGAATGTGTGGAAAAATTGTGGTGGCAAGTATAAGGAATGAGGTTTTGGAAAAATGAGCAGTTTTAAGACAGGTGTTGTAATTAGAATGAAAGTTGTCGAATTAAGATGTTTTGGACACATTGGAATAATGTGTGACGAAAACGTATACATCCCAGGTTAACCTGGATCGACCAGATCCTTAGGGATAGAGGTGTACTGAGTGAAAGGAATCACAAGTGTGGAGTTCCGTTCTCTATTTGTGTCTCAGTCCGTATTTTAAATGCAGGATTTTGTTCAAATGCATTTCCTAACTAAATATGGCTTGGATTTCATTGAATGTATTATGCTTCTTATAATATGTATTCTTATATCAAAGTGTAGACTACATAGTAATTTTCACAGAATAATCCATTTTGTATTACATCACCAAGGTATGCTAAAAAGATTGATTCACATTATTTAACTCGAAATGCTTCAGATGCAAATAGTTAAGACCCCACATATTAAATAGTGCTTCCCTCTCCCTATGGAGAGCTGTCTTGTTCCTTTAGCTTAGTTTTGACGTCATTTGCTATTGAGGAAATCCTTGAGTTGTTTGTTGGAACTCTCCTTCTAATCAAATAATAATGAATCACTCCGTTTACATTTTTATAATAAAATAGTTTTACAACAACAATAATTAATTTAAGTTATATTTCTGCATTGAATACAATTACATTTAGTACCGATAATTTATAAATTACTAAATAGACATGAAGGATTAAGACAATAATTAGATTGAGAAACAATATTGAAGTGATCAAACCATTTTATATAACTGCTGTGAAATGGTTTTGGCGATACATGGTTTTCTCAGCCAATACTGAGAACATCGTCTTGATACTAAAGACAGGTAAACATGATAGTATTGACTACAACTTGACACATCCAGAATTACAATATTTGAAAATTTCATGATTAAAAAATTACTTTGAAAGTACCCCTGAAATTTGCGCGATATATGGGTTATCCGCTAAATTTGCAAAAGTGTAATTTAGCAAAAATGTCGGTAAATGAAAATCAACCAATAAATGAGATCAACCATTTGACAGTTTTGAATATTTAAATTTGTCGTCGCTTACGTTATTCACATTTCGTGCTAACATTCTCATACAAAATTTGAAAAAGTTTAAGAGATAATAGAACTATTTATGCACATTTATAAAAAAGGCTTTACGTCGAGATCTGTGTACTGTTTCAATGATACATTTTACTTTATATTTTGTATCATCATAGGTCATAGGCCATAATCGAAGGTGAGCAAGTATGGCAAATTATGTGTATGGATAGTCCCATAAAACTTTTTACACGGTGACTAAGTTGTTACCAGCAATGTATCACTTGCAGATAGCTTCCAAACGTCAGATTAACTGAAATGCATAGTAGGAATTTTTATTTCTTTTATCTATATGGCAATATATTTGCTAGTGTTGTTAGAGATAATCTTAGACAAACATAAGGTAGACTGGACAACAGGTATGCAGAGTGTCCTACACAGGAAGTGGTAGAGACTCACAGAACACACAGAAAGTGGTAGAGACTGAAATATGACATTCCCCTCCACTCCCCCGCTCTCCCTCACATTTGCGGGGACAAGGGATGATCTGAATCCAACTTGTTTAACTTGTGTTTGTCTGTCATAGAGCATTTTTAGTAGCAGTTAAAGGCAGATAGAAAATTCGTGCAAGGTTTGACCTTGTCAATTCTACACTATGTTACTCTAAGAATTCAATAACGATCACCAACTAAGTGGTTTATGGTATACACCATGTTGTTTTAGCAGAACTCGGCTTATTTACCTATTTGTTTTTATTTTTTAAATTACATTTTTTGTGCGTTGATTAGGAAAATTAATTTCATTAAATATATTTCATTTCGTTTTAAAATTAAGCAGTACATACATGGCACATATAATAATTATTTCATTTGTATTTAACAAAAAACATAATTGAAAATATTACACTTTGTTACAAAATAATCAACAATAATCAATTATATTTTTACAATACAAAATTATAAAATAGATAACAAGCTTCAGTTTGTTTATTTATTTATTTGTTTGTTTTAAATATAAATGTTGTACAATAATTAATATCTTATGAGGTGTAGATATTTTATTTACATCAAACAAAATTATGTGTAAACTGAAGATTGGTGGTAGTCAGGGATTTTTTTTGTTATAAACACCATATCTGGGGTCCGCTAAATTTTACTCAGCTATTCGCTCGATTGTTTATTATAAGGAGACAGAAATCGTTGCTCCAAAACAAAACTAATATACTTAGGGTTGCCAGACGTTCCGGTTTACCGGGACTGTCACCGGTTTTACGCCTCGTGTCCCGGTGTCCCGAACAAACCTTTCGGGACGCCTACATGTCGCGGTTTTCGGAAATGTTGGTATATTCTTACGATTTTTATCATTTTGTGGTGTTTTTGACAGTTTATGTATAAAGTAAGGAACTACGTAGAAAACAAAGTTAGGCACTAGCGGTTCGTAAAATTTTCAATTCGAAATTTCACACAGTTGTCACACTCCTCCCCGCTCTACGATTGTTTCTTGGCCAAGGTTTTAATTTGGATGCATTTTTAATCGGATAAAAAAATTAGAGCGCTAAAATAAAAATTGTCAAAAAAACTTTTCGTCAACGGGGGGGGTTGTCCCGGTTTGACTTGCGAGAAATCTGGCAACCCTAAATATACTATCATTAAGATTTCTTACAATCCGTTTACTGCTGCTTCCAGACGTAATGTACCCAGGTGTACTGACGCACTATACTGCTAGATGCGTTCTCTCTTAACTAATATTGCTATCACGCTTGCACGCGTAACAAAAATCCAAACGGCAAACAATACGCCAGTGCGTGTCAACATAATTAGGTATTTTTTACCTGGTATCATCAGTATTTTGCAGCAACCCACTTAATACGTGTAGTGGCCAGTAACGGTAATCTACTGCTTCTATGGTGTTTCGAGTAACCGAGCCTATGGGCAAACAAAACAGGTGTCAGAAGGACACAAAGAGACGAGTAAATGACGTCGGTTAGAAAGGCAAGAGACAGAAAGGAATGGAGACACTGGACCAAGGGCTACACCCAGCTACCTCACTACTACTAATCTTCAGCTTACACAGTTTTGTTTGTCACAGTATGTATAGGTACTATACAATGAATATATTTTATGAATAAAAGGAATTAAATGCGGCAAGATCTTCTAACAAACTACATGTCTAATGCAACTAACATAAGATTATATTTACATGGTAGTAATATTGAGTGGCTCACACTAAAGTTTCAACCAATATTGTGGTTTGATAAGCGATAAACTAAATAAGTTGCTTTTTTATTGATAAATTGTTTAAAAAACATCTGACAATATTGGTGTAAAAGTCAACAGGGTCTTACAGCAAATACCTATTTAATTGGAAGGCATAAAATCAAATAGAAAAAAAGTCTTTATCTATCAATTTTCTTATGAAATTCATTTAAAAAAAAATAGGTGTACAACTAAGATATTATACCATAATAAAGGTCGAACACTGAATTTGTTTTCCCGATACGCAAACATTAAAAAAATTAACATATGTGAATGTTGCTATGATTCTACTTAGACAGGTTCCCTTATTTTCCTTTATTACGATTTCGTCATTTCACAGAGCCGGTGCTCTTGTTAATAATTCGTTTTTTTGAGGTAAAAATAGGATATTGCACTATAAAAAATAGTAAGAATTATCCCAACACAAGCTAGTGAATTAAAGGCATATTACATTTTCGTCTGTAAGTATTTTTATATCATCATCATCAGCCCGCGTTTGCCCACTGCAGGACATAGGCCTCCCTTCTCCTTCTCCACTTCTCCCGCTCCTGTGCGAATTCCATCCACATTTTTACATATCGATATAAAATACGCATATTTCAGTAATAGTTTTGATATATGTGTGAGCGTTTTTAGGTAAATATAATTTAAAATTTAACTATGGAAAACCGATCAGAGGATATCCATTCCAAATACTTTTCTCTACACTAAAAGCTTGTGTTCTAAAGTGCAGTACACATGTATATTTTGACTTCGAAGAGGATTGATGTTTTTTGGTGACTGTGGAAATATAGTTAAGCAGTGAATACCCGTAGGGGAGACGTTTCGTTTGTGTTCCCATAGGGGAGTAATAAAAATTTGTTAGCTCATCGAAGATTTGTAACGGCAAAGACTGAAGAGGGCACTGAAGGACTTTAATAAAAGTGGAATCAGCGACCAAACGTAGGTGGTAACATCCTTATCCAATACAGTCCACTTTTAAACAACTCTAATCTTACCTTTCCTATGTGCGTACATAATTTTGGTAACAACTTTTCAATAATTGTCAAAAATATTAGTTGCAACTCTAGTGTAAACCTGCATAATATAAATTATTTGAAAATTAATAATTAGTTTCAATTCATAAGAAAAAATTAAATTTGATTTTAATCAGACTTGTAAATTACGTGAAATAATAATTATAAGTAAAAAAATATTTATGTACAATTCTGATTTCATATAAAAATTTAATTAAATATGAGTTAATTTTGTAAAATGTAGTTAGAAAAATACAAATTGCATAGGAATGTTTTGTAAAAAAATAGAAACTAACCTAAGTACTATTTATTTCTGACACTTTTATTAAGGCCCGGGACCCAAGTATGACGTCACGGTCGTTTCCCGCGGCATTAAGGTTCAAAATTGCATGCATAATCACATGACACAATGTTGAAAATAGCGTCCTATTTTTTGGGGTTGATTTCGCTTCAATCAAAAAACTTTTACAACCATTACCTAGATTTTAATGCATAGTATCAATACAAAAAAATCTCCTCAGTGTCACAGGAATGGTGCACCTACTGCACAATTTACAGCCCTCCCGGTTTCAGAAAATCAGAACAAATAGTACATATCGGTTAGTCTCAATTGGTCTGTGTATGAAACATCCAAAAATATAAATTTCTCCTACCTCTGAGTGAGATTATTGGTTAGTATGTAGTACCTACTTAACTTTCTATCTTTAAAAAAAAAACAATCATACTAAAAATATATATTATTATTATTTATCACAGTCTCTACTTAAATAAATTTTATAGGCAATTAACAATGGCTTTTTGAGAAACCTTTCCTACATATTAAACGTTCTATTTGTACATGTGGTTTCGAAATAAAACTATGTAGTAGGTATATTTTATACAAAAAATAAAATAAAATATTTGTTACCCGATACAGAACGAATAATTATTATACATCGGGAATTTGGATGCCACTTGCCTGATGAGGTGAAATAAAACCTTACTAATCCTATAATTCCATCGAAGGCTCGTGAGCAAAAGTATTACTTTTCTTCGTATTTAAATTACGGGGGTTTCCATCTGTACCCGAATTCTGTACAACCATCAATATCTATAGGGGAATAAAACAGTGAAGTGTAAATAATAAATTCCACGCAACTTGTATCAGCGTGCATTATGCAGGTAGTATTAACACGAAGTAAATAAACTGTATAATATTTTTGTTCCCTGCACATCTCCTAGTCCCAGGTACCTAGGGCATCGAATCTCCCGATGTATAATAATAATACATATATAAATTATTAATGGGCAACCTTTGGGCAAAAGAAACACCAGAACTATTTATAATTATTAACAAAATGACATACATTAATTATTAAGATTATTACGTAGCTGTCTAATATAATATAAATGTACATTTTACAATAAGCAAACACACTTTGCAACAATGGCACAATGTTATATTTCGTAGGTATTCATAGTAACATGTAAAGCACAAAATATATTACTTACTTAACTGTATAAATTGTTCATTATGTCATCTGCAATTATCATCATACAAGTGCAAACTCACTAAACCAAAGAAAATGGTGAGCACGTTTAATCTGGTATACTGGTGGCGGGAGTTTAAGAGCCATTTTTGTAGTGTAAGACTGCGTAACTACACGCAGTTATAGTAGTATTGGTAAGGCAGGTACATCTGTCCGTTCACGAATACTACTAAAAAGGGCCTTAAACTCGCGACTTCTATACTAGGATTTATTTATCGTATGGCCATTTCTTTCAATCGAGAGGGGTTGCGTGTTATAAGTATGATATCTGCACACTAACATATATTCTCATATTATTATCACATAACATTAAGTCTCTCACCGCTATAAATAGTACAGTAGTAATAATAAGAATTGATCGCACCATAGAAGTAATCTACACTGTCGTCTCATTACGCCTCAGTGGTTGTAGTTCCCTCTGCAAGTCATTGTAATATTCATGATCCGATATTGATTCATCCTCCATGGGTCTCTGTCCAATGAATGAAGCAGGTATGGTGCTACTCGGCGTAGTGGGGGTCGTACTCGTAGAAGAGTGTGCTCTATCCAGCATCATTTCCTTGGTCTTTGGTAAGCTAGTCATTTCTGTTGCATTCTTTTGTGAAGGAAACAAATACTCTGGATTGTCTACACCAATCTTCATTGTATTGAAATCTGGATATCTGGGGTACAAGTCGTGATTAGTGAGAATTTGTTGATTGTTTGAAGAGTCCCCTATGAGATCCATGTAGGCCGAGGCACCACTGCCTTGCTGGGAAGATGGCATCAAGTAGTCGTCTTCGTCTAAAGGTAAATCTAGTTTGATGCTTCCGACCTGAGCTTCATTCATTTTAGTTTTGTATTCTTCCGGACCGCTGTCTTCTTTCTCCTTTATTTTCATTGGATCGCTACAGTACCTGGAGCTGGATGCTTCAGAAGGACCGACGCAACTATTACAATAGTGCCGATGATCGTTTCCACTGTTACTTTGGGAGTAAATCAACAGATCTTTATCCCACTCGTTTGTATGTCCCGGCATTTCATCCATTGGGACTTTAGGAATACTTTTCACAGTAGAAACAGATCTATTGCACCACGTCTGAGAGGAGCAGGGTTTGTTCATGCTGTTCACGTCACGGGATATGGCTCCAGTTGACATTGAGACTCCAGGCCTCTGACGATACATACTAAGTGGTTGCATGTTCTCCATGTCTTCTATCTCTGGGTCAATGGAATATGTCCTAATGTCATCTATGTCCTCCTGAAAAGAAAACATTCATTAATTATTTCATGAAAATGCAGGTACGTAATATCGTTATCTCAGTTTATTGGATGGATCTTTGGATACAAATAAAAAGTGCAATACTTACTGCCACAGATTCCGTTGGTTGTTTCATATATTTGTCTCCTGGAATGACAAGATACCTCCCAGGATCTTTAGCCATGTCGGCAAATGTCTCAGCCAATTCTTCAAAGCTCGGTCGGCTAGCTGCGTCCAACATCCAACAAGAGACCATGATGCAGTAGATGTCGAGGGTACAAATGCTTGGCTGAGGAAGCTTCAAGCCATTTTCAATGAGTTCAGGAACATCTCTAGCAGGGATGGTATGGTAGGGCTTCGCACCAAATGTTAAAATTTCCCATATTGTCACACCAAAGGCCCAAACATCACTCTTATGTGTGAATATTCTGTGTTGTATACATTCTAAGGCTAACCATTTGATGGGCATCTTACCACCTGCCGCTTTGTATATCTCTTCATTGATGTCTAACAACTTAGCAAGACCAAAGTCAGTAATTTTCACATGATTGTGGCTTTGAACTAAAACGTTTCTCGCAGCGAGATCTCTGTGAACCAAACGCATTTTTTCCAGATGCGACATTCCCCGAGCTATTTGTGTTATCCAATTGAGGAGGATGTTGGAGCCAATCTTTTCATTATGAATGCGGACATAATCCAACAGACATCCCAGTGGCATGAGTTGTGTTACTATCATCATTTCATTGGTCATACAAACACCCAGCAATCTGAGCAGATTAGGATGAGATACACTGGCCATTATGTAAGTTTCTTCTAAGAAATCCTTACTCTTTGAAGCTCCCATTTCCTCTCTCAATACTTTGATAGCTACAGGTATCTTTACATTCGCTGGTCCATCCAGCCAAACACCTTTGAACACTTTACCGAACGCACCACTTCCCAACATCTCACCTTGCCGTAATTCTGCTTCTTTGATTATTTTCAATTTGGAAAGGTTTGGTTTTACATCCGAAGGCTCTACATAATCTTCATGACCGGTTAAAGCTAGAGTCATCTTCAATTTCAGAGCTTCCTTCTTAGCTTTGGCTCTTTGGTACAATAAATAACCAAATCCGCTGAGAATTAGTGAGAACAGGACTAATGCAATGGGGAAAATTATCAATATTGTTGGGGATGAGGCACTGGCTTCATTCAAATGTAGAGGACCGAAAGATGTTGCAGAACAATAAGGTTCAATAGCCACATCATTAGGGAATATCTTGTGTGGAAGTTCCGGAGGACAGCTTGTTGTACAGTTGAATGCTGTTGAGTTATCTGCAGAAGGTTCTCCTTCAGTGAAGATTTTAAAGTTCCTACATTTAAGACAGTTAGAGACGTCTGGACCGACACATCCTCTGCACTCTAGATGACACGGCACACACACTTGTGTCTCTTCATCCGCATAGTAATCTGAAGGACATTCATCCTCGCATTGTTCACCCCTCTTGAACTTCATACACTCCTGACACACTTGCTCATGGAAGCCATAGCCAGTACACTTCTTACATCTCGGATGACACTTTCTACAGATGGCTTTCCCTGCTAGTGGCTTCAGAGGTCCTTGTTCTTGGGGTCCAACCCATTCAAAGTAATATCCATCTGGACAGGATTCGTTCTTTTGTAAACATCTTTCGACAGTCACATCGCAATTTATTATTGCCTTCTCACAGGAATTGCAACCTCCTGCGCCGATGGTATTGTTGGGACCTGAGCAACCGTCCACACAATTGTCATGACATTGCAAGCACTCCCCAGTCTCGGACATGTATTTGGTGATGGGACACATTGGCACACAGAAGCTGCCATCTTTAGCATGTTTACATCTGACGCAGTGTTCCTGACTCGGACCATGACATCCTCCATCACATTCTTCGTGACAGTGCTTGCATGTTTTAGACCCAGCTTTGTACATTCTGAAAACATAAATAAAAACATGAGTTTCATACATAAAATATGTTATTGAAACTGAATGATAAAGAATGACTCAAGGATGGACGCGTTTTGAGTAAAAGAAATCGGAGAGCGTGATGACAAATAATAGTTTCAATTGGACCGCGGTTTCCTTCAAGGTTCAAATACAAAGTTTGAGATTCGTGTAGTGACAAAATTATTCAACAAGGCCCTTAAGGCAACATATACGTGTTACTAATTAATTAATTGAAGGGTTAAATAATACTAAATAGAAAAAATCTATTGATAATTTTATGTATTACTTTTGATTATCGAAGTACCTAATCAAATTATTTTCATCACAGTTGACTAGATTCGAACTATTTCATTTGTTTCAATCCTGGACGCCCGTACGCTAGGCATTTTTAGTATTACATATTTTAAGATAACGCTAGCAGTCGGTATTATTGAGAATTGCAAAATTCTGTAGTTTTTTTATAAGAAATATAAATATACATACCCTGGGAAGATATCACAGTTCTCAATGCAAGTGTCTTCATATTGAAAGTTCTGGCAAGAGAGACATTGGTCTGTTCCTGCTCCCCAACAGCCTTCAGGGGAACATTGTGGATCGCAAAGCAAGCCTTCAGCTCCTGTTAGGGCAAAACATGTGCACAATGACGACAATGCCAAGCAAATCAAAGAAATGTAAACAATATTATACATTCATAACCAAACACCTCCATGTCGTAATGGGGTAACTCCTAGATCCCACTCAGATAAAACCTCTAAGCTAGAAGTCCTAAACGTGAAACCTGCATATTTTGGCCGCGCATTTATTGCTGCAGGTCCTTCAGCCTGGAGACATCAGACAGGCACAAACGCTGACCGGGTTTAAAGGCTTACTAAAAACACAGTTATTTAAGAAATCCTTCTCAACAACATGGGGAAAACAAGACAATGGTAGGGTGCCAAAGGGCAGACTTATTGCAAAAGCAATATCTTACAGTCATCCCATAGTTTTGTTGGGTTGTATAATATTGACTCTAATATCTGATGCTCTGGGTTATCCTACCAATAATCAAACCATAGAAAACAGAATTGGGCTTTTTATACAAGATATCAGAAAAATTAGGACTACACTACTGGTAACTAAAAATGGCGTGTGCAAGATTAATGCGACATTCAGAAAGGGTGGCTGAAAAGATGATATATTGATGTTAATTTATCAATTAAGTTTTTTTCTCAGCAGAAGGGAGCGGAAATATCTATATTCAAACAACGGAGCATTATGTGAATTTTCTAGGAGAGGGCACAGGATGGGTGTTCCGATGCTAAGCATTAATTTGGAAAATTAATTTGGAAAAACTAAATTTTCGAAAAGATTTACCAATTATTTGGTCTCATCGACACATATTTTGAAAAAAGTTTTTTTTAGTTCTGTAATGCTGGCGTGATAAATCGAAACACGCGCCATTAAGACCAAAATATTAGTAAAACTGTTAAAGATATCGATTGATCTTATTTTTAACATTTTACTAAGACCTTATTTTTACAGGGATCTTAAAAAAATAAAAAAGAGTACAAGCAAAAGATCTAACATATAAAATTGGTTCTATTGACGACAACATGTGACAGTGTTTGGTTATAAAAGTATTTCGTATGAAAAATCTGGGTTTAGAGATAAACACACCAACCTAGCAGAAAAAAAAAACTTAATTTAAATTCTAAACACGACTGTTATGTTATGTGAATTCCTACGTGTATTTTTAATTAGTTGTTGGAATATTTTAAATTGTAGTTCTTGTGTGAGACCTCGACTTTTCATTACCATATTTCTTATGGAGAAGGCAATCAGGTATTTGGCGTTTATTCAAATTTTCTCAAACACTCTCTTGGTGTCATTTTAAAGAAGTGTTAAAAGCGTGTAGATTGAATTTGGATGTGCTGGATTTCACAAACTTTTTAGGTGAGGAATAACGGAGATAGGAGCCATCTAGCACAAATTATTGTGAAAAATAAAGTGAATCCTTTCTCCGCTATTCCTCAACTAAAAAGTTGGTGAAACTCAGCATAAGTATTATTTATTTAGAATGAATTACGAAATTTATTTTTTTTGGTTAGTACAGTTTTTTCCTCAACAGAAGCGAGTACCTATCTACATTCACATAATGTAACACTCGTAAGAATCGGGACTCCCTCCCTTCTCGTGCTTCCTCCCCAAGGGAGTTTACATAATGCAACACTATGTGAATATAAAATATACCTTGCGATTCTTTTGAGGAAAAAACTGTTGAGATCCTAAACCCTAAAACATATTATGTATGTTAGAGCTCATATTTCTCTGATTTAATGCATACTTTGGGCATTAAGATTTTCAACTGACGGTCGATTATCGAAGTCTGTACTATAAAGGAAAAAATGAGAATCTACTATATATGTGTACGATAGTTTAAAATCCACGTAATGACTTTAATTAGACGCGACTAGTGTTCGAAAATTCTCATCCCTATATTGTCAATCGCCTGATGATGAGGATGAGAATCCTCGAACATTAGTCTCGTGTGATAAAAGTCATTAGGTACGTGGATTTTAAACTATACATACACAGTATTTTGGGCTTTTCTACTGTATTTGTTGGGCATTTGATAGTCCATATCTGATACCTACTCATGGGCTTACAAACTAAATGTTAGTAGCAATAATTACATTTTAAACACAATATATTGACAAAATAAGTTGTTAGTTATGGCACAAATAAAAATCGCAACACAGAAAATAACAGGTGAATACAAAAATAACAAATCACAATTCGCTTTAGTACATGAATAATTCGCTAGCAATGTTGTTATATAGTGATATATGTGGTGTTGGTTGAGTTTTCTTGTCAGACATGCATCAAATTCACACAAAGCATCACACATTCAATCTTCAATGCTATTGAGTGGTGTAGGTATATGTGTATGACTACTGTGTAGGTACCTACAGTGTAGATTAAACAATTCGCCAGAAAACTTAGAAAAATCAAAAAGTAACCCCAAATTAAATGCTGTTTCAATCTCAAAACTTTTTGATTTTAAAAAGTTACAGTTCACAGATATTAATTACAATAGAGAATATAATGATTAGTAGAGCCCAGATTGTAAAGTAAAAAGTAAAGTTGTACTACACTTAGGTGGTAGGCACACTTGTTATACTCACTGCATTCGGATTCGTTCTTGTTGTTCTGTAGAAGAGATCGATGTTCCGTCAGTTTGGTTATTTTGTCCCAGGCCATGTCCTGCGCGTAGCAAAGATTTTTATTCTCCAATATGACCACAGCCCCCGAATTGATTTTCTTCAAAGATCTCATCTCTAATGATTTCAGCGAAGTCTTGACGATGTACAAAGACGCGAAGAAATTATCCATCAGTTGTCTCCCGCCGATTACTTCCAAGTTACGGAAATACGAAAGGTTGGTAAAGTCGTCGTGGTATCCCTGAATGTTTATGTATCCAGTCACCTCCTTCAATGTACTGAAGACTTCCAGTCTATCAGGGTGCATCTTCGCGTATCTTTGGCCGAAGGAATAATTTGCGAACACTTGTTGAAATCCTTTGAACGACTGATCGAGAATTTCGAGAGATCCATCGATTACTGTGCAATTCCTAAAGTCTTCAATGTTACCGGAATGAACAGATTCAAGAGGACGTACACCGGGGCAAGTCTTAGGGCAGGGACCATCACACGGTACACATTTACCATTTACAGCTGTCTTCTCTGGTGGGCAACTCCTTACGCAAGCACCATTGTCTTTCAATAAATGTTCAGGACAGTTTTTAACGCATGTGGCTCCATAGGCGTACTTCCCATCAGGATTAGTCTCCCAGACGAGGGTAATGATGTTGTATTGATGCATTGGCACACAGGACTGAGTGCATAAGCCATCATCATTGAAATTCTTACAAGCTAAGCAGTCGTTTTGAGTTGGACCAGTGCAGCCTCCAGCACAGAACAGACTACAACACTCTCTTGGATTGCTACCGTAGCACCTGCCAGGCCAGCACTGTGGACTGCAGAATACTTTGGAGAACTTCTGACAGTTCTCTGGTCCTTCTCCCCAACATCCTCCACTGCAGCTCTTGTCACAAGTAGGACAAGCTCTCTCAGCGGCGGTGAAGTTATAAACTGTGACGAACTTTCCCCTCGGATCGGAGATTAATTCGTCCCAGTTGATTGTATTGAGATGACATAGATTGTAATTGTTGAAAGCTCCTACGCTACCGTTGAGGATATCTCGGAGGGCAGGTAGTTCTAAAGAGAAAGCTTCGCAGAATGTAGTTATCAGGGCAAACTCCTCGTCTCTGACGTTCACTTTGAACAGAGTCCTGCCTCTGATGATTTGTAGCCGGGGTAAAACTATGCGCCTGACGTCCACATGAGATATCAAGACATACCCTGTGACTTCTCGAATGTACTGGAGGAAGGACAAGTCCAAGTCTTTGTCTTGAAGCCATGTCAGTTCCAGATTTCCGTCTACAAACGTGCAATTTGTGTATCGATCTCGGAGATTTCTGTAGTGATGCTCCCGATTCGACGGCACGGACATCCGCCCATTGGTACCGATGCATACTGAAACAGAAGAGAAATAATCACATTAGTATAAAGCGATAGGTATCATATATAACCTCACATCTCTCTAATAACCTCATTCATTATCCTATGTATCTCCCACACATTCTTCATTCGTCCTTCTTCAGCCATATCTATGTCTCCTTACATTGAAGGAATCCCGCGGGCTTAAGGCCCTCCACAACCCCGGGTAGCTCAGGCGCATTAATAGCGACCTCTTTACCCGCACTTCTAGGCAAATCTATATTAAGAGGTGGGCCCAGGGTTAACCTTAAGGGAGCCCCCCCGGCAAATCCCACCCCTAAATTACGTTCCTTCACTCTCCTTATCCAAGGAGGTTACAATTAATTCCTGATGTCTCCTTACAATACAATTTTAATATTGCTTATTTATAAGTATTTCATGGGATAGTTACAGATACATTGTGAAAATTAAATTAGTCAATATGACACTCACTCACGGTATAACCTATACTGAGTACTTAATTATATATGGTGACCAGATACACAATAAGGCTGTTACTATAAAACGTATGTAAACAGTAAAGTCGTAAGAAAAGGCAAGAGATTTTAATACATACTAACTTGTATGTGTAGAAGTAGGTAACTAATGAACGTTTACGATCACAAGTTTCGTATATTATAAATGTGGGATTACCTATAGGAACTAAACTCCTAATACAAGACGTTGAGATTTCATACACAAAATCCACATACGTAGTATTTATGTTACGGCAAATGTATGGAATCAGTTATTGTATTTAAATCCTAGGAAATGTATAAAATGACTAAAATCGGCAGATATTAGCTAAACCCAAATCATATCACACACACCTCATAAGAGAAGCAAGCAAACAGAGACAAGGGATTACAACTAAAATCGGCGTGGAAACCTCTACTGGCAACAAGAAAACACACCACACATGCTACCTCTCACTACACTGCTCACGCTGCACAAGTAAATACTTCGTACAACACACATCACAGCGAAGAATCTACTACATTAGTCCTGAAGATGGCCTCAGCAAGTAGGCCGAAAGCTCGATAACATCGACAATCTACACACGGTACACCCGAGAAGAATGGAGAAGAGAGTGCTTAGTATGTACATGAAATTCGACAAGACAGCCGTCGCTCCTCGTGGTGTAGTGGATATTATGATCCCTACTATGCGAGACGAAGGTCTGGGTTCGAATCTCAGCCGGGGTAGACTGAAATGGCGAATGTTTCTCGAGTGTAAAGTGATCACTTAAGCCAGTCGAGGTCGGTCGTAAGCCCGACAATGTTCATCCTTAATTCTTCTACACTGTTGTAGGAATACTGCTTAGTATTGTTTGTTTCCGTGACCGGATAAAAACCCATATGAATATTGCTCAACGTGTATAAATCCCAAAAAAGACGAAAGCCCTTCAGAAATTTACTCAAGGGACAAAAGCTCAAATCTAATTGGATTTTGAAACTAAAATTAATTGTATCTATTAGCATACGATTTCTTTCAGTGTGTTAAAAACTACCGTAGAATAGAAAATAAACAAATAAATAAGCAGATCTGAAATGGGATAGACAGTAAAATAGACAACATTTTATAAAGAATTCGTCCACTGGAATCCAACTAGAAAGTTTGGGCATTTATCCCTTGATCAAATTTCTTAAGGGCTTTTGTCATTTTTGGGATTTATTCATGTTGAGCAATATTCTTATGGGTTATAATCCGGGAACCGTTTGTTTCATCTGATGTAATTTAGTTTAGGATTTGTATATAATTCCTAAATTTCATAGATATCCGGTGACATTTACGTTAATACGTTGTGTTATTGAAGTAAGAATACGCTTCATACGTAGAGTTGAGTATTGTATTGGTAGTCACTTAGTACAGTACGTGGAGCTAACAACATACCTATTGTGTATACAATATATACATAGACCATTGCATTGAGAGTGGAATCGCCAACAAACTGGTTTCCTCCACTTCAACCGGCCGGCGCGTAACATAAGTATCTACGAATCAGCGGCGAGGAGTCACTTCTCCTCTAAGGTAATCCAGCATAGATCTCGACAACCTTTTTTTTTATTTATTTATTCAGAGAATTCAACAGCTAAATACATAATATGATAATTACATTTTATAGCGCCAATTATAGTATTCTTCGTTTTATTAACAAAAGTATAAGTATATTATATATAAGTAAGAAATAGGATAGGAATGGATCCAGGAATAGGAAGGAAAGGAAACCTTACTAAATTTTGCCAAGAAGTGCGGGTAAAGAGCACGCTATATTATGCGCCTGTGCTACCCGGGAATGCGGAGGGCCTTAATTAAGCCCGTGGGAGTTCTTCAATGTAACCTTATTAAATATGCTTTGGAAAATAATAGGGTAAGTAAATAAAGTGAACCTTTATCTAGGGAATGACCCTATTTTTTTTTATTCTTATATAGATTCCTCACAAAATTTGTGAATTACCTAGTGAAAAAAATCATGAAAAACACCTCTGATCTTTTTTCCGAAAGACAGCAACTCGTTTCCCGAAAGTCGCAGATATTCTTTTTTGCATTGATAATATGCATTAAAATCTAGGGAATGACCGTAAAAGCTTTTTTGAATGATGCGAAATTAACGTTATTTTTAACGTTTTATCATGCGAATTTGATTAGCCTTAACGGCAAAGGAAAGCCAGTGGGAATGAGACTAGTGTGACTCCTCGCGCTTGCTACAATACAACTTCTATATTAGGCAGTATCTTGTTCAAGTCTTCGCTACGTACTTTGATCTTGATTTACCACATGCCTTCTACAACCAGTAAATTCTTCATTTCAGGATAACTACGTAACAATACCAAAACCTTCACGCACTCCTCTGACAATAAGTCGTTTTAAATTCACAATATCATCAATGGTGGCTAGAATCAGAAGTTATATTGTATCTGACTTCTGCAAACCTATAAGAATATTGCTCAACTTGAATAAATCCCAAAAAAGACAAAAGCCCTTATATGACGTCTCATGTATATCATTGTAGTTTATTTTATACAATTTTTCCAAATAATTTTAGGTTATTTTCTATTTCAACATACTTCTTATTAATTATAATATTTAGTTTTTTTTTGAGAGTATGCAATTATGCATACCGACATTTCAAAAAATTCTAAAAACGGGAGACTTTATATCTCGACAACCGTTACTAAATATGATTTGGAACAAAATAGGGTAGGTGCATTGAACATTTATCTAGGGAATAACCGTAGAAGATTTTTTATATCTTGTATAGATTTCTCATAAAAAATGTGAAAAATATCTAGGGTCTTTTTTTCGAAAGACGGCCAACCCGTTTCCCGAATGTCTCGGAGTAAAAATTTTTTTTTGTACAGATAATATGCATTAAAATCTAGGGAATAACCGTTAAAGTTTTTTGATAGACGCAAAATTAACCCCAAAAAATGGAAAAAAAAACGCTATTTTTACCATTTAATCATGCGATTGTTCACGCGATTTTGAACCTTAATGCCGTGGGAAATGACTGTGACGTTATTCTTGGTACCAAGCCCTTAATTTATCCTGTCTTTATACTTTATCTGACTATGTGTGTACCTACAAGTTAATTAGGGCATTGTTTGAACTCCACTTATTTCCAATATTGAAACTGTATTCTATGTAATGTCTGTATGTGTGCAAATAAATAAATAAAATTTAAAATAACTAAATACTTTAAAGTATTAGGTATATTGTTGTCAAAGTATACCGTTCGGTTTTAATTCTATGTAGGCATATTGTTATATGATATTTTGCCAGTACACGGTTGCTAATACTTGTGACTATGTCGGCTGGTGAAAGTTGTACTCGTATTGTATGTAGTAATATTAAATTTAGCACTAGAGTTATTTGACATTAATGTTGTATTGGTCGCTTGTAGTTGGTCTCTCCTACCGTGGTCGTTTCTCTCGAGATCGTTTCGTATATATACATTGATACAAACCCACGACAGTAGACACCCCCTATACCACCATCAGCCAACGGCCTCGCGACTGAAATCCATTAAGGGTAAACCCACCTCCACCCCTGGATGTTTCAGGGGCTTTAGCTCCTATATCATCCAGTCTTTTAAGCAAAACATTTTTTCAAAGGAGGGCTCAAGGTTCGCCGGAAGGGCTCCCCTTAACAAACCCCTCCCGAAACTACTCTGAACACCCTTAATGTTCCTTGGAGGAGACTCTCACTGCAAGGATCTACACACTATTACATTTTTTTTCTTAGAAACTATCATCTTACAATTACGTATTTCTACGTACTAAATCTTAATCTAGAGGACAACATTTTACAATTCACTGAAATCCAGAAACAGTTTCATTAAAGCCACCTCCCCCATTGACTCCTTGACGAAGAGTGCAACTGTGCCAAGAGGATCTCCGAGCTGAGCCTAAGATAAGGAGTGAGGTTATTGGGGAAATGAGTGACTGCAAGACTGGTGTTATAACTAGAATGAAAATGAATAAACTAAGATGTACAGGGCATGTTGTGAGAATGAAGGATGACAGGATGACGAAATAGATATATCTGAGCTAAGCGAACGAAGAGGTGTGAGGAAACGCGGCCGCCCGAGACTGTTCTGTGTCGACCAGATCCTCAAGGATGAACGCGTTTTGAGTAAAAGGAATCGAAGAGCGTATGTATGACAGATGGCAGTGATTGTCGTGAAGTGGAGTAAGTCAGCATCGGGGATCGATCCCGCGCTCAACAGATTAACATATTACAAGTAGTTATCTCAACAGGTGTACAGCAAAGGATGGACTTTCCGTCAGACTGATTGTAAATTATGACGATCGGAAATTTTTTATCGAAAGTCGCAAAGAAAAAAATACGTATCTACGCACTTATATTGTCGCGTAATTGTCCCCATTATATTCCTAATCTGTACATATTATTAAACAAAGTTTGCTATCATAAACACTAAATCTGCTTCTAATTATTATATTTGCACAAGACTCTAAAATTACTGTCTCTAGATATAATCCCAAACCAACAAACATAGGTATTAACTGTAAAAGATACTTGGAACCTTTGTCTAGTGAATGATCTGTGTGGATTTTTCCTATGTAGCACAGACTCTTCAGAAAAATATTCCAGGAGTTACTAAAATATTTTTCAATACATTGATCTCACCGTGTGTGACCGCAAGACTGGTGTTGTGACAAGAATGAAAGTGAATAATCTGAGACGGTTTGGGCATGTTGAGAGAATGAAAGGTGACAGGATGACAAAAAAGATATATTTGAGTGAGCGAAGAGGGGTGAGGAAACGCAGCCGCCCGAGACTGACCTGGTCCGATCATGTCGGCCAGATCCTCAAGGATGGACGCGTTTTGAGTAAAAGGAATCGGAGAGCGTGTATGACTGCATGCATGAATGTGACGGTGCCCAACTAGGTGAGTCACATGTTGCATTTCATAAGAATTTATTGCTGCACGTACCCTCCATAACTAAATAAATAGAATATTATCTCTGTTTTTGTATGGAAATTTCTTAGGGCTCTCCTTCCTAGGTGGATGTTGGTGGGATTGGGCATGAGTTCTTCAAATTGTGGGAATCAAACTGTGGGAATAATCACAGTTTTACAGAAATGAAAATTCTATTCACTTGATTAGAGTCACTAACATACGTGTTTTATGTTTTAGAAAGATAGGTATGTATCTTTAGTATTAGCTGAGTAATCTTTCTTTTCCTGACGCAATTGTTCGCATCATGTTCAGTTGCTATCCCCTCACAATTATGTAATAATTAGTATTACACGAGCCGTTACCGGACTAAAACCTATGAGAATATTGCTCAACATGAATGAATCCCAAAAAAGACAAAAGCCCTTCAGAAATAATATGCTCAAGGGACAAAAGCTCAAATTGAACTGGATTTTGAAAATAATGTTAATAGTATCTATTAGCATACGATTTCTTTCAGTGCGTTAGAAACTATCACACATACCGGAAAATTTATACATAAAAATGCAAAAATCGGTAATTATTAATACTTGCAATATTGTAAGACGATTTCTAAACACTGATATTTCAGGCACAATGCTTGTATTTTAGGCCCCGCGCATCTGAGCCTAATCCTGTGATATCCGTGATATCTGGATAGGTGAATTTTTCCCAGTATTAGGCTGATGAGTTTATATGTGAATCATGAATGATAATATGGCATGAATGATAATTCTGGCTGATAATACTGAGAAGTGTGTTGGCAAAGTCATGCCTCCGCGTAAAAAAAGAAAATAAACAAATAAATTTGCGGATCTAAAATGGGATAAACAATAAAATAGTCAACATTTTATAAATAATTCATCTACTGGAATCCAACTAGAAAGTTTGGGCTTTTATCCTTTGAGGATATCTCTGAAGGGCTTTTGTCTTTTTGGGATTTATTCATGTTGTGCAATATTCTAATGGGTTTTTCTCCGGGAAGTTACACGAGCTGATAGAATTAAATATAAAATGTAAGAAATGTTTATTAAACAAAATATATTAATTACATATTATAAGGTGTATTATGAGTTGCCAGCAATATTCTATGAGTTATGTAGTAATATTTAACAGCTATCACTAGAGAATGGAAAATTACGCGTTCGCGATAAAACGTATTTATTCGCGAATTTCGTGCTTTTTACGCGAAAACACGAATTTCGTGCTTTTTACGCGAAAACACGAATTTCGTGCTTTTTACGCGAAAACACGAATTTCGTGCTTTTTACGCGAAAACACGAATTTCGTGTTTCGTACACATATAATGCGATTTTCAGCATTCTTTTACAGAAATAACGCGAATTTTCGCATATTTGATGAGAATTTCGACCTTTATTTTGAAAAACATCGTAATTGAAACATTTTATCAAAAGGAATGTGACTTTGAAAGTAAGAAGAACCACACTGAAAAAATCTTGCAAAAAGGCGTTTTTTGTTTTTCTCAAATACCTATTTTTATTTATTGTTCCCGGTCAATTTTTTTTTAATATTGTAACCTGCAAAATTGCCCTCTTTAATGATATAAATGTATGAAAAAATAACACAAAATTTTGCCAAAATTGTGAAAATTATATTTTTTTTCCAGTCCCTAACAATAAGTCGTTTTAATTTCAAAATATCATCAATGGTGACTAGAATCAAAAATTATTTTGTATCTGACTGCTGCAAACCTATAAGAATATTGCTCAACATTAATAAACTCCAAAAAATATCCACAACGGATAAAAGCCCAAAAATTTCCCGAAAAATAACACCGATTTTTTCCAGTCCCTATCTATGAGTTATGTAGGAATATTTATCAGCTATCACTATGCAATGGCATGATGCAGTCACCTAGTAGAGTTGAACTGAGACCTAAACGGAGCACGTGTATTGAGTACCTAACGTAGATGCTTGTGGGCGAGAGTAACCACGAGTAATACGGTGGGCGAAGGTTAAGGTACACTACACAGACATCATCATATTTAGTACTAGCTATTAAAATAGGCTGTAGTATGTCGTAATAAGTAATTATTATTAATTCTAAAGAAGGAAGACACTTGCTCAATGCAATATCACTAGAGACTGGATTATGTGCAACTAAAAATGGTTGAAATATGCATATGTATTTGTTGTCATATATCTCGTATATGTCATATCTCGGGTTGACTGTAAGATATTGGTTTTGCAAGAAGTCCGCCTTTTGGCACACTATAATTGTCTTGTTTTTGTAACTATTCATATTTTCTCTGACCAATAAAGATTTATTTATTTATGCATCATAAATGCTCGAAATATGCAACAAAACCACCAAATAGTACCAAAATATGCAACATAAATTTAAATAAATACGTACAACAAATTAACGATACTACAAGATTTTATTTAACTTAATTTTTATTTAATTTATTATGTTTGGTACCGTTTGGAAGACCGCGAAAGACACTTCTACGATTTGAAGTCATAAATTCTTGTTTTTTTTTTATTTTTTATTACAATTCGGCAATTATTTTTTATTAAACTACTTTATTTACCTACTACATTTTCAACTAGACAAATAAGTACAGTTAAAATTTGAGAAAATATATCCGAATATGCATGATCAGATCATTTTGGTCGAAATATGCAAAATCCAGAATAAATTGCGGAAATATGCAAATGCATATAATCCGGTCTTTAAATATCAGACAGACGAGCCAGACGGATCGGCCACATGTTCCACTGTTCAATAAATTGCTGAAGAAATGAAGTCTCTGAGTGATACCTAGTAAAATTCGGGGAGCAGTGAAAACGTACCTCGTTGGAAAATCCTTTTACTCTGTCGACGAAATGCTGGAATGAACCATTTACATTCACTCCAGCATTGAACTGACTATATCATAAATAGTTTATTGTGCTTTCATTATATAATTATCTTGCTTCATACTATGTTACTGTCTCTGACGAAATGCTATCAGAGCCCTTTACACTCTTTAGCATTGATATTGTGCATAATACCTGCTGTATATTCCATTTAATTATTATATGTCTAATTATATGTAAAACTGACGAGTCCAAGTGCCCGATATAGGGTCTAAGGACGATAAACAACAATAAACAAAGTGAGACAATATAGGTCTCCTATTTGAATTAATTGAAGGAATGAATGAGGGAACAAACTACAGAGGACGACCAAGGAATGAATACCTGGACGACCTGTGCCAGGATATATGGGCTTTGACTCATATAAAGAGTTAAAAAGAACCGCACAGGACAGGGATGAGTGGAGGAGGAGACATGGGGCTTTGCTGCAAACCAATCGTAACGATTAAAACTGGAGAAGAATTCTCTAAGAAAATGTATATATCCTTGCAGTGAGAGTCTCCTCAAAGCGACATTAAGGGTGTTTCGGAGTAGTTTCGGGAGGGGTTTGTTGAGGGGTGATATTCATTAATAATTTTCTATTGGAATCCAACTAGAATGTTTGGGCTTCCACCTGCTGAGAAATGAATAATTACATAAAACCCAAGAAAGTGATCATATTTAACCAGCCGAACGTCTAAAACTACCCAATAGTTGTAGGATGGGTATTAAAGTTGAGCGAAAACCTGGAGAAAATACGAGTGGAAGGCCTTAAATAAAACAATACCTACAAAGAATTAGACATCATAGAATAACATGGTCATCTACCTAACTGATCATGAGCTCGTACCAAGATAGACGGAACCCTGTTTACATACAGCCCGACCATGGCTATTTACCCTACTTTTTATGTAAGAAAATATTGAAGGCCCTTTGCACAAGCGAATAATATACAGCTGCATGTTGCCGCCCTTTTTTCGCTCTTGTTGCTCAGCCCAATGTTACTCAGAAGGCCCAAGCGTTGCTTAGGAATGATTCCTTCAATATCTCTGCTACAAGAAGGAAAAATGTCATCTACTCCTCAGCAGATGGCGTTAGCATCGGAAAATTGATTCAATCTGAAGTAATTTCCAACTGTAGCATACTCCTATATACAATTTCCAAAAATTACGCGATTGACAGCAGGACGTGGTGGAATGGGCGAACGTTGCCCTGGGCATAAAGTGATCACACAAGCCAGCCAGCCAGCCAAAGCCGGACTCATACGCGTCGGAACACCCGTCCTGCTTCCTCCCCAAGGGAGTTCACATAACGCTACATTATGTGAATGAAGATACCTCTCTTTTCTGTTGAGGGAAAAAACTAATGTAATTCCGTCTGTGCAATAGGTGCAGATAAAGCCTGTTCCATACCTAAATAATTTAGGTATATCTCAAATCAAACAAATCTTTATTGGATATAAAATCATAAAACGTTATTCCAAATGGCGGGTTTATTGGCGAAAAATGTAAGAAAAGTGTTGTGTTCTTACTTTTCCTTTTGATAATGTCTCCGGACAAGTCTGTAGTCTCTTTCTGAAGGCGGTGATGTCTGTTTTTGAGTCCAGCGGAGGGGTTGACGAGTGCCAACAAGAGGAGTATGCATACCAATACTGATATTGCGTTGTTCAACATCGTCACATAGTTCTATCCACATGACAATCCACTCTCTCACGCGGATGTGCCTCTCAAATACATCTTTAACTTACATAGTCACAACTGAAAACTTAGTCTTTTTGAGAAAACCAAAAACACACAACCACATCTTGTTTCAATCACATTTTAAATAAAAAAAATCAAAAGTACAAAAGCAAAAAAAAACAATATCGAAATATAATAGGAGAACTTAACAAAACACTAGGTTTGAATAGAAATAACTGAGTACATGTGAATAGCAGCCTCCTACGTACTGCCCCGCACAGGTAAGCTACGTTACCTTTACGAAATTAAGTCGTAAGTACGAGCGGTTACCGAAAGAATGTTCGAAGTTTATACGATAAAAACTCGAAAGTAATCAAACTGCTTTCAAACATTTCACAGACACTTTGAAAATTGTTAAAAAAACTTCAGAAAAATTGAATTATATTTTCAACGCGCTTTTTTTTACGTTTTTTTCATTTCACTACAGCCTTCTAGGTATTACATAGGCTTGTTATTTAATTCACAGTGCGGCGGAGACAGAGCGCGCGCTCGACACAACCAGCGCGCCCATGGATCCATGTCTAACTGACACCTGTAGGAAAGAGACAAACTAGCCAGCGTTCGATCTGTCGATCGGCTAAGGAGGCTTAAAATGATGCCTTACCTGTCTGAAGTTTTCAAACATTTCCATTTACTATTTGTTTTATTTTATTTTATTGTTTCTTTTTTTTTATGAGCCACTTATCACTATTTTTCATACAAAATTTGGGCTAGGGGGCTCCTATCTCTGCTAATCCTCACCTAAAAAGTTTATTTATTTACCCAAGATTCACCTACAGGCAAGGTGTGTACACTGTGTACGTACGACATTATATATTTTTAAACAATTATGTATGGTTCACACCTTGCCCTCTTAATGGTGAATACAATAAAGCTATACAATTTATTACAAACAAAAGCACAAAACAGACAACAACTATAGATATGAGTAATAACAGGTAGATAAGACAATTAGTCTATTCATAATTCAGCTGTCACCCACAAGCATGCGCCATAGTTAAATTAAAACACATAAGTTCATTCCGGTCGTCTCACACACCTATACTCAAACTCGCTCACACACTCACCCATCGCATTATTTTACGTAGAACGTTTTTTTACCTATTTATAAGACTATAAAAAACCTTTGAATATTGAACCTACCTACACCTACTGCTCTCCTGCCTACGAGAGGTTCACCGTGAAAAATATAACAAGTATGAAATAATTTGTGTTTAGGTGCCAGCATGTGATATAGGTATAAATATTGTTGGTATTGTATTTAATGGTGACTTATAAGATGTTACTTAACATTACTATAACAATTAAGATCAATTGTTGACACTGTTGACAGTTGGCGAACTGAAAGATACAAAAATTGGCCATTTTGACACTATTGTGTCAACTGCTAACAAATAGTCCAGTCTAGTTGCAATTCTCGATGGAAAGTTGTGGGGTAGTCTGGATTCTTTAATTCTATACATTTTTGGAGTGCCGAATTCGTATCCGAGGTACGCCAACAAAATTTCCATATCGAATGATTTTTTCGAGTTATTAACGGAACGAATGTGATTTAATACATTTTTTGAAATTTTGCCCCAATATGTCGCCCCTAAAAAGAGCCTCTCGAGCCGGACTCCCCCCCAACGCCCCTCCCCCTTTCACGCTACACTACGAATGTATCGTTTATACTAATTTGTAACAATTTTTTATTTATGTTTCCAAGTAAAGTATAAATTAAGCCCATTAGTTCTTACATTACGACGTATTTAAAAAAAAAAAAAATACTGCTTGTGAATCGGGTTGGCACAGTTCCTCAAATTTAAGAATTAAACACTCTAAAAATTTCAACAGTTTGAGCAACTATGAGAATCGTGTTCAACTGTGGTATGACATACGCGAGATTTCTAGGCTCGAGTTTTCTTCTCTTGGTCGTGCACAAGGCGGCCAGAGAGAGGTAGATATAGTGCCAGGCCAGCCGAGGTACACACCAATACACTACACAACAATATTCTGTCCCTTTTTCTCGATATAACTATGTGTGTTCTTAAATGTTATATCGCCTATAATATGTATGTAGGATTGTTTCTTAAGTAGTATCGGAATTTTATTCTCCGGGTACGTACTAATCATGAACTTGTTTTGAGAACATTTTACTGGCGATTTGTTGTTTATTATTATTATTATTATTACATATTATTATTATTATAATTCTACATCAAAAGAAGACCACTACTCGATATAGGTACTCTTAAAGTATCGGAATTACATCTCGGATACACTTTTATTTATACCTTCAAATTATACAATCATCGCCTTGAGTCTATCAGTAATGTGCTATAAATAACTAACTATCGTCCAGCATTCTCAAAACATTGACCAACCAACAGTGACGTCTTAAGGGTCTCTATTCACCATTGTAACTGAAAATGCAGTAAAAAAGGGAAATGAGTGACTGCAAGAGTGGTGTTGTGACAAGAATGAAAGTGAATAAACTAAGATGTACAGGGCATGTTGAGAGAATGAAAGATGACAAAAAAGATATATTTGAGTGAGCGAAGAGTCTGAACTGATCCGGTCATGTCGACCAGATCCTCAAGGATGGACGCGTTTTGATTAAAAGGAATCGGAGAGCGTGTATGACTGCATGCATGAATGTGACGGAGGCTAGGAGTGTGTGTGAGGATAGGGCTGTCTGGCGCTCTGTCCTCTCTGCCTACCCTGACGTGGCGTGAGGGTATATATAGATAGATAGGAAGATGAGGAAATGTAAGATTACTCAGGTAACATTAAAGATATCGTTCTCAGACTTGAAACACAGATAAATTAGAATATGTTTTAGTAACTCTTAAGCTCTGATATCTTCACTGCTGCATATAGGCCTCTTCCAAACGTTTCCATTATTTTCTACCACTTGACGTTCTCACCCACTATCTCCGTTGCGTCATATTAATTTTATGTCAGGTTTCGCACTTGTCCTGTTTGAAGTCTCTTCCCTTATAAAATTTCGCGAAACTTTGTCGGATGCGGAGGGCGCAGAAAGTTATGGACTCCATAAAATTCACAATTTTTGACGTTTTTCAACATTTTTTTGCAGTTTCTGAACTTGCGTGTAAACATATACATCCGTTAACAATTATTTTGAAAATCACAATTAATGTTTTTGGTGAGAACATCGGAATTATTACATGTAGAAAATTCCTAATAAATACTTAAGTGATCACATTAAACCATCCGACGATCACTCACAAGCCTGATGAAAAGTCCATCCTTTGCTGTATACGCTGTATATATATTTTGCTTGATTTATTGGCAAATTAAATAAGTATTTTTAAGCATTTAAGACTCTTTATACTGTTAGTTTGTTTTTAAATTAAATGATACAATATACAATAAAATAAAATAAAAACACAACAAGATAACAATAAGATATAGTTTGGTGTATGCCATACATCTTACATACGCATACAAACACGAAAATAGTAATAAAAAATGTTCTATAGAAACTCAGGTTAATCATATCGACACATCACACAAGATACAGGTAGAGAGAAAGAAGCGTATTGTGGGTTGTGAGAATATTGTAATATAAGTTATATGTATTGTATAACTTATATAATACATATAACTTATATTAACGGAGCGGCGAGGAATGCGCGGGAAAGGTAAGATGGCGGGGGATGATGTGTGAGATGGAACACGGGAAGATAAGGTGGGGATACAGGTGATAGAAAGGGACTAGAACTTTGAAGTACTGGTGTGATTGTTTGTTTCGAGAGTCAAACTGCTCGCTAGTAAGAAATAGTTGTTATGATAGCAAATTATATGATATCCATTGAAATTGGGGAGAGATTGGAGAATACTTAGTAGTGTATTTTTTTTGTAAATAAATACTTAAATAAATCTTTATTAGCCACAAATTAAGGTGTTACAAAACCAGACAACAGTAGTATGCGAAAGGGCGAACTTATTTCAAAAGTGATGTCTTACAGTCAACCTATTTTTTTATAGGTGTACAGAATTTATTCATCAAAATGGACAGCTTAATAGAATTTAATGTAGGTTAGGTACAGACAAAAGATAAACAAACAATATGGTGAAAAATTTTATTGGGGTTAACTAGAAGAAATCGCAGTTCTCCGATAAGCTCGCCCGAGTGAACAAATCTTTTAGCATCTATTACTTGTTTTGTTGGCATATAATATATAAATAATTATTTTATAAAATTCCGGACGCGGGCACCTTCGCCGGGCATTTTATGTATTAGATAATAATAAAATTTAAACAAGTCGATATTATTATAATGTATTATCAAAAATAAACTTCTTTTCCCATCACTGTCAGGCTTGTATTGTTCCCAAGCCTTCATGTTTTTATGTTCTGCGCTACAAAAGGAATGATGTTAAAGACAGAGACTCCTCGCCTTGCGAAATCTTCCAAATTAGGACTCGAACTGTTTCGGTAAAAATTACTACGGAGACATCAATAATAACAGTATACATAGTGTGGGAACTTTGGGGTTATATTGTAGTAACATTAAATACCAACTCAATACAATCTCAACTACTTGAGAATATTTCGATACCATATTTTTTTACTGTACTTCTGGTAAGTACTGTATGTATAGGAAGACTTTGCATGCCTCAAGTAGGAGAGTATAGGAATTAGGAATGATGGTTTCCTATAGAGGGTGACATGCGAATCAGAAGGTTCTGTGTTCTCTGTATTTATTATAATGAATAATATTAATGTGGGGCATTAAACTGCAAGACATGAAGAGGAATGACTGGATACGCAGCCAGACTAAATTGACTGATGTGGTTGAGAGGATAGTGGTGCAGAACTGGAGATGGGCGGGACACATTTCAAGAATGGAGGACAATAGATGGACGAGGAGACTGCTGGAGTGGAGAACACAAGGGCGACCACCTACCAGATGGATGGACGATATTAAGAAGTTTGCCGGACCCCAGTGGATGGGAATCGCACAGGAGCGGGAGAAGTGGAGGAGGAGAGGGGAGGCCTATGTCCTGCAGTGGGTAACCGCGGGCTGATGATGAATATTAATTTTACAAGCCTTTATGTATATCATTATTTTCCTTATTTGTATCGTGAGCAAACGAGTGACATGATTTCTATCCAGGTTGCTGACTATGAGTTTTCCAATTCAACTGTGGATTAAATGCTTATTCTAAGGTTACTACTTTTAATTATATTAATAACTAAAAATGCTTACTACTCACGAGGTTACTAAGCCGAATTTGTGTATTTGTGTCACTACATGAGGTTTGGGTTAATTGGAAGAAATCGCAGTTTTGCCATAAGTTCGCCCTAGTGAACAATGCATTATGTCCATTTTTATATGTACATCTGTATTATGTCCATTTTATATGTACTACATTTACTTTGTTCATTTGAAGAGTTAATAAAAGACAATGCACGCTGAAACCCTGTGTCGTGAATGCTTTTGAATGTTATTATATGAACTATAGTTCATATAAAAACTTCTTACTTTGTTAATTTGAAGAACTATATATTATGTACTTTGTTCATTTGAAGACCTATAATAAAAGGAAAGAAAATATTGTTATGTATACTTATGCTAGATTTCGCCAACTTCTTGGGTTAGAATTTGTGATAGGTGGCTATGTCCGCTTTTCCTCACCTAAAAAGTTGTCGAAAACAAGCATAAGTGTTTTAAATTCAGTACATATTCAAAAACAACTCGCAAAAGTTGCCACAGGCCCTGATGCGTTACATTGTTACCCGATTTCCACAAGAATTATGTGAGTTGATTTGATGCGGTAGTCGCCTGTAGTGCTTATGAAAAGATTTCACATCGGACTGGAGTCTGCTCTATTGTGTGCATGTATTAGGTATTACACTCTCTATTGTGGACCAAGGCATTGTTGTTTGATGAAAAAAATATCCAAATTCCCTTACCTGTCTAGCCCGATGATGGAATGCATTAGTCTTTTTTGTGATTATCAGATATCTGATCAAAGATCTGTGCAATATACTTTTGACTGGGGGTGTATTTGTTTATTATGTAGTTTGAAGGACTCTATAGTCGGTCCAATTCTACAACTTTTTGTACTAAAATATGTTTTTCTATTCTATTCTACCCCCTCACGCCACGTCCCTTGCGGGGTAGGCAGAGATAACAAATCGTCAGACTTTCCTATCCTTACACACACTGGTTCCGTCACATTCATATACAATTTGTCATACACATTCCACGATATCTTTTACCCAGAACTCAGAGCACGTCCGTCCTTGAGAATCTGGTTTACCTAGTCGAGCCATGTGGTTTATGGACAGCCGCACTTCTTTACATAATTTGTGCTAGGTGTACCCTATCTCCGCTCTTCGTCACATCTCCTAAAAAGTTGGTGAAATCCAGCATAAGTCCCCATCGAGGTTATTCGCATTTTTTTTAAATATGGCAAGAGATAGGAGAAAGTGGTCAAAGACAAAAACAATCCTTAGTAAATTCTCTACAAAAGTGTCCAACACTTTTTTTTAATAGGACTTGTAGTTTATCCGGAATGCAGGAGCGAGTAATAAGACTGAATGACACTTGAAATAATTTGTTGATTTATAATATTGAAATATGTAGTAATAAATTCTTCCGATCATCTTGGGAGGGCGCTAACAGTAGGTGAGACGATAGTAATTATTATATTGGAAGGCACTTACAGTAATAAACAATAATAGCAGGAAATTATTATCAATATTAATAACTTATTAGTTATATTATAATATGAAGATATAGGTTCAATGTATCTACCCTATGTTTTCCAAAGCATATTTAGTAAGGATGTCGAGATCTAACTTCTCCCGTTGAAATGTTATGTATGCTGTCATTGGGCTTCGGCGCCCTAAATTGTTCTCAGCCAATATTGAGGGAATCATCTTGAAACTAAAGGCAGTGATAGATAAAAGTATGGGTTATAGATTGGCTGTTTTAGAATTACAATATTTGGAAATTCATTTAATAAAAAAAAATCCCGAAAGTACCCCTGAAATTTACGGGATCTAAGAATTTTCCGTTCAGCTTTTATAATTTGCCAAAATACTGGTAATTATAATCTTAACAAATTATCTCTTTTTTGTTTTTTAAATTTCTTTCCAGGTTTCTTTTAAAAAGGTAAAGTTCACATTATTGCTTACGTTATTCTTATTTCGCGCTAACATTCTTAAACAAAATTTGAAAAAGTTGAAGCAAAAATTAAACGATTTTTGCTCAGTGAATATAAGCCCTTAACATACCTTAAACTTAACATTACAATATCAAGTGTTTTCACATATTCCATCTCATGTATGTAAACATTATTAACTAATAAGTTTTGAAGTAGGTAGGTACCTAACTGACTAATTCTTTTACTTAAAATTCTTCGCATTCTTCATTTTTGTTCATCATTTATCTGTATTTTTTACTCTTGGTATGCGGTTAAAACAAAGTGTTGGTTATAATGATATCTACATAACATTTCATTTTTTTCATTTCATTTATTTATTATCCAAAGCTTTACAAAGTAAAAATACAATAAAAAAGTACTGGATTTTATTGCCCCACTAGGCGATAGCCTGTTCCGGGGCAATACTATTTACAACATAGAAGTTCAAGGTTACATTGTATGTACAAAATATAACAAAACCGTTAGAATGTCTGAAAGGAAAAGACAAGAAGAATTTATCATATTAAGTTATTGTACTGTATAGGAAATAGTTTTGTATCTGAAATAATCAAGTATGATTTATTATTAACTTGGCTAAGACAATGAGCTCTTTCCTTAAAACAGGAAGGAAATTAGGCGCCTGATTCTAGAGAAACTTGGACATGGCTGAAGAAGGATGAATGAGGTCGTTGAGAAGAGTGATAATGTGGTTACAATCTTGCAGATTGGTTTGTACCAACCATTTTCGTTCTTTCTTTCCACGCAGTCCTGTCACTCGCCAATTTCTTCTTTCTCTCTCTTAACGCTCTCCATAATCTGCTTCTTGGGAGACCTCTCACATTAATGTCCTCTACCATTCCTTCTGCTATAGTGATGAGCAGGCCGGGGTGCCTGATGTTATGGCCTATACATCGCGCTCTGTTGGGCAATCTTATTCAAGATTTGTCGTGTCTCTCCTGCCTTACTCAACACCTCGCTGTTTGTGGTGTGATCTGTCCAGTGAATCTTGAGCATGCGTCTGTAGCACCACATCTCGACGTTCAGATAACTTCAGAGCATTCAAATTATGTGGGACTATACAAAAAAACTAGTATTTAAAAAAAGTATTTGTGTAATGAGTTTATAAAACGTCGAGGAATGTATGAAGTTTGAATATTTTCTCATGCAAATGTTATATTAGAATCTAATGTGCGGTACCTACCTACTTAGAGGAATACTGGTTCTTGAATTTTTTTCACAATTCGTTGATTGACAAGATAAGTATATGTGTTTGCTATCTATCTAATATGAGGACAATAACATAGAAAAACGAATTTACAACTACATAATACTACCACCATACCATCGTGGTAATGGGTAACCACTGTAACCAGTGGATGCCAGTAATATTCATACTAAGTAGTGACCTCCTCTCTATAAGCTGCTGTCTTCTTACCAAAACGATAAAATAATTAGATAGGTATGAAGGAATGAAGCTATTAGGGAAATAAGTGATGGCAAGCAAGACGGGGGTTGCAACTAGAATGAAAATATACAAACTTAGATGGTTTGGAGATGTTGAGAGAATGCATGATGGTAGGATGACAAAAAAGATATATTTGAGTGAGCGAAGAGGTGTGGGGAAACGCGACCGCCGAGATCCTACCTGGACCTATTAGGTCGACCAGAACCTGAAGGATGTCGCGTTTTGAGTGAAAGGAATCGTAGAGCGTGTATGACTGCATGCATGAATGTGACGGAGGCTAGGAGTGTGTGCAAGGGTAGGACAATATATAGGTTTTTAACTAGTGGTATAAGGAGGGTAGTGAAATGGAAACCTCGCGAAGATAAAAGAAGTAGAGGGAGACCCCCCCCACGCGATGGTCAGATGACATAAAACGAGTTGCTTGTGATTGTTGTGGTGCAGAGGGCGCAATACAGAGATAATATATGGAGGAGTACGGGGGAGGCCTACGTTCTGGAGTGGACAGAGATGGCTGGATAAAGGAAAGGAAGGAAGGTATAAGGATAATTTTGTATGTGAATATGGTTTGTTGCAAGTTTGGCGTGTAAGTTTTTAATATCCAACCATCTTGTATTACATTGTATTTGAGTTTGAATTTGATTTAATTTTTTATTTATAGATGCTGTGACTTGTTTTATATGCTGTGGCTGATGTTCTGTTTGGTCTGTTGTTGGTAATTTTTTGTGCGGTATGTGACTGATTGTTTTATATGTTCGTTGGCTGATTTTACTTGGTGTGTTGTCACTGATCCTATTTAATACAGTGCCTACATGCCTGATTAATTTTATTTGTTGAGAAGGACCTATCATTTACATTTTATGACAGTTTGTTCTGTTTGCTATGTCTCCTTTTTTTGATCTGAATTTGTGTTACGATGTATATTTGTAATTAATGAATTATGTGTAATACACAATTGTTTGACTGTTTTTATTGATATTTTTTTTTTGTGATTTTTGCAATATACTTTGTTCAATATTTATATTTATATACTTAATAATATACTTAATTATATACTTATATTTATATACTTCAATAATATAATTTGTTCATATCTGAATGAGCGAAGAGGGGTGAGAAAGCGCGGCCGTCCGAGACTGACCTGGTCCGATCATGTCGACCAGATCCTCAAGGATGGACGCGTTTTGAGTAAAAGGAATCGGAGAGCGTGTATGACTGCATGCATGAATGTGACGGAGGCTAGGAGTGTGTGCAAGGGTAGGGCAGTGTATAGGTTTCTAACTTTGTGGTATAAGGAGGGTTGAAATGGAAACCTCGCGAATATAAAAGAAGTAGAGGGAGACCCCCACGAGATGGTCAGATGACATAAAACGAGTTGCTTGTGATTGGATGCAGAGGGCGCAAGATAGAGATATATGGAGGAGTACGGGGGAGGCCGACGTTCAGCAGTGGACAGAGATAATAATAATAATAATGCCTGGATAAAGGAAAGGAAGGAAGGTATAAGGATAATTTTGTATGTGAATATGGTTTGTTGAATAGTTTGGCGTGTAAGTTTTTAATATCCAACCATCTTAAATTCATTTTGTTAATCCGAGTGCAATCCTGTATTGGGGATTGGATTCGTATCTCTTTGTCGGACTGACTCCGTGGAGATTTCGCTCACGACTCCGCCGGTTAATAAATAATACTCGAATACTCGAATCAAGATTATATCAATTCTCATAAACAACAAACGTTGATATTCGAAATTCATCGGTACGAGATTCATTGTGTAGCAACAGGAGATGAAAATAAGAACTACACGAATACATCGGATCACGAACAACTCTTAGGTAGTGTTGCCATTTGTCCGACTTAAGCGGACAATGTTAGGCTTTTTGACCTCTTGTCCGGCCAAATTTGAGTGCGTCCGGTCCGTCCGGCTTTTGTTAGGCTTTTTATTTAAGCTCAGAAACTATTGCAATAATGTTGAATTTGTAAAAACTTTACGACAAAATTGCTAAAGAAATTGACTTTTTAAAGCAGGTTTCTGCCAAAGGAAAATATACAAATTATACGGATTAAAACTTTGTTAGAAATGTGTTTAACTCAATTTTTTAGTCAAAAAAGTTTTTTTTTATTTAGCGTCCGGCCCTGGGACCCAAAAGTCCGGCTTTTTAGCGGCTAAGTCCGGCTTTCTAATTCTCTTCTAACTCTTAGGCCTGGTTGCTCGACGTTGCTGGAATGAACCATTTACATTCACTCCAGCATTGAACTGACTATATCATAAATTGTTCACTGTGCTTTCATTATATAATTATCTTGCTTCATACTATGTTACTGTCTCTCAGGAAATGCTATCAGAGCCCTTTACACTCTTTAGCATTGATATTGTGCATAATACCTGCTGTATATTCCATTTAATTAATATTTGTCTAATTATATGTAGAACTGACGAGTCCAAGTGCCCGATATAGGGTATAAGGACGATAAAAAACAATAAACAATAATAGTATCGTTGGCTGGTAATCCCCTCACGCTACATCCCTTGCGCGGTAGGCTGAGAGAACAGATCGCCAGACCTTCCTATCCTTACACTCACTTCGAGCTTCCGTCACATTCAGACAATTTGTCGTACACACAGTATTCCTACAACAGTGTAGAAGAATTAAGGATGAACATTGTCCGGCTAAGTTTCGAATTCTTCTCGAGTGTAAAGTGATCACTTAAGCCAGCCGAGGTCGGTCGTGAGCCCGACAATGTTCATCCTTAATTCTTCTACACTGTTGTAGGAATACTGCATACCTAAATAAGTATTTGTAATAATGATATATTTTTATGATTTTTTCAACCTCCCTCCGTAAGAATGTGTATGGGAATTACCGAGCTGGTAACGCCGGAGGATCGGTTACCATTATTATAGCACAGGTAGGTCCTACATGGTCCCATCATGCATGAGAACTTTGGTCCCTCACATAGTTAAGTCCGTCTGTACCGCCCGTTTTATTCGCCCAAGGAGCAAATGAAAACAAATTACAAGACTCCATCCTCGCTATCATTTATATCTAAGGATTACTGTCCTAAGGCTAGAACCAGTGGTGGTGCGTTCTTATAGTGAAGCCTCTGCAAAATTAATACGAAGAACTGAGGATATACAGTACACAAACCAAAACATGTTTCTGAATACTTCACAGTAAATAATTTATTGTAACTTTATCTGTGTTGTGCCAAAGATCGGGTGGTTTTCTTTTTTTGGTATAATATTCGAGCGTTGAGAAATTGCATGTTGGCACTAAAGGCAGCATCTGAACCTTAGGACTAAATTGTAGAATCAACTATATATGTTTTTATGTATGTATGCATTATGTTTCTTATTTTTTTATTCCGTTTTTATTTTTTCTCACATGTAATATATGTATGTAGGTATATATTTTCTTACTTTATATGTTTTTTATTCAATTTCTTTTTTTTTCCTTGGGTTAACTGGAAGAAATCGCAGTTCTGCGATGAGTTTGCCCTAGTGAACAACGATTTATAATCTGTACTATGTCCATTTTTTTTGTTTATATGTATTTCTTGTTCACTTAAAGTATAAATGCCTAAATAAAAAAATATGTATATGAATATAATTTGGTATTCACAATGGATAGAGGACCGGGTTTCGAAGTGTGGGTCCAATTTCCTAACGCGGCGGATTGTTTATCAATTTCGGTACGAAATAAGCCAGAGTCCTTTCTGGTTCACCCTAATACTTTGACACTACTCTATGAATGCTCCTTTGAGGTTATATAGCGCAGAGATGCGAGAGAGCTGTGTTATTCTTAAGTTATTATAATCCCAAGGTAGTTATGCCGAGGTAGGTCATATGATATATCTATTATTATACATACATACCAGGTACCCACAGTCAATCAGAGCACCTAAGAGTGTTAGCCCAAGGAGGTGTGGGGTTACAAAGTTAGTAGTTGTTCAAGTTATAGGCAGGGGCTGGAAAATATACACAGTCTAACAGTCTTTACGGACCAACCGGAGCAGGGTGATAGAGGACCTCAATACCTATCGATTTAACCCCCTTGTTTGTTCAGAATTTTTTTCTAGTTTTCGAGTTACGATTTTTTCGTATTTTTGTATTTCAAAAACATTCAAATTTTGTACACTGTTTATTCTATAAATTTCATTGAGATATCTTTACAGAATCATGCCTAAAAATAGTTTCAAACCAAAAAGGGCAGTAACTCGAAAACGAAACTCGGTCGAAAAGAAATTTTGATAATTCTTTATACAAAATGTATGAAGAAAAAAATTCCCAAAAAATCCGCCACGCAGCTCTGTCCTCGGCAAGATGCTCTACCCGGAGGGGGCAACAGTCTGTGTAACTTAGTCCGTCGGATTGGTTTGCAGCAAATTCCTACATCTTGTTCTCCACTCTTCTCTGTCTTCCGCAGCTCCCTTCAGCTCGACATATGTGGCGCAGTTCAAATAAATAATAATAAATAAATGAAATGAGTTCCTAAGTTAATGCACAACTATCACGATATATAACGTAGGTATATCGAAGTATGAGTTACTATATGGAAGAGCGCAAATCGAAATGAACTTGAGCGTGAGGAATAATCGTGCTCTGCCACAAGCGCGCAGTATCATTAGGAGAGATTACAGTACCTACAGTCTGCAGTATTATCAAGTTGGTACCTCTGCTGGTAGGAGCATGCGCATGCCAGCCAGAGACCATCACGTTGTTACACATATAATCATCACGACTGTTTATATACTATATACTAGCTGAGGTACCCGTGCTTCGCAACGGCAAATTTAACAAACCAACCCGGCATACTTTATAATAGGCTTGAGCTGAAAAAATATGACTTAAGATTTGAATTTCTTTTCCAATGCCCTTTCATACAATACTACACTCGACCCCACACAACACTTCGATCCCCTCATCATCATGGCATCTCCTAGGAAAAGCTTTTTCTCCAAAAACTGGCGACGTTAAAAGCTAGCCAATATTATCGCAAATGTTATGATAAATTTTCGCAGCAATCCATCGTAAAATGCGGGAGTTATGCGAACACTCACATTAATCAGATTTTTCACAAACCATCCCTGGGACAAGCACAACAATTTACCAGTTTCATCTCAATTGGAAGAACAGTTTTGGAGTTCATATACGACAAAGAAAAGGCACTTTATTTTATAGTATAAGACTGTACAGCGCATACCAGGTTAGGTTCAATGCTAATTACAATTTAAAGAATCATTTCTTCGTTAAGGTCAACACTTCGCATACTTCTTATAATATTATATTATCTATAGGTAGAGTAGGTACCTGCTGCTTCTCATACTATATCTCACGATCCCCTCCTTTCGTGACGTAGTCTGCGAGGACTCGAACATAATATCGCGGTTAGACGATCAAGTACATACAACCACATAAATATTAAACCACCTGATTCAAGCACTTTTTCCTCAGCTAATCTGACGGTAACTCGATAATATGAGATTGTCGGTAGCCTGGTTGGTAACGCGCTTGACTGTAAATCCAGCGATCCCCGATGCCGACCTCCTCCACTTCACGACACAAGCTTTTTAAGCTTACTGTGAAGTGTACAAAGGAGTATATGCAGGTTAAGTGGCGTATATAGGAGGTGCCGAGGGGACTCGGGCCCTCCCTCGAAATGAAAAATAATTATATAAAAATCGTTATTTTAAAACATTTAGAAAGACACCCAGGTTCATCAATTCAACCATTTAAAAAAAATTGGCTGCGGCGCTATTCATCCTTTTTTGTTCTTTTTGTACACCACAATTGCAATACTTACCTTTACATCACAATTTTAACACCAAAACACTTCGCCTGCGGCGCTATTGTTCAGATTGAATGGTTTGGTCCCCCCCCCCTAAATAAAAAAAAACTATATACGCCACTGCGAAGGTTCCCAAACTAATGCGAAGGACAGACAGACAGCTAATAGTGTAGAAAGCACTTGTATGTATCTACACCTACATACTTCAAAGTACTCTGGTATTCTGACAGTCTGAGAGCTCAAGTACATGCATGATATAGCATACGATGCAGATATCAAGTGACACTCTCTGAGTACATTATTATAGAGGGGTCAGGTTACACCATTACGACGCTCAGTTCATCCCATCTCAATAGAATACACCTGTCAACCCAAAGGAGACGATTTCTGCGCAGACCATTGTACAGAGGCGACCCTATTGTCTTAAATAATGTTTAGCATGAGGGTTGAATAAAGACATCATTAAGAGTACCTACCAGTGACGTAGGGTGGCTTTCTGCAGGAGGGAAGCCGGGGCTAACATTTCTTATGGGATTTCGTCAGATTGGACACTATTATACCTATCATTTTATCCAAAAGGTAACTCGATGGGAATCGTGTTCGTAGGTAGCTTCGCGCCTGGTACCTACGCATATTGCCATTTCAAAAATTTCTATAAACGGGAGACCTCATATCTCGATAACCGTTACTAAATATGCTTTGGAAAAAATTGAGTAGATACATTGAACATTTGTCTAGGGAATGACTGTAAAAGATTTTTATATCTTGTATAGATTACTAAAAAAATCGTTAATTTCGTGCTTTTTACGCGAATAACGCGAATTTCAGCATTCTTTTACAGGAATAACGCGAATTTTTGCACTTTTTTGATCTTTGTATAAAGTATTGTACGATATTAATTTTTAAAATTTTTGTATTTTCAGCTGAAAAAATGTCCACTTTGATGATATAAATCTATGAAAATTAACATCAGATTTTGCCAAAATTGTGAAAAATAACACCACATTTTGCAAAAAATAACAACACTTTTCCCGAAAAATAACCCCGATTTTTTCCAGTACCTAGTTATACGAGATATAGAAAAGTCTGATGTTCTTACAAAAATAAATTATTTATGACATGACAAACTTATGACATTGAAAAATATATAAGGTTATGTAGGTAAGTATGAAAAACTTACATCGTCCAATATACCTGCTTTCTTTTAGGATTTTGTATGAGGTTGTATTGGCATTGTTTGCAACCCTGGCGCCACCTTACTTCATTATCGACCACATATTTCATTTTAAATTACGATTTATAACACCATCATAAACTTGCACTATATTTGTTTTATCTAATAGGATATTACATACAATAAAATAACAATTCACAGGAATGTGAAAAATTGCTGTTATTTTGACAATAAGTTGAGTGTAAGAGCAAAATAAGAATAACTTAGCCATTTTTTTTTTTTTTTTACTTAAGGCATAAAAAAATCGTTAATTTCGTGCATACACAAACCCAAATACTTTTCTGCACACCTTGCACTAGGCTAAAAGCCTGTATCGCAAAGTGTGGAATACATCGCTAGCGCCGGGGTTTGAACCTGGCACCTCCGGCTCGAGAGACTGCCGCCTCAACCAACTACGCCAACCATGTACTCAATAATTCTTCTCCTTCTTTCGTATGCGAAAACGACCATTGTGCAAACGATCTGGGAGTCTGAGTCAGAACTCCGCGTCAATATTTCTCAGATATTAAATTGCCCTTGGCGTCACCTCATGGATTTCCCAAATATTCCCCTCCAACTTCTCGATGGGACAGTGCCCCACAATGTAATCCACCGTCACTATCTTCCCGCACTGGCATTGGCGATGTTCCCTCTTGCCCCATTTATGGAGGACAAAATTGACTTGGCTTATTGTATAAAATGGGAAAGAATGTCAAAAAAACATTTCTTAAAACCACTACGTCTTCTGTTAAATTATTGATCAACCAAATTACAGCATTATATCGAACAAACTACGGGAAAAATCTCAAGTTTCAATCAAATGAAGAGGTAACCGTGAAAATGTTTTTTTTAGTGACAAAAATTTAAAGTAACACCTATCCCGCTTCCTCCCCAAGGGAGTTCACATAACGCCATACTATGTGAATGAAGATGCCTCTCGTCTCTGTTGAGGGAAAACTGTAATGTATTTCCGTCTGTGCAATGCAGATAAATCCAGTTCAATACCTAAAATAATTTTGGTATATCTCAAATCATACAATTAATTATTTTATTTATTATATTTACTTCTCTTTTTTAGTTTTTTTTACTTTCACGTGAAAAATAAAATATGTACAATATAATATCATCTTTCTATTTAAGTATTTTCTTAAGTATTTTATTGTTTAGAAAAAAAATCGCCGTGACTTAAGAAACGAAAATCTTACCTGCCTGAGACAGATGACTAGATGTAAGATGATATGGGACACCTACAGAATCGCATCTCAATGTCTATATTGTCTATACTGTCTAGTAAGAGTTAGAGGGAGTTGGCATACAAAAGTCTGACGTATCCAAATCCAAGACGTATCATATGCATATCACACGACAGGACAACAGCCCATAAGAATATTGCTCAACATTAATAAATCCCAAAAAATGCTCAACATTAAAAAATCAAAAGCCCTTTAGAAATAATATCCTCAACGGATAAAAGCCCAAACTTTAAAATAAAAAATAAAATAAAATAAAATTTTTTAATAAAACTTTCTAGTTGGACTCCAGTAGATGAATTATTTATAAAATCTATCTATCTATCTATACATTACCCTTACGCCACGTCCCCTGCAGGGTAGGCAGATAGGACAAAGCGCCGGACAGCCCTATCCTTGCACACACTCCTAGCCTCCGTCACACTCATGCAATTTGTCATACACGCTCTCCGATTCCTTTTACTCATTTATAAAATGTTGACTATTTTATTATCTGTCTATTTGTTTATTTTTTAATCTATGGTAGTTTCTGACACACTGAAAGAAATCGTATACTAATACTCGTAACTCGTAGATACAATTAATTTTATTTCCAAAATCCAATTAAATTTGTGCTTTTGTCCCTTGATCATATTTCTGACAGGTGCTTTCGTCTTTTTTGCGATTTATTCATGTTGAGCAATATTCTTACGAGTTTTTCGCCGGGAACCCATATCACCATAGCGCACATCAAGTGGCGGATACTCTATTCTTAAGCTGTATTGTTCCATACAAAAGCACAATACAGTCAAGATGTTCTATCTTGCTGTGATGTATTGTTAGATTGTTACGGTGTATTGTTCAGCGAAAGCTATTGTTGTTGTAATGGAACTTTGGTTGACCAGCGCCGGAGATGACTTCTCAAGACTCTTCAGAATTAATGCGCTAAATAATTTAAAACCTTTTGACAAAAAACATCTATCTATCTGTAACCTCAAGCCGCGTCCCTTTCAGGGTAGGCAGAGAGGACAGGGCGCCAGACAGCCCTATCCTAGCCTCCGTCACATTCATGCATGCAGTCATACACGCTCTCCGATTCCTTTTACTCAAAACGCGTCCATCCTTGAGGATCTAGTCGACATGATCGGACCAGGTCAGTCTCGGACGGCTGCGTTTCCTCACCCCCCTTCGCTCACTCAAATATATCTTTTTTGTCATCCTGTCATCTTTCATTCTCTCAACATGCCCTGTACATCTAAGTTTATTCACTTTCATTCTTGTCACAACATCAGTCTAGCATTCACTCATTTCCCTAATAACCTCGTTCCTTATCCTATCTCTCAGCGTTTTCCCACACATTCTTCCCACAAAAAACATTATTACCATATTAAGATTTTTGATCGACAGTACACGGTGGAAGTCAGTTTTTGAAGGTACAGATGAGATGACACATAAATATGTAGGTACAGTTTAAAATCCAAGTAATGACTTAAATCACGCGTGACTAGTGTTCGGGGATTCTGATCCTAATCATCGGGCTTTTGACGATAAAGTAATTGAGCCCCAGGTTGTATGTGAGATCGGAAGAGGCAGTGAAATCAGAGCGTTATAAGAATTATGTGGGAAGAGGATTACGCACAAAACCTCTCTGGCTGGTAGAGGCTTGTGGCCGGAAGCTGTTGTAAAAATATTTCCGCGTCTAGTGGCCAGTGGGTGTATGGAATGATCTACTCTAAAAGTATTTGATTAATTGTAACATATGTGGGCTGTCTCATTCAATAGCAATACCAAATTACTAATTAACGATGTTTACATTCAACAAGTAATAGTTTTATGTAACAGTATTGTATTGAGTGAGTGAATGTTTTAGACTTTAGAGCAATTTATTATTTTTGTATGATGATGGGCGTAGGTATTGCGTACGCGGTACGGTACGATGCATGGGCGTACTGAGTACGTAGTGTAGTGGCTTGTAGGTACTACGGGCACGTGTCCAATGCATATTATTATTTTACCTATAAAACCTATGCTATTCTTTGCTACAAAAATGTATTCACGGAGAATGCCGGACACATACAATTGCTACAGACAATTTTGAGATAGAAGTCCCCAAGAGAAGTCCCCTGGTGCAAACTTGGTTTAGTGTTGCTTGATGTGATAATACGTTATGGTTACATTTTTTCGCTACTTTCAAATTATATTTCAGAACTGTTGTTTAAAAAAAAAATCTAATTTTCGAATTGTTCGAATAAACTGGCAACATTGTTATTTTTAACTTGTGACGGCGGCTTGAAGGGATTATCGGAGTATTTTTTTTCCAACTCGCAAAACTATATTTTCTTTCAAATGATTTCTCTAGCTCTACTCTGTAATATTTCACGGCATCGTTACTTGTAAAAGATACAATGTGAAAATATTACAAACTTTTGAGAGCTCTTACGACAAGATTCGACAATCACACTCACTCCTGGCATCCGACACATTCATGCACTCTGTCATACACGCTCTCCGAATCCTTTTGCTCAAAACGCGTCCATCCTTGAGGAACTGGTCGACATGATCGGACTAGGCCAGTCTCGGTCGGCCACGCTTCCTCACACCACTTCGTTCGCTCAAACATACCTTTCTTGTCATTTATCTCTTCCAATCTCCAGGGGGTGGCAGCTGCCCCCCTGACGACGCCCGTGTGACGCATCACAGTATATTTCATCGATTTTGAAGTATGTGTTATTTTTTCATGAAATAGCCACATGCACGGTGAGCGTGGGCTGCAGGAAATTAAAGGGATTAGATCAGTATTAGGCGGAACAACCCACATGCGTATGAGAACATACATCAATACAATTACTAAAATAAAGAGTTCCACCCACTGACTATACTTTCAAACTCGTTGCTAATTTTCAAATTTCAATGTAGGTGGATTAACAAAATCATAGACTAACTACACCGTCAAGGGCTTTTTAAAAACTCTTTTTACATTTCATCATGCAATTTTGTACCCTATGCCGCGGGAAATGATCTTGACGTCATAGTTAGGTTAACACAAATTCAAATCAAATCTAAGGTAGTCGGTAGCCTGGTTGGTGACGCGCTCGACTGTTAATCCGGTGTGCGCGGGTTCGATCCCCGATGCCGATCTACTCCACATTACGAAGCAAGCTTTTCAAGCTTACTGTGAAATGTACAAAGGTGTATTTGGGTTTATTTCGATAAATCCAGATTCATTTATTTACAAAAAAAATGATTTTGGGAGATGACAAATGAATTTTAACTGTTCGATATTGCGTTTTATTTACTACTGCTGACTGACTCGTATTGTGAATTACTCGAATGTACAGTATAGGGACCCAACTATGATGTCACGGTCATTTCCCGCGGCATTAAGTTTCAAAATCACATGAACAATCGCATGATAAATGATAAAAATACCGTTTTTCCCATTTTTGGGGTTAATATCGCTTCGATTAAAAAACTTTTACGGCCATTCCCTTGATTTTAATGCTTATTAGCAATAAAAAAATGAGACTTTCGGGAAACGAGTTGCTGTCTTCCGGAAAAAGGATCAGAGGTTTTATACATCACTTCGTTTTTAGAAATCTATACAAGATATAAAAAATCTTTTACAGTAATTTACTAGAAAAAGGTTTAATGTATCTACCCTATTTTTTCCAAAGCATACGTAGTAAGATTGTCGAGATCAAGGTCTCCCGTATTTGAAATTTTTAGAAATGTTGATATGCCTATCTCGCAGGCATGGTCGTCGCCAGCCTCGGAGCTAGGGGGGGGGGGGGGCAAAAAAAACAAAATTCGATATAGCATGAAAAAAGTTTTTTTGATATTCGATATAGCATGAAAAAAGACATTTCTTTGTGAGACATAGTGAAGAAGGTCGTGATGTGCATTGGTATACTTGAAAATGTACATAATACTTTGCACAATAATTTGCATGAAAAACGTCTTTTATAAAAAAAGTGAAGAAGAATAGCGCCGCAGGCAATTTTTTTAAATGAAATTATTAAAACTGATGGATTTTCATGAAAATATATGTTATGATGAGAAAACTTGTGGTTATTTGTGAAGTTTTATCATTTAGTATGAAAAATTATATATTATTATAGGCTATCTGTGCATGCCAGACTGAGTAAGCTGAGATGGGCCGGACATGTGCAGAGAATGCCGCCATCACGGGTTCCAAAAAGGATCCTGGAACGGCACCCAGGTGGAAAAAGGAGGGTCGGGAGGCCACGGCTACGGTGGGAAGACGAGGTCAGGAAGGACGCAGCCGAACTACTCCAGGCAACAGATTGGAAGGTCGCAGCAGGGGACAGGAGAGGTTGGAGGAGAAGTCTCATGGAGGCCAAGGCTCGATATGGGCCGTAGAGCCATCGAAGAAAAAGAAGATGAAAAATTATATACCTATTCCAATCTCTAGGGGGAGAAGCTGCCACCCTGCCCCCCCTGACGACGCCCATGCTTGCAGGTGTTCATCATGACGACTATTCGCCACTTTATTCAATCAAGAGGGTTTATCTATTATATATGTAGATTTAGCTATATGAAAAACAACATAATTTAAGTAATAAAATAAAAAATCACAAACTTGTAGATATATCCACTTACCGATGTAAATTATAAAATTCAAAACATACCTAATATTTTATACTACATAAGTTATCTCACAAATTTGTTAAAATCTATTATTTATCGTGTTTTCTAAGTATTCACCATAACAAATTATATTTATAAAATTATAATACATAGGTACTAAATGAAAAAATGAAACAAAAATTTTCTTGTAAGTTTATAAATTAATTTAGTCAAAACTAAGTAATAAAATAACAAAAATTAACAGAGGCTCTTCTGTTTTTTTTAATCATGTTATTTAGTTTTTTTTTATTTTTAATAGGTACTATGATGACATTAACTGGACACGTTTCACGTGAACGTGAGTGAAAAAGGTCGTGTTTTATTTAGGTTGACATTATGAAAAATGTAATAAAAAGAAGCGCCGCGGGCGATAATTTTTGAAAGACCGCTGAAGTAATGAACTCGGGATCTTTCCGTAGATGGCAAATCATTGTTTGATATTTCGGGGGCGGGGGGGAAGCCTCGCCCTCTATATATTTTGCATATATTGCCGTAATTATAGGTTGATAAATTGTGGTCTATTTTTATGTTTGACATCTTTAAGCCAAAATAGATTTCTCCATTTGGGTTGTTCATATTTTGCTTTTACACTCTCATATTAAATTAGAATAAGTTGAAGAGATAATAAAACGTTTTTTAGTCAGTGAACATCGCCTCTTAAGATATTCTCCAAATTGTTATATTAGGTATATGCTGATTGCTCTATGAATATCTCAATATCTGTGCTTCAAGTGTCTCATGTCTGGACACAAGAGATGTCGATAGTAACATTATATAAAGATATGTATTATAGAATTATTTCCACATGCTTTGGTTTGCAAAACACTATTTAAATATTGCTATTTATGCGAAGTTTCATTGAAGAATATTACTTATTTATTCATTCATTCATTCTCTAAGTGAACACATTACAATATCTTCTTCTTCTTTTTCCTCTTGTATTAGGTCGGGTGATTTGTTTGTGACGGCGGGCTGTCCTGGGATGAGGAGATCCAGCTATCCTTTCATCTCTTGGGTGGCCTTCCGGGTAATCTTCTACCAGTGGGATTTTCCGTTTTGACTATCTTTGCCAGTCTGGTGTCATCCATTCGGTCGACATGGTCCCTCCAGAAGCGTCTTCTACTTCTCCCCCATCTTACGATATCCTCGAATATCGCAGTCAGAGCGTATAGTCTCATTTTTTTTTCACAAAGCAGATTGGAATATATCAGTCGAATATAGAGAATTTGCAGCACAAATGACATAAGTACTAAGTAGTATTATTTATTTATTAGTATAAATCTGGGATGAGATTCACGTTCTTTCTTCCTTAACTTAAGGCGACTATTTAAGGGTACAATCCCTAAGTTAGGATTTTGTGATTGTCGATGACAAATGAACTCCTTAGCGAAGGCTATTGTCCTTAAACCTATCCTTAGGTTAACGCTGGGTATTTACCATGGTGACACCTTAAGGACATCATTTTTACGAGTTAAAGGAGAATGCTAAAAAACCAAGGCCTGGCGCAAACGAAATGTAACTCAGATGATAGGTAAAAATGACGATGAAATACTGCATAGGGGGTATCATCGAAATCAATGGCTTAATGTGTGAAATACCTATTCGAAGTGCACAGGGGTCACATGAATGTATAAGTAAAAGGAGCATTAAACATTTACAATTGCGGTTTAAAAGAGTATACTATGATAAGTATAAGGTAGACCGTATTATTCGTGTACTTTTTCATCAGCCTTGGTCAATCCACTGGTGGATACAGGGCTAAAGGAAAACGCTCATGAAGTATGTAAAAAAAAAAACAAAGCCAGGGTATATGCTAGACCGATGGTTGACGCGTCCGCGAATGAGTGAAACCGCGCACGTCGAGAGACAACTTAGAATATTCGGGCAAATTTGTTAAAAGAATAAATATTAATATTTATAATTCGTTGAGTCCGCCATTTAAAAATTAATTATTTACATATCTATCTGTATAGGCTAGCTATAGTATATTATAAATAAATAAATACTAGTATTTTAGGGCCTGCTGAACTAAGAAGTTATTTGGCATAACAGTATGTTTAATTCAACACGATCCTAAGGCCCATCACTATACAGAATCACCTACAATTGTGATAATAAGTTTGTTAACATTGACATATTTGGATCATCTCGTCATGTTTTTAGGAGGTCCATAGATCTGGAACTTGCAGGGAACTAAATCCTCTCTTCTCCCTTCCCCTCCTCTCCATTTTACTGCTTCCTTCATCCTATTCAGTGGTTTCCCCATTTTTGGGATACGAGTATACACTGCGTTGGTATTCATTAAGTTGAAAGACTTTGATAAGAGATATTTTATTATTTAATATTTTTAAATTTGATGTCCATACCTAGCCGACGATTTCTATTGAAAATTTTCACGAAATGACATACGATCTTCGCGCAGCAAGCGTTTTATGTAAGTGCTAGATTATACTGTGAAATATTCCAAACGGGTTAGGATACGTATGTACAAAAATGTATAAATTATATTGACATTTCAAGTCTTTCACATGAATCTCAAAGCGTTCACACAGCTGTAAATTATCATTTTCATAAATACCTGTTTTCGTATCGTAAAACATTAGCTTTCCCATTAAAACACTTGGGTATTCAAAATAATTAATTACTGAGGTTATTCTGAGATTGCTTCAACCAGAAAATATAAATACTAGGATTTTAAATAGCCTCCAAAACAGGCGACTTGCGTTTCAGTTGGACCGCGATTTTGTTCATTGTTGCAATAGAAAATTTGAGTTTCATCTAGTGACAGAATTATTCAACAGGGTCCTTAGGTAAGATATCTTCTTCTTCTTCTTCCTTCAGGAAGGAACGGAACTTCAAGGAACGTAATTCAGGGGTAGGGTTTGCCGGGGGGCTCCCTTAAGGCTAACCCTGGGCCCAGCTGGGGTAAAGAGGTCGCTATTAATGCGTCTGAGCTACCCGGGGATGTGGAGGGCCTTCCACTGCTGGATATAGGCCTCTTCCATTTGTTTCCATTTTTCTCTATCCTGAATTTTACCAATCCATCTTCTACCCGCGACTGGAATAATATCGTCGGCCCATCTTTTCTGTGACCTACCTACTCCTCTTTTTTTTCCCACGGTCTCCAGCTAAGAATTCTGGGTGTCCATCGCTCTGTCCTCTGTCTGGCAACATGACCCGCCCTCTGCCATTTTTGTTTAGCAACCCGGTCCATGATGTCTACGACTTTCGTTCTGCGTCTTATACTTCATCACTCCTTACTTTCAGGCACATGCCTAACATTTGTCTTTCCATGGACCGTTGTGCACCGGCAGATGGACCCCCAGAATACTGACCTGGAGACCCTACGAAAGTAAACGAAGTGTAGGGAGACCACAAAGGAGATCGGCCGATGACATCAACGAGTCAGTCAGTCAATACAGACTTGGAAACAAATATGACAAACTAACATATATTCGTACATTCGATGTGTTTTATTATTCAAGAAGTTTCAGTCAATTTCATAAATTTGAAATATTTTTTATTGAGTACATGGTTGGCGCAGTTGGTTGAGGCGGCAGTCTCTCAAGCGGGCGGTGCCAGGTTCTAATCCCGGCGCTGACGATGTATTCCACACTTTGCGATACAGGCTTTTAGCCTAGTGCAAGGTGTGCAGGAGAGAGTATTTGGGTTTGTGTTTGCATTTTTGCAAGCCCAGATCCTTTAAAAAAATTACAAAAATCAGATTTCCAACCGCTAGAGTCGCTAAATCCTTTTCTCATTTATCCTTGTTTTAAGAATTAGGATGATATCTTTAGTATTAGTTGAGTAATCTTACTTTTTCCGAAGCGATGGCCTCTTAGGTATAATATACTCGTAAAATCAGTCAAACAGTGTCTCACTCAGAGCAACTCATCTTTTTAAGATTGGACAAATCGTTCTAATCATTTATATCGTAAGAACATGATTATTAGTGTTGTTTTACATTGTAAACTCCGTATAGAAACATCCAAATATAATGTGGTATGGTATGCTATTAGCTCAGTCCTTTTGCAGCACGAAGTCGGCAAAATTAATAACAGATGGGACTCTATGCAGTATGATACCTTAGGGTGGGATGTTTCAGAATATCAGGCGTCCCCCCCGCCACACCTGACGCGTCACCCCCCTGGCCCCCCGAATAGGTCCCCCTACGTGGTTTTCATCTATTTATCAAAAAATTGTAACAGATAGAAGGAAAATGTTAAGGACAAAAATAGTCCTTAATAAATTCTCTACAAAATAGGTAAAGCACATTTTTTGATAGGACTAGTAATTTACCCGCAATAGCCGGTGAAAGTATCGTAATTTTTTAATAAGAACCAAATTTTTTTTATTTTACTCAAATTGCTGAAAATTCATAAGAGCTACAAGAAAATGGTCAAAGAATGAATTAATTGCTATAGTTTTAGCTATAAAATGAGCTATTATTTATTTTTGCACGGCTCATAGTTTTTGAGTTATAACATAAAATTCCAATGACAGAAGTCTTAAAAATGGAACTTTTCATACAATTTGTATTGAAATGCTGTGATATTAAAATTTAGGTTACGCCTGTTTTTCACAAGTATGTGAAAGATAAAAAATGTATTGGAGTATGACTGGATTTTGTAAGTATTTTAAGGTATAATTCTTTAGAAGTTCAATACACTTTTGCCAGCCATATTTCAAAGCCGTATCCCAGTTTTGCAGAAGGATTCGTCAAGATCATTAAAGAAGAAAATTTAGTGTATGTCTGTGTAAGATACGAGGTTCGGCTGAACACTTCGTAGCCCTGAGAAAAAAATGTACAGACCAGTTTAAGTTCATTATTGATATAGATAATTTAAACTTCATTAGGGCTATTTACAAAATTTGAGATCGATAGGACGACGCTGGCACTCTTGGCACCATTTTTATTTCAACGTGTTTGACATTTTTGTGAAAATGTGAAATTGTCAGCTGCGATCCGTGATAAAATATTATTTTATCTAAGGTCATAGACCGACACGAACCATAAAAGAAATATCGGGTTCATTAATGGAGTCTGTTCCATCATATGCCATGATTAGAAAGTAAGTGCCAGATTTTGAATGGGCACAGCAAGGTGTCAAACACAACCCTTGAAGCGGAAAGCAATAAAATGCAGTAGTTCTGGAGAACGTCGATAAAGACATGGATTAATTTTTCAAAGATCGCGGAATTATTAGTTAGGTGATAGCAGAGATTCCAGTGATCTGATTTTAATCAGTAGTGTTCATCTTAACTTCAGAACAGGACTTGTACAAACCCTCGAATCGCCGGGTGCCAATGCTTTTGACCCATATCCTAACCTTGAGGAATCCTTCTGGAAAACTGGGATAATGGCTTTGAAACATGACTGGCAAAAGTGCATTCAACTTCGAAAGGATTATATCTTGAAATACTAAAAAGACCCAATCATACTCCAATACATTTTTTATCTTTCACATGCTTGTGAAAAACAGGCTTAACCTAAATTTTAATATCACAGCATTTCAATACAAATTGTATGAAAAGTTCCATTTTTAAGACTTCTGTCATTGGAATTTTATGTTATAACTCAAAAACTATGAGCCGTGCAAAAATAAATAATAGCTCATTTTATAGCTAAAACTATAGCAATTAATTCATTCTTTGACCATTTTCTTGTAGCTCTTATGAATTTTCAGCAATTTGAGTAAAATAAAAAAAATTTGGTTCTTATTAAAAAATTACGATACTTTCACCGGCTATTGCGGGTAAATTACTAGTCCTATCAAAAAATGTGCTTTACCTATTTTGTAGAGAATTTATTAAGGACTATTTTTGTCCTTAACATTTTCCTTCTATCTGTTACAGTTTTTTGATAAATAGAGGAAAACCACGTAGGGGGACCTATTCGGGGGGCCAGGGGGGTGACGCGTCAGGTGTGGCGGGGGGGACGCCTGATATTCTGAAACACCTCACCCTAAGGTATCATACTGCATAGAGTCCCATCTGTTATTAATTTTGCCAACTTCCCCATACATTGATTTCCTAAAGTGACTGAACTATATAGATACATTCTATAATGTGATAACACCACATTATTTGTGGTACTAAGTAATGCCTCCAATATGAGCGGTGTTAGGTTTCGAGGAAGAGTCGCGAATATACCTACTTTGACGCATATACATAGAACTAACTAACCAAGCAGTTTAACCAAGTTTAACAATAAAGTTGGGAATCAAAGATTACAAAGTTTTCATGAAATATTATGAACTCTAGTCACGTGGGAAAAGGGACTCCTGTCCCCTCCCAACTAGAGATCTTCCAAAGATTGTATCAGCATGTAAAGAGGATGGACAGCACATTGATCGAACGAAACTTGTAGATTATATATGATTCCAAACGCGTTTCGTATAACAGACAATTTGACAACTACCGCCATCTATGCAACAGCCGTAAATATTAACAATTATGTAGGGTTATATGCATAAAATTGTCAACCTACACGATCTTAACCTATGTAGGTTGTCCACATACAGTAAGTAAATGGTGCGCCCTCTCTCAATGACGCTTATTACTTTTGTTTAATTTTGAACGTTATTTATGTTTTAACCTTTTAACAATTGCATATACAGCATTCATATAGAATTATAAAATATTGAAAGTCAGATTAATTTTAGTTCAATAAATTCTAGTAATTAAACTACTATTTATGTATTTGATCTTGACAAAATAGTAACTCTATCCCACAACTTGAATATTCGTGCATTCGCAGACAATGAAACGCGAATGCCTGAGGTACTGGACGTATATTATAGTTGCGTAGAGGTAACATATTACTTTGGCTGTCCGTGATGTTGTTCGTCCGTCTTATCAGTTGGATGTGATCGGGAGAGGCAAGACTACAAAGCGAGTCCTCGCTCGGGGAACCGGTTTGATTCAGAAGAATTTTATACTAAGCGTAGATACCTGCTTACTATATTAGTCTGTGGAGTATTTACCTTACTACGTACAAGACCCAACAACAGAACACAGCATCACAATATTATTAAGAATATACCTACTTTATTTGAAGATGAAGATGGCTGGGTGGATATTACGCTGGATGTAGAATAAAGAAACAGTTATAAAGCTAAGAATGGGCTTTCGTACAAATGCGATCGCTAAGAAGAATGTGTAAGGATACGTTAAATTAATGAAGTATTATGGAATTGAATTGTCGCAATGTATCTGCTAAGAGAGCCATGTTAGGGATAAGCTTAAGAGACAAGAGTCAGAAATGAGGAAATAGGACGTACATAGAACCAAAGTGACTGACATAATACACCGCATAGCATCCCTAAAGTAGAAATGGGCAGGACACGTGGCTAGAAGCGCAGAGGGCAAGTGTACTAAGAACCTCCTAAATTGGAGACCTCGAGATGGGAATAGAAGCGTGGGACGGCCACAGCTGAGGTAGAGAGACGACCTGGTCCGACATGTTGGTGCAACCTGAATGCAGTCTGCACAGGACAGGACAACATGGAGGAGGCCTTTGTTCAGGAGTGGGCGGGAGTAGGCTGATGAAGAAGAGGAAGATCTGCTAAGGCAAAGTATCTTGGTGCCAACACTGATATATGCGAGTGAGGCATGGACATGGCTGAAGAAGGAAGAGTCAGTTATAAATGCTGTCGAGATGAGATCGCTGAGAATAATGTGTGAAGAGGTATGATAAGAAATGAATTGTTTAGAGAATTGAAAATGGATGTTGTGACTGGAATTAAAGTGAGCACGCAGATGTTGAGAGGATGAATGATGACAGAATTAAAAAAGAAAATATACCTGAGAGAAAGAAGAGGTGTAAAGAAGCGCGTAGCTTGACCATGTCGACCAGATCCTCGAAGACGGACGTGTTTCGAGTAAAAGGAATCGTAGATAGGAAAGAAGTGCATGAATGTGACGACGATTGACTATACAATGTTTGAGGACCAAACTCTCTCAGCAGCCATACTGTCTTGTATATCTTGTGACTCTTGTGAGTTATATAGAATTCGGCCTAATGTCCATAGACGTATACGAGGTACCCACTAAGATCCAATACAACGCTATATGTTATGTACTATGGACTGTAACAATGTATCATCTGTATAGAATATTACGTATGTAGATTGTTTGGAGACTCAGGCACGCGCATTTTGTGTACCTTTTATGTTAGACGTTCGTGTTTCTTCTATAGACACCTACTGCTACTCATACCTACATCTAATCTACCAGCTATATTTAGTTCACTATACTTATAGCTATTTGTTTTGTTTGTCACTTGGGTTAGCTCAAACCCATAAGAATATTAATCAACATGAATAAATCCCGAAAAGACAAAAAAAAAAGCCTTTCGGAAATTTTCTCAAGTGATAAAAGCTCAAACTTTCTAGTTGGATTCCAGTAGATGATTTATTTATAACATGTCGACTATTTTATCGTCTGACCTATTTAGATAGTTGCACGAGGACGGACGTGGTCTGAATAAATGGAAACGTACAGTGTGTGTGTGAGGAATTGCATGAGTGTGACGGAAGCCCGAAGTGTGTGTAATAGGATAGGAAAGTCTACTGGCGATCTGTTCTCTCTTCCTACCCCGCAAGGGATGCGGCTTGAAGGGATAGAATAGAATATTATATACCTGCTTGAGTGGACTGGGAACTATTAAAAAAAATATTTGGAATTTTTTCCCTGCGGTCCCATGCGGTGGTTGTTATATGAAATATAATAATATGTAGACACCCATCATAAGATCACCTGCGGTGTTAGTTAGAGGAGGATTCTTCTGCCAACCGATACAAGACCTTCCCACCCGCCGAACTATACTGACGGAGGCGACTTTATAATGAAGTTAAACAAGCAATCGCAGTGAACACATATTGTAGGGAGTGTTAAAAAATAATATTTTTATTATGTTACAAAAATACATAATTTGTGAATAAAAATCTTTCTAAGATACCTACCAAAAATAATCTCAATAGAGTGTCAGCGTTAAGAGAGAGACACTTAGTCTCACTTTAACCATTATAAAACCAATTTTACAGCATTATATTATCTAACAAAACACAAAATTGAATAAAAATTTCTAACTGCTAGAGTAACTAAAAAATATTCTCATTCATTCTCATTTTAAGTCTTAGGATGATATCTTTAGTACAAACTGAGTAATTTTACTTGCCTCTGCGCGTTTTTTCGCGTGTTCAGGTAATGCAAGGCAGCATAAAATCTGGTATTCGGGTACGGTTATTCTGGGCATCAGGAAACCTTGCGCCGGCTCTGAATTAATAAATTATCATTATAGGAATATAATTAATAGCTTATCGTGATTTTGTTTCTTTGAAATCTGACTCTACACATATTTGCAGGTAGAAATATATACAGATAGATACATACTCCTAACTCCTTAAGATATTATGTTGCTATGTTCTATACATAGGTATAGAGTCCCATAGGAATATTCCTATTATGTTACCTTAGGGCGCCGGTTGCTCGACGAATAGTATCATCGGCTGGTAACAGTAAGGAGAGGGAAATCATTGCTCCGAAACAAAAGTAATATGCATAATATACTTTATTTACTTTCATACTATTTTCATAGTTGTGATGGTATAGTTGTGGTGATAAGTTTTTGAGAATGGCCTAACAAGCCGAAACATGTTAAACCAAAACACAAACATGTAAGTAGAACTTAGACACGTTCTATAGTGTTAACATTAAATTAATGAAGAATTTCTACAAAATAAATATCCAATCAATTAATTAATTAATAAGAAAAAGCTTTTGGGACAGATATGGGACATAATTTTGCTAGTTGGGTAGGTTTTCGTTTAAGCAGTGTATGAGTTATAGAACTGCTTCCTCGACATGCGGACAGACACGTACAAATATTTAAATTTATTTAATACACCTATAATGAGCATTCGATATATATTTATTTTTGCTAATTTGTAAATATATAAATGAAGAGACAGGTGTCAGTTTATTAGAGGTGTATTTTCTAAAGGGTCCTACATCCCGAAACGAGACTTTTCCAAACTAGCTGGTCAGTAAATGCACTGAAATATGTTTCAGGAATATCTTTCAGATTTATTTCTGAAGAATCTGTTCTACAGTCCATTTTTTTTTCAGAAGACTCACGGTGTAAACTTAGTTTAGTGTTGCTTTGTTTTTTTTTTTTTTTAATAAATGTATCTGGGTTTATCAAAATAAACCCAAATACACCCTATTATGTGATAATAAGATACGGTTACTTTTTTCGCTGCTTTCAAATTATATTTCAGAATTGTTGTTTATAAAAACTAGCCAATTTTTGGATTATTAAAATAAACTGGCAACTTTGTTTTTCATACTTGTGATGGCCGTTTAAAGGGATTATCTGAGTATTTTTTTCTTCATCCAACTCGCAAAATTATCATGCCTTTAAAATGATTTCTCTAGCGTCGCTCTGTAATATTTTCGGCATTGTAGGTTACTTGTAAAAGACACAACGTGAGAATATTGCGGACCTTTGACAGCTCTTAAGACAATACAATCCTGAATTCCACTTGCAGCTAATGTCCGCCAGCTGCCAAGATATAGTGAATACATATTAGATAAATGTTCCAAGCATCTTCCCTGATTTTTCCATAACACTGCGGTGTGTTGAAAATTATTTAGATAAAATTGTTACTTCGGGAGGTAAGCCCCTTAAAATAAAAATTAATATTTATTTCCCATAAATATTTCCCATAAATTTCATAAAAATATTTCAATTTACTAATTAGCGATAATTGATTTACAAGCCTGACAAATACCTCCTTATTAATAAATTAATTTAATAAAATGTTTTTTTATTTTCATATCATAATACGGTGCTTTTAGATTTCTCGATGGAAAGTTGTGGGGTAGTCTGTTTTTCTTTCATTTTGTTGGCAAACCTCGGATTCGGATTCAGCATCCCAAAAAACGTATAGAATGAAAGAAATCCCTAGTACCCCACAACTTTCCATCGAGAGACTGCTTTGTGTATAATTTCACCGGATTATCATTATGTCTAGTTAGTTTGAAAGACGCAAAGAGGCACCTGTTGACAAATTATGAATATATCTAACAAATATTTTTTAAATTTATTTATATACGCTTCGTGAAGTGCATGTTACACAAGTGAACAAACTAGATAAACACATTTAAAGCAGACATATCGACATTTAAAAAAAAAATAAAAAAAACGGGAGACCTTAGATCTCGACAATCTTTATAAATATGCTTTGGAAAAAAATAGGGTAGATACATTGAACCTTTATCTAGGGAATGACTGTAAAAGATTTTTTATATGTTGTATAGATTTCTCAAAAAACGTGTATAAAGCACCTCTGACCTTTTTTGCCTGGAAAAAACCTGGAAAAACTGAGTGATGACCGCATAGGGAGCGGGCGTGAATATATTGTAATGTAATGTAATCCCAATGAATATTGCACAAACTTGGAAGAAAAATGTATACTGTGTTCTCTAGAGGAACTAAAAAGAGTGAGATAATATGTTTAAGTTCAGGTATGTAGATTCTAGATGGTAGATTAGAATATTCTTTACCATAAAACGATTCTCAGGTATCCAATTGAAACAACATATCCAGCTGTTTTTGAAATTAAAGAAAAAAAAAGGTTCAGAACCTATTCTTTTTATTTTTACTTTTTATTTCGAATTTGACAGGTAGATTTGTAGGCGTTCTGTATAAAGTAATGCTACCCGGTGCGAATACTTAGAAAAATTTAAGTTATTTTATTACAATACAAAATGATAAATATTTCATAATTTGATTTTTATTCTAGGGTTTAGGGTGTATAATTAAAATGTAATTAATGTTTCAGGCGTGTAAAGTTTTGGATTTTTGATAATTATTAGTTTAGTAAATAATGACCGACCTAAACATATTTATATTAAATTCTTGAAGGATTTTGCAGCTAGAAAAAATAAAAAAACAAGCACTGGACTATTGTGGATTATTTTAATAATCAAAGTTTATTTTTCGGATTTTTTACATGCCGTAGTCAATCCCAGTGTAGCAATAGTTTGGAACTGCAAAGTGTTGACTTACTGACGCAGAAGTGAAGGCATTTTGGTGCAGCTTACCTGAAACCAAAGAAAACAAATAAATTAGTACAAAATGATACTTTTGTAATATAAAATGAGTACTAGAGTATAAATTATTTAAACAGAATTACTTATTTGATATAGCTTATTTATCTTCTCTTTTTTATATTATTTGAAAGAGAGGACGTCCAAAGAAGTCCCTTGAGGAGACCATCAGAGCAAATGGAGAGAGAGAGGATCCGAGCCGCCAACCCCAATAAATATGGCATATGATGTGTGGAATTTGACATCGCTGTACTTAATTATTCAAATCGGTTTTGCACCATTAGTATTATCAGCTACAGGTATAATACCAAAATCAATAATCAATAATTTTTTTGTGAGGCATAGTGACGAAGGTCGTGATGTGTATTGGTTTTGGTTTATTTGAAAATGTATGTATTGCACAATAATGTGCACGAAAAATGTCTTATAAAAAAGCGATAAAAAATAGCTCCGCAGGCATTTTTTTAAAATGAAATAATTGTATTTTGATGGATTTTCATAAAAAAATATGTTATGATGAGAAAATTTGTGGTAATAATGTGTTTTTTTAGGTTTTGTCATTTAGTATGAAAAAATTCCAATCCAACCTATTCCAATCTCTCTCCCCCCTGCCCCTCCTGACGACGCCCATGTATCTGAGTAGTATAGTACTTTGATACAATCTGGATAGGTGAATGTTTCCCAGTAGATTAGGCTGATGAGTTGATATATCAATCATGAATGATAATATGTACACTGCACTACATCATAATACTGTATGTGTATATAGAGCAGTATATCTGAGTAGTATAGTACTTTGATACAGTATATGATATCTGGATAGGTGAATGTTTCCCAGTAGATTAGGCTGATGAGTTGATATATCAATCATGAATGATAATATGTACACTGCACTACATCATAATACTGTATGTGTATATAGAGCAGTATATCTGAGTAGTATAGTACTTTGATACAGTATATGATATCTGGATAGGTGAATGTTTCCCAGTAGATTAGGCTGATGAGTTGATATATCAATCATGAATGATAATATGTACACTGCACTACATCATAATACTGTATGTGTATATAGAGCAGTATATCTGAGTAGTATAGTACTTTGATACAATCTGGATAGGTGAATGTTTCCCAGTAGATTAGGCTGTAAGTTTTATCGTGAATAACATGTATACTTTTCTATATCATAATACTGGCGAGTGTGGCAGCATGTCCTGCCTCTGTTTGAGATGTACGAGTAGGTACTACTCTATAGTATAGATAGAGCATTAGTTACTGATAAGAAATATGTCGTGGGAACAGGCCTCACCATTCTTGATAATATTAGAAGTGGTTACTCGGACAAGCTATAAACAAATACTTGAATCTTATTTGGCCAAAAAAAATATGCGGAGTTACAAAAACCATGGCAATGATATAGAGGTTGTCTTAAAGGATGGTAAAATAAGAGAAAAATTGTAGTAAAGGAGATTGTATTTGTATGGAGCTTGGCCCATCCGCGGCCAGGGATAATTTTGATATTTACTAGTATGTTTTATACCTACAATTATTGTGTAGAAGTTTTATCGCCGTGATTCACATAGGAAGTGAGTAAAACGTATTTATGTTTTAGGGCATTTTGCATCATTTTACTGAGTAGTCTTTATTTAAAGTGCAAAAATTAAAAAGTAAAATGGAATAACACAAGTAACCTCTATAGTAAAAGTTAGTCCTTAGGAGGTATACTTTCATTTATATAATCTATATCCACGAGTTTCCCTCAAAAGCCTTTCATAACAACCTATTCTGATTAATTGAATATTACGAACCGTCCCTGTTTTACATTAGCGACTTAATCTTTAATTGTTTTTTTATTTAGTTTGTCGCGGACTTACATTAACCTTATCCACTACATGTTTGCTATACTAAACTATGTTCATTAGAGTATGTGTTACTAGTGTATAACAAGCCTGCTGAACAGGCATCAATACTGGCGTGGGTATATATTATAGAGACTGCGTTTCAAATGGACAGAGGTTTCGTTCGCAGCTGCATTCCAAAATATGAACTTCATTTAGGCTCGATTGCTCGAAACACAATAGGAGCACTAGAATAGCATTACTGACCAGTACACGTATTAACCAGACGATAAGTGGTCGAAGAGGGTCTTAACCTGGAAACCCAGAATGACTACCAGGGGTGTAGGAAGACCACCACTACGATGGAGAGACGACCTGGTAAAGTAAAATACGTGGATACCAACTGGATCCAGAGAGCCCAGGATAGAGCGGCGTGGAAGTAGACGGAGGAGTTCTTCGTCCAGGAGTGGACGGGAGTAGGCTGACGAAGAAGAAGAAGAAGACACGTATTAAATGGGTTGCTTCAAAACACGGATGATAACAGGTAAAAAATAGCTAACTATATGGACACGCACTGACGTTTTGTTTGCCGTTTCGCTTTTAGTTACGCGCGCAAGCGAGATGGCAAAATTTGGTTCTTACTTAGGAAAACGCATCTAGCAGTTTTGTGCGTCAGTAGGTACACTTCGGTACATTACGTTTACTGGATCTGGGGGCAGCGGTAAACGGATAGTAAGAAATTTTGCGATACCATATTACTTTTGTTTTGGTGCAACGATTTCTGTCTCCTTAACGTTGCCAGCCGACAATACTATTTGTCGAGCAACTGGGCCTTATTGAAAAAAATATTCAGCAGAATCCTTTAGACACAATATGTTTATTTATTTATCTATCTTATTTAGTTCTTCTTCTTTTTTTTCGTATGCACACGACCGTTGTACAAGTTGTCTTGGAGTCATAGCTCCGCGTTTTTTACGACAGAACATACGAACAACGAGGGTTTTATTAAAATATATATTTCATATATATGTAGTATAAACAAAACATGTGTACCTATTAATATATATATACGTAATATTAAAAAGAGCCTCTAGTCGCTGGATTAATACCACAATGTGCTATTCAATTATTTTTAATCAAAAGGTATAAAAATATTAATGTTTATGGAAAGGCTCGACGTAGCATGCAGTGAAATGAGTTTATCGAGAAATATGTGTACGAAAAATATTGAGAGATGAGAGATAGAATAAGAAATGAGAGAGGTGAGTGACTGAAAGACGGCTGTGTGACTATAATGATAGCCATAGGGCATGTTGAGAGAATGAATGATTAAAAAAAATATATTACATATATGGTTGACATGATAAACTGCTAGTTGCTGTAAGTACAACATTTTTTGTAGATAATTTAGTAAGCATTATTTTGACATTGACAACTTTCTCCTATCTCTTACCATATTTCTAAAAAATGAGAAAAATAGCGTAGGGTAGGAGGACCTATTTGGAAGTGATACCTTGAAGATTTGGCTAGGAAACCTTCTGGCGATGTATGAGTCTGTGTTAAAAATGAGGCGAAATGCAGGTAAATTGTTAGTACATATTAAAATAACATCACATCTCATGGGGGATCAATTTGAATATTTGTTTACGATTTTTGTTGTTTTGTAAGGAGTGTTGTGTTGATTTTTAATTAGTTATATCTATTACAGAGAGCATCTAATTGGGGCTGCTGCAGGTGATTACTGTTTAAGGGCTTGGCACCAGGAATGACGTCACAGTCATTTCCCACGGCATTACGGTTCAAAATCGCGTGAACAATCGCATGAAAAAATGGTAAAAATAGTGTTTTTTACATTTTTTGGGGTTAATTTTGCGTCTATCAAAAAACTTTTACGGTTATTAATACCCTAGATTTTTATGCATATTATCAGTACAAAAAAAAGTTTTTACTCCGCGACTTTCGGGAAACGAGTTTCCGTCTTTCGGAAAATAGGTCAGAGGTGTTTTTTAAAATATTTTTTGAGAAATCTATACAAGTTAAAAAAAATCTTTTACGGTTATTCCCTAGATAAAGGTTCAATGCATCTACCCTTTTTTTGTTCCAGATCATATTTAGTAACGGTTGTCGAGATATAAGGTCTCCCGTTTTTAGAAAATTTTGAAATGTCGGTATGCATACTCTTATGTCTATTGTAACAAAATGTATATTATGTGGTAGTCCTGTATGTTGCTATATTGAAATAAAATAAATTAAAAAAATATTAGAGATGTGCAGACATCGGCATGAGGTAGTATTGTCAACCTGTCTTGTCGTAACTTAACCTTTTACACGGTCATTAATAATAAAATTCTTCGTAATGTGTTGTGTACAGCCACAGGTATACTAGCTCCAGCTAATACCTACACAGTTGTATTAGATTCTGTATCCAAAGTATTACTAACAACTGATTATCTTTATATCTACTTAAAACAACATAATCATACAGTTTCTTTCTTCACACGGAGTCAAGACTTGCCAACACACTTCTCTGTAATAACCGTGATACTGGAAAATATTCAGCTATCCAGATATCATGGATATCAAAGGATTAGGCTCAGATATACTGCTATACACCATCTCCGAGATTGATTGGCCACATCATGCGCCACGAGGGTCTCCTACATGACTTCATAGAGAGTATGGTTGAGGGGACAAACCACAGGGAGCGCCCCTGATGGCAGTACCTGGACCAGGTGTACGAGGACATGAACTGCGCCACATATGTCGAGCTGAAGAGAGCTGCGGGAGACAGAGAAGAGTGGAGAACAAGATGTAGGAATTTGCTGCAAACCAATCCGCAGGATTGAAACTAGAGAAGAAGATACTGCTCTTTATACACATACAAGCATTGTACCTGAAATACGACTATTTATTGAAATCTTCTTACAGTACTGCAATGGTACTTAACACTATATAACTTACAAAAAGCTCACATATTGAACTATTTTTGAACTATGTAGGTAAGTGTATAGTTTTTTGATAGTCTATACTTATGTTATCCTGATATTAAGCTATTGGTTTATCAATTTAAAGGGTGTGAGGTTAAACATCGGCAAGGTACGGCAAGGATCGGCAAGGATCTGAAGATTTTCCGTTCAGTGTTTCAGATATATAACTATAATTTAGCCAAATACTGGTAATTATAATCGTAACAAATCGGCTGTTTTAGATTTTTAAATTTCTTCCCAGGTTTTTTTTTTAAAAGGTATAATCCACTTTGTCGCTTACGTTATTCTTATTTAGCGCTACAAAATTTGAAAAAGTTGAAGCAAAAATAGAATGATTTTTGCTCAGTATTTATCATTTTCCCTACTTTTTGACATTCGCACAACACAATACCTACACGTAATTCCTTTTAAAGCGTCTCTAGGAAATGTCTGAATTAAGTATATTACTGACAACTTCTGCGGTGAAGTATTGACCGCCGTCGCACAATGAGTGACGCATTGTGAAGTACCCGTGACGTCACGGAGTGCATCACAACACAATAGTATAGATCTGCTGTAAACTCTCCTATGAACTCATACTCTCCTGATATTGGCTGGCAACAGACAACCGCATAACCCCCAGCATATTGTATTTTGACTGACTTTTTTTTAAATGAGTTAACTCATGTGATTTTTACTGAGTTCGATATCCTGTTTTTAAATGAGACTCGGTAATAACCAACTGACTTTTTTTTAACTGAGTAAATATCGAACTCTGTTAAGCGTCGGTTTTTACAGTGATGCAGAGTTTCGTTCGTAGACTTTGCCTAACTTGCCTTAATAGGCAAAGTTAAGTTAATATAGGTTAGGTTAATATAATACCTAATGGTAGGGACGGCCCTGATTGTATTTATTTTATTTATTTATTTATATTTTCTCAACATTGCAATTACACTAATAATACATACAACAATACATACACAGTATAGTATATGTATAATTGCCAACCCCACTAGGTTATGACCTGTATCCGGGTTGACAATTAATCAGAGTGAAGACTCTTTATCCTAAAAGTACCTACATATAACCATATTGCCATAAAACGGGTCATAACCAATAGCAATGAAGTGTAATCGTTTTTTCTGGATATAATAATATTCACCTATGTGTCTACTGCCCCAGAACAGACTCTGGTCTAGTGGGGCAGTACAATTTCCCATGTATCTTGTTGTCTTATGTATGTTTATTTTGTATTTTTCTTGTATTTATATATTATGAGTGTGTATATGTATATATGGGAAATAAATCTTCATTCATTCATTCATTCATTCATTCATATCATAATATTATATTACTCATTATGACAAATTATTCACACAAAACATAAAGATATCTTTCTTCTTCTTCTTCATAAGCCCTGTAGCTTCCATCTCTGGATATAGGCCTCCCTCATTCGTCTCCATCTCTCTCTGGATTTTGCCTCGGATGTCCATACACCATAAAGATATACTAGGTTGCTTATCGACGAGTATATATTATCAATACGTAAGCTTATTTTAACTAAACTTTTGTAGTCATCCTTAAGCCTAATTCTTGGAAGAATGATCTTAAGCGATTCTTAAAACAAAACATTAGATGAATTCACGCAACAATCGTGCATAATTTTGGTTTATAAAGAGTCGATACTTATTTTAAACGTTCGATAAAAATTCAGTATCGCCCCGTCAAAAATGACAGAAAATAATTCATTTTTATTAAACAAACGTTAAAGAGTAGGCATTCTGAGATTTCAAGGAGTAAAAAAAAGCGGGAGACCTTATCTCGACAAAAAAATAGGGTAGATACATTAAACTTTTATCTAGAGAATGGCCGTAAGAATTTTTTTGAATAAAGCAAAATTAATCCCAAAAAGTAAAAAAAAAACGCAAATTTTTAGCATTTTATTATTCGATTGTTCATGCGATTTTGAACCTTAATGCCGCGGGAAATGACCGTGACGACATAGTTGAGACCCTAGCATAAAGTAAGTTTTTTTTTGGTGAATCGCCTGAATTTTCAATAAGGTACGTTGGGGTAAGATCGAAATTGGGGTAAGATCGTATGTTTGAATTTGTGAAGAGCTCTGGCAACATTGTTTTTAATGACCATCTGTACACATCTCGTAAGCGCGATTAGAACAAGGCTGGCCAACCTTTTCAGCAGCCGGGCCAGATTCTAAAAATCAGATTGCCTACCGAGCCGCACAACTCAGTTTTTTTCAAACTGAGTGGAGAAGTCTCACAAACATCTGTATGAAAACATTTTCTAATTGAAAAGATTAGCCAAAATAGCGCCGCAGGCGAAAGTGGCCACGCGGGTTGGCCACCCAGAATTGGAATGTGATCGCGTATTTTTACATTATTTATTTTTTACATTATTTATTTGCTTTATTTATTTGCATTATTTATTTACATTATTTATTGTTTATTTATATAATACTTTTCGTTCTGTTTACTTTTAAGTACCCTTTTATTTGACTATTTTTGTAATAATCTCATCCATCTCATCCATTTGTATTTATTTCATTAATCATTCAATTAATCATCAGGCTGTATTTTTGTTTTTATTTTTGCTTTTGTATATATATTTTCTTTATGTGTTTTTTCGTTCATGGTATTGTTATTAGGTGAAATGTAGAATCTTTGCTGGTTTATTTGTTGGTGATGTGTTTCTTCTATGTAAAATTTACTAATGTAACTGTCTGATTCTGTGAATAAAATAAAATAAAAATAAAAATAAAATTATTAACAATCCCATCGCACGTTCTCACAGCGTTACAGAGTCACTGATCAGCGTTACTATCACATTAATACGAATATAAGTAGGTCCTGGCTATTCATTATTTCGATACTCAATAACAATCATTATTTATTATCAACTTACATAATTCTGGTGGAAATCGTGTAACAATCTAACGCAGGCCCTGTGGCAACTTATTTTGCAAGTTTTTCGAATATTGTATACGGAATTTAAAACACTTCGTGATAGGAGCTCTCTCACCTACAGTCGATTTTTTTCGGTTGTTACTACTTTTTATTGACAAAATGCTGCGTAACATAATAACGAGCCTGTTCAACGTTTTGAACGGTTATCGATAGATGTCTATTGATAAAAAAAACTACTTCATCCTGAAGATGGCAGTAGTATCGCTGCCGAAAGCTCGGTTATCCAACCATTCTACACGCAGTAAGGAAACCCTAAGATAAGGATAGGGTATCTTCTCTCTACATACCCCGCAAGCATTAGCGGATCCAGGGGAGGGGCTAGGGGGATCCAGCCGCCCCCCCAAACCATGAGTGACAGTACTTTTTATACAACAAATCTTGGGGTTTCAGCCCCTTAGCCCCCCCCCCAAAACGTTGAGTGACAGTACTTTTTACCATGTGACGACATTCAGCCCCCCCCCCCCCCAATTGAATCCTCGATCCGCCACTGCCCGCAAGATGCGTCATTTTTGACGGTTTACACCTAGTGTTTCATAATTGTATGGCAGGCTTAAGGTAAAGTAATAGACCAAACCATAAGAGTTAGACTTCTTGGAAATATTTACCACCTGTAGGTAGATTATGCTAGTTCGAAATCAAGTTTTTAGAATCGACGATGATTGCTAATGTTGTACTAATACAAGAGGTTAGAATCTGCCAATACATGACCCGACATCACACATCTTAATATCGATGACTCTTGTGTTAGGCTCGTGGAGGAGTTTCTATCAATAGTTTGGCATTTCCAGACGAATTACGATATTTTTAAATAAAATTTATCGTGAGAATGACTCCAACGAGGTAAAAAATGGCTCAAAAATTCAGGTTTAGGACCCAACTATGACGTCACAGTAATTTCCCGCAGCATTAAGGTTTAAAATCTCATGATAAAATTTAGAGAATAATTTCGCTTCAATTGAAACCCTCTGATTTTCTAGTCAATTTCACTTATGCTGCTGTCAAGCATGGCTGCTGCAGTCAACTATTCTTGTTGTTGTCAACCATACCTACCTGTTGCTGTCAACTATACATGTTGCTGTCAACTATACATGTTGCTGTCAACTATATCGGTTGCTGTCAACTATACATGTTGCTGTCAACTATATCGGTTGCTGTCAACTATACATGTTGCTGTCAACTATAACTGTCGCTGCCAACTATACCAGTTGCTGTCAACTATACTTGTTGTTGTCAACTATATCTGCCTGTTGCTGTCGACTATACCTGTTGCTGCCAACTATACTTGTTACTGTCAACTATATCGGTTGCTGCCAACTATACTTGTTATTGTCAACTATACCTCCCTGTTACTCTCAACTATACATGTTACTTTTGCTACTACTGTCAAGTACGCCTGCTGCTGTCGACTCTGTTTCAAGTTACCACCCCTCCACCATCTATTATTTGACTCTATGACCAATATGAATTAATCGCCACACATCCGCTTTATCAATACCTACGAGTAATATTTGGCCGACGTATAGGTATATATTTACGAATACGTTTCCTCTACCCACGACTTACGACATACGAGACATAGACGCGGTCAATTTTTTAGACTCAAACATATTAAATTTATCAACAAATAATGACTTTATAATTGAATGAATACAACATTTTAAGACATTAATGAAATATTTTGTGTGCATCCTTGTGACATTTCTAAGCATGTTTATTCTTTAAATAGACTATGGCGAAATACGATTACATACTAAAAAAGGGGGTGTATCGTTGTTAATTCTCGGAAAGCTGGAAACGGTTTTAATCTCTTCATTAGTAGGTACTATCTAAAAAGAGTTTGTTGAAGTTTGCACCTGTATAAAGCACAAGGGGAAAATTGGTTCAAACTTTAAAAAACTCTTTTTTTATAGAACCTACGAACTAAAGAGATTAAACCGTTTCCAGCTTTCCGAGAATGAATTTCGCTACAAACCGTATGTTTTCTGCACTATAAACTTCTGCACACTTTTAATAACTTTGTTTTACAGGTTTCTGGAGAAAAACTAAATACATAAACACGTTTTCATGGCCAAGAAATTGTTCCTATATGAACTCTTTACAGAATTTGTTTTTAAAAATTGAGTCTAATAATATGACAACGCCTGTAGTATACCTACGTGTTGTTAGGACAGTTTAACATAACATAATATGATCCAAAGTCTAACATCTGTTTGGAAGTTTGTTGAGAAAATTCCAAGTGAAAGTAGTTGTGGGTTATCATTGAACTGACCAGGTCTTTGTGAGAGATTTGTATGCATTAGTGATTAGATATTACTCCATACATATTATACGCTGTGTGGGATGAACTTAGAACTCTCCCCATCATACCACGTCTCACTGACACCCACATACTTTGTTAGTTCAGGAATTTTTCTATTTATCAATCTTTGTATCCAATCAAAGCGCATCGCTTGTGGAGTAGACGGGGAGGACTGTTGCTCATATCCAGCCTTGACAATTCACCATATTTTGAAACAAAATTTCTCAATATTTTTGATTAGCACAACTCAATTTGTGACGAACATCGGATTTTCGGATGTCGTAGTCGTACAGCAAAGGATGGTCTTTCCATCAGGCTTATGACTGATCGTCGGCTGGTTTAATGTGATCACTTTACACTTAAGTAAGATTAACCAATTCCAGTCCATTTTATATACAGTATTGAATTCGTGAATCACTCGAATGCGCTCTGTCTTCGGGCGATAATCGCCCGTTGACTCGTTTGGTAAATTGACGACAAAAAAACGCAGCCCAGGGAAGGTTAAGTTGCTGAGATTATTTATTACGATAGTACGTAGGCACCACAGATACACATTCATCATCCTACGTTGAGATATTCGGGCCAAAACATTCTTAAAAATACGTAGGAGACAGGGTCGTATGTACCAACTCAATCTCATTGATTGTATCAAATCATTATGTTACATACATTTGCCTAATACTGTGCAACACCTACAAACATCATACTACAGTATACGTGTATGTAGAACAACCTTCTCTTATCGTATGATATAGAGAAGTTAAGACATATTTAATAATAAGATTGAAATATGCACGCGATTAGATCCACTAGATCAGTCAAATTGATCGATAAAAGGCTTTAGAGGTAGGTACATACTTAGATCTTTGATCCATGTATACAAAGTTACCAAAAAATATCAAAACGTTTAAATTTTTTTTTTGTTATTTTGATAAAATGTCACTCTAGGTAATTGTAATTGTGGCATGGTCAGAAGATAAGAGTATCAAATAATTTTTCGCTGCTACATCCAGGAGACACTAGAGAGCGACATCCAAATCATCAAGCCATTGCAAGCGCGTTTGGAGATAATAAATAATAATATAAAAAAAACTTTATTTATAAAATCAAATGCATTAAACAGATGGCAGGTTTATTGCCAATTGCCATGGGCAATATCTGCTTACCAACCACTTGAGAAATCAAACATATACAGAATGTGCGTACAAAAGTGTACCTAAAGTTACAAAAAATAAAAAAATGAATATTTATAAATAATAGGCAATAAAAATCATTAACGAAATACAGTATAAACATTTTTCTACGCATATTCGTTTGACAGCAGGATGTGGCGAAATAGGTGAACATTTGCCTAGGCAATTATGCCACCTAACGCCGATTCGTGAGCACCGAAACCCTCATCCTCAGTCCTCCCTCAAGGAGTTCACATAATGCTGAGTTCTGCGTCCTGTGAATAATGTATGATACGTTTCGTTTCTGTTGAGGAAAAAACTGTATCGTATTTAGGCATCGTAATATAATAACTGCATTTTAGTATACTATCTCTATTATATGTAATTACGTATACGTAAGTATTATTACGTAGGTAGAAGGCGCCTACATGTTATTATATTACTAAAGAATTACTACTCATAAATAATTATTATATAGATATGTACATGCCTTCCATTTGACTAATGGTTGCTCATATTATAACATACTACTAAAATCTTTTGGAAATCTTACACACGGAACTCAATGAGCAAATAGAATTTAGTGTAAAATAATCTTGTAGGCTTTCGCAGCGTGATGAATCCATTTCTATGTTGTTCTTTCTTCGGGTTTCCTTACTGCGTGTATGGAAACCCGAAGAACGAACAACATGGAAATGGATTCATCATGCCGCGAAAGCCTACAAGATTATTTGAGAAGCCTCTACGGGGAGGGAATCGCTAGACAATCTAAGACATTGGACAAATTACGGGACAAACGCAGAAAAAGCAGAAAAAGCGTGACTAAGGTATTTTTGATCACTGGATGATACGGCCTTCCGCGGAGGGGTGAAGAAGTACCTCGTTCACAAAGAATTTTATTCCGTTGACGATATGTTGAAAAATTGATTTGATGTATGACGAAATGTCAATCAGAGCCCTTTACACTCTGATTGGCATTGATCTGATAATGATATTGTTCACGATACTTTGTTTAATGATATGCTATGAAATGATACTGTAAAAATTGACGAGTCCAGGTGCCCGAATGGGCCTACGGACGATGGAGAACAATAAAACAATAAAACCTAGGGATAAGGCATTTTTTTAAGGGTGGCCGAATGTTGGAGATACAAAATTTGATAGTGTTCCAGACACGGAAAGTAAGTAAGTAAGGCATTTTTTTAGAAACATCGGATTTTCTACATGTCGTAGTTGAAATAACAAGTAAGAACATCAACTGATGAGCTGGAATTGATGAATGTTAATTTAAGTGTTAAGTGACGACATTAAACCAGCTGAAGATCAGTCATAAGTTTGATGAAAACTCCACCCTTTGCTGTACATCTGTTGAGATAACTAATTTAATCTAGCATTTCTAACTTCGTGGTTGTTTGAGAAAGACATTTAAGTGTGGTAGCTCTGCGAGTTAAGGATTGATCCGAAATATGCTCTGGAGTCACATTGTAAAGAGCCCGCTAAGAAGTGGTATTACGCATATTATGAGTAGGTATATTGTAAAAAGGTTATATGTATTCCTATAATCATACAGTTATCTATCTATACTAATGATAGATAATACATAATATGTAGTACCTCCATACATGTAATGTGTTATTGACTATTGAATTTCCTATATCTGTATAGACTCGAAGGTCGTCTTGTTAAGAAAATAAAATACGTACAAAAACATCGTAATATTTAATATATTATTTATAACATACTAATAAACGTACGTATAGTATATGTAGTGTTAGAATTATTGACAGCTAGGTCGATACTACGTAGTATCTGAAAGTTATGACGAATATTGTGAAAGATATGGATACAATGAGTACATGGTTGGCGCAGTTGGTTGAGGCGGTGATGTATTCCACACTTGTACGATACAGGCTTTTAGCCTAGTGCAAGGTGTGCAGGGTACTCGCAGAAGTTCACCAAGCTTTCCAAAAAAAAAAACAAATAAGGATCCCAACTATAGGACCTTGACTGGACACTGCAGACTGAAGAAGCATAATATGTTCAAATTTGAACTATCGACACAAGAAAAATGAAGATGAATGGAAAAGAAGAAGATTCTGGCGCGACTACGTAGGGAGAATGGAATAATAACAGACTTTCACACGTGGTGGATAATAACATCCCAGAAGGCAACCGCCAACCAGGAAGCCCAGCAAAGAGGTGGCGAGATATTTGGAGTTCACTGTTCCAGGAGACCCCTGTACAAGAAACAGATCCCCAATCTAACGAAAGAAAATGAAGAAGACACCCCAGTCTGTAGATTCTGTTCAGAGGACAACGAAACACTCATTTACATCCTCTGTAGATCTGACGCACTTGCTCACAAAAGAAGTCACGCTCTTGGAGGGCCTTTACCGAACTTCGAGAAGGCAAGACTACTTGCACCAAGACAGGTCGTGAACTACATATAACACACGTTACCATAACAAACATTAAATGATGTTACAATAGACTTATTTTGGTTGCAGTGACGAAGGGGATAAGTGGTCCCCTCACCTTTCAAGAAGGATACATTGAAGGACTCCCAGGGGCTTAAGGTCCTCGTCATCCCCGGCTAGCACAGACCCATATAGCGTCTTCTTTACCCGCACTTCTTGGCAAAATATTTTTAAGAGGTGGGCTCAGGAAATAAAGATGCTTAGGAAAGTATTTGGGTTTGTGTATGCAAGCCTAGATCCTTTTTACATATAAATAAATAGCTGGTAGAGCCTAGATGCTGAAGGGTCAAGACAGAGACAAATCTAACAGCTGAGAACATTAAAATAATGCATTGGGTGTCTAATTATCATGCAGATATATTATAGTTCTCATACAGTTAGTACTGCGTGAACAGATGTTTAGTTCACCTACATTAAATAATACGTGGGCCTGCAAGACTAATAATGATTGGACTACAACATATCGAAAGTATTTATTTAAATTATATTTGAGGAACAATAAAATATAATAATAAATCGTAGGAGGGAAGTGTGTGCTACGTCATTTCATAGAAGATTTGTAGGCAGTTAATGTAGAAGTGAAAAATGTGGCCAAGAATGGCTTCTTACTTGTGGCAATCGGTGGAAGATATGCAGAGAACAAAATCGTTCTCCTATTGCTTTGCTTCCTCTTAAAAATTTTGTATGAGAGTGTAAGCACAAACGAAAAAGAACCGAAGCGACTAAATCGATTTTAGCTTATTGTACAAAAAGGGGAATGAAAATCAAAAAAATATCCACTAGAGTCATTGCGTCTTACCCGAAACGTTTTATCAATCAAACTACAGCATTGCATCTAAAAAACTATGGTAAACAATCTCAAGTTTCAGTAAATTTCAGTGGAGTTATTTTTATCATGAAAAATTATGAATATCGATTTCTACTCACTAGAGTCGTGGCTGTCACGCGTTGAACTTTTTACAACGTTAAAAGATTGAATTACATACTTGAATCATTTAAGACACGAAACCTGACTTAAAAATACTTTTCTAATTTCAAATTTAAATAGTTGTAAGCACCTGCGACATCAGTCGCATAAGTCCATTTTAACAGGAATAGAATCTATATTATTCCATAGTTTTGCAACGCATTTTATGTAAAAAACGGAAAAAAATAGTTTGCGGGCTATTACAAAAAAATTGTTTGCGGACCTAAGTCGCAGGGAATTGAATAAAAAATTACATGCATTTTTTCTCTCTAAGATCTTCTTCTTGTTGTTGTTATGTTATGTATGAGGACAGATTAGCATCCTGCCATGTCGACTCCCAACTGTCAATCCATCTTTTTGGTGGTCTGTTCTGGGGTTGGCCGTGCAATGCAATGTGAGGGAGTCTGGATGGCTCCATTCTCCTCACATGTGCATACCATTGTCTTCTCCGTTGCCTCCCCCACCTAACGACATCTTCGATCTCGCATATATCTCTTATCTTGGTGTATTTCTAATTCTATCTAGAAGGCTCTTACCCACTCTCTAAGATGCATTGTTAAAAAGATATATGATCAATAAACTGATACGCTATTCTTAGGAGTAGGTATTGAGTTAAAAATACGAGATACAACATACCTACAAAATATAAGACAATGTTTGTTTTTTCAATATAAAATATTGACTCGGTGCAAACACGAATGTTTGTGAAATCTATTTGTAAATAGTAAATCTCTATGGAAAATAGTCTTATACTGGGGTCCGTTCTGGGTCCGTTAAATTTCACTCCCTGATTCGCTCGATTGTTTATGGTTCTACTGTTCTCCGTTCTATCATCGCTGCGAGTCAACCGGTTGTCCGATTCAACCTGTTCTATGTGCATAGTTGACACTCTCGGTTATTGCGAATAACACCTAACTATTTGAGTGACATTCGCTCGCCATAGATAGTAGAGTGGTCCGCACGTGCTGTTCACTCATTTTTATTAACGCGCAATATGTCTATCCCTTTCTACTAAAGAAGAGTGCTGTGATATTGCTAACTCAACTTACTCTTATTAGTATTCTCATATCTCTATGTCTGACAATTCCAATTGGAACAATCACCCAAATGCGTTCTGTCTTTGTATGATAGTCGCAGGTTAACTCGCTGAGTGAAAATTAACGGTTAAAAACGCAGTCCTGTATTGTCTATACGTCATGTTGTATATGGTCGTATATGATTTGAATGCTTGTGTCATGTATAATTGTTTATGTGTGGGTATGTTATGTATATTGTATAGGTATGTCATTGTCGCGAACATAGTTGCACAACCTTATAATATCTCTCAATTACGCAATACTTTTATAAGAGAGATTGATCTTATTTTCGTAACAGACGATGTGGCGATACAGAGATATATACTATTCAATTTTAATTTCAAAATTCTTTTTATTTTTCTTCAAAATTTTACATATACAAATATGGTTCCTTAAAACTATACATGTTTCGAGATACCTCCCCAATAGAGACAAATCTCGTGTGTGGGGAGGGAGGGGGCTATTTGGGTAAATTTGTATGTGAAGAAAGAACCAAAATGACCACACATTCATGGTGGAAGTCCGTTTTTTAGATGTACGTAGTACGTACTATACTTTACAAATTTTCATTTTTTTTATATATCTGGGAAGTTTGTTTACTAGAGATGGACGCTGTGATGGAGACATTGAAAGAAGGAAGCTGGCCGGTACTAGGACGAATGGTGCGCTCGGTCCGATTGTTAGTAGTAGCAATGTGTCTATGAAAGCAAAAGTGCTAGTGCACAATGCTGTCTTGGTGCCGACCCTGATGTATGCTAGTGAGACGTGGACGTGGATGAAGAAGGATGAATCAGGGTTGAATGCAGTAGAAATGAGGTCATTAAGAAGAATGTGCGGGAAAACACTGAGAGATAAGATAAGGAATGAGGTTATTAGGGAAATGAGTGACTGCAAGACTGGTGTAGTGACAAGAATGAAAGTAAACAAACTAAGATGGTTTGGGCATGTTGAGAGAATGAATGATGATAGGATGACAAAAAAGATATATCTTAATGAGCGAAGAGGGGTGAGAAAGCGCGGCCGTCCGAGACTGACCTGGTCCGATCATGTCGACCAGATCCTCAAGGATGGACGCGTTTTGAGTAAAAGGAATCGGAGAGCGTGTATGACTAATTGCATGAATGTGACGGAAGCTAGGAGTGTGTGTAAGGATAGGGCTGTCTGGCGCTCTGTCCTCTCTGCCTACCCTGCAAGGGATGTGGCGTGAGGGTATAGATAGATAGATAGATAGATAGATTATACATGGATCTGGGTTTATAGAAATGAACCCAAATACACCGTTGTATACTTCACAGTAAGCTTGAAATGCTTGTGTCGTGAAGTGGATTAGGTCGGCATCGGGGTTCGTACCCCCACCAAAATTGTTCACCAAAATTGTAAATAAATAAATAAATAAACTATTTTAGTTCAAAAAGTTATAGAATGGACCTAGTTTCTTCAAATATATTATACAATCGCAGGTAGAAAACATTTCATAATCACAATGCATGTTCATACTAAAGTGTATACTGTGTTAATACATTAGAGGGAAAAAGACAGAATGTTTCTCGTCCATGCGAGTGTGAAAGGAACAAATTGACAGGTGAGAGCATATCATTATATAATACACAAACCCTCCCGATTTTCTGCTACAACAGAAGTTGTGGTAAACACCTGCAGTCATTTAATAAAACTATCATAAGCTGAAAACCTTCTTCTTCTTCCTCTTGTATTAGATCGGGTGACCTGTTTGTGACGGCGGTCTGTCCTGGGATGAGGATGTCCATCTGTCCTTCCATCTCTTGGGTGGCCTTCCGGGTAATCTTCTACCAGTGGGGTTTCCTGTTTTGACTATCTTTGCCAGTCTGGTGTCATCCATTCGGTCGACATGGTCCCTCCAGAAGCGTCTTCTACTTCTCCCCCACCTTACTATATCCTCGACATCGCAGTCAGAGCGTATAGTCATCATTTCTGATCCTATCTCTAAGTGTTCTGTCCGCGATGGATCGTAGGGTTTTCATCTCGGCTACGCTGAAAACCTGAATAATAGTAATAATAATTGGACTATTTTGGGCGCCGTTTAGCGATAAAATCGCCTCAAGGGCAACTTACGTTCTTCATTATCACCATATAGGATCGTCACAAACAAAATAATAAAAATATTTCTGCCTAATCTAATACCGAAGGAGATTAGCCGAATAGCCTGCCAAACTATTCGGCCTGATTAACACAGGTACGAATTTTGTCGTGCGTACCGTATCGCACATCCTGCTCTCTGTCTCTGATGGACCTGCTGAATTAAATAGCCTGAAATATTCCAATAATTGACTAATTCTGTACGATTTTTCTGATTGCGTAGATACCTATGTTATTGTAACATTCTGTATTGTTCACTTGGAGTGGAAATAAATAAATAAATACTACATATTTTTATACTGAGATTAATTCTCTCTTTTTATTTTAATTATTTAATTTCTTGAACGACGAGTCAATGCGAACCACAGTGGGGTCTTCTAGTGCATAACATTATACATACATACATAAATAATAATAATTTAAAGGCTTTTGTGAGTGTGTGACTTTCCCGCTAGACGCGCGCGGTCCACGATGGCGGCCATTTTGGATTCTGTGTAATAATAATAATTGGAATCTTCGAGAATATGTATGTATGTGTGTGTGATGGAACAGGTAGATATGTGATTGTGTGGGAGAATGAGAGTGTGTATGTATATCTTAGATTATGTATGTATAGTGTATAGTATGAGAGGTAACCATTGTTTGTTTGTATTGCACTAAAAAGAATTCGAGCCTGTACTAGTAGACCCTATAGTGTCATTGGCACCTGGCCATTTGATGAAGAAATAATTTATTTCTTTACGCTTCAAGTGAACGATACAAAATGTTCAACCATCAATCAGGTAATGCAGAGCTGTCCACTAGGGCGAACTTGACGAGTTTGCGATAGTATTTTAACGTATGTGGGTGGTATGTACGTCAAACGATCTTGAAATAAAATGTATTTATAAAAATTTTAAACTTTCTGAAACTCAAGCAAATATGTACACAAATTTTTAAGGTGCTGGGACATTGGGAAGTTATTCAAATTTGAATAGGAAAATGTATACGCAGACAGTTAGTTCTAGACGCTTCTATTATTTATTATCTCTCACCATTATCTCACATACATGTACGAGTGTGGTAACACATGTTTACACATGTTATGTGTGTATGTGTATCTATATGATTTTTTATACGCAGGTAATCAAAAGGACCGTGACCGGACAAAAACCCATAAGAATATTGCTCAACATTAATAAACCCCAAAAAAGACGTAATCCCTTTATTTATCTATTTATCGTATGGACCCCCAGAGTTCTAAAATGGAGAGACCGTGGGACAAAAAGAGAGGAGTAGGTCGGCCACAGAAAAGATGGGCCGACGATATAATCCCAGTCGCGGGTAGAAGATGGGCTCGCAAAGCTCAGGATAGAGGACAATGGAAGAAAATGGAGGAGGCCTATATCCAGCAGTGGAGAGATGGCTGAAGGAAGAAGAAGAAGATGATGGTCTTTCACGTTGTATATCACATCAGTAATATTAATTTACAATAATAGCTTATGGATTGTCAGAATTTAAAAGTATTATTTCTTAAGTATTTAGTTGCCGATTCATCAAGTGTGAAGAAATCTTCCGGGTTTCCTCCATACGCTGTGAGACTGCACTCCTGCCATCTCTAAATATCTTTAGAAATATGCTCAAGACACAAAAGCTCAAAAAAGCTCAAAGATTTTGAAAATAAAATTATTTGCATCTATTAGTATACGATTTATTTCAGTGTGTTAGAAAGTACTATAGATTAGAAAATAAGTAAAAAAAGTAAGCTGATCAAAAATGGGATAGACAATAAAATAGTCAACATTTTATAAATAATTCATCTACTGGAATCCAACTAGAAAGTTTGGGCTTTTATCCGTTGAGAAAATTTCTGAAGGGCTTTGTCTTTTATGGGATTTATTCATGTTGACTAATATTCTCATGGGTTTTTTTCTGGGACCCTTAAAAGGACAGGTATAGTAACATTTTAACACAGGTAGAAGTGGGTAACTTTTCTGTTTAACAAAACGGTCCACGCTAAATGTTCGCCCGATCTTGACTTGTGGAAAAATCATTGGTCTCGAAATTGAATGGATTTTTAAAATAATTTTTAGAAGCACAAATTTTACAAAATGCTGGGTTTTGCATATTTTTATTGAAATTCAATGTGGTGTGCTTCAATAGCGGCAATCGGCACATGCTCATAGGGTGGACACCTTCCTGAGCGAGGTGAATAGACTGATAACGGGATGCCTTAAACCAACACCCAATAGTAAACTGTACGCCCTCAGTGGAATTGCCCCGCCGAACATCAGGCGAGAGGTGGCAGGACTGGCAGCACAGGTGGAGAGAAACAAACAAGTCACAGATCAGAGACACATGCTACATGGGCACCTGCCACCTCCTGGCCTCCTAAACGCGACCAAACCCTAAGCAGATATACCTGAAACTGCAAGAACTAGCATGTGGATGGGCACAGCAGAGGATGCACAAAGGACCCTATTTAACACGCCAATAGGAGCCCTACCCCTGGGACACGATCTATACCAGCCAGGCCAGCGTGGGGAATCCACAACAGATCGGCCGAACTAGGAAGAACCTCCAGAGATGGGGAATAGCTGAGGACGCGACAGTAGCAGGATACTGAGCACCTCCTGGGCTGCTCAATGGCTCCTGGACGGTGCACATGGGAGAGTCTCGCAGATCGCTCCCCCTTGGAATATGACGCAGGAGAGTTTGTGGCTTTCTGGGAGCGGATGGGGATATAGCGAGTGCCGACTGACACGATAAGAAGAAGAAAATGATTTCAGTTTTTTTCACGTCCAAAACAAGTGTCTACTGCACAGTATTCATTTTCGAAGAGGTTCATATTTCATCCCAGGTATAAATAAATAGAATATTCAATCTCGACCTAAGGTAGGTATACTTTATATCTTCCATCTAGCATCTTTATAATATGTATTATCTATCCTCCTTTTTATTAGCTTTTGTGTTAAACATATCTAAACTTATAATTTTTTACTGTTTTGATTCCCATATTTTGATATCAACCACAAATATTTCATAATACCTCAAAAATTGAGCTAAAAACTTATGCAGTATTCCTACAACAGTGTAGAAGAATTAAGGATGACATTGTCGGGCTTACGACCGACTTCGGCTGGTTTCAGTGATAACCCCGGTTGGAATTCGAACCCAGACGCAGACCTTCGGGTGTGTAAAAAAAAAAAACAATACATAGGTACTTAATGTATACGGAATTCGACAACACAGACGTCGCTCTTCGTGGTGATGTAGTGGATAAGATCGCTTCTTTGCGAGACGAAGGTCTGGGCTCGAATCCCAGCCCGGGTGAACTGAAACGCGACCATCTAAGAACCACATGGCTTGAGACCATATATATAGACCAGATTCTCAAGGACGGACGAGTTCTGACTAAAACGAATCGCATGAATGTGACGAAGGCTAGGAGTGTGTGTAAGGATAGGTAAATCTACTGGCAAACTGTTCTATCTGCCTATCCTGCAAGGGACGTGGCGTGAGGGTATAGATAGATATTCATGGTATATCAGGTTAACATCTGTCTTATACTTAATACAAAGATGAGTCCCACATACATTATTTTATTATGCTAATGTTCGTGGGTCCTATTAACCAAAAGATTTTGAAGATTTGTGATGCAATCAAAGTTTATGTATACAAAAAACAATAAATATGCATCATAAAAAATATTATTCACACGCATAGGGTTGAAACGAAATTATAATTTGTGATGGTTTTTCGCCCTAATATCCCCGGGCGCCGCGGCATGTAAATAAAATCCATTAAGGCTCTTGATCCAACTATAACGTCACCGTCATTTTCCACGACATTAAGGTTCAAAATCGCATGAAAAATCGCATAATAAAATTGTAGAAATAGCGATTTTTTCAATTTTTGAGGTTAATTTCGCTTCAATCAACAAACTTTAATGGTTATTCCCTAGATTTTAATACGTATTATCAATACAAAATAAATATTCCGCGACTTTCGGGAAACGAGTTTCTATCTCTCGGAAAAAAGATCAGAGGTGTTTTTCAAAACTTTGGTTAAGAAATCTATACAAGACATAAAAAATCTTATTATCTAAATTAAGGTTTAATGTATCTACCCTATTTTTTCCAAAGCATATTTATTTTAAGGTTGTCGAGATCTAAGGTCTACGGTTTTTAGAAATTTTTGAAATGTCAATATGCGTTCTCCTAAACTGACTTAGAACCATTCGAATAGCATCTTTCTGAATCGTACAAAACGATTGTTAGGTACTTAGGTATTTAATTTTATCAATCTACGTTATGTAGTGTAGCTATCAATGCGTATAAACTTATGTGTTTACAATCTGTCAACTACACCACAAGCCTGTATATATAAACATGGGAATACGTACGTAGTCCATACTCTGGTATTTGAGGGACTTATAGGTAAATTCACCGAATACTAATTAAACGAAAAACAGTATACGAAAATCTTATTCAAAAATCCCCTCACTATTCAACAATATCCTCAGAGAGGATGGAACACCAGCTATCCCTATCCTTACATGCACTCCTTTCTTCTGTCACATTCATTTCTATCTAGGTATCTTATTCAGTATGAAAGAAAACATTATTTTTATATACCTAACTGGTTACATTTTACCGAATATTATTTTACGGGAATCATTTTATTGTAATTCAACCCATTTTTGGAAAATTTGTAATTTATTTACATCAATTTCGGCAAATATGTTACTTGTTTATATTATTTTCGGAGAATTTGTCGTTTATTTACATTATTTTCGAAGAATTTGTCATTTGTGTACAATGTTTTCAATAAATTTGTCATTTGTTTACATTATTTTCGGTTAATTTGTCATTTATTTACATTATTTTCAGAGAATTAGTCACTTGTTTACATTGTTTTCTATTAATTTGTCATTTATTTACATTATTTTCGGTAAATTTGTAATTTGTTTACATTATTTTCCGAGAATTTGTCACTTGTTGACCTTATTTTCGGTGAATTTTCAGTGGATCAGTGTTACTAGGGAGAAACATTCACGCATGATGGGGCATTTATATTTATATACTCAGGACAAATGTGGGAAATAATTGTAAGTAAGGAGGTACTAGGTATATATAGGTGCTAGACATGAGCGCCACGCCGGCGCGCCGCCGCTGATCATGGTCGGCGCGCCGCCGCCGGCAAAACGCTCACGCCGGCGGCGTGGGATCCGTGTAACTAAAAATATTTATCCAGCGTTTCTTGAGACAAAAATCGAAATAAGTACTTTACCAGGTAAAAAAAATTAAGTATTCAGCTGTGGCGACGCTAGTATTCAGTAATTATATAAGATATCGAATAGTAACTAATCCAGTTTCGTTCCAGACCCATTCCGTCGTCTGAATTACGTTCATTAAGTTTTGCATAAAAAAAAATCGGGAATTTTCAGTGTCTTATTTATTCGATACTAAAACAAGAAATAGGATGGGATGGGGGTATTAATAGTTTGGTTCTTCGTGGTGGAAATTAAATGAAAAACAAACGTTTTTTTATGTAAGTAACTTTATGTTTTTCTGATCGATTTTTAGAAGACCAGTCGATTTTACCACGCTGAAATTTTTAAACCACCTGAATTTTGGTAGAATATCTGACCAAAATATGCGGGCTTTCGTCTTTTCGGTCAGCCGTTCTCTCTTTTCAATAGTTTAGCCTTTGATTATCGAAGTACCTAATCAAAATTATTTTTATTCCACTTGACTAGATTCGCTATACTTCAATTGTTTCAATACAACACTGTGAAAAGGATAATGACTCCTTTTCTCTTGACAAAAAACGATATTCATTTGGTAATTTTTGACGTTTACGATGTTCAAAATGTCAAAATGTGAATATAATTAGATATTTTAACGTTAAAGTCCAATTATTTCGCTCACCCAAGGCTGCATTTTAATAATAAAAAAATACTGTCCCCTAACGTGGTTTCTCAGACTGTGATTACAGACTACTCTCAAATTGTAATTTATCTTTCCACCGGTAAGCATTACGTATTTTGGTTGATATCATTATTAATTTATGCACTTTTCAATGAAAAACACCACAATTTATGTTTATTCATTAATTATCCTTATTACCTAAAATATCTAAAATAACATCACAAATAAGGTAGTTTTATTAAATTACATAATTTTATTAAATTACCCTTCCACTACAAACAACAGTACATACAACACATATGTTTTTACAGCTATGCTCAAGGAGTTTTGGATTTTGTGGAAGGTCGACCTCGTCATTGCAATTCTATACTTTATTTCAGAGTTTCAATTTTACTCACCGTTTAGCTAACAGCTTAAATATTGCCAAATGAGAAACCTGTTCGACTGCACCACTGCCCATAGTGAGGCTCATTCTGATGCGTCTGACTTTATGGCTTAGTTTATTTTAACATGCCCTCCAGTACCATGAAAAAGCAATAATTAAAATTTCCATTATTTTTCAAATATGAGCTTTTATTTTACTTTGTCATTGAATTATTTCATAGTTTTCAAAATAAATAAATCGATTTTATTATTATCCTTTTCATATATACGTATTTAATCATTTAAAGCAATGGTGCAAAAACAATCTAATGCTCTCCCCACTTTGTATCCACGCCGCCGGCGTGGCGCCGCCGCCGGCAATTTTAGGCATGGGCGCCGCCGCCGGCTTTTTTGCAGCCGGCGCACACGTCTAATACGTGCTATAAAACATTATTTATAAGATTAGAAGTCAAAGTTGTATATATTGTACATAGGCATATATTATATACAATACAACACATAGATTAAGAGACCATAGTAACTGGTAACCATTGTTAACATAGTAAAGTCTTTCAGCTTCTGAGATGTGGTGCTACAGACGCATGCTCAGGATTCACTAGACAGATCACACCACATACGGCGAAGTGTTGAGTAAGGACAAGACAAATCTTGAATAAGATTGCCCAACAGAGAGCGCGATGGATAGGCCATAACATCAGGCACCTCGGCCTGTTCATCACCATAGCAGAAGGAATGGTAGAGGGCAGTAATGTGAGAGGTCGCCCAAGAAGCAGTTATATGGACCAGATTATTGAGAGCGTGCGCTATAGCATATAGAGTGACAGGACGGCATGGAAAGAAAGGACGAAAATGTTTGGTACAAACCAATCTGCAAGATTGCAACCACATCATCATCAGTAACTAGCCATGGTGAAGCAGCAAGCAATAGTGAACATGAGGAAAACTGTATCGGGAAAAGTAAGATTACTCAGACTAAAACATGGATAAATGGGAATATGTTTTAGTGACTTTAGCATTAAAAATACCGATTTTCGCATTGAATTTTCATGTTCACTACCCTTTTTATACAATAAGTTAAAATCGATTTCGTCTCTTACGTTATTTTCATTTTGCGCTTACACTCTCATACAAAATTTAGAAGAATTTTTACAGAAAGCATATCGTCGCCTGTTTATATGAAGTTAGTGAGGAGATTACATAGGTACTACGAGTATATCTGACTGTATATTTGTTTGGTCACATAACTCAGAATCGTTATGTTTGATAAGTCCGTTAAAAAATGTCAATATTTGCTTAAAATGTTTTGTATGGATAACTACAAATACTCGTAGATATGTCTATCATAAGTTTATCAATAATTGACTATGCTTCTAAGTAAGTATAAACCAATTGTAGGTAAGTTATCGGTATGTCTGACTCTAACTGCTAGCATACAGTTTTAATGTTTTGAGGCAGAAAGAACAGAACACCTCTTCTTCTTCTCCTTAGCAGTTCTCTCACATGGTGGTGGGGTCTGCTTTTCTGGTCTTTCGACGCACATCTTCAGACCATCTTGTCTGAGGTCTTCTTACGCTCCTTTTGCTTGTTCTAGGTTCCCACTCGAGAATATTTTTGGTCCATCTAGAATCTGAGCGTCTGATGGCAACATGTCCTGCCCGACTCCATTTTAAGGCAGCTGCCTGTTTTACCACGTCGGTAACCTTGGATTTCTCTCGTATCCATTCATTTGTCCGTCTATCTCTCAACGAAATACTCAGCATTCTCCTCCAAGGAACATTAAGAGTGTTCAGAGTAGTTTCGGGGGGATTTGTTGAGGGGAGCCCTTCCGGCGAACCTTGAACCCTCCTTTGAAAAAATTTTTGCTTAAAAGACTAGATGATATAGGAGCTAAAGCTCCTGAAGCATCCAGGGGTGGAGGTGGGTTTACCCTTAATGTATATTCTCCTCTCCATGGCTCTTTGTGTTACCAGCAGTTTTTGCGTGATTCGCCTAGTTAGTACCCAAGAAATACGAGTATGCACTGTGTACAATATTTATTGAGTATTTTCACACTAAGTACTGGAATTTGCATTGGCAGCTGGGACAACATAGATAAGAATTGACATGAAATTAATATCTACTTGTAGTCCTGGCAATACTGATGTAGAGCCGCTAGTCAAAGCCTCTATTGTTGTGTGTAACATTCATGATACAACGTAGGTAGTCGTCTACGTAAAAGGAATTCTTTGAAGCATATCTGATACAAGCGATCTTTTTGATTACAGACTGATAAGTCCCTGCTTGTAACTTATATAAAGAACTAGCTGAGTTACCCGTGCTTCGCAACGACAAATTTGACAAACCAACCCGGCATACTTTATGTGACTTAATACCTGAGTTTCTTTTCCAACGTCCTTTTATACGATACCACACACGATCCCACACAACCGTTGGATCCTCTCATCATCATGGGATCTCCTAGGAAAAGGCTTTTCTTCAAAAATCGGCGACGTTAGGACACGTTATTCTAAAATTTCGCAGCAATTTATCATAAAATGCGGAAGTTACGCGAACACTTACAAAAATCAGACTTTATTTAGACTAGATGTGCCCTGAGTACTTTGCTACGCCTAAGAAATCTGAATCCGTGACATGTTTTAAATACACTTATTTGTTTAAAAGGGCTCCAGTTCCACGTACCGTAAAAGTAGAGAAATAATATTACTATTCATTTTTCGACACCCAAAACTATGGATACGACACTAATATCGTTTTTTGCATTTCAAACCCTCTCTACGCTCCTGCGGGTGTTAGAAGGGTTACTATTCATTTTTCGAGACCGAAAACTGTGAATTCGACACTTATATCTCCGCAAGAAATAGAATTTTCACCTGGGTTTTGAGTTTGAGTAAAAAGTACGAATGTGAAAAATTCTGTCATTTAAAAAACTTACTATATTGAGTGACTTGAGCTACAAAGTACCATTCCGTACGTTCCTCAAACTCCAATAATTATTTAACATATTTTTAAGCTATGAGCTATTGTTACTTTTATTCAGTGAGGATTTAGTCGACATGATCAATCCAGGTTACGTCCCTGAATGTTGAATCGAATAATTCAACCCTAGCTGTGGTATTTCTGATATCAAACGCAACAATTTGTTGGGATGACTTTTTGATTTTGTATCGATCGATAGATCTTAATATTCTATCAAATAATATACAATAATACAAACTTGATGTTATTGTTATCCAAACTAAAGGACTTGTCGATAAGATGGACGGTGTACTCGGCGAATGAAATCGGGCAAGAAAATATTATATTATAAGAATCTATAATGGACGGTTTACTTATGGCGATTCCAAAAAGCGTAATTTTATACGTGAAGGCATGACTTTTCACACTTCTCAGTATTTTAGGTAGATTTCCAAAAGGAACTCTACCTATTCGTTTTTCCCGTGATGTCGCAGAATTGAAAAATTTCTACTCAGTATCACTAATTAGAACCAGGAGAACCCGAATCCGACCTTGGTTTAAAAGTTTATATATATAAGCCATATATATATATGTCCCTTTTCTTGTGCGCACGTTTGCAGCCAAACTATGCGTCGCAGAAACGTGAAACTTGGGTGGTAGATTTTTGGTAAGTGGTAGATGAACTGATAGGAGATTGGGTGAAATCCATTAAGAGGAAGGTTCACTTTTTAAGGCTTTAAATTCAAAAACAATCATTCTTAGGGGATCCAATGATTGTGAGGGTCTGTGTCTGGTATCGTATGAAAGGTTATTAAATAAGGAATACAGATCAAAAGTCAGATTTTGTCTAGCTCAATTCCTCGGACTACACTGATCGATCGAAAGATCTAGTTAAGTAGTTACCGCATAGGTACTTGCGTGTTTGTTGTTTTAGAAATGTGCTTCACGATACGAGAAGAACTCACATCGTTTTTTCAAATTTTTAGTGCTTAGGTACCGGTACCAATCCATATTATGTGTGGAATGAAAATAATTTGATTATTGGATTAGGTACTTCCTTTGATTATTGAAGTACTTAATCAAATATTTTTTCGTCATACGGTACTTCGATAATCAAAGAATAAACTACATCCATACTACTTCATCACTTCGCTGGTTTATTTGCTGATGATATTGTGATTGTTTTTATTGTACAGATGTACTCTTAAAATTAATAAAATTAATAAATCACTTGAAATCTACCTATGCCTGTGGCGTGCCAAAGGAATTTTTTTAATTTGTTCGTTTTATTTTTTATGATTATTGTTTCTTCGGGTTGACTGTAAGATATTGCTTTTGCAAAAATTCAATTTTTAGCATACCACTATTGTCTTGTTTTGTAACCACTGATTTTAGTGCTAATAAATATTTATTTATTATTTCTTCAGATTGAAACTAATGGTAATGAGTTAAATAGACTAAACACGTGCTAAAGTAACAAAAAAGAATTACAGAACTAAGCAGGTATCTTTACTAACGAAGCTGGTTGGGTGAAACGTGAGTATTTTGGTGTTTTTCGATAAAAAGTGAAAATCTCGAATAACTCGAGAACCGTGACTCTTTGGACGAAGTTAATGTTGTCTCAAAAGATCCAAAATGACCTCTACTATCACTCCTGAATATGTGTGTATCCATGTATCAAACATCCTGTACATGAGAGGTAAGAGAATTCATGTTTCAGTGCCTTATCCATTGAATTGTGTTCTTATTGATATACCTACCAGGACTTAAAATCCTGTTAAACAGGCGACGACATTGGAAAAATAGCCTGAGTTTTTGACAGGGATCTGGAGGCAAAATAACTACATACTTGATTGAAGTTAAATTAGTTTTTTTGAAACTTTAACTGTAGTTTTGAAACTTTAACTGTAATAATGGAAGACATCTATTTAATATTTTTGCGACATTCTGACAATAACCAATTGCACACGGAGTTTTCTAAAAAACTTCGTAAAATATAGGCTGGTTAAGCCAATTATATTATTCTTTTCATCGTTTCCTCATTGCTGAGGGTCGTGATTTGTGGAGCTACCCACGGACAAAACAAGACGCCTCCAGTCCTCTCTATTCTCCGTAGTCCGCATCACCGAGCACAAGTCTCTCCCAGTCATTTCCTTAATCTGGTCGCACCACCTTGCAGGAGGTCTACCTCTACTTCTTTTGCCTGGAACACTTCCCATGATTATATTTTTTTCCAGGTTTCCGGATTCTCTTCTGGTGATGTGACCAAAGAAACCCAGTACTCGCCAATTATATAGTAATAGAATATTTTCAACAAAACAAAACATAATACAGTCCAACAAAATATTCGCTGCCACATCAATGCGGTTTTTTCGCCGTAGTTTACGCTCCAGATTGTCCCAACTTTATTTCAAGGCTTCTTGCCTCACGCTGGGAGGGTCTATAGAAAAGATCTTATACACTAATTATAATTGTTTTTCATATTTCATTTTTCATCAATACACATATACATATTACAAATTATCACAATTATAACACACAAGCTCATCCTATTGAATCAAATCGTGGATTATGGACTATAATTGGTTTTAAATCATCCGTAGGCCTTATTTAGCCCTCTCACTACCAGAATATAATAGAGGAGTTATACTCGTATATATTTTTTGACTATGGATTTAATATCTATATATTTTTATATGAATTTAGAACAAAAAAAAATTCTTTGCGTTTTTCCGTTTAGGACTTCGCCCCATGCCCTCCACAGAGGACACTGGTAGTTATTTACTGGTAAAACATATTCAGTCATAGACAATAAACATTCTGTGATAAGTTTACCGTGGATTAAGTATGAGAATTTGCTTCAAATGGATTTTATTTATTTTATCTTCGTGTCCTCCAGGAGGGGCAGTGGTATAGGGAGGGTTAAGGCACTTGGAATTGTCAGGTTTACATATTGAACAAACATTACAAAATCAAATGCAGCAAATCAATAAACACAGTTACAGCAAAACACTGAATGCTAAAACAACTGAATGCTTGAGCGCAGTTTTTCTTATTATTATCGTTATTCTTTTATTATTTTTCATTATTATCACACAGTTGCTGCCAATCGCCCTGGGGTATACTAGTACATTATAATTAATACACAATGAGTCGACAATGTGTTACCTAATCTACAATATAATATGTAGTACCCTACTTAGTACTTGTTTACCAAAATACATACTCGACGCTAACTTTCTATACAAAATACGTAGCTTTGACATCCACGCACCTCAGCTTCTGGATGGAGTATGTTTGCGGGTTCCAACTAGAACGACTAGAACCAGACTTCACAAAGGATAACAAAGAGAATATATCTGGGTGTGAAAAAACGCGGCTGTCCAAGAACCACATTGTTCGACTGTGTAGACTAGATTCTCAAGGACAGAAGTGTTCTGAGTAAAAGGAATCGTAGAGTGTGTAAGGGTAAGGAGGAAAGTCTGGCGCTTTGTTCTCTCTTCCTAGCCCCTAAGAGATACGGTATGAGGGTTACTATAGTATTTTATTTCTTGTATTTTGGACAACTTTCAAATACTACTTTTTTTGTATAAAAAGGATCTGGGCTTGCATACACAAACCCAAATACTTTTCAACACATCTTGCACTAGGCTAGAAACCAGTATCGCAAAGTGTGGAATACATCGCCAGCGCCGGGGTTCGAACCTGGCACCTCCCGCTTGAGAGACTGTTACCTCAACCAACTGCGCCAACCATGTACTCAAACTACATAATTTTGATTTATTTATTCAAGTCGTGTAAATGTGGTCTGTTAGTCTGTTTTAGTCTGACCACCCCGGGTGTTTGAGGTTAGTGCCTTAATGATATGAAACAACCAAACAACGTGATATTCCGCGCCAATCTTTGAATCTCACGATATAATAAATGGCGTCTGAAATATACGCGCGCGCATTGCATATCTCTCTGCTGTTTGCACGACCCGACAACAACCAACAAACAACACAACAAAACAACGAAATAAAACCAATGTTTTCACAATACTCGTTTTAAAAAAAGAACAGAAAAAAAAAACAAAACATAAATAAGTATAAATTTATTGATTTCAACGGCTAATCGTTGCTGATTTTTTTCCATAAACAATAATTCTGCATTATATGATGTAGGTAGGTAGAGAAATATAAACAATAGTCAATAATACGCGGAACAATCGCAGCATTGTTCTTAGTATTTTGAATTAGGAATTGCAATGGTTACAATTCAAAAAAATATTCGATTACTTTTCGTTCATAGCATAGACTAAATAATCGACCTACTAACGCCCTCAAGGTCTTCGAGGGTAGAACTGTGAAATTTCAGTAGAATCGTGTATAATTTGTGTATAGGTACAAGTATGTGATATTAAAAGATTAATACACATTAATATTGTCTTTAATGGGTGTAGAAGATATCTATTATTTAAAGTGTAAAATCTTAATTGTTATAACAGTGGTTGTGAAATCTTTTGACACTATTGTGTCAATAAATAGGCTCCATTTTAACTTTGTATAGACTAAAGTATTAAAACAATTGAATTATAACTTATATAGGTATGTCAAATGGAATTATAATCATTTTTAAATCTATAGAAAGTAATCTACCTAAACCTACCAGCACCCTCCTATACCTACAACTGTGGAACTGTGAAATTACAGCAGGATCATGTATAATTTGTGTGTAGGTACAAGTATGTGATATCAAAAGATAAATCAATCAAAAGTTATTCTAGAACAACCACCTTTTCTAATACTCATATTTCTTCCATCCTATCCTCACTCATACTTTCAACACGTCCAAAGCATTCTAGTTAATTAACCCTACATTCTCGCCACAACGCCAGTCTTGTAATCTCCCATTTCTCCAATTATGTAAGTACCTTATTCTTATATGGTCCTCCAACATATTCTCTATCTCTCTATACTCTCACGCCACGTCCTTTGCAGGGTAGGCAGAGTGGACAGAGCGCCAGTCAGCCCTATCTTTGAACACACTCTTAGCCTCCGTGACATTCATGCATGCAGTCATAGACGCTCTCCGATTCCTTTTACTCCGACGCTTTCATTTCTACAGCATTACATTTATAAGACTTAACAATCCACATCTATATGTTAAGCGTGCAATCGTTTTTTCGATGCATTTACGATATAAATACGATTGCACTCACTAATGCAATATTACTAAAGTCCAGTTTGCGTATAATAAAAATATGGTTTTATGAATTTACGCATTGCATGTTTTTTTTTTAATAATTCCTGTTAAAATATTTCTATCGGGTCACATTGAATGACATTGCATTGAAAAACTGTAATAATTCTATGTGTTATAAATGCTGTAAATTGGGACACAATAATTCCTATACATATTTAATACAACTTCATATATTTTGTGAGAACTTGTGAGATTTTCTGCTTGTCGTAGTTGAATAACAAGTATTTATCTCAACAGATATACAGCGAATGATGGGCTTTCCATCAGGCTTATGACTGATCGTTGCGTCGGTTGGCTTAATAACCACCACCTTGACATTTCTCTATGGAATATCATGGAATAACTATGGAATAACAGTCACTTAACAACGAGTATAACGGACCACGTAATATATTCAGTTAGGAGATTTGAGTGAGGAGTGGTGGTCCTATTCGATCATTATGCTATGTTGCCAACTGTTACAGCACGGCTAGAGTACCTACTCTAGGAGGCATCTAATCATCATCACTGGCGCTGTAGCCCACTGTGAGCCTTGGCCTCCTCCAGAATTCTTCGCCATTCTATTCGGTCCATCTCCCGGACCTTCCAATTCGTCACTCCAATTGCCCTGAGGTCCCTCTCCACACCATCCATCTATCCTTATCCAATCTCATCACCTTACACTTAGCAATTTTAGTCTATCCATTCCTGATGTACCTTGGAGGTATGAGCATCTTATCTTGTCTTGTCAATTGGTATTGTCTACAATAAGGACTTGGTTCGACCATGTGGACCAAATGCCCAAATACTGACGGTAAAATGAATCATAGAGTGTGTATAACGAATTGCATAGATACATATGGTAAGGCATGTAAGTCTGGCGACATTCTGTTCTTTCTGTCTGCCCTGAAAGGGACGGCGGCGTAAGGGGATAGAATAATCGTTTGTAAAATGTAGTCTATGATTTCATCAACATCGGATACAAACACTTGGATTAAAAGTAGAGAGGATTGTTGACTAAAAATATTTCCTTACTATGTAGAAGTTTTCAAAACAATGCATATTTGTTTGATAACATTTTCCATCAACAAAGTTTATAGTTTATAATTAGACAGTAGGTAAACTGATACAGGGGCATCGCAAGCTTCGAACTGGGGGGGAGTAATTGTGGGGGGGCAATCAAAATTTGGTAGGGATTACTTTTAAAGCTAGGGACCCAACTATGGCGTCACAGTCATTTTCCGCGGCGTTAAGCTCAAAATAAAATGGACAATCGCATGATGGCTTTGCGTATAAGAAGGGGACTAAATATGAAACAAAATATTCGTTATCATGCGGCTTATTTTAAATATTTTATCAATCAAATTACAGCATTAGGTACATTAAACAAACTACGGGAATAATCTCAAGTTTCAGTAAATTGAAGAGGCAACTACCCCTCTGCCCCATGCACTCATAGCTACTTACATGCACCGTCACTGCTTGCTTATTTCTTGTAGGAAAACCTACTAGTAAAACATCCTATATTGATATTTCAGTATCCGTGTGCAATTATTAGGTGCAAAACAAAACTATTTCGTTTAAAATCAAAGAAATGGGTCAAAATTGCTTATCATGTAATAAGCACTGAAGCAACTAAAGTTTGGAATATTCTACCATCAGATATTAAGAATTATCAAGAACTATCTTCTTCAGCTATATCTGTTGATATTTCGGGGACAAAAATTAGGGGTAGGCAGGGAGAACAGATCGCCAGACTTTCCTCTCCTTACACACACTTCGTATTCACATTCATGCAATTCTTCATACACACTCTACGATTCGTTTTACTCAGAACACCTACCCATCCTTGAGAATCTGGTCTACATGGTCCGGCCATGTGGTTCTTGGACGGCAGCGCTTCCATACACCTCTTCTTTTACCCAGACATATTTTCTATGTTATCCTTTCATCGTTCATTCACTCTCTCTACATGTCCCAACCATTTCAACGTGTTCACTTTCATTCTAGTCACAACATCCGTTTTACATTCACTCAACTCTCTAATCACTCGTTTCTTATCCTATCTCTCCACACATTCTTGTCAGCGATCTCATTTCGACAGCATTTATTTTTTAAAAGGATTTGGGCTAGCATGCACAAACCCAAATACTTTCCTGCACACCTTGCACTAGGCTAAAAGCCCGCATCGCAAAGTGTAGAATACATCGCCACCGCTGGGGTTTGAACCTGGCACATCCCGCTTGAAAGCCTGTCGCCTCAACGAACTGCGCCAACCATGTACTCCTGTATTTATAACTGACTCTTCCTTCTTCAGCCATGTCCATGCCTCACTCGCATACATCAGTGTTGGCACCAGGACGGCGTTTTGCACATTATCAGCACATACTACATATCATTACAAATTATAATATTACGAGTCTATAAGTTAATAGCATTTGACTAATACTTGAGGAATGTTGTTTTATAAGTACTTTGCGTTGAAATGTTAGGCAATTTGGATATACTTTACTAGTATTTAGTACTACATTGAAATGTTGTGGAGATTTATCAGTAAACACTACTATTAAAAATTATAATCCACATTCTAGGGGATTTTAACTGAACGTGCGAAAACTAGCGTCAGGAAAACTAAGATTACTTAGCTAATACTGGAGATATCATTCTAAGACTTAAAACACGGATGAATGAGAATATGTTTTAGTGACCCTAGTAGTTAGACTGTGGAGTATCCCCGGAAAATGCCCAGGATAGAGCCGAGTGGTGGCGGAAAACAAGAATGGCAGACCCCACCATTATGTGGGAATAATAATTTCCCAGGGAGAGAGAGAGAGTAGTTAGACATTTTTTAGTGTACACTGTACAAAGATATATTTGGGTTTATTTCGGTAAACCCAGATTCATTTAAAAAAATAAAAAATGATGTAAATTATCTCCATAAGATAGTAATTTCAAAGTTACCCATTTGAATTATACTGAAACGAGATTGTTCCCGTAGTTTGGTAGATATAACGCTGGAATTTGGTTGATAGCGTAAGACGCAGCGCCTTAAGCGGATTTGTTTTTAACATTCAGTGTCCTTTTTATACGATAAGCTGAAATCTCTTTTGATCGACGCATACGTTATTCTTGTTTTGCGCTTACACTCTCATACAAAATTTTAAAAAGTTGAAGCGCTCTTTTAAAACAATCATTCTTCTTTATTCTCAGCCGTTTTAATTCCAATGCTGGACATAGTCTTCCCCTTTGACTTTCCACAGATCCCTATCCTGGGCATGCTGCATCCACTTGCTTCCTGCGATTCGCCTCACATCGTCAGACCATCTTGCCTGAGGTCTTCCTCTACGCTACTTTTGCTTGTTCTAGGTTTCCGTTCGAGATTATTTTTGGTCCATCTAGAATCTGAGATCTGAGCGTCTGGCATTAATCATAAAAAGTCTGATTTTTATAAGTGTTCGCATAACTCCCGCATTTTACAATAGATTGCTGCCAAAACTTAGAATAACATTTGCGATTATATAGGCTATGTCCTAACATCACCGGTTTTTTGAGAAAAAGCTTTGCCTAGGAGATGCCATGATGATGAGAGGATCCAAGGGTTGTGTGAGGTCGAGTGTGGTATCGTATGAAAGAGCATTGGAAAAGAACTTCAGATCTTAAGTCACATTTTGTCCAGCTTAGCCTATAAAGTATGCCAGGTTGGTTTGTTAAATTTGTGAAGCAAGGGTAACTCAGCTCATTAATTAATATTTTTTCTATTTTTTGGTGGGAAATAGTGACGCCGGAAACGGAATGATTTTCATCCATTTTGTCGACGTAGTACACTCGTATATTTTTTATAGCCATGTCAATACTAAACCTATCCTCACGCGATATTGATAATATATCATACAGAACACGTAGGTATGTACCCAGTTAAGTGGAAACATACATGTATATTGTATACCTAATATGTGGTAGGTTCTATACAGAATATTTAGCGGCCAAGATGCTTGTATTTGTGAAGGTTGTATGGCGTCCGGCCGAGATTAAACTATTCAATCATAAAATTAAAATACTACTGTATATTTGTGTGTATTTACGTGTTAGTCTATTGAAATAACATTTTTCGGCTCGCCTAGATATTTTTTTGTTTTAGATATTTGGCCCTGGCCTTTAAATGTTTGCCCATCTCTAGTCTATTAAAAAAGTGGTTAAAATTAATAGATTTTTTAACGGCAGTGTACGAGGACATGAACTGCGCCACATATGTCGAGCTGAAGAGAGCTGCGAGAGACAGAGAAGAGTGGAGATCAAGATGTAAGACTTTGCTTAGTGCAAACTAATCCGCAGGATTGAAACTGGAGAAGAAGAACGGCGCTTCAATTATTAAACCATAGAATTAAGAATAATGTTTCATCCAGGAGACACTAGAGACCAACATCCAAATCATCAAGCCATTGCAAGGCGTTTGGAGTAGCGTTATGTATGTTGGTATATATATGTGCCAGAGAACGCTCTCAGAGGGAGAATAATCTTTGCCTCTCTTATCTTTTGACAACGCCAACTTTCAGTGGCTGACGCCAAACGATAATTAAGAATGCTAGTTATGTTATTACAATTATTAGAGGGTGAATAATATTTAAAATAATGGAAAAGTCCTATGACCAGACATTTGTACGGGTTTAGGTAAGAAGTGCCCACACACTCTTTACTTTCGTTAGTACTAGTATTAATATTACAGATTTTTTAGGCAGATTTTACGACATTTCTGGTTTCGAGGGGCTCCGTGCCCCCATCTTAAAATAGACAAATATGTGTACGTCCAAACCATCTTAATTTCCCAAGAGTCTCCGGGCAAATAAAGCTAGTTAAGTATAAAACATACTAAACATGATAATCAAACGTGGAAAAAATATTCCACCACTTGGTAGAAAGGTTACAGGATTTGATCTGATTAGAATATTGTGATTATTAATACGATAGTGCCTTTTTATGAACGCGTAACCTCTCAAGGCGATGTAGCCATGTATTATGTTTCACATATTATTATTATTCTTATTATAACGGACCGCCGCCATCTTTGTTTTGAAGACTGTGTGAGACGTAGGTACCTCTTCCAACCAACCTGGTGGACTTTTAAAACCTTATTCATCTTGCTGCATCCTCATAAACTATTAAGTAAGCAAGATTCTATGAGTATGACTGCATGCATGAATGTGACGGAGGCTAGAAGTGTGTGTAAGGATAGGGCTGTCTAGCGCTCTGTCCTCTCTGCCTACAGTGCAAGGGACGTGGCGTGAGGGTATAGATAGATGGAAGATTCCTTAGAAATCGATATTTACTACAAATATCGAATCTATCCCCTCACGCCATGTCCCTTGCGGGGTAGGCAGAAAGAACAGATTTCCATATTCTTTTACCGCACTCCATGCTTACGTCACATTCATGCAAAATGTCTTACACGACCTCCGACTTCTTTTACTCAAAACGCGTCCATCCTTGATAAGAACCAGGTCGACTTAGTCAAGCCAAGTGGTTGTCGGATGCTCGTACTGACTCACACTCAGGTATCCTGTGTTAATTCATTCTCTCTACATGCCCTGAACATCTAAGTTTATTCCCTTTCATTATATAGTCACAACATCCATTTTACAGTCACTCCTCTCTCTAATAACACCATCTCTTATCCCATCTCTCTACACATTCTTCTCAACGATCTCATTACCACTGCATTCAACACTGATTCTTACTTTTTTATGTCACCTCTACATAATTATTTTAGATTTACCTCCAATTCTGAATGTCATTTCGTGGATTTTAAACTACATATATGGTGTTTGGCGAGCGCATGTCAATCCCCGATACCAACTTATTCCACTTCACGACACAAGCTTTTCAAGCTTACTGCAGTGAAGTGTACAAATATGTATTTGGGTTTATTTCAATAAACATAGATTCATTTTCAAAAATATTCACATACTTTTTCATTTATTTATTCTATACCCTCACGCCACCTCCCTTGCGGGGTAGGCAGAGGGAACGGATCGCCAGACTTTCCTATCCTGACACACACTTCGGGCTTCCGTCACATTCATGCAATTTGTCATACATATTCTACGATTATTTATTCACTTATTTATCACCTTTAAAAATGGGCTTCCACCATGCACCGTCGGTCGAAAATCTCTACATTATTAAGTTGTAGTTATTTAAAACATATATTGTACTATTCCAAGTAGGTACATAGTAATCCATGTCCACTTCATGCTAGGCTCTCTGTGTTCTGTTCTGTTAGGGTCATTCACTCACTCACCACAGCATACCTACAATGGCATTCCACAATCAACACTCCGCTCCGCGCTGTACGAGATGCCGAGATCAACCTCCTTAGTTTAGTAGTTAGTACCTACCTGTAGAGTGTCAATGTTACAGGAAATGTACGAATCCGTCATTGTATACAACAACTAGGAAATGTCTACAATGCCAGGTCAATTTTTGTTTTTATTTAACATAAAATACATTTAAAATTTACAATTATTATATACATAGTAAAATTATGACTAAGCAATGATCTTTGTTACTCCCCGGATATGAGTAAATTACTCGTGTTCCGAGGAGGATCTCAAAAGCAACATAAAATACATATAATGGAAAATACACAATTCCAAATTACAAACACACAATACAATAGCAGAATGATAACACAAAAATATTAATATTCAAAACAACATATGTATTTCATTTCAGACTATTTATTATTTATTTATCTACCATGCATAAACGGCGTTAGCCCCTTTAACAATATTCGTACATTTCTAAATAATCACACATAGGTACATGGAATTAGGATTTATTTATTTATTTATTTTATTTACATGGTACATTTAGGAAATGTGTGAAATAATTTGTCACAGGTTCTTTGATTCATACTTTTCTCGGGAAATGTATGTTTTAATAACAGATAAACTTATTATATTTTCGGGTAAGCTGGCAGCTGGCACATAGATAAAATCGAGAAAAAAAAACGTAATCAAACCGAAGAACCTATTTATTTTTGCAGGTAAACTGGAGTCCTACTTGAAATTACATAACTTGATATATTCCTGTTTAAAAAATGTACATACAATACATACATATTCCTAGGTGAATGTGTATAAATAGAATTAATAATAGATACAAATAAATTCAAAAAAACAAATATATTTCACACATTTCCTCCTAATTTAAGGCATTGTATACATTTCCCAGATTTCATACACTTCCGGTGACATAATATATACCAATCTACCAAGCAGGCTCCTCTCTGTATTATAATCTTTAGCCCCGTCTCATCAGCATCACTATACTTATATTATATCTTACACCTACCTATACCTTTACATACAATTTTATGTTGCAAGCATCCACTGACAAACGCTTGTTCGAATTCTGCTGGATTATTTGTACTTTTGTATGGAACAAGAAGAAATAGGTGTCTTGGGGGAACGAACTCTGGCTCACATCTATGATTTTAGGATATATTAGCTTACACGGTCCGAGTCTAAGCGAAGAGGGGTGAGGAAGCACGACCGCCCGAGACTGACCTGGTCCGATCATGTCGGTCAGATCCTCAAGGATGGACGCGTTTTGAGTAAAAGGAATCGGAGAGCGTGTATGACAAATTGCATGAATGTGACGGAGGCTATAGGAATGTGTGTAAGGATAGGGCTATATGGCGCTCTGCCTCTCTGCCTACCCTGCAAGGGACGTGGCGTGAGGGTATAGATAGATAGACAGATGTTATGTAGAAACTATTTATGCCAAATTCAATAAGATTGGATAATATTTAAAGGTGGCACACTTTGATCACTTTTATCTCATGAAGTTCATAGTAGATAATTAGTACTGATGGCCTTTTCATGTATTTCTCTCATCTCTTGCACCGATTTGGGCTACAATATAAGCGATATGTGTTTTAATGCTACAAGATCTAATACAGAACTTATCCAAATGACATGAATTAAAAGAATTTCGGGCGAACATTCATATAGTTGGCTTGCCATCTTCACACCAATGAACTAAAGTTGATAGGAGGACCATTCAGGCCATTATGATAGAGGGAGACGTGGTCTTATTGTAGAAATACAACCTCTTAACCAAGTCACTTTAGGTATCCTATGTAGATAGGTAGGAAGGAAAGGAACACATCTCATACTTACAAAGACAATATCAACATGTCGTCTTATTTTTACAAGTTAGGTACATTCTTGTACGCGCGCCACAAATGTAAATAAGAGTGAATATACCGACAATTCAAAAATTTCTAAAAACGGGAGACCTTCTATCTCGACAACCGGTAATAAATATGCTTTGGAACAAAATAGGGTAGATGCATTAAACTTTTATCTAGGGAATAACCGTAATAGATTTTTTATATCTTGTATAGATTTCACAAAAAAAAATATTTTTTTTCCGAAAGACGGAATCTCGTTTCCCGAAGGTCGCGGAGTTTTTTCTTTGTACTGATAATATGCATTAAAATCTAGGGAATAACCGTAAAGGTTTTTTGATAACGCAAAATTAACCCCAAAAAATGGAAAAAAACGCAATTTTTACGCGATTTTGATCCTTAATGCCGTGGGAAAAGACCGTGACGTCATTCCTGGTGCCAAGCCCTTAAACTGAACATAATGCATAAAAATCTCCATACAAAACTATACAAAATCTATTGTCTCTTATGCAATCAATTTTTGCCATCGGTAGCTGTCAAACACAAATAGTACTTCCAAAACGGCACGTTTTTTACAAACCATTTTTTTAGTTTTAAATTAATTTTTATAATACAAATGTAGTCATACAGTGGAGGCCCTGGAGGCACAGTGTAGAATCCTACAGTGCAGGCCCTGAAACAAAAGGAGAAGCATCGGAAGACCTCCCAAAAGGTGGTCTGATGACCTAGTCCAGCAAGCCGGAAGAACCTGGATGCGGAGGGGGAGAAACAGAGATGAGTGGAAGGAAATGGAAGAGGCCTACGTCCAGCAGTGGAGGGAGGAAGGCTGAGGAAGACGAAGAAGAAATGTAGTTACAGAAAATGTATTTCGCGATAGATGAGCTCAGCAATCCTTGTGTTATCAGTGACAGCACATGGACCTCGAATTATTTGTTGTGTATGTGATAACTTATCACATTACTAACAAATAATTAGTTTAGAGGTCAATGGAATCCCATAAAACACTATATTCGAACCCATACTGTCGTTGCCTATTCAGTGGCATACTATGCAATGCACTAAGAATTTATAGTCTCTTCATTGAAATAACGAACAAGTTGTCAATTTATTTGTTCAAAATGTCAAAAAGGAATAATTACATATATTGAAATGTTCAATATTTTGATATCTCATGGTATTCTTCAAAACACGATTTAACACATAATGGTATTTTAGACACAGAACACCAAAATCTAGTTTCTTTTCTAGCTAACAGATTTTTTTTGTTAAAAACAGTTCACCGGTTTTATAAATATATCGGACAAAGAGATGTTTGTCTATAGTTAGTGGCTCCAAGCATGGGCGTCGCCAGCCTCGGAGCTAGGGGGGGGGCGACAAGAATTTTAAAAATTGATATAGCATAAAAAACCCGTTAATAGCGCCGCAGGCTAATTTTTTTTTGTGAGACATAGTGAAGAAGGGCATGATGTAGTATGTTTATTTGAAAATGTATATAATACTTTGCACAATAATAGGTATGAAAAAATATTTTTTATAAAAAATAGCGCCGCAGCAGTTTTTTTAGGAAACTCATGGATTTTCATACTTCTTTCAGAAAATTTATGCTATAATGAGAAAATGTGTGATACTAATGTGATTTTTGTTAGGTCTTACCATTTAGTATGAAAAAATAAACACCTATACCAATCTCTTCAGTAATCAAAGCAGTGAGAGACTATATACAGTGAACCTCCACCAGGAACCCCTTGAATAATTGTATTGTTTTAAATTTTATATTAAACTTTGCATCCGACAGAGCTGGGCAGAAAAGCGTTAATCTGTTAATCGTTAATTAACGAAGTTAATATTTTGATTAATGATTTAACGCTTTTCTCACCTCCAAAAATGGTTAACGGATTATTTAACTTCCGTTACATTTTACTTCCGTTAATTAAGTTCGTTAATATTTGATTGTTTAATAAATATGTACCTAGATGTTTGTAAAACTTCTATAAGACATTTTACTTCTTATTCAAGAATGAGACTCGCCACCCATTCTGTATGTTTTGTTTGTTGTAGGTACATTGTATGTATTTGTGTACCGCACTTTGTTGGGATACATCGCGATAGTGTGATAGCAGTAGTATTATGCAAGTAGTTCTATTTCATGCCATTTAACCGTGATTTTTTACATTAACGCTTTAACGGATTAACGTTAACTTCCGTTACATTTTACAAAATGTAACACTTAAACGATTAACGAAGTTAACTTTTTACTTAAGGGATTATCGATTAACGAAGTTAACTTTTTGATTAACGGTGCCCATCTCTGGCATCCGACATAGTTCAGGGACCTCCAAATCAATTTTATTTTCTGAGGACCCCCTGAGTGATCCCAGGGATGTGTAGGGACCACTTTGAGAACCACTGGCCTAGGTATTAGAATTTTTCCAATGTGTAAACAAGTGTTTGGTGAAATTATCTACCACTTTAAAAACATTTGCCTACTTTGTTAAATATTTTATTTCTTATGCACCTGCATATTAAAACCGCCAGACAATAAATATCTACTAGTATTAATAAAATAACCACAATACTATCCGCTTGCATAATTCTGGTGGAAATCGGGTAACGATGTAACGCAGGGCCTGTGGCAACTTTTGCAATATGTTTGAGTATGTGCTAAATTTAAAACACTTATGCTTTCAGCTTCGGTCGAAATGTGTTTGGTTAATACTACTTTTCATTGACAAAATGTTTACAAAAAAGGCTGCAATTTTTTTTGCAAGGTTTTGAATGGTTATAAAAATTTTTAGACTTCATTATGGACTCCAGTAGATGAATTATTTATAAAATGTTGCCTATTTTATTGACTATCCCATTTTAGATTCGCTTATTTAATTGTTTATTCTCTAATCTATGGTAGTTTCTAACAAAATGAAAGAAATCATATGCTAAATTTACAAAATCCAATTAAATTTGAGCTTTTCTCCGTTAAGCATAATATTTTTAAAGGGCTTTTCTCTTTTTGGGGTTTATTGATGTTCTTATGGGTTTTTATCCGGTCACGGTTACAGCTAGTCTGTGAATATTTCTTCTGAATCTTAGAGAACCAATCTAACACAACAACATGTTAGATATGTACCTCTACCAATACGAGAACTTGTATGACATAGGTAGAAACAACCTACATATACATAACTATATTATGTACGACATGCTTGTAAACCAGTTTTACCAACAAATTATGTTTAGTTTTAAAATGTTCTGGTAGTTTTGTAACAGTACAGTACCTACTTATACGAGTTATCGGCGAATACTTTCTGGAGACTTTGTTCTTCCCATAATGCTAAACGCCCATATCTACCAATAATAATTATTTATGCTAGCGAATATCAAATGAAATTAGTAGGTATACCTGTTGACTTATAAGTAGAGACCGGGTAATATGCATTTGGATGGATGGAATATGATCATGCATATTTGGGTATATTTTATAAAATTTTAACTGTGTTTTTAAAATATAAAAGTCTTCAAACAAATGTTTGTGTCTAGTTGAAAATGCAGTAGGCAAATAAAGTATAAAAATATAAAAATAAATGCCTAATCGATTTTTTTTTATACAAAAACAAATTTATGACTTCATATCGTAGAACTGTTTTTCACGGTCTTCCAAACGATACCAAACACAAATTAAAAAAAAAGTTAAATAAATTCTTGTAGCAACGTAAATTTGTTGTATTTATTTAAATTTATGCGGCATATTTTGGTACTTTTTGGTGGTTTTCGTGCATATTTGGAGCATTTGTGATACATATTTGCATGCATATTTTAACCATTTTATGTTGCATATAATCCGGTCTCTACTTATAAGTAATTCTTCTTCTTTCGTATGCACACGACCATTGTACAAGTTATCTTGGAGTCAAAGCTCCGCGTCAATATTCTGCAAGTAATCTTGGCGTCAGATAGATTTGCAATGTCTGAAACACAGAACACATATACTCTCTAACGGTCTGAAAGAAACGCTGAATATAATATTGAAACCAATATTATTTGTCGGACATTTACCGCCATCTATTGAAAAAGATATGTAATACTTTAGTAACATTAATCTTATGCACACACCTAGGTACAAGAATTACATTAGAGCCATCTATGCAATTTCTAGGAAACTAAAACGTTTGTTGATTGGACGAATTATTTTGTAGAGGTTATTATTTTTTTCAACAGGTGGCAGCACTAACGTACTTTATATTTTAAGTTATTGTAATTTTACATTGACACTCGTAATTTAGAACAAATAATCGAAAGTCGCATTGAACTTGCTTTAAAAATCATATGAAAAGTTGTAAAATACTCGTAGATTCATTTTTATATAATATTATTTTTAAGAAATCGTGCATGAGCGACATCTATCCGAAGAATATAAAAACAAAGTCATTACTAAATCACAAAATTATCAACAGATGGCAGTGTTGTGCAGCTTCAAATTCAAGATTTTGCTACCACATTTTTATTTGACTTCACCCATCGTGGAACGGCAATTTACAATTTTAAAAATATATTCACAAAAAAATAAAAAGCACCACCCCACAACAACGGAATGTTATAATTATAAATTCTTACAATATGGAGTAGCCAGCAATCCAACTTGTAACCAAAATCTAACAGCTGATGACTAATTTCAATTTCTTTTTGTGTTTTAATAGGAACCTAGGTATTAATTGTCTTTGTTAATATACCTATTACCTATCGAGTAGGTACATGGTAGGTGTTGTTGGTTGGGGCGCCGGTCTCCCAAGCTGATGGTGTCGGGATCGAATGCCTACAAGCGTTGAGGATTTATTTATTCTGAACAAGCGATACATTAAAACATTTTTAAAATGGACGATAGAATAGATTATAAATCGTTGTTCACTAGGGCGAACTTATCGCAGAACTGCGATTTCTTCCAGTTAACCCCAATTATTCTGCACTTCACGACGCAAGCTTGTAGCTCTGTGAAGTGTGCAAGATAAAGTATTTGGGTTTGTGTATAGAAGAGAAGCCCAGTTTTTTTAATTCTCTTTTACACATAAGTAGAACCTAGCTATAAAAAAATCTGGGACTAAGGCCCCCAATATGAAAAGGGCCTTCCATCACAAGATGAACCTAGGGGCCTACATATTCGTACCATACGGCCCTGCATCTAATTTGTTTGTTAGTTAGTTACTACAATAAAAGGGAATATGATGGGATGACAAAAAACTATGGGCGTAATTCGGGAACTCTAGAATGAGAACTTTCCCATAGGAGTACATTATTAGGTAGATACCTAACCTACCTACATTAAGTTACAAGTAGGTGCCTTGCCTACTCAAGAACTCAAGATGTCTAACGCACACTATCATAATATATACTTACTAGGTATATTCGGTAGATGTTTTTAGTTTTTATGTACTTACTATCATAATGAATCTGTTTTTTCTATTAACTTTTGATTCAATATCCGTACTGATTGCCCCGCATGCATGCATCACTTTCGGGATAAGCAGAGCGTAATTTGAGAATGTAGTGAAAATTAATTAAAATTAAAACATCACAAACAGCGAGGTGTTGAGTAATCTTAAATAAGATTGCCCAACAGAAAGAATGGATAGGCCATAACATCAGGCACCCCGGCCTGCTCGTCACCATAGCAGAAGGAATGATAGAGGGCAGTAATGTGAGAGGTTGCCCAAGAAGCAGTTAGATGGACCAGATTATTGAGAGCTCTTTGTGTAACTGCTAGCTTATGTACGAGTACAATCCTAAATCCTTTCTCAATGCGATTTTTCGAGTTTCGGGTACTATGCCCCAACCAGATACTGCGATGAACTGAATTTAGGAGAAAGTATACATTTTTTTCCTCATTTTGTATGAGTGAGTTATTTTTTAAAATCCGTTGTGAGTACACATGACAATAATAACTCATTTCCCGGATGTACTGCGAGAACGGAACAAGACTTTAAGATAATAAAATACCTACCTTATAAGAACCCTCGATAAAAATCTTAAGTATAATAATTATTAAAGAAAGGGGTTGAAATACAGTGAATGAAGGGTTGTTCCGTGTCTTGTTCCAAGCGGAAGTCTCAATGCTTGTCATCCTTTTGAATTACTATAGACATAATAACACTCCTTGCTTCTATCACGTGTCAACAAGTTTGCTTCTTCGCCCTTTAACGTGGGAAGCGGTACCGCCCCCCTTGAGAACTCAGGGAAGCCACTAGTCTTCTTATCACATTATTTTATTTTATTACAAACAAAAGCACAAAACAGACAACAACTTTAGATATAAGTAATAACATGTAGATAAAGACAATTAGTCCATTCATAATTCAGCTGTCACCCACAAGCATGCGCCACAGTTAAATCAGCATCTAATATAGGTACCTAAAATACGATTGCCATCATCGAGTTACCTTTTGATTCAGGATAAAAAAGGTATAATGATCAAATCAATCGGTTTCCTTACTACAGAAGTCCTCTTTTGGCTGGTGCTACCTTCAGCCTAATACTGGGAAACGTTCACCTATCCAGATTACAGATATCAAGGATATCAAAGGATTAGGCTCAGATATACTGCTCTTTATAAAATACAAGCTTTTATCATTGAGTCTCTTCGGGGTTAACCTGAGACGACCTGTGGATCAGTGGGTAGCAATAGAAGGTACGAATTTTTGGTGACAGGAAAGTTGTTCGATTTACATATTTTCGAACGCACAATACTTCGAAAAACAACATTTCGAATGGCAATAATTCGAAATACAAATTTTCGAATGACAATAGTTCGACGCACTTTATTTCGAAAAACATATTTTCGAATGAACAATAGTTCGAAATTACAATTGTTCGAAAAAAGTTTCCTGGCTAAAGGCGCAAGCCAATATAGTGTCGCCGTCAACACAACTGCGTGTTGTACCATTATTTAATATAATTTGTGAACTAGGTATAATGTTATGTGTATTTAGACACTGCATAATTCTAAATTTTTCATAATTTATTGTTTGTTTATGCAAAAAGAGTTTCAATAATAATACCACAAAAGGGTATTAAGATCTCTGATAATTTTCTATCAATTTTTTTTCACTGGCAACAAATGACAAAAGGCGGCAACATGGCGACACGAAACTCAGTTCAATATGTACCAATGTCATTTCTTGGCTACTTTAGTTAAAAGAAAATAATAATACAAAAAATATATATTTTTTTTTAGAAAATGTAAGAAGCCGTAAATCTCAATAGTAAGTATATCCAAATTTAAAGTTTAGAAACTACCACTAATTTACGCCGGAATCTTTTAATCAGATCATTAGACTAATTTATGGATTTCAAGGTACACTATTTTTGCATTTTTAAATAAATTATTTTAAAGACAATTTGCTAATTTAATATTTTTTGTAAAAATAAACGGATGTATGTCCCGGGATTTCACCTCAAATGACGATGTTTATATTATGATTCGAAGAAGAAAAAACGTGTGCTTAACTAAAATACCTATTTTACTAATATTACTCAGTTAGTAATAAAAAAAACTGTATTAACTAAAATGTCAAAATACGGAAATAAATCATTTTGATAATATTCATAATCAGGTACCGTACTTAGTAAGTAATCGCCTCATTTTCTTAGTAACACTAAAAGTGACATTAGCTCCTTATGAACTCATCCACTTCATTCGCAGTTGGAGGGAACCTGTATAAATCGCAGTTGGATGACGTATGTAAGGAAAAGTCAAAACATTGCGACAAAAATGGGGTTTTGGTAGTCGGTTGAGATATAAGACAATCCTATTTATATAACCCGCCTCGAAACTTTACAGAAAATTAAATATATTCCTGTAAAATGGGAATCGAATTATTGTGATTCGATGATTTTGCTTTTCTAACAAATGTGAGTTCGAACATATTACTTTCAAACTATTGTTATTCTGATTATTGTTTTTCGAACAACTGTTCTTCGAACATTTGGAATTCGAAATACTGTTTTTCGAACATCTTTCATGTAACCGAATTTTTCAGAGTATAATATACTTACTCTGAAAAGGTGTAAGAATACACACACGCAGATGAACGTTTCTCGAGAGTAAAACGATCACCTAAACCAACCGATGCTTGGTTGTAAGTCCAGGATGCCCATCTTACACTGAGCATTGGTTGATAGACTACATATTTGTTAGATTGCATGTGTTATTGAATTGTGTAGCAATGTTAATAAAATGCTTAAAATGTTTGACAGAATGGAATGCAAAATTTCCTTAGTAAGCAAAAATTTCCAGCAAATATTATGTTTATGTGTTATTTGTTTTGTCTTAAGAGTATGCAATATGCATACCGACATTTCAAAAATTTCTAAAAACGGGAGACCTTATATCTCGACAACCGTTTCTAAATATGCTTTGGAACAAAATAGGGTAGATGCATTGAATATTTATCTAGGGAATAATCGTAAAAGATTTTTTGGATCTTGTATAGATTATTCAAAAAAAATGTGAAAAACACTTCTGATCTTTTTTCCCACAGACGGAAACTCGTTACCCGAAAGTCGCGGAAAAAAAATATATTTCGTACTGATAATATGCATTAAAATCTAGGGAATAACCGTATACTTAAGTTTTTTGATAGACGCGAAATTAACCCCAAAAAATGGATGAAAAAACCTATTTTTACCATTTTTTCATGCAACTGTTCACGCGATTTTGAACCTTAATGCCGTGGGAAATGACCGTGACGTCATAGGTGGGTCGGGAGCCTCAAACATTTTGCTAACAAATACTTCACTAAGTACTATCATGGTACTATCATAGTTGGGTGTATTACTCAGGTATTGTAACATAGTTATACTGTGTGACTCTGCTATGCACCGTTGCCTCAGCGGAGTAAACATTCTTGTTTTCCACGACAATTGAACTAAGTAGGTAGCTACTACTAAGCACCTACATGTATCTACAAATATTAAATCAACTTATACTGTCTACACTGAGAACAGATACTTGCGGCGAATACTCGGAGTCAGATGGTTTGACTGACTGATGGCAGCAGATAGCCCAAGATAGAAGACAGTGGAAGAGGTCTATGTCCAGCAGTGAAACGCTAGCAGTAAGTAAGTAAATAGGTAAAGGGGGTGAAAATAGGGTTAAATTAGACTTTTAGATTAGATTATATGTTAAATGGACACCCAGACTCGTAATACGAGTACACGAATATCTCAGAAACCGGACATCTAACGAACTTGAGATTTGGCACATAGATAGGTCCATTGAAATTAGTAATAGGCTGCTCGTTTTTTTTTTCAAAATTCTATTAAAAGGGACATAATGATTTTAGTTATTATTGATTACCCCCCGGGTTGAAAAATAGACCGCCCACTCTTGAATAAATAAATAAATAAGCGTCGGACCCTCAGAAGTTTAAATAAATATGATAAAGTTTTATCTAATTACTGGTAAATGGTGATAAGAAAGACTTCGCTTATTATAGATGATGTCGATACACATTGATCTCACACTAGAATTAGTTGGAATAGAAAATATGTTTGCTTCAATCGGTTCCCGGAGAAAAACCCATAAGAATGATAGCTTTGTAGATTTTCACGGTTCTTGATAATCTCTTCTCCATTCTTCTCGGGTGTACCGTGTAGATTGTCGATGTTGTCGAGCTTTCGGCCTACTTGCTGAGGCCAACTTCAGGACTAATGTAGTCCTGACTAAATTACACCTGACTACATTAGTTCTGAAGATGGCCTCAGCAAGTAGGCCGAAAGCTCGACAACATCGACAATCTACACACGGTACACCCGAGAAGAATGGAGAAGAGACCCATGAGAATAATGGTTAAAATGAGTGAAATCAAGAAACTTTTTTATTTTATTTTTTGTACATGAATCACAGAAGATTTTCCGAAATTTCTGAATTTTAAGGACACGTTGCCAGACGCTACGATGCCTCATGCCGATGATGATTAATTCTGCCTACCTCGAAAGGGATATGGAATGATGGGATAGACAGATTTTCAGTTAATAAACATTGTGAATATGTTTGAGTCAGTTTGAGTGACAAGCGGTTAGAAATTGACTTTTGTTAATACTTACTTACTTTCCGTGTCCGGAACACCATCAAATTTGAAACCCCCAATATTCAGCCACCCGGATAGCCCTGGCGTTCGCCAGTAGCGCATCCTCGGGCGTGCATGTCGCACCTATTTGGGGACATGAAAACAGGTGACTGTGGTCCTGTTTGGCACCACACTCACAGGTGTCTTCCTCTCTGTAACCCCATTTTTTGAGGTTGCTGTAACAACGGGAGACACCTGTTCTCAGTCTATTGAGTGACCTCCATGTTGGGTACGACAGGCTGTGACCAGCTGCCATTCCCTCCATTGGAGGTAACTGTGTGGGCCCAGTACTTTCTCGCCAGAGGTGCACCCGGCGGGCCTCCGGGGGGCCTTCTATCGGGAGTGTCGTCTCCATAAAGCTTCTCCTCGACTTAAGTCTGCAATGACGTGTCTGGGAACCGTACATTGGGTGTCTTGGGTCTGCTCGCTGTTTGCCTCGTTCGGGGACAAAGAAGGAGCCTCCACGCAGATTGAGTTCATGGTACGGAAAACAATCGGGCGTCCCCTGGAAACGGCAAAATGCCGGCAAATCCTTCTAACACCGAAACACCAACTTTTGTTAATGATGTCAATAGTATTCTCCATAAAAAAATCTTCCTAAGTTTCATCTGAAATCTATAAATAGCCTCATAGTTTGTTAGATATAACATGCTGGATTTCACCAACTTTTTAGGTATGAGGGATATCGGAGATAGGAGACACTTATCATTATTTTTCATGCAAAATTTGTGCCAGGTGACTACTATCTTCGCTATTCATTACCTAAAAAGTTGGTGAAATCCAACTAGAATATTTCCGTTGAGAGTTTTTTTCCCGACATCTTTTTTTGGGTTTGTTAATTATAAGCTATATTTCTATGTGCTTTTCTCCTGGAACCATTGTTGTATTATTTTATTATCTCTACAATGTAGTCTCATTGTGTTTCACCGCTGAGTGGGTTCAGGATTACAGAAACAATGTTTATGCGGAGAGACATACATGTCATCTCACAATAAATAATCTGTCAAATCGTGTAACGCATCTGATCATGTAATAATAATGTGTTACTATCTTCAGACTATACACCATGGGCATCACTGGGGGGACACTCCCCCCCCCCCAGAGATTGGAAAAGGTAATTCAGTGGTGAAAAGTGGATTTCTGCAGAAGGGGGCCGGGACTAACATTTCTTATTGGATTACGTCAGATTAGACACTATTATACCTATCATTTTATCCAAAAGGTAACTCGATGGGAATCGTGTTCTTAGGTAACTTTGCGCCTGATAGGGATATACTTTTTCATACTAAATGATAAAACCTCACAAAAAATCTCAGTATTACAACACGTTTACTCATCATATCATAATTTTTCTAAAAATGAATTTGAAAATCCATCAAAATAAATTAGTTCCTTAAAAAAAATGCCTGCGGCGCTACTTATTTCTTATTTTTTTACAAAAATAATTTTTCATACATATTATTGTCATTTTCAAATAAACCAAACCACATCACGACCTTCTTCACTGTGTCTCACAAAAATATTTCGCCTGCGGCGCTATTGATGCGTTCTAAGTGCTATGATTAATTTTCCAATTTTGATTGCCCCCCCTAGCTCCGAGGCTGACGACGCCCATGCTATACACCACTAGGTAGGTACCTCCACTCTTTCATATTGTGTAAATAACTAGTGCTACAGGGTCGGCTGAAACACGAGAAAATAAGCGGAAAACAATAATAACTTCAGCTCAGTCGAGATCTACATACTTAGATCATGCAGTTAAGCCTCGCGACCAAACTATGGCATCATGGTCATTTCATATCATCATTTAAAATAAGTTTTTTTTTTCGAGGTTAATTTCCCTTCAATCTAAGAACTTTTACGGTCATTCCCTACATAAAGGTTCAATGTATCTACTCTATTTTTTTCCAAAGCATATTTAGTAACGGTTGTCGAGATCTAAGGTCTCCCGTTTTTAGAAATTTTTGAAATGTCAGTATGCGTACTCTTAAGTTAGTTTGGTAGTACTGGTAGCCTACTAGATACTCACCTAGTAGAATTAGAAATAAGGAAATCAGACGCCGGACAAAAGTTGCAGATGTGATGGATCGCATTGCCAAACTATGGATCCAGAAAGCCCAAAGAAGTGAGGATTGATGGAAAAAGTTCCAGCAGTGGAGAGATGGCTGAGAAAGAAGAAGATTGAAAATTTTCCCACCAGGACTTAATAACATACGGATAGCCAACATTTTGTTCTATGGATAATTCATATTTCCTTCTCCCATATATTTATACAGCACTGACGTCAATTACTTTTCTGAGCAAATACAATCAATGGATGGTTAATACAATGTAAGGTGTTGCTAGAACAAATAAGTGCTTCGCCATAATAATGTTCTCAACATTAATTCGTCGAATAATACCTACGCAAGTAACCGTGACCAGACAAAAACCTGTAAGAATATTACTCATGAATGAATCCTAAAAGACGTAAGCCCTTTGGAAATATGATCAAGGGACAAAAGCTCAAATCCAATTGCAATTGAAAATAAAATTAATTGTATCTATAAGCATAGCAATTAGAATCAAGCTCGCAAAAGAACCGCTGTACATTGAAGATTGACTTTGACTCCACAAACGAAAGAAGCCTGCTTGCTGTCGCACTCCTATGGTGATTTATACTCAGAAAAATGTAAGGTGCCATTGGGGCGATTTCACCGCTAAACGGCGACAATAAGTGGTCCGATCATTATTTTTATTATTATATATTTATGACAGTCGTGGCAGGCCCTCGAATACTAGTTATTGATTAAAACAATAGAAAAAACAAACAATTAAGAAATATAAGACCATGTAAATAGTAGTAGCTGATGTAGGCACATCTACTGGTGGTAGGAGTGATACCCATTTATTGTTTGAGCCCCTATGATCAAATCATTGTTCCTCTTATTCTCATCAAGTTTCCCAGACTGACACACTGCAATGCCAGTGCTACAAGTCATGGATGTCACCAGCCCTGGGGCTAGGGGGGGCACAGTGTTTCTTTCAGACAAAATTCTCCGGGGGGAGGGGGGTATTTCACAAACTCGGGGGGGCGGAGTAAACAAGAAGTTATCATCATCATCATCATTCGCCCTTAACGCTCAAAGTGGCAGCATAGGGAGGCAACCAGGCTCTTCCATTCAGAGCGATTCTGTGCAATCTATGTTATCTCTCTCCACGGCATTCCGGACAACATTATCTAAAGTGCGGAGGCCGGGGTGAGTCCTCTGACACAACTTTGCGTACGGACGCCGAGTCATTTTCCCAGGGGGGCGATCGTCACCTCAGGGGGGGCACCGCACATTAATAATTGAAAGAAACACTGGGGGGCAACAAAATTTGAAAAAAAGGATATCGCACAAAAACGTAGAAATAGCGCTGCAGGCGAAATATTTTTTTCTCTCGAATAAGGATCGCCAAATTACATGAGACAAAATGAATAGTACGTATAATTATAATCTCGCTTCGCGTCCTTTGTGGGATAGACGGAGAAAACGGAATAAATAGAAGCTATCAATGTTCGTCTACTTATTGTTGAAGAAATTTCATCTGCACTAGATCGATTTATCAAGTTATCGTAAGATCGATCTAGTATTTTTGCTTCGTTCTCACCATTACAACAACATATACCTACTACTGTTGATGCAGAATGCATGCGTGCACATAATAATTTTAAACATCAACTCAAACTTGTTTAGGTATATATTCTTCCCATAGAATCTCACTCCCACTTTTGTTGTTTATTTTCATCATCGATAGATGTCTCTCAACGACAACAAAATAATCTCTGTAGTCTGTGGGTAATCTAACGCATTGGTTCTCGACTTTCTCACGCCAGAGAACGCACTTGAAGTAGGTACTCACTACAATTAGGTACATACGCAATAATTAAAACTTAATTATTAATGTTATGATTTGGTAGACACGCTTGTAATTCCATGGTTAAGTTGTACTTTATAATTGTAATGGCAAGCTACCAACAACCACTTCAATAAGTTGCGTTGCGACAAACCACCTTACGTCTTCGTTGCGGTTTGCGTACAGTGTCCTTAGATCCTTCGTGTTTAAGACCATTTAAGACCAAAACTAAATGAAAAACAATATTATATAACTTTACTAACTTACTTCATATAACAGATTATTTGACAGCTACCGCCATCTATGCATTTTTACCTGTTCAACTTCGTCTGTCGTTTCTTTTTTGTCGTTTTGTTTTTATGGTCTACATTTCCCTTCGCTCATAAAAAAACTCCCCGAGAACTTGAAATTTTTCACACATATTTGTTATATTTATACATTGAAAATGAATTAAGGTGGATTTTGTAAAATGTTTTATGGTTACAAATCACCAATCTAAAATTAAGTATATAAATTCACATGCAAAGGTTGTTTTTTTTTTTTCAATTATACCAACTTAAGACTAATATATTTTGAATAAAATAGTTGCAGTAATTCGTCTTTCAAATACACATAAGATATGAGAAATTCGCATTAAAAATATTATAGAACTCGCTAAGAAGAATGTATGGAGAGATATGATAAGAAATAAAGTGATCAGAGAGTTGAGTGAATGTAAAACGGATGTTGTGATTAGAATGAAAGTGAACAAGTTAAGATGGTTGGACAATGTAGAAAAGATGAACGACGAAAGAATGAGAAAAAAAATACTTGGGTGAAAGAAGAGGTGTATGGAAGCGGAGTCGTCCAAGAGCCATTGGACTCCCAGGATATCTTGGCGGTGTTGGAATTGGAGTAGTAAAATTAAATTACAAAAAAGTAGGATCAGGCTACCAACGACCACAAAACAAAAAATTAAAAATGCAAAACCATAATACACATAATTCATGAAAATATCGCAAGCAAACATAATATTATGAAAATAGCATTAAAAATAATTTAGTAAAGTGACACATGTTTTGATTTTTTAGTAGTGTTCTATTTTTTCTTTGGGGGCGCTCACTCGCAGCCGAGTCGAGCAGTATATACCATTTTAGAACATCCAACTCTCTATCTAAGTTATGACAAGAAATCTAAACTATAAAAAAATATCAGTTGAAGTGTACTTATGATAAAAACAGTAAGTACTAAAATAAAACAATAATATGTGTGTATACTTTCAAGGTGTTGAAACATGGGGAAGGGATTGAAATTTGAAGAGGAATATGTAGACTCGGACGACGACAGATGAAGTAAATGAAACCTAATATAAATAAATAAATAAATCTTTGTAGAATTCCCACAACAGTGTAGAAGAATTAAGGATGAACATTGTCGGGCTTACGACCGACCTCGGCTGGCTTAAGTGATCACTTTACACTCGAGAAACATTCGCCATTTCAGTTCACCCCGGTTGGGATTCGAACCCAGACCTTCGTCTCGCTTAGTAGGGATCATATGAGCTACACCACGAGGAGCAACGGCTGTGTTGTCGAATTTCATGTATATTAAGTACCCAAGTATTGTTGCATTTCTAACTGTTGAAGGGAGAGGGTGGTATATTGACACACCCGCCATCTTTTGCCAAACCGAAGAACAAAGTTCACAATCAACTTGGCTAATGGCAGGAGAGGTAACCAAGTACCATATTTATGTCATACCTAACATTTACCAACGTGAACTTGAATTATTTTTGATTTACAATAATAAGAATAAATTTGTAAATCAAAAATAAATAAATCTTTATTAGCCAGTAAATATGTATAGTAACAAAAACAAGACAATGCAGTGTGCCAAAAGCCGGACTTATTTCAAAAGCAATATCTTACAGTCAACCCGATATTTATTCGCACTTCTTTAAGTGACAGATTCAAAATCAACAATCAAGGTAATTGCAACCAATTACCTGTCAAATTTTGTATTGTGACTGTGTCTGTTTTATGTGTATAAATAAATAATAGGGGCAGACAATCAAGCAAGTCATAGAAAACTGTTCACATGCTGTTCACAAGGGTGTACGAACATATCGCAATTCTTCCAGTTATGTAAAATCTAAAACGAAGTTTTGTTATTTTTTGACTAATGTGTTAAAACGCTAACAACGTTTCTTTCGTTATAATCTTCCATTCGTTTTCACAACGACCAACCCTACTGATGCGGAACTGCCGAGCTGAAGAGAGCTGCGGAAGACAGAGAAGAATGGAGATCAAAATGTAAGAATTTGCTGCAAACCAATCCGCAGGATTGAGACTAAAGAAGAAGTCACATGGTCAGATCATGGTCAGATCCAGATAAATTTTCAGAAGGAGACAAGAACAACGAATGTTGGTTAGCTTTAGATTGCAAACATTCCGTTCTTGTCCCATTCCAGTTACCTAAAGAATCATCTCATATTTATATGAATCCAAAACGTGTTTCATATGTAAGGTTATTTGACTATTACCGCCATCTATGAACAGCTGTACTTATTACTAATATAAACCATTTACATAATAATGTAGCAAGTAAATCATTATATAAATTGTCCATTCCTTCACGAATACGTTAAAATTTTAACGTACGCATTTGGATGGTATTTCGTATTAGATGCAGTTATATTTGGATTAGTACCCACATTTTTTCAAATTACCTAAATCCTGTCTCTTCATACCGCTTTCGTCATACTGAAACTTAACGGTCAGGACTTTTCTTTAGTTTTATATGTTATGCATGTTCTACCAACTATTGTACTATGTATATACACTGTGTATATCTACCTATATTATAAATACATAATATTAAAAAAAGGCGGGACTATTGCCTAATGGCAATTTCTACCGGCCATCCCAATTACTATGATGTTTGCTGAGCGCGTATCTTCTTAGAGGAGATACATTATGTGAATATACTCTCACCATACAGCAATCATTTGCACAAGGCGTAGATACATGTTTATCACACGAAGAATATCCGTTGCCAGCTAGTCAATAATCACTCACCTGAAACAATCGAGAAAATAAATATTAATTTCACAACATTAGATTGATTTAATTAAAAGTTGGCATACCGACATTACAAAAATTTCTAGAGAGACCTTAGATCTTGACAAGCTTACTAATTATGCTTTGGAAAAAATAGAGTAGATACATTGAACCTTTATCTAGGGAATGAATGTAAAATATTTTTTATATCTTGTATAGATTTCTCTGAAAAAATTGTATAAAACACCCCTGATTTTTTTTTACTCAAGACAGAAACTTCTTTCCCGAACGTCGCGAATAAAAAAATGATTTTCGTATTGTTATGCATTCAAATCTAGGGACTGACTGAAAAAGTTTTTCTGAATAAAGGTAAAATAACTACAAAAAGTAAAAAAGAACCTTTAACATTTCATCATGCGATTTTTAACCTTAAATCTGCAGAAAATAGCCGTGACATCATCGTTGGGTACCTAGCCTTTACGAACTTTATTGAATTAGTATTTGAATTATACCTATATGCATATTTTTGTTAAAAACATAGCCAATTGAAACGCAGACTACATAAGTATATTACGCTAGTGTTGTCGTCTGTTTCGCAGACTTTTTTAAAGCCTATAGTAGTTTTATACGTCGCACTGAATACAGGCTATGATATGACAGCTCCTATTATAGGCAGTAGTACCTACATGGTAGTAAGTAATCTAAGATCCGTTATTTTCTCAGATAACTTCTTTACTGGATAGTTTCAAGTACTTACAACTCGCATTCAAGTAAATCGAGCGAGTGTATATAAATGTTATGTCAATAATATAACTACAATAACTACACGATTACGTTCCATTTGGTCTTAGGGCTTATAGGCACTGAGCGAAAATCGTTCTATTTACGCTTCAACTTTTTCAAATTTTGTATGAGAATGTTAGAGCGAAATAAGAATAACGTAAGCGACAATGTGAATTATACCTTTTTAAAAGACACCTGGGAAGAAATATAAAAATCTAAAACAGTCAATGTGTTAAGATTATAATTACCAGTATTTTTCGCTAAATTATACTTTTATATCTGAAAAACTGAATGGAAAATCTTCATTTCCCGTAAATTTTAGGGGTACTTTAGGAATATTTTTTTATTCAAGGAATTTCCAAATATTGTAATTCTAAAACGGTCAATCTGTAGTCCATACTTTCATCTATCACTGTTTTCAGCTTCAAGACGATTCTCTCAGTATTGGCTGAGAAAAAATCAGGGCGCGCCGGATAACAGCATAATATGACCTTAAACATTTCGTAATCTTCGAGCAAAACAGACTTACGCTGGATTTCACCAACTTAGTCTTTCATCAACAGAGTCTGGGTTTATCGAAATAAACCCAAATACATCTTTGTACACTTCACAGAAAGCTGAAAAGTTTGTGTTGTGAAGTGGAGTAAGTCGGGGATTGAACCCGCGCCCACCGAATTAACAGTCGAGCGCATTACCAACCAGGCTTCCGACCACCTCTTTTCAAACTTTTACGGTTATTCCCTAGATTTAAATGCATATTATCAGTACAAAAAAAAATACTCCGCGACTTTCAGGAAACGATTTTCCGTCTTTCGGAAAAAAGATCAGAGGTGTTTTTCATTTTTTTAGAGAAATCTATACAATATAAAAAAAATCGTTAACGGTTATTTCCTAGATAAATGTTCAATGTATCTACCCTATTTCGTTCCAAAGCATATTTGGTAACGGTTGTCGAGATATACCTAAGGTCTCCCGTTTTAGAAATTTTTAAAATGTCGGTATGCATACTCTTAATTGTAAAAAAAACTTAAATAATTGAAATAAAAAGCATATATTACTAATACGCAATGCGGAGAAAACGTAAAACGAAATGCCTCTAATGGGTTTATCATTTTCTCCATACAGCCGGCATAATAAAAGTAGGTATATAAGGCTTGATGTGAGTGCCTACTTGCGTGTGAGCAATGCAATGTACATTTGTATACAAGCAAGTACTTATGCCTACTGTACGTGGTGTTGGAGAGAATCACACAGGGAATAAAACATAGATGGCGGTAGTAGTCAAATAAGTTCATATGTGAAACGGGCAGAGCTGGGCAGAAGAGCGTTAATCCGTTAATCGTTAATTAACGAAGTTAACATTTTGGTTAACGATTTAACGCTTTTCTCACCTCCAAAATTTGTTAACGGATTATTAAACTTCCGTTACATTTTGCTTCCGTTAAATAAGTCCGTTAATATTTGATTGTTTGCATAGATATCATCCACTGGCGACGCTGACATTAGATAATCCAAGGGTTGTATGGGGTTATGTGTAGAATTTATGTGGGTTGGGAGTTGGAAAAGAAATTTCACTTTGTTGGGATACATCGCGATAGTGTAAATGTGATAGTAGTTGTACTTATGTAGATCTTTTTCATGCCATTTAACCGCGATTTTTTACATTAACGCTTTAACGGATTAACGTTAACTTCCGTAACATTTTTCAAAATGTAACGCTTTAACGATTAACGAAGTTAACTTTTTAGTAAACGGATTATCGATTAACGAAGTTTGATTAACGGTGCCCACCTCTGGAAACGGGTTAGGAAATATTATAACTCAGAGACGTTTCGTTAGATCGTCGTATTAGTAGATTGCATGTAGATTGTTCCTCAAATAATTTTTGGAGGTCTCTAGTTGGGAGGGGACAGGAGTCCATTTTCCCATAAGACCAGGGATCAAAACATAACATAGTATTAGGCCCTAAGTTAGGGGTCACTATTTAGTATATGGGGACTAATGCCCAATCCCACCAACTTCCACCTAGGCAGCGGACCCCTACGTAATTTCCATACAAAAACAGAGATAATATAACACAAATAATATTGCACACCACCTAGAAGAGCATAATGTCATAATTATGAAATTCTACATAACTCTTTCCTAGTTAAGATTCTGAGCGGAGATATTTGGGCACCTAACGTAGGAGAGTTTTATGTAGAATTTCATATGACATTATGCACAACATTATGCTGTCCGCTGCCTAGGTGGAAGTTGGTGGGATTGGGCATATACCAACGATACCAACTATACCATATAATAATACCTATTATAGATTATAGTACCTGGAATAAACTAAGTTTCATAATAATTATATGTAGGTACTATTTACAATCTACATGAGGGTTAAAATCCTAACGTGATGCAATGTGCTCACTCATTCTCTCAACACGCCCAAGCTTATTAATTTTTATTTTAGTCTGTACGAACTTGGTGGTAAGTTTTTTCTCATATACATTGGGGTTATTTTGTAACTAACTGCAATTGACATTTCCAAAATTTCTAAAAACGGGAGACCTTAGATCTCATCAACCTTACTAAACGTGCTTTGGAAAAACATATGGCGGATACATTAAATTATCTACAGAATGACCGTAAAAGATTTTCTATATCTTGTATATAATTCTCAAAAATAATATTGTAAAAAAACATCTGATCTTTTTCAGTATATGATTACTCATTTTTACCTATCATTTGAGTCACATTGCGTTTGCGCCGGGCCTGGGTTTTTATTAAGCATTCTCCTTTAAAATTATAAAATATCAATTATTATTCCTGATGTCTTCTAAATCATTAATACGAGTAAATTTTGAATTAAAATGTGTTATTTCTTCTTGATGTGATATTTTTGCACGTGAGATTTTTTGTCGTGCTATTTTTCCCTGTGTGATTCTCTCCCGACATAGCCAATACAGAATTGGATAGGACTAGATGAAGTCTAACGTAAAAAGAACCGCAGTCGACAAGCAATTGAAACGTATGTTTTAAACCCTTATGCAGGTATTAATACTTGTAATGGTGCGTGGATTCTTCTGGCTATACTGGTTCGCATGAGAATTTGCCGGTGTTGGTTGTCTGTATAGTTAGCCGCAGCATTCCATTACATAATACTCGTATTATCCAAGTCATGTAGGTTTGTAACGCATGCCCATTGGAAAATTTTGCAAGTTCTATGAATATATGTATGTAAATTTAAAGCAGCGACGCCTTCGTGGGTGGCTAGAAATTTTCGTCGAAGTCTCACTTTGTGTGTCTAGACATAAACTTTTATGAATGAAAAATTTGAAATATCGGATTGTACCTTACCTACTAATGAAATTATGAATGAAAATAGTTTTGACATATTTCTTTCGTGGAAATAATCAAGTAACATTTTATATAACCTGACAGAAAATGAAAATGGAATTCTCATATATACGATATGGTACGTACCGTACCTATACAATACACGTAGAGATTGCAAATCGAACTCTTTTTAAAGTACCCACCTTCTATATGTGTTTAAAGTACCTATGTATGTAGATAGACATGTAAGAGGGGTTTTGTGGCTTTCAAGGGTGGGTACGAACTAAAAAAGTCGACAATATAAATCGACAATATGAATCGGGTTTTACGACTTCATGCCGATATTGGAGAGACTGGGAAAAGACGGAGCCTTGTGGTCTTCCTGTGCTTACTCGAGGAACAAAAACATATTTAATCAAGTCTCCGTGATTTTCGCGCGAGGTACCCACTAGTTCTGATACAAAACACTAGTATAATCAATATAATCGATCCCTTTGCACTGATTTATTGTGTTCTTCTACTTCTATATAAGGAGTAAGTTATAAATCTTGATATTATTTCAGTCTCCTGTGGAACCTTACAATCATTAGTACCAAATGTATATAAAGTATTATAACAGAGAAAATTTTCCCAGACATTAACCAACCGATCGTTGTGAATAATATATTTCTATCTTATTTTTCATTTGAACGCCACAATCATGGGTGTCGTCTGGCGGGGGGAGGAGGCAACTGCCCTACCCTAAAGATTGGATAGGTATATTATACTTTTTCATACTAAATGTTAAAACCTTATTCACATTCAGTCACTACTGCGTCTTTCCTTAATTAAACATTTTATCAACCAAATTACAGCATTGTATTATCCAAAGAACTATGGGAATAATCTCAAGTTTCAGTATGTTTCAGAGATAATTTTTTAAATAATATTTGTGGAGAAAATTTACAAAAAACCAATTTCTAACTAAGATTATTTTGCAATCACAATTTTATATTTTTGTGAGACCATCGGAATTTTCTACATGTCGTAGTTGAATATAACAAGAAGTTATCTCTCAACAGATGCACAGCAAAGGATGGACCTTCCATCAGGCTTATGACTGATCGTCGACTGGCTTAATGTGATCACTTTACACTAAAGTAACATTCACCAATTCCAGTCCATCCATCTGAACATCAATCTTACATTTATCCATGTCTTAAGTCTCAGGATGATACCTTTATTAATAGCTGAGAAATCTTTCTTTTTACGACACATTTTTTCGCGACTTTCACTCTTCTCTGAACTTGTAATGGGTTACTCATCCGTACGCCTCTCCCTGGTTATCCCACATTATGGTGAATGTCATTATGGTATGGATGGATAGATAACGTTATTTAATTTAAGGCTCGCGACCTAACTATGACGTCACGGTCATTTCCCACGGCATTAAGGTTCAAAATCGCATGATAAAATGGTAACAATAGCGTTTTTTCAATTTTTTGGGGGTTAATTTCGCTTCAATCAAAAAACTTTTACGGTTATTCCTATTATTTTAATGCATATTATCACTACATTTTTTTTCTCCGCGACTTTCGGGAAACGAGTTTCTCTCTTTCAGAGAAAAGATCAGAGGTGTTTTTCACTTTTTTTTTGAGAAATCTATATAAGATATAAAAAATCTTTTAAGGTTATTCCCTATATAAAGGTTCAATGTATTTTATCTATGTTTTCCAAAGCATTATTTAGTAACAACAGATCTAAGGTCTCCCGTTTTTAGAAATTTTTGAAATATCATTATGCGTAGGTACTCTTAATTGAATTTCTCTCGCTTTTGTTGAAAGTTCACAGAGACATTCACTGAAAAAATCGGAGCACCATCCATATATGGCTCGTTGTAGTAAGTGATGGATGAAGAACTATAAAGATTGTACGAACCTGTTTCAATCACAGTCATACTGCCGAGTACTGATAGAGATTTTATCATGTCGTCAAACAGACTGCAGTACTGAGCGAGTCAAATATTATGTAGACGTACATACAGTAAATTTCGCGTTAGAAGTCCTCTGGTGCTAACTTGGTTTAGTGTTGCTTGATATGATAATAAGATATGGATACATTTTTTCGCTACTTTCAAATTATACTTCAGAACTGTTGTTGAAAAAAATTACCAGTTTTCGATTGTTAGAATAAACTGGCAACATTGTTTTTCTAACTTGCGATGGCGGCTTGAAGGGATTATCGGTGTATTTTTGTCTTTTTCCAACTCGCAAAATTATCTTGCCTTTAAAATGATTTATCTAGCGCCGCTCTGTAATATTTTCGGCATTATAGGTTACTTGTAAAATATACAATGTGAGAATATTGAGAACCTTTGACAGCTCTTATGACAAGGTTCGACAATCAGGGCTACCAACAATACAATCTTGAACTCTGCACGGTGCGGTGGTTAGATTAGAGGAAACGATCTGTACATACTTAGGAACCTAGACCAGTCATTGATGTCTCTTCATAATGTTATTTCTTCAGGCTCGTGTCCCAACTATGAGGTCACGCTCATTTCCCTCGGCATTAAGGTTCAAAATCGCATGATAAAATGGTAAAAATAAAAAATAAAAAAATTATAAATAAAAAAATAAAATTCATATTCTGATGGGGTTCTTATTGTGATATTCTGATGATTGGGGTTAACTGGAAGAAATCGCAGTTCTGCGATAAGTTCGCCCTAGTGAACAACGATTTATGATCTGTATGTACTATGTCCATTTTTTATATTTATATGTATTTGTTGTTCACTAAAGTTTTAATAAATAAATAAATAAATAAAATAGCGTTTTTTTTTCCGTTTTTTAAATATTTATATAAAATGAATATGGGTTTATCGAAATGAACCCAAATACGTCTTTGTACACTTCACAGAAAGCTTTAAAGCTTGTGTTTTGAAGTGGAGTAAGTCGGGGATTGAACCCGCACCCATTGGATTAACAGTCGAGCACGTTACCAACCAGGCTACCAACCACCTCATTTATCACAGGATGACAAATAAAATATATACGGGTGAACGAAGAGTTGTGAGGAAGCGTGGCCGTTCTAGACTGATCTACATTGATCATATCTTCAAGGATGGAGATGTTTCAAGTAAAAGTAATCGGAGAGCGTGTATCACAAACTGCACGAATATGAGTGAAGCACGTTAATATCATACAAAAATCACGAATCTTCTCAGCTTATTCCTAACCTCCTCCAATTCTTTCCACCATATCCCTTACTGGGCTCGTCTTTCCATACTCCTGGTTGTTGATGTCCATTTCCAGGACTTTCGAGTAAAAATCTTCCAAATCGCGATTTTGTTCGTTTTATAGGGATGCTAGGATATGGTGGTAATACGCATGCTCAAGATTCACTGGACAGACCACATCACAAACGGCGAGGTGTTGAGTAAGACCGGAGAGACAAGACAAATCTTGAATAAGATTGCCCAACAGAGAGCGCGATGGATAGGCAATGACATCAGGCACCCCGGCCTGCTCATCACCATAGCAGAAGGAATGGTAGAGGGTAGTAATGTAAGAGGTGGCCCAAGAAGCAGTTATATGGAGCAGATTATTACTGTAGCACTTACATGGAAGTGAAGAGAATGTGCTTGGTGCTTGGTACAAAACAATCTGCAAGATTGTAACCACATCTTCATCATATAGCGATGGCGTACCATTCTCATCTACTATACATTCCTTTACGTAAAATGTTCGTATAGTTTATTGCCACTGCGTCGCGTCGTAATAATTTCTTAGTTTTATTTCTTGAACTTCCTTGTTATAAAGAAATCTTTATAACGGATATGCCTTTTACGATAACTGGAGAGAGCAACAAAAACCAGAATCCGAAAGAAATTAAGTGGGGATAGAGAACTGTTGATATCGCCAATCAATCAATACAGACAAGTAAGACTAATACACTTTGTAATAAGCTCACAACAATGTCATTACACGTAATGATTTTACGTAATATTGAATTCACATTTTTATACACTGCCTTCATCATTGTAGAATGAATCGTCTCATTGTATTTATTCTCTTTTGCGCCGGATAAAAGAATAATAGGGTTGTCAATTTCATGCATTTTATGACGTTTTTTTAATCGGTTTTACAAGAAAAGAAAATTGCTTTAATATTATTTTTAGGTAGACCCTTTAGAATTGAATTATTCGTAAAATTTAATTTGTAATTACTTAATCGAGATTAGCTGGAAGTCTGGAAGACGCGATGGAATGCGAAAGACAGAATGTTTTTATGCGTGTTATATACAGCATCTCACTAGCGGATCCAGGGGGGGCTAGGGGGCTGAACCCCCCCCCCCCCAAACCATGAGTGAGAGTACTTTATGTACAAATAGTTTCCGAAGAATCACATTATTACCACATCGTTTTCTCATCATGTTATGAATTTTCTAAAACTACTAGGTATATTATTTGGTAAAAAAAAATCGGCTGCGGCGCTATTTACGCCTTTTTCATCCTATATCAATTTTGTAAATTTTTGTTGCCCCGCCTAGCTCCGAGGCTGGCGACGCCCATGTAGGAGACCCTCGTATTCTCTGTATTATATTTTCATTATGATAAATAAATAAAATTGACTTAGACCAGCCCTGTTATTGGGAGTCAATTGAATTCGCCAGCCTATAACCACCTATACAATAAGACAGTAGCACTATTGCATACTATATAACAATATAGAACTCTGGGTAGATAGCGTGAACGTACAGAAACCCATAAGAATATGCTCAACATGAATAAATCCCAAAAAAGACAAATGCCCATTAGAAATTTACTCAATTTTCAAATACTCAAATCTAACTGGGTTTTGAAAATAAAATTAATTGTATCTATGAACATACGATTTCTTTCAGTGTCTTAGAAACTACCGTAGATTAGAAAATAGTAGTAAAACTTTCGAAATAACGATTTATATCTACCAGATGGCGGTAATTTATTTATTTAATCTTTAAGTGAAAAAGAAATACATATATAAATATAAAAAATGGACATAGTACAAATCGTTGTTCACTAGGGCGAACTTAGAACTGCGATTTCTTTCAGTTAACCCCAATCATCAGGATATCACAATTTGAACCCCATCAGAATATGAATTTTTAATTTATAAAAAAAATGTATCTGGGTTTATCGAAATAAACCCAAATAACCTTTCACAGTAAGCTTGTGTCGTGAAGTGGAGTAGGTCGGCATCGGGGATTGAACCCGCGCCCACTGGATTAACAGTCGAGTGCGTTACCAACCAGGCTACCGACCACCTTGAATGTTGAATAAAATTAAATGTAGGTACTTGACATTTCTACTCAAAACTTATATTTACAATATTTTAGTACACGGCATTCACTGGTTGCCCCATTACTGGGATATACCTACCTACCGAAAAGGTAGTGGTAAGGCTAGTCATAGTCTTTAAAAACTCGTGAAAAAATGGAGACACACTCACTTATGAACCTACGAGAGACCGGCTTTCGCCCCGCAGCAGTGTTGCCAAAAATAGAAATCTATATTTCAAAGTCCAGAAATCTGTATGAGATTATAATAAGCCAAAATCTGTATAAAAAGGCAAAAAATCTGTATAAATGAAATTTGAAAACCAACAAAATATGGTAGTTTATTGAAAAACTAACCTTTTTGAGAAAATAACAGTACTCGTGCTTGCATAAAATATTCTAATTTCTTTTTGTACTTACTTACATATATTTACTCATTCTACAAATGAGATTTTCATCTATTTACTTATTATCAAATGACAATTGTGATCTAATCTGATTCTTTTTTTCTTTATTCTTCTGACTAGCTGTATTACCCGTGCTTCGCAACGGCAAAATTTGTGTATGGATGGTGAAGTAGGTCGGCAGTGGAACCCAAAATCAGTGGTACCATCATGTTTAGTTAAAGTACTCCAGAGCCGCACTAAAACTCACAACAGTTTTGGGGGGTCTGCATAATTTTTTTTTTCAATTTGACCCCCCCCCCAGCCCCCTAACTCCCTCCCCTTATTCCTGCGGATGTCGGGAGGGTGACTATTCATCTTATTGAGGCGGAAAACTATGGATTCGACACTAATATCACTTTTTTCATTCCGACCCCCCCTAGCCCCCCCTAACTCCCTCCCCTTATTCCTGCGGATGTCGGGAGGGTGACTATTCATCTTATTGAGGCGGAAAACTATGGATTCGACACTAATATCACTTTTTTCATTCCGACCCCCCCATTCCCCCTAACTCCCTCCCCTTATTCCTGCGGATGTCGGGAGGGTGACTATTCATATTATTGAAGTGGAAAACTATGGATTCGACACCAATATCACTTTTTTCATTCCGACCCCCCCTAGCCCCCCTAACTCCCTCCCCTTATTCCTGCGGATGTCAGGAGGGTGACTATTCATCTTATTGAGGTGGAAAACTATGGATTCGACACCAATATCACTTTTTTCATTCCGACCCCCCCTAGCCCCCCTAACTCCCTCCCCTTATTCCTGCGGATGTCGGGAGGGTGACTATTCATCTTATTGAGGTGAAAAACTATGGATTCGACACTAATATCACTTTTTTCATTCAGACCCCCCCCCCCTCTAGCCCCCCCTTATTCCTGCGGATGTCGGGAGGGTTACTATTCATCTTATTGAGGCGGAAAACTATGGATTCGACACTAATATCACTTTTTTCATTCCGACCCCCCCTAGCCCCCCCTAACTCCCTCCCCTTATTCCTGCGGATGTCGGGAGGGTGACTATTCATCTTACTGAGGTGGAAAACTATGGATTCGACACTAATATCACTTTTTTCATCCCGACCCTCCCAGCCCCCCAATCCCCCCCCCTCCTTATTCCTCCGGATGTCGGTAGAGTTACCATTCATCTTTTCGACACTAAAAGTTATATATATTTGAAAAAAAAAAGTTTCTTTTCTTGCCCCCCCCCCCCCCCCCTTTGTGCCCCCCTCATTGTATCCCCTACCCCCATTAGAACACTCCTTGGGGCAAGCACAACAATTTCCCAAAGTTTCATCTCAATCGGATGAACGGTTTAGAGTCTATAAAGGATATGGTGAAAATGTTAGAAACATTGGGACGAACTAAAATATTTACAGCAGGTACCTACCTACTTACAATATATTTATTTTTTGTGGTATGGCAATTTTTTGTGGTGTAGCAACTTTGCATAAGATTTTAATAATTGTAGAACATCGATTAACAAATATTCGGAAGCAATATAATCTATGTCAGATAGAGAAAAAATACTGCACCCATCTAGAGAATATGACATCTGTGCAACAGAGAAAATATATGAAATATTGGTATGACAAAAAGACAATATGAATAATTTGCTCTTGTCGTAAATTTTAATTTGGCAAATGGCAAAATTTCATTTACAAAACGTAAATAAAAGCCTATTTTACCTTTTACATTGCAAATAATGATAATACCACCTCTCATTAGTTTAAAAACAACTTATCATTTTAAAAAGTGACATTTGGACTAACACAACTAATGGTGGAGATTTTCTTGAAAAACCTTGAATTTTGATGTTTTGTCTAAAGAAATATCTCATTCAAGACTACAAATTATTAAACTTTTTATATCCTATGTGTATTTTGAGAATGTTTACTAAATGCACTCAATAAATGAATGCACAAAACCATTTCATATAAAAGATTACCCCGGAATGAATTAACTGGAAATTGTGGAAATTGGACACAAAGTACTCTCTGTTTCAAATATGTTGTACGCTGGATTAGTAGTATTTCTATGGAAAAAAATTGTATCCATGGAAACCCATGAGAGAAATGATATTAAATGGGAAGTGGTGATATAAACAAACGAACTAAAATATTTATGTGGGATTTATCATAGAAAATTTCCAAAATCCCTAAAACCTGTATAAATACAGATAAATCTGTATATATGGCAACACTGCTAGCACCGAGCACGTGGTAATATTATATTTTATGGGCCCTAGTCTCTTCTGCCGACTAGGAACCTCCAAAAATAATAATGTGAAGACCAGGATGGCTAACGGCTGTTGACTGCTGTTCCTGCTGTTGACCGAACAAAACATCTCTAATTAACATATACGATTTGGGAGCCAGTTTCATATGCAAGGTATTTAGACAACTACCGCCATCTATAGTATTGTAAAATATCAACCAATGTATAGACATCAGAGTGATTGGTTACGTCAGATATTTGGAGAGGTGATAGAAGATGAAAAAACATGAAAAAAAATTAAGGGGATGCGTATCCAAAAATCAACCGTTTTGGAGATATGGCCTTGTGAAAATTGAAGAGTAGGAAAATTTCTCATTTAGGTTTTTTGCCAATATCTCTCAAACTATTGCCTCGATTTTGACAAAACGTACCACAAATCATAGTAAACAATTTGGGCTTTGGATTAAAAACTTAATTTGTGCATTTTGCCTTATAGGCTCTCCACACACGTCCGGAGGTTCAGTTAACTGAATCGACCGTTTGCAAAAGAGCTTCGAACGATACCTCTCACTGAATTTAAAATCAGGGTAAGAGAGAGGTTTTGGTTGGAACGTTTTTTCAAACGGTCGATTCAACTAACTGAACTTCCGGACGTATGTGGAGACCCTTAATGTAATGAAAATTTTGTAAATAAACATGCATTTTGTGAGAAAAATAATTAAAATGTTCTGATAAATAGCTAATTTCTTCAGAAAATGGTCCATAATGTGCGTGTGGGTTGTGTTCTTAGATTTTAGAAGCCTTAATGAGTTCTCAATAATTTAAGTTAGAATAAACCCCACATATCCCGACGATGGAACCACAGCATCAGATCTAATAATGCTCAAGTGTATTCGCGGGAAGGTTAAAATAATACCATTGGCCTTAGGGGCCTCCGCTAACTACCTAACCGTTACTTGTATTTAATCGATCAGTTCACTCTGCGCTTTTGACTTTTATTTTTACACTTTGACATAACGAATGTTACGAGGATATAGGCGTGATGTTGGCCATACGATAAATAAATAAACCGAATTGTGATAAAAGACTTTTTCTATCTATCTATCTATACCATCATGCCACGTCCCTTGCAGGGTAGACAGACAGCACAGAGCGCCAGACAGCCCTATCCTTGCACACACTCCTAGCTTCCGTCACATTCATGCAATTTGTCATACACGCTCTCCGATTCCTTTTAATCAAAACGCGTCCATCCTTGAGGACATGATCGGACCAGGTCAGTCTCAGCCTCTTCGCTCATTCAAATAAGTACATAATTTTTGTCATCCTGTCATCTTTCATTCTCTCAAAATGCCCAAACCATCTTCATCAAATTGTCAAAATATTTTTTTAATGTTAAATGTATTTGGTACAGTGATGTCAATTAAAAGGGTGATTTTATTTATTTTCAAGACGCAGGTAGATTTCAATTGAAAGCAGAACCTTATTACTATAGTGTGTAAGTATGCGTGCCTACTGCATCTAACCCATCTAACATAATGGTGTGATACATTTCCGTAGAACTAGGTGATGTGATTGTATGTTTGTCTTCTTGTGTTGTTTTTCTCAGACTTTGCACTCCGTGTTATGAACAGGTGTTTGTGTAACAATAATATCTACAACATGACTGCGTGTGGACTTCAGACAAACAGCATTGACCATAAAGATTATGTCTTAATGACGAATTATTGAGAAGTTTAAAATATTATAAAAATATATATTTGGGAAATGGCAGTGGGCGGGTCATGTGGCGAGGCAGATGGACCCCCAGAATACTGAACTGGAGACCCTACGAAAGTAAACGAAGTGTAGGGAGATCACAAAGGAGATGGGCCGATGATGTCATCGAGTTGGTGGGACATGGGTGGAGACAAAGCGCCCAAAACAGAGAATTGTGGAAGACAAAGAGGGCTATATCCAGCAGTGGAGGGAAAGGGGCTGATAAGAAGAAGATATATTTGAGTAAGCGAAGAGGTGTGAGGAAACGCGGCCGTCCGATACTGGCCCGGACCGATCTTTGGGTGACCAAATAAAGAAGGTCAAGGTGTAGTAGAGTACATGGTTGGCGCAGTTGATTGAGGCGGCAGTCTCTCAAGCGGGAGGTACCAGGTTCAAACCCCGGCGCTGGCGATGTATTCCACGCTTTGCGATACAGGCTTTTGGCCTAGTGCAAAGTGTGCGGGAAAGTATTTGAGTTTTGTGTATGCAAGTGTATCCTTTTTTTTGGATAATAAAAGTTTTAAATACAGAAATCATATGACCTACCAAACAAGTGAGTTTTTAACAAACTGTTGAACTCAGCAAGAGACTGTGTTTTGCGCACTTGATCAGGAAGATCATTCCACCTATTATTGTTAGATAATGCTTTTATAGTCTTTCAGGTAGTTCAGCGCACTTGAGGCGATAATTCGCGAAAACTGCGCTTAAATATTATCCAATTGTTATTATTAGTATTACCTATATTCATTTCTCATACACTTTACTTATATAGTTTTATTCCTTACCTACATTGAATGTTATTTAATAAAGTTTACTTGAATACCAGACATAATACTGATTAGCAACGATTTGAATAACTGGTTTAAGACTTGCAATGTAGTCGCGATGTACCCGGAGCCGGAACAAGAGATTTCTGTGCCGCAGTACAAATACATAAACTCTCTGAGAACACAGCATGTGAGTACCTACATACAACATACGCCCCCGCAAAACATATGCATCAATTATTAAAAAAAAAACCGGCTGGTTATGATTGTTATGAATATATACTAGTATCAAAAAGCTTGCTAAACTGGCGTCAATATCGACTTATTAGCGTGCATTTTTCCAACAGGGTCCTGATTAAATCTTTTATATTCTATTTGGCATTGAATTTTCCTGTAATTTATTGTTTTTAATTTATTATTTTAATTAATTGTTCATTTTTCACACAAGTTTTTAAGCTTTCTGTGAAGTGTACAAAGATGTATTTGGGTTTATTTCGATAAATCCGGATTCATTTTTATTAAAAAAATATATTCACTGTGTTAACATGTAACTTTGACGAGTCCAAGTGCCTGCATATGGCCTAGGTTAGAGTTACGCACTAAAGAAACACATCAAGATCCAGAAATCATATGAGGTGTTTTTTCATAAGGCAGATAAAACAGTTTCGTTTAAAACTACAGTTTATTTTTTGTTAACGAACCATCAATGGATTTTAACAATAATTATTGAAAATTCATGACATGATGATAAAACAATGTGATAATATGTGATTCATTTCTCCTGTGTATAAAACGGTGGGTTGGCTGAGAAATTTCGGGGGGGTTGAACCCCCAACCCTCCTGCCTACGGCCATGTTTTAATGTCCATTTTCATTTATTTATTACCCAAAAAAGCATGTAACAAAGTACAGTAGTATAAGCTAAAATAAAGTAAGTACTGGATTTTATTGCCCCACTAGGCGAGAGCCTGTTCTGGGGCAATACTAACCACAATACAATAGTTCAAGGTTGCATGTACACAAAAATAACATAATTTCTTAAAAAAGTTTTACGGAGGCCTGACTTAGAAGACTTAAAATATATTAAAAATGTGTTGGGGCTATTCTGCAACCGAGTTCGCCTCTGATTTAATTGCAAATAACATTTGATATGCACTTTGTACTAACGATACACTATGATTAATAAGTAAGTAGATACTTAGCTGTGTACATGGGCGTCGCCAGCCTCGGAGCGGGGGGGGGCAACAAAAATTTAAAAATTTGGTATAGCACGAAAAACGCATAAATAGCGCAGGCGATTTTTTTTGTGAGACATATAGTGAAGAAGGTCGTGATGTGGTTTGGTTTATTTGAAAATGTGTATGATATTTTTCAACATAACAAAACATATTTAAAAAATAGCACCGAAGGCAATTTTTTTATGAAATAATTGTATTTTGATGGATTGAAAATGGATGGATGGAAAATTTATGTCATGAAATGTGAGAGGTGTCATTATGAAAAATATAATATATACCTATTCCAATCTCTAGGGGGGGGGGGGCAGCTGCCCCTCCTGACGACGCCCATGTAAGTAGGTAAGTACTTTATATAGCTGTGCATTTACTATATACTGTTGCTTGCTAATGACATGCCTAGCGCAAAATGTTTTAATAACACACCTACAGACCATGGGCGTCGTCAGGGGGGGGGAGGCAGAGATTGGAATATGTATTTAATTATTCATACTAAATGATGAAACCTCTCAAAAAGTCACATTATTATCACACGTTCTCTCATCATATCATAAATTTTGTATGAAATGAGTATAAAAATCCATTCAAATGCAATAATTTCATAAAAAAATTTGCCTGCGGCGCTACTTACCGTTATGTGTTTTTTTTACCTATATTTAAGTAGGTATCTTTCACAAAAAATAAACGAGATTTATATACATCACGACCTTTTTTGGTACATATTTATGTCTTTAAGTATATATTTTTTCATTTATAAAATTCATTATATCAGTATGGACCACTTACTATAGAAAGACAGCAGGTTCATCACTTCACCCATTTTTCTTTAAATAATTTCGCCTGCGGCGCTGTTTCTCGCTACATTTATTATTCAATATCGCCTCCTACCTCACAGTGTCTCAAAAAAATCGCCTGTGCGCTATTTCCGATGTTCGCAATTTTTGAATTTTTGTTGCCCCCCCTAGCTCCGAGGCTGGCGACGCCCCTACTACAGACTAAACTAGTAAGAAACTTACTACTTAGAGTGGTTTCAATCACATGGTTTGAACTCTAGCAAAGCGTATAAAATAACGTGTGGAAAAACGTTGTGTGTTGTGTGGATAAGAAATGAAGTGATCAGAGAGTTGAGTGAGTGTCAAACGGATGTTGTAATTAGAATGAAAGTGAACAAGTTGAGATGGTTGGGACATGCAGAGAGGATGAGTGATGAAAGGATAACAAAGAAAACATACTTATCCAATTGAATCACTTGGCTTGCTTTTTTAGCAGTTAAAAGAACGTGACGTTAGCGTACTCTTTATACAGCCTTAATTTAAGGTCGTACTCCAATTAAGACGTCATAACCATTTCCTGCGGCATTAAGGTTCAAAATGGCATGAACAATCCCATGATAAAATGGTAAAAACAACGTTTTTTTTCCTTTTACGGTTATTCCCTAGATTTAAATATTATTGTCCGTTTATTTTTTTCTCCTCGACTTTCGGGAATCGAGTTGCTATATCTTTCGGAAAAAAGGTCAGAGGTGGTCAGAGAAATTATACAAGATATAAAAAATATTTTACGGTTATTCCCTAGATATAGGTTCAATGTATCTACTCTATTTTTTTCCAGAGCATATTAAGTAAGATTGTCGAGATGTAAGGTCTCCCTTTTTAGAATTTATTGAAATGTCGGTATGCATACTTTTTATTGGCTTGCTTTTTTAGATGATGATATTGGATAACTTATCTGGGTTGTTTAATGGTACTCCATCTCAAGGGCGCGGGAATCTAGTCTTAAAACTCGTAGTTTTCAGCTTGCTCCTGAAGCTGGTGACGGGCTGGTCTTTTCGGAGTTATAAGAAGATGGCATTAGTGTACTCTTTACACAGCTTAAATTTAATATAGAGAGCGTTTTCGGTGTAGTATGCGCTATGGAAACAATGTGTTTTCTCAGTTAGATGGTCTTACAGTACGTAGTACGTACGTACACCTACCCAATACAATACATAAACAAAGGTATATTATGTATCTGATAAATTGCTAAGTTACCTAGCAAATACAAGGCCGTCTAACGAAGGTATTATTTATTAACTATGTTGAGATAGGAATGAAGCTGAGATTGTATTTATATATACCTATTATAAACTTAGATTATATACCTATAATTAGTTGCAATATGTCTACAAAAGCAAAAGTACTGGTGCCCAATGCTGTCTTGGTGTTACTAAAATTGTAGTAAAAAACGAGTAAAAGTATAAAATAAATCATTGTATTTTTTTTAAAACAAGTATTTTATGAAATAATCTTGTAGGCTTTCGCAGCGTGATGAATCCATATCTTCGTTGTTGGTTCTTCGGGTTACGTACTCATACCTCGACGGAATTTTACATACAAAAAATACTTCATCCCGAAGATGGCAGTAGTATCTCTGCCGAAAGCTCGGTTACTCAACCACTCTACACGCAGTAAGGAAACCCGAAGAACCAACAACGAAAATATTTTATGACTTCACATCCTAGAACTTTTTTGCGCGGTCTTTCAAACGCTACCAAACACACCCTTCCGAGGCGCTTGGATTCCTTTCATTCCAGTGACGACTCCTACCAAGAAAAGACAGTATTAAAATTTGTAAAAAGATATGAGTTCTACTTGTGAAGCACTTTCGTAAGATATCAAACATGGCGGGATGCGGTGACTGGATCTTCTCGATCGCTCGGTGTCCAAACCTTCCAAGACTTCCCATGTTTGGGATTATTCCTGTAGTTTGTTAGATAATAATGGTGTAATTTGTAAGACATAAGCGGATATATTTTTTTCTAGAAAATTCCAAAAATTGAAGCGATAATTGAACGATTCTACTCAGAGCACATCGCTATTTAAAGATTAATATGTACTAAGATTGTTAATATAGGTGAATCTTTATTCACGGTATTAAATTATATATAGAGGTACACACATCGTTAGACGAAAAAAATGATAGGTAATACGTAAAAAAATCCATTCACAATGTTGTGTGTTTACTAAGTAACTATGCATCTACATTGTAAATCGGTATGTTATAAAGGCGACCACATTGTCGGAATACATTATCTACGGTATGGTAGCTATTACAGTATACATTTAAATACTATTAACCTTTCTACACGTGTACGTAACATTGCTTGGTATAGAAAATGTTGCATTTGTAATGTTGATTTAATATATTATGCATTCATTAAAAAAAGTTAATTCATTTTGTTTTTAACCCATTGCGGATGAAATTCAACATCTGCATGTATACTGTGTTATACATACAACAGTAGACGTACGTAGGTCTTCGCAATAGACTTTTATATTAAGTAGATGGTGTACTCAATGCTAGAAGTTTAGTAAAGTGGTGCCCACAAACTGTCAAATCGTATGGAGAATTTTGACATTTAGTGGGCAACGTTTTCGAAATTTTGTTCTCATAGTTAAAAACTCTATTAATTTTACGTTATTTAGGAATTGAGCGATAGTTTTAAAGATGTTTTAGTTTTTATTATTGATGTCTTGTTAATAGTGTGAGTTTTGCGGCTCTAAAATACCAAAAAGCGCCGAGCGTGAAATTGCGTCACTTCCTTTCTAATGAAAATACATGAAGTCAGACGTCTAGGTATGTATTTAATATAAAAAGTCTATGATCTTCGCAATATTTCGCTGTCTTTCGAAAAAAGATCAGAGGTGTTTTTCACAATTTTTTATTTGAGTAATCTATACAAGATAAAGAAAATCTTTTACGGTCATTTCCTAGATAAAGTTTCAATGTATCTACTCTATTTTGTTCCAAAGCAAATTCAGTAACGGTTGTCGAGATCTAAGGTCTCCTGTTTTTAGAAATATTTAAAATGTCAGTATGCGTACTCTTAATTTGTATTTGTGTATTTGTAATTGTCTGCTTGGGGCTGAAAATCGCGACTACGACTGATGGAGTATAAGTCAGTGGGTTAAGCTATAAAGTGGTAGAATTACGACCCATGATGGCTGCTTTGTTACCTGCACCGCGAGAGTTGTTTCATTCATACAGCCATGTTATTAAAATACAACATTGGTAATCAACTATAGCCCCAGCAATCTCTAATTCCTGACTCGCCGAGTGCTCCTGGCTTGGTCTGTTCTTCTGTGACTTATGTTTTATCGTTTTACGTTTTATCAACCAAAGTACAGTATTAGGTAAGTTTATTGTTCATTATCGTCCCTAGGCCCTAATTTCGGGCACTTGGACTCGTCAAATTTACATGTTATAACAATTATAGTTTTTTAACAATCAAGAGGAGCAACAGTGACAATGTGCCAGAGAAGTAGAATCAATGCAAACATAGTGTAAAGGGCTCAGTTTGCATTTCGTCATGAAGATGATAACCTTGAAACATATTAGGGGCTTAGTATAGTAATATCTAACAAACTACGGGAATAGTTTTTAAATTCAACAAATAATTTGAGAGGCGACATTGGAATGTTTCTTCTAGGGAGAAAATTTAGAACAATCGGAATTATAACTACTGCACCGCCTTCTTCTTTCTCAGCCGTTTTAATTCCAATGCTGGACATAGACCTCTCTTTTGACTTTCCACAGATCCCTATCCTGGGCATGCTGCATCCACTTGCTTCTGCGATTCGCCTCACATCGTCAGACCATCTTGCCTGAGGCCTTCCTACGCTCCTTTCCATCACATTTATCCATGTTTTAAGTCTCATGATCATATCTTTAGTATTATCTGAATCATCTTTCCTTTTAAAATTACGCGTTTTTAATGTAGGTTTTTAGTGGAAAAGGTTGACTATCAAATGAATACCACCTCCTACGAAACATCTATACATGATTTACCTATACGAAGCATAATCAAAGCAACCAGTTGGTTGAGTTCACGCTGGGACCAGATCATTTTACTTGTACATATAAATAGGAACAAATATAACTAAACGTATGCAACATTCGTACATAGTATACGACATCTATGTAATCATGTTAAAAGCTGATAGAGAGTTGACGTCATAAAGGCGCCACGCATTACCTTAATGAATGAATGTTCAATTAGCCAAGTAATCTCCGATAAATATCATTCTATATTGCGGGGTAGTCAGAGAGAAAAGGACACCACGTTACCCTATCACAATTTAGCTTTTAGATTGGTTCTAGAACGGTTCTAGTACGGCTCTAGAACTAATCTAGGAGCTAAATTGTTACTAGGAAACTTACGAAAATCCCTATCCTTCCTGGGGGTGAAAAGGTACAATGCCTTGAGTAGTCGTAATATATATATCATGGAGATTGCACCGATTGTCTCAAATTCAGTTCGTAAATAAAATCAGAAAATAAATAAAATTGGTTCCAGATCAGTTCTATAAGAACCATTGTAGAACTAACCTGGGAGCTAAATAACTATATTACTTGCGATTAAACCCTAGCTATGAAATTTGATTTGTTGTAAAAAATATTTCTGTTAACTTGAAAATTCACAGTAGCAAAGTTAAGATATTGAAAAAAAAAGCATCATTAAAAACATAAAACACACGTTTTGAACGGTTCCCGGAGAAAAACCCATAAGAATGATGAGCAACATGAATAAATCCCAAAAATGACAAAAGCCCTTTTAAGAAATTTTCTCAAGGGATAAAAGCCCAAACGTTGACTGTTTTATTGTCAATTCCAATTTATATTCGCCTATTTATTGTTCATTTTATAATATATGCTAGTTTCTAACAGACTGAAAGAAACCGTACACCTACAATAGATAAAAATAATTTTATTTTCAAAATCCATTTAGATTTGAACTTTTGTCCTTTGAGCGAATTTCTTAAGGGCTTTCGGTCTTTTTTGGGATTTACTCATGTTTATTTATTTATTTCACATATATATATATATATAAAACACAATACAATTCGACACAAAATAAGTTGATGCCCTATTACATGCGCTCACATCTAGGTTAGAAAAGAGAGATTGTTTTCGATAATATTTAAAAAAACTACCATGTTGAGCAATATTCTATATATATTTTGAACTACATTTTTTGTGTCATCTTAATGTTATGTATGTGTGGTGAACTGAACAGTAAACATGTGTTCTTTAGAGTTAGTAAATCTCACACAACCACCTGCCGGTACTTGAGACCTCATTCTGCTTGGTATAATGTAATCTGAATGCGTGGGTGTAAGGCAACCAACAAATTTTTACAAGTTATACATACAACATCAGAAATATAGCGTTATGGGGTTAATTTCGCTTCATTCAAAAAATTTTTAAGGTCATTCCCTGATTTTAATGCATATTGAAAGATATAATGTATATTGAAAGGCATATTGCATAAGAAATGAGGAAATTAGGAACAGAACCAAAGTAGCAGACGTCATGGATCGTGTAGCAAGTCTGAAGTGAAAATGGTGGTGGTCTGAAGTGGAAATGGACACGTCGCAAGATGGACCCCAAAAATCTTAAGATGCGAGACCTTGGGAGAATAAAAGAGGCGTCGGAAGACCCCAAAAGAGGTGGTCCGATGACATAGCCGCTGTGGAGGGAAAAAACTGGCTGCAGCAGCAAACAGCTGAAAGGAATTGAGGAATATGGAAGAGACCTACACCCAGCAGTGGAAGAAGAATGCATATTATCAATACGAAAAATATTTGTTTCTTTCATAGAGAAATTACAGGTTTTTGCGACTTTCGAGAAAAATGTTACTGTCCTTTGAAAAAAAACTTTTTTGGAGAAATCTACACACGATAAAAAAAAATCTTATACGGTTATTCCCTAGATAAAGGTTTAATGAATTTGCCCTATTTGTCTCCAAAGCATGTTTAGTAAGGTTGTCCAGACCTTTCTTCTTCTTCTTATCAGCCCCTTTCCCTCCACTGCTGGACATAGGCCTCTTCTTATGTCTTCCACAATTCTCTATTTTAGGCGCTTTGTCTCCACCTATGCCCCACCGACTCGATGATATCATCGGCCCATCTCATTTGTGGTCTCCCTACACTTCGTTTACTTTCGTATAGGGTCTCCAGCTCAGTACTCTGGGGGTCCATCTGCCGTCCTTCTGCCTTGCCACATAATCCGCCCACTGCCATTTCAGTGTCCCTAATCTCTTCGAAATGTCTCTCCGCGATGTCGAGATCTACAGTCTCAAAAATTACTTTTTTTTGTAATATCAACAATACATTCAACATTCCTACTTTCAACGAATCTTTATGGTTTATGTCAATCGAAAAAAACGTTTTATTTACATCATGTGAATGAGATTTGGAGCAGGTATAGCTTAACTTAAATGACATAAAAACAAGTATGTATTAGGTTGGGCTAGTCTTATATCTATCTATATAATACATATACAGGTATTACTAATACATACTTAGAAAAAACTGTGGGATTTTCAAATATTTGGAATCACATATGGGATTTAGTTGCAAAGATGCTGGTTCCATACATTCCAGGGGTGATACATATACTGTGGTACCATCGTGTTTTAAAGTTGGCACCCACTCTTTTTATAAATAAATAAATAAATAAATAAATAAAAACTTCATTTTACATAAATATACATACAAAGGGCGGATTTATCGCCTATTGGCGATTTCTGCCAATCAACCCAAATTTGACATATGAAATGAGACATAAATTTAAAAAAATAACATACCAATGTACTTAATGTACCCGTTAATATAATAGATATAGATAAAAAAATATAAAAAGCAATATATACGAATAATAAAATAATAAAAAATAAATACATACATGAATAAAGCCATCCGCACACAAGCATACATACGCACACACACACCCTCACACACACATATACATATATACATTTTTTATACATTTTTTCGAGTGTGCTGTAATAGTAATGTGTTGCTGAAACCTTCACAAGACAATTTACATATTTTTCAGCATAGAGTCTTTTACAGCATATAGAGTTTGCACATATTTTATTTATTTATATTGAAATATTTTGCTGGGACGCATACCTATGTTAAATTTTTATCGTAGCATTGGACAGGTCCTTAATTTTTGCGTTCTAAATATCGACCCCTTTCTCGGCAATACTCGGCATATACAACTGTATTTCATGTCGAAACGCTGTGTCAGAACTTTTCCATAGTTTGAATGTTATTCATGTTATATCGATTGTAATACTGATTGTAAAAATGAGTAATTAAATACTGCATATAGGGGGCATCATCGAAATCAATGACTAAATGTGTGAAATACTTATTCGAAGTTTACAGGGGTCATCACATGAATGTATTAAACATTAAACGAAAAATGTAAGTAGCATTGCAAAAATAAAATAACGGGACAGCCCTAGCTGTATAGTGGATATTATATAATCACAATCACACATTCACGCACACAATCAAACAGGTTGCATCTGTATTGGTAGACTCTAAGCCATGTGAATATATTTTTTATACGCACCCTTAATAAAAGGTCGCGCAGTACTACCTACCTAACCTAGCCATTCTCAAGTAGAAGGATGTGAGCGAAAACGAATCTTATATCTTTATATAGCATCATGAACCTGCAATAACTACCTAACTAAATTTTAGATTTTATTTATATGGATGAGGCAGAATTTGCCGCTACACTTGCTGCGTATTATGATGTAGTGCATTGTACATACATATAAGCAGGGACGTCTTTAACCTGTTGAGGGGCACTGGGCACTTTAAGATAACGGGGCCCCCTCAGGCTCCATTAGTGGCAGCCTGGTTCCAAAATTTCAGGTTGCCATGTAATAAAGCCGGTGCTTCCAGCACCTACTTGAAAAAAACAGGCAATAATGATTTAATAGATTTTCAAAACAGATTTTGAGAAGGAACTAGGGGGCACCGTGGGACAAACTGTCGGGGGACGAACTGTCGGGAGACGAACTGTCATGGGACGAACTGTCGGTGCACCTGAAATATCAGTATTTAGAAATATTATTACAATATTGCATGTATTAGTAGTATTACCTGCTGATATAAAAGTACAATATGGTGCAAATATGTGTGTGTTTTATTTGATATTTTTATATGTACGCATGTAATTGATATTCTAACAATAAAGATCAACAAAGGTCGAATATGTGTATGATTAATTAATTAATAATGAATATATAGTAGGTATATAGTAGGTAGTATGTATATTAATATGGGGCAGATAGAACACGTATAATGTATATACCTAATAAGTAATAATCAAGGGCGAATTAAAGGGGGGGGCGGGAAACCCCCCCTGATAAGTAAAACAATTATAAAAAATCGTAGGTATTTCAAAAATAATTCAACAGTTCAAAAGTAGGCATACTAACATTTTAAAAAAATTCTAAAAACGGGAGACCTTATAGATCCCGATAACCGTTACTAAATATGCATTGGAAATATTAAGAAAAATAAAGTAGATATATTGAACCTTTATCTAGAGAATAAGCGTAAAAGATTTTTTATATATCTTGTACAGATTTCTCAAATAAAAATTGCGAAAAAAACCTCTTACACACAATCCCACACAACCCTTGGATCCCCTCATCGTCGTGGCATCTCCTAGGAAAGCACAGCCTATATTATCGCATATGTTATTCTAAATTTTCGCAGCAATCCATCATAAAATGCGGGAGTAATGCGATCACTTACAAAAATCAGACTTTACTTTATACATATACATACTAGTTGAGTTACCCGTGCTCCGCGACGCCAAATTTAACAAACCATCGGGCATACTCTAAAGGCTTGAGTTGGACAAAGTGTATCTTAAGCTCTGAACTCCTTTTCCAACGCCCTTTGGTACGATTCCATACATGACCCCACACAACCCTTGGATCCCCTCATCACTATTAGGTACCAGTTACAGTGTATGGTCTGTTACATCGGACATCACCTGACTACTAATAATAATCTATAGTTATAAAATGAAGTTCAATACCTATGGATTCCAAGATGACCGCTTTGTTTGAGTGTTCTTCATATTTAGATTTTACAACATAATATAAATATATCTTTACAAAAAGCATTTTCTTAAAGAAATGACAACGTTAAAACCTAAAGCAGATCGTTACGAAAGTTTCTGTGAATTTTCACAGTAATCCATCGTAAAATGCGGGAGTTGTGCGAACACTTACAAAAAACCGACTTATAGATAGATAGATATAGATCCATTTAGTAGGTTAGGTAGGTATTTAGGATGAAAGGCCATCTGTGTACTGCTCAGTGCACACTGTGAGAAGTTGTGCTGTAAGATTTCGGTTAACACTCTACCACTCTGACATGCGGAAGGATGTGTTTTTTGTCTACATCCGATATTATTACTGCACCTTGCCCTAAATCTATCGATGCAACGCGACAATACTCGTATCGTATGATCCAAAGCTTTAACTTTTGAAACCCAACTACAATTTATATTTATTTTGTTATTTAACATACACTTTACTATAATTACATACATAGTTAGAAAAAATTAAAAACTAAATAATTGTGCAGAGTGCGCAGTAATAATGCACAAAATAATAAATTTTGAATACACGACTAGCATTCGGGGATTTGCACCCTCATCATCAGGCGACTGTGAATAAAGTACTAACTAATAATAAAGAACATGAAACTACGGCCATTCACTAGCTTTAAGGCATGCTATAAATGCAAAATAAAATCTCTACGACTTTCGAGAAATGAGTTTCTGTCTTTCGGAAAAAATATCAGAGATGTTTTCACTTTTTTTGAGAAATCTTTTCAAGATACAAAAAAATCTTTTGCGGTTATTCCCTAGATAAAGTTTCAATGTATCTATCATATTTTTTCCAAAGCATATTTAGTAACGGTTGTCTAGATGTAAGCGTCTCCCCTTTTAATTAAATTTTTTTGAAATGTTTAATCAAATTTGCTTAAATATACAGGGACTTCTTCTAGTTAACCAAAGTTTTAAATTATGTTGTTGTTTTAATTTTTTATATGTAATATTTTCTTAAAGAATAAAAATATAAAAATACCTACTAACCATCACTCCAATATAACAGTTTGTTACCATGTATTAACTTGTCATTAAATACTGCATTCATTACTTGAGTCTTTATTGAAATATGTAGAGTGGAATTCGTTTAAGAATGCGCCGAGAATTCAAATAATGTGGGGCACTTTGTGAAAAGGTATTTTTATTAACAGTCATTTTTTAAACTAAGGATCGAAATAAAATAACACTTTTTACAAAAAATCACAAAATAATGACGTTTATTTGAATTCTCGCCGCATCCTTATACGAATTCCACTCTACCTACTCCATGTATGCTTACGACCAGACAAAAACCCATAAGAATATTGCACAATAATATATGAATAAATCCCAAAAAAACAAGCCTTTCAGAAATATGCTAAAGGGACAAAAGTTCATACCTAATCTGATTTTCAAAATAAAATTAATTGTATCTATTAGTATACGATTTCTTTCAGTGTGTTAGAAACTACTATAGATTATAAAATAAACAAATAAATAAGCGGTTCTAAAATGGGATGGCCAATTAAATAGTCAATATTTTATTAATAATTCATCTACTGGAATTTAACTATAAGAAAGTTTGGGCTTTTATCCGTTGGGGATATTTCTGAAGGTTTTTTTTATGCGGAGGCATGACTTTGCCAACACACTTCTCAGTATTATCAGCCAGAAGAGTCTAAATATTATCATTCATGATTCACATATAAACTCATCAGCCTAATACTGGGAAAAATCCACCTATCCAGATATCACGGATATCACAGGATTAGGCTCAACGCGGGGTCTAAAATACAACCATTGTGCCTGAAATATCAGTAATTAGAAATCGTCTTACAATATTGCAAGTATTAATAATTACCAATTTTTGCATTTTTTCTGAACGGCTTTCATCTCTTTTGTGATCTATTCACGTTGAGCAATATTATTCTTATGGGAACCCTAAAATTCTACCCAGATCTATAGTAACTAGTAACATGCAAATTATTTAATTCTATGTTACTGCAACAAATTACTCTGTAAGATTTGAGTTGTACTCAGAAAATCAGAAGTGAGTTATTGAACTCCGGTAGAGGTGAGCTAGGATATTATTGAAGGTTTTTTTTTTCTTTTTTTGTGATTTTTCATGTTGAGAAATATTGTTATGTGTCTTTCTCCAGGAATGGTATGCTTATAGCAATGCACATGTGACGCTATCGTATAAGAATAAGATATATATTTTTATGTCTCATTATAAAAATGCATCGCTGTCTCGATTCAACATGCAATACAATAAGACGGTATAATAATTAGTAATACTTATTACATACTATGCATGACTTAAAGAGCTAACAGACTACACCAGGCGAGAAGATAGCTATCGAGTAGCTATCTCAACGGATATACAGCAAAGGATGGACTCTCCATCAGGCTTATTTAGGCTGGTTTAATATGTAATTATGTAAGTAACATTGACCAATTCCGAACCATGGTACTCTAGTGTAAAGTGATCACATTAAACCAGCCGAAGATCAGTCATAAGCCTGATGGAAAGTCCGTCCTTTGCAGTACACCCGTTGAGATAACTACTGATGTGTAAAACTAATTCTTGGACATTGGAGATTTCTTAATGTTGGATTTCACCAACTTTTTACGTGAGAAATAGCGGAGATAGGAGCCACTTATCATTATTTTTCATACAAAATTTGTGCTAGTCCTATCTCCGCTATTTATCACCGGGATTCTCCTGCCTATGCCTGCGAAGAGCCAGTGCAATCTATCAAGCATTTCCTGGACCATATGCAGATATCCACAATGCCACACCCAATGCCCTTGAATGGCTTGGAAGCCTGAATTTTGTTCTGTAGAAGTACATGTCTCCTGTATGTAGTAGATAGCATAATTCTCTTATCTTCTGACATTGTTGCCCAGCAGTGGCAGAAGTCATACGAAATAAATAAATCACATAAGAAGTTGGTGAGATTCAGCAGAATATTATGGTGATAATTACCAATTAGGAGAAATCACTCCTCGTCACTGAATCGAACACAGTAATATAACATAGGAAGTCACTAAGCTGTGAGGCTGTATGAAGGATCACGAATACGGATGCTATGCAATATATCTATGATGTTCATACATTAGGTACTGATTGTGATTCATATGCTACTGAATGATGACTCAGTATCAAATTATTAAGATATGTCTCAATCATGATTTAATCAATGTTATCTGCTATAGAAGAGTACGCATATTGATTTTCAAAAATTTCTAAAAACGGGAGACTTTAGATCTCGACAACCGTTACTAAATATGCTTTGGAAAAAATAGAGTAGATACATTGAACCTTTATCTAGGGAATAACCGTAAAATATTTTTTATTTCTTGTGTAGATTTCAAAAAAAAATGTGAATACCTCCTCTGATCCTCTTTCATATATGCTATATATGCTTTCATATATATATGCAATCTAATAAGAAACAAAGACACACACAACTATCCAACTAGAAGGCGAAATGAATTTAGACTCCCGAGATAAGACTGGCAGCAACAGGAAACAGTCTTCTTTTTAAAGGTATGAAGCTGTTCAATGAAATTCCTGGCAGAATCAGGGAGGCTGGAAACGTTTCGTCTTTTAGGAAGTTGTATGTGCGCTATGTCAAAGAGAGATTCTAGAATAATGTTACATAGTTAGTACAGTTTGTAAATAATTAAGCCTAGTTTTTAAGTTATAAAAATGTATCCTATTTTTATGACTTCATTAATAAATAAATAAAAAAAATATATAGCATTAAATATTCCTTGACCAAAGCAAGCACTTGGGATTAATAACTCAAAACCGCCAATATTCGAGTTGTCTAAGTCTAATTATAGCATTGAACCCAAGATACCTATAATAATTGTACAACATTATCTTGTCATGATTGTCCTATACGATTTGTACAGCGCTAACGTGGTGTGTGGACTAATTAAAATCTAATTAAATTACTATCACCCGCATATAGCGTCTCTATGATAAGTATTTGTCATATTTGCTATACATTCTATATAGGTACAACAGCGGTCGCCTAACTTTATGAGTTCACGGACGATGATTTGGATTTCACAAATTTTAACCTCATACTGACATTTCAAAAATTTCTAAAAACGCTAGACCTGAGATCTCGACAATCGTTACTAAATATGCTTTGGAAAAAAATAGGGTAGAGCCTCGGAGCTAGTGGGAGGGCAACAAAAAAATTGATGTAACATGAAAAACGCGAAAATAGCACCACAGGCAAATTTTTTGGTGAAGGTCGAAGAAGAAAGAAGGTCGTGATGTGGTTTGGTTTATTTGAAAATGTACATAATAATTTGCACACATTACATATGAAAAATGTTTTCTATAAAAAGTAGGTCACAAATAATAGCGACGCAGGCAATTTTTTTGTGAAACAATTGTATTTGATGGAATTTCGTACTAATTTTAGAAAATTTATGACACGATGAGAAAATGTGTGGTAATAATGTGATTTTTTGTGAAGTATTATCATTTAGAATGAAAAAAGCTATCTATCTATCTATCTATCTATACCCTCACGCCACGTCCCTTGCGGGGTAGGCAGAGAGGACAGAGCGCCAGACATCCCTATCCTTACGCACACTCTTAGCTTCCGTCACACTCATACAGTTTGTCATACACGCTCTCCGATTCCTTTTACTCAAAACTATATACCTATAAATATATACCTATTCATATCTCTAAGGGAGAGGGGGGCAGCTGCCCCCTGACCCCCTGAAGACGCCCATGAACGGTTGTATACAAACTGATATGATACGTATAATAACGAATTCAATATAATTAATTGAATTTGTGTGAAATTGTATGACACTTTCCCCTACTTGATATGAATTTGATCTTTCTCAAACATCACCAGAGGGTCAACGATAATAATAATTATTATTCAATTATCTTCATACTACACTGCATACATACACATATCATCTACATACACATGTCATCTACATACACTATACACATACGTTGTATCAGATATCAACAGCATAGCATGGTTTATAATGTAGGTACGTAATATGTGAAGTTGCTAAATATGCTTTGGAAAAAATAGGTTAGATGCATTGAACATGTATCTAGGGAATAACTGTAATAGATTTTTTATATCTTGTATAGACTTCTCAACAAATATTGTGATAAACACCTCTGTTTTTTTTTTTGAAAGACAGAAACTCGTTTCCTGAAAGTCGCGGAGAATTATTTTTTTGTACTGATAATATGCATTATAATTTAAGGAATAACCGTAAAGGTTTAATGATTGAAGCGATATTAACCCCAAAAAAGCGGAAAAAACGCTATTTTTACCATTTTATCATGCGATACTTCACTCGATTATGAACCATATTCTATCTATTTATACCCTCGTGGCACTTCCCTTGCAGGGTAGGCACAGAGGTCAGAGCGCCAGAAAGCCCTATTCTTACACACACTCCTAGCTTCCATCACATTCATGCAATTTGTCATACACGCACTCCAATTCCTTTTACTCAAAACGCGTCCATCCTTGAGGATCTGGTCGCCATGAGCGGACCAGGCGAGTCTCGGGCGGCCGCGTTTCCTCACACTACTTCGTTCGCTCAGATATATCTCTTTTGTCATTCTTCATTCTCTCAACATGCCCAAACTATCTTAGTTGAACCTTAATGCTGTGGGAAATTACCGTGACGTCCCGAGCCTTATGTCTTACAATCACTCATTTATTTAATTGTGTACGTATGCAATATTTGCCATACTAAATAGTACCAAGTCCATTCTTGAGACATTCAACAATAAATTAATAGGTAGTATAATAAATACGCTCGATCAATTTGTTTTAATAAATCAATCAATACAAATAATAGTCAGTAATGATTTTAATTTTAAATATTGTACTACATCATCTCAATACTACGGTTACGTGATAAAATCACACAGGAAAATATCTCACAAATAATATCACAAGAAGAAATTTATTTTTATTCAAAACTAACTGAGTACCCCGTGCTTACTTCGCAACGGCAAATTTTGATGGATCATCCTGGCATCTCTCGATATTTCCTAATGGCTTGAGATAGACAAAATGTGACTTAAGATCTGAACTCTTTTCCAACGCCCTTATATACGATACAATATATAACCCCACACAACCCTTGGATCCAATCATCATCATGGCACCTCCCAGTGACAATTTTTGTTTCAAAAATGGTGAAATATTTGGATATTGAATAAAAATATATTCCAAAAGTACCCCTGTTCTTTACGGGATCTGAGGATTTTCAGTTCAGTTTTCAGATATTCATTTATTCTTCTCAACATATACGAGTACATAACACAAATAATACATCCATCCATACATCTGTACAGTATAGTATATAGGTAATTGCCACCCCCACTAGATATAAAAGTATAATTTGGCCAATACTGGTAACAATAATCTTAAAACAAATTGGCTGTTTTAGATTTTTTAATTCGTTCCCAGGCTCTTCTTAAAAAGGTAAAATTCACATTGTCGCTCACGTTATTCTTATTTCGCGCTAACATTCTCATACAAAATTTGAAAAAGGAAGCGATAATAGAACGATTTTTCCTCAGTGCATATATGCCTTCTAGTATAATTGTGAGATTTCTTCCATGCGATATTCTTTCCATGCGTTATTTTTTCTGTGTGATTCTTTGCTGACACCAAATACTACATCATTGACTATACACGAGTGGATGGTCATTATTAATTATTAGAGTGATACGTAGATGATTAAATATTATATGGGATAGCTAATACTATACTGAGTGAGCTATACGGTCGTCAGATTCTGACATCGCTGCTGGTGACGCATAAGTCCAGGCTTTAGGTCAATTGTCCTGACCTTTGGGCAAAGAATCTCCTTACTTATACACACACATACTAATATATATGAGAATGACATTAGTAATATTACTACTAGGTACTGATGTAATTATTTTACTACCGATGTTCTTAGATCGAACGACTTCAGATAGTTCCAAGTAAAATTAATGATGTATTATTATGAGAAAAATTGCATCAGTAAAAGTAAGATAGCTTTATAGATTTTCACGGTCCTTGTTAATCTCTTCTCCATTCTTCTAGGCTGTACCGTGTGTAGGTTGTCGATGTTGTCTAGCTATCGGTCTACTTGCTGATGCCATCTTCAGGACTAATGTAGATTAGTGTTCATTGGTAGATTAATGTACTTACATTAGTCTTGAAAATGGCCGCAGCAAGTAGGCCGAAAGCTCGAAAACATCGACAATCCACACACAGTACACCCGAGAAGAATGGAGAAGAGAGAAAAAGTAAGATTACTTAGCTAATACTAAAGATATCATCCTAAGACTTAAAACATGGATAAATGACCATATGTCTCAGTGACCCTAGATTTTCTAGGGTCACTGAGACATACAGGTCAATATCTCTATACAGATAGTAGAAATTTGATGTGTGTAATTTTTCTCCTTAAAAAAACGACTGAAATTAACTGAAACTTGAGATTATTTCTGTAGTTTGTCAGATAATATAATTCAGTAATTTGATTAATAAAATGTTTTGAGACCGTCAGAGGATTGACAGATATACACAAATAAAAACATCAAACATAAATTTCAGGTCAACCCCCCAATTACGAGTCTCCACACTTTTTTTGATATTTGGTCCCCTTTTCATATGTTGTCTGTGTATCTGTTTGAGATGACTACTCGGTATCTATTTTGTTAGGAAGTACTCGAGGTAGGTTCACGTATGCATCTTATTCAATATGAGGTACTCGATCAAATGATAAAAGAGTTTGACAATGGCCTTTAGAGGAGCGAACCGGAAGACTTATTGTTATTCATAATCATGTCGTTGTGTGACTATGAGCATCGTATCATATAATACAATAATACACGTAGGTAATAATGCAACAAAACACTTTAAGATGAAAGAAAGTAATGCAAGCGCGTGCACTGAAAGCGGATGTTGTCATTATGTCAATGGATGAAAATCTCTGTACAGTGTGAGTGTACATGCATATCAATCAATGGTGACTATATCATCGAGATTGTTGTGAATAAATTCATTATAGGACACTGAATCACACTTTTTTTAATGCATATGGCAAAAGACCTGGCAACTACAAATTTAGAGGTAAATCTCTTAGCCAATTGGCAGCGTCAGCAGTGACCCCGTGAATTACAGTAAAACCACGCTCGAAACCAAAAATTGGACACTCAACTATATGGCCCATCATCTGGCGGCGACCACATTCACAGTCGGGGCTTGGGGAAAACCCCCATCGATGCATAAGGTGTGCGCATCTTCCGTGGTCTGTCCTGATTAAGAGTGAAATAAGAGTACCCGGTTGGCGCAGTTGGTTGAGGCGGCAGTCTCCCAAGCGGGAGGTGCTAGGGTCAAACGTCCCCGGCGCAACTATGACATTACGGTCATTAAGGCATTAAGGTTCTAAATCGCATGATAAAATGGTAAAAATAGCGTTTTATTTTCACTTTTGGGGTTAATTTCGCTTCAATCAACAAAACTTTTACGGTCATTCTATTGAGAGTTGGACCTCTTCATCACAAGAACGAGACTTGAGCCCTGATTAAACAGATCCAAGATCTACTCAAAGAGGAAGAAGAACACATTTAATAAGGTTGTCAAGATCTAAAGTGTCAGTTTTTAGAAATTTTTGTGCATACTCTTAATGTTTTTTATACAATCTCGGAGTCGCTAGCACGCGAATGTTTTTATGAGATGTCCCTCAACTTTGTAACATCACTCTACTACATATAATAGATACTGTAAACAGAATACTAGTACAACAAGAACACATGTTAATCAAATTAAGAATAAAATCATTAGATGTATTATATCGCTGTGTCCTGACTCGGTACCCCGCAGAGAAAATGACCAATTCAAGGAGTACGTTATTCAACTTACTCGTGCGGTCATACAGATTTTGTATGTTTAACTAGGATCCCCTAGCGCGATTCGTACTAAATGAGTATTTTTTTTAATAAATACCTATAATGAAAGAAATAGAGTACACTATGAAGGAAATTTTGGAAATTGTGGAAATTGGCAGTAACGGCTTGTTAAAAAAAAACGTTTTTATCAATTATTCAACAGCAAAATAAATTTAAAATACACTTAGCCCAAAAAGTTATAGAATTGACACTTGGGGTTCGTTCTGGTTCCGTAAAATTTCAGTCAGTGATTCGCTCGATTGTTTATGGTTCTATTGTTCTCCGTTCTATCATCGGTCCAAGTCAACTGGTTGTGCAGTTCAACCTGTTTTTTGTGCATAGTTGACACGCTCGGTTGTTGCGAATAACACCCAACTATTTTTTTGGGTGACATTCGCTGTTCACTCACTCTTATTAACACGCAATATGTCTATCACTTTCTACCAAAGAAGAGTGCTGTAATATCGCTATCTCGATGTATATCTATCAACTCACTCTTATTAGTACTCTCCTATCTCTACCTATGTTTGACAATTCCAATTGGAACAATCACCTTATAATGCGTTTTGTCTTTGTGCGATAATCGCCCGTTGACTCGCTGAGCGAAAATTAACGGCTAAAAACGCAGCCTTGGAGGACATAATATACACACATTTAGCATAAAAAATAATTCAATGCAATGGACTCTGATGTTAGCATGTAATCTTTAAGTTAGATTAGTATAGGTTGCTTAGTAGATAGTCTATTACTGCTCACACTATGCCGACTATGCGATCAGTTCAGCGGAAATGAGACTGGTCTAACGAGTCTTCTGACCAAAGAAATAAATAAAGAAATAATTATATCATAGGTACTATACTCGCAGAATATAGCAAACGTAGAATACTCTAAAGCATCGGTAGCCAACCTATTCACCAGCCGGGGCAGATTTCAAAAATAACCCTGCCTACCGGGCCGCAAAACCAATCTTATTATTTTACACAACAAAAAAATAATTATATTAATAAGTACTTTGCTATTATCATAGAAGTCGCAATTTTTTTTTAAATATTGTTATAGCCTAGAAAAAAATTAATTAATAATTACTTTATTTCCCAAACTCACATAATTAATGCAACTACAATTTTGCCACATAACTAGGCAAAGCCCGTACTAAGGTGGATCATTTCCATATTGTGTTACATCAGTATTTCAAGTATTTTTTTTTTATAAATCCGCATACTACTAATATGCGCCGCAGGCGAATTTTTTTTTGAGTCTATAATATTACGTGTTAAAAAGTGTTCTTATAAAAAAAGTGCAAGTTCCAAAGATAGTGCCGCAGGCGAAATTTTTAAGGGAAAATGGGTGACGAAATGAATCCGATTGCCTTTCTACAACAGTCATTCATTCATCGTAACATTGTGTCAGTCATTCGTGTTTTCACTCCAGATGTGACATTATTTTTTTGCTTCTAGGTACTCAGTGCTTCGCGGGCCGCGGTTTTGCCACCCATACCATAAGTACAGTAATCCTAATAGTTAATAGTAATAAAATAGATGGTAATAAACCTAAGATGAGGAGCCCATCTATATGTTATTTTATAGCGTTTGCCAATCAAATTATTTTACCCACCTCCATACGTTCCTTTTTTAGTCTACGTATAGGTAGATGTTATTGCTGGTATGGACGTAGGGACTCCCCACATTTTTATGCTAAATATCCTAGTATTCCGTAAGTAAGTACGGAGTGGAAAATAGCTGTATGCAAAGTCCTGTTTTTTATTGAAAAAAGTAGTGTTAATTTAACCCCGTAAAATATAAAAATGCTATCTATCTATACCCTCACGCCGCGTCCTTTGCAGGGTAGGCATAGAGGACAGAGCGCCAGACAGCCCTATCTTTAGACACACTCCTAGCCTCTGTCATATAAATGCAATATGTCATACACGCTCTCCGATTTCTTTCGCTCAATTTTTTTACATTTTATCATGCGATTGTTCAAATAAGCATGAAGTCATAGTTGGGTCCGTAGCTATGAAAAGTGCGAAAATCACGTTATTTCTGTCAAGAACATTAAAAATTATTTAACTGGTAGCCACTTGCGTTCCACTGCTGGACATAGGCCTCTTCTTAACTCTTCCACTGTCTTCTATCTTGGGCTATCTGCCATCTACGACCGTAAGCTGGACAGTGTCATCTGTCCACTTTTTATGTGGTCTTCTTACGCCTCTTTTGTTCTCCTAGGGCCTCAGGACTTCAGGATTTTACATTCAAAATTATTAGTACTCTCAAATTCGCAACAAAGCACTCAAAATCGCGAATAAGTTCTTATTATTGCAATTGCAAAATTTTCAGTAAGTATAACTAATATTGACTGTAACTGAGCTGGATAAATTACAATAAATAATTATATTGAATTATACATTTATGTCAAAGGTTATATTACAGTAGCAGCTGTTAATATGCAGTACTGTTGTTGGTATAATGTATCTATATCTATATATAAAAGTAAGTCGGTTTTTTGTAAGTGTTTTCATACCTCCCACAATTTACGACGGATTGCTGTGAAAATTCACAAAAACTTTCCTACCGATCTGCTTTAGGTTTTGACGTCGCCATTTGTAAAAAAAAAGCTTTTACTAGGAGGTACCATTATGATGAGAGGATCCAAGGGTCGTGTGGGGTCATGTGTGGTATCGTATGAAAGGGCGTTGGAAAAGGAGTTCAGATCTTAAGCCATATTTTATCCAACTAAAGCCAATGGGAGACACTGAGAGGTGCCATGATGATGAGGGGATTGTGTGTGCATGTGTAAACTGTATAGAGACGCTAAAACTCATTATTTTGGCTAACAGATGGATGAACGCGTTTCGGGTTATGCTGTCGATATACTTCACCATCCATGTTTGCAGTTGCGAAGCACGGGTAACTCAGTTAGTATTGTATTTAGCTTATGTATAATTATTTAGATACTACGAAACTGAATAATAATTAATTAATTCATATCACTGAATATATTTAGAAATGTATTTTTAAACTTAAGTTGATAACAAATAATGTTATCAAGTATAAATACTTATTGATTATACTAAGCGCCATACTTATTTTTTCTTGTGAACATTGTGAACGAGTGAACGACCATTGTACTGATAGAGAGTCAAAGCTTCGCGTCAATAGACTGAAGCAGCATTACCTTTCTATTTCAAATCCCACTACCCGTCCCTCCTGAACCCATCATCCCTCCCATACCCGTTGGCGCAGTTGGTTGAGGTGGAAGTCTCTCAATCAAGAGGTGCCAGGTTCAAACTCCGGCGCTGGCGATGTATTCCACTCTTAGTGATACAAGATTTTAGCTTGTGCAGGAAAGTATTTGGGTTTGTGTATGAAGGACTCTTGGATTGAGTTAAAATTCAACGTCAAGTGAAGTTAAATAAAATCGTGTAATACTAACTAATTGGAAGTTATTGACACTTGCTGGTAGCGTGTACATTGAAATAGTGTGATTGTTTCACCAAGAGAAATTAATATCTTTTCTCATCTCACCATTAAGTTGAATAATGAATACATATTATCTAAGTACATAATGTTATGATAAATTCACATGAACCAGACTAGGCAGGTATTAATGAAAAAACCATCGAATTCAATTGGAAAATCATAGTTCGTATGTTAGATTGAGAGTTTTGAGTAAAAGGAATCGGAGAGCGTGTATGATATTTTTTTTTTATTTGTTGCAGATTATTTAACAGAGTTTATGTGGTGCCTAATCCAAATGGATTTTTGGCTAATTGCATGAATGTGACGGAGGCTAGGAGTGTGTGCAAGGATAGGGCTGTCTGGCGCTCTGTCCTCTCTGCCTACCCTGCAAAGGACGTGGCGTGAAGGTATAGATAGATATATAGATAGAAGATTTGCTAGAAGACCCCAAAAATGTTGAGGGAGAATTTCGTCACTGGACCAAACTATAGAATAATAATATATAGCACCTATAGAAACCAAACCACTTACTTTTTTCCGAAAGACAGCAACTCGTTTCCCGAAAGTCGCAGAGATTTTTTTGTTTTGAAATTATGCATAAAAATCTAGGGCCTGACAGTAAAATATTTTTTTGGATGAAGCGAAATTAACCCCAAAAAGTAAAAAAAAAACGCTATGTTTAACATTTGATCATGTGATTGTTAACTTAACGCCTCGGGAAATGACCGTGACGTCATAGTTGGGTCCCGAGCATTAATATTTATTTGTATGAAATTGTTCAAATACAACAATGTTTGTCTGTACTTGTATGTATTAGTGTGTAAACTGTATGAATACAATGTATGTATGTGTTGCCCTTTCATCACAATATCACCATCATGGCAATATGATAGTGTATTTTGAAAGTTCTGTCAGGTATGTGTGGGTGTGCAGGGTACCTAGTACCTACAATCTACATACAGTCGCCCCACTTATAACACACAAGTCCCACTTCGTGGACTGTATCATAGATTTAAAAAATATTACATACAAATCCATTTGACATAGATCACCGCCTCCTAGAGTAGGTCTCTAACCGTGCTGTAACAGTTGGCAACATAGCATAATGATCAAACAGGACCACCACTCCTGTCAAATCTCCTAACAGAATATAATACGTGGTCCATCATACTCGTTGTTAAGGGACTGTTATTCTATACATTTCCCTATTTCCTTAGCGACGATGATGGCAACCTCGCCTATAACGTTTTATGCATTAATCCTACATCATGGTTAGAGAAAGAGAGAAATGTCAAGGTAGCGGTGCATAGATACGTCATAATTTTATTGTTTCAATACAATCCATAAAAATTCAATATGAAGCCAATTTGTTGACACAATAGTGTCAAAAACGTTAGATTTTTATATCTCTCACTTCACCAACTGTCAAAAATCGATGTTGATTGTTATAATAGTGTAAAATAACACCTTCTACACCCATTAAATACAATATTATTATCTTTTAATCTAGATTAATATTCTAATACCACATACTCGTATCTTGAGACAAATTATTTCGTGCTTCTTGAAGGTTGTGATTCGTGAGGTAGTTTGGTATGTAAATTGTAGTTTAGTTATTAAAATCTACCAAAAAATAGCGCCGCAGACATTTTTTATAAAACAATTCAAATTTAATGGCTTTCATAAAAAAAAACTGCTCTAATGATACTCCTATGATGAGAAAACGGTGTGGTACTACTAGGGCGCCGAAGCAGAATGATGACGCTGATGCTTTTTATTTATTTTTTATTTTCATTTTTAGCTTTTCAATAAATGGACTGTCAACAGGTTAACAATAATATCTTTCAACAGGTTAACAATAGTAGTTTTCATCGTTTCATGAGCAATTATCCGGTTAGTGCGAATCCCACCGAGGGCTCCTAGTATGAAATTTAATACTATTCAATACTTAATCATTGTATGATGAAATGGGTATAATATTAATATAATACACAATACATACATACTTTTTATAATTCCAACCTACGTATATGTAGTGCTTTCCGTACAAACTTGCACTGTACAAATGAGAATATAACAATAATGCTAGATTTAGATGAGCCTGATGCTTTCATTGAAGTCCATTTTTTCAAAATTAAGTCTATTTTTTAAACAAATATTGAAATTTGGTACAAGCACTGCAGTTTTAAGGTAGAAACATATATAATTATCTAACGTTATAGGATTTTCAAATCAAATTATTTTATCCATCATCCATACGTCAGTATTTTCATGTATTTTAACGTAACGTTCAGTAAATAGTCATACTAGAAAATGAGTAGAAACTATGAGTAGAAAGAGTAGAAAGTCAATCGAACAAGATTTATCTTATTTATATAATTCCTTACCCTGTTTCATACGTCAGGTTATTTGACAACTACCGCCATCTATGTATCATCCGTATTTTTACCTATAGTGTTAAGTTATACCCGTATAGCTAGTTTATAAAATAAAATAAACGATTTTACAACCAAGCTATTCGAGGATATAATATAATGTAAGTATGTAAACCATTATGGAAGTATAATACGTATAATAAGAAGTATGAGACAGTATGATGTAGACAGGTCTCAGTCTAAGATCCTATTGTCAATAGCATACCCAACCTATTCAAGTTTTATTACAATACTTTTATGAATGAAGAGAGTAGGTACTCATTTTTTTTTGTTTTGTTGTTGCTCTTATGTTGTTTTTGTATAGCTCAAGAGCATTCTTTGTTCTTGGATGGGTGGGAAAGACAGAAAAAAATATATTATAGGTATACCTTGTATTATTTCTTTTGTAAAGATTGCTCCGTTTTGAGAATCAAGCGCATCTCAAGAGCGCACTAAAACGACTTACTTACAGTAAATTCGACCAATACTGTAATTCGAATTTATCATTAGTCGCAATATATTAAGACCGTAGCCGGGCGGTACTTTCTCCATACAAATGTAGTCTCCTCGTAGTCCCCTGTTTCCTTCCTGGAAAATGCCTCTAGAGCAATAGTTTTTTTTTCATAAAATTTAGGACTACTGGAGGCATGTCCCTATGTTTCGTTTTTTTTAAAATAATAATTAAGAAAAAAAATATGAACTTCCTAAAACCTTGAAAAATCCTTGTTTCTACCGCCGTGTTCAGGCGACTGCCAGACAAATTTGAAAAAGTTTTAAGATAAAATAAAAACATAGAGACATAGATCTACTCTTGTTTTAAATTTTGATACCAAAAAATAATTGAATCCGTTAACTTTTGGAGGAGGAAACGGGGGACTACGAAACGTCGATTTGGCAAGGTATTTGTAGGTATGATCGGTCTGAGCTGCAGTTGTCCCTGTCGCACTATAGCCCGGCTGAATAGGGCCAGCGCGACAGCGATATTTATTTCAAATACCTATTTCTCAATTTTCGCTCAGCCCGGCTATCCTCTTAAATGAATCAACCCTTCCGTTAAAAGCTCTGGAAGCAGAGAGTGCAGACAGAAGATCGGTGGGATGCCCCAGAAATAACTGGTAGAAGCAGGTGACAAAGAAGTGCGAGGAGAGACTGTGGTTGGAGTGCTCAGAGGTCTTGGAAACTGCAAGTGACAGGGGCCTCTAGCGAAGATACACAGACGCTTTAGTTTTTTTTATTTAAAATAATTGTGGATTTTTGTTAATTACTTTACTAAAAAGGAAAGCCGCATTTTATTTAGATTAGTAAGAATTTACAAAGAGGGTCACGTGGCAAGGCAAAAGGACGGCAGATAGATCCTCAGAGTACTGAGCTGGAGACCCTTCGAAAGTAAACGAAGTGTAGGGATACCACAAAGGAGATGGGCCGATGATGATATGATCGAGTCGGTGGGTCATAGGTGGAGACAAAGTGCGCAAAACAGAAAATTGTGGAAGACACGGGAAGAGGCCCATATCCAGCAGTGGAGGGAAAGGGGCTGATAAGAAGAATGATTTAATGGTGTAGCTACAGAATAATTGAGCCCAGTATGAGCGTACTTACGTACAATTACGCTCTCTGGGATATATGAATTTTATTGTTTGCATATTTGTTTGAAATACTCGAAGATTTGAACGATTGTTTATTCGCTATGATCCTATAATAGATACATTACCACTTGTATTGTTTTATGCTCAATGCGTAGTATGATTTGAGTGAAGACATATGGTGCTGTAGGCAACAGTAGAAGTGCGAACATAGTCTTTGACCAAACCATAGGTATGAAATATGAATACACATTTCATTTTTGTTTTATATAGTTACCTTCTGTCGTAGAGATAAGATCAGAAATGAAACTATACGATCTGATTGCGATGTTGATGCGAGATGCTACCATGTCGACCAGACTCAGTATGACGAAAGAATATTTGATTAAGTAGTTCAATAATCAAAGACCAGACTCGATAAAGTGTCAAAAAAGAGAATCCTCCCAGAAGGAGACTACCCGGAAGGCCGCATCTTTGAACCTTTTTAACGGTTGAGTCCAGGATGAGAACAGTGAGTGGAGTCGGTTGACAACATTGTCGAGTTCACGATTTTTTTTTATAACTAGGCAGTCCACCCTAACTGGGTGATTTGTGCCAGTACACATTACAAGATTTAATGGAAGACATTCACAATTTGTCTCCTGAAGGACTTCAATACCTGAGGTCTCACGACCTTAATCTCTGACTCCGGTCTCTCCACTGCCATACGATATGAAGATGTCAAAAAGATTTATGTGCCTTAGTGTGCGGCGTGTGCGCATGTACAACAGTTTGCCTAACGTTTTGAGGCTGTTAGACGTGGCCTTTCGGAGAGAGGTGAAAAAATATCTTGTCAACAAATCTTACTATTAAAGAAATGATGTCTAACCCGATGGATATTATTTATTGTTGACGAAATGCAGCTTTGGACCATTTGCATCCAGACCTGCATTTAACTAAACCACACCTGTTATAATTTTGTATTGTCACCAGTCTCCATGTATTTATTAATTTTAGTCTTTTTTGCTGTAACATTTTGTTAATTTATAGCATTTAATCTTGTAATGTTTGTAAACCTGACGATTCCAAGTGCCTTCAATGGGGCCTACGGATGATCAGAGAACAATAAACAACAATAATAGGTACTCTATGCTGTTGGGTAAAATTTCACAATTATATTTATAGGTATGATCATTATTTTGGTTCAGATTTTGGGAAAGATTTGAGAGTGCTGCGTGGCATTTCATAAATAAGTTCATCAGAACCTACTGCGGTTCTTGCAAATTCGTGTATTATTATTATAACTGATAATTTATGGCGCCGTTTTATGGATTATCCATCTCAAGGGCGCGAAAAACTGGTCCTGAAGAGCGAAGTCTTCAGCTTGCTCCTGAATGTTGTGACGGTCTGGTCGCTGCGCAAATCTAGAGGAAGCTGGTTCCATCTAACAGGGCCGTCCACGCTGAATGCTCTCTCGTAGAAGCAGGACTTATTAGCCCTGCTGATTTCGATGAGCCTGTTGTTTGCTGTAGTTGCCGAGCGCAGAGGTCTTCTCGAGGTAGTGTCCGGTTTGCAGAGTTCGGAGAGTGACGGTGGTGCCATGTTATTCAGTGCTTTGTACACCATGAGGCACAGCTTGTACTCTACTCTTTCTCCCACTCTCAGCCAGTGAAGCTTTTCCAGCAAGGGTGTTATGTGGCAGCTTTTGTCCTCGCGAAATATGAGCTTCGCAGCTGCGTTGAATGCCATTATTTACAGACACATCGGTATACACGTAGTTTTATTTACAAGTGTAATGTCAAGTATCGATGTATGTAAATTCTTTAATATCGCGATCATTTTGAATTCTATATTATGTGCTGCTGGTATAATTTGTATGACATACATGTCGCGATGTTATAACTTAACAATGGTTGTTTGAATTTTATCGATGCGTTTTATGTGAAAAATTAACATTCTCTGCATACTTCACTATATGATATACAAAATAACATTATAACATATGATTTGTAGCTGTGCATAGAATTATAAACAACTAGCTGAGTTTCCCGTGCTTCGCAACGGCACATTAAACAAACCAACCAGGCATACTATATAGGCTTGAGCTGAACAAAATATGACTTAAGATCTGAATTTCTTTTCCAACGCCCATTCATACGATACCACACTCGACCCCACACAACCCTTGGATCCCCTCACCGTCATGGCATCTCCTAAGAAAAGCTTTTTCTCTAAAAACTCGTGACATTAGGACACAGCCTATATTATCGCAAATGTTATTCTAAATTTTCGCAGCAATCCATCGTAAAATGCGGGAGTTGTGCGAACACTTACAAAAATCCGACTTAACTTTATATATATAGATTACAAACAGCATTATAATAGCTTTAGACATATAAACAGAATGAGTGAGTTTAGAAACAAAGTCTCCGCAAATATTAGTACCTATGTAGTATGTTATCTATCTATGTTATACTCGTACACACAAAAATAAGTTCTAAGTGTTCGCATGACTCCCCCATTTAATTTGTGAAAATTCTCACAAACTTTCGAACCGATCTGCTTTAGGTTTTAACGTCACCATTTTTGAAAAAAAAGTTTATACAAGGAGGTGCCATGATTATGAGAGGATCCAAGGGTTGTGTGGGGTCGTGTGTGGTATCCTATGAAAGGGTGTTGGAAAAGGAGTTCAGATCTTAAGTCAAATTTTGTTCAACTGAAACCATCGGGAGACACCGTGCGGTTGCGAAGCACGGGTAACTCATCTAGTTTCGGATAAAAAATGTGCTCTGATTAAAAAACGACTAAGTTCTAGCACTCACTATTTCCATCACCTATTATCATTTCATATGGCTTTTGCCACCGATGGGTGGCAAAGCTAAGACAATTATGCTATGTCTAAATAAGTGACCGCATTTACTGATAGAATAATATTGTTAATTCAAATGCGTCTCGCGCCAGTTTTGACGCTTTTTCGATCCTATTGGTTAATCACAACGCCTCAGATTTCATGTGAAGTTTAGACGTACGCAACCTAGAAGACTTACTTTCAAGCCCTGATTGGTTCTGGTGTCCTTTAGGTGCCCGCTTAAATTAGACAGATCTGTTTAAAGTGCTTTCTCTAAAAAAAAACATCTTCGTTGTAATAGCAACAATAATAAAATAAAAAAAAATAGCAACAGTGAAAACACAAACATGCAGTTCACAAACAGTGGATTTCCAAAAAAATTTATCCCTTGAAATCTGAGGCGTTGTGATTGGTCAGATGTTAACCAATATAGGATCGAAGGAGCGTCAAGACTATCACTGGTGCGAGACAAAAGTGTAAATTCGAGTATGTGCAGACTAGATTCTCAGCAGATAAACCGGCCCCGCAAATTAAAAATTCCAGACATACGAGTATAGTGGTTTCCCAGTACTGAAACTACATCATAATATCAAACAGAGCCATTGTAACAGAATGAAGACCGCGTATGATATTTAAGGCGTTGAGGTTCAAAATCGCATGAACAATCGCGTGATGAAATGTAAAAAAATGCGTTTTTTTAGTTTTTGGGGTTAATTTCGCTTCAATAAAAAAACAAACGGTCACTCCCTAGATTTTAATGCATATTATCAATACAAAAAATATATTTTTCTCTGCGATTTTCGGGAAACGAGGTGCTGTCTTTCGAAGAAAAGATCAGAGGTATTTTTCACATATTTTTGAGAAATCTATACAAGATATATAAAAATATATTTTACGGTCATTCCCTAGATAAACTTACAATGTAGGTAGGTATCTACCCTATTTTTTCCAAAGGATAATATTTAGTAAGCTTTTCGAAATCTATGGTATCCCATTTTTTTAAATGTCACTATGCCTGCTCTTAAGCACACGTGAAGGTAACGGCTATTTTATTTTAATTATTTTTACATACTAAATACTATGCATGAGTTTAGTTAAACTTTCCAACATGCTATATTGACAATTGATCAAACCTGAGTAACCTTTGTTAAGGGCTTGGCACCAAGAATGACGTCACAGTCATTTCCCACGGCATTAAGATTTAAGGTTCAAAATCGCGTGAACAATCGCATGATGAAATGGTAAAAATAGCGTTTATTCCATTTTTTGGGCTTAATTTTGCGTCTATCAAAAAATCTTTTACGGTTATTCCCTAGATAAAGGTTCAATGCATCTACCCTATTTTGTTCCAAAGCATATATGTAACGGTTGTCGAGATATAAGGTCTCCCGTTTTTAGAAATTTAGAAATGTCAATATGCATAGGATACTCTTAAGACGTCCCCTTTCCTCAATTCTTTTATAATACAATCAGTTCAAAATACACTTATATTGGTTTATAGAATGGACCTAATATACCTAAAACTTTTGATTTGTGAAACATTCAACATTTTTTCTATTCTCTGCACTGTAACCACCTGCAACTATATACCGTTTCCTCTTCGTTTTTATTATAGCCATTTTTAAAACCATGTGTTTACGCTATTAATCAATGCAACCTGCTTCCATATTGGCTGTGGTGATTCTACCTGCGATCCCCTAAGAAGTGCAGTGATTCGGATAAAGTGCGTAATTTTATACGTCGTTCGGTTCCTGTTTCCTTGAAAAATTTATTCGAAAATATGATTTGGGACGGTACACAGCTGTTCTTAAGATATAGCATCTGCAATACACTGGCTCAACAGGGTTGTCACAACATTTCATATAGTATTAAATTTATTAAATAAATAAATAAAAACTTTATTGTACATAAATATACACACAAAGGGCGGATTTATCGCCTATTGGCGATTTCTGCCAATCAACCCAAATTTGACATATGAAATGAGACATAAATTTAAAAAAATAACATACCAATGTACTTAATGTACCCGTTAATATAATAGATATAGATAAAAAAATATATAAAAAGCAATATATACGAATAATAAAATAATAAAAAATAAATACATACATGAATAAAGCCATCCGCACACAAGCATACATACGCACACACACACCCTCACACACACATATTTATTCACATTTAAATCTCGTTGTTAGTGGTAGTTCATCATCATTATTAATGGCGCTACAGGCAACTGTAAGCACGCCCCCCTCGAAATTCTCAGCCATTGCGAAAATAAAAAAAACAGTTCTTTCTTTAAAAAAAATTAATTAATAAAAAAATCGAGGTTACGTCTTTCGGAAAAAAAGATCAGAAGTGTTTTCAATTTTTTTTTCAGAAATCTACATAAGATAAAAAAAACATTTACGGTTATTCCCTAGATAAATGTTCAATCAATCCACCCTTTTTTGTTCCAAAGCATATTTAGTAACGGTTGTCGATATATAATAAGGTCTCCCGTTTTTAGAAATCTTTGAAATGTTGGAATGCATACTCTTAAATAAATAAAACAATAAAATCAAAAACTCTAATGATAATAATAAAACTCAAAGGTCCTAGAATTTGTCTTAACTTGGAATAAACAATCTACAACAAATTAATATGTACTACTATGTCCATTTTTATGTGTATATAGATAGTTTGTTCACATTAATCTTAAAGAAATGAATATTGCTGCGTATTGGTGGCACCCCTAGGAACACATGTAATTCCTATGCCGTCTTGAGAAGAAGTTCTCACGCCTCTGGTAATTATACATTAATCCTGACATGGTACCTACCTAACTACCACAAGACACAAAGACTTATCACAATGTGTATTTGAAGTCTGATTTTTGTATATAACTCCCGCACTTCACGATGGATTGCTGCGAAAATTTGGAGTAACATTTGTGAAAATATAGACTGTGTCCTAACGTAGTCGGTTTTTTTGAGAAAAAGATTTTCCTAGGAGATGCCAGCCAAGAAGAAGCCAGCCCACGATCAGTCATAAGCCTGATGGAAGGTCCATCCTTTGCTGTGTATCTGTTGAGATATAACTACTTGGTTTCATTTCATTTTAAAAGTATACCCCACGAAGAAAAACATCTAGTAGGTATAGAGCATAATATAATCTAAGGTATAGAGTATCGTGAAGACGTTGGGAATATTTCTAAGTATATTATTGTACAATGTAAGAATTGTTTAATGTATTTATGTACTAACTTTACTATAGATAGGCATTGCTAGTTTTATGTTATTGTCGTTCTAATCGCTGAACACAATATGAAGAAAAATGTATAAGTTATACTAAGGTTGGACTTGGAGGGGCAGGGAGACGCTGCACAAGACAAGAAGTGGAGAGGGGGGGATTCAAGGAGATAATCAGCCATGCATGACACCGCCGTACCCAAACCTCAAAAAAGAGCATCAAACAATCAAACACAATAAAATCATTATTCTTCTCTTTTACACAATACGATAATAAAGCAAGACAGCGATATAGACTCTGAATAATTATTGTTTTATATAGTACAGGCCGACATAATAATATTATATGTAAAACATAAGAGGCATAGTAATTCAACACGCGAAATTACGTCAAGAAAAGTAACATTACTCAGCTAATACTAAAGATATCCATGGATAAATGTATTGAAGGAAAATCTGCGGGCTTAAGGGCCTCCACATCCCCGGGTAGCTCAGGCGCATTAATAGCGACCTCTTTACCCGCACTTCTAGCAAAATATTATTAAGAGGTGGGCCAAGGGTTAGCCTTAAGGGAGCCCCCTCGCAAACCCCACCCCTGAATTACGTTCCTTCAATATCCTTGTCCAAGGAGGTTACAAAATTTACACCTATTGTACAATATTTCAAACTATATCTATACTTATATATATAAGTGTTACGAGCTATGCTATGGATAAATGTGAGATATTATGTTTTAATTACTATACTACTACTACTATACCCCTCACGCCACCTCCCTTGCGGGGTGGGCAGAGAGAACAGATCGCCAGACTTTCCTATCCTTACACACACTTCGTGCTTCCGTCACATTCATGCAATTCGTGATACACACTCTACGATTCCTTTTACTCAGAACACGTTCGTCGCAGCGCCGGATCAACCACTTTTTGCGCTCGGTGCAGTAATAATTCTGCGCCCCCCCCCCTATTATTTTTCTATAAAAATATAGTGTTTTATAAGTACTAGGTAATTGTAATAATAATAAAGCGAAAAAAGGCTGAAATTTCGACGGTTTTGGTTCGCCCTAGTGAACGCACAAGGGTGAGGAGTCGAAAATTTGGATTCCGAATTACGGGACCAACCTATATAACTTGTCAAAAAAAACAGAATTACCATTCATTTGGAAAAGTAAAAGTCTCCATTCCCTGGAGGGGTTTCTATTCTATTCCAACCCCTCACGCCGCATCCCTTGCGGTGTAAGTAGAGAGAACATCCGCCAAACTTTCCTACACTTCTTGTTTCCGTCACATTCATGCAATTCGTCATACACACTACACAGTCTACTATTCCTTTTACTCAGAACACGTCTGTCCTTGAGAATCTGGTCTATGTGATTAAGCCATGTGGTTCTTGGACGGCCGCGTTTCAAAAATAAAGTAAGTAAGTAAATTAATTTTTCTGTAATTTATGCTATCCCTGGAGCAGTGCATAGGTATAATTTGTCAGTTCAATTGTTAGGTATTTGATATTTTAAAAAACATTAGATATAAAATCAATTAGAAGAAACAGAAATTTTAGCGCCAAACTTTAAGAACTTACTTACTTCCTTCTTGTAAAAACGCAATCTATACATAGTACATACATATCGATATCTATTGAAATAAAACAATATAACAGTAAAAAAAATAACGAAGAAACACTAAGGTACCTTCACAGAAAATGATAAAACAAATCTAAATTATTAATGTACCAGTATTTATAAAAAGTTATTAAAAATATGTACCTATAGTATCATAAATTCAATCGAGTAGTAAACAAACTCTGAACACCCTGAACACTGAAGATGAATAGAATCTTAACAGTGGGATAGTATGGTTGTAAAGATAACGGCAAAATACAAAAACATCCCACGGGTCGTATATTGCATATTCTAGCCTAGGTAGTATTGACATTGTCAACCAAACCTAAATGGAATCTTTGTTCGAAAAAGCGCCCATACTATTCTATAGGCCGCCTATCTTTCGATGAGTTTGTGTTAATATGTATAGGGAATCTTTGACCCACCTTTGTATGTATTTTCTATACTCAAGAGAGCGGTTAAGGGCGCGTTTGGAACACACATACATATAAAGAAACCATAGCTAATACTATCTCATTAGTTTATATCATACACAAGCCTTGTTTTGTTGGCATGTGATGTTTACAAGTAGGTAGTACCTGATGTGGAATGAATGCGCGGGTTTTTTAAATTGCGTTTACCAACAATATTCTAGGGATGGCGTTGGTGAAATACCTTCATTATAACCGTTCATTACAGTCAAGTGGTGACTGGGACTAAGTGCGCGTATTATTTTAATAGAATTTATACGCATTGTGTTTTTATGTGTTTTCTCTCAGGCATTATTGTAATCCAATGTGGCGCCCTTGTACTTTCGGCGCCCTGGTGGGCCAAACCATTTGAACCTATGGAAGATCCGGCCCTGGTTCGTCGTTGAGTAATCCCCTTTTTACGAAATATGCCAAAATCATTGCTTACGTTCTTTTTATTTTGCGGTTACACTCTCATAATATTTGAAAAAGTTGCAGCGATAAATGAAGGATTTTATAAATCACTCGTTGACGGGTGGATTGCCTTTAATTAAAAAAAATAAGAAAAAAATGAAGGATTTTGCGCAGAGGGTACCGCCCGCTAATGTTATTTTTAATGCCAACAACACTACTGAAGATTTTAAAACCACGTAGTAAAAAACCTTTGATCGTTAATTCGGATGTTTTCGCTGTAAAGTAATTGGTACAACCTTCCATCGATCTCACGTGTGGGAAGAAGTTTAACCACTAAGCACTGTGTATAAATACTATATTATAAATCATAAAATAATATCTGATTGTTCAGATTATACTGTGTAATGTTAATTTTATTATAATTCCTAAAGGTTTAAAATATATTAAGTATATCAAACTATGTATTATACCTATCGCTACTTGTGTATCAAAAATAATCCAGCAAGATTTAGCAATAAAATATAATTAATCAACGGTATAGGCATACTGACATTTCAAAAAATTGCAGAAAACTGGAGACCTTAGATCTCGACAACCCTACTAAATATGCTTTGAAAAAATAGGGTAGAGACACGTCATTGAACCTCTCCTCTATCCAGTAAATGAAATGACCGTAAATGATTACACGCGACTAGTTTTCGAGGATTCTCATCCTCATCATCAGGCGTTCGACAATAAAGTAAACAGGAATATAGAGACATTGAGTATATAGAAATTGAAACAATATAGTGGGATAACATCGCAATTGAAAAATGTGAGTATTATTAATTCCATCCGTCTTGGCCACCGTTCGGACGTTACCTGCAAGTGGAGTTTAAGATTGTATTGTTGGTAGCCCTGATTGTCGAATCTTGTCATAAAAGCTGTCAAAGGTTCGCAATATTCTCACATTGTATCTTTTACAAGTAACCTACAATGCCGAAAATATTACAGAGTAGCGCTAGAGAAATCATTTTAAAGACAATATAGTTTTGCGAGTTATAAAAAAAAAATACTCCAATAATCCCTTCAAGCCGCCATCACAAGTCAGAAAAACAATGTTGCCAGTTTATTCTAACAATTCAAAACTTGGCAAATTCTTTTAAACAACAGTTCTGAAATATAATTTGAATGTAGCGAAAAAATTTAACCATATCGTATTATCACATTAAGCAACACTAAACCAAGTTTGCACCAGGGGACTTCTAATAGGGAATTGTCTGTAGTTACTAGGTATAGGTAGTTTAGCAAACAAAACAAATAAGTAACATAACTAAAGTGATGATTAAAAACTGTCTTTACTAACACTGTCATTGAAATATTAAACTCATAAGAAATGTATGCATATGGATACATTACATAATATTATTCGCCAATATATGTATAGTATAATTTTATACATAAAACTAGCTTAGTAAAGCAATCTATCATACAATCCACGAACCTGTATCGTAAACAGCGCCGCAGGCGATTGTTTTTTATAGTAATGGTTTAAAGATTACATACAAGTTATCGGAAATCTAATAAATAAATATAATATATCTAATACATGGAATATTTGGTAATTTCTGAAGTGTCCCATTTGAGGCGTGGTGTCCCACCGCTGAGGCATGGTGCCCCACCTCTGAGGCACGATGCCCCACCGTGGGAATCACTATGGTCAGGAGATTAAGAATAACACTTAGGTACAAGAGGTTGCTTTGATTGCACAATAAGAGATTATACTGTTATACTTATGTCTTAGAAGACATTCGAAGTCGAGTACATGGTTGGCGCAGTTGGTTGAGGCAGCAGTCTCTCAAGCGGAGGTGCCAGGTTCAAACCCCGGCGCTGGCGATGTATTCCAAACTTTGCGATACAGGCTTTTAGCCTAGTGCAAGGTGTGCAGGAAAGTATTTGGATTTGCGTATGCAAGCCCGGATCTTTTTTTATAAAAAAAATAAATGTGTCCCCGCCTCCGGTTGTCTAATACATAATTAAAAAGTACATTGGTGGCGCAGTTGTTTGGGGTGGCAGTCTCTCGTGCGGGAGGTGCCAAGTTCAACCCCGGCGCTGGCGATGTATTTCACACTTTGCGATACAGGCTTTTAGCCTAGTGCAATAAGATGTGCGGGAAAGTATTTGGGTTTGCGTATGCAAGCCCAGATCCTTAAAAAAAAAAATTGGTTTTATCTAACTAAAATCTGTGTATTTATACATAATTCAAACCTCTGTTGTAAATATTTATCATAATTTGGTAAAAGTAATGTTTGAATTTGCCATCAAAAGTATTCCTGAAGGAAATCACGTACAACTGCATACGCCTGTTTCTGGGCCTAATAATGAATCGAAGAAATAGGTATAGCTGAGTTTTTCGGTGCCCGATGTAATAACAAGATACGTTTTTTTGCTACTGTCAAAGTTTTTTCGGGAAAGTTTAAAAAAATGGCTTGTTCTTGGATTGTTAAAAACATTATTTTTTTATACCTGTAATGGCAGCAGTTACAGATATTACTTTGTTCGAAGGAATTGTTAGAGCATTATGTAAACAATTTATTTTATTTTATTTTATTTAAACTTTCAGTGAACAACAAATACATATAAATATAAAAAATGGACACAGTACAGATTATAAATCGTTGTTCACTAGGGCGAACTTATCCCAGAACTGCGACTTCTTCCAGTTTCTAGCTTGTAAAAAGCACGATATGAGAAAATTACGGACCTCTGACAGCTCTCATAAGATTTGGCACGTAGGGCTACCAAGAATACAATTTAGCAACACGCCACTTGCAGATAACATACCAACCGCGATTCCTAAGTATGGGTATCCCATCTTTAGTCCTGCCCAAGGTAGCTCTTACAATGGTGTACTGTCATACTGTGTGAATAAAATAATATGCATATGTGCAATATACCTCTCGAATCTGTTGAGGAAAATTGTAAACTTTTTTGACCTCCAAAATAAATAAGTAAGATAATTTGTATTATTTATTATGATTTAAAACAAAACATTGTGTCGATATTGTACAGAAATATGCATGGGCGTCTCCAGCCTCGGAGCTAGGGGGAGGGGCAACGAAAATTGAAAAAAAAAGATATAGCATGAAAAACGCGTATATAGCGCCGCAGTCCATTTTTTTGTGATAAGTACATAGTGAAGAAGGTCGTGATGTGGTTTGGTTTATTTGAAAATGTATATAATAATTTGCACATTAATATATATATGAAACATGTTTTTATATAAATAAAGTAAAAAAAATAGCACCACAGGCATTTTTTTAAATGAAAAATTTGTATTGTGCTGGATTTTCATACTAATTTTAGAAAAATTATGACATGATGAGAAAATGTGTGGTTTTTAGTGAGGTTTTATCATTTAGTGTAAAAAATATATATCTTTTCCAATCTCAGGGAGCAGGGGGGCAGATGCCCCCCCCTGACGACGCCCATGGATATGTGTGCATTTCTTTACAAAGTCTGTTGTACTTCAAACAACACATAGTGTATTGTTGTATGAATGAAAATTCATTGGGTGTAGAAAGATAATCTACATATGTACTTTACCAAATATTTCTAAAATGCAAATTGCATGATATACAGACATTGTAAAATTTTATGTACCTTCAACGTGCAATGACTTTGAATTATTTATGATTAAATAAAGGTATTTTCTTATGGGCTTTTTTCATGCCGACTTTTTTTCACCTTGCGCTTAATTTCATATTGCAGTCTTTTCATAGGCGCATTTTTCATGTGCGGTATTTTCAGGTAACCTCTTAAAACGCATCTCAAATATTTACCATTGGGAACAGAAATATTTTTTTTACGGTTTTATATCTATCTATACTATACCCTCACGCCACGTCCTTTGCAGGGTAGGCAGAGTACAATACCTAATAAGAAAAATTAGCATAAAGCAACAATTTAGATTTGTTATATCTAATAGCGATTGTATGTATAGAAACTGTAATCCCACATAAATATTTTAGTCCGTAAATTTATTTATTCGTATCACGTACTCTCCGCTTCACATTATTTGTCTTATGGGTTTTCGTGGATACGAAATTTTTCCATAGAATTACTACTAAGAATCAAGTATCCAGTGGAAAAGTTAATTGTAACAGAGAGTAAAATTGATTTGAAACAGAGTAATGTTCTAATTTCAAACTTGATATTTACTGAAACAAAAATATTTGCCACAGTGTCAATCGTAATACCTACCAAATGTCTTTAGGAGTATTTAGATGGTGTTTACTGCTATTTTTAAAAAATGTGGTCAAACATTTCATTTCATTTATTTATTATCCAAAGCTTTACAAAGTAATAATACAAACAAAAGAGTACTGGATTTTATTGCCCCACTAGGCGTAGCCTGTTCCGAGGCAATACTAACCACAATAATACTAACAGACATATTAGTTTATTATGTTTCAGTATTAAACTTAATCCTTCTTTATGAATAAATTATGCAACAATCTGAAATTTACAGTCTTGGCTAAAAGTTCTTAAATGCGTCTCCATAGATGTTAAAGTTAATCGAACATTGCAATTGTTATACCTTACCAACAAAATTAAACGTCGCGAAGCACGGGTAATTCAGCTAGTACCTACATAATATGCCTATGTTGTAAAACGCATGTGCAGCGATAAAATATAAAATCTCAGGTATCCATTACCGAATAGTCTCGGATTACTAACCTAAGAAAAATATTACAATTAAGAGGCAGTTCAATCTCAGAATTGTTTTTTAAATCCACATTTTCTGTCACAAAAATCACAACTGATAACTACATCATATAAGTGTTGTGTAGGGCCACAGATTTTCGTAAACAGCCAACTTTTGCATAAATTTTCTCGGAAAAATCCAAATCTAAGATTACCTCTGAAATTGACTGAAACTTGTAAATATCCCTCTTTTCAGATTTATTTATTTATTGTTATTAAACGTTTACACTCTCGTACAAAATTTGAAGTAATTGAAGGGATTATAACGTCACTGTCATTTCCCACGACTTTAAAGTTCAAAATCGGATAAATAATCGCATGATAAAATTAAAAAAACAGCGTTTTTATTTATTTTTTTTGTGTTAATTTCGCTTCAAAAAGTAAATATTTTACGTTAATTACCTAGCTGGATAAATGTTCAATGTATCTACTCTACTGTTCTCCAAAGCATATTTAGTAAGGTTGTCAAGATCCAAAGTCTCAAAAAACTCTTTTTTTTAACGTCAATATGCCTCCTTTTGAATTGACGTACTTATTACTTGAACTACTTAAATATGGCGCAAATGTTACTTAAACTTAAAGAACATTAATTATATTAATTAATTAACCTTGTATTTAGATAATATTTAAGTAAACAATGCCAATACACAAACACAGGGTTAAACAAAAACAAATTGTTAATAGAATAACAAGATATCAACCAATCAAAAGACACACTCATTTCGTAAAAAAAATATTATCTCTTAACAAAAAGATAAGATTAGAATCGTTCATTTGAAAAACTGTCTAATCCTAGTTTTGTTTTATCTTTTTACAATCTAATAGAAAAACAGAGATTTCTCCCTCTCTAAAAAATTGATTTATTCATTTTTTTATTGAAAATAGAACAAGACGAAAAGATACATTCACTCATCAGCAGATGGCGGTAGTATCAAAAAATTGGTTCACTGTGAAATTGATTTCGATCTGTAGTATGCAACTTCAAAATATACACAGGATGTGTTGGAATAGGTTAACGTTGCCCTGGGCATAAAGTGGTCACGTAAGCCAGCCAAAGCCGACTCGTAAGCGTCGGAACATCCATCCTGCTTCCTCCCCAAGGGATTTTACATAAAGCTACATTATGTGAATGTAGATACCTCTCTCGCTTCTGTAGAAGAAAAACCGTAACATCCAATGAAAGTTTTACGAACGACTGACCCTTACACTCTTACATGCAGGGTCGTCCCTAGATATAAGGATGCCTTAAGGCAAGTACGAAAATGCCGCCCCCAAAAATACGTGTAAATTAATAGATACCTAGAGATAACCTCGGTAACAGTTTATAAATACATAGTAGGGAGAGCAACTAAAATTGAAATATTCTTTCATCAATCTACCATTGAATAATATTTTAAGACTGCGTTCTAATTTGCGTAAAAAAACGCTGTATTCGCGCTATTTTAGTAAAAATGCTTAAATCGCATTGTTGCTGGGTATAATAAAAACACTAAATTCGCGTTATTTCCATAAAAAAATATTACTATAAATACGTTTTGTTGTAATTGCAAGATTCTTCGGCACCTATTCTAATTATAGATTGGGGTTAATTCTGTATAACTTATTTCAATTATCTCATAATGAAAATTGTGTTAGCTGGAAGGGACGACTGTATTGCGATAAGCTCGCCCTAGTGAACATGACTTATTATTATAATGCATTTAGTATCTTAGATAACTTAAATAAATAAATAAGTCTTTAGTAGCCACAGACCAAATATAAATAACAAATCTTATTAGACACATAAGTATGCCAAAGGGCAGACTTATTGCAAAAAGCAATATCTTACAGTCAACCCGTAATTCTAAAATTTATAGAATTTGAGCTATTGTTTTGATAGCTGATGTTTTCGATATTAGCGATTCAATTGGTAAAAAAAGTAAAACTGGTAAAAGAAAATGTAGATTATAAAATGTTACCTCTTTCTTCAATAGCCGCATAGTGAGCCGATGTGTCGTGTATCTCCATCAATAGGAAAAAAATGAAACATATCGCTTTGAATGGAAAACGCGACATTTTGACCCAATATCGTCAACAGTAAGACGTTGAATCAAACCGAGACACCCACACACTTTATAGAATCTATTGTGAAATAGCTAAAAGTTTTACATATTATTGAAACAATGTTAGACTCCAGTAGGAATATCATTACAGCAACATGTGGCAAATAAACTAAGTATTATATTTTACACCATAATGTAATTCAAAAAATACAATCACTTTTTTTGCACTTTTCTCAACTAATCACAAAATTGCACTGCTATTATAAAAAAATACTGTTATCTCAAATGATTTAAACAACACAAAAACTGAACTCTTTTGTACTAACGTATGTTATTTTCCTTAATTAGTTTTTCACGTGTTAATAAATATTATTTACTGAAAAATGTTTTTTTTTCTCTATCGATGCGAGTGCGATTTGTTGTACAGCGCGCGGCGGACCTCTCAGCGCACGGACCCGTAACGCAATGACAACCACTTGAATTATGTACTCATACATAGTAAATAAAGCCTGTCTTTTGATAATAATGTATTCAAACTTTGAGGCGCGAATTTCAAATTAGTATTGATATTTATCACCGATAGATGGTGCTATACGCTGTCAATGAGTAGAGATCCCAACCACCCACGTAATCATATTTCAGAAGATTCTCGTTAGATGGTACTTTTCACTATTTTAATACAAAAATAGGGGTGACACGACATATGGTCTACAGACAAAATGTCTCCCGACAGAATGTCTCCGGACAAAATGTTCACACGACAAAATGTCCACAGACAAAATGTCTCCCGACAAAATGTTTACCCGACAAAATGTTTACAAGACAAAATGTTTACAGACAAAATGTCTCCCGACAAAATGTCCCTACGACAAAATGTCCCCACGACAAAATGTTTACAGACATAATATTGACTAAAATGTATTTTTAGAGAAATTGCGTTTTCCGATACTCGATTTCATTAAAGGTAATAATGATTGCGATGTTCGATGTGTTACAATGATACTAGATTTTCGATAGATCAGATTCTTCTCCTATCAAGGATTCGCATATCTTTTTAATAAGTAGTACAATATGTTTTGTAATCAACTATTTAGTAAATAAGGGTCAAAATTTACGTAGTAGATGCGAAATTTCGAGTGTCCTGCAAAAAGCACTTATCAGTCTATAATAGTTGACTGTAAGATATTACTTTTGGAATAAGTACGCCTTTTAGCACGCTACAATGGTCTTGTTTTATAACTCTTGATTATTCAAGGCTAATTAAGATTTATTTATTTATTATATTTATACTTGTTCATTCGTAGTCAATATGTAGGTATGTATTGAACATAACAAATATCTGAAATTAAACAAACTAATAAAATATATGCAATAAATAAATATCTGGAAGAAATCGCAGTTCTGCGATAAGTTCGCCCTAGTGAACAACGTTTTATAATCTGTACTATGTCTATTTTGTATATTTATATGTGTTTGTTGTTTACTTTAAGTTTAAATAAATAAATAAATATACTCTCACGCCGCGTCTCTTACGGGTAGGCAGAGAGAACAGAACGCCAGACCACCTTCTGGTTAAGCACACTCCTTGCTTCCATTACATTCATGCAGTTTGTAATACGCGCTCTCCGATTTCTCTTACTCAAAACAAACAAATAGACAAATAAGTTCAATTAAACATTCTTTAAAAAAAAGTGTATTTAAAGAAAACGTATTAGTATAAAAATCATTGCTTATTTGTTCATTCGAATATCCTACTTATAGAGAACAAAATAATAATAAAAATGAAAGACTTAATTGAAACTTGTAAATTCAAATCCTTCAATCTTCAATTCCCTTTTTCTTGGTAAAATACTCAACGGAGTAGTAGAGTGGGTAGTTACAATATTAGCCACAAAACAATGCACCGAAAAACACAATTTTCCTAAAAAAAATATTCCAGTAAACATTTTGTCGTGGAGACATTTTCTTGCGGCAACATTTTGTCGGGAGACATTTTGTCCGTAAACATTTTGTCGCGTAAACATTTTGTCCGTAAACATTTTGTCGTGTGAACATTTTGTCGGGTAAACATTTTGTCTGTAAACATTTTGTCCGGAGACATTCTGTCGCGAGACATTTTGTCTGTGGACATTATGTCGCGGGACCAAAAATAGGTACACAATTTTTTTTTAAACATAGTATACATACTCGTATTTCCATGTATCTGGATAATATGTAGGTATATTCAGAATTAATTATGGAGTGCAGTTAAGTCCCCACATAATAATAACAGTGCCCTCCCTTGTCATTTTTGCTTAGTTTTGAATGTTATTCATGTTTTTTTCAATTGTAATACCATAGCATCCACCAGTAGCGTAGCATGACGGGACAATCCATCCATTAATTAATTAATTAAAAACTAAAAAAATATGGTTGGGGCACTATTTTTCTCTTTTTATGCCATATCAAAATCTAAATTTCGGTTATTCACGTCAAGTGTTTCGGTTATTCACAAGTATATATAATATAATTTCAGTTATTCACAAGAACTTCTACGCTTCAGCGTAGAAGTTCTTTATAATACCTGTAAATTTTCGAGAATTTTGGGTTTATATACCTAAACAAGGGGTGTGGCGGATTTGACTTCCGTAATAAAATAAAATAAAACTCAAAAGTGTTCTTGCACGTTTATTAAAGATGTAACATAAATACTCAAACCATAGTCATTTCACAAATGTCAAATTATACATGAACCTCTGAACGCATTTGTCACTTCTATTTAAATATATTAATTTATCATATTGTACTTCACTACGAAAGCAATGAAAATTCATTCTGCAGAAACTACCTCATGATTATTTTCTACGTTTCGTGTAATTAGTATAGTGTGAAAATATGTTAGCATTTCAATTCTTACTTCAGCAATACGTCGGCAATTATATGGCAATACGTTTCATGTGAAAAAAAAACAAAGTGCAAAATGAGGTGGTCGGTAGCCTGATTAGTAACCCACTCGACTGTTAAACAAGTGGGCGCGGGTTTAATCCCCGATGTCAACCTACTTCACTTCACGACACAATCTTTTCAAACTTACTGTGAAGTGAACAAAGGTGTATTTGGGTTTATTTCGATTAACCCAGGTTCATTTTATAAAAAAAATTGAATATTTTCGTATGACTTTAAGAGCCGGTTGCTCAACGATAGTAACAGTAGATTACCATTTCCGTTAATGATCAGTGAACGTATTGAATATGTTGCTTTGAAATACCGATGACGCTAATATATGATAGGTAAATTATATTAACACGCATTGACGTTTTGTTTGCCGTTTCATTTTTTGTTACGCATGCAAACGAGATAGCAATATTAGGTAACAGAGAATGCATCTACCAGTATAGCACGCCAGTACACGTCGTTACTATTAATTTACTGGATCTGGCGGCAATGGTAGCATATATTACTTTTGTTTTGGAGCTACAATTTGTCTCCTTACCGTTACCAGCCGACGATACTATTCGTCGAGCAACCGGGCCTAAATGAAAAATGTGTGTCGCGATTGTATGAAATCCATGTCACTATTTCTCGGAATTTATATATTGATTTAACGGAAAAATCTTTATTTTTCACTTGTTAAATATTGCCATATAACGACAGACGTTTATAGTTAATCGTATTCTTGTTTTCGTACTTTTTTCTTTAACGGACTACAGTGCGTCAACCATAATAATAATTATAATGTACATACTTATACAAATCAACTACCAAATTTTTCATACCTAATATTGTCCATAAGTTTCCCGAGTAACTGCAGTAACTACGATTAAAATCAATGAACTTAAATGTACAGGGCGTGTTGAGAAGAATAAATGCTTACTAAAAAGAGATATACTTGAGTGAAAGAAGAGGTGTAAGGAAATTAATTCTCAATTCGAGTAAAAGAATTTTTGAGAGCATGCATCACAAAATTGTGTGTACCTAAGAATAGCATGTTTGACTTTCTGTCCTTTATGCCAACCCAGCAAGGGATGCGGCATGACATAGTCCAGCCAAGTGGTTCTTGGACCGCCGCGATTCCATACACCTCTTCTTTCTTCCAAATATATTTTCTTTGTTCTTGTTTCATCAATCAGTCTCTCTACATGTCCCAACAGTGTGTTATTTTATAAAATGTCTGTATAAAATGGTGATATAGTGACATGTTCACTTAGAGAACGATTTCGTAATCGGCTATCAAATGAGCGACTGAAATTACCGTAAAATTAAATCTGCTCTCTGTAGAAAATAAACAACTGCATTTTTTAGTAATCATGGGATGCAGACGTTTAGTAAAATTCGTGATGCATGTGAGTAGTGTGAAGTTAGCAACATTATCCATTACACTTTTTATGAACAATATTAGGTAGTGAGGGAAAAAAATATAAACTGCACTCTTTATCTCTTATATGACTAGATAAAACAATGGTACCGATGTATCGAAAAAATTATAAGCTGCAAGCCAGCATTGGTAATATGCTCTATGATAACATTATTGGGTAGGTACTCCTAAGAACTAAAGCATTCTTACACACATGTCTCGTAAATGCATTCATTTATATTATTACAAACAATACAAAACACAGGTGGGCTAACTTAGACTGACTGATTATGAATAATTTCACAAAAAACGGGAGACCTTACGTCTCGACAATCTTACTACTTTGAAAAAAATATGGTAAATACATTGAACCTCTATCTAGGGAGAGATTTTTTATATCTTGTACTGATTTCTCAAAAAAAAATTGTGAATAACACTTTCGATCTTTTTTCCGAAAGACAGCAACTTGTTTCTCGAATGTCGCGAGAAGTTTAGCCTTAAAAAATGTATATAAGTTACATACTTTTAATTTTGTGACAAATTCGATTGACGAATTGTTGAATTATTTAGATTGATTTAAAGATTTGTGTAAAACTTGACAAGTCCAAAAAATGCATAATTCACTTGACGTTTCGTTCATCAAATTTCACAGCTCCTGTTTTTTTTTCTGGGGTTTCTCGAGTGAACAAGTTTACATAAATAAACCACAAAACATCAGAAATGAGCCATGAACATCAAACAAGAAAACAGCAGACATTTTAAGGACACTATTTTTCACAATAATGATGTAGATAAAAAAAAAATACATACACTTAATTTTGGAAAATAAAAAATTATACATTTGCATTTTAAATCAGTCAGTCCAAGTTGCACCTGTATAAACAACTTAACAATAGACAAATAATGTAAATAAAAAATTGACAATAATAATTCAAAAATTCATAAAAGAAAAATAAGTGCAAAATTTTTAAATACAAATTTGGTCATATCAAAGTAGGTGTGTATACCTATTCAATTTTAATAATAATATGTATATAGATATATGATAATTATACATCCGGAAATCAAATGCCGTTTACCTGTCGAGGTGCAATAAACTTTATTCTCCAATTCCATAGACGGTTTTTGACTAAAAGTATTATTTCTCTTCCAATTTAAATTTTGGGGGTTTCCATCTTTGCCCGAATTCTGTACAACCATCAATATCTATAGGGGAATAAAACAATAAATGAAGTGTAAACAACAAATTCCACGTAACTTGTATCTATATGCATTATGCAGGTAGTATTATAGAAGTAAATAAACTGTATAATATTTTTGTTCACTCTACGTCCCTGCACATCTCTTAGTCCCAGGTACCTAGAGCATTGAATCTCCCGATGTATTATAATTGTAATTGAATTCAAACAAAATGTCATACTTCCAAAATCATAATGGTTAAGGAATACTGGTTCAAAATGTGACTTTACATTATCAAATTGAAAACATATTTATTTAAAATTGTTTCAAATTAAAAATAAACTTTGCCTGTACTGGGTACATTAGTTAACCCTAGCAATCAGAGCTGATTTTACATAAATTATTCGTACGAAAATAATTTAATTTACTTTTTTATTAATTTAACGAATTTAGTTTAATTTATTTATTTATAATCATCACAATATGATATGTTTCAAGATAAAACACATCTTTGTTTTAGAATATTGTGGTTTGGAGTAAATTTTACAAAATAAATCCACAAAATTACTTTACGCATACATATAAGTTTCATTATTAAATAGTATGTAGATAAACTTACACAATAATATGTGAATTTTAGTACCAATTTTTTGTGCAAGACACACATTTTTAAACAAAAAAGTATTTATTAATAGGGAATATGAAAATCACCACAAAAACATTACAAAAAAACATAAAAATAATCAGAAAAGTATAAATATATTCAAGAAGTTTTTAACAAATGACAAGCTCATATTGTTTTTAAAAAATATTCATAACATGTCTGGGGTTAACTGGTTAATAAATAAGTTCGCCCTAGTGAACAACGCTTTATAATCTGTACTATGTCCATTTTTTATATTTATATGTATTTGTTGTTCACTCAAAGATTAAATAAAATAAAAATAAAAAATAAAAAAAGTCTCTTTACAAATAATAATAAGATTTTTATCATACGGTTTTTTTTTTGATAAAAAACAACATTGTTTACAACCTTTTTTTTGAGTTTTCAGATCTGCAGATCTTAGGGAATACAGGATCTGAATGATATTCACAACATATTGATTATGGAATGTTCACAACACGACTACGTTTATTCACAAACATTCACTATGTATTCTACACACACCAAAAAGACAAGAATTATACATTGATAAATTCAATATTAGGTACAATTATGTTATACATAGAAATTTTCACAATTTATAAAATGCATAAGTATGTATGTTGATTTTCCATACTGTTTTCATCAAAAATGATACACTCTCCCATACAAACACTCTGCAAATCTTATCTAAACCATTCCTCGTAATCCAAAGCACCTTTTGATTGTTCACCCTGAGTGTTGACGTACCTTAAAACCGTGACCAGACAAAAATCAATAAGAATATTGCTCAACATAAATTAATCCCAAAAAAGACAAAAGCCCTTCAGAAATACGCTCAAGGGACAAATGCTTAAATCTGACTGGATTTTAAAAATAAAATTAATTGTATCTAGAGTATAAGAAACTAGCATAGATTAGAAAATAAACAAATGAATAAAAATATTAAAATGGGATAGACAACAAAATAGTCAAAATTAAAAAAAATATTCATCTACTGGAATCCAATTAGAAAGTTTGGGCTTTTATCCGTTGAGCATATTTCTGAAGGACGTTTTGTATTTTTTGGGATTTATTCATGTTGAGCAAAATTCCTATGGGTTTACCCCTTAAAACATGGTCTAGTAATAAAATATCTAAATCGTTTGAAGCAGACCTCTACGAAGAACATGAAACTCATCGCAGTTTTTTACTCAACTTTTATCCTCCACTAGATGGCGCCGGTAATCACTGACTATTGGTCAGCTGTCACTTGCAATTGGTCATTGACTATTGGTAGCATCAGAATACTGTTTGCTTTACTAGAAAGTTCTTTATTTTTTCTGCAAAAATGTTCATCACATCCATTCATGCTTCAAATAATTTAAATTATTGAGACCTCTCAAAGTTTTTATATATTTTTCATACCAATATAATCTGATTAAGGTAATTTGTATGTAATTGTTAATTTATATCAAACGAAATACTAAAAACTAAGTACGAAAAAATACGATATGAAAATAGTACAAAAATATTTTATAAAAAATCGGCAAAATAAATTTTGCAGGTTGAAATATTACTTATCAATAATCAATATTTTTTTATTGTCCCTGATTTTAATACAATATGTATACAATTTATCAAAAACAAATCATATTGCATGTTTTAAAAGTGATTTGATTCGAAATTAAGTGAATTGATGCCCACATAAGGGACGATCAAAAGTAATTGTAAAAATATTTTAAACCACGCTTTTATTTCTCCATAAGTATAGAAATTAATTAAAATTTACCTCTATATCTTCATAAAGTAACCAATCAAAACTTGACTGACTCCATGTACCTAACGATTGATCTATTCCATTGCAAGAAAAAGGACTTCATTAACACGTTAAACGCCGTGGGGGTCACCGGTGACCTCATCTTTTCTGCATTATTGCGCCGTGGGGGGCACCGGTGACCTCACACAAAAAATTTACTTCAAATGCTTTTTTTATGTAAGTGACCGGTGTTTTTTTGTTACGATGATGGAATCCTATGCCTGATTCATGTATAACTTATTTTGGGTATGTTTCAAATCAAAGAACATCGAATACCGAAAAAAAGTTTTTGTGTAAATTTTTATATTTGTTGGCGTTTAACGTGCTAAAATTTAAAGATGAAAACGTACACTTGACAATGACAGATGGAGTTAAATAAAAGCGTGGTTATTTAAAAAAAGGCACAAAATAGAAGTAATAAATGAGAAAGAACAGCATATAAATATACAAGACATTCTTACAACAAACATACATTATAGTATTATAATAGTAATTCCTAATGAATAATGATTTGCACATTTACTTCACAGCTATTAATTAATATTAGAAACATAAAGAAAATGTATACAGTGGCCACCACTAATGCGATCACAATGCGACCAGTCACCGCCACCTTGACATTTCTCTCTTTCTCTAGCCATGATATAGGATTAATACACAAAACGTTATAGGCGAGGTTGACAGACCACGTATTGTATTCTGTTAGGAGATTTGACAGGAGTGGTGGTCCTATTTGATCATTATTCTATGTTGCCAACTGTTACAGCATGGCTAGAGTACCTACTCTAGGAGGCGGTGGACCAGTAGGTTTCAATAACAATATTATACAGTATGAAATGGTATGAAAACGAATGGTTATTCTGTGGGAATTTTCACACATATTTTATGATAACAATAACCGTAATTTGACTGTAATTTAGTATGGAGGATCTTTCAGCCTTTGAAATGTGGTGCTACAGACGCATGCTAAAGATTCACTGGATAGATCACATCACAAATAGCGAGGTGTTGAGTAAGGCCGGAGAGACAAAACAAATCTTGAATAAGATTGCCTAACAGAGAGCGCGATGGATAGGCCATAACATCAGGCACCCCGGCCTGCTTATCACCATAGCAGAAGGAATGGTAGAGGGCAGTAATGTGAGAGGTCGCCCAAGAAGCAGTTATATGGACCAGATTATTGAGAGCGTGCGCTGTAGCACCTACACGGTAGTGAAGAGATTGGCGAGTGACAGGACGGTGTGGAGAGAAAGAACTTAAATGCTTGGTACAAAGCAATCTACAAGATTGTAACCACATATGGAGTGATTTGGATAACATTAGCAGTGATGACATTAAGAGGCTGACCACTGTATCATAATAATATATCTACATAAATAAATTTAAAAATAATACTTGGAAATCATTTACAACACAAACTAAAATAAATCTTTTACTAAATTAAATGGTGGGCAACCAGGGTTCGCTCATTGATAAATATCAAGTTATTTATTATAAATACAGGATTTTAATGAACCAGAAGGTTCGCTAATATATACCTTTGATTTATCAAAGATATATATCAAATATTTATCACAATTATGGGATATTAACGAACCCAGTAGGAAACATTGATAATGACCACTTCTCCCACATATATGACATTATGTTTTTAAAAGAAATATAAATAGGATACAAGAAATGTGCACAGAATAATATTACAATAAGGTCTATAATGCCATGATATTTAGTAGTAAATATAATAATTTTCAGCTTTGCTTCAACATTTCACAATAATTGCGTGTGATCGTAATATAAGAATATTGTAAGTCTCAGACTAGGCCTGACGAAATGAAACGTGAAAATCCTCTGCAATTAATAATATAAATATAGATTAAATACTTAGGCCACCCAAAACCAAATACATTACTGAGAAATTGGATAAATATTTTTAAGACATTAAGATAAATACGTCTCAATACATAATCCGTATTTTTGTACTACATACATACTTGAAACTTTTGATAATTCTGAAGTTTTTGTGTTAAGAGACTGGGAATTTACACTTATAATTAACATAAGTTACAAAAACACAGTAATTTTCAGCACAAAGTGTGAATGTATTTAAGTAATGGACTTGACAGACTGAATGAGTGAATACTGTTGTGAGATCAGACATATCACCATAGCTGCCTGGCTGATAACATTTCTTATCCAATAGAGTTGTGTCTGTATGGACTCACTCAGGTATGGAGCTTGTTGTTGCACAAAGTGTGAATGTATTTAAACAATGGACTTGACAAGACTGAATGAGTGAATACTGTTGTGAGATCACACATTATCAACATAGCTGTCTGTCTAATTGTGGAAGGTTACTGTGTTTTTGTAACTTCAGTTAGTAATTAATCATGAGAAAAGTACTGTTTTCTGTCCTAACTCGTAAATGTGAGGGATACGGGAGAAATATTCGTCCAATTTTAGTAATATATTTGGTATGAGATGAGGATTAAATTAATTTTGATTTTTCGTTGCAGCAGCGCCTCAATTAGCATGCAACCGCCTCTGAGATGGGATTCTCAGTGATGTGGATGACGGGTGTTTGTTGATCGGCACACGTCTTGGTCTTCTGACGTTCTCTCTCCCTCATTATTATCTGACGAAGTTCTTCCAAGGAACTACGACGATACGCGTGGATCTTTGTTGGAGACAGTGGAGCAACTGGACAAAAGAATACAAAACATTATATTAGAAATTGATATTCAGATTTTCGACTGACGGTACAAGGTGAAAGTCCATTTGTAAGGGTAAAACTGAAAGACTATTGTTTATTGATCTGTAATCATCCGTAGGCCCCATTTAAGGCACATGGAATCGTCAGGTTTACATATTTAACAAACATCACTAAACAAAATCCGATACATCAATTATGGCAAACAAGAAGAAGATTAAATTGAAAATCTCAATTTACATTTTGTGAGACCATCGGAATTTTCTACACATCGTAGTTGAATACAATGAGCAGTTATCTCAACAGATATTTGCCAAAGAATGGACTTTTCATCAGGCTTATGACTGATCATCAGCTGGTTCAATGTGATCACTTTACACTTAAGTTACTTACTCAGTATGTAGTTTAAAATCAGCGTAATCATTATAATTACAAGAGACTATAGTAAAATTATTTCAAACTGTCGAATGCAGTCATAAAAGTATGACAGAGAAAAGGTGCAAATAAAGCAGGTAGTCGTCCTTTCTCTGTCACACTTTTATGACTGCGTTCGACAGTTTGAAATAATTTCACTATAGTGTTCGACGATAAAGTTATTATTGTCAAATGCCTGATATTGAGGATGAAAATCCTCGAACACTAGTCGCATGTGATAAAATTCATTACATGGATTTTAAATAAGTATAGTCTTTCATTTTTACCCTTAAATATTAGAATTCTATCATCGTACATAACATGTACCATTAAAATGATAACATATACAGTGTGTTAAGAAAGAAATTGTTTTCAACGAGGGTGCTGCATGTAGCAAAACTTGCAGAATTTCATTTACTTATTGATTTAGATTTTTGGTAAACAAAATATACAGATATGTTAACATTACAAATATAAATTATAACATTTGTTCACTAAGGCGAGCTTGTCATTAGATTCCTATGCACCTATATATTATTGTAGCATTATAGAGATTACACATTGAATTATTTCATGTACCACACATACATTTAAAATTTTAATATATTTGGATGATATGTAGTTATATATTCTCGTCAATGAACGGATGATATTTTTACTAATATCGGAACACAATAGGAATCAAAATTTGGGTATTAACGAGTAGTTTTAGGCTGCATATTTAGTTTTTTTATTATAATACTGGATTTAGACCTCTACCAGGCCCCAAAGATGAAAATTTGTACCTGAAACCTCATTTTACACATCTTTACGGCCTGGTAGAGGTCTAAAAGTAGTATATCATAATTAGAAACTAAATATGCAGTCTGAAACCATTCACTAATACCCAGGTTTTAACACCTTTTGTGTTTCGATATTCATAAAAAAAAAATCTCCATACTTTGACAGGACACCCTAAATTAAATTACTTGAGGTCTTGATATTAAATTCTATCACACTAAAATTAAAACTACAAACTGAAAAAAATGTCTTTCTATTAATCCTTCCTGGCTATTATATCATAGGTTTAAATGTCCAGAATGTATCGGCTATCGACATATTATGATAAGTGATTTTTTGCTTAATCTAAATTTGACATAAACGAGTTTTTAATTAAATAAAAACACATGGCGACATTTGTAATATATTCTACAATAATATTAGCCTTTGCCTAAACTACAGTAGGTATATGAGTGAATAATGGTTTGTTATGGAAAAACAAAAAACAGTGACAGTAAAATTAGTAGAATTTGTTAGTAGAGTAATAAAAAGCATTGATATGATAGAATGATGTTGAACCAAGCACGTATCCAAGGGGGGGATAGTTGGGGTCTATCCCCCCCGAAATTTGGCCCATACACGACACAAGACGGATGGGACGATTTTTCTCTGCTATCTCGGTGTGCCTCAGTTTTCTTCTTTAACAACTTTTTATGCATGAAGATATGATACATACCTTTCTAAAAAAAATTGTCTGCGGCGCTATTTACACGGTATCTTTCCTACTAGATACAAACAACCAGGTTAATCACTTCACCTAAACTTTTAAAAAATTTCGCCCGCGGCGCAAATTTTTTGGTACGTTTGCTATAGGATAAAAAAACGGCAAAAGTCAGTGCCTACAGGACAGGTACGTAGGAAATTTCTTTCACATAGTTGTTTGATTGAATAAATGTCCCCCCACCAAAAGTCTGGATATGTGCTTGTATTTCAGCATTGTTAATTTAAATAGATTATTTCTGAATATATTTCATATAAATATTGGTTAAATAATTTCAAGATAATGGCTGTACAATAGAAACTTCATTTGTTAAGTACTAAAATTTTCATGCCAAGCATTTTTACAATCACATGCCTTTCTATACTTTAGTACCAACTGCTGTGTGCAAGTAGAAGTTTGATAAAATAATATAAGTCATTCTCTGATGTTCATGCCATTCCCATTAACATGACATTTACATGCCTACATATAATAAATGAAGCCTAATGGTAGAATATGGCCAGGCAGGGTGACAGCAGATGGGCGCCACGAATATTGAAGTGGAGGCCTTGGACAGATAGAAGGAGCGACGGAAGACCACCAAAGAGATGGACCGACGACATTGTCCAAATTGCTGGAGGAACCTGAATGCAGAAGGGTCAGAGCAGAGACAAGTGAAAGAGGCCTATATCCAACAGTGGAGGGAAGAAGGCTAATGAAGAAATGGTAGAATTGTCTTAGCAAAGTGATAGATATATCATTATAAGATATTATGGTGTTGTGTGATGTATGAATATATCAAATAAATGTTACAGAGTTGTTCTCTCAGTATACAACTTTTCACTACTGTAATACGAGATGTCTTTGTGACACTTTTTGTAGTTTATTCGATGTTCATAAAAAAAAAATCATCATATTTTTAAATAATGATTGAAATGAAGGAATTGATTGGTTGCCTATGTAATGATTATTATTTGTAGCTAATAAAACATCACACAAGTGAGAAAACAACATTTATGTGTGACACTATCTCATCTCATGGTATAGGGTGACATTGTGCTATCAAAGTTTTTGCGGTAGTGTGTTAATGTAAGAGAACTAGTTTGTTAATGAGGATTAGTTTCTCAACAAAGAGGATAACTAGCTTGATAATGAGGATTATGTAGTTTGTTCATATAACAGAATAATGTAAATGTAAAAGAATGAGTTTGTTAATGAGGATAAGTTTGTTAATGAGGTTTAGTTTGTTAATGTAAGAGAACTAGTTTGTGATGAATAATGAAGATTAGTTTGTTAATTATGTTAAAATATTGTGAAGAATGATGAATTATAGAATACTTACTAAGCGAAGCAAATAAACATATCAAGAGTGCATTGAATTCACACTTACAGTGGTCATTGGCCCTAATGTATGTGTGCGTTACGGCTAATATGTATTCTTCTGTCATAGTGGAGGTCACTGGTGCTTATGGTTGGTAATTTTTTGGAGCGAATTGACGGCTATGCGGGAGAAAAATAAAAAAAAATAAAATTAATAAAAAAAATTGACTTATTGCCATCTGAGATTAACAAGGTTTTTTAACAAATTTTGAGGTTTAGCATGATAATATTCCTAACCGAGATAATCGATAAGTACAGTCCATCAACAAAGAAATGGTCTCAGATTAATTAAGAATTACAATTTTGTGTTGAAACCCTTCAAGTGTCGCCACAATGATTACCGGAAAGTTATAAGTAGCGCCCTCATTGAAAACCATCTCTTACTTGACAGATTGTATACTCAAAAAAAAAACTTTAAAGTAAGGTAGTTTTGCAAATAATGAGAATAATAAAGTCCAACTTGTGTGAGGAAACTTTTAACTCAGTTTTCATTACATTTTGGTCTAGTCATTTAAAACCTTGTAAGTCTCAGGTGACGTTATGTGAATATTGCCAATTATGAGTACAACTAATGAAATTACGTAAATAAAAAAAAATAACTAAAATTTTATTTGTTTTGAGCCAACTGTAGGTACATAATAAACTAACGGGAAATGAAAATAGAAATTACAAAGCACAATTTGAGTGGTACAGTTTCAAAAACAGATTTCCGACTGATTCAAAGTAAATTGAAAAACTAGACTCTCATATATTGCAGATTGGTGTAGTTGAAATCAAGTGACTTTTTATATGAAATATTTATATGGGTTATGGCTGCTTTTGTTGCCATGTCAATACTATCTTAAAACATGTATGCCCGATCCCACCAACTACCACCTAGGAAGCAGACCCCTAAGGAATTTCCATACAAAACCACAGACAATTTGAGTGATTATTATAACTGTCATAACCTTTAAGATATAAATCCATACAAAATACAACATGCAGCTCTACTTAGTTAGGTGGCCAAATATCTCCGCCCAGAATCTCCCTCACTTAAGTAGCTGCATGCTGTATTTTGTATGGATTTATATCTTAAAGGTTATGACAGTTATAATAATCACTCAAATTATCTATGGTTTTGTATGGAAATTCCTTAGGGGTCTGCTTACTAGGTGGTAGTTGGTGGGATCGGGCATTAGTTTTACAATAGGAACATGTCTACGTTCTTAGCTCAATGTATGCAAAATCTACAGTTTATGTTTTTGATAATAATATGTTTATGACTTTTTTGATTTGAACCAAAATGACTTCACACCAAATAAAATTTTAGATTCGAGGCTAAATGATCAATTATAATTGGATCTACAATGTATAAATAAATTTAAAAAAAAACATGATTTCTAATAGAAATGGGTGTACAAACTTCAACTGTCATTTTTATATTGTAAATGAGTATCTAAAGTTGTAAAATGATTTTGATGGATGATTCTAGAACACAAATTACTCTAGTGATATGAAATACAAAATAAAATTGGGTACAGAAGCATTATGGTATGGTAAAGCTGCAAAAAAGTAAATTTTCAAATACGTAATAAAGACATTGCCGTTTTTTCTGTACCTCTGACAAAAAAGGTTGCGCGCTGACTTTGAATTAATTGTTTATGATGAAATAAACATTTTTTAATACAATTTTTTACACATTTTTTAAATGTGTTAATTTTTTACACATAAAAATACTATTTCCTAATTTATCTTTAAAAAATCTCAATTTTACAGGAATTTATAAAAAGTTGTCTTTTTTACTCATAGTAAAATGAGTGTCCCATATTTTTTCATACTTCAAATTCAAATAAAGTGTCATAATTCAAATAAAATTATACTTTTGAAGTCAAAATTCTTTTAATTTTGTAATGTATATACGTACAAACACATAAAATACTCTAACAGTGATGTATGTTTTAGCAGGTAGTTTAATAAAAAAATATGGTTTTCAACAAAAAGTTAGATTTTTTTGTTCAAACGAAAAGAACAGTTTTGAAATTGGAATAAATCGCAGCTCTGCGATAAGTTCAATAGAGTAGAATAAAATAAATAAATAAAGTTGTATGATTTTCTGGTTCCGTTTTGTAACGACATAGGTACAGAAAAAAATGACAATGTCCGAATAATGATTTTTTCTAACGATGAACATAACCTAAAAATTGAACTCTATATAAGACTACTACTACTGGAAGAACTCATGAACTAATCTCTATGTTTATAATGGGGAGTCAGTTATTTGACAAGATTTGACAACAAGAGCTACCAACAGTACAGTCATGCAATGTGTCACTTGGAGATAACTTCACAACTGCCAAATTACATGGGACTACGAATCATACTTTGATACTTTACGGCAGTCTAGTATTGAATAGTATGAGGCTACACTACTAAGAAATGAAGCTAATAAAAAAATATGAAACTAATGTTGAAATTCTACTAAAATATTCATGTGTTTTTCATACATACCACATGTATTGTACACACTATTGTGGAAACTGTCATTTCGACAGTACTTTTAACCAGAGGTGGGCACCGTTAATCAAAAAGTTAACTTCGTTAATCGATAATCCGTTAACTAAAAAGTTAACTTCGTTAATCGTTAAAGCGTTACATTTTGAAAAATGTAACGGAAGTTAACGTTAATCCGTTAAAGCGTTAATCGCGTTTAAATGGCAAAAATCGCGTTTAAATGGCATGAAATAGAACTACATTAGTACAACAACTATCACATTTACACTATCGCGATGTATCCCAAATTCCCAACAAAGTGAAATTTCTTTTCCAACTCCCAACCAACATACAATACCACACATAACCCCATACATCCCTTGGATTATCTAATGCCAGCGCCGCTACTGGATGATGTCTATGCAAACAATCAAATATTAACGGACTTAATTAACGGAAGTAAAATGTAACGGAAGTTAAATAATCCGTTAACAATTTTTGGAGGTGAGAAAAGCGTTAAATCGTTAACCAAAATGTTAACTTCGTTAATTAACGATTAACGGATTAACGCTTTTCTGCCCAGCTCTGCTTTTAACATTTTTTTTTAACTCTCACTTTGTAACAAACATTGGATTTTCTACATGTCGGAGTTGATTTAACAAGTACTTATCTCAACTGATCTACAGCAAAGGATGTACTTTCCATCAGGCTTATGATTGATCGTCGGTTGGTTTAATGTGATCACTTTACACTTAAGTAACATCCACTAATTCCAGTCCAACCATATGCTGCAGCTGGGATTCAACCCCAGACCTCCAGCGTAACATGCCGGTACTATACTCGCCGTGTCATGAAGGCTGATGAACGAAGCGAGAAGGAAACGCTATTTATTAAATACTACCGGCAGCTGTTGAGAGATGGTTTGGTTTTAGTGTACACTCCAACCATCTTTTTGTTCCTGATGGAAAGTTCATCTTTTGCTGTAGATCCGTTGAGATAACTATTTGTATTTTTAATATTTAATAGAAAGGTAATTTGTAACTATTTTCAAAATTTCTTGTAAGAAAAAATAACATATTTTAAATAATGCAGTAATTGTGATGGACTCAAGTTAACAAAATTACAGTACGTATAAAAATATATTTTAAATACAGGGTGTTTCCATAACTCCAAAATGGTTGATTTTTGTTCGTTCATTCATTAGACTTTTTTATATAAAAAAAAAAGATATAGTTCATCATCTATCTGTTATTGGGTTCTTTTGTTTTTATTTGTTTGTAATCATATACTCATATTATTATTGTTAACCTGTTGACAGTACACATATAGAAAAAGTAAAATAAAAAATAAAATCATATAGGCCTGTACAGTATATGCAGTTTATCGTATATTATATCATAAAGGTTTGCACACTGAAAAACTAATACGCACCCTTAACAAAAAACTTGTCATAATTGAAATAAAAAGACGTAAGAACATAGTTTTTGATTTATTGTCTATGAAATATTATTTTAATATAAGATGTTTTCTTTGTACTAATCCTATAAAACAAGAGTATAATATTATTGCATGAATGTGACGGAAGCTAGGAGTGTGTGTAAGGATAGGGCTGTCTGGCGCTCTGTCCTCTCTGCCTACCCTGCAAGGGATGTGGCGTGAGGGTATAGATAGATAGATAGATAATATTACTATATAAATATTAAACCTATTATTTTAATACTATAGTATTGATTATAGAGATAATTGTTTACAACATTTGTTACCTAGATTTTTAAAAAACTTAATCAAAAAATTATGGCAGTCAGTTATACTAATACAGTCAAAGAATCGAGAGTGTGACTGGAAGATAACGGAATTTCACAACGCAAAAAGCTAAATCAAAGTGTCCATAAGCTGGACATACAGTTTAAGGCTCTCTACACATGCCCGGAAGTTCAGTTGACAGATTAGACCGTTTGCAAAAAAACTCCAACCGAAACCTCTCTCTGAATTCAAAATCAGGGTAACACTGAATTCAGAGAGAGGTTTGGGTCAAAGCTGTTTGCTGAAAGATTTAGTTAACTGAACTTCCGGATATTTGTGGAGAGCCTAAAGTAAAACAGCTTTGAAAACACTTTTGAGTGGCAAAATTTTTACCAAAAAAACTCTAAGTAAGTGGATTTTCAAAATTTGTATCAAGAATTTTGTTGTAAATTGTGAAATAAAAATACATGTTTGTAAAAAGGATTTAAATGATCCTACCCACATAACATGAATAATCTAAAATAAATTTACATACAACCTGCAGAGAAAAATTTAATACATTAAGATGACACAACATTGCAGATTACATAATATTGAAATAAGTACATTTAATATTCCTATTTTAATAAATTGGCTTAATAATCTATAACCACGGATGAGCTTTTCACTCCCGAAGACTTACCGTAGCCTTCCCCTTGCAAGAATAGTCGGAATGCTTCAGAAACTTTACCCGGCTGCTCTTCTAACACCATTCCACAATCGGAAATCTGTAATTCGAATTAGTCTTTAATGCAATGTCCTGAAAATAATGTATTTTATTTGCACAATATTTTTAAGAGGGGGGCTCCCATCTGGCTAACCCCGGGCCCACTTCTTAAAAATATTTTGCAAAGAAGCGCGGGTAAAGAGGATGCCATATGCGCCTGTGCTACCCGGGGATGCAGGGGGCCTTAAGCCCGTGGGAGTCCTTCAATCTTACAGGGTGGGTTCACGGGTAACACGCTGCAAAAATGGGCAGCTATGAATAAGGTTCGAACTAGCCACGGCAGATGTGGGCATTTCCTCCATAAATGAGGATCGTTGTCATGGAAGTGAACAGACAGAAGTCACACAAATGTCTCAAATAAATATAGAGAAACCCCTGTTCACGATTTAAAAAATCACATCTCTTCACCGTTGTATTCTCTCTGGTTTTTTGGAAAATGTGGCTTAGGTCTGTCCAACCCCATGTCAACAATTTTAATTTAAAATATCGCTGCCAATTCGCATAATTTTAATTCTAACACATCTAAGTATGGCAAGAAAACTGAAGTTTTTTTAAAATACATATTCATATGTGTACACATTTATCAAATAATTTTTGGTCGTGAATATGCAATGGAAAAATATGCAATGAAAGTTATTTTTTTTCGTGCCATACTTTTAATTGTATCTTATTCCAGGTCGGGCAATCACATAACATACTTAAATATTTTAAATGAATTGAACTATTTAGAGATGCCAATCGGAATGCAAAGCATTCCGATTGGCATCTTGTCAGCAGCATACTTAATGATAAAAAGATGGAATGCTAAACTGAGTGTATAAGGTTCCAATCAGCATTTTAATAAAACAGCTATCAGTAACCACACATAACTGATAACATGAATGCTGGACTGAACTTTGTACACTCAATTCAGCATTCGATCATATTGTTATCAATTATGTATGCTTCTGACAAGACGCCAATCGGAACTCTTTACACTCCGATTGGCGAATGTGCTATCTATGATTTACAACCAACCTTCATCCATGTAGAATTGGTTGGATCCAAGCGCCCGTTCAGTGTGACTGTGTCGTCAACGTGTGGACTCAGAGATCCAGTAATGTTTATCACGGGCATCCGTAAAGTGGTGCAAGCCGAAGCGTCACGAGAAGATCTCCTTACGGAATCGCCAAAGTCACCACGGATGATGTTCAGATCCGAGCGACGGATGTACGAATCGATAAGCAATGCGAGGTTTGTGGGATTAACGTGGCGTGAAAAGTAGGATTTGTAGACTTCCACTAAATCGTGATTGCGTTCGTCTGTTCCCTGTAAAATAACACATAAATGTAAAACTTATTGGATAAAATGCCAAATGAGATTTGTCAGAAGACTTTGTATGCACTCGCTTGTAATTGAATAATAACAGATCAAATACTAATATATAAAAAAAAAAATTAAGTTTGCCATATTTAGTTCCAAATTTCTATTGGAGTCAACCACCTATTTTAAAGTAACTTTGGATTAAAATCCTTAAATGGATATTTTTCAACTTCATATTAGTTAACCCTTCAATTAATTATTAGTTCTGCAAGGACTCTTGACGTTTTACGAAGTCCAAGACTTAAAGGCGGAAAATGATTTTGCTTCTATTTGTGCTTGCCTAAAGTCCTTATTCTCAAGTAACATACAGCATCACAGTGTGTTCATACTTAAGGTGGAGAGTGAATTATAGATGTATGGATGTAATTATTAAGAACAAACCCTTCCGAAGTGATGCCACATGAGATAATCAAGTACTCCTTGAGTCATCCCCTTTGATCGCAGATGACGAGCGTTCATCTTCTGGTAACCCCACTCAATCCAACCAGCTTGAGTTGAAACGCAGTTAATCAAAGCTAGACAGTCCACCTGGAAAGATAACAATTATTACAATTTGGTATTGGGCAGGCACGATGGATAGGTCATAACATCAGGCATCCCGGCCTGCTCATCACCATAGCAGAAGGAACGGTAGAGGGGAGTAATGTGAGAGGTCACCCAAGAAGCAGGTATACGGAGTAGATTATTGAGAGTGTGCACTCTAGTACCTACACGAGAGTAGATATGTAGATTGGCGAGTGACAGAATGGCGTCGAGAGAAAGAACTAAAATGGTTGGTAAAAACCAATCTGCATGATAGTAACCACATCATCATCAGGCGACTTTGGTTGACTTGTCCCAAATCCCAGTTTGTATGTGTTTATATGCAATTATACAACTGAGTCAGGCAACTGATTCCAAGCACTGAAAGATCTATTAGCTGTGGAAGTATTTTGGTGTGTTGGATGTGAATCTTGTTGGCTATAGCTTCAGTAGATGTCCTCTCAGGTGCACAATAGAGCTCATGGTGCACATAGCTGGTAGTATCTGACAGGAGTAGTGCTCTTAATATATTTTTTCCTTATCTGAGAGACGCTATTTAAACTCAGTTGACAGATTTGATTAACATTCCCACAGGCCAGCGACTGCGAGATAAAAATGCTTAACATATTAACGATACTTACTTTTTCTGGATATGCCACAGCAAATCGAGCGAGGATGTTAGCCCCAGCACCGACACCAAAACCAATGAAGGATTTGATGCCAAAGTGTCCCATGACGAAATTGAGTTGGTTGGCCAGCTCATCCATAGACGGGTAGATATAACTGTAAGCAAAGGAGAAAATATTCACTGGTAATAAACAACATGTAGTAATGATTATTCATACATCGCAATGGACGCTATGTAGTTTAGCACAATTTCAGGGGTGGGTACCAACTAAAAAAGTCGACAATATGAATCTGGTTTTACGACTTTCATGACGATATTGGAGAGGCTAGGAAAAGACGGAACCTTGTGGTTTTCCTGTGTTTGCTCGAGAAAAGTTTGAAGGGTGGAGTGGTAATAGTGGTTACACAAAAACATATTTAGCCTTGCCTCCACGAATACCCACTAGTTATTCATAAATCGCAATGGACGCTATGTAGTTTAGCGCAACAAACTAGAATCACTTATTTAATTCACATCGCTGTACAAAATATATCATTCAAATCAGCATCGCAAAAAAATCTTAAACATACTGAACTAACATGTGAAATAAAACAAGCAGGTATCTCAACAGATATACAACAAAGAATGGACTTTCCATCAGACTTATGACTGATCATCGGCTGGCTTAATGCGATCACTTCATACTTAAGTAACATTCACCAATTCCAGTTCAGCAACATTCACCAACAGAACACATTGTGAATCAAGATGAGTTTATACATCTACCTATACTTTTCTACATCATAAACTGACAAGTGTGTTTGTAAGTTACATTTCGCAATGGGCAACATATTATACACAAAGTGTATGACCAATGTTTGTTTTTGATGACAAAAACAAACATTATAAACAGATACACATAATATTGTCATAATGGAGTCTCCGTTTCAACTGATTGTCGACTGCGGTTTCATCGACCAAAATGTTAGTAAATAGAAAATGAAATTAAGCAGGTCATAGTGTTGTGTGTCAATTAGATTGTTACAGTGGTCCCTATGTCTTGTCTCAATAGCTGAATAATTGGCGACTACATACTCTGCTAATTTTCCTATTAGCATATTTTCTACAAGGTTATTCAGAATTCACAGTACTCGTATATCGATATGCCACACATTATTATATTACGAGTATACTACATAGGGTTGCCAGTCGTCCGCTTTTTGACCAGACAGTGCCATTTCTCTGTCCGAAATAACAAATTATGTTGGTTTTTACATACATTTGTGATATACTGTACTATCCTGTTTAATTCAGAAAATGCTGGTCGGAACCTTTTACACTCCGATCAGCATACGTGTAATATTTGCCAATTTTGTGATATACTGTTCTATTCTGATTTGATTGACAAAATGCTGGTCGAAATCTTTTACACCCAGCATACGTATAATATTTGCCAATTAAGTGATATATTGTGATTTAATAAAGAAAATGCTGGTTGAACCTTTTACACTCTAATCAGAATTTATGTTGGATCATACTAATTTCTGTTGTACCTTTTCTCTACTCCCTCATTGTTAAACCCTATTACATGCTATATACTATTTCTGATATGTTCAAAGGACGATTCCAAGGATTCTGATTGACCTAGTGATGACAAAAAGTATACACACGTCCCAGTTCTACATCGCTAATTTCGGCTCTGTATATGAGCTGTTTTTTCTATTATTAACCAAACTATGTAGGCATTGTAAGCATTGCTAAGACCCATGAATCTTATGTTTGCATTAACATTTTACACTGACGTGTTTACCAATCATATTACAAAGATTGTGATACTGTCAATATTATTAACAACACAGGTACCTACTTAATGTAGATAGTGAATAACGTAGGATACAGGCATCAGAGAGTGAAAAAATACTATTATTATTATGTATATTGGGTAGGCAGCTTTCGCTGATTGACCAAAATCCCTTTTTACACAATGAGCCAAAATCGTTGTTATTGTTCGCTTATTTTTATAGAAAATTTGAGAGTTGAAGCGTTAAAAGAACGACTTTCAACCTTTAATACTACTACAATACGGAGCATGGACGATGTGCTCAAATGCTCCACAGATGTCACATGCCATTGTGCCACTGCGGAGAGCCAATGCAATCCATCAAACACATTGTCGAAGACTGTCCTCTGAGAGCATTTTCAGGACCATATGCAGATATCCACAATGCCACACCCAATGCCCATGAATGGCTTGGAAGCCTGGATGTTGCTCTGTAGGGTACATTTTTTTTTTAAATGAATCAAATACACCTTTGTACACATCATAGTAAGCTTGAAAAGCTTGTGTTGTGAAGTGGAGTAGGTCGGCATCGAGGATCAAATACACCTTTGTACACATCATAGTAAGCTTGAAAAGCTTGTGTTGTGAAGTGGAGTAGGTCGGCATCGAGGATCGAACCCGCGCCCACTGGGTTAACAGTCGAGTGCGTTACCAACCAGGCTACCGACCACCTTCTGTCTCCTGTATGTAGCAGAGAGCATAATTCTCTTACATATCTCCTGATTTTGCCGCCCAATGGTGGCAAAAGCCATACGAAATAATAAGAAAACCTTTCATTACAATAGCAGCATTATAAAATTATATATTAGTTGTATGTGTGATAGTTAAACTACAATTACATCGCATGTCATAAAATATTAAAATACTTATTATAATAATTGTGTACTGTGGTATTATTAAGTCTATATAAATAACACGAGCAGGTGTATAATTATTAATTAATATGATGTAGGTATATCTAAGTAAAAAACTCACATAAGAACAATGTGCGCAGCAAATAGTACTATGTAGGTACTTTCTTTGTTTGTCACATCGAGTTATGAACCCGCCTATAGGTACATTAAAGCTAGGTATATCGACATTTAAAAACATTAAAAAAATGGTAGACCTTAGATCTCGACAACCTTTACTAAATATGCTTTGGAAAAAATAGAGTAGATATATTGAACCTTTATCTAGGGAACGACCATAAAATATTTTTTATATCTTGTATATAGTACATTTCTAAAAAAAATCTGAAAAACACCTCTAATTTTTTTTTTCTGAAAGACAACAACTCGTTTCACGAAAGTCGCAGAGACTTTTTTTTGTATTGATAAAACGCATTAAAATCTAGTAAATGCCGTAAAAAAATTTTGGGGTGCAGTGAAATTAACCCCAAAAAGTAAAAAAAAAAACGCTATTTTAACATTTTATCGTGCGATTGTTCATGCGATTTCGAACCTTAATGCCGCGGAAAATTACCGTAACGTCATAGTTGGGGAAACTTCGTGGGTAGTTGGTTTTAATTATGCAATAACCAAAATATTAGGTAAGAAATTTTCAATTGACGACGTTATGCAGTTCCGAAGTTACATTAGTGTCTCCAGAGATTTGCATACTTAGGTACCTATTTTAAAGAAACTTTGGAACAAATGCAAAGGAAATATTTCGAAAAATCCGCTCGGAATTTTATGCATTGGACGTTTGATTATTTATTAACTCGAGCTACAGCGGGTAATACAGCTAGTTATGATTAGGGCTGCCACCTTTCAAAAAGATTTCGAAAAAAAAAACGTATTTTTTATTCAATAAACCTATTTTTCATTGTAGTACAAATGTGGCCGAAAAACTCGTAAATAGCACCGCGGGCGGGTTTTTTGGAAGTCGCGGTGTAAACAAAGTTATTTTCTATAAAAAGAATTAATAATACTAAATGCATCAAGAAGGTAGCGTCGCAGGCGAATTTTTTTATGAAACAGTTGAATTTTTAATGAGATTTAACGGATTTTCATAATATGTATAGGTCTGGAGGGGACTGCCCGGTGATAATTAAGCCACTCTGTCTCACCAACCAGTCTGACCCGGCGATATACGATAGAGATCGGAATACGTATATATTTTTTCATACTAAATGTTAAAACCTTAAAAAAAACGCATTATTACCACACGTTTTCTCATCACATCATAAATTTTCTAAAAGTAGTATAAAAATCCATCAAAATACAATTGAATTATAAAAAAATGCCTGCGGCGCTATTTTTTCTTACTTTTTTAAGAACATATTACGTACATTTTCAAATAAACCAAACCACATCACGACCTTCTTCACTATGTCCCACAAAAAATTTCGTCTGCGGCGCTATTTACACGTTTTTCAAAGCATATCAATTTTTTAAATTTGTGTTGCCTCCCCCTCCCCCTCCCCCCTAGCTCAGAGGCTGGCGACGCCAATAGGCAGCCATATTCATGATAATATTATGCAGGGATATTAAATTATGCTTCCCACAGCAATTACGTCACGATGCAGTGATGTGTGTGTGTCTGTGGTAATCCAAACGGACAGCCCGATGACATGGCGGTGCTCAGTATTGGGAAATTAATGGTAAATGACATTATATGATAATGCGATCTAAATATTATGTCCTCCCACTCACAGCACGCCGCCGCAATCCTTGCAGGGTAGGCAGATAAATTAGAAGCTACCACGTGATTTTGGATTTGTAAGAATGAAAGTAAACAAACTAAGATGGTTTGGGCATGTTGAGAGAATTAATGATGACAGGATGACAAAAAAGATATATCTGAATGAGCGAAGAGGGGTGAGAAAGCGCGGCCGTGCGAGACTGACCTGGTCCGATCATGTCGACCAGATCCTCAAGGATGGACGCGTTTTGAGTAAAAGGAATCGGAGAGCGTGTATGACTAATTGCATGAATGTGACGGAAGCTAGGAGTGTGTGTAAGGATAGGGCTGTCTGGCGCTCTGTCCTCTCTGCCTACCCTGCAAGGGATGTGGCGTGAGGGTATAGATAGATAGACGCACCGCCATACAAATCGCTACGAAAGCGTCTGTAGATTTACGGACTCACCCCTTCCCACGGTGTGTGAATCTACGTACGAATCCGGATTCGCGCACCGTGGGATGTCGCTTTTAACTGTTGCAACTTTAAACATACTTTTTGCTTATATCACACAATAATGCAATGTTTCTTTTTTCTTTCGTATGCGAATACACCCATTGTACAAATGATCTGGAAGTCTGAGTCAGAGCTCCGCGTCAATATTTCTCAGATATTCAATTGCCCTTGGCGTCACCTCATGGATTTCCCAAATATCCCCCTCGAACTTAATGCAATGTAAGCCAAACTTAAAATTGAAAATAATACGAAAAATTGGTTAATTTTTGAAGCTTGACAGCTCCGCTGCTATTTACTACGAGTATTTTAGAGCAATACGTCAAATTTGAGGAATTTTATGCGCTTTCATTTGGAAAGTTACATTCGAAAAAAAAAACTAACAAAAAAAAAGATCTTTTGCTTTTTTCCATTTTTTTTTCAATGTTGCGTCACGCAATTTTGTTACCAAACCTTGGATTCAGAATCCGCACACCACAAACATATAACAGAATGAAAGAAATCCAGACTATTCCACAACTTTCCCATCAAGAAGCATTTTGAGCACAACCTGCTTACCCAAGAAAGTAAGATACGAATCGTCGCGCCATAGATGGTAGTAAAATGTCGGACTTTATAATTGAGTTTCTTCGCGGTTAGCCTAAGACGTGTTTTAGATTAATGGGTAGAATCCTTGCTTCACAGCAGTGGGGTGTAGGTTCGAATCATCTCTAGGTAAGAATTCCCCAGAGTACAAGATTGCACACATAGTTGTTTAGGGCTGAATGGTGAACGTTTCTAGAGAGTAAAGTGATCACACAAACCAACCGATGGTTGGTCGTAACTCCAGCATGCCCATCTTACACTGTACATTAGTTGAGAGACTGCATAATCGTTAAATAAGTATTTTTATTATTACTTAAGCAACACCAAATTTATCAATACCGATCTTGTATCCATGGGTCTTATGATGGACTATCATATTAACGATTCTATTTGTCTAAGTATAGTACGTAATACCTTATACTTTTCTATTCTTACATATAATAAAAATGAATGTATATATGTATGTTTGTTCCACCATAACTCTAGAACGCCTAGAACAATTTCGACCAAACTTGGTATAAGTACAAATACCTTGCTATCTGAAAACGAATACTGTGTGGTAGAAACTTCTGCAAATCCAGAACCTTCTGAGAAATTTCGCTGATGAGGGGATCCAAGGGCTGTGTGGGGTAATGTGTGGTATCATATGAAAGGGCGTTGTAAAATAAATTCAAATCGTAAGTCATATTTTGTCCAGCTCTTCCATCTGGAAATTTATCGAAATTGTAGAACCTTCTAGAAGCTTGTGAGAATGAATAGAATTCGAACCTTCTGGTAGGTGAAATCTTTGAAGAACCTTAAAGACAATTATGGAGATTAATCGAACATTTACTTCACCATTCAAATTTGCACGGGTAACTCAGCTAGTACTAAATATACCTCTACCTATAACTCAGTTCACTTTATTATAATGATTTCTAATACCGTGAAGTTCGGCCAAAGCCTGCAATGCGGATCTACTGAGTGATATTAGGGTAACTCAGATACATACTAACACACGTACTACACAAAACACCTATAAGGTAAAGAACTTTCCTATAGATTACCTATTCTATTATATAACTTATGCTTTTCAAACGCGAACAATGGCTAGAGATCCAGCTATGACGTCACGGTCGATTCCCGCGGCGTTAAGAGGTTCAAAATCGCATGAACAATCGCATGATAAAATGATAAATATAGCGTTTTTTTAAACTTTTCGGGGTTAACTACGCTTCATTTTTTTCCTGCCGAAATTTGCTATATTAGTCTTATGAAACTAATGGTTTTTATAACATCTCATTACATCACCTGAAAGAGCATAATTCAAAGAAGTTTTGTCCAGATTTCTGACTTTTTGCGATTTTTTTCTTAACGAAAATCGTCTCCAAAGTCGTAACTGTTTCTCGAAACTTTAATCCGATATTTTTTATCATCACTGTTTCTTCAGATTGAAACTAATGACTTAAATAGACTAAACACATACTGGAGTAACAAAAAATGAGGAAAGAACTAAGTTGTTTACCTTTCATTGTGATGATGTTGGAGCAAAAACTTATAAAAAGTAATTCGGGTATTCTCTATATAGACAGTGAAAATCTCGAATATCTCGAAAACTGTGAGACTTTGGACTAAGCTATGTTTGGCTCAATTTTAGTTACAAGGGTTAGCTGCAGCGTTGTGACAAGCTCTCCCTAGTGAACAAATATGATATTTTATTAGGTACCTACATGAAAGTTCATTACATTTCTGTATTTTGTTAACTTTTTTTTAACGAATCTTGGTTTGTCGAAATAAACCCAAATGCACCCTTGTACACTTCACAGTAAGCTTGAAAAGCTTGTGTCGTGAAGGGGAGTAGGTCGGCATCGGGGATGAACCCGCGCCCACTGGATTAACAGTCCAGCGCGTTACCAACCGGGCCACCGACAACTTCAGAACTTAAAGTAGGTATAAATAAAAATCCATACTACATTTCTTCAAATTTTACATAAAATATTTTTTAATAAAATGGGAGATGGGGGCGGCTCTAATTAATAGAGACAGGAAAGCTTTGGCTGAACACAGTACTTCCACTTGAATTAAGGTCGATTCGTTGATTCGCTAAATTTTTCCTAATTTCTACACAAAGAGATTCAATATTACAATATCTAAACGAGTTTTTCAATCTCCTGATGTTTATTGATTTTATTGGAATATAATATAGCACCGGACGGCTTGACAGCTCGTCCCCTTTTCGCCGATCGATAACACATTTTGCACATATCAAAAATAACAATAAAGAAATGTTGGAATGAACCATTGACATTCAAGATTATTTTGAAAATCACTATCTATCTATACCCTCTCGCCACGTCCCTTGCAGGGTAGGCAGAGAGGACAGAGCGCCAGACAGCCCAATCCTTGCACACATTCCTAGCCCCCGTCACATTCATCCAATTTGTCATACACGCTCTCCGATTCCTTTTACTCAAAACGCGTCACAATTTTGTGGGAACAAAAAGCATAACAGCAAAATCACAATGTATATTTTGTGGGAACATCGGATTTTCTACATGTCGTAGTTGAATATGTGAGTCATCTAAACAGATATACAGCAAAGGAAGGACTTTGCATCTTTTAGTGTGTATCTGTTGAGATAAATAAATTTACATTCACTTCAGCATTGAGCTTACTTTCATAAATTGTTCATTTGAAATATGTATCTTGTTTCATATGCTTATGTATGTCACTGACGAAATGCTAACAGAGCCGTTTACACTCTTTAGCATTGATATTGTGCATAATACCTGCTGTATATTCCATTTAATTATTGTATGTCTAATTATATGTAAAACTGACGAGTCCAAGTGCCCGATATAGGGTCTAAGGACGATAAAAAAAGGGAGTTCACATAACGCTACACTATGTGAATGAAGATACCTATCGTCTCTGTTGAGGAAAAAAACTGTAATGTATTTCCGTCTGTGCAAATTCAGATAAATTCCAGTTCAATACCTAAAATAATTTAGGTAAGTATATCTCAAATTAATAAACAAATCATTGATATAATTCAGTAACAAAATATTTTTCTTTCTCTGCCCATTTCTGTCTACAGTAGATCGCAGGTCATTGGTAAACAATATATTAAAGCTTCGCCAGCAAATTGTGTAAAATGAGAAATTAAGTACTCACTCGTCTGGGAAGGCTGGCGCGCCCTCCTCCTGGCCAGGAGCGTTCACGTGATAGACGCAGAAGTTCTCCAGTAGTGCACGCATGTCCACATAATTGAAGAAAGCTTGGAAGCTGGATATGTCTGTAACAATAAATGCAAATTATCTATTAAACAGACCATACATATATTTTTTTCAATTCAATTCGGTTTATTTCTCAAAATACTTATTTACATATTTGAGTAATTTATAAATACAAAATATTAATTAAAAAGACACAAATGTTAATTAGCCGCCCCCAGAGAGCATATTTATAAATATGTAGCTGGTATAAGGGGGACAAAATACACTTAAATTTTCAAAATAATGTAACACTCAATATAATAATAAGTCACTCACACTGGTCACCGCTAATATATCACACAAATTCACTCACGATTACTAATTACCACTCTCTTCAATGCTTTACCAAACTGTCTCATATTTGAAATTTGCTTTATATCATTTGGTAAGTCGTTGTATGTCCTTGAGGCTGTAATAAAAACTCATATCTCTCTCTGTCTGTTCTGGGGTACTGCATACTTATATTATTTCTTTGTCTCGTGTAGCGATTATGCATGTTATCCTTATCATATAATTATCATTATATGTACACGTCTGTACTTTGAGTTTACTGGACCTGGCGGCAGCGGTAAGCGGATAATAAGAAATCTTACGATAACATATTAAGAGTGTGCATACCGACATTTCAAAAATTTCTAAAAACGGGAGACCTTCTATCTCGACAACCGTTACTAAATATGCTTTGGAACAAAATAGGGTAGATGCATTGAACCTTTATCTAGGGAATAACCGTAATAGATTTTTTATATCTTGTATATATTTCGGAAAAAATTTATTTAAAAACACCTCTGACCTTTTTTCCGAAAGACGGAAACTCGTTTCCCGAAAGTCGCGGAGTAAATGTTTTTTCTTGTACTAATAATATGCATTAAAATCTAGGGAATAACCGTAAAAGTTTTTTAATAGACGCAAAATAACCCCAAAAAAATGAAAAAAACGCTATTTTTACCATTTTATCATGCGATTGTCACGCAATTTTGAACCTTAATGCCGTGGGAAAAGACTGTGACGTCATTCCTGTTGCCAAGCCTTTAAGTCAGTACTTTTGTTTTGGAGCAACGATTTCTGTCTCCTCACTGAGCAACCGTGGCTTTGTCAGGACTTTGCTCTATCGCTAAGGGAGAACTCTCAGACTACGTAATAATATGAAAGTTCTCCCGTGTAAAACTGATGCAACATTACGGTGATGGGCTACGATGTTTGACGGTATATACAATTAAATATTCGAGGCAGACATCAGTGAGCCAAGTACAAATTATTATTAGTATTACGATGTCATTAGGGAGGTTCTCATACCTGTGCCAGAACTACCATGACGGGGTTAATAAAATCAATACCTATATTACTCATAATACAATCTTATGTTCCGCTAGTATAGATAGAAATATGAATTCTATATAGCTAGTATGTATATGTGGTGATGTTCGGAGAGACATTGAAAAACGCAAAAGAGCTCGTGTACCCCGGAAGTAGGATCTCTTGGGATGGGAGAATAAGAAGTGAAGTTGACAGCCGTCAAAAGTCAAAGATCCTTGAATCAAACAATTTAGATCTAAAGCTCCGTTAGCAACTTACAAAAACATATGTATGGCTGTGAGACATGGTGCCTCACCGAAAAAGACAAGAAGAGACTGGAGGCTTTTAAGATGTGGTGTTACAGAACAATTCTAGGTATTTCCTGGAGGGACCACATCACGAATGCCGACGTGCTCAGCAGAGTCGAAGAAGGGAGGCACCTACTTAAAACCATCTCCGAGAGACGTGCCCGCTGAATTGGCCACATCATACGCCACGAGGGTCTCCTACATGACTTAATAGAGGTAATAGCTGAGGAGACACAGGGGGCCGGCTATCTGAAACGACTTGTTAAGTCGAGTCAGGCAGCAAAAAGATGGTTGGAGTGTACGCTAGTATTATACCAAACTATCCCTTAAAGGTTGCCGGTCGTACCTAATATATAGCGTTTCCTTCTCGCTTCATTCATCAACCATCTGACACAGCGGATAAAGTACCGGCGTATTACGCTGGAGGTCTGGATTCGAATCTCGGCCGTCGACTATGGCAGTCGGATACGGTTTGTTGGTTTTTTTTATATAAACAATTTGTCTAGAATGCTTCCTTCAGGAGTTATTAATGAAAAACTGAAAAAAAAAATGTTTTTGGGACACCTGTACTTAGCACTAGCGGTAAATTTGTGCAAACTTCAAGAAACCTTCTTTGTTTGTTAATAAAAAGATTAAAACAGTTTCCAGCTTTCCGACAATTATCTACGCTACGCTATACCCCCTTTTTTAATGTTTTTCAAAAGTGTGGATATGTGGATAACGGAAAAGTATGGATATGTCTTTTAATAATAGGTATATTTATTTCATTTTCTTTCAAGGTTTCAGGTTCTATGGCTGGTTTTTTAAGAGGTGTTTTTCAAGACTTTTAAAATGAAATTAAACACTTTAAAATCATGGTAATATCCGCAAAAATAGCTTTATTATAAAGATGGAAGTTTACCATTTATGCTTCAATAAGATTTCAGGCATGCGTGCGCATTTTTTGATAGATGTCGGCAGTTTATTATTAATTCCATCCGTCTTGGCCACCGTGCGGACGTTACCTGCAAGTGGAGTTTAAGATTGTATTGTTGGTAGCCCTGATTGTCGAATCTTGTCATAAGTTCTGTCAAAGGTTCGCAATAGTCTCACGTCGTATCTTTTACAAGTAACCTACAATGCCGAAAATATTACAGAGCAGCACTAGATAAATCATTTTAAGGAAAATATAGTTTTGCGAGTTGGAAAAATAAAAAAATACTCAATAATCGCTTCAAGCCGCCACCACAAGTTAGCAAAACAATTTTGCCAGTTAGAAAATTGGCAAATTGTTTTAAACAACAGTTCTGAAATATAATTTGAAAGTAGCGAAAAAAATTAACCATATCGTATTATCACATAAAGCAACACTAAACCAAGTTTGCACCAGGGGACTTCTAACAGAGAATTGTCTGTAATGATGACAGATCACTAGTAATTCCCCGAAATGCTACCAATAGGTGTGAAGCTAGGCATATCGACATTTAAAAAAATTTAAAAAAACATTAAATCTCGACAACCTTACTAAATATGCTTTGGGAAAAAAATACGGTAGATACATTGAACCTTTATCTAGTAAATCACCGTAAAATATTTTCTATATCTTTCTGATCTTTTTTTCGAAAGACAGAAACTCGTTTCCCGAAAGTCGCGGAGAAACACTATTTTATTTTGTATTGATAATATGTATTAAAATCTAGTAAATTGCCGTAAAACTTTTTGAATGGAGCATAAAAAAAACTAATATTTACATTATTTCATGCGATTTTGAAACTTAATGCCGCGGGAAATAACCGTGACGTCATAGTTGGGGTCCGAGGCATAATATTTATCAGGAAAATTAGGTGTCCAAAATTATAGATATATATACCTGTCAACACTGGCGTCGGCAATGGGGAGCAGGGGAGGTTGGCTGCCCCCCCCCCCCCCTCTCCCTAGAGAAATGAATAATATGTATTTACAATATATTAGTACATATATGTATTACTAGCTGTTTTGCCCAGCGTTGCCCGGGTGTTGCGTTGAACCAAAAGCATTGAAACTCAAATCCATCTTCTTACAGGCTAAAGTGCTCCTCTAATTACCTAATAACGACCACCGTACTTTTCATTTTTCTCCCTTTTAATAGAAATTTGGAAAAAAAATCCAAACACCCTATTACTAATTTTGATAGGAGAATCCATGTGCCGAATCTCAAGTTCGTACCACGTCTGGTTTCCGAGGTAGACTATACGCTGAAAATATTTCAATCCTATTTTTCACCTCCTTGCCTTGGAGGTGAAAATCATAACGGTAAGCATTTATGTTATCGTCTTCATGACGAAATGCAAAATGAGCTCTTACACTCTGTTTGCATCGATTCTACTTCTCTGGCACATTGTCACTGTTGATTGTTAAAAAATCCTTTTGATTGTAACTATGTAAATTTGATGAGTCCAAGTGCCCGAAATTAGGGCCTAGGGACGATAATGAACAATAAACAACAACAAAAAAAACAAAGGCATTTCCAAAAACCCCTTCTTAGTGGAAGGTTTTGTATTAAAACCTATCTGTCTACAAAATTTCAGTCCTCCATGATTAGCCGATTGGGCTCTGTGTTGATGAGTGAGTACGTCAATCATTCATTCAGTCAGGACACATTGGTTTATAGATAGAGATGATATATACTCGTAGTACACCCGCATACAATATGAATATGGGTTGGTAATTTGGTTCTACGTACTTAGGTGTGGTAGTAATTACTTGCCAATGGAGGGTGATCAATCATCTTACAAATATAGAGACCGGATTATATGCAACATAAAATGGTTGCAATATGCATGCAAATATGCATCATAAATTGTTTTTTTGTTCATTATCGTCCCTAGGCCCTAATTTCGGGCACTTGGACGCGTCAAATTTACATAGTTATAACAATCAAAAAGAATTTTGAGCAATTAACAGTGACAATGTGCCAGAGAAGTAGAATCAATGCAAACAGAGTGTAAAGGGCTCAGTTTGCATTTCGTCATGAAGATAATAACACCAATAACATCCTTACATAGTGATCCATGCTAAACTGGACTTATTGTCCTGGACAGCATTTCGTCAATGCCCGAAATACGCAACAAAATCACCAAAAAGTACCAAAATATGCAACAATAATTTAAATAAGTACTACAAAATAACGTTATTACAAGATTTAATTTTATTTTACTGCTTGTAGTGTTTCTTTTTTGTTTGTCTGTGAACAAATCTTGCAAACGATTTTTCAACCACTTCCTGACTTGGTATCTGTATTAGGTATCGTTTGGAAGACCGTAAAACACAGTTATAGGATGTAAAGTCATAAAGCCATTGCGTTTCCAAATTAAATCACTTTATTTAAGTACTTACTACATTTTTGAACTAATGAAGGTATTAACATCTTTGTTTTTGAAAACGTTTAAATTTTACAAAAAATACAGTTAAAATCTAAAAAAATATACACAAATATGCACGAATAGGAGATATTAGCCGAAATATGCAAAATATTGAACAAAATTCCAAGATATGCAAATGAATATGCAAATGCATATAATCCAATTCTCTACAAATAATATACATAGACATTTTGCACACTCCAAGGGAGTACGTGTACTGAACGCACCAAGAATTGTTGAGGAAAACGAAGATTACTCAGCTTATACTAAAGATATCATCCTAAGACTTAAAACATGGATAAATACAGGATACTCCCCTCCCCTCCTTAACACAAGTTTTACTTTATAAGGGGGGGGGGGGGGTAAAACGTTATAGTATAAGATCAATATTTTCAATTGTAAATTATCTACAATCTGTCAACTGATTGTAATTAAACATGTCTATTTCTAAATAAAATAAATAAATAAATGACACCATGTTTTAACCGACTCTAGCGGTTACGAATTTGATTTTTGAAAATATTCTGTTATAATTTAAAGAGTTATAATTTATTTATTTATCGTTTGGCAACGTCGAAGTATTGTCACATCGTTAAAGTCTGACATCCAGCGCCTCCAGCCACTGGAGGAATTCAGGGGACAGGCTGGCAGCACTGTCAATGGTACCGGTATATGACAGCACATGATCTCCCACCTCCCATCCACGTCGAACGTCACATACGAAAGAGTTATAATAAAAAGGTACTAGATGATCAATATCAATATTTTGTAAAAGTAATTCCACGCTTCCCATACAAAATCTTCCTGCTTAGCAATGTGCCTCTATAGAAATCAACTTTGATCATTTAGTACTTTTTTTCGTATCGTTTAAGAGACCGCGAAAAACAGTTCTAGGATGTGAAGTCCTTAAAACTTGTTTAAAAAAATACTATTAGGTACTTATTTTTCCTTGAATTACTTTATTTAACTACTACATTTTCAACTAGACACCAATATATTTGTTTTTTAAAACGTTAAAATTTTACATTAGAAAATAATTTCAGTGATGTTTTCTGCATTAACCATGTGACTGTTTTTTGACATTTTGAAAAAATATACCGAAATATGCACGATCAGTAGATTTTGGTCGAAATATGCAAAATCCTGAATAAACTGCCAATATACTCGTATGCTAATGCATATAATCCGGTTGATTATTCTCTTCGCAACAAATCTGAAGCCGAGCGAAAAAATATTTGTATACATAGAGCTTGCCTAATTCCAAATGTCCAATTCCATACATTGTGCCTAATTGGAACTGTCAGATGGGAACAAATGCGTCGGATCGCGCAACATTCATAGAAAAAGCCTCGAGTTAGTAATCAAGTTATTATAGGACATCAATGTATATAGCATACATGAGTCTATGGGTCTTGCTCTAAATTGTTAAAGTTATATGAAGTTTGTTAGAGATTAGTTTAGCCACTATTAGTTTCACACATTGGATATTAATGTTTAAGATTCTAAGCCCCTCTTTGGTTGTAACAAATTCTTGAGTCATGATTGAAATTCTACATAATACTGTCCTAAATACCATGCAAGAAATGGTGTCTTGCGCCAAACTTAACAGTAGGCAATTAGGAATATTGACATTTCAAACATTTGTAAAAACGGGAGGCTTCAGATCTCGACAACCTTACTCAATACGCTTTGGAAAAAAATAGGGTAGGTAGATACATTGAACCTTTATCTAGGGAATATCCGATAAAGTTTTTTTATTAAAGCTAAATTAACCACTTATAAATCGAAAAACGCTATTTTTTTACATTTTATCATGCGATTGTTCGTGCGATTTTGATCCTTAACGCCGCGGGAAATGACCGTGACGTCACAGTTGGGTCCCGAGCTTTAAAATGTCACTAGAGACAGGAATTTATTGACAGTAAAAACTTATGGAAAATCCCTCCTTTGCTGTATATGCGTTGAAATATTTTCTTGATATACATCTTAGTTGGTATGACTGATTTTTTTTGCCTTAAATGTCAGGTATATGGTTGCGGATTTTAAGTATTTGAGGCCTTGGACAGATATAAGGAGCGTAGGAAGGCCACCAAAGAGATGGACCGACCACATTGTCCAAATCACTGGAGGAACCTGGATGCGGAAGGGTCAAAACAGAGACGAGTGGAAACAGATGGAAGAGGTCTATATCCAGCAGTGGAGGGAAGAAGGCTGATGATGATGAGTTAATATAAAATCCAAAATGAACTTACAGTTTAATCCCAGGTCGTGATATGTCACAATAGCAGGTTTGTTTCTTGAGCCTTGAACAGCCACCAAGATCTCACCGCGGTCTGTCTGGACTTTCTCTTCGCTTGTGGGACTGCCCAGGTCTCGGCTGATGCAGCGTGCGTTCGGGAAGTGGAGTTGTATGTTCTTCAGCTCAATATCGTCCATACTCTCCGAAGGGAGAGTGCTGGAACAAAAGGAAAACAATTAGCCTCTGAAAATTGAGTGTGTCTTATTTATTGAATCTACAAAACCCCAGAATACTGTCGAAGGTTGTAAGAAAAATCATCACCAAAGTGTATATCACAGATACTGGATTTCACCAACTTCTTGGGTGAGGAACAGCGGAGATAGGAGCCAGTTATTTTTCATACAAAATTTGTTCTAGGTGGCTCCTATCTCTGCTATTCCTCACCTAAAAAGTCGGTGAAACCCAGCATAAGTCACACAATGTGAACAACAAGAAATGCAAACACGTTTCATACTAGCTGGTGTATATAAAAATTAAAACGTACGCGAGTCCAAAAAATGCAACGCAAAATCCATTTTTACTTATTGTATAAAAATCCGACCGATATCAAAAAATATCCGCTGGAGTCACTCCAAATGAATCTGAACAAAATGACAGCATTCTATTTTCAAAACTACGGGAATAATCTCAAATTTCAATTCAATCTTCAATCAATAGGTAACTTTTATGAAGAAAATTTCTTAATCGAATTTCTACTCGCTAGAAGATATTTTTAGTATTAGCTGGGTAATTCCTTTTCCCAAAGCAATGTTTCAGGTAATCTCCTCTTAAAACTTGGTGGATACTTTGGCGAGCGGTTGGATTGAATAGAAATTAATTACCAGCTCACATCGTTATAGGCTCATCAATGTGGAATCCTTTCGTGAAATATTCGGGGAGAATAATAATGATTTCCATCACAATACAACGCATACATGTACTATTAGGGTTACCAGATGTCCGGTTTTGGACCGGACAGTCCGGTATTTATTACATATGTTCGGCCGAAAAAATCTTCAGAAACCGGACAAAGGTCTGTTCGGTTTTTACGATCCAATCTCAATAAGTTCAACACGATCAATTGTATAGGCTTATCAATTACATATTTTTCATTAAATCAATCGAGGGAATTCAATCTTGAATATTTCAATCATGTTTTCATTTTTAGCATGTAGCAGGTACCAACATTCCTTGTGAAATAGGTGGTATTTTTTTCATAAGATAAAATTCGTCTCTTAGTATAAACACTGTTTCGAACAACTTACGTAAGTATGTTTTTTATATTTCCTCAAGGGAAAATATCACTCTTCAGAGCTCATTATCAATAAAAATTTCGCCTGCGGAACAAATTATGTATGCATTTGTGAAAAAAATACCTTTGTATGCGAGGATCGAAGGACAAAAAATTTAAATTGTCCGGTTTTTGCATCCAACATATCTGGCAACCCTAAGTACTAACTATGTAGCGTGGACTATGAGTGGCCATTAGAACTGGTGTCATCATACATACTCGTTCATCATAATGTTTTGTTTTACCATACAATGAAAATGTATTAAACAATGTAGGAACAACATCCCATATTACTGGAAAACTGTACAGTAATGATCAATTCTGACGAACGTTGGCTAATATACCTACTTAAGGGCTTATATAAACTCAGCAAAAATCGTTCTATTTTTGCTTCAACTTTTTCAAATTTTGTATGAGAATGTTAGTGCTCAGGAAGAATAACGTAAGCGACAAAGTGAAAATTATACCTTTTTAAATGAAACCTGGGAAGAAATTTAAAAATCTAAAACAGCCGATTTGTTAAGATTATAATTACCAGTATTTTGGCAAAATTATACTTTTATATCTGAAAAACTGAACGGAAAATCTTCAGATCCCGTAAATTTTAGGGGTACTTTAGAAATATTTTTTTATAGAAATATTTTTTTATTCAAAGAATTTCCAAATCCTGTAATTCTAAAACAGTCGATCTGTAGTCCATATTTTCATCTATCACTGTTTTCAGGTTCAAGACGATTCTCTCAGTATTGGCTGAGTAAAATTCAGGGCGCCGAAGCCCCCTGACATCATATAGGGCCTTAATTCTGCAGTATTCCTAAAACAGTGTATAAGAATTAAGAGTGAACATTGTCGGGCTTACGACCGACCTCAATAAACATTCGCCATTTCACTTCACCCCGGCTGGGATTCGAATCCAGACCTTCGTCTCGCATAGTAGGGAGCTTATCCACTACACCACGGGAAGCGACGGCTGTGTTGTCGAATATCGTATGCATTAAGTACCTAATTATTGTTGCCATTCTCACTGTTGCAGGAAGAGACGGTATTTTTATATACACATAATAATTCAAGTAAAAATAGTACACTCTGTACTTGCCATACAATTTTGTTGAAAAAAGGAATCCATCAAGAATAATTGTTACATATTATTTCTAAGCTTTTGAGATGTGGTCCTACGGGAGAATTATAGGAATTTCTTGGAGGGATCACATAACGAACGAAGAAGTTCTCTACAAAATCAAAGGAGGAAGACACCTGCTCAGTGCAATAGCAGAAGGACGTGCCAGATGGATCGGCCACATAGTGCGTCAAAAGGGTCTACTATTTGTATCAATTGAAGGAATGAACGAGGGGACAAACTACAGAGGACGACCAAGGAAAAAATACCTGGACGATCTGTGCTAGGATATGGGCTTCGACTCATATAAAGAGTTAAAAAGAACCGCACAGGGCAGGGATGATTGGAGAAGGAGACATGGGGCTTTGCTGCAAACCAATCGTAATGATTGAAAGTGGAGAAGAAGATTATTTTTAATAGATTTGCAACGCAGCTATATGTACCAATTACACTCTAAATACCTAGTATTATTGTTGATGGCAGGTGTTGAACAACACTAATATCGAATTATTATGGTTTGTGTACAGAGGACATTAAGATCGTTATCAAGTTGCTAGAAAACTGGTACAAAAACCTTGAAGTCGGACGAAAATAGTACAAGTGAAATAATAAGGTAATCATAATCAAAAATATATTACGGGGACCTTAAAGACTGAAAGAAAGCGACATCTATGCTAAATAGTAAATTATAATAAGTTATAGGTAGGTACTTGAAACTTTGCAAGGAAAATAATCTATGTCCAAATTACCATACAAGTAGGTGTAATATTAGAAATTGTGGAAAAGTCATGACGCCCAGACGCCGTCGTTTCGGTAAGATAGCCGCATGGACAAAGCGAGTCACTATGTCGTAGATAAAAACTTAATAAACATTCAAAATAAAAGAAAAGTCCTGAAGCCGACGTTTCAGGACAAAGGAGCCACGTGGCACAAATTTTGTATGAAAAATAAGTGGCTCCTATCTCCGCTATTCCTCACCTAAGAAGTTGGTGAAATCCAGCATTAGTCTACTACAAGAAAGCCGAACTACGTAGAATATATTTATCGTCTTTTACGAATCATTACTAATATAATTTACACATTATGTGTTACTTCTAAAACGCATCTCCAGTGGCAGCCATATTGGTTTTTAAGGGCTTTGCACCAAGAATGACGTCACAGTCTTTTCCCAGGGCATTAAAGCTCAAAATCGCGTGACAATCGCATGATAAAATGGTAAAAATACCGTTTTTTCCATTTTTTGGGGTTAATTTTGCGTCTATCGAAAAACTTTTACGGTTATTCCCTAGATTTTAATGCGTATTATCAGTACAAAAAAAAAACAATTCTCCGCGACTTTCCGGAAACGAGTTTCCGTCTTTCGGAAAAAAGATCAGAGATGTTTTTTTTTTTTTTTAAAAAGATAATTCTATACAAGATATAAAAAATATTTTACGGTTATTCCTTATATGAAGGTTCAATGCATCTACTCTATTTTGTTCCAAAGCATATTTAGTAAGGTTGTCGAGATAGAAGGTCTCCCGTTTTTAAATTTTTTTGAAATGTCGGTATGCATACTTTTAAGCGATGTGCAAGCCCGTATTATAGATAAGTTTTTAATCGTCGGTTATAAATCGAATTGCATCCGACATTAATTCTGATTATAGCGACGTATAATTACTAGAGAGCCTATTGTCTGGCGTCCATTTGGCTGAGTGCATTGCCAAAACAACAGTGCAGGGGAAATCTATAGTCTGTAGTTGTAGTGCTATAAAGAAAACCACCCTAGACAAAGGAATACTGCACTTAAATCTATTAATACGTTTTTATCCTTTTGGAAGTTTTGGCACTAAAGAACCTCAAATAACCCCACTAACACCCGAAATGAATTTGACATTTAAACAAATATATAGTCTCTCAACTAACAAAGAGTGTAATACGGGCATGATGCTGGACTTACAACCAGCTATCGGTTAGTTTAGGTGATCACTTTACTCTCGAGAAGCATTTACAGTTCAGCCCATAACGCTTGTGTGTGTATCCTTACACTAAAGGTGGGATTCGAAACTACACCCTACGGCTGTGAATATATTGAAGGTCCCTCCTCACACCTGAATAACACAGGCGCCACTTAGGCGCCTTTTTATTCGCACTTGCAGCCCAAAGTTACTCAGACGGCCCCAGGGTTAGCCGGAAGGGCATCCCCCCAGCAACACCGTCCGGAATGACACCTTCAATATCCCTGCTCAAAGATGATAACAAATAATGAGCTACATTACATAATAACTTAGACTAATTACAAAACTATTCGACCGAGCCAGGGGCAGCAAAAATAAAGGACCCCGACGGCTGTGAAGCAAGGATTCTACCCACTAATCCTCAAGCCGTCACATGCTGACTGCGGATAAACCCATTATAAAGGCCAACTTTTTTCCACCGCCATCTGTTGAAGAGGTAAAGATTTAAAATATTAAGATCCTCGAGAATTACAGAAACGCACAAAATATTGAGAAAAATTTAAACATAGTCTCGAACATTGTTCAGAGCCTTTTAAAAGGAAGAGACTTTGCTGAATTAGAAAAACAAGAAGTTGCGGTGTATAAATTTTCATTAGTTATGATAAAACCACGCGAAAAACATCACGGTTGAAATTAAATGAGAGAGGTAGTTGAAATTCTTGCAATGATCGGATAAATTGAAACTATGTATTCATACTATTGTAATATAAATGGTATTCTTAGATTTAAATAACGAGAAACAACACTTGAGTTGCATTGCAATTGCAATTGAACAGCGGGTACGTGATACTATTTACAAACAGCTTCATAATCCTCATACTATTTCAAACGGTGCAACATTAGTATTTTCTTTTCATTATTAGAATCCTCCATAGCTTCCCGGTAATGTAGCCCTACCAAACACTTATCTAGACGTATACCTGTCGTATAGAACCGCCACCCTAACATTTCTCTCTTTCTCTAGCCATGATGTAGGATTAATACATAAAACGTTATAGGCGAGGTTGCCTAATAAAATGTATGGAATAACAGTCCCTTAACAACGAGTGTGATGGACCACGTATTGTATTCTGTTAGGAGATTTGACAGGAGTGGTGTTCCTGTTTTATCTTTATGCTATGTTGCCAACTGTTACGGCACGGCTAGAGTACCTACTCCAGGAGGCAGTGGTCGTAGGCATTTTATTCCATTTTATTGTGTAGCTCCTTGATTGAGACTAAAGCAGTTCCAGAACTGTTCTGCGACGATTTTAGAATCAGTCTAGGAACTAAATTGTCACACATACGGACATTGAGTATACATAGAAAACAGTTACAAACAAAAATATTTAACATAAATAAGTGGAGTTCAAACAATTTCAAACCTATATTTGTGGAAATTTAGATAGTTTTATATGGATGAATCCAGAGTTTTGGTATTGATTGTTTTTGTGGATTGTGTAGAATATGTTGTTAGTGATTATTGATAGATATTTTCTATTAAAGGCTTCGGCCGTTTATGAATAAATAAATAAATAAATGCCCTAATTAACGAATACACATTTAGTCAGATAAAGTATAAAGACAGGACAAGTAAGAAAAAAAAACTGAACTACTTATAACTAATAAAAATATTATTGTTACCATGATATAGAAGTTCAGATTAGTTAACAAGTTTATAAGATTCATTCTAATTATGCCTATTTTTATCGTATTCACATAGAAATTAGCTATGCTAAAATGACAATGTGCTAGACATTTCGATGGGCACTCAGAATTTTCCAATGGAGACCCTGGACGAAGAATGGAAGTGGTGGAAGAACAAGAGGACTTCTCGAAAGATAGCACGACGATATTGTTGGAAAAACAGAGAAGAATTGGGAATCGAAGGGGCCTAGATCCAGCAGAAGAAAGAACAGGGATAACAGAGAAAGAATGAAACAAAACTATACTATTACTCATATTAAGTGGATCTAACTCTGAGCCTGAAATTTTTACTGTAATGTGAGAGCAGACACTTTTAAAACGGAAAACTCGATGCAAATCGGATTCATGTGTATCTATCGCCAGATACCTTTAACATGTACGAGTATACGTCTTTCTTTTAAAATATGCTGGATCAATACCTCCCCAGATGGCTACGTAGCATGCATGCAAAAGGCTTTCACGCTACAAAAATGTCTAGAATTCGAGGGAAGACAGATAAATTCCCGAGAGTAACGTAAACTATTGGAAAGATGCCAACGGAAATGAAACTAAGGATCATACGTCTGTTGGCCTATGTCGTATCATACAAAATGGAATAAGGTTTATAGAAATACATATTGCACATACTATGTAGTGACGTCATATACGAAATCCTTTTCATTGATGCAATTTTGCGACGATCGTGTTTCGTCGCGAGCCTAAGTCGTCGCATTCGGTCGTTCGATATAACAAAACTAATATCAAGGAAGCTTTTACCTAAAGAAGAGGTGTAAGAAAGGGCGGACGTTTAAGAATCAAGTGGTTATATTCTCGTGTTTTGAGTAAAAAGAATCGCAGAGTGTGTATCACGAATTGTATAAATGTGCCGAAGGCGAAGAGTGTATGTACGGATAGGAAAGTCTGGCGATTTGTTTTCTCTGCCTACCCCGCAAGGGATGCGGCGTTAGAGGATAGAATAGTATAGAAATTTTCATTCTAGTCTTACAGTCACTCATGTTTCTAATCACTTCATTTCTTATCTTGTCTCCAAGTCTTTTCCCGCATTCTTCTTCTCAACAAGTCTCAAAAAGTTTCGAATAGATAAGAAAACCTAAGTACCCAGCTACCAGGCGCGAAGCTACCTAAGAACACGATTCCCATCGAGTTATATTTTGGATTAAATGATAGGTATAATGGTGTCTAATTTGGCGTAATCCATTAACAAATGTTAGCCCCGGCTTCCTTTCTGCAGAAATCCAGCCTTTGCCACTGCCAGCTACCTACGTAGAAAGTCACCATTGAAGATATATTAGGATCAGGATCAGTTCGTCCGAAAGAAACACTGCTAAATAACTTGTTTCACGGTCTCAGGCATAGGTACCGAGTATGCAATGAAGATATAAGGCGAACCTGGGAAACCGAAGACATCGTAAGGTGGGGGAGGGCTAGGAGAAGATTCTGAAGGGACCACGTAAACAGGATGGATGACTCCAGAATCCCATATGTCTTGGCCAACGAAATCACAGCTGGTCACCGGTTCCCCGGAACACTACCAAAACGATGGAGGGACAGCTGGACTTCAGCCTCCCAAGAATGAGCGCTTTCTTTTAACGAACAGATCACAAGATCTAAGAAAAAATGGAGAAGAAGAAGGCATGGGTGCGAAAGAAGAACTAGTGAGGAAAAAAATGTATCTACATTTATAAATATGTATTAAGACTTGTAGTGTACACAATTAGGGTTGCCACCTTTTGTTTTTGGAAATAAAGTACATCGGTTATTAAAGGTAAGAAAAAAAAGTACATAGTATCAAAATAAAATACAATTTATTTTTCTTATATTATGTTTAAAGACGCTTTGTTTTTTTCGTCTCGCCATTTGTTATTCATCACAGAAAAAACTCTTTCTGTGAATGCTGACGTGGCGGGAATAGATAATAAGAATGAAATTAGGTACTTTATACAAGTTTAAAAAATTATCATCACTCTTATTAAATACATATCTGATTGTAAGTTGGTTTAATAAAGCGATTTCTCCATAAAGATCATCCATATCTACATTAAGTTTTTGCTTAATTCTTTTGATAAATTTCTTTAAACGATAAAATGCTTGCGACTATACTTTTCAAAATCGTAAAGAAATCAAATCATGCGAAATAAAGTATTTTCGTGTACTTTATTGTTCTCATAAAGTATAGAGTACAATTACCTGAAATAACGTACAATACTTTATTATAAAGTACGGGTGGCAACCCTATACACAATACACAGTACGAGTACTAAATATGTATCAGTCTATTTCTTACTATGGTGTGTTTGCAATAGATCCTACATAATATATGTAGTCTTGCAAAGGTTTCTTGCATTTTCATTTCTTTGATTCTAACCATATACCTTGGCACTATGCCATGTATTCTGACTATTATAAACCCCAACATACATGCACGCCCATTGAACTCTACATACTAATTCTACAGCTAAATGTCTGTGTATATAGGGATGAAAGGTAGAGGTATATTAGAACTTTTTTATCTCATTCATACACACGCGAATCATAGAGAAAAGAATAGGTTTTTTGTAGTATTCCTACAACAGTGTAGAAGAATTAAGGATGAACATTGTCGGGCTTACGACCGACCTTGGCTTGCTTAAGTGATCACTTTACACTCAAGTATCAACATGCTTATTATGGCAATACTGACGCCCGTTTAGCGAGCTTTTTAAAGCTTATAAATGATTATGAACGGACAAAAACCCGTAAGAATATTTCTCAGAGTGAATAAATCCCAAAAAAGACGAAAGCTGTTAAGAAATATGCTCAAGGGACAAAAGCTCAAATCTAATTAGATTTGGAAAAATAAATAAAATTAATTGTAAATATTAGCATAGGATTTCTTTCAGTGTGTTAGAAACTAGTATAGATTAAATAACAATCAAATAAATAAGCGAATCTAAAATGGGATAGACAACAAAATATCAACATTTTATAAATAGTTCATCTACTGGAATCCAAGTAGAAGGTTTGGGCTTTTATCAGCTCAGCTGAGGATATTTCTGATTTATTCATGTTGAGCAATACGGGTTTTTCTACGGTAACGAAGAAATTCATGTGATCAGTTTTCCCCCTTGAATTTGTCGAACACGAGAGGTAGACTACCCTAGTCATATAAAGGCACTAGGGTGGCGCAACGTATCAGGCAAGCAGACATGTGAATAGGTCGAACTGTATACTAATAATATAATTGAATATACCTAGAGTGAATTGGATCGCATGTGGCGCCGGTCAATTCCATTTAGCGAGTCCGCTGCAAGAACATTGTTCCATATTTATGAACCGCAGGTAAAGTATTAGGTATATTGATATAACTAGCTCTGGTATACACGACCAATGAACAAGCATAATACAAAGGACGTCAATACAATCTGTTACACAATAAGTATTTAGTTGCCTTAACTTCTTTCTTCTTCTTTATCAGTCGTGGTCCCTCTTCCTATACAGGCCTCTTCCATTTGTTTCCCGTCTTTCCGACTCACTGCCTACCCGCTACCGAGATCACGTCGTCCGCCCATCTTTTCCGGGGCCTTCCGACACCTCTTCTGTTTTCCCATGGTCTCCACTTAACGAGTCTGGGAGTCCATCTATTTTCGTCTTGTCTTGCTATGTGCCCTGCACATTGCCATTTGAGTCTTGCTGTACGATCCATGACGTTGACAACTTCGGTTCTTCGTCTGATTTCCTCATTTCTAATTCTATGGCTGAGGCTCACACCCGGCATCTGTCTCTCCATGGATCACTGCGTGCATTTTAACTTCTGGAAACTTCATTGGGTGATGGACATTATTTTCTACTCCATATGTCGTCAAGGGCAGGACAAATTGCATTGCCTTAACAGGTGTCTAAATATTGTGCAATGTTGTCCTCTAGGTTAAGATTTAAGACGTAGTAATACGTAACTCTTAAGATACTAGCTTCTAAAAAAATTTGTTCTTTAGATTCTCGGTGTGTTCAGAGTAGTTCGGGGAATGATTTGTTGAGGGGATGTCTTCTGGCAAAACAAATAGCCTCTTAAGCCCTCCCATGGAATTTTTTATTGTGAAACTCTGGATGACATAGGAGCTGCAGCTTCTGAAATATCCAGGGGTGGAGGTGGGTTCACCCGGAATGAATGTATATAATTTCTGATGTACGTGTAAATACGAGATGTATATAAAAAAACTACAAATATATATAATAGTATAATGGCTGTATGAATGTTGTACAAATGACTGTTTCCTATATTGGGGTCATGGAGAATTAATAATATCATATTATAGTCGTACCATTTCTTGGAATCGATTTTAATACGCTAACTTTAAACTAAATTTAAAGCAAGTTGAAATTGTAACCATTAGAGAAGAAACGTATAATCTATCCAGTGTAATTAGTCGCATGGATATATTCCTCGTATAATACCAAATCGTTAATCAATACTTTAAATAAATTAACTTTAAGGGCTTGGCACCAGGAATGACGTCACAGTAATTTCCCACGGCAATATGGTTCAAAATCGCGTGAACAGCGGCATGGTAAAATGGTAAAAATATCGTTTTTTTTTCATTTTTTGGGGTTAATTTTGCTTCAATCAAAAAACTTTTACGGTTATTCCCTAGATTTTAAAGCATATTATCAATAAAATCGAATAAAAATTCTCCGCGACTTTTGGGAAATGGAAATGAGTTTCTGTCTTTGGGAAATTAGAGGTGTTTTACACATTTTTTTTTTTAAAAATCAATAGATCAGAAAAATGCTTTCGATGATGCCCCCCATGCAGTATTAAATTAATGATTTTTACCTATCATTTGAGTTACATTTCGTTTGCGCCGGGGCTGTTTTTTTTCCATACTAGGTAAATGATGAAATTATTAATTTGCGATTTGAGAAATGTTTACGGTTACGCCGCCCGAAGATAATATTATTAAAATGTGTTAATTTGGAAAATGGGGAGATTTCATGGGGTTTATCCGGGAATTTTACATAAATGAATAATTCATAATTGAAGACTACAGGGGAAAAACAAGGAAAGTCAATTATGTAAGTCAACAATTAATTTTTAAGTGTCACTGACATTCATTGCTAAGATTCTACATATTAGGTCCTTACATATGAAATTGGCGTTTTGCCGTACTGGCCACTTTGATCTCAAATATCTCCTCTATGGTTAGGAATTCCAAATTCAAATTTATACAGCTATTTACTCATGTATTTGTGTTCGAAAATTATAATTCATTTGTTTTTTCCTCAATTGTTTTTTTTCTTTGCGTCACTCAGTTTACAAAATGGAAAACTTGAAATATCCACCGAAAGAGTTCCACCGTAGCACCAGTGCTGCAGAAACGACTCGAAGGATTAATTATGTGTATGGCGACGGTGCCGCAAAAGAAAACACAGTGCGTTTTTGGTTCCAACGTTTTCGTTCTGGAAATGTCGACCTGCAGAACAAGCTCCGTGAACAGCCGGAGACCAAAGTTGATAATGAAGCATTGAAGGCTATTGTGGAAGCGGATTCATCGCACACCACGTCCGAGTTAGCTACAGGCTGCGGTGTTAGTGATAAAACTGTTTTAATCCACTTGAAGCAAATTGGGAAGGTGAAAAGGCTTGAAAGGTGGGTACCCCACAAGTTGAGTGAAGCAAATCAACAAACGCGCGTTAACTGCTGCGTTGCATTACTCAACCGGCACAATAATGAAGGGATTTTAAACTGGATCATTACTCGTGATGAAAAGTGGATCCTGTACGATAATCGGAAGCGCTCATCGCAATGGCTGAACCTGTCGAACCAGCCAAACCACGCCCCAAGCGAAAATTGACTCCAAAAAAGTTACTTGTGGGCGTTTGGTGGACTAGTGCTGGTGTCGTTCACTACAGCTTTCTTAAATCTGGCCAGACGATTACGGTAGATGTCTATTGTCAGCAACTGCAAACCATGATGGAAAAGCTAGCTGCTAAACAACCGAGGCTGGTCAATAGCTCTAGGCCTCGACTAAAATCGACTTTATGTTCCTCTCATACAAAACGCCAATTTCATATGTAAGGACCCAATATATGCTGTCATTTGGCTTCAGCGCCCTGAATTGTTCTCAGCCAATACTGAGAGAATCGTCTTGAAACTAAAGACAGTGATAGATGAGAGTATGGACTACAGATTGACTGTTTTAGAATTACAATATTCATAAATCCCTCTAATAAAAAATATTCTGAAAGTACCCCTGACATTTACGGGATCTGAGGATTTTCTGTTCAGTTTTTCAGATATAAAAGTATAATTTAGCCAAAATACTGGTAATTATAATCTTAACAAATTGGCTGTTTCAGATTTTTAATTTCTTTCCAGGTTCTTTTTAAAAGGGTATAATTCACATTGTCGCTCACATTATTCTTATTTCGCGCTAATATTCTCATACAAAAATTGAAAAAGTTGAAGCGAAAAAAGAACGATTTTTGCTCAGTGCATATGCCCCTTAATACTTTTTCCTACCATAGGTACTGTTACTAAACGACTATACTAGGCATATTGACATTTCAGTGACATCTAAGGTTTTTGCTTCTTGCGTGCTTCATGATTATTGCCTTGTACAAATAACCAATAAAATCGTCATAGTCGGTGGCAACGAGTTTTGTTGCTCTGGCAATTTTGCAGGATTATAGGTACCAGGCGCGAAGCTACCTAAGAACACGATTCCCATCGAGATACCTTTTGGAAAAAATAATAGGTATAATAGTGTCTAATCTGACCTAATCCTATAAGAAATGTTAGCCCCGGCTTCTCTTCTTCAGAAATCCACCCTTCGCCACTTATAGTAACACACGAATGCCACTAGATGGCATTATTACTTGAATTTTGTATTTTTACTGACATTCCTTGTTTTTCCTCTATAGTCTTCAATTCGGATATTATGAGATGAAGATTTGAAAGCTTCTTCCTCCACGATGAATATTTTACGGATCGTCTATTTTTGTCTACACGTGGAAAGGATTCTATATTTTAAGGGCTTGGCACCAATAATGACGTCACAGTCATTTCCCAAGGCATTAAGGTTTAAAATCCCGTGAACAATCACATGATGAAATGGTAAAAATAGCGTTTTTTCCATTTTTGGGGGTTAATTTTGCGTCTATCAAAAAACTTTTACGGTTATGCATATTATCAGTACAAAAAAAGTACTCCGCTACTTTCGGGAAACGAGTTTCCGTCTTTCGGAAAAAAGATAGGAAGTGTTTTTCCATTTTTTTTAAAATCTAGTTAAGATATAAAAAAACTTTTACGGTTATTCCCTAGATAAAGGGTCAATCCATCTACGTTATTTTGTGCCAAAGCATATTTAGTAACGGTTGTCGAAATATAAGGTCTCCCGTTTATAGAAATTTTTGAAATGTCGGTATGCATTCTCTTGAAAGTATAACAGTTCGAACATACGTGCAGAGATCGCAACAGTAAGAATAAATAGTCAATTCATAGTATAGTTGAACTGTTAGTGACAGAATATAACCTTAATAATAATGAATAACAATTAGAAATACCACGTGAATAAAATAAATATCATTAAGTATGTATGGACTGTATGTCCACACAATGACAACACGAGTATTCAGTACAATCCGACTGCAGGCGGTTATGTCTCGAATGTTGTAGACTTTATTATAGTACAGTAGAAGTCTATTAGTCCGGCATCCAACAGTCTGGAATGCCCGATAGTCCGGCATCGCTCCGGATCTCTTTTGCTGAGGCTAGTACTAGCTACAGTGCTTCAGAAATTATTGATTTCCATATCATTAGAAATAAATTTTATACTAAACGCCAAAAGTCAAGAAAACAAAAATACATTCGTGACTTTTTTTTAACATTACATGAAATGTAAAATAAACTTTGTTGTATTTGCATACTGTAAGTATTTGTAGTTTAATTATGTATTAACCTAATTGTTCTTATAATTACGATTTATGTATGTTTGTAGTTAGAAAACAAAGTACCTACACTAAAAAGAAGGGGCACCGCCCGATAGACCGGAATTTTCGATAGTCTGGCACCGAGCCGGTCCCGAACGTGCCGGATTATCGGACTTCTACGTACTAACAATAATGTGTAGACAGATCGATAAACTGAAATAGATTCTAAGAATAGAATGAATTACTGAAGACATATTAAAATAAAGTGAAGTACTTTCATTAACCCCGTCATTAAAATAGTTTGACCGTTCCGGAGCCTTGAATAAGGATATTCGATTGGAAATTTTCAATTTGGATGCGCAAGGTGTGCAGAAAAGTATTTGAGTTTGTGTGTACAAATCCAGATACTTATTTAAAAATTTTAAAAAAATCTTGATGTTTTTGATCGTTGGTATTTGGTGGAAAAACATTTTTAAGGAAAAAATGAACAAACTAAATACTTGCGATTCAATTTTGTAGATTTTAATCTAAATACATAGGTATTTATATCATATTTTTTCCTTTTAAATAAAAACAAACAATTAGCTTAAATTAAAATGGAAATTTGCTTAAATTTGGTGTGATCCCTTGATCTCGAATAACTCGAGAACCCGTGCGACTTTGGACTAAGCTAAGTTTGGCTCAAAAGATCCCAAATGAGCTCTACTATCACCCCTGATCTACTACAACCATCTATCAAACACCCTGTATAATAAATTCATATAAAAAATACAAAACATTAAAACTAGATTCGAATTAAAAATTTATTTGTTGAAACAATTTATTATTAAAATTTTAAATTATTATTATTGTATGGATAAATACTCTCGTTTTTTCTTTAATTATTTCTCAAGCAAGTCAGTTCGTACTGGAGGTTTCTGGTACCACGTAGCATAATAATGACAAAGAACGAAGCCCCATAACAACCTAGCAATCATATAGCAGTGTATGCTATGCCTACATCAGCGATTCTTAACCTCGGCTCGCGACCTGATTCGGGTCGCGGGAAATCCCCAAACGACTTTTTGTTTTACATTTCAATAGTTGGACTGTCAACAGATTAACAATAATAAATATGATTACAAACAAACAAATTCAAAAAACCCAATAACAGACAGACACAAACGGAATACAAACATACATGCAAATGAAGAGTTTATGTACCTGTTTCTATAACTTTAAAGAAGAGCTAAAATTTCATTTTGTGATCTCGGTAAATTCTCATATTTTTTAAATTCTCTTGATCCATTCATCAATTTTTGAGACTAAACCCTAAAAATTTTCTCTTTTAATAAAAATGTGAGTTTTAGCAAATTTTCACTGAGCGACTTTTAGAAAATTTGTAATTTTTGAGTAAAAAGTCCTACAAAATTTTCGCTTTTTTAGCCCCTTCATCAATTTTGAAGGGCACTTTTAGGCTGCCCGACTTTTTTATGGATCCGTTTATTAAATTTTTTAGAGAAAACTTAAAAATTCGTTGCGCGAATTTATTCGGGTAATGGATTTTGACAAAAAGTTTGAATATAAACTTGAATTTGGCGGGATGGGTGAGTGTGTGAGCGAGATTGAGTATGGGTGTGTGAGACGACCGGAACGAACTTATATCTTAATTTAACTGTGATGCATGCTTGTGGGTGACAGCTGAATTATGAATGGACCATGCGCGAAGCTACCTAAGAACACGATTCCCATCGAGTTACCTTTTGGATTAAATGATAGGTATAATTGTGTCTAATTTGACGTAATCCAATAAGAAATGTTAGCCCCGGCTTCTCTTCTGCAGAAATCCACCCTTCGTCACTGGAATGGACTAATCTTCATGTTATTACTTATATCTATAGTTGTCTGTTTTGTACTTCTATTTGTAATAAAATAACAATAAAAATACTAAACAAAATAATATATTCATATTTTGGGTCGCCAGCCAAAAAGGTTAAGAGCCTCTGCCCTAGATAGTAGTTTCTTGTATTGATCGGGCCGAGACTCAGGTACCGTTTAGTAATATGTACGGCATTATGTAATGCTGAAGACAAGTCACACGATATACAATAAAAAATTTAATTAGGTACAATCAACTCAACCCCAGGGAATACAAAAACATGAAATGTATACGCGACACTACGGTACGTTGAATAGAAAGACGCAATGCCGTAGTATTCATCATTATTATATGACAGTTCCAAAACATCTATCTATCTATTCTATACCATAACGCCACGTCCCTTGCAGGGTAGGCAGAGAGGGCAGAGCGCCAGGCAGCCCTATCCTTACACACACTCCTAGCCTCCGTCACATTCATGCATGCAGTCATACACGCTCTCCGATTCCTTTTACTCAAAACGCGTCCATCCTTGAGGATCTGGTCGATATGATCGGACCGTCAGTCTCGGGCGGCCGCGCTTCCTCACCCCCCTTCGCTCACTCAAATATATCTTTTTTGTCATCCTGTCATCATTCATTCTCTCAACATGCCCAAACCATCTTATAATTGAAAACATCCTAATGCTGAAAATTATTTTTATTTATTTACTTGCTTGGGAGAACGGGCTTTCTCATTCGCCGGCCCTGCAGCTTGGAATGTTACCAATAGATGTAAAAATAATGACACTGACCAAACAGAGCACCGAAAAAATAAGGGTTACCCAAAGCTCCATGGAAAGAGCCATGCTAGGAAAGAAATGAAACGATACAGCAAAGAACAGGAGTAACAAATGTTGCCCAGCGCATCACTTTTCTTATTCAATTACTATTATTTATTTATTACATTACAAATGGTCAAAAGCCTTTTAAATGCATTTTCACAATTAGGTCAATTAGAGGTGACGGATTTAGAGGTGGTCAGAAGCGTGGTTGGTAACGCCCGACAGTCGATGCAGCGGGCGGGGGTTCAATCCCCGATGCCGACTTACTCCACGACACAAGCTTTTCAACGAGACCACTGCAAAGTAAGGACATCACATCACAATTCACATTAACAACAATACAAACATACTATCAAACAAAACGATAACAAACTTGTCGGTACAATTAAAAAAAGGGAAAATACGGAAGGTATTAAAAGGTTGACATAAGACAGACAAAAAAAAAGACGTCACAAACACAAATATTCTTTATTTTGAAGAGATCTTACCCCAAGAGAGCGGCTTCCTCAGCGACTGTGGTAGGCATGTTTGATGATCTGTTAGTACTTACGACGCTAGGTACAGTTGGAATCGTTTGTCTGTGGAAATAAGATATAAAAAGTTTAGAAAAACATACAAAATAACAACAATAAAGTAAAAAGAGTAAAGAAACTTATATTTTAAATAAAAACAATAGTTTCAAATAACCAAAGCCTTTATAAGTAAGTGCTTTTTTAATGAGGTCACGCCAAAAGAAAGCTCTGTGTCATACACCGTGACCGGACAAGAGCTCATAAGAATATTGCTCAACATGAATAAATCCTTTCAGAAATATGCTCAAAGGACAAAAGCTCAAATCTTATTTTATTTAAAAAATATAATTAATTGTATCTATTAGTACTCGATTACTTTCAGTATGTTAGAAACCTCCATAGATTAGAAAATAAACAAATAAATAAGCGGATCTAAAATGGGATAGACAATAAAATAGTCAACATTTTATACATAATTCATCTACTGGAATCCAACTACAATGTTTGGGCTTTTGTCAGTTGAGGATATTTCTGAAGGGGTATGTCTTTTTTGGGATTTACTCATGTTGAGCAATATTTATATAAGTTTTTCTCCAGGAACCGTCGTGCACATGTAAGTCTGTCACTTTGACCTCTAAGACGAAATATTTATCGTTTGGCGGTCATCTCTTGTTGTCACTTGTGTCTTTGCAGGTACTGCGATTTCAGTCAAAATACTGTCTATTTCGAAGGTAAATATAGCGAAATTGAATGTGATTGCGATCTGTACAAAGCGATACACAGCAAAGACACAAGATTCAATGAAAAAATCTGTAAATTATATCAAGCCTCCACCATTGCATTTTAAGAAAAAGTGTAGTGCTATCTTGGGATACGAAAAAAGCAGTCTAAGAAAAGCAGTGATACTTCTACAAGTAATCTGTGCAATCCAGTGATATTAAGTGTACAGTGAAATTTATAGCTCACTGAACAAATTAGAACAGCAATGAGTTCACTACTTAATACAATGTTGCATTTAGTGATGTGCTGGATCGTTAAAAAACTACATCCGCGGATACGGATCATTGGTGTATAGATCCGCGAATACGGATCTAAACTTTCTTACAATTATTTCTTACAAACGATATATTTCCACTTCCACTGCGAGAGGTGTTTGTTTTGTTTATAGGACAGTTTGACACGAGGCAGCATAAATTAGGTTTGTGCGTTTAGTTCAAGTTAAAACATTGAATTATTTACGTTAAAAATGTCTACAAAGGCGTTTAGACAACAGAATACAAAGAGAAAACCAAAATGTGGGATTATACAAACTCCAAATCAATAAAATTTGACTATTTCATTGCTGAAATGTTAGCTTTATCTAGTTTTAATAATTTAAAAGATCCGTTCGAGATCCGCCTAAAAAATAACGGATACAGATACGGATCTTTCTCCTGCCACGGATATCCGCGTATATACGGTTATCCGGCACATCACTATAGTTGCATTGCAAAGAAGCATACGTGATTAGTGTTAATAGAAATCTCAGGAGAAGAGAAAATAGAACAAAGTATTGTGAAATACGTTTCCATATTTACATAACATTATAATATACATTTATAAATATAGTTGTTATAGAGATTATTCCCGTAGTTTGTTAGATAGAATGCTGTTATTTGGTTCATAAAATGTTTAAGGTAAGACGCAGTGACTCTAATGGAAATTTTTATGGTATTCGGGTTACCTTATTCGTATTTTGTGCTTACACTTTCATACAAAATTTGAGAAGGTTGAAGGGATAATAGAACGATTCTTAGTCAGCGAATATCTTCCCTAAGAACACGTGTAAGAAAAATGACAGTATTAAGGGCATGGCACCAGGAATGACGTCACAGTCTTTTCCCACGGCATTAAGGTTCAAAATTGCGTGACAATCGCAAGATAAAATGCCAAAAATACCGTTTTTTTCCATTTTTTAGGGTTAGTTTTGGGTCTATCAAAAAACTTTTACGGTTATTCCCTAGATTTTAATGCATATTATCAGTACAAGAAAAAAAAATTACTCCGCGACTTTCGGGAAACGAGTTTCCGTCTTTCGGAAAAAAGGTCAGAGGTGTTTTTAAAAATTTATTTTGTGAAATCTATACAAGATATAAAAAATCTTTTACGGTTATTCCCTAGATAAAGGTTCAATCCATCTACCTTATTTTGTTCCAAAGCAAATTTAGTAACGGTTGTCGAGATAGAAGGTCTCCCGTTTTTAGAAATTTTTGAAATGTCGATATGCACACTCTTAAGCAAGTCTTTTGAGATATTCTTACAATTCACAATAGAATATGTTTTTTTAGAACAGGATTTCATGGAGTCTATTTCTTATTTTATATGATCCGTTCTGAGCTATTTCTAGGATGGAAAATAAAAGGAGACTAAGTGACATTTTCAAGTATTTTATTATCTGGATCACGTCCCGATGCCGACGATGGATACAGAATAAATGTCATACACTTACGGAATAATGTCGTTAGACCAAAAACAGAAAAAGCAACATTTTTCTTACTAATATAGAGTACATACAATACATATATTTTTTGACAATTGCTTTAAAACTCGTGACCCAACTATGAAGTCACAGTCTTTTCCCACGGCATACAGGTTCAAAATCGCGTGAACAATCGCATGATAAAATAGTAAAAATAACGTTTTTTTTTCCATTTATTGGGGTCAATTTGGCGTCTATCAAAACTCTTTTACGGTCATTCCTAGATTTTAATGCATATTTCTATAAAAATAAAAATTTATAAAAGATATAAAAAATCTTTTATGGTCATTCCCTAGATAAAGGTTCAATGTATCTTCTCTCAATATGTCTACTTTTAAACTCTTTTTTTTTACAAAGACGCGTCAGCAAAAAGTAGTAGTTTTATCTATCGTCTCACGCCTCGTCCTTGCGGGATACACAGAGAGAACAGAACATCTTTTCTACCATTCTTACGAAGCCTGTTGATATTTTGTCATCATAACTCCAAACCAATAGCCACGCATTACGAGTGCCATGACTTTTGATGGCAGAAATAAATTTAATGATCATTTTAATGTGTCATCTAATTAGCATACTTCCTCGATACTCAATGGCTGTTAGCATTTAGTGCTTCAAACACGTATAACAAGTATAATACGAGAATATGTAATACAATATGTTTTGATCATCATTAGTTAATATTATGAAATTGTATAAATCACACATACATGACTAAAGGATACTCTTTACATTTATTTCTTTTTGCAATATTTTCGAGATATACCTGTTTAAATTATTATCTGGTTTTACAGCGAGTCGCGACTGTGGTTGACACGGGATAATTATGGGTGCCACCTTTCAAATAGGATAGGCCCTGAGATTTCAGTAAAAATTGTATTTTGCTTTCTATAAAACGTATTTTTCATTGAAGTACAAATGTGGACGAAACACTCGTAAATAACGCCGCAGGCGGAAAATTTTTGTGGGATTGCGCAAATAAGGTCGTGATGTAAACATATTTATTTTCTATAAAAAGAAATGGTAATACTAAACCCATCAAAAAGGTAGCGCCGCAGGCGAATTATTTTATGAAACAGTTCAATTTTTATTGATTTTCATAATATACAGGTCGGGAGTGGACTGCCCAGTGATAGTATAGCCACTGTCTTACCACCCAGTCTGACCTAGAGATATACGATGCTATCCCAGAGCCCGAAGAACACCATTCAAACCCGTAGACTCCCGAGTCAAATTCGGAGAGGTGGCAGCCCTAGGGATAACCCAGCCAATCACCCAAACATGGGCGAATCATCATCATTAATACATAAGACGTTAGGACCATACCTTACTGAGTCTGACATGTTGGTACGTACAACTAATAACACAAGTCACAAATTTCACAACAATTGTGATAAAAAAAAAAAACAACAACAAAAACACTGATAATGAAAAAAACAGAAAAAAATAAAAAAAGACGCTATCTTCGTGCTGAGTCCCCAACGACAATAAGTTTCATATCAGTGTAGTTTGTAATTACTAACCAAATATTTTGTTGATAAAACATTTTTTTGTATATGTATACGTATCTCCCATGTGTGCTGTATTATAATGAGCAAGCCCTCCGGAATGTATGAAATCGTGGGTCCTCGGCTACAACCGAAATCAGACGATGAACACCTTTGATATAATAAAAATAATTGTGACAAGAAATCCTAGGTCACCGACGTGGTAGGCAGGACTAGTTGCCAAACGATCAGATTCTAGATGGACCAAAAAGATTCTCGAGTGGCAACCTACAACAAGCAAAAGGAGCGTAGGAAGACATCAGGCAAGATGGTCTGTAGATGTGACGCGAATCGCAGTGGATGCAGCTTGCCCAGGATAGGGATCTGTGAAAAGTCAAAGGAGAGCCCTCTATGTCCAGCATTGGAATTAAGACGGCTGAGACAAAAGAAACGGCAAAAAATGAATAGGTATAATGCATCATTTTTGAGTAAGTACCTAGCTACTATAGGTGACGCGAAGTTAGCTTAGACGTGGAAAGCAGTATAAACAGAATGCAAATGGCAATAAGTTAAAGATTTTCAGTACCAGATTTCCTAAAACAGGCAATTTGTGAACAGGTATTATATAAATTTAACCATAAAAAATACTCTTTTATTTCATGAGCAACAAATACCCAGCTAGTAGTGGGGTCCCTAGTAACTCTATTAATACGGAGCGTTGAGTGATAACAGTGTGGTATCATAGGAGATAAGAAGTTAACACAAATATAATATACAAATATACAACTCGTATTAAATTTATTTGGAGGCAAAATAAAAAACAATCTAATGACAACTCAAAATCCAATGTGTAGCGTAATTAATTCTCGGAAAGCTATGAGTGGTTTTGATCTCTTCATAGGCATGTAAAAAGAATTTCTTTAAGTTTGCACCAATTTGCCGCTTGTGATAAATTCACGGTGTCCCCAAAACCGAAATTTCAGTTTATCACGAATAACTTCTAAACGATGCATTCTCGGAAAAATTGTTCTTTTACAAATTAAAGCACATGATATTCTGCGACAATTGGGCTTAAATACTCTTCTCTACCTCAAAAATAATGAATATCCATACTCCAAAGTACATATTTAATTTCTCAACAAATTGCAAAATTCCTTTTTTTCTCGAGTCGTTGATGAATAACTCCTAAACTAAGCTATTTACGGGAAAAAAATGTAATTTAACGTAGATCAAGCAGCAGCAGGTAGCAGGATGGGTGTTCCGACGCTTACGTCACTTAAGCCAGCCAAAGCTGACTCGTAAGCGTCGGTACACCCATCCTGCTTCCTTCCCAAGGGAGTTCAAATGACGCTACATTATGTAAATGAAGATACCTCTTGTTTCTGTTGAGAAAAAACTATAGTAAATGCTGTGTTTGTTTCACCAGATTTTTTAGTTTGGAGCAAGTTATTCTCAGACGAAAATCTGGCAACCTTATTATCCATTACATAACACATAAACAAATATGACAGGAAGCTATTCAAGACACAATGGATGGAATAAAGACTATTAACAAATGTCGCGAGCATAATCACTCATAATCAGTCGGCATAATAAAAACCAGCAATGTGAGTCAATGTGGTCTAAAGACTCATTCATATATCTACTACTACTCGTGATAAATTGTCGGCGAGTAGTATTGAAACCATAGAAATAATATGTGAATTCTACAGAATTTATTAATATGAGTATCATTCAAAATTGAGGATCCCACGGACTGCAAGAAGGACGAATGACTCAGTGCACAAAGAACTCAAAATAACGGAAGGACTATCTGTAGTATGCAGTCGTCGAGTACTGGGTTTCTTTGGTCACATCACCAGAATAGAATCCGGAAACCTGGAAAGGAATATAATCGAGGGGAAGTGTTGCAGGCAAAAGAAGTAGAGGTAGATCTCCTGCAAGGTGGTGCGACTAGATTAAAGAAATGACTGGGAGAGACTTGTGCTCGGAGGTGCGGATTACGGAGAACAGAGAGGACTGGAGGCGTCTTGTTTATCCGTGGGTAGCTACACAAATCGCGACCCTCAGCAATGAGGAAACGATGAAGGAAAAATCATTCAAAACAAACATACCGATACCAAATCACTGAACAATAATTTAATTAAAAATTCTGGATACAAAAATGTATTATTACATGCAATATTGCAAGAAGATGTCTAAAAATAGGGATATTTCAGGCCCAATGCTTGTATGTGTATATACGTACACTGCACTACATCATAATACTGACAAGTGTAGGGGCAAATTCATCATTCTCAAACAACTAACTCTAGAATACTACATAACTTATATGTAGTAATGTGAATATGATTATTTGTTCACAAAAGAATAATTACTTATGTAGCTACTATTTACCATTCCAAGGTCACAGTATAACACTTATCACCTCATGTACCAACAAACAATATAACTGCGGTACCTAGTACTGTATTGTTGGTCTTCTATGAATAATGTTACGTTTTGCTTAATAGGTATGAGAATTGAAACGAATGCTAAAAAATTACGAAATATAGGCTAAGTTAGGGCTGATACGCATTCCGGTACAGAGTCTATCTTTCCGAAAACCATTTGTACTGGTCTATTTAAAAACTAGGCCCAATGCCTCATCCACATGATCGCCGACCCTCCACGTTTTTTCTGTGAATGAGTAAAAAGACGTTAACCGTCGATTACGTATACAATCCAAGACAATCACCCCGTCCGCACGTCTTTCTTTGGAGGGTCGGCGAGCATGTGGATGAGGCATAATAAAAAAATATTATATTTTTTTTATCTGTGCTCAAAGGCAAACCCAAATACTTTTCCGCACACTTCACAGTAAGCTTAAAGTTAGTGTCGAGAAGTGAAGTATACTACCATACTTACTTGCTATTGTGGTGTATCCCCAGTAATGGGGTAACCAGTGAATGCTGTGTGTGCATAAAAAGCAAACGTTCTCTTTGCGCAAATGTGTGCATGACATGCAGAATAGCTACAGAAACCGCATTATTGATAAATATGAAAACCACCTGAATATTATAGGACACTTGATAAAATATCTAAAAAGAGTGGTGGGATCGATTCTCCAAATCAGGGATTTTGAGGAGGAGTGTCCCTGTCGGTAGTTCAAGAATAGGGTCCTTGCATGATTTTTTTTAAAGGTTTTCAGTACATTAACTATTAATTAAGGTTTTCCAAAAATTTGAGATTTTAATTTTGTGGCTTTGTGGATAAACTCGTATTTATAAAGTCTCATATTCGATTCCAGCAAGAAAACAAGTTTTTGACTGGCCGCCATATCGTGACGTCACGTTCCCCAACTCGTCCTTACCTAACCCATAAACAATCCAATTTCTAACTATGAATTTCACGTTAACCAATGAACGCTCGTTTCAGAGCACGTGAGAAAAATGGGTCAAATTACCATTTTCAATTAATCATTATAAATTAACGGTGAATTAAAATTACATTTCATAACTTTATTTGTATATCTAGTAAGTAGAACTATCGATTTAATATATTTTTAGATCGATAAAAAATGCAAGCACCCTATTGTGTCAGCCCTAGGTTATGCAGGTACGCTACACTACAATAAAAAAACTATAATAGATACACTTTCCCTCAATCGAAATATATCTGAGTCACACGTACATATATAATACTCGTAGTACTTAACCTGATTGATTACGATGACGAAAGTAGTGTTGAAAAACTTAAAGATTGGCCAGTCAAAATTGACGTAACTTTCAGAATGGGTGGCGAGCCTAAAGGAAATGAAAAACGTATTATTGATGTTTTACAAAGTCTGACTCTTAGAGGGTTTTTTACCTTGGACAAAGACACTGAAGGAATGTAAGTTAGGGGAGAGGTTTGTCGGGGAGCTCCCTTCTGGCTAACCCTGGGCCCACCTCTTAAAAAATATTTTGTCAAGAAGTGCGGGTAAAGAGGACGCTATATGCGCCTGAATTCCCGTGGATGCGGAGGGCTTTATGCCAGTGGGAGTCTTTCAGTCTTACTGGGTGGGCTTACGGGTAACACGCTGCAAACATGGGCAGCTATGAATGAGATCCGAACTAGCCACGGCAGATGTGGGCATTTCCTCCATAAATGAGGCCCATGAGGGAATAACCCCTTTGCGAGTGTTCAAGACAGACAATCACATTGTGCGGCACTGTCCAATCTAGAAGTTCGAAGGGGACATTTGGAAAATCCATAAGATGAAAGACAACCGAATACTTGAAAGATGTTGACGCGGAGCTCTGACTCCCAGGTCACTCGTAGTTCGTACAATGGTTATTTTGGACATCCAATGAAATTTGTCGCAGACACACTAGATACTGTTTACTTTCGCATATTGTTATTTTAAAGTTTGAGTCAAAAGGCTTTAGAATTTATGGAATCATTGTCAATTCCCAATAACTTGCAACCAAAAACTGAGGATCAAATACGACAGAGAATGATCTATACTAATAAAATCTTAAGCGCGTCACTAGTTATGATGTCCGCACCTTTATTAACGTAATTTAAGAAAGCAAGGTAAATTGTGGGGTTTTAGTTCGAAACGTGCAAAATAACATAACGAAATTTTGATAAGTTCACGTACATTCTTAAAAAGACATTTCGGCACAAAATTTCGTGTCTCTACATTATATCGATGTCCTAAATACGGAAACAACGTGGAATACTGACGAGTCGCCAAAAATGCGACAAAAGCACAAAATACAAAGAAATACAAGAATGCTTATTTTACTATTTTCTCCTAAAGGTTATTTGTACTTTTGGAAACAATATAAAATAACCACGGCCCGTTTTGAAATCATTGTGCAAGTGAATTACATTCAGATACGACATTAAAAAAACGGTCAAGAAATGTATGTAAAAATAGTGTGTTTAACATTTATCCTGCTGCAATTTGTATACCAGGTATGTATTAGTTAATTATTTATATTTTCTCTTGAAATTTGTTCATGCTTATTTTAGAGTGTTTAAACAGTTTACGCAATACAAACGGATTTCAAATGATTCATTGAATATATTTGTTCCAGGTTCCCGCTGAATGCGGCGTAAAGAGATTACCGCGATCAAGCGACGATCCTTCCGAAAAACTTCAATCTCAGGTGGAACCTCAGATTTCTGAAGATCCTATGGTCCCAATGGCATCAGCAAATCTAATCACTGCGCAGGATTCTATATTTTCAAAGTTGCGATCCGATTTGAAGAGAACATTAGGAACACAGCCGCTCAATCCGGTAATAGGCCTTAATTTGGATCAATTGATAATCCCAAACGCAAAACCAAAAATGCCAAAATTAGATATTAACGAATTACGCAGTCCTTTAACAAATGTAGCGAACAAATTGCCTAGAATAAACAATGTCCCAATTGTGACACTAAATAGGGCACAGAAATTTGCCAATATGCAAGATCTATCCAAAGCTTTAGAAGACATTTTTGATAAACCCTCCCCAAATTTGGGAAACAAATTGGCATTACCAAGATTAAACAATGTCCCAAAACCAAAATTAAGTTTCGCGGAAAGATCTAGACAATTATCCAATAACTTGAAAAATATAGTGAAAAATCCTTCCCCACAAGAAATAGTAAATAACGCTTTAAATGAGATTATTCTATCGAGACGAAAAGGTCAAGACTTATTCTCAAGTCCATCAAATACTGTTGCTAATGAAACACCAGAAACAATCGAAGAGGAATTACAACAAGAAACAGAAACAATCGAAGAGGAATCACAACAAGAAACAGAAACAATCGAAGATGAATTACAACAAGAAACAGAAACAGTCGAAGAGGAATTACAACAAGAAACAGAAAAACCTCAAGGAACGGCTGAAAAGATGAGGAAAAGTTTGGAAGAAAAACTAGCTGATATTAAAAGTAAAATATCCCAACTAAAAACCAGTCCAAATGCAGAGAATGCTGAAGATGTCGTTTCAAATACTAACGTCGCAGCCCAAGATATTCCAGAAGATAATGCCGAGTCAAAGAGTTCACTCCCTGAACGAGTAAAACTCTTGAGGGAGAAATTGATAAGTAATTTGAAACGTAGAATGGAAAAGGAAATATCACAATAGACAAGTGGACCAAAATTTGATTTGAATGGTTGGTATTCCTTATTGTTCTATGGATTGTTTCCTGTTTTCCTTAATCGTTACTCGTTTTGTTTACATATTTGTACATATATTTGTATTTTTTTACTTAATACCTAATCCAATAATTTATTAATTACATATTATCAAGGAAATTCTCTCCAATACTCAAGATCTCCTCAAATCGAAGATTAGTTTCGAGCTCTATATTTGTAAATCTATTTAATTTTTTACATATAATTTTAATTTCAATATACTTATACGTGTTTGTAAATCAATCTGTATTATAATATTATTATGAAATAAACTTATTTCCTATTTAAAAACCTTGATTTTGAATTCTCATCTCAACAGATATACAGCGAATGACGGACTTTTCACCAGCCTTATAATTAAGTGGTCGTCGGCTGTGATCCATTTACACTTAAGAGTATGCATACCGACATTTCAAAAATTTCTAAATACGGGAGACCTTCTATCTCGACAACCGTTACTAAATTTGCTTTGGAATAAAATGTGGTAGACGCATTGAACATTTATCTAGGGAATAACCGTAAAAGATTTTTTATATCTTGTATAGATTTCTCAAAAAAAAAATCTAAAACACCTCTGGTCTTTTTTCCGAAAGACGGAAACTCGTTTCCCGAATTTTGCGGAGTAAAAATTGTTTTTGTGTTGATAATATGCATTATAATCTAGGGAATAACCGTAAAAGTTTTTTGATAGACGCAAAATTAACCCCGAAAAATGGAAAAAAAAGCTATTTTTACCATTTTATCATGTGATTGTTCACGCGATTTTGAACCTTATTGCCGTGGAAAATGACTGTGACGTCATTCTTGGTGCCAAGCCCTTCAGTAACGCCGTTATTGTTGTCTATCATCCATAGACCCTATATGGGGCACTTGGACTCGTCAGTTTTACATAATTAGACATACAATAATTAAATGGAATATACAGCAGATTTTATGCACAATATCAATGCTAAAGAGTGTTAATGACTCTGTTAGCATTTCGTCAGAGACAGCCACATAGCATGAACCAAGATATTTATATAATTCAAGCACAATAAAAAATACGACAATCAGACATAAGCCTGATGGAAAGTCCATCCTTTACTGAAAATCTGTTGAGATAACTACTTGTCATTCAACTACGACATGTAGAAAATCCGATGTTTTCAGAGCAAAACATTCTTACAATTTCTCATAATCAACTTTCACAAGTTTGGACGTTAAAAATCAAAGAGTTAAACCTATTTATTTTATAATAAAGTTACGAGTAGAACATTTGTTTCGATTCCCTCGAGAGAGAACAGCAAGTCACTACTGTATGTAGCCAATGTGACCTCGTGGTGACCTACTCTAGGTTAAATAATTCATTAGAATTATATCTGACTTCAATAAGCTGATTTCTAGATTTAAAACTGTTATTTATTTCATTATAATTAAGACATGGATAAATACATATCTACAGAAGAAAAATATAAGCAGGTATAATCTGGGTATAATCCATTTCGCGACAGAAGTCTCCCCGGTGCAAACTTGGTTTCGTGTTGCTTGATGTGATAGTAATATATATGTAGTTACATTTTTTCGCTACTTTCAAATTATATTTCAGAACTGTTGTTTTAAAAAAAACTAGCTAATTTTTGGATTGATAGAATAAACTGGCAACTTTGTTTTTCAACTTGTGACCAATGTTTACATAAAATAGATAAGAGAAGTTATAGAGTAACTGATGTCTTATTGTCTATAAAGAGTCTATCCAAAGTTTAACTAGTTTAACTTCAACTAAGATTAAAACGTTTTCTAACTTAATTACTTGGTTTACACCCATCTTTACTAAAAAATCTATGGATAATTATTACTGAAGATGGGTGTAAGCCCGAAAACGTTCAGATACATATTTTACATAGTGATTAAAGTGGGAGGAAACAAAATTTTGTTCGACATGAAGTACCCAAAAATAAGCTTCCGCAGTGAAACTCAAAAAACTCGAAGGTTTATCAATCACACATCTTAGAAAAATTAGTGTTAAGTAATTTGAATTAATTTCCAAGATTAAATCTTTGGACCATCTCGGATTTATGTTAATATAGAAGGCACATATAAATTGTTAAAAAAAAAACATAATAAACGATGTAAAGCACAATAATATATACATATCTACTTAAAAACTACACATGGAAACTATAAAAAGTCACTTGGTTTCAAATACTTCAAACTGAAATATATGAGAGTCAAAAACAGTCAACCTTTTTTTTTCAATTTACTCCGAACCGGTTTGCTATTTTTGATACTCATATGGCAAAGAAAATATGTATTTGTCAAAGGATAAGCATACACGATGCTAAATATTGACGCATATTTTGTTCAACTGTTATTATGTTACTGGCGTCCAAGTAAGAATAGCGCATAAATTAAATTCAGATATTTTTTGAGTTTTCTTTGTAATCGAAGGTGGCGTATACGCGATTCTTACTTATAGGACAGCAAAGTATACAAGTGTACCCATGTCTTCGTTGTTGGTTCTTCGGGTTACCTTACTGCGTGTATCTTCAGGGTAGTATTTATTTATTTATACAACGGTACACATACATGGCAATGGGACATTAGTATATTACATGTAGAGTTCAAGAGTAGTATCGCTGCCGAAAGCTGGGTTATTCAACCACTCTACACGCAGTAAGGAAACCCGAAGAACCAACAACGAAGATATGGATTCATCACGCTGCGAAAGCCTACAAGATTATTATACAAGTGTAGTTTTATGAAATTGTGATAGAGCAAGTGCCGGAACATTTAATATGTACATAAAATATTGTAGAAATGAAGCGGTGTAAGAAGCGTGTATATGTTAAAAGATAAACTACCTTGGTATCACAAAAGCTCTGTTGGTCTCTTCACAAGCCTCAATCAAAGGATCGGATCCCCCTTTAGGATTGAGTCCAGTGTTTGAGAATGCTCTCTTAATCGAATCGATCACTCCGCTCCCCATCTTCGGGTGAGGCAGCGTGGTGCCCCGGTACACATGCTCCAGGGATGTGTACGACCCATTCAACGTACCGCCAGGCATGCCAACGCAACCAAAATAACAAAAATAAAATAAATACAATATACATACTACATGTACAGCAAATTAATAGAAAATCAAATCATATTCATTGTGCTGTGTGCATATCAACATTATTTTTTTAAATAGACCTATTTTTATTTTTCAATTTTTGCATTATAACTAATTTTGAGATTATTTTTTTTATGGCACGACGGTATTAGATAGGCCTATTAATGTTTTTTATATCTGCAGTGTACACTCTTCACCTATTCTAGAAAAAAAGTACTAACGTATCTTAAAAATTACTGTCTCTGGGACCAATAATGTCTTGTAAACAAGGTTTGACAAGAAATATGACTAAAAAAAAATCATGAATTCATAACTCGAAAACTATAAAAAATCGCTGAACATACATGGGGGTTTAATCGACAGGTACTGAGACCCTATCACCCTGCTTCGGTTGATCCGCCGGTTGTGTTACACCGCGTATAGAGCAGTGTATATGAGTGTAATCCTTTGATATCCATGATATCTGGATAGGTGATTGTTTCTCAGTATCAATTTATTTATTTATCGTATGGCCAACATCACGCCTATATCATTAAACATTAGTTAAATCTAAGTGTAAAAAAAAAGTTTTAAAGCGCAGGGTGAATTTTCGTGCTTGTCAGAGACTTAAATCTACATTTCTTATGTATCTATTGTATTGCTTCGTCGCTAAGGGTGAGGAAGTCTGTTGCATAATTATAATCCTTGGATAAGGACACTGAAGGAATGTAATTTGGTGGTGGGGTTTGCCGGGGGGCTCCCTTAAGGCTAACCCTGGGCCCACCTCTAAATAAGTTTTCCCTAGAAGTGCGGGTAAAGAGGTCGCTATTAATGCGCATGAGCTACCCAGGGATGTGGAGGGCCTTAAGCCCGCGGCATTTTCCTTCAATGTTGCATAATTATGAATAATAAATAAGTTCTGCCACAGTAAGACATTTCACAATGAATTTGATTTGATTTGAGTACGGTACAGTATAACAGCTGATAGTAAATAAAATGTGCATTCAAAATGTATTATTTTATCAGTAAACAAACAGTATATTGAGCAGCCATGAATGTAAGCAATATCTATCCACTGAGTTTCAATCACATTTCTATAAACAGTAAATACAAACTTACTAACTGGAATTTTGCAACACTCGTAAGCAAAGACATAGAATTCAAAAGTCTTCAGGAATCTCAAATACTAGATACATACAAGAAATATGTTACTTTTTCACAGTTTTTACAAAGGTATCTACATTCACACAATGAAGCATTATGTGAACTCCTTTAAGGAGGAAACAAGGTGTGTGTTGGCTGGCTTAAGAGATCACTTTATGGAGAGGGCAACGTTCACCCACTCCACCACAACTGCAAAGTGTTTCCACCTGCGCAATGCAGATCAAATCAAGTTAACTAAAACAATTTAGATAAGTAAATCTCATGCTGGACACACAACCAGCCATCAGTTGGTTTAGGTGATCACTTTCCTCTCGAGAAACGTTCACCTATGTGTGTATGCTCTGAAAAATTCGTACCTTGGGTGGGATTCGAGCCTACACCCCACAACTGTGAAGCAAGGGTTCTACCCACTGATCCACAGGCCGTCTCAAGCCAACCGCGAATAAATTCAATTATAAAGGCCAATAATTGTTAAATGGTAACTACCCTTCCGGCGAATCTTGAGTCCTCCTTTGAAAAAATGTTTTTGCGTAAAAGACTGGATGATATAGGAGCTGAATCTCCTGAAACATCCAGGGGAGGAGGTGGGTTTACCCTTAATGTTTTAAATGATAACTACGTTGTAGATAAACCGTTGTAGATAAAAAATTTGTTCTTCTCAGTTGATATAGATAATGCTTACATGCACCAGCGTTATCAAACCATGCACATGTCATAAAAATAACTTAGTGCAGCAATCGTAAACATGCATAAAGGAAGTCAAACACAGAGAATAAAATGTCATTTGGATTTTACGATGTTGTACAGAACATACATGTTGTATTGAAATACGTAATGGAAAACAGACGATGTCACTGTTGATAGTTTAAGACAATAAACCGGCAGACATAAGACGTAAATTTCTTTACTTTATAATGCATATATACTAGTGGTGCCTATTTGAAAGAGATAAAAAGAGACTGGAAGCTTTTGAGATGTGGTCCTACAGGTAATTTTAAGGAATTTTCTTGGAGGGATCACATAACGAACGAAAAGTGTGTATGAAGATAGGAAAGACTGCCGATCTGTTCTCTCTCCCTACCCTGCAAGAGATGTGGCGTGAGGGGGTAGAATAGACTACATAAATACTCAATTTTTTTTTCATAATTATTTATTGCACAGTTAAGGTCCTATATGCTGTCATTCGGCTTCGGCGCCCTGAATTGTTCTCAGCCAATACTGAGAGAATCATCTTGAAACTGAAGACAGTGATAGATGAAAGTATAGACTACAAATTGACTGCTTTAGAAGTACAATATTTAGAAATTCCTTGAATAAAAAAATATTCCGAAAGTACCCCTGAGATTTTCGGGGTCTGAGGATTTTTCGTTCAGTTTTTCAGATACAAAAGTATAATTTAGTCAAAATACTGGTAATTATAATCTTAACAGATTGGCTGTTTTAGATTTTTTAATTTGTTCCCAGGCTCTTCTTAAAAAGGTATAGTTCACATTTTCGCTTAAGTTATTCTTATTTTGCGCCAACATTCTCGTACAAAATTTGAAAAAGTTGAAGCGAAAATAGAACGATTTTTGCTCAGTGCATATATAAGCACTATATTTATATCGCTTTTAGGTAGATTTCCAAAAGGAATTCTACCTATTCGTTTCTCCCGTGATGTCGCAGAATTGAAAAATTTCTACTCAGGATCACTAATTAGGACCAGGAGAACCCGAATCCGACCTTGGTTTAAAAGTTTATATATATAAGCCATATATATATATGTCCCTTTTCTTGTGCGCACGTTTGCGGCCAAACTATGCGTCGCAGAAACGTGAAACTTGGGTGGTAGATTTTTGGTAAGGGGTAGATGAACTGATAGGAGATTGGGTGAAATCCATTAAGAGGAAGGTTCACTTTTTAAGGCTTTAAATACAAAAACAATCATTCTGAGGGGATCCAATGATTGTGAGGGTCCGTGTCTGGTATCGTATGAAAGGGCATTAAATAAGGAATACAGATCAATTTACAGATTTTATCTAGCTCAATTCCTCGGACGACACTGATCGATCGAAATATCTGGTTAAGTAGTTACCGCATAGGTACTAGCGTGTTCGTTGTCTTAGAAAAGTGCTTCACGATACGAGTAGAACTCACATCTTTTTTAAATTTCTAAAGCGCTTAGGTACCCATTTATATTATGTCATAAATCCACATACAACGTACCATGAATCAAAACCAAATTTCAAATATTAAATATTCAGATCAAAAAAAAAGAATATGGCTGGATTCGAACAAATTCAAAGTTTATTGTAATAAACTACATCACATTTGACAGAAGAAAGTTTTTATCATAGAAGCGACGAATATTGATCGCAAAATAACAAATATTTCGTACGCATAATATCTTCACAAATTTGCTACAAATAGTCTTGTTGAGTATAATTATCACAGATAAATCAAGCTGTACGCAACATAATATAAAAGAAGTAGGTAAGTAATTACTATTTCCAAAAGTTCATAGGTATATAAATATCCATTTTGTAATAAATGACCTATAAGCAGATATGTCTCGTTTTCCAGTCCGTTCGGTCCTCTGCAGTTCTTTTTAGCTCTGCATACGACTCGCAGAGGACATCTCCACAAATTTGCTTCAAATAGTCTTGTTGAGTATAATTATCACAGATAAATCAAGCTGTACGCAACATAATATAAAAGAAGTAGGTAAGTAATTACTATTTCCAAAAGTTCATAGGTATATAAATATCCATTTTGTAATAAATGACCTATAAGCAGATATGTCTCGTTTTCCAGTCCGTTCGGTCCTCTGCAGTTCTTTTTAGCTCTGCATACGACTCGCAGAGGACATCTCCACAAATTTGCTTCAAATAGTCTTGTTGAGTATAATTATCACAGATAAATCAACCTGTACGCAACATAATATAAAAGAAGTAGGTAAGTAATTACTATTTCCAAAAGTTCATAGGTATATAAATATCCATTTTGTAATAAATGACCTATAAGCAGATATGTCTCGTTTTCCAGTCCGTTCGGTCCTCTGCAGTTCTTTTTAGCTCTGCATACGACTCGCAGAGGACATCTCCACAAATTTGCTTCAAATAGTCTTGTTGAGTATAATTATCACAGATAAATCAACCTGTACGCAACATAATATAAAATAAGTAGGTAAGTAATTACTTACTTACTAATTTTCATTCCTTAAATTGAATAAATTATAATTTCACACGATCAATCGAACCGAAATCGAATCAATTTGAATCGTTTGCTTATCACCCAGTATTCTGTCACTATGTTATTTATTTTTTGTACATACATGTAGGTAACCTTGAGCTATTACATTGTGGTTAGTATTGCCCCGGAAAAGGCTATCGCCTATTGGGGCAATAAAATCCAGTACTTTTTTGTTTGTTTGTTTTTACTTTGTAAAGCTTTGGATAATAAATAAATGAAATGAAATATACATAGGTACTACTAACAGTTTCATCCTGGTATTGTGACAAAAAATAATAATTGTTCATTTTTTAGAACTGGAAATCCACAAAAAATGCCGCGAGTAAGTAGAAAGACAATGAGTGCTAAGCAGCGCAACATTGAAAATAGAAAAAGACTCGAGAATAAGAGAGCGTCGGGGGAAAATAGCCAAAAAAATAAATGTCAAGAGGTTTGTGATAACGGTCGGAAAAAACGAAATGAAAGGAATAGCTTATATCAAGCGGCCCGACTTTCTGATTCACAACAGCGCACAAGTCACAAGGCCAGAGTGCGTCAGTGTCAATCTACCAGACTTGCCGATCCCAAACAACGGACAATTCACAGGATCAGAATAAGTCAGTGTCAAAAAATACGACTAGCTAATCCTGCGAAACGTATAGAGCAGAGACAAAGAGAAAAAATAGTTCGGAAACGCCGTAATGATAGTCCAATACGGGGTCCGGCTAGTAAAATGAGAAGAAATGAGTGCCAGAAGAAGAGGTTGTGTGACCCCTTACAAAGAGAAGCACATCTACAAAAGCTTCGAGACAATCAACAAATTCGAATGAACTTGGCATCTCTACGCCACAAACATCTTGCGCGACTTCGCGAGGCGCAACAAAATAAATTGCAAGACCCGATTCAAAGAATCCTTCATATCAGCAGAGTGCTACAATCTCGTCGAAAAAGAAACGAAGACAAGTCTGAACAAAGTCGCAAGAAAATTTATGAAGCTTTCCTTTGTGACAAGAAGCTTGGACCTTCGATAACTTGCGATTGCTGCCGAAGGCTTTGGTTTAAATCATCAGTACGAAACTACGATGTAACAAAACTTCATCACGCTACGCTAGTTGCTGCATGTGGCTTAGTTGAAGGAGATACTGTCAAGCTGTGCAGCCATTGTTCAACTTCTATCAAGAAACACAAGTTACCAACATTTTCAATAAATCGTGGTATGGAATTACCTCATGTTCCTGAAGTCATTAAAAAGCTAACAGAGTTAGAGAGTCGCTTTCTCTCTCCGAGGATCCCTTTCATGGCTATTAGGGCGGCCAGAAGTGACCAGCAATACATTGTAAAAGGGCGCGCTATAAACATTCCAATTAACGTAGATACCTCTGTTAAAATTTTGCCTAGAACCATGAGCGAATCCGAATGTATCCCCATATGTTTTAAAAGAAAGAGGGCTTTTAAGAGTAATGTAGCGTTTGAAAATGTGAGACCCAAGATTGTTCAGGATGCAGCTAATTACCTTGTAAATTCGCCTTTATACAAGTTCTGCGATATAAAGTTTGATTCTAGTCGATTTCAGGAATATGTTAACCTACCAAAAGATAACACTAACATTGTAATTGATGGCGATGACACGAATGATAATGATGTTGGTAACATTGAAGATGATGATGAAGAAAATGAACCTGTTAATGTGGCCGATGACGTGACTATGTTGGCTAATGCTACAGTGTTTGCCCCAGGTGAGGGGAATAAACCAGAATCTCTGTTCAGTCGATTTGTCGAGTCACAGAGTTTCCTTCGCATATTCGGAGGGGAACTTATCGAAGCCCCAGATGGAATTAGCTTTCAAAACTGGTCTAAATCTCTTATAATGCGGGAGGATAGGAGGTGTGCGGACGTGCCTTTCCTGTTTTTCGTTGCCTTAAAGTTAAGAAATTCGAAAGTGGCGTCCGGAATCCATTTTTGTATGCGAAAGGCAAAAAGCAAAATTGCACATGTAACCGTCAAGCAAGCTTTGAACACCGAATTTTTGAGGAATCTCGAGATACACGACAGCGGTTTCAAGATTTTTGCAGGCGACCGCGGGTCTCCTGCCTTCTGGGAAGCCAAAAAGAAAGAGGTCTCTTTTCTTTAGCCCATATTAATTACAATTTTTAGTACAATAATTTAATTTGGGTATAAAAATTTAATATATGTATTCATTGATATTATTTTAGGTTTTTGCCATGATTCGGCAGCTGGGTCCCTGCTCAATATTTTTAACATTGTCACCCGCTGAAACTCGTTGGGGGGAACTGTTGAAAATTCTCAAGTTGCTTTTGGACAAAGAAAATATTTCTTCCGAAGATGCAGCCAGCCTACCCTATCCTGAAAGAGTGAGGTTAGTAAAATCAGACCCAGTCACAGTGGCAAGGTATTTTGAGTACAGAATGCGATGCTTGTTCAACATACTAAAAAAGCCTGGCAGCGTGTTCAGGGATCACCCCGTCGAAGATTTTTACATAAGGACAGAGTTCCAACAACGTGGATCACCTCACGTGCACTGCATCTTATGGCTAAAAGACGCGCCAAAGTATTCCGATGCGGGCGACAACACTGAATGCATACAATTTATTGATGATTTTATTTCATGTTCTTCTCTCATGCCAGAGGAGCACATACAACTTCAATCCCATCGGCATACATTCACATGCAAAGGAACAAAAAATGACAAGTGCCGATTCGACATTCCTTTCATGCCTCTAAAGGAAACTATGATATTGCATCCAGTGGCAAAAGATGAAATGGATGTCGAATGCAAGAAGAAATTGCAAGCACGCCGGCGAGATATTAAAGAAAAACTATGTATCATTGTAAAAAATAAGGATGCCACTACTTTGGATGAACTTCTGCATCAACTGAATATTTCGTATGATGAATATATTTTAATCATTCGAAGCGGTTTGAAAAGAGTTACTGTTTACTTACAGCGAACACCACAAGAAGCTATGATTAATTTTTATAATCCAGACCTTCTCCAACTTCACGAGGCAAATATGGATATTATGTATATAACCGATATTTATTCGTGCGCGACTTACGTTTTGGATTACTTAAATAAATCGAATAACACGATGTCAAAATTATTACGTGATATTGAAGCCGAAATTCGCAGCGGCAACTACTCCATGGCCGAACAATTCAAACTTCTTGGTAGTAGTTTTCTAAACGGCAGCGAGTTTAGTGCGCAAGAGGCAGTCTATTACATACTAGGGCTGCCGCTCTCCCGCTGTTCCCGCACAACTGTATTTATCAACACCAATCATCCAGACAAACGGGTTGCAATGTTGAAGCCTCAGAAAGAACTTGAAAAAATGCGCGAGACTGATCCAGATTCTACAAATGTATATGCGAGTAATGACATTGAGCGATACGCGTTACGGCCAAGCTCTATGGAATCAATATGCCTCGCCGATTTTGTGGCATTGTATAATTATTCTAAGACTGCAATGCAAAGCAAAAATCATGACGAAAACAATGACAATGACGATGACTATGACTGTGATTCAGAATGGTCAGAAGCTCCTATTCGTTTGATGGAAAATGCCGGTTTCATCAAGCGACGCTCAAGAGCTAAAATAATACGTTTCGTAAATTACAATGACAATCATGACGATTACAAACGTGAAAATGTCATGTTATTTTACCCTTGGAGGGAGGAACATGACATGATCTTACATGTTGAGAGGACTTTTGAGACACACATTCAAGAAATAAAGGCTAATCGAGCGAGATATGTCTATAACGAGGAAATCATGACCGAAATTGTGAATGCTCAAGCAAGACGAGAAATTGAGAACAATGATGATGATGATGAAGACATGCCAACACGACCACACAGTCTAGAAATATTGGGTGCGGCTGATTCCGACATCGACAATGCAAGCGACCCCGACATGCAGGTCGAGAAACATATGAATAAAGGCACAGAACAACCTGACGACATTGTACATATCCCTGTGCCTAATATTTTACCCGATGATGAGTATGCCGACATTGTTTGTACATTAAATGCGAAGCAAAGGAAATTTTTGTTACATGTTCTACACTGCTTCAAAACCAATCAAATGCCAATTTACCATTGTCTCATGGGAGGAGCTGGCGTGGGAAAATCTCGTCTCATAGAAGGTATAAATCAAGCTATAACAAGATACCTAAACACAACAGAAGGATCCATGGACACCTTGAAAGTTTTACTTTGTGCGCCTACTGGTAAAGCCGCCTTCGGCATAAAGGGTACTACATTACATTCTGCTTTTGCACTAGCCGTGACTCAAAACTCATCAGACCAGGTGCCTTTGAGTTCAGCTACAAAAAACACCTTATACAGCAAATTGAGGAATGTGAAATTAATTATTATCGATGAAATTAGTATGGTAGGAGCGAGACTTATATCAAACGTAGATAAAAGATTACAGCAAATTTTTCAACGCGATGACGTACCATTTGCCGGATTGTCCGTTATAGTTTTTGGTGACTTCAATCAACTAGGACCCATTGGTGACAGCTATATATTCAAGTTTCCCAAGAAATCAGAGATCAGAAAAATTCTCATCAATCCTCTTTGGAACCTATTCACATCATTCACTTTAACAGAAATTATGCGTCAAAGAGATGACGCTGAATTCGCGGAAGCACTAAACAGCCTGGCCCGTGGATGTCTCGACAGCAGTCAAATTAAACTCTTCCAGAACCGCGTGGTAAATGAAGAGGCTATCCCCAAGCATGCGTTGAGACTATACAGGAGCAATAATGAGGTTAATACGTACAACGATAGTGTAGTTGATCCAGATAAAAATAAGGTTGTGGTACATGCAACAGATAAAATTTCTGGTCAACCCAATGACGCGACAAAAACTAAGCTACTTAAATTAGCAAAAGAAAGTCCCCCTGAAAAAACTCAAGGCCTTTCATACGAACTTAAGATTAGCCTTGCCGTAAAGTACATGATAACAGTTAACATAGACGTCGGGGATGGTTTAGTGAATGGAGCCATTGGGACTATTGAAGATATTGACATTCATAATGGAGAAGTGTTGCGGGTTTGGATGAAATTCCCACAAAGTGAAGTTGGAAGAAAGAGACGGAGAGAAATCACCCATGGAAGTGATGATAATCTTACTGCCATTGAAAAGGTAAATAGAAACTTAAGACTTTCCAAAAGCAAGTATTATGTTATCAGGAAGCAGTTCCCTCTTCGTTGTGCTGAAAGTATTACTTTATGTAAAAGCCAAGGCGGCACATACAACTATGTGGCCGCGCACCTTAAACCAGGCATGAAAAGGAGTGAGATATACGTCGCACTAAGTCGGTGCACCCAGTTGTCTGGATTGTATATTACGGGAACGTTTATTCCGCCAAAACCGCCACTACCAACAGACGAGGTGGTGCTGGAAGTATTGCGGCTGCAATCGTGTCCAGTTAAGTTTTTAAACAAAACTGCCGCAGACTTCGAAGGCAATACCACTATTGTATATCAAAATGTTCAGAGCATAAATAATTCTGCTCATTGGCGTGATTTCCAGAACTTCTTGAAAATCACGAAACCGACTATTTTTATTGCTGCGGAAACATGGACATTGTCAACCGATAATTTAACTATAAATGGGTATAACGTAATATTTCGCTTGGATGTTCCTAGAACTCGGCATGCCAATGGACTTCTGGTCTTATCAAAAACTGGAATCACTCTGCAAAACCTGCACAGTTATCACAATGACGTCACTAAATCAGCATGTTGCATCGTGTGTTTCCTGACTGAAGATGACGTAGCTGTGTGCTCTGGGTATAAGCCACCGTCGACATCATACAACGACGTTCGAACTCATCTTATGAAGGCCCTCAGTCTTGCCTACAAAAAAACAAATAAAGTTGTATTTGTAGCTGACTTCAACGTCGACTGCTTGCAGTATGGTAACCATCTTCTCTTTCAAGACCTACAAAACTTCGGGATGATAAATCAATTGCCAGCTGGTACTTCAACAACTAATGGAAACACTGGGATAGACGTGGTATATAGCTCCTTCCCATGCTATTCTAGAGTCAGCGAAACATTGTACAGCTATCATAAGCAATTAATTTTGGTTCCTGACCGATGTCCGGACGATGCAGCCGTTGCGAATGTTGATTGCTCCTCTATCCCGGCTATTTTTCCATTAAGAACTACGAACACCATGGTATCTGATATTCAAAGGGTTAAACCACTGTCTTCCCCTATACAAACCCATCTCCCGCCAAGAATGACAAAAAAGGACAAAAAAGAACAATCTGATTTTCTAGAAACCATTCGCCGGGGATTTCCAAACGTCATATCAATCGGTAAAGAAGATCTCAGCACATGGCCTGTAGAAATTAAAACAAGTTTTCATCCGATTGTCACCTCCGCCGATGGAAACTGTTTTTACCATGCCATCTCCCAACTTTTGTGTGGAAATGAGTCACTCACAGTCAGACTGAGGGAACTTACAGCTCAACATTTGGCTATCAATGAAAATTTTATCAATGAAATTCCTCTCAGCGTGGGTTACATTGACACAAGTTTTGCTGACTACGTTGATGCTGTAAAGTCAGATGGAAACTATGCTGAAATTTTTGAGGTGATTTTGATGACATACATTTTAGAAAAGGCCATAGTCGTTTACATGTGCGACGGGGACAGCGTAAATGTACTGGAATTCAACGACAACTTTCATATTACACCAAAATTACATATTGGTTTAAAATCACAACATTACACAGCATTGAGGCCCAAGGTTGGAGTAAATTTACCAAAATCAAACTTGGTAAACAACTTACCATCCCGCCATTCATTTATGAATGTCTAGTTTCATTTTATTAATCTTATTGAGGTTGGTGGGTAGGAATGCTGCGACGGCGAGATGACCTAGTCACGTATGTTGGGGTCAATTGGATGCAGAAAGCCCAAGATAGACGTGGAAGGGGATGGAGGAGGCCTTCGTTCAAGTGTGGACTGGGGTAGGCTAACAAGAAGAAGAAGAATCTTATACGAGGGCGGAGTAAAAAGTTTTCGACTTAAGGCAGAAGGAGTATCGTTACCAATTTTTAGGTAGATTTCCATAAGGAACTCTACCTATTCGTTTCTCCCGTGTTGTCGCAGAATTGAAAAATTTCTACTCAGTATCACTAATTAGGACCAGGAGAACCCGAATCCGACCTTGGTTTAAAAGTTTATATATATAAGCCATATATATGTCCCTTTTCTTGTGCGCACGTTTGCGGCCAACCTATGCGTCGCAGAAACGTGAAACTTGGGTGGTAGATTTTTGGTAATGGGTAGATGAACTGATAGGAGATTGGGTGAAATCCATTAAGAGGAAGGTTCACTTTTTAAGGCTTTAAATTAAAAAACAATCATTCTGAGGGGATCCAATGATTGTGAGGTTCTGTGTCTGGTTTCGCATGAAAGGGCATTAAATAAGGAATACAGATCAAAAGTTAGATTTTGTCTAGCTCAATTCCTCGGACTACACTGATCGATCGAAAGATCTAGTTAAGTAGTTACCGCATAGGTACTAGCGTGTTTGTTGTCTTAGAAAAGTGCTTCACGATACGAGTAGAACTCACATCTTTTTTCAAATTTCTAGTGATTAGGTACCGGTACCAATCCATATTATGTGTGGAATGAAAATAATTTGATTATTGGATTAGGTACTTCCTTTGATTATTGAAGTACTTAATCAAATATTTTTTCGTCATACGGTACTTCGATAATCAAAGAATAAACTACATCCATACTACTTCATCACTTCGCTGGTTTATTTGCTGATAATATTGTGATTGTTTTTATTGTACAGATGTACTCTTAAAATTAATAAATCACTTGAAATCTACCTATGCCTGTGGCGTGCCAAAGGAATTTTTTTATTTATATTGTTCCAAGGATCCTAATCCCAACGTCTTATTAATAGGAGAAGTAAAGTATAGGATTGTTGGTTGTTAGATAAAGTAAGTAAAGTGGTAAAGGAAATGGTTCATTTATTCCATACTGGTAGCAGACCAACGTGATAATACACTTAGTTCTTCGTATTCATATAGGCCGGCACGCCCAAACAATTAGGCGACTAGCGGAGATCGTAAAAAATAAAAATAAATATGCATTAAGATCTAGGAAACGAACGAAAAAGCTCTTTGAATGAATCGAAATTAACCCCAAAAAGTTAAAAAAAGAGCTATATTTAACATTTTATCATGCGACTGTTCATGCAATTTTGAACGATAATGCCGCGGGAAATTACCGTGACGTCATAACTGATGGGTCGTTAGCTTTAATAACATTTTTTTCGGGCGGACAAATAGATAGATAGTTGTAAAAAAGGTATTTCTAAGACAAAAAGAAAGTACTTAGTATAAGTATAATTATTATTGTCACACTATAGTTATTGATTTGGGTTGGCTGTCAGAAATTGCCATTAGGCAATAAGCCCGCATTTTGTATTATTTATATATTATGCAATATATATTAACTACGTAATGTAATCTATTTGTGTTTAATTGTGAACGGATGTTATTGGTCTTGTATATTGTATATTTTTTAATTAATGTAAGTACCTGTCAATATTTGTATTTTTGACTGTGCCTGTTCCATGTGCATAAATAAATAAATAACTGAGGAGACATGTAAATTTTGGGAAATATTTTTTAAAAATGAAACTTGCGAAATACTGTTTCTCACTTATAATTTAAGCTACGGAATGTATTTCGACCTCAAATTGTAGAAAATTTAACAAACTTAATGTTTGTCATCATTTTATTAGTTTTTTTATTTTTTTTTATTATAAAATCAATCATTTAACTACCATACTACGTGAGTTATGACGTCATCACTTCTTATGTCACTGTAGGGGCCCATATGAACATATACTCACGTCGCTCACTGCGGCGGGTACGTCTGACGTGAACTAGATTCTACTGTAGCTACTTTATCATATTATGAATCATAATATCCACCTCCATTGGAGAATTATACAACTGTTATGAGGGTCATACACATAATGTGTGAGATAAAACAGTAATTGAATATGTATGAAGCACCTAGCATCCCTGGTATAATAAAAAAATAGTAATGGTAAAAGAAAAATTAAGGCCCTATATGATGTCAGGGGGCTTCGGCGCCCTGAATTTTACTCAGCTAATATTGAGGGAATCGTCTTGAAACTGAAAACAGTGATAGATGAAAGTATGGACTACAGATCGGCTGTTTTAGAATTACAGGATTTGGAAATTCCTTGAATAAAAAAATATTTCTCAAGTACCCCTAAAATTTACGGGATCTGAAGATTTTTCGTTCAATATTTCAGATATAGAAGTATAATTCAGCCAAAATACTGGTAATTGTAATCTTAACAAATCGGCTGTTTTAGATTTTTAAATTTCTTCCCAGGTTTCTTATAAAAAGACATAATTCACTTTGTCGCTTACGTTATTCTTCCTGAGCACTAACATTCTCATACAAAATTTGAAAAAGTTGAAGCAAAAATAGAACGATTTTTGCTGAGTGCATATAAGCCCTTCACGCTTATATTTCTCCATACAATTTTTTTAAGAAATGAAGTGATTATAGTCAAATTATTTCAAACTGTCGAACGCAGTCGTAAAAATGTGACAGAGATTGGCGACTACCTGCTTTATTCGCACTTATGCCAGAGCTATAAGGTGCGAATAAAGCAGGTAGTCGTCCCTTCTCTGTCAATTTTTTTAACTGCGTTCGACAGTTTATAATAATTTCACCATAGAGTTGAGTGAATGTAAAAGGGATGTTGTTACTAAAATGAAATGAACAAGTTGTGATGGTTGGGACATGTAAATAAATAAATAAATTTTTATTAGCCACAGACCAAATATAAATAGAAAAAAACAAAAAAAAAACATAAGTGAACCAAAGGGCAGACTTATTGCAAAAGCAATGTCTTACAGTCAACCCGAGAAAAGAAAAGAATACTCGTACATATACATGTAGAGAGAATGAACGATGAAAGAATAGCAAAGAAAATGTGCATGAGAGAAAGAAGAGGTGTTAGGAAACGCAGCCGTCCAAGGACCACTTGGCTCGACCATGGAGACCATATTCTCAAGGACGGACGTGTTCTGAGTAAAAGGAATCGCATAGTGTGTATGACAAATTGTATGACTGTGACGGAAGCCCGAAGTGTGTGTAAGGATCGGAAAGTCTGGCAATCTGTACTCTCTGCCTACCCCACAGGGGACGTGGTGTGAGGGGATAGAATAGAAAAAAAATCTGGTAATTGAAATGTGCTTATGGTAAAACAGTACCAAAATTTCAAATTGTCACCTGAAGTAAATATGTGTCCATAATTTTATGGGGCTGGGACATTGGGATATTACAAAAGTTGAAGAGGAAAATGTAGCTGCTGACGACAATGACAGATGAAGTTAATATAGATTATTACTACGGTTGTACACCTGACTTACAGGATACTCAAAAAGAATATCAAAAAAAGGGCGGGAGCCAATTCTACTGTACCATGTGCCAGAAAAATAGAATTATGTATTCTGCCTGCAACGGATACATTAAAATTTTAAACATATCTATCGTTCAGATAGAGTATATCCCACTGGAAAGATACCTTTTATTCATTCATACTGAATAGTAACCCTCTCTCTATACCCCTGTCTACATACTGATAAACATTTGAAAGCAGTGGAAACGAGTTCATTGAGAAGAATGAGTAGAAAGATAGACTTACACACACTTCGGGCCTCTGTCACATTCATGCAATTAGTCGATACACAGCAACGGATAGACTTTCCATCAGGCTTATAATATGACCGATCGCCGGCTGGTTTAATATTTTACTTTACACTTGCTTCTTTGCCTAATTGAATACTTAAAAATTTCTAACTTCCAACTGTTCCTCAGAATTTTACAAAAAATTATTCAACAAGAAATATGAGATAAGGAATGAGGTCATTAGGGACAAGAGTGACTGCAAGAATGGTGATGTAACTAGAATGAAAGTGAATAAACTAAGATGTACAGGGCATGTTGAGAGAATGAAGGATGACAATAAATATAAATGGTGATGTAACTAGAATGAAAGTGAATAAACTAAGATGTACAGGGCATGTTGAGAGAATGAAGGATGACAAGAAAGATATATTTGAGCGAACGAAGTGGTGTGAGGAAACGCTGGCCTGGACCGATCATGTCAACCAGATCAAGGATGAACGCGTTTTGAGTAAAAGGAATCAGAGAGTGTGTATGACCGCATGCATGAATGTGACGGAAGCTAGGAGTGTGTGTAAGGATAGAGCTGTCTGACGCTGTGTCCTCTCTGCCTACCTTGCAAGGGATGTGGTGTGAAGGTATAGATAGATAGATAGAAATATGAGTATGTTAAGAAGGAGTGATATACATGAACAAAGAAAGTATGAAGATATTATGCAACTATGTATTGATTCCTATTGAAGAAATATATATTTCACAATACATAACAATAGATTTTTGTGTATTGCTTTGTGAGGACCTAGTATGATTCATAAATATATAAATTAGAGAGAACCTAATGTATGATTCATTTAATATATAAATTAAAATATTTCACCATATATTTGATGAATCTATTTCCTAAATGTATAAAACATTTCAATAAATGAACAAAATAATAGTGAAGTGAAAAAGTGTAGACAGAATCTACCTTACATTATAACCAATAAACGTCACATTGTAAGGGAATTATAAGAAGTCTTACAATTACTAGCGAACAAAAGGGTTTTAAACCCTTTTTACACAGAAATAATTGTTTTCCATTACGCATAAGCAGCAAAATTGATGCATATGAGGGAATTGAATCGCATTTGTGTTTAGAATTTCAGAAAAATGCGGCTTTTTTCAGTAATTAGTAATAGTACCACCTATTACGTACTTAGGGCAAACATGCATCGATAAAGGACGCAGTATTATGTAAGAACATTGAAAAAACAATGGGAATCAATGTAATTACGTATCTTACAACATTTCAAACGCAATTTTATTCTCTGTTGTTTGCAACAAAAGTTATTTGAATACCTATTTGAGTTCTTAAAATAAATGACACATTTCAGAACCATTTCGTTACAAAGTTAATGAAATAAAAACTTTGACAGCACATCATTCAAAGAAATTCAATATAATTAAACATTTTAAAACACTTACCTTTGAGAGTTCTTTTCCCTTTAGTGATGTATCGCCGAAATTTAATGATGTGACAATTTGAATGTCAAAAATTCTCACACTAGAATTTCGTCAATGTCGCGCAATTTACGCCGCCGTTCGCGACGATGAATTTTGTAAGACTGATAGCGGTGTGACCATTAGCAACGCAAGTTTGTCGTTCCGGCGAAAATATCGACTTTTATATATAAAAAAAAAAAGTAAACTACCTATCATGAATTCACGGAAAAAATAAAGTGTTGTTGGATACCTGAATGAAAAGACATTTTATTTAATTTATATGGCGGGTAACGGAGATATCATTAAATTAGGTAAAATATTGTGTAAAACAAAAAGGTCTAGGTAAAATTACCTACAGTGTAAAAAAACAACAAATCGATAATGAAAAAAGTTTATCATAATCTAAAAAAAACAGTTTCAACATTCAATCAAAAAAAATATTTAAATATAAAAACGTAATAAGGTCCATCATTAATTACATTGGTTATAAACAATGTTAATTTTAATTTTTAATTTACCAAATCTGGACAAAAAATTGTAAAAAATTTCGACTCAGTTTACCGAAAATAGATAAAATGGTAACACTTCTCAATTTGTTCAACTAAAATGGAAAATTTTATAAAAAACGAGCTGTAGAAATATAGTAATAAAACAATTATTTAATTCATAAATTTGTTGTAAAAATAATAAAACATTCAACAATTTGTTTTTTTTTTCTAGAAAATGTCAATTCTTGTTATCAACAGAGAAAAATCTGCAGTTTACCGGCATCTATTGAAATACTACAAAAGTAAAACTATATTACTTACACCTGTAAGCTCCGAAGAACCACTCGCCTGAAACAAATTTATCAGATATAAAACTTTAAAACATTTTCAATAGATGGTGATGGATGGAAATAATAATCTCAATATTTTAATAATGGATTTGAAGATTTTTTTATACTTACCTACGTTTTTTATGAGATAAGAAGGTTAAACAACACAAATAACAAATATTTGCCATGTTTTATCTGGAATGCACATGCATAAATATGTATGAAGTATCTCTAAATTTATGTACCAACTGATTAACATTTGGTTTAAGACTGAAGACCCAACTTAGACCCAACAGAACCCAAATGACCCAAAGATGTCATCTCCGTCATTTCCCGCGGCATTCAGGTTCAAAATCACACCATAAATGTTAAAAATAGCCTTTTTTCCATTTTAAGGGTGAATTTTACTTCAATCAAAAAACTTTTAGGGTCATTCCCTAGATTTAAATTGATTATTATCAAATATCAACAATTACAAAAGAAAAATCCGCGACTCTCGGGAAACGAATTGCTGTCTTTCGGAAAAAGGTCAGAGCTGTTTTTATCCTTTTTTTTGAGAAATTTGTACAAGATATATAAAATCTTTTACGGTCATTCCTTAGATAAATAAACCCAAAAAGTTTAACAGAGCTCTATTTCTAACATTTTTTCATAGGTTTGTTCACGCAATTTTGAACCTCAATTCCGCGAGAAATGACCGTGACGTCATATAGTTAGCCCTTATTCAATTAGATACCAATCAAAATCAGAAAGTACGTACTTACCTATAATTTAAGAGCCATCTAACAATTGCGATTTAAGCATGAGGCGATGTATAAATAGGTGATATCTAATTAAATTTAATAATAAATTGAATCTTACCTTGCCAGACACATGGACGTTGTGGATGTATGCTGGTGCAACTCTAAGTAAATTGCGAATAGCAAAACGAGTTATCATAGTAGAATAATAGCATATGTAATGAAATAGAAATGACTAGATTGGCTAATCATCATTTGAGTTTAAATAATATTATAATATAGTGGACAAAATCAATACTATTTAGCAAATAATATATCTACTCGTAGAGGTATAGTATGCAGATTTACATAGGTATGGATGGGCGCCACGAATATTGAAGTGGAGGCCTTGGACAGATAGAAGGAGCGCCGGAAGGCCACCAAAGAGATGGACCGACCCGACCGACGACATTGTCCAAATCGCTGGAGGAACCTGGATGCGGAAGGGTCAGAGCAGAGACGAGTGGAAACAGTTGGAAGAGGCCTATATTCAGTAGTAGAGGGAAGAAGGCTAATGAAGAAGAAGAAGAATGTTATATAAAAAAAAATTATCTAGGCCAGCCAGTACAAATTAAAAACTCTATATTTTGTAGGCACCCAGACTTATACTTAGTCAAAACTATGAGTTTTGCTTTCAAAAATAACAGCTCGCACTTTGGGGTTCGCTGAGATGGGTCATGTAAGGACTGAAATATATAGGCTATTTTTTAATATGTTCGTCGTCGCGTTATTTATTCAAAATTGAGATCGAAATTCTCATCTAATATGCGAAAATTCGCTCATAAAAAAAACGAAAACTTATTTATGTATACGCGTAAAAACACGGAATGCCCGAGTAAAATCGTAAATTATCGCAATCAGGTAAATTTCCAGTACCATACAAAATGTGATCTAAAAGTTTTTTTTAATTTATAGGTACATACCTAATTAAAAAAGTTCTTTTCAAAAATAACTTATTTCTAATCTCGATGTTTTCGACCGTCGGTACATGGTGGAAGTCCATTTTATAGGAAAAATGAAAAAACTAAATATTTGGATTAAAATCCACAAAATTGACTTTATATTTCGCGACTAGTATTCGAGGATTTGCATATAAAGTACACAAGTCGCGAAATCAAAAGTCAGTTTTGTGGATTTTAATCTAAATATTCAGTTTTTTCCATTTTGCCTTTAACTTATTTTCTGTTTGTCCTACCTTTTTTCTACCAGTCCAGCCTCGCTACAAGTCAGCACAATAGATTTAGTTGCAGAATTAACATCTTCTACAACTTTTATCCCCGAGGTCTTGTAGATAGCGATTGGTGGCCCGTCACCGCCCGGCAAGTCCACTGTCCCAGCGCTGTTGTCATTGGACACGGTGATGACGAAGATATCCTCCTGTTTCTTGTTGGATGAAACGAGAGACATGGTCGTGGTTTTGAACGTTCCGTATTCCAGTCTTCGCAATATTAACGAATTATTACCAACTTTTCTCTTTATGTCCATCTATTGTGTCTCTTCTCCGTCGTTAGAGATAATTATCTGAAAAAAAGGAGAAAAATAGATAAAAAAAAAACGTTTAATTTAAGTTTATTTTTAAAGTACATCTTTTAAATTGAAGGTAGTCGCGGCCTGTGGAGAAGGCAAATGTCCTGGTTGAGAAACATCAGACAGAGGGTGGGGGTGTATACAGGACAGGGAAGCCTACGCCAGAGAGCCGACCTCGGGAGGACCTGACATGGCACTCGGAGAAGAAGAAAGCAGATGGATGGACTTAAATTAATAAATGTTAATTAAGTTTAAAGTGATCGCAGCGAGTTAGCCGACGATCAGTCGTAAGCCTGTTGGAAACATTTTATTATTATTTTTTTTCCTGGGGTTAAATGAAAGAAATCGCAGTTCTCGGGATAAGTTCGCCCTAGTGAACAACGATTTATAATCTGCACTATGTCCATTTTTTTATGTTTATATGTATTTCTTGTTCACTTAAAGATTAAATAAATAAATACACGTATGACGCAAAGAGAATGTTGTGTGTGTTTTTATATATACCTGTAGTACCTATAATATTATGTTCTGATTAAGATAACCGGACAATTTGTAGAGAGGAGAGATAGATACAATAGTATGATATTATAAAGAGACTATGCGAGGTACTTTCTCTTATATGAATCACCGGCGTGTCACAAACAGATCATTCTCTCCTCTCGTCATTTTCAATGTAAAGGACAACTAAATAACAACAATATTATTAACCGTAGCCGGACAAAAACACATAAGAATATTGCTCAAGATGAATAACGTACCTACCTACTAGGTAGAAGGACAAAAACCCACGTGGAATTGTAATCAACGGACAAAAGCTAATCAAATTGGGGAAATTATAAACTAATTGTTTTAGATTAATTATTTGTTACATTAAGAGTATGCATACCGACATTTCAAAAATTTCTAAAAACGGGAGACCTTCTATCTCGACAACCGTTACTAAATATGCTTTGGAACAAAATAGGGTAGATGCATTGAACCTTTATCTAGGGAACAACCGTAATAGATTTTTTATATCTTGTATAGATTTCGCAAAAAAATATTTAAAAACACCTTTGACCTTTTTTCCGAAAGACGGAAACTCGTTTCCCGAAAGTCGCGGAGTAAATTTTTTTTCTTGTACTGATAATATGCATTAAAATCTAGGGAATAACCGTAAAAGTTTTTTGATAGACGCAAAATTAACCCCAAAAAATTGAAAAAAACGCTATTTTTACCATTTTATCATGCGATTGTCACGCAATTTTGAACCTTAATGCCGTGGGAAAATACTGTGACGTCATTCCTGGTGCCATGCCCTTAAGCGCTTGGCACCAAGAATGACGTCACAGTCATTTCCCACGGCATTAAGGTTCAAAAACGCATGTTAAAATGGTGAAAATAGCGTTTATTTTTCATTTTTTGGGATTAATTTCGCTTCAATCAATTTGATGCATATTATCAATACAAAAAAAAATTCTCCGTCCGACTTTCGGAAAACGATTATTTTTTCATGCGGAAAAAATATGAAGAGGTGTTTACATATTTTTTTAAAGAAATCAATACAAGATATAAAAAATATTTTACGATTATTCCCTAGATAAAGGCTCAATGCATCTACCCTATTTTGTTCCAAAGCATAGTTATTAACGGTTGTCGAGATATAAGGTCTCCCGTTTTTAGAAATTTTTGAAATGTCGGTATGCATACTCTTTTAATGCTAGCAATGCATTATTACATTATAGCTAGCTGAATAGTGAAGATAGGAGCCACCTAGCACAAATTATATATGAGAAATAATAATAAGTGGCTCCTATGTAAAGCGTTTCAGGGGGATCCATTTTTGGAGAAAAAGCTTTTTCTAGGAGATGTCATGACGATGAGGGGATCCAAGGGTTGTGTGGTGTCGAGTGTGGTATCATACGAAAGGGCGTTGGATAAGAAATACAGTTCGCAAGTCAGATTTTGTCCAGGAATGGCGTGTTTGGAAGACCGCGAAAAATAGTTCTAGAATTTGAAGTCATGAAATCTAGTCTTTTTTTATATATACGTTACTTATTAAACACAAATAAAAATGTGATCTGTGTACATTATAGTATTATATTTCTAGCGAAACATACACCGCCTCGTGTGGCTGTCACGATTCTTGATAAAGTAGGGAGAGAGAGAAGTCTTGAGGACGAACTATATTAGGAATGACACAAAATAAAGGGACCGGAACAATATTTTCTTCAAAAACAGACTTGAGCTGAAGGGAGATCTCGTAGAAGGCAGGCAGGTACTACGATGTTATGTCGTAGCACCGTAGTACGTGTTACATGGAATTATAAATTTGTAAGCAAGCGCGTGTGACATCATATAACACTGGGCGTCGTCAAGGGGTGCAGGGGGGCAGCTGCCCCCCTAGAGATTGGAATAGGTATATATTTTCTCATACTAAATGATAAAACCTCATAAAAAATCACATAATCACCACACGATTTCTCATCATATCATAATTTTTCTAAAAATGAATTTGAAAATCCATCAAAATACAATTATTTCATAAAAAAACTGACTGCGGTGCTACTTTTAATTATTATATTTTTTTCATAAAACACGTTTTTTCATACATATTTTTGTGCAAAATATCATACACATTTTCAAATATATCACGACTTTCTCCACTATGTCTCACAAAAAAACGCGCCTATTTATACGTTTTAGTATATGCTACACCAAATTTAAAATTATTGTTGCCCCCCCCCCCCCTCTACATCCGACGCTGGCGACGCCCATGATGTACACTACAACCTTCCTACATATACGATTCCGTTCCCTATTGTTTGTATTTGTACGTTTTTTATTTATTATTCGCTTGTCTCACATAAATATGTAAGTATTCTGGGTGCTCCTTGCTTACCCATACGCCTTACGCAAAATCTACCACATATCTGTAACATTATTACGACATAAGCAAGATTAATTTCATAGATTTTCGACGAAAACGTGTGTTTTTTTTTGTCGCTGAATTATTTTTTATATCAGCCACGGTTGCTAAGCTTCTTTTGGAATTATATTTCAATATATTATTTTTCATGTATACTGCCAGGGACTACATATGCATTAGAGACCATGGTCCTTACAAAAAGAATCGCAGAAAAGCTCAAATGCACACAGCGATCCATGCCTGGTAATATAAGCCTAAGAGATAGAATGACGAAAATTGGGAACAGAACCAAAGTAGCAGACCTCATGGATCGCGTAGCAAGTGTGAAGTGGCAATGGGCGGGACACGACGTATGACAAGACCGCACAAGATGGACCCCAAAAATCTTAATATGGAAACCTTGGGAGAATAAAAGAGGCGTCGGAAGACCCCAAAAGAGGTGGTCCGACGACATAGGTAGCCGGAAAAAATTGGCTAAATGCAGCAAACGACAGAGAGGAATGGAAGGGTATATCTTGCAAACACTTCCTGACTACTTAGTACTTGAAACCTGAAACTTTGCAAACGTACGTAAACTCGGTGGCAACACGATTCTGTACCAAATTTGATCAGCTTTCTCCAGAGACAAAAAAGTTGTAAAGCCTTTGACGAGGATCCAAGAAATTTTGTGAATTTTGTCCAAGAATCAACAAACATAATGAGGTGGTCGGTAGCCTGGTTGGTAATGCGCTCGACTGTTAATCCGGTGGGCGCGGGTTCAATTCCCGATGCCGACTTACTCCAATTCACGACACAAGCCTTTCAAGCTTACTGTGAAGTGTACAAAGATGTATTTGGGTAAATGCGTATTCAAAAGCCGAATCATTTTGTTGAAAAAAAAATGTTTAAATTCAAGTTTATTTTTTGTGAACAAACCCTCTTTGAAAAATTTGAGTTTCATCTAGCGACAAAATTTTTCGACAGGCAAAATATGTCAGTAAGTAATTAATTAATTTGAAGGCTAAATTAAAAAAAACCATGTGATCCACGCGACAAATAATTATTATTATACGTAGGTACTTCTTCCCTGCTTGTAATATTATGATGACAATTACAAACTTTGCGTTCGTCTTCCGAGAGCGACGAGGAAATAATACGAGGAGAGAAGGGGGGTGATAAGAGAAATATTCAAGTTGTTTTATTGAATTGAAATTTGTTTTCGAAAGAAAAACATCAACAACAATTGAGTTTCGTCTCTCCTTTATCTTACTTCAATATCTCGCTACTCTTCCAGGAGGAATGTTCAACTTATTTTATATCTGACTAGTATCTGCGGCCTGCTTAATGCTGACATTCGGCTTCAGCGCCCTGAATTGTACTCAGCCAATACTGAGGGAATCGTCTCTAAACTAAAGACAGTGATAGATGAAAGTATGGACTTCAGATTGACTGTTTTAGAATTACAATATTTGGAAATTCCTTAAACAAAAAAATATTCCGAATGTACCCCTGAAATTTATAGGATCTGAGGATTTCTGTTCAGTTTTTCAGATATAAAAGTATAATTTAGTCAAAATACTGGTAATTATAATCTTAACAAATCGGCTGTTTTAGATTGTTAAATTTGTTCCCGGGTTTCTTTAAACAGGTATAATTTAAACAGTTATTCTTATAGGGAGCTAGAATTCTCATAAAATTGAAAAAGTTGAAGCAAAAATCGTTCTATTTTCGCTTCAACTTTTTCAAATTTTGTATGAGAACGTTAGTGCGAAATAAGAATAACGTAAGCGACAAAGTGAATTATACCTTTTTAAAAGACACAATTTTAAAATCTAAAACAGTCAATTTGTTAAGATTATAATTACCAGTATTTTGGCTAAATTATACTTTTATATCTGAAAAACTGAACGGATAATCCTCAGATCCCGTAAATTTCAGGGGTGCTTTCGGCACACTTTTTTATTCAAGAAATTTCCAAATATTGTAATTCTAAAACAGTCAATCTGTAGTCCATACTTTCATCTATCACTGTCTTTAGTTTCGTCAAGACGATTCTCTCAGTATAGGACCTTGAAATTTTTCGCAACTGGACATGCGAACAGCAACGTTTTATTATGTTAGAATCATCTACATAGCATAATATACATAATGTGCACATAAATATGACTGGAAATACCCAGCAATAAAAGGGAACCTATTTGCTTAAGAAATAATTAAAGAAAAAGAGAGTAGTCAAACCGCATCCCTCGCAGGGTGTGCAACATTGAAGGACTCCCACGGGCTTAAGGCCCTCCGCATCCCCGGGTAGCACAAGCGCATATAGCGTCCTCTTTACCCGCACTTCTTGGCAAAATATTTTTAAGAGGTGGGCTCAGGGTTAGCCAGAAGGGAGCCCCCGACAAACCCCACCCCGAACTAACATTCCTTCAGTGTCCTTGTCCAAGGACGGAAACATGTTTACAATTATTTACAGATACACACGACATTGGTATTGTTGGTAAAATATGGAATCTTTACTGGTTTATATATTGTTGATGTGTTAATTAATTAAAATTTTATTTTTGGGTCTATAATATAAATAAATATATAAACTGGTATGACTGCAGGTGTTCATCGTCACGTCTTGGGATGTAGCCGACAATCCACGATTTCATTCAACCACGTTAGTTCTTTAATCACGACGCTATGTAAATATGTGAACATCTTTGATGTCTCTTAAAAAATCTGAACGCCGGAGACTGAGATATACTCGTAAAACAGTGTGATGTGGTTGTTGTAGAAATGGACACATAATTTTTTTTAAAAGTGCCAATCTAATTAATAAAAACAATGTAATAAAACGTCTAATACAGTAAAGTCTTGATTATTGTACCATAAGGCTAATACGAACATCGCCACTCTCTCTTCTTTTTAAGCCAAGTTTTTGAACAGCCGCTAAAAAAAGGGGAGCACATGGGGAGCACCCTATTTAATTTCTGAGTACCGGAAAGCTGTTCCAAATGGTCCCATTTATACCTATACCATATCAGTTTGTCCAAAGTTCTGCCAAATACCTTGTATATGATCCAGTTCACTGAGGTATCACCCTGAGAGATAGAGTAAGAAACGAAACGGCAAAGAACAAGAGTGACAGATATTGATGCCCAGCGTATCGTATCTCTCAAATTGCGGTGGGCAGGTCACATGGCTAGAGATTCAGACGATAAGTGGTCGAAGAGGGTCTTAACCTGGAAACCTAGAACGACTACCAGGAGTGTAGGAAGACTGCCACTACGATGGAGAGACAACCTAATAAAATATGTGGGTACCAACTGGATCCAGAGAGCCCAAGATGGAGCGGTGTGGAAGCAGATGGAGGAGGCCTTCGTCCAGGAGTGGACGGGAGTGGGCTGATAAGAAGAAGAAGAAGAGATGTAGTGAAGGACGAAGAATCTCATGACATGTTATAGTTTTCTGAAGGCAACAATTATTTTTTTTTTAACTAACATACTGTATTCCGAACATTATCTGTGTCTGGTCTATAGTCTACCACTCCAGTACGCTGCGTCTTTCATCGCTTTGTCATTGGCCATGGCCAGCACAGTCAGGTCCCCAGGTGTACAGCCCTCCTCCATCAGTAGGTGGCTGTCATCCTGGGTGCCAGCCACAATTGCAAGTGATGTCTTCATCTGCGGAGAGGTACTCCCACTTCTTGAGGTTCTTTTTACATCGCGTGACACCATCAACTCTCAATCTGTTGAGGGTAGCCCACCTGCGGTACGGGAGTTTTTCGCTCAGTCGTGTGTCCTCTCGTAAGTCAATCTGGACGTCGCGTCGCTCCAAAGTTTGAATTTGAATCAACGAGGCCCTACTGTATCGTAGTGGATGTGTAGGTACGTAGAAGACACGTCATCCTGGTCGTGTACTCATTATTCCAATGACAATCCTCCATCTCTCTCATTCTTACGGCGAAGAAGATATTAATGATAGGTAGTACGTAGGTACCTCTATGGTGCACGAAATCTACGTGATATTACACTAAAGAGGAAAACACGATACAGGAGCCTGTCTCCCTCACACGCCGCAACGTTACGAGCGCAGAGCGAGACGTGAATATATAAACTTGTCTTTAATATAGTATATAACCCGTTAACTCTTTAGATACGGCTGTTTGGTGTAGAAAAGTTGCAAAAGTTAGGAGCGAGTTTCGTCGATTCGACAGTCAGTTTTTTGGTTGTGCTTTGACGAGTTGGTCGGCGGTAGAACAACACGGTGCATCCACAAATAAAATTCATAACTTGTAAACTTATTTTACTTTAAAAATGTTTCGATTTGGGATGCGTTTTTTGGCCGTAGTCGCCCTCTTCGGATCCGTTATTAGCGAAGATTCTAAAAAATATCCCGACGGTTTGAAAGTAGAAGTTCTAAGCAGTCCTGAAGTATGTAGCGTCAAATCCAAGCAGAACGACATGCTGACCATGCACTATGTGGGGACACTCCAAGACGGAACAAAGTTCGACTCAAGGTATGATCCTAATCACTTTATATATTACGCGATGTCTAAAAATATTGTAGAAAAAATATACTAATTTAGTTGATATATCTCATCATTGACCATGACTGCCTGGTGAACTATAAAAAAACAGTTACAATTACACTTAGGAGAATCAAACATTCAGTTCTCTTGCAAGTTCATCCACCCATCACGCCTTATCATCACGCCGTGAAGTAGCACTCATAGACTGCTATACAAATAATAATTGTAACTTATAAATTCTGTGAAGAAAATTGATGGAATTAAGATATTTTCCAATGATTTAAAGCGAAAACCGTTCTTTTTCGTATTGTTTTTCGTGAAGATATTCGATTCGGCATGATAATGATGATCTGATAAGCCGAAACGTGGACGTCACCATGAAAAATATGGTAAAAATTTCTTGTTTCGTTTTAATTTGTTGAAATGATGCAATATAGAAAATTTATATTAAAAATCAGCTACATTTTATCCTGTTTGCTTATTGCTTCGAGATATGTAAAGATCCCATATTTTTTCTTAGTAAATATATTCCAAAAGCATGATTTTTTTACTGAGAAATGAGAAATAAAAATGAGAACCTCATAGTTACATGTAGATTAAAATCCACGTAATGATTTTTTATACGTGTCCGCGGATTTTCCATCTTATCATCATCGGTGAGGATGAGGATCCACGAACTCGACATACACCTACCTATAATTAAAGTCATTTCGTGGATTTTAAATTAAACGTATACATGTAATTTACTAAGTCTTTAATTTTTACCTTTAAAAATGGACTTCCACCATGAACTTGCCGTCGGTCAAATATCTTGATATTCTTAAGTAATGTTTACTCAAAAAATCCCAAGTATTTCGACAATATAATCGTAAGTTTACACTCAAATTTATATGCCAATCTGTACCTAATTTGATTGGTAAAATTTGTACTGTAAATGTGTTTTTTTTTTCTGGGAAATTGGTAGACGTAATAACTGGGTAACATAACGGTAATAAGGGGTCTTTAACCGAAGGTGATAAAAAACCTCGGTAAATATAGGTAGCATGAGGTATTTTAGCGACATTTTATTTCATCAGAAAACTCAAATTTGACGTCCAATCCGAGTACGGGTATTCAGTAGATTTTATTTTAGTTAAGGTATTAAAAATCGTTCTACTATCGCATCTCCTTTTTTGAATTTTGTAGGTATGAAAGTGTAAGCGCAAAATAACAATAACTTAAGAAATTGGCTCATTTAATTAAAAAAGGGACCGGATATCAAAAAAATAACCACTAGAGTCACTGTGTCTTACCTTAAACATTTTTTCAACCAAATTACAGAATTATATCTAACAAACTATGTGAATAATCCCAAGTTTCAGTGAATTTCAGAGGGTAATTTAAGAATTATTTTTTATGGAGAAAATTTGCAGAAAATTAATTTCTAATTAGTAGAATCACTAAAACATATTCTCGTTTATTCATGTTTTAAGTCTTAGGATGATATCTTTAGTATAAGCTGAGTAATCTACATTTTCCATAGGTTCATGTTCTGTCAATTAGATTCTTGTTTCTACATTTTTTTAACACAGAAGTTTGCATATTTAAGTATTTATTTATTTATTTATACACAATGGTCAATTAACTCGATGAACAGTCAAACACAGTGCAATATTTGACATTTACGTTAAAAAATTGTCAATATAAATAAGTTTTACACATATTCATAAGAGTATATGATGGACTAGACAAACATTACCTCATTGAAGATTAGCAATTGCTTAATATTTTCAGATAAACATTTAGGCTGGATCTAGGCAAAGAGTAAAGCTAATATTTGGATACTTTAGAATATTATTTCATATTATAGAAGACATGGCCGCAGAAAGGGGGGGTTTGGGGTTCAAACCCCCCCCGAAATTCTTTAGCCAACTCACCGCTTTTTATACGTGGGAGAAATGAATCACAGTATTACTACACTGTTTTTTAATCATGTCATGAATTTTCAATAATTATTGTGAAAATCCATTAAATAACAGTTGTTTCATTAAAAAAAATGCCTGCGGCGCTAATCTGGCTAAACCGAAGGGTTGTTCACAAAAATAAACTGGACTTTGTAAAGATCTTGTATGACAATATTTTAATTTTTACCCATTTTTGTGAAAAAAACTGCCTGCGGCGTTAATCCTTTTTCCCCGTTCCCCATCCAGATGCATTTTTTATTCAAAATCAACGACGTTCATCTATTCACTCATTTCTGAAAAATATTTATTTATTTATACATCAACGACTAAGGCCTTTAACAATTTTTTTATTGGTACATAGTGTCAATCTTAATATTCTTAAATACATAATCGAAATACAGAAAACATCAGCATTTACAACACAACAAATCAATAAATTTAATAAAAATATTTAGTTTATAATAATAAATCATGTTTCGTACAAATATAAAAAAAAAAAAAAAATCGAATAAATATGCGAATAACTCTAAACGGAGGTTAGACGTATGCGTCTGCCTAATTATGTAATATTAATATATATACTCAATACTGTATTATTGGAGCTAATAAGTAATGTTGTTTTCCAATTCAGTTTTATCTTAAAAGTGTCTAAAAATATCCCTATGTAGATAATAACTTGAAATAATTACTGTGCATGCGATGGGCGCTGACGTGGAGTTACCAGAAGCATTGCCAAATATACGTAATGATTGTGAGAGGCATGGGCGTCACCAGCCTCGGAGCTAGGAGGGGGGCAACAATTTTTTTTTTAATTATATGGCATAAAAAGACGCGTGAATAGCCCCGCTTTGTGAGACATAGTGAAGAGGTTTGTTTATTTCAAAATGTATGTAAACTTTGCACAAATTAAAGTAAATTCTATAAAACTGTTTTTATTTGCGCCTGTGCCGAGGCCCCTCCCTTGCCCCCTGAGAAGGAAGCAGGATGGGTAAGACCGTGGGTTTATAAAAAAAAAGCGATGACAAAAGCGCCGCAGGCAATTTTTTTATAAAACTGATGGATTTTCATCCAAATTTTGGAAAATGTATGATATAATGAGAAAATGTGTGGTAGTAATGTGTTTTTTATGAGGTTTTATCATTTAGCTTGAAAAAGTACCTATTCCAATCTCTAGGGTGGGCAGCTGCCCCCCCCCCCCCCCGCCCCCTAACGACGCCCATGGTGAGAGGTGAACGTAATCTTACTTTATAGTTTGTACGCACGAGTATGTAGGCAAATATTTATTTTCTTAAGCCATTTCATTGGAATTGAGTGCGTACATAAGAAAATATATTATATATTACTAACATATTCAGCAGTATAGATTATATTTGGTACTAACTGTACCTGCGCCCTTTGCTACGCCTCAAAAATCCGTGAAAAAGTAGGTATAAAAAAGTGAAATATATACCTGTTTACTTTTGAAAATCACGATTTTTGATTTGTGAGAACATCGGAATTTTCTACATATAGTTGAATATAACAAGTAGTTATCGCAACAGATTCACGGCAAAGGATGGACTTTTCGTCAGGCTTATGACTGACGGTCGGCTGGCTTAATGTGACTATACTGTGAAAAAATCACTCATTTGAGATGAATGGTTCCAAAGTTATACCTTTTTAAAATAAAGTCCATCTTTTTCGATGATCTTAACTATTAACAATTTCTTTAATATCTGAGTAGACAAATATAGCTTAAATTTAGTTAACAGTAAGTCCATCAAGCGTACCGTTTATCCTGGTGCTTACGAAGGCAAAGGACTCTAGTGCCGAGTCTCATATAATATATGCTAGTGACATGCCCGAAGAAGGATGAGTCTTTAGAATTGAGTGCGATAAGGAAAATGTGTTTGTTAAGGAGTGGTCGCCATATTTGAATCGAATCAGTGTGCAAGCAATGGTCGCCATATTTGAATCGAATCAGTGTGCAAGCAATAGTCGCCATATTTGAATCGAATCAGTGTGCAAGCAGTGGTCGCCATATTTGAATCGAATCAGTGTGCAAGCCGATAATACGAAGAACTATATTCAAGTTGCTCTTGGTTATGTGCCTATAGGTATAATTATTTAATTATTTATTACTACTTATGACTGAGCGGCCTGACTTATAGACAATGCGACGCTTAATGTATGTGAACCAGTTGCCTGCGAGTGCAATTTACATTAATTAATGTTACTTCAACTTTCTTTTACTTTTAGTTTTTAAAAACATTAATCATTTTTAAATATGAACCGTTTCTTAGTAAATTAATCAGTCATTCGGTTTCATTAAAATTCCCATAAACATTATAAATTTTCGTGTGTATGATCAACATGCGTTAAATTTTATGCATTTTTTATGATACTCATCTGTAATTGAAATTCACTTAAAAAATCTAATATTCTCAGAAGTGTAGGAACATATTATCATTCATGAGTGATATATAAACTCATCAGCCTAATACTGGTAAACATTCACCTATCCAGATATCATATACTGTATCAAAGTACTATACTACTCAGATATACTGCTCTATATACACATACAGTATTATGATGTAGTGCCGTGTACATATTATCATTCATGATTGATATATAAACTCATCAGCCTAATACTGGGAAACATTCACCTATCCAGATATCATATACTGTATCAAAGTACAATACTACTCAGATATACTGCTGTATATACATACACAGTATTATGATGTAGTGCAGTGTACATATTATCATTCATGATTGATATATAAACTCATCAGCCTAATACTGGGAAACATTCACCTATCCAGATATCATATACTGTATCAAAGTACTATACTACTCAGATATACTGCTCTATATGCACATACAAGCTATGTGCCTGAAATATCACTATTTAGAAATGTTCTTATCAGTATTGCATTTATTAAATCTAATTTATTGAATTTGGTAGTCGAAAGAAGATGCAGCTAAAAAAAACTAATGGGTATCGATCTAGTAATATTCATATGAGATCCTCTGACTTTAATCGTTCTCTTTAGCTAAACTATTATGATAAGTGAAAGCTAACTTATAACGTAACGATGTTTACTTGTCCTAAAACGTGATATCCTTCAACATAGGAAGTACCTCAATACATATCATCACTTGATGTTACTCCAATCCGATTGATACTACGGTATAAATGAACGCAAAATGTTTTCTGTAGTTGTTTCTCATACGTATTATATCTAGCGTAATGAAATACTAGTCGAGTGAAAGTAATGACTGCATGCTTGCTCCTAACAACAATATTTATAGTATATTAAGTATATGTATTCAGTTCTGCTGATTTCATTACCAAGTTTGTACGCGGTAATCCAAGTGTAAGTAGCATTTATCGAATTATGCCAGAGATTAACTTTATATATCCTCGTTGTTGGTTCTTCGGGTTTCCTTACTGCTGCGTGTAGAGTGGTTGAATAACCGAGCTTGGCTGAAGATGGTAGTAGTATCGCTGACGAAAGCTCGGTTATTCAACCACTCTGCACGCAGTAAGGAAACCCGAAGAACCAACAACGAAGATATGAATTAATCACGCTGCGAAAGCCTACAAGATTATTTGATTATATATCTATTTATATACACTCGTGACCGCGTCTCTTTCGGGGCAGCCAAAGAGGACAGAGCCACAGAATTCCCTATCCTTACACACGCTCCTTGTCTCTGTCACGTTCGTGCGATTTGTCATACACGCTCTCAGATTTATTTTACTCAAAACGCGTCCATCCTTGACACGATAAGCTGTAGGTAAGTGAAAATATTAGATCAAAATCTAAATGGTAAATTCATAGTTCAGCTGTCACACACTTCAAAAAGTAAATCCTACATATGTATTTTGTTATCGCTTACGTATAGAATGTGTTCATTATAGTAAATGATAAAATTGACTGAATTCAACTTGGTACAGAATTCCATATTACGATATTCTGTAATGATATCTCTTCAAACAGTTACAACGTCCATATGAGATAAGATACCCCTCGTTCCAGTAACAATTCTAATCTATCTATTAGTACACGACATTATAGTATACGTGGCCTATACATGAGCGACATAATACTAACAAATAAATTTAAATTATGTAATTAAAGCTATGAGGACCCAACAATGACGTCGCGGGCATTTCTCGCGGCATTGGGGTTCAAAATCGCGAATTCAATGTAAAAATTAACATTTTATATCTATGCGAAATTTTTATCTATGTTATCAATATGAAAAACAATATTTTCGTTGCGAATTTCGGGAAAATGATCAGAGTTATTTTTCACATTTTTTTATTTTATTTGAGAAATACATACTAGAAATAGAAGTTCTTTTACTGTCATTCCCTATATAAAGGTTAAATGTATCTACCCTATTTTTTTCTGAAACGTATTTGGTAAGGTTGTCCAGATCTACATGAGATCCACTCAATAATGTATTTCTATAAAAAAAATAGCTTACTCGATAATCGCAACGACCTAATAAAGTAAGATTTATTGCTGAAACATATTTTATCAAATATTGTAAAACAATGTGAAATGAATTATAATCAACTTATTTCATTTATTCACGCTGATTTTCACATAAAATCAAATGGTAGGTACTAGTAACACAATTCTTATTTTATCGTTCTTATCGCATATACGTAGGTATGTTATATCCAGTAATACCATATTAGTAAAATAGTTACGCATATCGAATCGCTGTTTACATAGGGTTGGAAAAACATAATTATAAAAATTGGTACATGATGCTGATCGGTTACTATGACCTAACCCTGCAACCCTCACTTACAGGGTGGGTAGAGAGAACAGAATGCCTCACTGTCCTATTATCCTTACACAAAATCTTTTGTTTGCCTCAGTGTGCGCCTGTTCAACAAGTTGCCTGAAGAAGTGAAGTCTCTGAGTGATAGTAAATTTGGGAGAGCAGTGAAAACGTACCTCGTTGAAAAATCGTTTTACTCTGTCGACGAAATGCTGGAATGAATCATTTACATTCACTCCAGCATTGAACTGACTATATCATAAATTGTTTATTGTGCTTTCATTATATAGTTATCTTGCTTCATACTATGTTACTGTCTCTGACGAAATGCTATCAGAGCCCTTTACACTCTTTAGCATTGATATTGTGCATAATACCTGCTGTATATTCCATTTAATTATTGTAATGTCTAATTATATGTAAAACTGACGAGTCCAAGTGCCCGACTCTAAGGACGATAAACAACAATAAACAATGCTTGCTTCCGTCACGTGCGTGCAATAATTCGTCATACACGCACGTCTATTCCACTTGATCAGTACCATTCTATCTCCGAGTCAAACAGCAAATAAAATAAGCGGTATAACGGAATAACCAGAGACTTTATGAAACATTGCGGACTGATATCAGATTCATTTGCGATTATGATAAAATTTGACATATTTATTAGATTATGAAAATAAAATGCAGCGAAAACTTATTTAATAAATAACATAGTCAACAGTTGCTGCGAATGTTCATAAATACAACAAGTATGTAGGTTAGAACGGTGCATTTTGATAAGCGAATGTATAAAATATGAACAATGACCTGTATAAAATTTAAGATTTTAGACCGACGTTACATGGTGGAAGGCCATTTGTAAAGGTGATGAATGAAAGATCATTGTAGGTATATGTATATTTTATTTTTGAAAATCACAATTCATGATTTGTGTGAACATCCGAATTTTCTACACATAGGTGAATATAGAAAATAGTTATCTCAACCGATATACAGCAAAGGATGGATTTTATGATGGCTGATCGTCGGCTGGTTTAATGTGATCAGTCATAAGCCTGATTGAAAGTCCATCCTTTGCTGTATTGAGATAACTATGCTTGACTATTATTATGTGGCTTAAAATCCACGTAATGACTTCTATCACTCGCGACTATCCTAATCATCAGGCGATTACAAACAAAGTGAATAATAATAGTTAAAGAGGCATGCATAAAAACATTTTGTCCTTTCATTTTCCTTATGCTGGGATTTTCCCAACTTTCCATAGATATTCGTAGTCTCTGTATTCTTATTGAGTAATAAAAATCATTACGTTTGATTTCTATTATAATATAAACAGGATTTGTTTGAATTATTATTTGAAATCTATTTGAAAATCGCAATTTATATTTTGCAACAGCATCGGACTTTCTACATCATTTAAGTTAAACCCACCTCCACCCCTGGTTGTTTCATGAGCTTCAGCTCCTATATCATCCAGTCTTTTACGCAAAAACATTTTTTTTTAAAGGAGGGCTCAAGGTTCGCAGTTAGGGTTCCCCTACTACTACTACTCTGAACACCCTTAATGTTCCCTGGAGGAGACTCTCACTGCAAGGATCTACACACTGCTACATTTTTTCTTAGAAACTAGGTCGTAGTTGAATATAACAAGTAGTTATCTCAACAGATATACAGCAAAGGTTGGACTTTCCATTGGGCTTCGTACAGTAAATACCAAAATAATATCAATGTTCCTTATCGACTCAGCTACCAGCCATCATAGCACAGCGGTAGAATAACGGCTTGTCAGGTTGATAAACTGGGTTCGATTCCCGGTCGCGGCAGATGGATGGACTGGAATTGGTGGATGTTACTTAAGTGTAAAGTGATGACATTAAACCAGCCGACCATCAGTCATAATCCTGATGGAAAGTGTACCCTTTGCTGTATATCTGTTGAGATAACTACCATTTTTTATCTTTATAAATGTACTTATGTTTTTGATTTATACATAATATCTTCAATATCAATTTTTTTTTGCTATTTTATTGGGATAACGAGTGCTAACTGAATTAAAATTGAAGATATGAATGATTTAAAACATATCAGCAAGCGATTTTTTACTGTATGTTTTAGAGATAAGATAATACAGTGTTTATCTAATATTAATTTAAATAGATACCATAGGTAAATGCACTTTTTACGATACCCACATTTTGATTAAATGATACATACATAATCTTCAGCCTGGCTAATACTGGGAAACATTCACCTATCCAGATATCATATACTGTATCAAAGTACTATACTACTCAGATATACTGCTCTATATACACATACAGTATTATGATGTAGTGCAGTCTACATACTATCATTCATGATTGATATATAAACTCATTAGCCTAATACTGGTAAACATTCACCTATCCAGATTTCATATACTGTATCAAAGTGCTATACTACTCATACTCAGATATACTGCTCTATACACACATACAAGCTAAATGCCAGAAATTGGCTTGACAACGACTTGATTGCCTCACAAAGTAGGACTGATATATTATAACAATTAAAATCTAAATTTCAAGGGAATAAACATTATTGGCAGTTATTTTCAATTATTTACAAAAATACATAAGTACTTCCTAATTCCTAAATTAACATGAGAATAACTAAATAAACTAAAGGACAATATAACATCATAATAGGCAGTTAGGAAGTTTTCCAATTGATCAATTATTTCCTATTGCACAATAAACGCTAGGTTGTATCGTTAATTAGTTGTATGACCTCATAACTTATTAAATTATCATTTTATTTCGATAGTAATTAATTGAGGTGTATTTATTTGCGAATGATTGTGAGAAAATTTGTCGATGTGTCCTCCATAGTTAATATTAAGGTGTTCTCACACGAGAATTTTTTCTAGCAATAATTGCGGCAACTCGTACAAATTGTATTGATCAATATTATTTCGGCAATATTTAAAGCGAGGCAACGCTATTGCGTACGAACGCGAAACAGAATTGACTTAAATGACCATACTGATTGGATATTCGGCAATTATTATCGCCGACCTCACGTTCGCACACGATATCTTTGTCTCGCTTTAAATATTGTCGAAATGATTGCTGTATATTGCGAAATAATCTGTTCGATGAGCTGAGTCGAGATGAATCGTGTAGGTGGTATATGGCGGCTGAGTGATCACATTAAACCAGCCGACGATCTGTCATAAGCCTGATGGAAAGTCCTATCCTTTGCTGTATATCTGTTGAGAAAACTACTTGTTTTATTCAACTACGAGATGTAGAAAATCCAATTGTTCAATCGTTCTCACCAAACACCTATGTCCAATCCCACCAACTTCCACCTAGGAAGGAGAGCCCTAAGTAATTTCCATACAAAAACAGAGATAATACTCATTTATTGAATAAAGAACATCAGCCACCAGCACCACGGCCTAAATCCATATGAAATGCAACATGCAGCTCACCTACGTTAGGTGCCCAAATATCTCCGCCTAGAATCTCCCCAACTAGGTGAGCTGCATGTTGCGTTTCATATGGATTTAGGCCTGGTGGTGCAGCTGGTGGCTGATGTTCTTTATTCAATAAATAGAATATTATCTCTGTTTTTGTGTGGAACTTACTTAGGGCTCTCCTTCCTAGGTGGAAGTTGGTGAGATTGGGCAATATTGTGATTTTCAAAATAATCTTAAATATTATTATACATCATATAATTTTATGAGTACTTTACATGCACTAGTCGATTTCAATTATTGTGAACAGCTCTAACGACATCTCGCAGTGTATTGTCATAATTATTGTTTCTTGTTTGTTTGTTTGTTTGTTTGTTTGTTTGTTTGTTTGAATGAAACATTAAAGACGCTGAGAATGAGACCCAGGGGGTTCTAGTAGTTAAAAGTAGGCACATTGACATTTCAAATATTTCTTAAAACGGGAGACCTTAGATCTCGACAATCTTACTAAATAAGCTAAAAAAATAGAGTAGATAGTAGATACACACATTGAACTTTTATCTAGGGAATGACCGTAAAACATTTTTTTATATCTTGTACAGATTTCTCAAAAAATGATGTAAAACATCTATGATCCGTTGAGGGGTAGGCATAGAGAACAGATTACCAGACTTTCATATCCTTATACACACACACTTCGAGCTTCCGTCACACTCATGCAATCCGTCATACACACTCTATGATTCCTTTCACTCAGAACACGTCCGTCCTTGAGAATCTATGCATATCCGTGTATTATTTATCCGTGTTTTAAGTCTTAGGACGATATCTTTAGAAATTATAGAGTATTCTTACTTTTACTGGCGCAATTTATCTGAATCTTCTCGTATGAAATTTGGCCTAGCGTATAGTCTTGCATAGGCGAAGGTCATACAATGTACAAATATTTTGTACTCAACACTTCACAAGCACAAGTACTATGACACACATTATGCTGTATGAGTATGAGAGAAAGTTGCCAGTACTTTCATATTCTTGTCCGGTGCATAACTTATTGCTTAGCGATAATTCAATTGCTTCGTCTCTATCTATACACGGATACTGTATAGGCCTATATGGATATCTTTCAAGCCTATATGGATATCTTACAAGCCTATATGGATATCGTACAATCCTCATTGGTTATCATGGCCTCAAACCCCCTCCCCGAAATGCCTTAGCGGCCTCACATAGCTAACCCACCGTATTATACATAGGAGAAATGAAAAACGGGAGACCTTAGATCTCGACAACCGTTATTAAATATGCTTTAAAAAAAAGGAGTTTAGATACGAGTACATTGAACCTTTATCTCGGGAATGACCGTAAAATATTTTTTATATCTTGTATAGATTTCTCCAAAACTAATGTGAAAAACACCTCTGATCTTTTTTCCGAAAGACAGAAATTCGTTTGCCGAAAGTCGCGATGATTTTTTTTGTATCGATAAAATCTAGGGAATGGCAGTAAAAGTTTTTGGATTAAAGCGAAATTAACCCAAAAAATTGATAAAACGCTAATTTTACAATTTATCATGCGATTGTTTGTGCAATTGAGAACCTTAATGCCGTGGGAAATGGCCGTGACGTCATAGTTGGGTCGCGAGTATGTTCAAATTTTTCACAACAAGACATACCAACTGTACAGTACGCGATTTTATTATTGTGATGATACTATAACACAGCACAATGGCGCCCGCGGAACCATTCGTATGTGCCCGTCACTATTCGACAGAGACAGATTTTTTTCATAAACATTAATTAAAAATGTGAATTATTTTTTTATTTATTTGTAAGAGTTTTAATTTTTCGAGTGCCTAGGTTTATTAAATACGTTCTTATGTTTGCGATATTGTATGTATGAGTGGTTCCTAAGAAAATAAATTATGGGAAAATGAGAAGTTACGGAAAGAGTTTGCTGATTCAAAATAGGTGGTGCCCGCCAACCTACCGATATCTTAGAATGTGCTCTAGGGATCGGGAACCCCTGCTATACTCGTAACAGAATATATGAACATGTTTAATAGCAAAGCGAATGTGTATTTAAATTTGAGTTACTTTAAAATTTCGTTGATGGTGTTAGTAATAAATAATAATAAATAAAATCTGAATTAATGAATATGAGTTCCATATACTCTTCATATGCGGATTTGCTTTACTAGCACTGACAATGAAGTTTTAAAATAATACCTAATACTCGCTCAGTTAAGCAATATATGTCATGCCCGCATCCTAGATTACCAGTGCCGAGCCCAGCCCAAGCCTAATACCTAAATACTGAATTATGTTATGATCCCTAGTCGTATGGGAAGAGGGACTCCTGTCCCCTCCCAACTAGAGATCTCCAAAAATTATTTCACGACAATCATTGTTGAAGGCAGTTGATCGAACGAAACTTACAGGTTATATAATATTCCATAACTCGTTTCATATGACAGATTAATTGACAACTACCGCCATCTATGTAACAGCAGTATTTATCACCAATTTGTAGTTTTAAATACTTCATTTTACAGGCACATACGACTTACCTGGTACATATTGTGAAAAGTAAACCTTGGAAAATTTAATTTGAATATTAATAAAATAAAAAAGGATATACGTCAATTATATTGTAAGAAACATTATTAGGCTTCGTAGAAATGACGGCTTAAATAATAGGGAAAAAACAACGCCTGATGGCAAGAAAATGTGACTGGATGTCATATTACATGCCGCATTATTGTTGCTATTCTCGCGAGACGATGGAAGAGATTATATAAAGCAAATCCACGATGGAATATTTTTCAGGGGAAATAATTTCAAACATTGCTAACTGAGAAAGTTTATATTGACTTGAGATATAACTAAATTATTTAGGTATGGAACCGGATTTATCTGTACCTATTGCACAGACATTGCCCTGGGCATAAAGTGATCGGTAAGCGTCGGAACACCCATCCTGCTTCCTCCCCAAGAGATTTCATAGAACGCTGCATTATGTGAATGAAGATGCCTCTCGTCTCTGTTGCAAAATGTGTAAACACCTCTGATCTTGTTTCCGAAAGACAGAAACTCGTTTCCTGAAAGCCGCGGTGTAAATTTTTGATTGTACTTATAATTTGCATTAAAATCAAGGGAATAACCGTAAAAGTTTTTTTATTGAAGCGAAATGAAACCCCAAAAATGAAAAAAACCCTATTTCAACCATTTTAGCGTTCGATTGTTCACGCGATTTTGAACCTTAATGCCGTGGGAAATGACCGTTTCAGACGTCACAATATTGCACTCATCCGGTCCTTCACACAGGGTACCACGTAACATGACTAAAAAATATTTGATTAAGTACTTCAATAATCAAAGCACGTAACTAACCTATGGTAATTCGAATTAACTAACTAACTAACTACGCCCTTTATGTCTCCATTCGGGAGCACAGGGATGCTACCAGGCGACTCCATTCAGAGCGATTTTGTGCGAGCGATATTACCTCTCTCCACATCATTCCTAACGTTCTGATCTCGTTGTCATAGGAACGGTGCACTGTGAAAGAGGGTCTTCCGGGGCGTCGGGACCCCTGTGGGTGGAAAAACAGCGCTCTCTTTGGCCAGCTGTCGTTGGGCATTCACAGCTAATTCGAATTACTAGTTTTTAAATAGAAGATGAGAGTTATCCATGATGGCAAATGTCAAACATCCCAATCAACTTTCTATATAATATCAAAACATCACGATCCGTCATACGAGTTGGAATGGTTCAATACGAGACGAGAAGTATTCTAGTCGATGCTAACACAATAATACCTACTGTATAGTGACGGGCAACTAAGTGACAGCACATTCGATTGCAGTCAGTCGATTATAATAACCTGCTCAGTTTTGTTTTGTAATTTTAATAACTTAAACTGTTGTCACGTAATATAATATATCTAGTGTTACGTGCATGCTGTGGACGCTCGTAATTGGGGGTTGACCGGAAATTTGTGTTTGATGTTTTTAATTTATGTATATCTGTCAATCCTCTGTGAGTGTCTCAATAAATACATAAATAAATAATAAATAAATAACCTCTTAAGCTCGGTTGCTCGTCGAATAGAATCGTCAGCTGTTTTTTTTTTGCTATTTCGTTTACGCGCGTAACAAAACGCGAAAGGGCATTGGGTTAGGTTTGCCAAGTTTTTTTAATGCATTAAAACGATATTTTCTTTCGGCTGTTACTAACAGATCGATCTTCTTCTGCACATGCGTATCTACTTTTTCTGCACATGCGCATTGTATTGATTATCTGCTGGAGCAATACAGGATTAGAAGCTAGTCTTGCACGAGTTGATTACTATTATACTTGGATTATTCGATAATTTTATACGTTGCAAGTTGTTTTTTTTTAATTATTCATTTTTTACAAGAGTGGGTATATATTTACATAATATTTTGGCTAAGCTTATACCAAATACTTAAAACTATCTTACATCTAGATACATATTTAATGTAATCTTTCAAACTAACTTATTCTATTCACCTGCAGATACATCTAGTCATATTTAAAGTCATTATTATTATTTATTTATCGTATGGTTAAAAGAAGTATATCACATCGCTCAAAGAAAAAAGTTTGAAGGTTGGACATTGGACGGTAACCAGACAGAAACTCAAATGACAAAATCTCAACTGTCAAAAGGGTAACCTACTATTGACAGAATCGCAACTCATCGCCGGAAAACCTGCTGCCGCCAATTTCAATATTGTTGGGTTAGGTTCGTTAGGTTGTTTTTTTTAAACACACAAAAACAAAACAAAAAAAAACAACGGCATCAGATTTTCCGGTGTTGAGTTGCGATTCTGTCAATAGTAGCTGTTACCCATTTTGACGTGTGCGTTTTTGTCACTTGAGATTTTGACATGAAACCACATTGGACAATTTCGCAAGCAAGCTTGGTCGCCATACTTATAAATTATTATTATCGCAATCGATTTTAGATTTAGAACGACATCGATTATTTCGACTGTAAGATATGGCGTGTTCGCCCACCACTAGGCGCACTTACTATTCGAGGCAACTAATTGAACGTGTACTGTAACAAAGTACTGAACCATCAAGTTCATAGGTGTATTTGTGTACAGCGTACAGGCACTTGTACAGCACATTTAGTCTTGATGTGTTCGGTAGTGAAAGTGTTATAAATTACTCAGATTAATTTCTCATAATATCCCTTCTCATCTATATCAAAACACTAGTGGAGTTACACGCAACGGCACGGTGTCTCCCGATGGTTTGAACTAGACAAATTGCCATATTTTAAAATGAAAAAAAACTTTATAATAAAAAAAAAAACAAATAATTTTGAAATATGAGGGCGTCGTCAGGGGGCGGCAGCTGCCCCCCCCCCCACCTAGAGATTGTATACATTTTTTCATACTAAATGATAAAGCCTCACAAAAAATCACAATACTATCACATATTTTCTCATCATATCATAAATTTTCTAAAATTAGTATTAAATCCATCAGATTCTAAAAAAAATTGCCTGCGGCGCTATTTTTTATTACTTTTTTTATAAAAAGCATCTTTCATACATAAATAATAATAAATAAATAAATAAATCTTTATTGACCAAAATGATTACAATGATTACAAAAAAATAAGACAATCTTATTATTGAGCAAAGTATTATATACATTTTCAAATAAACAAACCACATCACGACCTTCTTCACTATGTCTCACAAAAAAACAGGGTTTTATTTTTAGAAAAATGTGTAATTTTTTACTTACTGATTGAAGTCAAAAAGTGTGTATAATCCTTCGTGCAAAATACAAAGAAATTAACAATGAACAACACACACAAATATTTTATAATCATAGGTATAACATAACCACCACAAAAAACACTGTTTTTTATCGCGTTTATTAATTTAAGTCTAAAAAATAACAAAAGATTTTAGAATGTTTATGAATTTGAATTTCAAATTTCTTAAAATGTTTGGAACGCACTCGAATGCTGCCTAGATGAATACTGAACTTTAAATTGTTTAATTTCCAATATTAAACGATAAATACTTAATAATATTTATCAGATACCTAATATATATTTATTTACAAAATAAATCAGTGTTTTGCCATTAATGTGTGTTGTCCTTATTATAAAATGACAAATTGCAAGGGAATTACAGTTGCAGTCAATAAGTTAAGAGAGGATAGTACCTGAACATGTGTGCGTCTTTTTTTTAATGATCTGAGCTTGTCTACGCAAACCCAAATTCTTTACCGTACATTTCAGAGCAAGCTCCCCAAATTGCATCTTCGGTCCTAACAAAACATACCTTCTACTTACCTGGAGTTTCACTGTGAAAAAAATTTAAGCATGGAATAATTTGTGTCTAGGTACGAGCATGTGATATTAAAAGTACAATACACAATAATATTGTCTTTAATGTGTGAAGATATATTGTTGACAGTTGGTGAAATGAGAGATATAAAAATCTGACTTATTTGACAGTATTGTGACAGTACAATTTTCAATGATAAGTATAACCCCTGCTTTCATGTGTACATTTACCGTGATTTTTCCTATTGTTATTTTTATATATTTTATTTTATGTTTTATTGTATAATAATATGTACTTATGAAGAAAATCAACATTGATTCTTTTAAAAAAACTGACGTTTTTGACAGAATTGTGCATATAAATTAATGACATGTTCAATTTGTATCGACCTGTATTAAAGAATTAAATTATAATCCTAGAGCAAGCGCTAAGTGCAGTTTCGTATACTTAATAAGAGCACCGAATTCCATCCATTGATTATTGTTAGAGAAAGATCAAGGATTAAGGATCCGGTTCTTGCCACTCCATTTTCTTGTCCAATTTTTTACACTCCCTTAAAGGTAGTCGATGGGGTAAATTATTTTCAGTCATTTAAATGGTTATATCAGTTTTAATTTTTATTTTGTAATAATGGTAAAGTGAAGTTGGGTTATTTAGTGAAATAAAAAAATAAAATAAAAAAAAACTTTGTTATTAATAAAATAAGTTAAATCTGTGCTCAGAACCAGAACACATCGCCTCTTAATATGAAAAAATTGTATAGAATGTATTGCAAGGGTTATCACAAGCCAACATAACATAAACAATTATCTTACGTAGTACGGATAACACATTAAGTATGTAATTATTGGTGTTAGGAAATGTTATCAATCTACTGGCGATAGTTAAACGAAATTCGGTTATGTAATGAGTATGGTACAATCATATTCTTTACGCTTATTCGATATACGGATTTTTATGTTTTACGAGTAAAAATTACTAATATTGAGGATAGGAGAATCTATGTTTCAAATCTCAAGTTCGTACCACGACTAGTTACCGAGATATTCGTATGTATTCTGAAAAACTTTCAACCCTATTTTTCATCCCCTTAGAGGCGGAATATCAAAAAAAAAACCTTCTCTTGGAATGTTTTGTATGAAAACGTATCCGTCTTCAAAATTTCAGTTCTCTAGGATAAGCCGTTTGGGCTCTGCGTTGACGAGTGAGTATGTCAGTCCGTCACTCATTCAGGTGCTTTCGTATATAAGTATTGAGTAGAGATTACCAACTATGATGTCACGGTCATTTCCCCCGGCGTCATGGTTCAAAATCGCATGAACAATCGCATGATGAAATGTTAAAAATTGCGTTTTTTTTTACTTTTTGAGGTTAATTTCTCTTCATTCAAAAAACTTTTACGGTCATTCCCTTGATTATAATGCATATTATCAATACAAAATAAAATCTCTGAGACTTTCGGGAAACGAGTTACTGTCTTTCGGAAAAAATCAGAGGGGTTTTACACATTTTTTTTTTGAGAAATTAATATAATGTGATTTTTGCGAGGTTTTATCATTTAGTATGAAAAGGTATATTTTTATTTATTTATTTATTTTATTAATCTTAAGAGTGCATACAGTTATTACAAATACCTAATATAAACAATCACAATGTCATCAGCAAATAAACCAGCGAAGACTGAAATATTACCTAATTACAAATCCTGGGTAGTTAAAAGCAACACACGACATTTAAAAATCTTATACTTATAAAATTTTGATACTTCATAAATTCAGAAACAAATATAGAGAAAATTATATACATAGAATTCATAAAGAAATAATTAAAATTAATGTCAAATTCAAGCTGGAACAAAGAATACACTTATACACTTATTCCAACCTGCTTACAGGCTGCTGACTAAACGGAGTTTTACTGTATCTTATGCGTTATCAACAAAATATAGTCAGACTCGTCAGATTAACAGTTATTTTGTAGGTAAATGTTAACAATGTAACCAAATTGAGATTAAAAATACACATGGCAACAAAATTGAATATTAATTACATAATATCACCTATTAAATGGCAACACTTTATCATCACTTATTTCATTATCGTCATTGACAATAATTATTTGAATACTAAATAACAACAGTATTAGGGTATTGATGTTTCAAAAAAATCTCTAAAAACGTGAGTCCTTAGATCTCGACAATCTTACTAAATATAATTTGGAAAAAAATAGAGTTGATACATTGAACTTTTATCTAGGGAATGACCGTAAAAGATTTTTTATATCTTGTATAGATTTCTAAAAAAAAATGTGAAAAACACCTCTGATCTTTTTTCCGAAAGATATAGCAACTCGTTTACCGTCACAGTTTTTTTTGTATTGATAATATGCATTCATATCTAGTAAATGACCGTAAAAGTTTTTTGAATTCACCGAAATTAACCCTAAAAACGCTATTTTAAGATTTCAAGCGATTTTGAACCTTAATGCCGCGGAAAATGACCGTGACGTCATAGTTGGGATCTGAGCCCAAATGCAATCTACCTGAGCATGGGCCCGTGCAATACCAATGTAGACCGAAGCAGTTTTAAGCACCTGTTTACATACAGCGCGACGATGGCTATTTACTAGGCATTTTATGTATTAGCCTATCCCAGAACCTACTACATATCCAATATCAGATTATCCTAGCTTCCTCTACTGCTGGTCGAATAGAGGAATATTCTCTAGGGATGCGCACGATTACATCGAAGTATTCTTAAATTATACTCGGCATTATTAAAAACCTAAGTCATTAGGTATTTCCTTTCAATATTAGTTCATTGGTGTGAAGATGGCAAGCCAACCACACGAATGTTCGTATGAATTCTCTTTTAATTCATGTCATTTGTATAAGTTCTGTATTACATGTTGTGGCATTAAAACACATATCGCTGATATTGTAGCCCAAAATGGTGCAAGAGATGAAAGAAATACAGGAGAAGGCCATCAGTACTAATTACTATGAACTTCATGAGATAAAAGTGATCAAAGTGTGCCACCTCTAAATATTATCCAATCTTCTTAAGATTTGGAACTTATAACTTTTATATCATAGAGACTCTGGGCGCAAGCAAATTCATGTGAAAATCAACATTTTATTTTTCTCGTACAAACATGAAACACCCTTAAGTACCTACACGTACTTAATATAAATGTCTATTGCCCAATCCCACCAAATTTAACCTAGGAAGGAGACCCTTGAGGAATTTCCATACAAAAACAGATAATTTCAGTGATTTTATAATGATGTACAACAAGGTAGCAATAAATCCATACAAAATACAACATGCAGCTCACCTAAGTTAGGTGCCCAAATATTTCCGCCCACAATCTCCCTAATTTAATTAGCTGCATGTTGTTTTTTGTATGGATTTATTGCTCCCTAGTTGTACACATTATAAAATCACTGAAATTATCTCTGTTTTTGTATGAAAATTCCTTAGGGGTCTGCTTCCTAGGTTGAAGTTGGTGGGATTGGGCATATGGATTATACACAATCTTTAGCGCTTTATTCATTGCCCTTTGCATACTTACACTTACTTACGAACGTAGAACATATGATCGATGTATTTTTGAAGACTTTGCCTCACTGAAGTTATTAATATGAAACACTTATATTGGTTGTACTATCAATATAACGTGTCCATAGTTCATTCATACAATGAGTGTGTCAGTCCAACACACCTAGTACTAGGCATGGGCATCTCCAGCTGTGGAGCTAGAAGGGGGGCAACAATATTTTATTTATTTATTTATTTCATACACGGCCATAAGCCATTAACAAAAAACAGATAATCAATATCATTACAACAATACAATCAATTTCAAACAATAATTCTCAATTCAATGTCAGACAGAGTGAAGAATTTCGTGATATTTTTTAGTATAGATTTATGTAATACTATATAATATATTGTAAGAAATATTTTCTGTAGAACATGTACCAAGTACTGAACAACATATGAAAATAACTTGAGATACGCATCGGAAGAATTAAAGAAATCTGGTATAGTTGAAGTAATAGAACCGATTAATTATTATTCTATACCCAACTATTTTCTGCAGTCTTATGATAAAGGTAAACATTATATATACCAAACACTTTTGTAACATCACCATGTATTTACTTTGACATACCATACGTATTACTGATATCTGTTTACTTGCATAGATGCATATCGCATATTTTCTCTGCATATTTTGGACATTTAATAATCCATATTATAACAAATAAAAAAAAATCAGAAGAGATAAGCAGATAGCACCTAGTACAAAGGTCGGGATATTAATCTAGTTTAATTTTCGTGAAATAAAAAACATATGTCCCTACTTACAGAATATGTGACACAAAAAAAGCATCGGTAATTAGACCGCAGCCAAAATTTCCTATGTAGGTAACAATTGTATTTTAATGGATATTTGTATTGCTTTGAAGGTGGTGAGAAAACGTGTGGTAATAACGTGATTTTTTAGTATGAAAAATTATATACCTATTCCAATCTTTTGGGGTCAGCTGCCCCCTGTCCCCCCATGACGACGCCCATTGTACTAGGCAGTAGTGGACTGTATTGTATCTAATATTTTGTGTTCAATGCGGAGCCCCATACAATGCCTACAATAAATTCATCTATCGAGCAGCGATATTATCAGAATATTGTATTCCTCTCCCTACAAAGCGACACAGTACACTATCATGAGAACAATATGCACTGCAATTTGCAAGTTATTAGTAGGAATACCTACACTATTGTTTATTGTTGTTGAATCATCCGTATGCCTTATTTAAGGCACTTGGAATCGTCAGGTTTACATAATGAACAAAATTAACTGCAATCAGTCAGCAAATATACCAGTTACAATAAAAAAAACAAATCAATATTTTTTTAACCAATTGCTTTGAATTTTCTATTTTATTAATTAATGTGCTCATTCCTTTGATGATTAAATTATTGTGATGATTTACTTTTATACCGTGTGGTGAGATACAGGGCAATCAGCTCTATAGTTCACCCGTGGTTATATTATGCTTTAAACGTATGAAGATGAGCTGTTCACGTATTGATAAATGTCTATAATTTGAATATAATGCCCATCTATGTTTTTTGTGTGCACTTTGCACTATAATGACTAATGACTAAATAAGTAGGTATATGGAGACATGCAAAATTATGAAAACAGGTGTGGAAATTTTCAGAAATAATTTTGGACATATTTTTTTATGAAGAAGATTTACAAAAATCAAATTTCTGAACCCTGAAGCCACTAAAACACATTCTCATTTTTCCATGTTTTAAGTTTCAAGATGATATCCTTAGTATTAGCTGAGTAATCTTAGTTTCCCCGACGCAATTTTTCCCACGTTCAACTACGAATAAAATAATGAAATATGTTCTCATATATCAGCGCGTCAAATTTTGTTTGTAGCTCTGTTTTCTTTCGTGTTTTTAAGCTCACAATTTTCATGTAAAGCGCTTTGTTAGTATGTACTTAGGTACAAACTATACTAAAGCCGTATAGGTACAAGTAACGCCGCCTGGTGGGTGAATCACGAATGTTGATTTTCGATCCTTTATTTCCCCACTGTCTTCGTCATCCCTAGGGACGATGCTCACAATGAAAAAGTCGCATATAATTTGTGTCATACTGTCGTCTTAACCCTCGACTACGTAAGTACGTACGTACACGATGTTTGTTCTGTTCAACATCCGAGGTATTTAATTTTAGATGTTGCGATCTGTGAGCATAAGGCCTATAATGCTTTTTTCACGTTTTGACTATTGAATAAGCCTGTCCTTCCAGGTAGAACTCGTCCAATCTTTGTTTAAAATTTATGGAATATTTAGAAATAAGACAATTTTTCATACCTACGTTTTTATTTTCATTTCACAGGCAAAACCAAAATTTTGGGAAGGATGAGATTAATATTTGAAACAACCACATCTTTTATACATAGATAGAACCTTATTAGTCTCGTTACTTACAAAACTTCCCCTATTTAGGGTAATTTTCTTAATTAGTGTCCTCGTAGATTATGTCGGTTAAAAACATTTTTGTGAGAAATTTAAAATCACTAAATTTGCTCACGAATGCTAGTTAGAGTCTTTTACACTCCGATCAGCATTTTTCTTTAAATATGTTTTCCGTTCTTATTGTCTTCTACTCCCGTATTGTTAGAAACTCTATTCGAATGCTGGCCAGAGTGTAAAAGTTTCCAGCCAGCATACATCTGAAGTTAAACTCAAATGACGAATAGAATTTGTAAAAGTAGGCATATTGGAATTTCAAAAATTACTAAGAACGAGAAGCCTTAGATCTCGACAATTTACTAAATATTTTTTTGGAAAAAATAGGGTAAGATACATTGGACCTTTGTCTAGGGAATGACCGTAAAAGATTTTTTATACCTTGTACAGATTTCCGAAAGTCACGGAGATAAACATTTTTTTGTACTGATAATATGCATTAATATCTAGGGAAAGACCGTAAAAGTTTGTTATTGAAGCGAAATTAACTCCAATAACTGAAAAAAAAACGCGTATTTTTACATTTATCGTGGGATTTTGAATCTTAATGCCGCTGGAAATGACCGTGACGTCATAGTTGGGTCCCGAGCTATAATAATAGGCCACAAAATAGAGTTTTTATATTATATGAAGATATGTATTATGTAGGTATATATATTTTAATTTGTCATCTTACAAGCTTTACAAATGTGTATTTTTATATACGCGGAGGGTTTTTCTACAAAATGTAAAAAAGCATGTTATTTTTCCGTATATTTTAAGTGTAACATCAAGAAATATAATACGGAGAAGTTCTTAAATAATAATTTATCATTTTCATAATCCTATCCATCACAATATAGGAGCCACCGCACTGTATCTTACCATAGACCCTCGTATCATCTTATGTGATCTCACAATGTTTTATATTGTTATACGTATGCCCAGGGCCATCCCTACCTAATAGGCAAGTAAGGCAAATCCTAAGGGCGGCATTCTGAAGGGGCGCTAAATCGAGAGAGACAAAGTTTTGTATAAAAAAATTCGGCTGCAGCGCTAGTTACACCATGGTTACACCGTCATTTGTCTTGAAAAATAGGCACAATTAGATGTTCATTAGCACCCTCATTTTTTCTAATAAAATAGATAGTACCTATTGTACCTAACACTAATTAATAGTTTATTTTGTATTGATGTTATTTGTGAAATTGTAACTGTTTTAAAAGTTCAAATTTATTAATTACTAATATCTTGCATTTATAGTATGAACATATACTCGTAAAACTTATTACAATATTTACATTTTGCATACTTCCCTCCAATGTGAGGAGACCTCGTGTATTGAAGGGGAGTTTCGGGGTTTTCATTAATTTAAATACACAACATTAACAACAAAACAATGACACATTTTTTTTATAAATTGTAACAGAAAAAAAATAACAATAGTAATAAATCGGATTCATGCTATCATCTCTCATTCAATTCAAATCTCTTTCTCTATACCTTTCATAAGTAAATAAATTTCTTCAGTGTGAATATTTTGGGCAAATATTACAATCGAGTCGGCCCTGTTGTAAGTAAGCTGTGATGTTTATGACAGTATTTTACAGTCGTTAAGGAAAAGCTCTCATATATTTTACATACAATTCCTGAAATAATTTTACTTCATGAAATGGTTTGGGCATGTTAAGAGAATGAATAATGACATGATGACTAAAAAGACGAAGAAGAAGAAGAAGGGCGGACGTCTGAGACTGACCTGGACGATTTTTTTTTTATCCTGTACTATTGAAATATTGGGCTCATACTCAGTTAGGTGGACCTGTTGAATCTATGCTACGCTATTCTAATACTTAGATTTTCAATATTTGAGTGAGCGAAGAATGGTGAGGAAGCGCGGCCGCCCGAGACTGACCTGGTCCTATCATGTCGACATCCTCAACGATGGACGCGCTTTGAGTAAAAGGATACGGAGAGCGTGTATGACAAAATTGCGTGAATGTGACGGAGGCTAGGAGTGTGTGTAAGGATAGGGCTGTCTGGCGCTCTGTCCTCTCTCCCTACCCTGCAAAGGACGTGGCGTGAGGGTATAGATAGATAAATTTTCAATATCTTTGGAACTGCCAAATTATCTGGGACGCCCTGGATATTCGACCGTGTGCATTAGGTAGGTATACGTTGTATGCCCATGGAGATAAGCCAGAGATTGAGATCGTGAGAGCTCATGGTATTGAAACAATTCACAAGACAAATTATTGTAGGTATATTTTCCACTGTGCCAATGAACTGAAATTTGTGCAAATTTAAGGCATATAGGTGAATGGAATAAATTTAAATTAATTAAATAAGTAAATGAATTAATAAATTTAATTTACTTTTAAGTAAAAGTAGGGTTGCCAGATGTCCGGTTTAGGACCGGACAGTCCGGTTTTTACTACATCTGTCCGGTCGAAAATATCCGGTCCGGTTTTTTCAATCGGATCTCAAGAAGTTCGACACGATCAACTGTAGTAGGTATAGGTTTATCATGTAGGTAGGTACCTATTTTTCATGAAGAACTTCAATGAATGATTAAATTTTTTTTTTCCGATATACAACGTGCAAAAATATTGAATTGTGATTTCAAAAAATACAATCTTGATTATTTCCATCATACTCTCATTTTTCATACGTAGTAGACATCTACATTCCTTGTGAAAACCTGAGTATTTGCTATATTTTTTTAATAAAATAAAAGGGGGGGGGGCATAAATTCAACTTGTCCGGTTTTTTGCCAAACACATTTTTTTTATTTATTTAAGTAAAATATTACACTCTTCGGCATTACAGCGTTCAGCTTTTGCGTCGAAGAGTGTACACAGAACAAAGTTTCAATTCAAAACACGAAAACAAAACAACATAACATACCAATAAGAGTATTAGGTAATATTTACCCTGGCTATCACAGTAACATAATAAATACGATGAACAAATACACTATATGAAAAAAAAAGAAACAAGTTATAGAAACTGAAAAAAAAGCATCAAAGAACAACAACACACCTTTTTGTTCAATATTATTATTATTCGAAAACGATTTGTATTTGTTTATGTAGATATATATAGAATTTTAATTTTTTGTATTGTATTGTGATAATTAACACTAATTGTAATGAAATGTAAATTATGCCGTAAATAAATAAATAAATAAATAAACATCGAACGGCAACCTCATCTGGCAACCCTAAGCGGAGAAATCGTCTCAAATTTATACGAGTTACAGACATGCATTTGATGAATAATAAACGCTAATATTTTCTTTAAATCGCCCAAGTTTATTGGTACAAATGTCAACTATTTTATTGTAGGCCGTGTGGTAAATATTTAAGTAAGTCTGTACACGAAGAATTGAGACGACGCCGTAGATACGAAATATACAGCTAAACCTCTTTTAACAGACAAGATACTCGTACATCTCGCTGTGAGAAATAGATATCGTTGTTTCTCGAATATATTTATTGTTTTTGTTTCCCATCGAACCATGAGATAATTAAATTTTTATTCTTATTAAATTGTAGCATAGTTCTCACAGCTCTCACCATGCTGCCACTAGCGGATCCAGGGGGGGCTAGCCAACCATGAGTGACAATACTTTATATACAACAAATCTAGGGGTTTCAGCCCCCTAGCCCCCCCCCCCCCTACCCAAAACGTTGAGTGACTTTTTACCATGTGACGACATTTAGCCCCCCCCCCAAATTGAATCCTGGATCCGCCACTGCATGCTGCCCCCCCTAGAAGTTGGATTAGGTATTTTTCATACTAAATAATAAAATCACGAAAAATCACATTATAGTGAAATGATTTTAAACTGTCGAACGCAATCATAAAAGTGTGACCGAGAATGGACGACTACCTGGTTTATTCGCACTTATGCCAGAGCAATGTAAATTACTTCAATCAGCATTTCGTCAATAAGTCAGGTAAATAAACATCAGGTACAGACCATGACCTAATGGGGTTGGCAATTCTAAATTATATATAGTTTATAATTGATTAATGTTAATTAGATACAATAAATAAGGGTAATAAGTAAGGGTACATGGTTGGCGCAGTTGGTTGAGGGCGTTGAGGCGGCAGTCTCTCGAGCGGGAGGTGCCAGGTTCAAACCCCGGCGCTGGCGATGTATTCCACACTTTGTGACACAGGCTTTTAGCCTAGTTCAAGGTGTGCAGGAAAGTATTTGGGTTTGTGTATGCAAGCCCAGATCCTTTTTTTAAATAAATAAAAATACTTTCAAATCTGAAAACTCACTCAGTTTTAAGGGTACAATAAAACTATGAAAGTAATTAAATGAAGCAAGTGAAAAATCTAGAGGACAATGAACGAAAATATAAAATAAATGATCGTATCAAAGATTCGCGGTCAACAATCGAGTTGAAAGACAACATATTTTGTCCACGTCAATATCTTGTTCAACATTTTAAAATACAGGTTTTCGTGGAATGTCAATGATAGGACGAGGGCATATATTATCATTTTTAGTGTTCCATTTTCAAATTTAAATGCGCGAACCTTGTGCAGAGCCGTCTTGAATATAGTTCATATTCAATCTTGCAAACACAGTGACATAAGAAAGTGATTACGTCAGAACTTAGGAATGGACAGGCTAATTTGAACAAAGCTCCAAAAGAATTAAAAGGCATAAGAAAATATAATAAACTTAAAAAAGAACTAAAAAGGTGATTGGAATAGGTATATATTTTTTCATACTTAATGATAAAACCTCACAAAAAATCACACTTTTACCGCACATTTTGTTACCATGTCATAAATTTCGTAAAATTAGTAAAAAAAAAACATCAAAATACAATTGTTTCACAAAAAATTGCCTGCGGCGCTCTTCTTTGTTACTTTTTAGAGAAAACATTTTCCGTATATAATATTGTGCGAATTATTACGTACGTTTTCAAATAAACCAAACCACATCACGGCACTAGCGGATCCAGGGGGGGGGGCTAGGGGGCTGAAGCCCCCTCCAAAACCATGAGTGACAGTACTTTATCCCCCGTTTTCACCAACTTTTACCTAAGAAGGAGACCCCTAAGAAATTTCCATACAAAATAGAGATAATATTCTATTTTTTGACACGCAGGCCTACCAACCACACCCTAATTCCATACAAAATGCAACACGCAACTCACCTAGTCTGGGCAGAGATATTTGGGCACCTAACGTAGGTGAGTTGCGTGTTGCATTTTGTATGGAATTAGGGTGTGGTTGGTAGGCTTGCGTGTCAAAAAATAGAATATTATCTCTGTTTTTGTATGGATATTTCTTAGGGGTCTCCTTCGTAGGTAAAAGTTGGTGAAAACGGGGGTATATATAACAAATCTAGGGATTTTAGCCCCTTGGCCCCCCCCCAAAACATTGAGTGACAGTACTTTTTACCATGTGACGACATTCAGCCCCCCCCCCCCCCCCCCCCAAATTGAATCCTGGATCCGCCACTTCATCACGGCATACTTCACCATGCCTCACAAAAAATTTCGCCAGCGGCGCTATTCGTTTCTCATCCTATATCAATTTTGTAATTTTTGTTGCCCTCCCCTATATAGTTTTTTCAATGTGCAGGATCATACTATAAAGAACAGTCTCTGTCGTGGCAATTTGCATTTTGACATTCGGTTGAATCTTTGAAATAAACGAGTCCTCGTACGGTGGGGTCTTCTTGCATTTTATTTCTTGTGTGTAGCGAAGTACAGAAGTTCGGGTGACATTAATAATTCACACCGCGGAGAGAAATTGTTCTACATTTGTCTTTGTTTTTTATCGCACAGTGGTGTCATTTGAACTTGAGTCCCCGGCTATGTGATGTCGCGGTCATAAAAACAAAACGTACACATTCTACCACCTACTACCAGAGCTGGGCAGAAAAGCGTTAATCCGTTAATCGTTAACGAAGTTAACATTTTGGTTAACGATTTTCTCACTTCCAAAAATTGTTAACGGAATTTAACTTCCGTTACATTTTACTTCCGTCAATTAAGTGCGTTAATATTTGATTATTTGCACAGACATCATTCACTGGCGGCGCTGGCATTAGATAATCTAAGGGTTGTATGGGGTTATGTGTGGTATCGTATGTGGGTTGGGAATTGGATTTTTTTTTTCACTTTGTTGGGATATATCGCGATAGTGTGAATGGGATAGTAGTTATACTTATGTAGTTCTATTTCAAGCCAATTAACAGCGATTTTTTACATTAACGCTTTAACGGATTAACGTTAACTTCCGTTACATTTTTCAAAATGTAACGCTTTAACGATTAACGAAGTTAACTTTTTGATTAACGGTGCCCACTTCTGCCTACTACCCTATCCTCCAACATTCAGCATGTCTCCCTTGGAAGAAATTCGATTACCGAGATGTATTCATTCGTTTTATTTCTATTTCAAAACCCAAATTAGAACTGAATTTTTCTATTTTCTCTCAAGTCTCAACAGAGATGAGAAAAGTATAATATAACTAAAAGCCCCGCTCCCCCCAGTGCTGAGTATTTTAGAGACATTTCTTTAAAATGAGAATACATATGTATAAACAGTATAGCGATCCATTATACGTAACTTATGTATAAAATTTTCAGTAGGTGGAGTTTGCCAAATTTATATTAGAATCTAATTAATTGATTATCACCTTTACGATACTATGTAAGTACGAGTATATAATTATTATTGTCACAATATGGTTTCTGTTTTGGGTTGGCTGGCAGAAATTGCCACTGGACAATGAGCCCGCCCATTGTGTTTTTTTATACACAATAGAGATTTTTTTACCTTTTAATTAATTAATAAGTTAACAAAATTACCTTAAGCACTTTGGACATAAATATTTTTTCATTAAATAAAACTCTAATTTTAAAGTCATGGACGAAAGCCCAGTCAAATTGAAATGCAGACCTTCTTACGCTAGCTTTTTTTTTATAATAAGGACAACGGTGGTCTGTGGGACATAACAGACTAAATTAGAATAATTAACATGAAATCCAGAAATTCTGTGTGAATTCAAGTTCCTCAATCATACAATAGGTTTCCACATATCAAACGGTGTCCGGTAAGTTCGTCTAAAATCAATTAGTCTAAAATCAATTCGGCTAAATTCAATTGGTCTAATTATCAATTCGTCTAAAATCGACGAATTGATCGTTAGAAAAATTAGTTTTAAACGAATTGATTTTAGACGAACTTACCGTAAACCATATCAAACACCCTGTATAAAAAAATGGCTACGAGCTTGCGACTGCTTGCGAAATATAAATGATACCATTATCAAAATATATTATGTAAAATATACAAATAAAAACCAAAAATCGTATTTATTGTTATGGCAGCATAGCGAAAGTACAAAAATATGTCTATGAGAGAAGTGTTTTTTGACGTTTTTCTCCTCAAACATTCAAGAAAACGTAGCGGATTTTTCTGGTAATATATGGTATCATTATTTTTCGTAGATGTGTCGTCGCTTGCAGCCAAGTTCAACAGGTTCTGTAGCGTATGAGAGGATTGCGATGTGATTTTTCGCAAGCAACGTATAATATATTCTGTCCATGCACATCTATACCGCAGTTAGTAACATTCGCAGAATAAAGGAAAGTGTGAACATGACATCAATACTGATAATGTGACCCGTTAGACAACATCGCAAACAATGAAGGTAATTGACTATGCATTTTCTTTTTTTATTTTTATAAATAAGAATCTACTATTTGCATACCACTATATTTTAAATAATTTAAATAAAACAATAGGTGTACTACTGCTAATTATTTTACCGTAAAGTGTAAAATTATATCACAAAACCACGATATTTTAAAATTATTTTTAACCGTAATACGCGCCGATATTACAATGCTATTTTTTTGCAACTTGAATACTAAGCGAGGCACATGATTTCACCAAACATCTAAGTGCAGAATAGCGGAGATAGGAGACACTCATTATTTTTGAAATTTGTGCCAGGTGGCTCGTATCTCCGCTACTCCTCACCTAAAAAGTCGGTAAAATCCAGCAACGAAAATCTCCATGGAGCAGCTATTTTTCAATTGCCAGTTTTGAGGCAAGTCCTGAGTATTTTCTCTGCGCGGCTTTTTAAAATAGGTACATAGGCAGCTGCCCTGCTGGTGGAAGGGGGGGAGGGCAGAAACATACTTTGTCCCCGGGCCCCGAAAACCCAAGTTACGCAACTGACAAGTACATATATCAACACAATGCATATTGTGGATAGTTTCTATTGCTTGATGATGTGATCAACTCATAGTACACCTTTCACCAACACAGATTATATAAATAGCACCAGTGATATTAAGTATGGACATGAGAGTCGTGATAAAACTATTAGACTTTACCTTTATAAGTACGAACTCACCTAGTGGTTGAATGTCAGACGGCGAATACAGACACCTATGACCATTAGTATCAACAAACGAATACTTATTGATTTCTATGAAAAGGAAGAAATGACTTCACACACATTTTCATAGCGTTGTATTGAAACAAATGATTTACAACGGATCTAGTCAGTATGACAAAAAAATATTTGATTAAGTACTTCAATAATAAAAGCCTATGACCTACCTAGTACCTACTTAAAACATTACTCTTGAGGTATCTTGGTAAAAACGTGCGCCTACTTTCATGCTAAAGATTCACTGGACAGATCACATCACAAACAGCGAGGTGTTGAGACAAGACAAATCTTGAATATTAAGATTGCCCAACAGAGAGCGCGATGGATAGGCCATAACATCAGGCACCCCGGCCTTCTCATCACCATAGCAGAAGGAATGGTAGATGGCAGTAACGTGAGAGGTCGCCCAAGAAGCAGTTTTATGGAGCAGATTATTGAAGCGTGCGCTGTAGCACCTACACGGAATTGAAGACTAATGAATGAAGACAATGAGACGAAGAAGAATGTATGTAATAGAGGTGACCAGACACCCCAGTCTGTAGATTCTGTTCAGAGGACAACGAAACACCTATTCACATCCTCTGTAACTGTGACGCACTCGCTCACAGAAGAAGTCGCTTTCTTGGAGGGCCCCTACTGGACTCCGAGAAGGCAAGATTACTCGCACCAATGCAGATTGTGAGCTACATGAGACACGTCGGCCTCGAAGACGAGATGTAACTTTGAAGGGTGTCACAATAGACCTACTCTGGTCCTAGTGACGCAGGGGTTAACCGTCCCCTGACCTAACAAGGAAAAAAAACACAGTTGTACATTTCTGAAGCAAATTGTCCCCACACATGATATCTCTGTACATGTAAATAATTAATCAGTCCCAGGTATATTCGTAGGTAGCACCTAACATGAGTTCATCGATATACGTTCCATAGACAAGATACATCTTAGTTTAAAGATGCAATTCCCCCTGCGAGATTGCAAGGCGAGAATTGAATTATTTAATGGACATGGTTTACTGGCGTTCACCTCAATTCATCACACAGAATCGATAACTCGAAATCCCCAATATATTTTTTACACACACGACACCCCACACATGAAACATGAGATATTTTTAAGTACCTATGTTGCCACATTCTCGTAAAGTTACGAATCTATGTTACATTATGATAACTCCGTTTATTAGACTGCAGTTTAAGGGAGCATAATATGTACTGAGCAAAAATCGTTCAATTTTCGCTTCAACTTTTTCAAATTTTGTATGAGAATGTTAGCGCGAAATAAGAATAACGTAAGCGAAAAAGTTAATTATACCTTTTTAAAAGAAACCTGGGAATAAATTATAAAATCTAAAACAGCAGATTTGTTAAGATTATAATTACCAGTATTTTGGCTAAATTATACATTTATATCTGAAAGACAGAACGGAAAGTCTTCAGACCCCGTAAATTTTAGGGGTCCTTTAGGAAATTTTTTTTATTCGAGGAATTTCCAAATCCTGTAATTCTGAAACAGTCAATCTGTTGTCCATACTTTCATCTATCACTGTCTTCAGTTGCAAGACGATTCCATCAGTATTGGCTGAGTAAAATTCAGGGCGCCGAAGCCCAATGACAGCATATAGGACCTTAATTCACAATTCCATTTGAAAATTAAATTTAATCTTTCACTAGTGTAACTGAATTATTTAACAGGATCCTTAAAGCTCCCGACCCAACTACGAAGTCACGGTAATTTCTCACGGCATTAAGGTTCAAAATCGCATAACAAAATGGTAAAAAAAGCGTGTTTTCAATTTTTTGGGGTTAATTTCGCTTCATTCAAAAAACTTTTACGGTTATTTCCTAGATTTTAATACATATTATCAATATACAAAATAACAATCCGCAACTTTCGGGAAACGAGTTTGTGTCTTTGCTGTCTGAGTTTCTGTCTTGTTTTTCAAAATTTATTTTGAGAAATTTTTACAAGATATAAAAAATCTTTTACGGTTATTCCCTAGATAAATGTTCATTGCATCCACCGTATTTTGTTTCAAAGCATATTTAGTAAGGTGGTTGCGATCTAAGGTATCCCGTTTTTAGAAGTTCTTGAAATGTCAATATGCATACTTTTAAATACCTAGTTGTCTGCCGACGTCCACAGACAGGAGAGTTGGTAAACTATACATCACCATGTATTTTATTGAAGAGAATTTAACAGTATTAGGTGTATCATGGGACGTCGCCAGCCTAGGAGCTAGGGGGGGGCAACAAAAATTTAAAAAAATTGATATAGCATGAAAAACGCGTAAATAGGGCGAAATTTTTTTGTGAGACATAGTGAAGAAATCGGGATATGGTTTGGTTTATATGAAAATTTACATAATAATTTACACGTAATAAAAAAAGGTAATAAAAAAAAATAGCGCCTCAGGCATTTTTTTACGAAACAATTGTATTTTGATGTGTTTCTTAAGTTACCTATACTAATTTTAGAAAATGTATGACATGCTGAGATAATGTGTAATGTGATTTTTTGTGAGGTTTTATCATTTAATATGACAAAATATAAACCTATTCCAATCTTTAGAAGGCATCTGCCCCCCTGCCCCCCTGCCTACGCCCATGAGGTGTATAATGTTATAACCTGTTCTGCTTGAGATGTCCTCAAACGAAATGTTAAGCAAATATTCCGCTGTGTAAACATCCAGTCTACTATATGACACTTTAGAAATTACTCAGACATACATCTCGCAGAAATGGACTTAGCTGTGCACTGTGCATACAAACAAATTCAATATAATTAAAGCTGGGGACCCAACTATTACGTCACGGTCATTTCCCGCAGCACTAAGATTCGAAATCGCATGAATAATATAATAATAGTAATAATTAGACCACTTATTTGGCCCGTTTTGCCGTCAAATCGCCCCAAGGGCACCTTACATTTTTCTGGGTATATTTATATACACATAAAATTGCAACTGAAGACAGTGATAGATAAAAGTATGGACTACAGATTGACTGATTTAGAATTACAGGATTTGGAAATTTCTTGAATAAAAAAGTCTTCCGAAAGCACCCCTAAAATTTACGGGATCTGAAGAATTTCCGTTCAATTTTTCAGTTATAAAAGTATAATTTAGCAAAAATACTGGTAATTATAATCTTAACAAATCTGCTGTTTTAGATTTTAAAATTTATTCCCAGGTTTCTTTTAAAAAGGTATAATTCACTTTTTCGCTTACGTTATTCTTACTGAGCACTAACATTCTCATACAAAATTTGAAAAAGTTGAAGCAAAAATAGAACGATTTTTAAGCGTATATTAACCCGGGATTGAAGATAGATCTCTTTATTGGTCATAGTATAGCGTACATATAAAATTGCATTTGATTCAGACCGGGACGTATCTTCTTGCCTTTCAACGAATACACCTTATGTAGAGAGAGCTCTCTCTACATAAGGTGTATTCGTTGAAAGGATCAGAGTGCCTACTCTCCCTTTAATATTAATTATTATTTCACTATGGCCTCATATTATTACTACTTTTTCACAAAAAAACTTTTTCTTAAAATCGTTTGAAGAGCGCTTTCAAGGGAATTCTTTGATGTGCCCACAAGGGATGTAAATTTATTGTTTAAATCATTCATTATTCACTTCAATGTTCCAAAAGACGATTTTCATCCCTTTCCGCAAATTCGGTTCGCCACCCATTCTGCGCGTCTTATAAATATTTGCGCAAATTGAATGTTTTTACTGAAGACTAATTATAAATTATAATAACAACTAGGTCCCCATGAAGCGCTTAGGCCTAAAGCCTGTAATACATGTTATCATCATGTTATGTTATGATCTCTAGTCTTGTGGGAGAAGGGACTCCCGTCCCCTCCCTACTAGAGATCTCCAAAAATTATTACTGGGAGCAATTCAGCAACCGTTGATCGAACAAAACTTGCAGGTTATAGAATATTTCATAACTCGTTTCATATGACAGATTATTTGACAACTACCGCCATCTATGTAACAGAGATACGTTATTCCATATAATTACTTACGTCTGTATTCTGAACTATGTATTACTAATATCTAGGGTAGTTACACTATTCTTTAGTTTGTTTTGGGAGTTATCTTTTTTGTCAACAGTTTTAAATGAACAAATAAAACCAAGAATGACCTGGTCCGATCGTGTCGACCAGGATGGACGCGTTTTGCGTAAAAGGAATCGAAGAGCACGTATGACAAATTGTATGAATGTGACGGAGGCTAGGAGTGTGTGTAAGGGTGGGGCTGTCTAGCGCTCTGTCCTCTCTGCCTACCCTGAAACGGATGTGGCGTGAGGATATAGATAGATAGATAAAATACATTTCAAACGCTTCTATTAGTTTTAAATATTATGGGATTGGACCTATTATATGAACATCGATGGTTTCCGATCCGCTTCGCATCCCTTAAGGGGAGTAAATACATCGCGAGTCTCGACGGCATATAAAGTTTTATGTTTGTACGTGGATTACGTCGAATTAAAATTTATTAAATCCTATAACTTGAACTTAGTAGGTATTCCTACGGTAGACGCGAAATGTAAAGGAAAATAAAGCAACAATTATTATTAAGGGCTTGGCACCAAGAATGACGTCACAGTCTTTTCCCACGGCATTAACGTTCAAAATCGCGTTACAATCGTATGATAAAATGGTAAAAATAACGTTTTTTCCATTTTTTGGGATTAATTTTACGTCTATCAATAAACTTTTACGGTTATTCCCTAGATAATGGTTCAATGCATCCAGCCTATTTGGTTCCAAAGCATATTAAGTAACGGTTGTCGAGATAGAAGGTCTCCCGTTTTTAGAATTTTTTTGAAATGTCGGTATGTATACTCTTAACGGAAGCAGACAGATATTTTATAATTTTCACTATTAAGAGTATGCATACCGATATTTAAAAAAAATCTAATAAAACGAGACCTTATATCTCGACAACCGTTACTAAATAATATTTTTGATTATTGAAGTACCTAGATAGATAGGTAGATATATAATGTTCAGGACTAATGAGACTGTAATGAATGCCTAAAACTAAAAAGGATAAAATAAAAAAAATATTAAAAAAACTCTTAAAAGAACACGCTTATGTTCAATGTGCTCTAAAAAGAATAAAATAATTTGAAAGAAAAAGCGTGGGGCTTCCTGTATTCCCTTAATTGCTCATTCTTCTGCAAAATAACGTCAAATATATGCTTCCTGTATACCATTCTTCCCCATAAGAAGCCCCACGCTTTTTTTCAAATTATTTTAGTTTTTTTAATATTTTTTCTTATTTTCCTAAAGACAGAAACTCATCTCCCGAAAGTCGCGGAGATATTCTTTTTTTTTGTATTGATAATATGCATTGAAATCTAGGGAATGACCTAAAAAGTTTATTATTGAAGCGAAATTAACCCCAAAAAATTAGTCGTTACTTATTGTCTGTGATCCAGAGCTCGAACCCCCCCCCCCCCCTAAATAATTCCTGGTTACTGCCCTGGTTTATTTTATAATAGGTAAGTATGTATCATAAAACTTTGAATAGTAATTCTTATTTTTGATACACAGTTGTATTCCCAAAATTATTCCTTTCCCTTTATTTATTTATTTATTTATTCATGGCACACAAACAGACATCAGTGACATCACCCACATGTAAACACAAATCAAACAAAAAACAACACAGATTAAGTTCAAGCGATGCCCTATTACATGTGTACACAACTAGTCAATGCAGATAAAACAATATTATAATGAGAGTACAACAGTCAGTGCAAAAAAAGAGAAACAAAAACAGAAAAACAAAATAAAGTCAAGGTAATCAGTAGCAATATGCAGTCAAAACAATGTTTAGTCAAATTACGGAAGTCAAGCAGAAAATTGAAGCAAATCATTAAATAAGTCAAAAATTGATGCAAGTCATAAACAATCACATGGAATTAGAATATTGCAAACAAAAGAAAGTAAAATAAAAACAAAAAATAAATAAAATTAACCTAAAAATACTACACTACAACCTAAGCAATAAAAAAAAGAAAGAATAGTGTCATTAATAAACAAAACACAATAAAAACAACAACATAGTATATAAAGATTATTTTCACGACTTCGTATGTTTGGAATCGCTGTGGCAACTTCAAGTCCTAATGAATATTTCATGAAAGAATGCAGTGGCCAAATTCTGGAGGATGTTCTACCAACAGACAATTTGTAAAAAAAGTCTAGTTACACTATCCACTTACTGTGTGAGAGTAGTACATAGCCTACTACATTCTTACTCTAAATTGTCCTGTCGTGTTGTCTAGAGGTGCATCATGTACAGTAGATTCTCATTATCGGGGAGTTGTTACAGTCCTGTCTCCGCTATTGTACGTGATGTATTTGTACGTACGTGCAAAAAATCATTTTGTTTGGCAACGTTTCGTTGCTTACAATTAGTGTCCGACCGAAACTGGATTTTAGCCGAAACCGTAACCGAATACTCGGCTCCCCTTCTAGTTTCTGTAATGTAGGGGTATGTAAGGAAAAAATATAGAGTATTTTTTTATTACTATGCTAAATCTCTCTGGATAGAAACTCAGAACATACTATTTTACATCTTTAATAATAATAATAATATTTGGACAATTTTAGGCGCCGTTTAGCGATTAAATCCTTACCCAATCCCACCAACTTCCACCTAGGAAGGGGAGCCCTAAGTAATTTCCATACAAAAACAGAGGTAATATTATTGAATTGAATAAAGAACATCAGCCAGCCCCACCAGCAGAGCCTAAATCCATATGAAATTCTACATGCGACTCTCCTACGTTAGGTGCTCAAATATCTCCGCCCACAATCTCCCCAACTAGGAGAGTCGCATGTACAATTTCATATGGATTTAGGCTCTGCTGCTGGGGCTGGCTGATGTTCTTTATTTAATTCAATAATATTATCTCTGTTTTTGTATGGAAATTACTTAGGGCTCCCCTTCCTACGTGGAAGCTGGTGGGATTGGGTATAAGCCTAATAATTGAAGAAATGTTACATTTTTGTACAATTTCGATAGTACGAGTATTATGACTTATGAGTTCATGAATCTCTCGTTTGAAAAATCCGAACCCGGCATTACAAGTTACGAATAACAAGAAATGTATTGCAAGTTTTTTTTAAGGGAAAACGTCTCTGTCTGTGTGTTCTAACCACTCGACGTGTTTTTCCAATCCTTCCTCTTTTATTTTGTTAAGGTGAGAGGAGTGGTTAAATAGAGATAGACATTATAGACAAGAAGACATGTTCTAATCCAGTATGGGTGGCCAACCTTTTCAGGAGCCGGACCAGATTTAAAAATGATATTGCCTACCGGGCCGCACTACCATGTTTTTTTATTTTACAAAACATAAAATAATCACTTATAGGTATATTATCATGAGCTTCGCCAATTTCAGTGTAAATAAATAAATAGATCTTTATTGGTTAGAGAAAATATGCAAAGTTATAATGATAGTGTGCCAAAAGACGGACTTATTGCATAAGCAATTTCTTACAGTCAACCCGAGCGGAGGGCAACAAAAATATAAATGCTTTTGTGGCCTAAAAATTTCTAAAAAGCACCACAAGGAGAGGGCCACAAAAATATGAATGAAATACGTTTTCTTGGAAAAGAGTGCACTGAAAATAGCACCGTAGGCGAACTTCTTTAAGGAAAAATGGGTGAAGTGATGAATCTGATTGTCTTTCTACAATATTTGATATTATATTTATATTTTCTCACTGATCCGTGGGCCGCAAGTTGACGCCCGGCGGGCGGTGGGTTGGCCGCAAGTTGACGCCCGGCGCGCGGGCAGTGGGTTGACCGCCTATGTATTAGAGTCGCAATCAATGTATAGAATAATTAAAACCAGTTAAAATGAGAAACACTTAGAGTGGGTTTTAAGGTAAAGCCTGCACTTTAGTTTTTTTGTCACAGTGCCGCATTTTTATAGAGACACGTATCCCAAAAAGATTTCCCGCGACTTAAGGTTCAAAACGCATGATATAATCAAATAAATAGTATTTTAAATTAAGCGGGGATAACTACTCTTTATTGAAAAACAATTACGGTCATTCGCTAGATTTTAATGCATATTATCACTATGAAAAATATTTAAAAAAGATTCACACTGTCGAAAAAAATTCAGAGGTGTTTTTCCATATTATATATTTTTTGAGGAATCTATACAAGATAATATGAAAGATCGGTTACGGTCATTCTCTGGAAGAAGGTTCAATGTATTAAATGTATTTAAACTTTTTTTGTTTCACAAAGCATATTTTGTAAGGTTGTCAAGATACTATACTATACCCTCACGCCACCTCCCTTGCGGGGTAGGCAGAGAGAACGGAACGCCAGACTTTTCTATCCTTACACACAGTTCGGGCTTCCGTCACATTCATGCAATCGCTCTTACACATTCTACGATCACTTTTACTGTCGATATCCAAGGTTTGATTTTTTTTTAATTTTGGCATCCTGCCCCCCCCCCCCTCCCTCTTTGTATTTCAAATTATGTTTATTATCACTAGGCACGATTCTTAAAAACACACGTCGTCAAAAGATCATACTTTGTTTATGCTAGCATAAATAGCCGCACCATAATATTATGATCATTGCAAAGCCGCATACATTTAAATTCAAATGTTTGTTTAAGGCTCGGACCCCAACTATGACGTCCCGCGGCATTAAGGTTCACAATCGCATGAAAAAATGTTCCAAATAGCGTTTGTTTAACTTTTTTAAAAACTTTTTCTGTCATTATTTTAATACATTTTATTACTTAATACAAAAAAAAGTATCTTCTCCGTGACTTTCAGGAGACGAGTTGCTGTCTTTCGGAAAAATTACCAAGAGGTGTTTTTCATCTTTTTTTAAGAAATCTATACAAGGTATAAAAAATCTTTTACGGTCATTCCCTAGATAAAGGTTCAATGTATCTACCCTATTTTTTTCCAAAGCATATTTAGTAAGGTTGTCGAGATGTAAAGTTTCCCTTTTTTTTTTAATTTCTTAAATGTAGATATGCCTAGACTTAAAACACTTTAGTTTTCATCACCCAGACATTCATAATTATAATACACCAGACCCACTTCGTGACACGTAACATCTAGTGAATTTATCTACTGTAAGAAGGGGTGACAAAGGGGCGAACCAGTGCGAGACTGAATGACCAATCATATCGACCTGACCCCTCATGGATTGACATGATTTTAGTAAAAGAAATCGGAGAGCGTGTATGGAAATTTTAAAATCTCCTAAAGGACTTAATAGAGGGAATGGTTGAGGGAACAAACCACAGGGGGCGCCCCCGACGGCAGTACCTGGACCAGGTGTACGAGGACATGAACTGCGCCACATATGTCGAGCTGAAAAAAGCTGCGGGAGATAAAGAAGATGTAGGAATTTGCTGCAAACCAATCTGGAGGATTTAAACTAATAATAATCGGACAATTTTTGGGCGCCGTATAGCGATAAAATCGCCTCAAAGGCACCTTTCATTTTTCTCATTATAAATCACCATATAGAATCGTCATAAGCAGTAAAAATGATAGATTAAATCACCAGATAGGATCGTCACAAACAAAATAAGAAAACTAGAGAAAAAGGATTTAAAAAATAATTAAAATTATCTTCTTTTCTCTTTCACTGTTTTTTGAGCCAATGTCCGGTTAGTGCGAATCTCACTGGATGTATCTAGTAGTACTATCATATCAAACGGCTTTCGAATACATGCTGTCGTATATAAATTTGTACCAAGTTTGATATTGTAGATGGAGTATGTATGTTGTAGGTATATGTGTGCACTTTAATACTTAAGCAGTGAATTAGTATGCGGGGCATACTTTGAAGATATATCGGCCACATGCTCTGAAATATATGAGCGACTTCAATAAATAAATAAGTGAAAAACCCACTTCATTCCGAATATGATTTGAATATGCTACATACATTGCATACATCCAGTATATTACGAGTATATCCAGACTTGTAAGATGTTGGTATCCAGGGGTGGAACTTTTTAAAGCTTTCTCACCCGAAACACGCAGATAAAATGCAAACTAAAAACGTCCTTCTGTATATCACTGTAAGGGTCATTTTCCATAAACATTTTATCTTCGTCTTTTGGGTGAGAAAGCTTACAAAGTACCTACCCTGAACTAAATACGAGGGCGGAGTAAAAAAAAGAAATCCGCCAAGTATTTTTTTTTTTGTATTTATAATATGCATTTAAATCTAGGGAATGACCAAAAAAGTTTTTTGATTGAAGTGAAATTACCAAAAAAGTAATTTTTACCATTTTATCATGCAATTGTTCACGCTATTTTGAACCTCAATGCCGCAGGAAATGATTAGGTCATAGTTAGGTCCCCAGCCAGCAAGTTTTTGTTTTTAGATTTTTATCAGAACTTTATTTATTTATTTATTCATCAACGGCTGTATGGCCTTTAACAGTTTACAATAATTAACAAATTTTATTACCATATTACACAATTTAAAAATTTAAGTACATATGATACGACAAATCTTGAAAAATAACAATTAAAATAGTTAAAATAGTTAATCTAGGCTAGGTAGTACGTAATTTTGCTCCTTATCCATCATTGTTTTCCCACACATTTTTCTCATCGTGCCTATTGATGTACAAATTACAAATGTTAGGTAAAAATAGTACATGTCTCAACTAATTAATTTCTTTCCAATTTGTTACAGGTATGTATTACTCTCGCTACATTTCCTCAAATGTGATCTGGCACGGATTTACTGGATAACTTGAATAAACAAAAATTTATTCTGTATACAGTGAGTATAAAAAATATATTTAAATATTGTTTCTGGAAGAACGTTGGGAGAAAAAGAATATGCAGTGTTATAGATAGGATTGTCCCGGAAGGCATTTCCGTTCTGCAGGGGGGGGGCTAGCACAACTTCGGGGGCAACGCCCCAACAATTACTCATTGTGAAATTATGTAATTAACTTTTATTATAAATTTACCTAAAAAAAATAGTTGCAAAATAATGGATTCACCTAATTAGGCAAAGTCCATACTAAGACGTGCATATGTTAAAAAGTTCATATAGTGATAACTCCCATACACCTAGTAAATATAGTGTGTTTTTTTATATCTCGGCCTCCGGCGGACGTTAGCTGCAAGCGGAGTTGCAAAATTGTATTGTTGGTAGCACTGATTGTAGAAAATTGTCGTAAGAGCTGTCAAAGGTCCGCAATATTCTCACATTGTATATTTTACACGTAACTTATGATTCCGAAAATATTACAGAGCAGCGCTAGAGAAATCACTTTAAAGGAAGATTGAAAGAGAAAAAATACTTTTAATCCCTTTAAACCGCCATCACAAGTTTGAAAAACAATGTTGCTAGTATATTCTAACAATTGAAAAATTTGTTAATATTTGAACAACAGTTTTGAAATATAATTTGAAAGTAGCAAAAAAATATAACCATCAAGCAACACTAAACCAAGTGTGCTCCGTGAGACTTCTAAAAAGGGGGGTAGTGAACTCAAAAGGTCCACCCTCATTCTAAATGTTACCATCAATAAAAAAACGATCCTACTTTCATAACAAAAATAATACAGCCACTGAACTGAAGGGTTCTTTGCTGTAGTAAAAAATACTCGGTATAAAACTGTTAAAAAGCTTTCAGGACCTCAGAGCGAAGCATTCTTGACAACAATACATTTGTCTTTGGAGAGGCTTAAGAAATACATAAATAATAATAGTACCAGGTTCATACTACGATACACCCAATCGTCATATACTAATATATAATAGACAATCCCTCCCGAATAAATGAAATCGTTTCTGAAAATGAAATAAATGCAGTCTGTTGAATGGAATATAGTTTTATTTTGTAGTGAATCGATTGAAACTTGGCAACACTATATAACCATCGAATTATTGCAATCAGCTGGGACGACGTCACAATAGACTAACGTAGAAAATACTTTTTTTTTCACCCCCCAGGGGTCCGCGGATCACAGGCTTAGAAACACTGATATAAGGGTATAATCTTATTAATATCTCTTTCTTTTTATATTAAGTATCATGCATGAATAAATAAATACCCTCTATCTATCTATACCCTCACCCCACGTCCATTGCAGGGTAAGCCAGAGCGCCAAACAGCCCTATCCTTGCACACACTCTTAGCCTTCGTCACATGCAGCCATACACGCACTCCGATTCCTTTTACTCAAAACGCGTCCATCCTTGAGGATCGACATGATCGGGCCATGCCAGTATCGGGCGGCCGCGCTTCCTCATCACTCTTCGCTCACTCAAATAGATAGATAGATATCCAGTTAGTGCGAATCGCTCTAGGAGTCTCTGGTATAGCTAGCAAACCAACAAGTAGAGATATATAGTTGTATGTAGTTGAGTGTATCACTGACTGAGGATGGTATATCATACAAACTACTAGGCAGAGCATGTTGACAACACAGTAGTACATCATACACGAGAGATTTTGGTTGAGTGGAGATTTGGGTACAGGAAGCGGTAGTCAACTATCAGGAAAATTTATAAATCGTTCAGCTGGACTTTATATTAGTGTCTCCCAAGATCAAGGGTTCAAATCTCTCCCCTCCCCCACGAAATTTCTCAGCCAACCCACCGTTTTATACATTGGAGAAATGAATCACATATGTATTACCACATTGTTTTTTTTCATTGTGTCATGAATATTTATTGTGAAAATCCATTAAATCACAGTTGTTTCAATAAAAAATGCCTGCGGCGCTATCCAAATATAGGCAAGAGTTCATTCACAAAAAAATAAATTGTAGTATTAAACGATTCTGTTTTATAAATAAAATAAATAAATAACCTTTATCTACCTTTTTAAAAAAAAAGGAAATGGGCTTGCATACACAAACCCAAATACTTTCCTGCACACCTTGCACTAGGCTAAAAGCCTGTATCGTGAAGTGTGGAATACATCGCCAGCACTGGGGTTCGAACCTGATGGCACCTCCCGCTTTAGAGACTGCCGCCTCAACCAACTGCGCCAACCATGTACTTCTGCGGCGCTATTTACGCTCATGTCCAGAACGACCCCCCCCCCCCCTCCGAAATGATTTTCTGGCTACGACCCTCCCCAAGATTCATACCGTTCCCCTCCCCATTCAGACCCTCCCCACAATAGCTTCGATCTGTGGACCCAACTATGACGTCACGGTCATTTCCCACGGCAATTTTGTATGAAAAATAATGATAGGTCGCTCCTATCTCCGCTATTCCTCACCCAAGAAGTTGGTGAAATCCAGCACAAATCTACAAGCAAGCCTCTCAAGCAGTAACGTATATTGCACTAGTAACGTATATTGAAAATGAGATTGTTTAAGATTTATTGTATCATGCAATAGTAGGTACATTTAATATTTTCCCTTATCAAGATATAACAGAGTGTAGATACAAAAACCTCTTCGCTTTTCATGAAAGCATCAGGCTACAAGACCCCCTACCTGCTAAACTAAAATGTATATGACGTGCGACATCAAAGAAATATTACAAGCCTTATTCTTTTGCAATAAATTTATTAACTCTAACTAAATGAAGTGGCTTAGGGGGGTAAAAATACTCTGAGTAATAAACAGTTTTATTATATCGCTTCAACTATACAAATATACCTGATTAATTTTTATTTAATAATAAATAAATAAATAAGAATAACGTAAGCGACAAAATCTCATCTCAACCTGCTCGAGATGGTTGAAACATGTGGAGAGAATGAACGACGAAAGGATAACAAGGAAAATTTACCTGGGTGAAAGAATTGGTGTAAGGAAACGCGGCCGTCCAAGAACCACATGGCTGGGCCATGTTGACCAGATACTCAAAGACGGACGGTTTTGAGTAAAAGTAAACGTAGAATGTGTACGAAGAATTGCATGAATGTGACGGAAGCTCGAAGTGTGTGTAAGGATAGGAAAATCCGGCGATCCGTTCTCTCTGCTTATCCCGCAAGGGAAGTGGCGTGAGGGTATAGTATAGTTTAAGCGTCAAAATCGATTTTGGATTTTGAGGATATCATATGCTAGAGTCACTGCGTCTTACCTTAAACATTTTATCATCCAAATTACAGCATTATATCTAACAAACCACATGAATATTCTCAAGTATCAGTAAATTTCAGAGGTAACTTTAGAATTATTTTTTACTGAAAATATTTACAACAATCAAATTTCGACAAGAACCTCTCTGATTTGAGATATACCTAAATTATTCTAGGTATGGAACCGGAATTTATCTGCATTGCACAGAGGGAAATTCATTACAGTTTTTTCCCCAACAGATACGAGAGGCATCTTCATTCACATAATGTAGCGTTATGTGAACTCCCTTGGGTGATCACTTAAACCAGCCAAAATCGACTCGTAACGTCGGAACACCCATCCTGCTTCCTTCCCAGGGGAGTTCACATAACGCTACATTGTGTGAATGAAAATGCCTCTCGTCTCTGTTGAGGAGAAGACTGTAAAGAACCTCTCTGTTGTTATTGAATAATGACGTTCTTATTGAATAATAATAGTTATTGCCTTTTATTTATGGTTGAATCGGTTTAAAAGCCTCAAGCGAACTTTGAAATCTGCTTTCTTTTAAGCATAATAATATCTGATAAATAACGGTCAAAAGATATGCAAATACAGATCATATTAAGTCCAGTTCAGTAACCATGGGCGTCGCCAGCCTCGGAGCTAGGGGGGGGGCAACTTTTCTTAAATAAAATAGCTAAAAAACGCGTAAGTTTTTCACACACAAAACATAAAAATTGTTGCAAGAATGGCTCGTCAATAAATCTTATTTTGTCATTGACAAGTAAATAAATATTATTTTGTCATTGACGAGTTAAAAGATATGTTAATATCGGTAATCTCATATAGGTACATATACCCAATCTCGCTCACACACTCATTATTCACACATCACAGTGCACACTTCAAAATACACACCTGCGTATTCCCAGATACAATATACTTATGTGATGTTTTATTTCGTTTACCTTAAATTTCCCTATATACAACCCAGTAAAATCCGAATTTTCCAATAATCCGACACCCTCTGGTTTTGAATAGTGCCGGATTAGTGAGATACTACACTACTGCCCGATCCCACCAACTACCACCTAGGAAGCAGACCCCTAAGGAATTTCCATACAAAACCACAGATAATTTGAGTGATTATTATAACTGTCATAACCTTTAAGATATAAATCCATACAAAATACAGCATGCAGCTACTTAAGTGAGGGAGATTCTGGGCCGAGATATTTGGGCACCTAACTAAGTAGAGCTGCATGCTGTATTTTGTATGGATTTATATCTTAAAGGTTATGACAGTTATAATAATCACTCAAATTGTCTGTGGTTTTGTATGGAAATTCCTTAGGGGTCTGCTTACTAGGTGGTAGTTGGTGGGATCGGGCATAGATATACCAACTGGCGAGTGCAAGTACGCAAGCTAGGGCCTACGGACGATAAACAAAACAATAAACTATGTACCTATATTGTTGTAAAAAGTTTTCTTGAATATTTTGTCTGGTTTCGTAAATAGACAGATTCTCTGCATGTAGGTACATGTTGTATTGAAGGTATACTTGGTTGGTATGTAGGTGCCTACCCAGCAGGTAGTATACAGGCAGGAACATTTCCCATTCAAAATGTCGCCTCACCGACAGAGGGCTCTATCCACGCGGGGGCGATTGCATTAAATATTAGCGAGCCGTCGCACTATGCCGACTCCACGTACAAACCTGAAACGTCTTCAAATGCGGTGTTTTTCTCAATTGACCGCTGCACGAAAATGAAACATAGACATGAAAGGAGAAAATGTTATATGAGACTTTGGCAAGTAAAACTTACCCACTAACTATTGCTAGGGACTGGAAAAATAGGTGTTATTTTTCGGAAAAAGTGGTGTTAATTTTTGCTAAAAGGGCTGGTATTTTTCACATTTGTGTGATGTTTTTTACGATATTTTATTCAAAAATCCCTAAAACAAAAATATTTGAGAAAAACAAAAAACGCCGCTTTGCAATTTTTTTACAGTACAAAGTCATATTAATATCCATTTTGATAATATTTCAATTACGATGTTTTTCAAAATAAAGATCATAATCGCGTAAAATACGCGAAAAGTTGCGTTATTCCTGTAAAAATATGCTAAAATTCACATTACGTTTGTAAGAAATACGAAATTCGCGTTATTTTCGTAAAAAGCACGTAATTCGCGAATTATATCGTACGATCGCGAAATTTTCCAGTTTCTATTTATAGAACTTAGTAAGAAACATACAAAGATAGGTAGGGCAGCAGTGGTTACGGGTAGGGCGGAAGTGAATTGTTTTCTCAATATGAAAAATGAACCAAAAATGCGCCGCATGCGAAATTTTTGCCACAAGACATAAAAGGTTGTGATGTAAACCTAGGTAGTTTGTATATTTTTGGTGAAACTGACAAAAATGGTTACATAATGCCGCAACATAGTATGACAAACCGTATCTATTTTATAAAGATTTTCCTAATTATTATCCAAGACAAACACAAAAATTCAAATTATCCAGGACACACACTTACCTATTCACATTATCCGAGCGAGGCCGTCGCCATATTGTTCATGGAGGCCGGGCCCAACTGACATTTGACAATGATTACGCCATCTAAATTGTATGGGAAAAAATATTCCGTAGTTCAAGTGTTTGTCACCGAGACAAGATGTTTGTCACCGATACAAGGTGACGTCACCACTCGTGGTGGTGATGGAATTCGAGGATGTAGGCTTGTACTCACTATCGCAGGCTTCGATCCGAGCTATGCAGGGCACACATATTCTCGGGTAATCAAAATTACTCAGAACTGAGAATATGCTTTTATTAATTTGTTTGAGATACTTTTTGATAATGTTTAAAAAATGTGAATTACAGTGTTTTATATTTGTAAAGTGGTTTTCTTTTATCAAGTCGTTTATATGTACTTGTTATGTTATGTCCTTAAGGCGGACCTGCTACACAGGTAGCTACCTACATACCTTCAAGTTATTATGAGCGGTCCTCATACTTTACCAAGACATTTTTTAAAAATATTAGTAGATATTGGCATAGTTGTTAGAAGGGCCTTCTTTTTTTTAAATTTAAAAAAAGATCTGGGCTTGCTTACACAGACCCAGATACTTTCCTGCACACCTTGCACTAGGCTAAAAGCCTGTATTCCACTTTTAAGTGAGACTTGTTCGAATCTCGACGCTGACAATGTTTTCTGCACTTTACGACAAAAACTTTAATAGCTTACTGGAAATATACTCGTAGGTACAGGAAAGTCTTAATTGTTTTTATATATTTCTTTCTCGGCCGTTTTGATTCCAATGCTGGACATATTCCAATGCCTACCCTTTGACTTTCCACAGATCCCTATCCTGAGCATTCTGCATCCACTCGCTTCCTGCGATTCGCCTCACATCGTCAGATCATCTTGCCAGAGGCCTTACGCTCGTTCTAGGTTGCCATTCGAGAATATTTTTGGTCCATCTAGAATCGGAACGTCTGGCAACAAAGTATAGGAATATGCCAACATAACAAGCACCTATAATAGATGCTAAAACATTTGTTCACTAGGGCGAGCTTATCAGAACTCTGCATCCTTCTAGCAGTATTAGAAATCCTCATATGATAAGAAAATGTGCGTCCTACTGGTAGGACGTGGCCTGCTGGCAGGAATCTGGACGTTCTCTCATAGTCCGCGCGCTCCTTGCGACTGTGCCTTCAATGAATGTGTTACATCTTATTAACCTTCGTCTTCTTTCGTATGCGGATACAACCATTGTACAAATGATCTGGGAGTCTTGAGTCAGAGCTCCGCGTCAATATTTCTCAGATATGTAATTGCCCTTGGCGTCATCTCATGGATTTCCCAAATATCCCCCTCGAACTTCTTGATGGGACAGTGCCCCACAATGTGATCCACCGTCTCTATCTGCCCGCACTGGCATTGGGGATGTTCCCTCTTGCCCCATTTATGGAGGAGGTGCCCACATCTCCCATGGCCAGTTCGGATCCTATTTAGTGATGCCCATAGTTTGCGAGGCAGGTCGAAACCAGGCAATTTTAATAATGACATTACAATGAAATTCCATCGAGATCCATTAATAGATTTGAATGACAGGTGTATACTGTAGCAATGAGAGAATATATATAACACCTAGACCGCAAACACGTCGAAAAGAAAGTTTGGTGTTAAATGCGTAGAGAGGCATGGTACCTAGTCGAATTCGTGTATCGCGGGCAGAAGTATAATATGCGAAACTCTTCAGGCAACCTTTGACAAACGCTTCCAACTGTGACGGCATTAATGCTGAAAATCGTTAAATAAAGTGATAAAAATATTGTTTTTTAAAAAAAATTGGGGCTAATTTCGCTACGTTAAACAACTTTTACGGTCATTTCCTAGATTTTAATGTAATACTTACAAAAAAAAATCTCTGCGACTTTCGGGAAACGTTTCTCTTGACGTGTACGTAACCGACCATTGACGCCTTTTTACTCATGAACACCAATTTTGGTTTTGAGAAATCTATAGGTACACGATATAAAAAATATTTTACAGTTATTCCCTAGATAAAGGTTTAATGTATCTACTCTATTTTTTTTAAAGCATATTTAGTAACGTTTGTCGAGATCTAAGGTCTCCCATTTTTATAAATTTTTGAAAGTCTATATTCTATATGCAAACTCTTAAGAAAAAAACAAGATGTTTCCATTCCAGCCATAGCATCCAATACAGTGTATCTTTGAATAAAAAAGGTTTCTTCGATTATGGGCACGCTTGACGCATATTTAATGAAACTGCGAAAAACGAGAAGTCGTTATGTGAAGTATTTAGTGTATCACTTCGCTACAGTGAGTACACATAGGTGTAACTGCAAAAACCGCAAGATTGTGCGTGCGAATTTGAGTTTTAACTTTTATAAAACGGAAGGTACTTTGAGGTAATAATACAAAACTTGAAATTAAGTCGGTCATATTCAAATAAAATAATAATAATACCTACATTTGGAACTTTCTTGACTCCGCGATTGTGGAGCACATGATTTGATAGGTGGACGAGTTCAAATCTCATCACGGACGATTTATTTTGGTGATATTTATAAAGATATTTTAGAAATAATGTTTATTCAACACAAATAAATCGTATCGGTACTTCATACAAATATGGAGTCAGCTTAATGCAGTGACAACCTTGCAGATTGGTTTGTACCAAGCATTTTCGTTCTTTCTTTCCACGCCGTCCTGTCACTCGCCAATCTCTTCACTTCTGTGGTGCTACAGCGCACGCTCTCAATAATCTGCTCCATATAACTGCTTCTTGGGCGACCTCTCACATTACTGCCCTCAACCATTCCTTCTGCTATGGTGATGAGCAGGCCGGGGTGCCTGATGTTATGGCCTATACATCGTGCTCTCTGTTGGGCAACCTTGTTAGTGTCAGCTTTGCTGGGAGATAGAAAGAGGGCCCCCAAACGGCGATAAATTAAAGGTGGTAAAAAATGAAAGGTTCACACCATAGATGTATCTATATATTATATATATTATTATTCTATGATATAACCTATCGATATATTTCTATGTTATTATATTTACATGGAAAGACATGGGAAAGACTACTTTCCAACTAAAGATCTTCCAAAATTATATTGCCCGAATGAGGGAAACTTTTAGATTTTATAGCATCCCAAACTCGTTTCATATAACAGATAGTTTGACAACTACCGCCATCTATGGAACAACATTTATATTTCTATGTAAGGAAATGTTTGTATAAATATGTGAATGTTCATATGAGCTTGGCTTCCATATTAACTACACACGCATGGATTACGCAGGAAAAACTATATATTACAAAATTGATAACTCATGATTTCGGTTTTAAGTGTGATTTTATTGGCCTCGCCGTTTGTACGTGCTCGATATAGAGAATTTCATTTCAGAAGTTTCAAACCGTTTCCAAGATTCTCGCAATAGTTGAGTTTAAACAGTTGACTGGTCGACCTGTGCCAGGATATGGGCTTCGACTCATATAGAGAGTTAAAAAGAACCGCACAGGGCAGGAATGAGTGGAGAAGGAGACAAGGTGCTTTGCTGCAAACCAATCGTAACGATTGAAACTGAAGAAGGAGAAACAGTTAAGAATATGGAGATGTTCCTATTCTAAAACCACACATTTTCAGGTGTCATTGGACCAGAAGATTACTCAGCTAATACTAAAGATATCCTTAATCTTAACACATTGATAAATGAGAATATGTTTTAGCGACTCCAGTGGTTCGAAATTTGAATATGTATTTTTTTTTCTATAAAAAGGAGTTCCAAGACTATTTATGAAATTGACTGAAACTTGAGATTATTCCCTTAGTTTGTTAAATATATTGCTGTAATTTAGACACTACAACCAACTACAACAAAGATAAACCACTTTTTGTCTATATTTTGCTCAATTTTAGTCAAAATACCGTTTGTTCTTAAGCAATGTACATTCCTTCTTTTTAAGTAGTAGATTTCAGAGAGATGCGGCGGCTTATACGTTATATCATACCAAATAAACCAAGTATTATAAATAAAATAACACCACCCCGTAGATATATACAGAGTGATCCAAACCACTCCGTATACCACGCATAATTCTCAGAAAAGATTAGATTTTAAAAGCTGAGGGAAAATCGTTATCCAAATTCCACGCGAAGGATCTTCGGCGATATTTTCTGTTCTCTTAACCAACAACCAACAGGCAATAACGAAATCCGTGATTTTGCTGGATTGTTTACTTTGAAAAATAAGTTAAAACTGTATCCGTTTCCGGGGTTACAATCCACAAAATGTGGCACAGTTTTTATGGATTACTGTTTTTTTTTTAACTGCAAAAAAGGCGAAAATACTGAAGTAATAAAGCCTGTGTGGTAATTAGACTGCGATTTCTTTAACGCTACAATTAAAAAATCTAAAGTTTATTTAGTGACAGAATCATTTAACAGCGCCCTCACGGCAAAATATGGAACTAATTAATTAATTGAAAGGTGAAAGAATATAAAAAAGAAATTCGACTATGGATTTTGTTCCGAACTTATTTAAAAATATGTGGGAGACACTATTATTAAATTTGAAACTAAATAATGAAAACGCCATATATTGGCAATTTTCTTTACCTTCAAAGGGAGGCTTGGTACTGCCAGTTGGAGTCATCCTGTACATACAAGCGTTCGTACTAACTTGTGTCTTTTTTCCTCCTAAGCTCACAGCATAAACGCCTTCCCATACTCCGGCGTGTTTTATAGGTTTTAAGACTTACTTACGTAGAATGTATTTTTTATACTATACTTGCATGAGCCGAATGTCTTAGGAAAATAAATATACATTTATTCAACCTATATTATTAACCAAAAACATTATTTATAATCAAATTGTTTTAAATATGAACATTTTAAATAAAATCGTAAATAGCGCCATATGTGATTTTTTGTGTGAAACTGAGTTAAAAAAACAGTCGCGATGTAGATTAGTGTGAAAATTGTTTTTTTTCATGAAAAAATGTTCCAAAGAATAGCGCCGCAGATGATTTTTTTTGTGGAACAATTGTATATTAATGAATTTTATAATAATTTTAGGAAATTTATGATATGATGAGAAAATGATATGGTATTAATGTGTTTCTTTGTGAGGTTTTTCCGGGCGTTAAGGTTCAAAATCGAATGACTAGTCGCATGGTAAAATGTTAAAAATAGCGTTTGTTTCACTTTTTGGGGTTGATTTCGCTTCAATCCAAAAACTTTTACGGTCATTCCCTAGATTTTAGTGCATATTAGGTATCAATACGAGAAAAAAATTGTGCGACTTTCGGGAAACGAGCTGCTGTCTTTTGTAAAAAAGATCAGAGGTGTCTTTCACTTTTTTTTTTTGAGAAATCTGTACTAGATATAAAAAATCTTTTAAGGTCATTCCCTAGATAATGGTTCCATGTATCCCCTGTATTTAGTAACGGTTGTCGAGATATAAGGTCTCCCGTTTTTAGGAATTTTGGAAATGTCGATATGCTTACTCTTAATGGATTCTACTCGTATAGCACTATTAAGTTCATGGTATGATGAAAAAACGTGTAGTTTTGAGATTAACAGATTAGTTTTGTTAAATGTTAGTAATGTTAAAAAGTAAAAAAGGAGGACAAAAAGGGGGACACTCTTGGAGGGAGGACAGAACGTATAAAAGGAGGACTGTCCATGCAAAAGGAGGACGGTTGGTCACCTTAATAATACAGACCTTTTTACCTATAAATTGGGAGAGAGTATATTACAGGACTATGTATCTACTAGATTCTACATGCATAGAAGGTTTCCCTACTCAATATTTCCTACCTACAACACATATCTCTCAAATACTCGGGAAGAAATTGACTTCCAATAAATATTAAATCAAGTACGCTCTACTGAACACTAATAACTTGGCATACGGACGAAGGGAAATTGTTCACAAATTACTCGAGATTTACCTAGTAGCCGGGAAAGCCGAGTATCTGGCAAAAAATGCCGACTAGTCGGCAAAAGAGCCGACTATAAATGTGTCATTTTCATTTCATTTATTTATTACAAAGCATTTTACAAAGCTTATATTTTCCTTGTACATACCCATGTATATATTTTCTACTTCATAGTATAAAAAATCTTTTAAGGTCATTCCCTAGATAAAGGTCCAATGCATCTACCCTATTGTGTTTCAAAGCATATTAAGTAACGGTTGTCGAGATATAAGGTCTCCCGTTTTTAGAACGTTAACTTCCATTGCATTAAAAAAAAAAACTTTTTAACGATTGACGAAGTTAACTTTTTGATTAACAGTGCCTACCTATGACGGGTCTTATTTATTTTTATTTTATTTATTTATGCACATGGAACTGATACAGTCACAAAAACAAGTATTAACAGGTACATTAGTACAGAAATATACTAATACACAAGACCAATAACATCCGTACACAATTAACTGAATTAACACACACGCAAAACAAATAGATTATTACATAGTTAATATTTATGATAGTGAAGGAGGAAGCAGGGGAAGAGGAAGAATGCAAGGGAAAATGAAGGAAGCATCGAAAGAAGAGTTAAGAATTATTACATTAGATGATCAGGAGATTAAGAACAATAAGATAATTTGTATTATTAGGAGATACATAACCAGTATAGTTTTCTTCCAAGTTTATACTGTTGTTTGGTTCTCTAGATATTACTTGCGTTGCGGGCACCATCTGTCGGCGGAGCGCAGAATCTCTAGCCGTAGTAGTAGTAAAATACTCGGTAGACACTTACTTACGTAACTTACGGTTAAAAAATTGTATTTGTACTGGCAAAACCAATGCACCAAAACGTTTGATACTTTTAGCCTAGGATTCGGTCGCTAAAATATGACACATCTGTTTTTAGAGAGAAAGTAGTCAATGATAAAAATAATCCTTAGGTACTACTACCTTGTCTACGAAAAATATTCTACTAGTAAATTTTTTTCATACGACTAGCAGTTTACCAGCAATGGCCTATATACGAGTAGGTATACGACAAAATACGGATTTTTTAAAATCAAGAAAATAGAACAAATTAATAATTTAAAAAAAGGTTTATCGATGTTGTGTTAAGTATAGTTTATCCACCTAGCAGGCGCGAAGCTACCTAAGAACACGATTCCCATCGAGTTACTTTTTGAAAAAAAATTGATAGGTATAATAGTGTCTAATCTGACGTAATCGAATAAGAAATGTTAGCCCCGGCATCCCTTCTGCAGAAATCCACCCTTCGCCACTGCCACCTACATTTCAGGTACTCGTATAGTCGTATATCGTGTCGTATAGATATAGGACACTTATATACTTATAATATACTATAGAATAATTATAAATTGATTCATTCACATAGATTCATGGTTCCGGATGATTTCAGATGCCTCACCCATCATTCAATTACAATACATATACGAGGGCCGTTTTTTTTATCAAGTTCCGTTCGTACTTCTATAGCGCAAAATACGAAAGAGCAAAGTATAACTCAACTCTCCAATTACAACTTCTACCATTTTTGGCCCCAGTGCGTCACTCGCAGCCGAGTTACAGGCAATTGAACATGGCCACCTCGAAAGGTGCTCCCGCCAAATGTGAGTTTCATCAAATTTGTTTCAGAGGGCCCAGTCAGAGAGCAGGATGTTAAACTTTCCACAAATCACTATCCTGGGCATGGTGAATCCACTTGCTTCCTGCGATTCGCCTCACATAGTCAGACCAGCTTGCCTGAGGTCTTCCTACGCTCCTTTCTCTCGTTCTAGGTTGCCATTCGATAATCTTGTTGGTCCATCTAGAATCTGAGCGTCTGACGGCAATGTGTTCTGCCCAACTCCATATGTTCATCCGGGCGAATAGTTTGGGCGAATATACTATTACGACACTAGTTCCTATCTTTACGTAACTAGCCTAAGATACTCGCTCATTCATTTAGAAGAGATTCATCATAAGACGATGTTATATTATTTGGAGCGAATGAGTAAATACAAACTGTCATACTGTTATCATAATAGTCGTTTAGTTTCAATGGAGCCATTGTCTACTAAATTAACAAATCATTTCTCAGGTTATATAAGTTAAAACAATATTATATTATTTAGTATAAGATATATTCAGTGTATTGAACAATAAGGCTATTGTACATAGGGAAATAATAGAAGCAAATCGAATCGATAAATTATCTAGTTTTTTTTCTAAAGGCTTCCTCTGCATAAGCTTTTTTTAAGGATCTGGGCTTGCATACGCAAACCCAAATAATGTCCTGCACGCTTTGCACTAGGCTAAAAGCCTGTAATTTAAGTATCGCAAAGTGCGGAATACATCACCGCGGTGCAGGGGTTTGAACCTGCCACCTCCCGCTTGAGTGACTGGCACCTCGACTAAATTATTTTTTGAATGAATAATATACCTAACGCATCAGCCAACGCGATAACGAATACTTATGGTGTTTGCTATTTAGTTATCACCATAGCAGAAGGAATGGCAGAGAGCAGTAATGTGAGAGGTCTCCCAAGAAGGAGTTATATGGACCAGAATATTAATGTAGTACCCAGGGCCGTCTTTAACCTACTGGGGGCCCTGGGCACTTTACTCTGATGGGGCCCCTATGCAGAACTGGATTACAAGAACTAAAACTGTTGATCTTGGGCAAGAAAAATTGTCGACTGGGGGGGGGGGGTGTATGTCGTCACATACAAATATGACATAGCGCTAACAAAAGTGTGAATAGCGCCGCAGGCGACTTTTTTGAGACTGAGTGAAAAGAGGCCATGATTCTTATACCTATCGTTTGATTTATTGCCTTTAAATAAAAAGTGTATCACAAAATAGCGCCGCAGGCGAATTTTTTCGAGAATGTGTGAAATAATGAACCTGTTTGTCTTTCTATAGCAGACCTGGGCAAACTTTTTGGATGAAGGAACATTTGAAATTATGAATGAGCGACGAGCCGCAAGTAAAATACAATTTTAGATTATTTAGCAGGGTTGGTAAATAATCTACTCAGACGATTTTTTTTTGAAAAATCAGTGAAGTGATAAGATAAACGCAAGAGATTTAATTAGCGCCGCAGGCGAATTTTTTTTACCAAACTTCATTCATTCATTGTTTGTTGGGGCCCCTGTTCATTTGAATACCAAAAAATCTGATAAGTAATATCATCAATTCGTGATCTAGCAGGAACTAGGGGCCCCGTCGATCGTAATGAGAAAGACAAGCATTGTTCTTTGGGGCCCCTGTTCATTGGAATAACAAAAAATCTGATAAGTAATAGTATCATCAATTCGTGATCTAGCAGGAACTAGGGGGCCCCGTATATCATAATGAGGAAGACAGGCATTATTTGTTGGGGCCCCTGTTCATTAGAATACCAAAAAATGTGATAAATATTATAATTTATAGTCAGTAATTATTGTTAGATTCTCGGAAAATAATGCAATATAATGCTTGCAAACAATGCTTGGGGGCCCCTTGGATCGCGGGGCCCTGGGCAAGTGCCCACCGTGGCTAATGGGAGAGACGGCCCTGGTAGTACCTACAGGAAAGTATAGAGATTGGCGAGTGACGACGGCGTGGAAAGAAAGAACGAAAATGTTTGGTACAAACCAATCTATAATGTAGTTTTAGGATGATATCTTTCGAGTTAGCTGAATAATCTTCCTTGTACGACGCAGTTTTGTCGCATTTTTATTGCCTTTTAGTATGCAAATGTGCCAGATAAAATATGCAAACAAACAATATTACTTATAAGAATGTCTGAATGCATATTACAAAGTATTGAATTCTGCGATAACCCGTGAACCAGTCGTTAAAAGAACAAGTTGTCCTTTGAATAAAATAAGAAATACTGGTTGTTGAATTAATATGTCGATTACCTATTCAAATAGATTGCGCAAAATAAACAACAAATTCATTACCTTTTAATCTTCTATATAATAAAACAAAGTCCGTTTTTTGTAAGCGTTCGCATAACTCCCGCATTTTACGATGGAATGCTGCGAAAATTTAGGATTACATTTGCGATAATATAGGCTGTATCCCAACGTCGCCGGTTTTTGGAGAAAAAGCTTTTCCTAAGAGATGTCATGATGATGAGGGGATCCAAGCGTTGCGAGGGACCAAGGCTGATGAATATGAAGAAGACGAGCTACCTTTCACTCACTGTACGCTTTTAACTATTTCCCTGTAAAACTTACATAGAATAGGTATTTCACACATTTAGCCGTTTATGCCTATGATGCCCCCTATGCAGTATTTAATTAATCACCTATCATTTGAGTTACGTTTCGTTTGCGCCGGGCCTGGTTTTTTTGTTGAACGCCATAAACCGTTACCATAATATTTAGCACTAAAATTGAATCTAGGTACTAAATCACTTATTCTCACGAACCATTTTTACTCTGCAGAACTCCTAGACTAAGCATGTACATATAATATTTTGAGGAACGATAGAGCAGAATCCTAGTGAGGACTTAGAATAGGATACAAAAGATAATGCATAAACAAAAAAAATACTCACCATTCTCACAAAAAACACTTAAAATCTTCATAATTACGAAAACTTGAATTCAGTAACAAGAAAATATTTTATTCGAAGCACAATTTATTTTAAAAACACACACAATTTATTTTCTTAAAAAAACACACACCAAAAATAAAATTGACAGTATTCACTGAAACACAATTTTTAGAAAAAAAAACGAAAATAAATTTAAAGATTACATTTTGTGAAGAAAAAACATTCTGAGAAAATTATTGAAAAAAAAAACGATATTTCGGATTAAATTTTGTTGACTGGCTTATTGTGTTTTGTGTGCGTGTGTGTGTGTGTATAATATTATGATTTTATGTGTGCGTATGTGTTGAAGATTAGTATAAGTTGTTTTTAGTAATTAATCTCCTAGTATATAATGAAATAATTGTCCACTTTGATTTGAATATATAAAGCTAGGATGGCTGGAGTCAGACTAACAGTATAATGCCAACTCTTTAGTTGCTGGACCAATGTAATACTAATATACTAGCTCGACCCGTTAAAATCTGCTGAATGGCAGGAGGATTATTGCAGGCATTCTTCAACGGGTAATCACTACAAGTCAATACAGCCTGTTATTAAGGTGACCAACCGTCCTCCTTTTGGAAGGACTGTCCTCCTTTTCTTGGTTCTGTCCTCCCTCCAAAAGTGCCCTCCTTTTTGTCCTCCTTTTTTACTTTTTAACATTTTAAAACTAATCTGTTAATCACACCATGAATTTACTAAAACTGTTGTATAAAAAAACATTAAAATGCAATTGTTTCCTAAAAAAATTTGCCTGCGGCGCTATTTTTTTTATACATCTTTTATGAAAAACATTTTCAAGAAAATAAATCAAACAACATAGTGACCTTCTACACTGTCCCAAAAAAATTTCACCTGCGGCGCTATTTACGCTTTTTTTGTCCTCCTTTTTATTTTTAAAAATATGGTCACCTTACTGTTATTCCACCTAAACCATGGTTTCACGGATATAATTATTCCAAAATGTCTATATCAATTCTCACCCGCATGAGACTAGGACATTGTTGTGTCGCGGAACACCTATACAGGATAGGTGTCATTGCTTCCCCTATGTGTGAGTACGGAGAGGAGGTGGAGAGTCTGAATCACGTATTCTTTGGCTGTGTATTATTGGATAACAGGGCACTTCTTGAGGACCTGAGAAAATCTCAGGTCCCCTTCCCAGTTAGTGTACAGTCGCTGCTGGCACTTGGTGCTAATATGATAAACTCGATCCTCATTAAGAGTATAAAGCTCAACAATAAAAGAATATAGTGTTGCATAATTCTATGAGTATTACTGATAGCATGGATCACTCGCCCACGAGTGGGTTGCTGAGGTAAATATAGAATAGAATAGACCCGTTAAAATCACAGACACCTTTCATTTAATTTCATTTATTTAATATACAAAAAAGCATTTCACAAAGTATTTATTTATTTATCGTTTGGCAACGTCGAAGTATTGTCACATCGTTTTAAAGTCTGACATCCAGCGCCTCTAGCCATTGGAACAATTTAGGGGACAGGCTGGCAGCACTGCACTGATCCGTCCTAAGCCTATTGAGTGCGGTCCACTGCCTGCGAGGCAGGTGGAAACCAGGCTGTTGATATGTGTGGTTTGTGACGGGTATGACAGGAATGCAAACAAAGTAAAACATAAGCAAAAAAAAGGTAAATAAACTTCTGCGACGTCTATTGTGACATCCTTCAATGTTACATCTAGTCCTCAAGGCCGACGTGTCTCTTGTAGCTCACGATCTGTCTTGGTGCGAGTAGTCTTGCCTTCTCAGAGTTCAGTAATGGCCCTCCAAGAGCGTGACTTGCTACAGAGGATGTGAGTGGGTGTTTCGTTGTCCTCTGAGCAGAATCTACAGACTGGGGTGTTTGATATTCCAAATTTGAACATATTAATATGTTTCCGCAGTCTGCAGTGTCCAGTCAAGGTCCTAGTTAGGATCCTTATTTGTTTTCTGGAAAGCTTGAGAGCCTCGGTGGTGCTGCGAGTGCCTACCCTATAGTACCAGCCTAGCGTTCTGTCCTCTCTTATGTACCTACATGTAAAATATGCTTACACTTTTTTAAACATTTTCTTTACGGGAATTATGTTTTTAATTATTGCTATTGATTAAATATTTTCCTCTAATAACAATGCCAACAAGTATGTTGTAGTATTTCTATATGTTTTATTGTATTAGATACCTACTAGGTATATCGTATTTGTATATCTAAACTACATCTATTTTCTATTGGAATTTTGGTTGTACAAAATATACTTATCTAGTATTTCTAGTAAATGTATGCAAGTTTTCCGGTTGGAATGCAAATCAACTAAGTCAATTTTTGCTTAACGATTTTATTTTATTTCATTTCGAGTCTACTTTTTTCACAAATTTGAATAACTTCCCAATGTCCTAACACACTGAAATTTTGCACACATGTTTGATTTTAGGGCAAGAATCGATTAAGGGTTTGTAGCGTAAATAATTCTCGGAAAACAATTTTAATCTCTTCATTATCATGTAAGCAGAGTTTCTTTAAGTTTGCACCAATTTTCCGCTCGTTCTAATTACAGGGTATGTTAAAAACTGAACATTTTGTGTACCCTTTTCGGTTTACCACTAATAACTTCTAAACGATGCATTTTAGGAAAATATTGCTCTTTTATAAATTAAAGTACTTTTTTTCAGTTTATGGGTTCAATATATCTACCCTATTTATTCCATATAATATTTAGTAAGGTTGTCTAGATCTAAGATCTCCATTTCATTGAATTTTTTGAAATGTCGATATGCCTACTTTTAAAGAGATTAAAGATATGTATTACAATTACTTTAAACTACCTACATTTTTTTTCAATCTTGACATGCTATAAAAAATTGCTGATAATTTATCAAAATTCTCCATTTATATTTGTATGACTTTTGTGTGTATGGCTACAACAAGCTGTATGCATTAATGGTATCATTGTTCAAGCCAACCCAATTTACTGTATTGAGAAGCGAGCCTATAGAAATATCATAGCTGGGTATGGTATTATTTACATAGAGGGTTTTGATAAGTAGGTAACTGAACATGTGAAAAATTGCGTCGAGAAAAGTATGATTTCTCAGCTAATACTAAAGATATCACCCTAAGACTTAACAAAAGAATAAATGAGAATATGTTTAAGTAACCCTAATATACAGAAATGTAATTTTTGTAAATTTTCTTCATAAAAAATAATTCCAAAGCTACGAGTGCCTCAAACTTTACTGAAATTAGAGATTATTTCCGCAGTTTGTTAGATGTTAAAGATAAGACGCAGTGACTTTTTTTGTATTCGGTCCCCTTTTTACACAATAATTCACAACCCGATTATTAGTAGCTTACGTTACAAGAATTTTGCGTCTACACTTTCATAAAATTTGAAAAAGCTGAAGCGATAATACCTAAAACGACTTTTTATTTTTGTATAAAAAGGATCAGGGCTTACATAAACAAACCCAAATACTTTCATGCACGCTTTGGCTAAAAGCCTGTAGATATTACAAAGTGTGGTGGAATACATCGCCAGCGCCGGGGTTTGAACCTGGCACCTACCGTTGGAGAGACCGCCGCCTCAACCAACTGCGCCAACCATGTACTCAAATTATTAATCTCATTGCTTGGATTAGCATATCCAGTCATCAGATACCCTGTATATAAGCATTAATAGGCACCAGTAGATATGTAGGTACCTTCTTATGTAAAAATTGTAATAATACAATAGATAGTCATTGATTATATTATATTGTTCAAATGTCAATAAACGGAAATGAATTCGCCATGCGAGTAGGTATACGCACATCTACGAGTACGTTCGACGAGCTGGACCGAGACACGGGGCACCTCTGACGTCGAATCAGGTGTGTGGTTCGTTAAGACATCGTTTGCACTCGGTTGAGTAGCCATATTGACATTTCAAAAAAATTCGATAAACGGGAGACCTTAGATCTCGGCAACTTACTAAATATGCTTTGGAAAAAAATAGGGTAGATAGAGTACGTACATCTACCTACGAGTACGTTCGACGAGCTGGAGTGAGTTACGGGGCACCTCTGACGTCGAATCAGGTGTGTGGTTCGTTAAGACATCGTTTGCACTCGGTTGAGTACCCATATTGACATTTCAAAAAAATTCAAAAAACGGTAGACCTTAGATCCCGACAACTTTACTAAATATGCTTTAGAAAAAATAGTGTAGATACATTGAACCTTTATCTAAGGAATGACCGTAAAAGATTTTTTATATCTTTCATAGATTTCTAAAAGAAAAAAAAACAAAACATCTCTTGACTTTTTGCCGAAAGTTTTGCAAACGCCGAAAGTCACAGATTTTTTTTGTTTTGATAAAATGCATTAAAATCTGGGAAATGACCGTAAAAGTTTATTTGAATGAAGAGAAATTAACCCCAAAAAGTAAAAATATACGCTATTTTTTTATATTTTATCATGCGATTAGGAACCTTAACGCCGCGGAAAATGACCAGGACGTTACAAGTAGTTGGTTGTATAATTCCGTCACTAGATGAAGCTCAAATTTCGGAAGAGAAACGTGAACGAAACCGTAGCCCAATTGAAACGCAAGTATTAAGCCAATATATAGGTAGATATAGGAATTATTATCTTTTTTCATTTCTTCCAAATCCTCCCTACACAAGTTAAGAAGTTAACTTATTATTTGTGCGGTTCGCCAAAACACTAAAATGGGAAAAACATTTTTATTTATTTTACGATATCTTCTTCCATGTTTATTACCCAATACCTTTGAATTTACGGTCGAAATCAAAATGTATCTTCTAAATATAGGTAGGTATTGGTTTTTGTATCCAATGGGTAGGAATATTTCGCAATCGAACGATTTTATTTGCGAATTTTGTGCATTTTACGAGAATACCTGTTTGTTTTTTGAAAAAATCGTAACTAAAGCCTTATTTAAAACCCAAATGGCTTTCTGAGTAAAAATAACCTCATCAAAAATAATTTTACAAAAAGCATTTGTTAAAAATAACTGTGACAACCAGATCTGGCTGAGGAAAAGACGTCTCAAAGAATGTCGAAACGTCGATAAAATAAAACAACATTACCCGAAAATCAGAAGCAGTCGTGTCAATTTTGCAAGTATGCCTTATTTTTTCCAAACTAGGGCGGGGTAGAGTACCTGGAGGGAATTAAAAAATCGATATTAGTGTCGAATCCATAGTTTTTGGTGTGGATGTATTGAATAGTGACACTTCCGGCACCCGCAGAAGAAGACGATACTTTAACCAATTAACGCCAATACTTTTTTTGCCTCACTTGATTGTTTTCGATAATATTAAATATTCTTCGAAAATGTTTTCATGATCATATTGTTCACTTTAATGAAATAAGTACATGAAGCTATAACAAATTTTATGACACCATTTCATGACAGAAACTTGAAAAATAACGCCACTTTTCAGCGGGACTATTTTCTAATACTCATATTGTAATTTTCTTTGATTTCAGTTATGACCGCGACTCACCATTCACCTTCCAACTCGGAGTAGGACAAGTCATCAAGGGATGGGATCTTGGACTCATCGACATGTGTGTTGGTTAGTAATAAATCTCTCTATCTATATACCCTCACGCCACGTCCCTTACAGGGTAGGCCTGAGCGAAAAGTTGATTTTAATGAAGCAAAATTAACCCCAAAAAGTTTAATAAATGCTATTATTAACATTTCATCGTGCGATTTTGAACCTTAATGCCGTGGGAAATGACGTCATAACTGGGTCCCTACCTTTAATCATCATAAGATGTATCAGCAAAATCACCGGGAATCTACACAGGAGAACTCTCAGACTACATATTTTAATTAACGATAGAAAATAATCCTAGCTATAACATAGGCTATTAAAAATCAACCCCTAGCTCCTGATAGATTTTCATACTAATTTCAGAAAATGTATGATATGAGAAAATGTGTTGCCGTAATGTCAGTATGACAAAAAATAATTTGATGAGGTACTTCAATAATCAAAGCCGTAATGTGATTTTTTGTGAGGTCTTACCACTCAATATGAAAAAATAAATACCTCTTCCAATCTCTAGGCCTATGCACAGAGTCACTATTTTAGCGCGGTTATTTTAACTTGTATTAAATATTTCAGGTGAAAAGAGAAAGCTGACCATTGCCCCAGCTTTGGGTTACGGAGACAGAGGAGCCGGAAACGTCATTCCTGGAGGCGCCACCTTATTGTTTGAAGTAGAACTCATCAACATCGGAGACTCACCACCCGCCACCAATGTCTTCAAAGAAATCGACGCCGACAAAGATAATATGTTGTCTAGGGAAGAGGTAAATACATATGTATGTATTGTAACGTCTATTACAGATATACCACTCCTGGGATATGGTGATACATTCCTTACCACTACTGGGACATCTTTCTATAACTAATAAAAATGGTAGAAAAGTTCAATTTCCAATCTGAAAAACTTCACTAGAAAATTATCACCTCTCTGTCTGTAATAATTTATATCATTTATTCTTCTTCTTCTCGAATTTCAGTTGTTACGATTGGTTTGCAGCAAAGCCCATATGTCTCCTTCTCCACTCATCCCTGTCCTGTGCGGTTCTTTTTAACTCCTTATATGAGTCGAAGCCCACATCCTGGCACAGGTCGTCCAGGTATTCTTTCCTTGGTCGTCCTCTGTAGTTCGTCCCCTCGTTCATTCCTTCAATTAATTCAAATAGGAGATCCTCTTGACGCACTATGTGACTGATCCTTGTGGTCTTATTATACACAAACCCAAATATGTACCTACTTTCCTGCACACTTCACAGTGAGCTAAAAGCTTCTATCGTGATGAAGTGTAGAACACATCATCATCACTATTATCGGTCCCGGCACCTCTAGATTAGAAGTCCATTCTCCAACCAACTGTGCCAACCATGTATATACCTATGTTCTTCTTAGGGTGATGGTATGGGTAAAATTTTGTTAAACATCTTGTATTGGTGGAAGAAATTAGGCAGGTACTTTCCTATACTTATCTATACGAAGTCTGTGGCATTCTTTCCTCTCTACCTACCTCACAAGGGATATGGTGTAATGGGATAGATAGATTAGACACACAATTTTTTAAGAGCTCATAACTCAGTAACTATTCAAGTCTAGTCAATTTTATAGCTCCTTCTGTGGCAAATTTACTGTACATGAATAAATTTTTCTGTTTGCAAGTTATTTTGAAAATAGAAATGGATGGCATAAAAAAAGGGCTTTTTCGCTACCAAGTGGAGCGCGGCAGCCCTACAACTTAGCATTATAATACCAGCAGTAACAACATACCTAAAATTTAGGACTACCTGACCTTTTATGCATAGCAAATGTTTAATTTTATTGGGCTAAAATTCCTAGTTCCCGTTTTGAAGACATCTATTGAAGAACAATAATATTAAAATTCCCAATATTTGGTTGGGATCTCAGCTAATATTCTTACAGAGTCAGTTGGTGATCAGACCAATTCTTATTTTCATGCTATAATTTTGATTTCAGGTTAGCGAATACTTGAAGAAGCAAATGGTAGCTGCCGATGGTGGAGAACCTCAGGAAGATATTAAAAGCATGTTGGAAGACCATGACAAACTCGTGGAAGAGATCTTCCAACACGAGGACAAAGACAAGAACGGATTCATCAGTCACGATGAGTTCTCCGGACCAAAACACGACGAACTGTAAAACTAATAAATTATTATAATATCATTGTTACAAAACATTCCATTAAAAAAATATTATTTAAAAATATCTTTATCCTAGTTACATAAAACATCTGTATTATAATATCACATGTAGAAATGTCTCTAATCAGACGTTGCCATTTTTTCTGTACCTTTACACAGGATCATCAAAAAAGATGGACCCCATTTTAAAAATGTATAACTTTGGAATTATTCATCTTAAATGAGTGATTCTTTAAAACTGATGAATGTAAGTCTTGTTTAATTCACAATACAATACAACTGCGCGATCGACAAAGCCAATCGTCGCTATTAATCTACCACCTTCCAATATAATGGTGTCCATGCAACAGAAAGCACAGTGCGTTGATTTTTTTGCAATTTCAAATTGTTGTTTTTGTAATCTGGTCAAGCTATTGTTCATCAAACAAACTTACATTCATCAGTTACCATACATTGAAAGAATCACTCATTTAAGATGAAAGGTTCCAAAGTTATACCTTTTTAAAATAGGGTCCATCTTTTTCGATAATCCTGTATTTCTATATTGTTGCAAAATGGACACAAAATCCCTTACAATTTGCTCATTACTATAAGTAAAAAATGACAGCTTTTTAAAAATCATTGTAAAATTGTGATTTTTTTTTAAATGTGACATATTTATTTGTTCATGAAAATGTGTTAAAAAACGTATTTTATACCCCAAGTAAAATATGTTAGAAAAGGTTTGCACCTTTGCTATTTAAACACGGTGGCAAATTATTGTACTTAAAGCATAATTCACACTTTGTTTATATTTTGTGTACTATTTACAATTTTTGTTTATATTTTTTTACCATTTGTGAGGCCTTGTAGATAAAAAATGTAAAATATGCAGTCTAAAAAATTCTGAACAAGACATAATGATGTAAAATTTACCAATTGAAAAAGATTCGAATGAATTACAACAGATGGCTCTAACTTGCTAAATTAATTCTCATAACCTTTTTTATCCGAATAATTATGGTTTTTTACTCATATAAGTGAAAATAGTGCATTAAATAATCTAATATTAGGGAGGTACTATTATAATTAGGTAAATCATATACATATCATACTTGAATGTACTTTAGGAACTAATTTTTGCATTTCCCTACCATAACATGATTTTATCTTTCATGTCCTTACATAATAATTTTATATAGTAGAATAGTATTGGTACTGAAGAGCATCCATTTTGTTGTTAATTTCCCTTAAACGTACTGTGTAATATACCTACTTCTAAAGTTTTTGTTTTCATCCGATCATTTGCAGATTATGTGAGTCGCATAGTATGAAAAAGGGCAATCTGATCTCGGACTGATTTGCAGTAAATTGAAGAACTGTTCTATCTAAGTTGCTATTGTTGCCTCTCATAGGTATATTGTTCTCTAATCATCTGTAGGCCCCATTTAAGGAATCGTCAGGATTAGATATTAAACAAACATAAAAAAATGTGATACATCAATAAACAGTTACGGCAGAAAATAATACAATCAATGGTGACATAACAAAACATAACGCAGGTGTGGTTTAGTTCAATGCATGTCTGGATGTAAATTGTCCAGAACTACATTACATATTGTAGACTGCTCTAATTGAAACCAAGTGACTTTTTATATAAAAATTTGTATGCGTTATGGCTGCTATTGTAACCATCTGAAAGTGCTTAAAGTAACATTTCCACGTTCTAAACACGATTCCTGTTTTTGATACTGTACGACTCGCTTTTCAACTGTTATAACAATATACTAATATGTATTATAATATGGTTGGTGTTATTATGTTTTTTTTTAATAAAAATTCTTTTAAAAACATGTTTTCTTTTCATTATTAAGTTTCTATATGCTGTTATTCGGCTTCGGTGCCCTGAATTGTTCTCAGCCAATACTGAGAGAATTGTCTTGAAACTGAAGATAGTGATAGGTGAAAGTATGGACTACAGATGGGCTGTTTTAGAATTACAATATTTGGAAATACCTTGAATAAAAAAATATTCAAAAAGTACTCCTGAAATTTACGGGATGTAAGGATTTTCCGCTGAGTTTTTCAGATAAAAGTATAATTTAGCCAAAATACTGGTAATTATAATCTTAACAAATTGGTTGTTTTAGATTTTTAAATTTATTCCCAGGTTCTTTTTAATAAGGTATAATTTACATTGTCGCTTACGTTATTCTTTTTTCGCGCCATCATCCTCATACGAAATTTGAAAAAATATAAGCGAAATTAGAACAATTTTGGATTAGTGCATATAAGCCCTTAATATGCATACATATCCACATCCGCTCCCTATGTGGAGCATGTGGTCGTCACCCAATTTTCCTGGCTTTTCTGTCTTGGGCCAACTCCGTTGCCTGTTCCCATGTCATTCCACCCTGGCGCAGCTTTGATGTGTACAGCCTCTGGATGGTCATTGCAGGCCTGCCCAGACGTCTGTTGCCTACAGGGCGATATTGGGGACAGCTGTTGTTAATGCTATCAGCGGACATAGATTTAGGATAAATGAAAATATGCGAGTATTTTTTAGCGCTTTTTTAAAACAAAATAAGCTTGACCTTGAATAGTGCTACAGCACTCCAATACAACCGACTTGGCTGCATCAAAACCACAGGTCACACAGCAGGGCAGGGTGGTATCCCGTCCTCTCTGACTACTCTGAAAAGGATACAACATGATAGTACAAGCTTAATGCAGTGTTTGCTTACCATAACAATATATAGGAGGTTTCGGAAGAGTACACACATCTTAATCGAAAATGGCTGCATTGCATTAACTTGGTATTTGTCTGGCTGCCCTTGTCACATTCGGAAGAACTGGTGGTCGGTGGAAGTTCGCCGATCAGGCATGTTGTTTTGTCTAATATTTACGGAGATATTGATATATATGAGCATGTGTTAAATATCAGGCTCTTATATATCAACACCCCAATAAGTAATAGCATATCCCCACCATCTTGGCTCTCATCCTCCGCAGGTTCTTGTCGCACCAGAGTTAATCAAAAAGTACTCGAAGTCCTCATCTACAGAACACGTATACTCGTTTTAATATCAATAACATAATATATCAGACCAAAAAAGACTTTATAATTTACGATTATGCAAACTAACCTCAAACCCACAATCCGAATTTAACAGCCGCGTGACGCGTGGTGACGCGTCCCCACAGAACACATATACTGTGTTGCCACACTTTTAAAATCTAAATCTGTATTTCAAAGTCTAGAAATCTGTATAAATCTGTATGAGATTATAATAAGCGAAAATCTGTATAAAAAGGCATAAATAGCCAAAAAATCTGTATAAATGAAAATTTCAAAACAAACAAAATATTGTAGTTTATTGAAAAACCAACCTTTGTGGTGCCTTTTTGAGAAAATAACAGTACTCGTGCTTACATAAAATATACTAATTTCTTTTTGTACATATTTTTACTCATTCTATAAATGAGATTTTCATCTATTTACTAATTAGTAATTATCAAATGACAATTGTGATTGAATCTGTTTCTTTTTACTTTATTCTTCTGATTTATCATAGAAAATTTCCAAAATCCCAAAAATCTGTATAAAACAGATTAAAATTTATTATCTGTATTTGTCCGTTCCCGTTGCCTAAAATCTGTATAAATACAGATAAATCTGTATATATGGCAACACTGCCTTCCAGTATTGCCATGGTATTGCCACGTTGCCAAAAGCGAGGCCGTCGCCATATTGTTTACGGAGGCCGGGGCCAACTGACATTTGACGATGATGACGTCACCAATAGTGGGAGAAAATGTATGGGAAAAAATATTCCGTAGTTCAAGTGTTTGTCACCGAGACAAGGTGTTTGTCACCGATACAAGGTGACGTCACCGATAATGGCGAAGATGGAATCCGAGGATGTAGGCTTGTACTCTACTATCGCAGGCTTCGCCAAAAGAAAGACCAAAAGCAAAACTAAAAAAAATGAAAATCTCCTCGCCAGTGCTGCCGTTTCAAAATTGAAAAAAAAATACCAATATTTTCTCGAATAAATACTAGAATAACCAGAGACAACCAAAGAGATTACATATTAATATGATTACATATAATTAAGTAGAGACAACATATTAGTAGAACTTAATATATTATGTCGCTGAGAATACCCGCCGAGAATACCCGAAAACCCGCCATTTGTTTAATGCATGTCATTACTTCAATAAAGTTTTTATTTATTTATTTATTTATTTAATAACATACTAGATCTAGAGTGGCCAACCCGCGGCCCGCGGGCCGCTTGCGGCCCGCCGAGGGTCTAAATGCGGTCCGCGAAGCCGTCTTACGATATAACCGTATGCATTGCCTGTTATAGAAAGACAATCAGATTCGTCACTTCACCCATTTTCCCTTAAAAATTTCGCCTGCGGCGCTATTTTGGGTAATCTTTTTAATTAGAAAATGTTTTTCACACATTTTGTTGCGAGCCTCCTCCACTCAGTTTTGCAAGAAAAAAATCGCCTGCGGCGCTACTTCACTGTTTTAGGTCATAACAATATTTTAATTTCTGTTGCCAACATCCCCCCCCCGAGACGAACCTTTGTCTTATTTTTTTTGTTTCAAAAAATTGGTTGTGCGGCCCGGTAAGCCATGTCAATTTTAGAATCTGGCCCGGCTGCTGAAAAAGGTTGGCCACCCTTGTACTAGATCAACGTCGAAAATGTATTAAAAAAATAGTAAAAATACCGGATATTTTTTGTCGACGGGGAGGTCCAGTGAAGGTCCCTGTGGAATACTTTTTCAGCGCATCCAGCATAATTGACTGTATTTTTAATCATTCTTTTGTTAATTCTGTACACAATTTGAGAAAGTAGGTACCAACAATTTTTAAAACCTACCAAAAAAATGCTAAAAATATACCAACCTGTTCAGAAAACCAGCGACATATTATATTAAGTATATATTATAAGTACTACCCAGAAAAAAGATATACCAGATTTTTCAAAATGCACCAGAAAATACTAATGTACCTAGGTAGTTTAGTTTTAAAAATAGCAAAAACGGCAACACTGGATGGAAGAAGCAATGTAGCCGACTCGACAAAGGGAAATTAGAGATGAGTACATTCGAATTCATAGAGTCGAACGATATTCGGATCCTCATACTCTTACAGATCCGGGATCTAAATATCGAATTAGTGCTTTCCGAGATTCACTGAAGTCATACGAATTTCGGGTATACTTACATACATATTAAAGTTTGTATAATGATACGAGATGATACGATACGTTATAATAGTATAATATGGATTGAGTTGAACACATGGATTAATAAGTACGACGGACTTCTAGATTAATGGATTCGAATCGGAATCACGGTAATAGGTATCCGTATCGGAGAGAATCGTTAAATCGTACTCATTTCTATTGATATTATCTCGTCGAGGGATTCCCTATTGTAAAAATTTGCTATGGATAGCGTATACGATCTATAATTTTTATATTATGTCAACATGTGGTTACATTTTCAAACTTATGACTACCTACTTATTATTACTTACACAAATAAAAAAATTGTGAATTGCGCGGCCAAAGCAATTTTACAAATAGGTATTTTTAACAGGTAGGTAAAAGTAGGTTGCAAATGTTGCATCAAATCCTCAGCAGATGGCGTTAGCATCTGAAACCTTGGGCCAATGTGAAATTAGTTCCAGCAGTAGCATACTATACAACTTTCAAAAATTACACAATTGACAGCAGGATGTGGTGGAATGGGTGAACGTTGCCCTGGGCATAAAGTGATCACTTGAGCCAGCCAAAGCCGACTCGTAAGCGTTGGAACATCCGTCCTGCTTCCTCCCCAAGGTAGTTCACATAACGCTACATTATGTGAATGAAGATGCCTCTCGTCTCTGTTGAGGAAAAAAAACTGTAATGTAATGAGAACTTCGGATGATTTCCTCGGAATGGCATTGGAATCTAACTTGAATCAAATGATAGAAGTATCAAATATTACCACACTGCGAATCGGGTAAATCGGTGCTAGGATCAAAAGTTTTGTTTTCGTTGTTCTATTTTATTCTAACCCTTTATGTCGCGTCCCTTGCGGGGTAGATAGAGAGAACAAAATGCCAGAGATCCCTATTTTTAAACACAGTTCCTTCACATTCATGCAATTCGTCATGCACACTCTGATTCACTTTCCTCAAAATACTTCCGACCTTGAGCATCTGGTGGACGAAATCAACTATTATCTTCTTTAAAGTATTCGGAAATAGGTATTCTTAAGATTCAAAACCTTAGTTTCGGCACTTATTTGGTAAAGGTATCGGAAGAAAGTATTATTTGCATTCGGATCCAAAAAAATAATAGGTATTTGATATGGATCGAAAGACAAGAATCGATTACGTGCTTAATCGTGCGAAACGTCTCTATTAGTAAAAAATTGAAATTGGGAACACTTTTATCTTTTTAGTGTTAGAAAGAGATGACTATACGCAGTTACCGTACGTGGAAAGAGGACAGCGTTATAAATTTCGGAGGAATTTTGAATAATTAGAATTACCTACGCAGTTTTTGTTTTTTCAACGGTCAGCTTCTTGTTCTTGCTTGTTTATTCTTGCACTTTTTTGGCGGTCCAAGAATTCAAGATGGAGGGAAATGACTTGAGTCCCTCCGCCCTCGTTATTAGTTTTTGTTGAAATTTTAAAGCTTATAAAGTTTATAATAGTATAATTAAGTGTTAAAGTTAAATAATTTGTTTAAAAAGCGTTTTATTCTCCGTCATCGCTTGTGTAAACCTCCAGATTCTCTGAGCACGTTTTTGCTCCATGCATTCTGTTTTGTATCTTTTAAGCAAACTGTGTTATTACTCAAAAATCAGGAGAATATCAACTGTAAACGTGAAGGAATGTTTTTATTCCGAGTGATCGACTCAGGTATGTATAAATATAATACGCACATATCGACTTAGTAAGAGATGCTAGGATTGTTAGGAAGCGCGGTGTTCCCGAGAACACGAATCTCCTGGCTTGGCCAAGTCAACAAGATTTTAATTGATTGTAATTGTAGGTAATTAGAAAGAAACTGCACAAGTTAAGATTGTGGAACTATTGCAATAGTGCAGCCCCATTCAAAAGTAAGCTTATTTTGTTTTAAAAAAGCGCTAAATACGAAATTTTTTCACTCGGTTCGGCTGTGCGCCCGCCCAGACCCACCCGCAGACGAACGGAGCGAAAAAATACCGTTTTTAGCACCTTTTTAAAACAGAATAAAAAAAATCCTAGCCCATTGGTAATGCTTTTGTTTCCATTGGTAATGCTTTTGTTTCCATTGGTAATGCTTTTGTTTCCAAGTGAAAAATTTAGGGAATTGGATTTGAAAAATTTTTGGGCTGTTGAATTTAATGCCGATATTAAATTTATCTTTCTTTTTTTAGTTTGAATCTCATGAACTTTGTGTTAAGAAAATTGATGAGATGTTTGGAGATGGATCTAAGAAAGGGATTGCAGATTGAAGTGTTTGCTGGGAAACTGATTCTCGAGAGGTTATGTAGAAGTTGAAAATGGCTGCAGAATGGAGATCATTCAGTTGTTATTTTATGGTTTATGATTTGGTGAGTTCTCATTCAAACAGGAATATTTTCATACTAATCCACTCCAACTATACGACAAAGAACAGGAGTAACAGACATTGCCCAGCGTGTCAATCTCTCAAATGGCGGTGGGCAGGTCACATGGCTAGAGACCCAGATGATAAGTGGTCGAAGAGTCTTAACCTGGAAACCAAGAACGACTACCAGGAGTGTAGGAAGACCACCACTACGATGGAGAGACGACCTAGTAAAATACGTGGGTGCCAACTGGATCCATAGAGCCCAGGATAGAGCGGCGTGGAAGCTGATGGAGGAGGCCTTCGTCCAGCAGTGGACGGGAGTAGGCTGAAGAAGAGGAAGAATCCGCTACCTATTGAGTCCTCATGTTTGTTTTATTAATGTTAGTATAAATTTTGTTACTACTATTTTTCTCCACAAACCCAAATACTTTCCTGTTAAAAGCCTGTATCGCAAAGTGTGGAATACATCACCAGCACCAGGGTTTGAACCTGGCACCTCCCGCTTGGGAGACCGCCGTCTCAATCAACTGCGCCAACCATGTACTCCAATGGCATCTCTTACATTTATGCATGTTTTTGATGTCTTTAGTATCAGATGAGTAATTTTACTTTTCACTTAGCATTTTTTTTTCGAACGTTTAGGCATTAGGAGGACTACCCCCTAGAGCTATACAACGTAGTATATTTTACATTATACATTGTCTTGCAGACTTGTGGGACGAGAATTCCGCTCTTACTGGTCAGTGGATGGACCAAGGAAAAGAGGACGTACGTATAGGTCCCTTGAGGAGACCAACACAACGTGGAACACCTGAAGTTCACCCCGGAAGACTGCCTCGATCGGGGCAAGTGGAGAGAGGACCCCTGCGAAGAGGATTGTACAGAAAGGCGCATCACCATCACCATGTATAATAATTTACACAGTACTACACAACATGTAAGGTAGTCCAACCATATTATATTATATAGCAAGCAAGCAATATTGGTATTGAGTGTACTTACGTGCATGTCCTTGGATCGCAGGTATATGGTACAACCCTATGCCCCTTTTTTTAACGACAATCATGAGGTCTTATAGTTTTTTATTTTATACTATGAGATTCTTACTGTCACTTTTTAAGGGCTTATGTGCACTAAGCAAAAAACCTTATATTTTTGCTTAAACTCTTTCAAATTTTGTATGAGAATGTTGGCGCAACATAAGAATAACGTAAGCGACAAAGTGAATTATACATTTTATAAAAAGAACCTAGGAACAAATTTAAAAATCTCAAACAGCCAATTTGTTAAGATTAAATTACCAGTATTTTGGCTAAATTATGCTTTTCCATCTCAAAAACTGAACGGGAAATCCTCAGATCCCGTAAATATTTCAGAAGTACTTTCGGAATATTTTTTTATTCAAGAAATTTTCAAGTATTGTAATTCTAAAACAGCCAATCTGTAGTCCATACTTTCATCTATCACTGTCCTCAGTTTCAAGAGGATTCTCTCAGTATTGGCTGAGAACAATTCAGGGCGCCGAAGCCGGATGATAGCTTATAGGATGTTAACCCTGCTACGTCTTATTGCTGTATCTATGTAAATCAGAATCCAACTCGTCTGTTGTGATATCATCTCTTCGATCCTTCTTTCAACTTTCAAAGTACTGGCACATCTCTGGGATCATTTTCCTTTTTCTGATCCCAATGTGTTCTCATGAACGTAGATCTGCCCATCTAATAGGTAACAATAAGTATTTATTACAAAAATATACATGAAGAAATCACTCAATATGGATGAGCTTATAACAATATAAAAGTAAATTGTGACGTACAATAATGTCATTTTATATATCAGTCGTGCTGACGTACTATAGTCAAATTATTCCAAACCGCCGAACGCAGACACAAAAGTGCAACGGAGAAGGGCACGTACTCTTAATTTCGATCCAGGATGCCAAACAATTCAGATAATAAAAGTGCTCCGAGCAACAGTTGGGATTTCTTGTTCTATACCGACCTAGAATGCCAAATATTTTTTATTTCTACTGCTAATTCTCTATATTTACAAACTTTTCTGCGACGGTTGTTTGAATGTTAAATGTATTTGGTACAGCGATGTCAATTAAATAAGTGATTTTAGTTTGTTATGCAAAACTACATCGGGTCTATTATGATGTATTGCTCTATCTGGCCCTCTCCAAGCTGGATCTGATTTTATTGATCGCTGTAGAGTTCTCATTCAATTACCTTTCTGACTTTTTTAAACTGACATTGAAAATTTTTATAAATTTATACGTACTATTTTCTTATTCAATTTTTTTAATCTTGTAGTCGAAATCTAATGCGAATGTGAAAATATTAGGCATGAATTTATAAATTTTTTTGGGTAATTTTCTCTTTATACATTTTGTACCGAGAATTACCAAAATTTCTTTTCGGGAGTTATCACCCTTCTTGCATTGAAACAATTTTTAGGTATGATTCCGTAAAGATTGCTCAATGAAATATAAAGGGTAGAAAGTTTATAAGAGCCATGTTGATGTTAAAAAATTGGTAGTGGAAGCAAATGTTCTGTAGGATAAGTCTCCACTTTACTTGATAAACTTGAGCCCATCCTCACCTTCACTATACCCGATTCTGGATGTTAATTAACAACCAGTCCAAGTTTCCATTCCAGGTGCACATACGTGATGACCACAAATTGACCTACTTTGGCCTGCCGAGTGTGATCTTTCCAAAAATTCACTGGTACCAAATATTGTAAATCGCTCTTGATTTCACTATAATCATGTGTCATCAATCTCAGCATTTTATTTGGTTCTGGACATGTAGCAAATAAGTGGAGGAGTTTTTGATCTTGTTTTATATATAGGAGATTTTTTATTCTACCTATTTGTCTCTATGTATTCCGTGTATTGCTGCCAGTTTGCTCGTAGAATAATCTCTCATTCTACAAGATTACCTCTTTTTTGCTTGTAGAATGATCTCTCATCCTACAAGATTACCTTTTTTTGCTTGTAGAATGATCTCTCATTCTACAAGATTACCTTTTTTTGCTTGTAGAATAATGTCTCATTCTACAAGATTACCTTTTTTTGGTTGTAGAATGATCTCTCATTCTACAAGATTACCTTTTTTTGCTTGTAGAATGATCTTTCATTCTACAAGATAACCTTTTTTTTGCTTGTAGAATGATCTCTCATTCTACAAGATTACCTTTTTTTGCTTGTAGAATGATCTTTCATTCTACAAGATAACCTTTTTTTTGCTTGTAGAATGATCTCTCATTCTACAAGATTACCTTTTTTTGCTTGTAGAATGATCTCTCATTCTACAAGATTACCTTTTTTTGCTTGTAGAATGATCTCTCATTCTACAAGATTACCAATGTAGATCTAGATTGTTAAAGAATCATGTTGAACTTAGAAATTTGGAATGTGAACCAAATGTTCTGTAGGATAAGTCTCCACTTTATTTGATAAACTTGAACCCATCCTCACCTTCACTATACCCGATTCTGGATGTTAATTGACCACCACTCCAAGTTTCCATTCCAGGTGCACATACGTGATGACCACAAATTGACCTACTTTGGCCTGCCGAGTGTGATCTTTCCAAAAATTCACTGGTACCAAATATTGTAAATCGCTCTTGATTTCACTATAATCATGTTGGAGACTGGTGTTCCTCAGTTGGGTGCTCCATCATGTGTTCCTCCTCATATGACTCGATGTCATCATCATCGCTTTCACTAAGCGCGGACCTTTGCTTTCCCCTGTTGTTATTTTGGTTGTCTGAGTGTACTCATTTACTGGTTTCCTCTGATTCTTTAGCATTTTCCAGACAGGGTTGTATTTATAATATGGAATTATTATTCTCGAATTCATTAATTTATATTTTATAGCTAAAATTTGGTGGATTATTTTTGCCACATGATTATGTCTATATGTATATTCAGTTTGCGCGAGTGTTGAACAACCCGAAATTATATGTTGTATCGTTTCCGGTTTAGCGAGACATTTCCTACATGAATGATCTATTATATTTGTATCATTCATTATATATTTTTAATAATTTTTTGTTTTAATTACCTGATCCTGAATCGCTAGCATAAACCCCTCAGTCTCCCCAAACAAATCCCCAATAGTCAACCATCTGTTTGATGCAAATTTGTCAACATGAGACTGGTTAAAATCATTGAGGTGTCTGGAGCGAATTTCTTTCTTACCCCAAGCTACTAAAAGTTCATTAAAATAATTATTACGCAGTCCTACTATTTCGTTATTTACATTTAAAGGCGTATGATTTTTGTCGGCCTGTACTATAATTTTGTGCATAATTGAATAATTTTGTTTAGTGATGAAAAATGTTTTTAAAGAATTTATTTGATTATTATGTAAATTGGTTATGTTTACAAATCCCCTACCACCTATACTTCTAGGCAGAGACAACCTTTCTTTCGCAGAATTTGGATGATGATATACATATATCTATTTTTGTTTAATTGGGTTCTTAGTAATCTTTCTGAATTATTTAAATCGGTTTTGCTCCATTTTATTATGCCAAAAGAGTATGTTAATAATGGGATCGCCCAAGTGTTAATCTCTTTGACAATATTTTTTAGCCCTCACCGAGCTGGATCTGATTTTATTGGTCGCTGTAGAGTCCCCATTCAAAAACCTTTCTGACATTTTCTGAGACAGAAACTGTATAAGTATGTTGATTCCTTGTTCCTCATGAGGTTTAATTCTTAACGCTGTGTGCCACTCACTATTTGTGCCTTTGCTCTTACTAAGAGTCTAGAATATTTATTTTACTTCACATAAACTTTTATATGTGTTTTCATAATATGTGTATTTACACAAAAATTACTATTTACACCAATTTAACTTAGTATACTAAAATTCAATATAAAGAAATGGTATTTAAACATTACTTACTCAGTAAATTTAAGGTGGGAATAACTTCGTTCCGTAAATATTTGTTCCTTAAAAATTTTGTGTCAAAATGAGCAGCACAGACTGCGTAACGACTGCTTATGAAAGTGCTCTCGAAAATTTTTGGATTCCCGCTCGCAGACTTCCATAAAATGCGTCTTTCACATTGTTTTTCTGGTGGGAAATGGAACATCCGATGCGTGGACTCAGTATTTACATAGCCTGGAAGGACATTTTTCCTCTTTGTTTCTTTCTCATGAGGTTTAATTCTTAACGCTGTGCCCCTCACTATTTGTGCTGTTATCTAAGAGTCTAGGTACTAATTGAGTTGCTACATGCTTTTTGTACTGTGGAGGGTTCACCACAGCTGTTTTATTCTCTCTGAGACATGCTCTGGAATAGGTACTGGAGCTGCAATACAATTTTATACCTGATGAGCTTCCATTCTCGTTACCTGCATTATTGCAGTACTACACTATCTAATGATGTTGTAGGTTTTCGCAGCATGGTATATATATTCTTCCTTTCAGGTTATTCGGGTGTTGGCCAACACCCGAATAACCTGAAAGGAAGAATATACTACACTATCTACTTATTAATTATTTCCTTCATAACTTCACAATTTTTTCTCTAATAATGATTTATAGGTAGTATGTACTTTACCAAACACTCACATGTTAAATTTAAGGTGGGAATAACTACCTCCCTAAATATCGGTTCCTGTGTAATACTTGCTTATGAACTTGCTATGGTCTGTCCGTCTATTCATCACACCTTATCCTTTGTGGAGAGGCAGAGGACTAGGGTGTCTGGAACCAGTACTGTTTTTACAGAACCGGGATAAAAATAATAACTTGAACAAATTTCGTAGTCGGGGGAATTGTTAGAAGATATTCATATCCCTGAGCCAAATATCGCCTACGGTCTCCTCCACTTGCAAAGAGGGCCATCTCGAACCTTACAATCAGATTTAGATCGTTTTCATTCTGAGGTGGTCTATAACGTTCTTCACGAGCTTTGGCAAGCTCAGCATTCAGCTCTTCACTTTGCGTTACATCAGGTCTAGATCCGCGCAGATTGAAGAGATCTTCCGATTCCGGTGTTGAACAAGCCGGACAGTGTCATCTCACATCTGTCCACCTTTCCGTGGTCTTCCTACGCCTATTTTGTTCTCCCAGGACATCCATTTCACTTATTCACATATTTGTATTTCTCGGGTGTACCGTGTGTTGCTTTTTGAGTCTATCTTTTTGTTTGGAGACATTTTTAGCACACCAGGTTTCTCCTGCACACTTGGCAGTAGAACAATAAAGCTTGTACCTATACTACTACTTACATTCTAAGGTCATTCTATCAGAGAATACAGAGGTGTTCAAATTATTAGACTAAAATATTTTTTCAGTAATAGCCCAGGAAATTTAGCTTTGTAGCGTAGATAATTGTCGGAAAGCTGGAAACTGTTTTAATCTCTTCATTAACAAGCAAAGAAGGTTTCCTGAAGTTTGCACCAATTTTACGCTTGTGCTAAGTACAGGTTGTCCCAAAAACAAAAAAAAAGTTGAACTTTTTTCAGTTTTTCATTAATAACTCCTAAAGGAAGCATTCTAGACAAATTGTGTTCTCCTGTGAATTAAAGTAGATGAAATTCTTCGTCCACTGAGTATAAATACTACTCTCTACTTTGAAAAATAACTGAGAAACGGCGATTTAAAATTGTGATGTTTTTGTCAACAAATGACAAATCTCTTAATTTTCTTGATTCGTTGTTGAATATCTTTTAATCTATGCTACTTACAGCAAATTTCATTACATATGATTCAATGGCCGGTTAATTCTCTATAAACTGGCATTAAAATTTTACCTCTATATTAAATTGTTTAGGATGTAGAGGTATTTAAAGACAGACGAGTGAAATAGAGAATTTTTTTAAACGATAGATTTCGGCATGTGAAAGGTAAGATAGACTTAATTTTGCGGCTCTTTCTTAATAACGTACAATTTTTTTAGTTAAAAACCGAAATTTCGCTATTGATACGCCACTGTGTAACAACTTATATCGAAAAGACTATTTTTTTTACCTTCATCAGTTTTACTAATATAACTCCTGAACAGTTGATGTTAGGGAAAAGATATTTTACTCAAAATATAACTAAAATTAATTTACTATAACTTGATTTCAAAATTAACTCTGTAACTTAAATAATAACTGAGTTACAGTGTTTGAAAAAAAGCGTTACTAAAAAAATTCAATTGCCTCGGCTATTTTTGTTGAATAACTCCTGAACCGTGATATAGAGAAAAAGTTCAAGAGATTTAAATATAAGGTAAATAAATTTTCTATAACACAAGCGTAATAAAATAACTTTAAAAGTTATAGTAAGAAAGTTATGGATGATCAAAGTCAATATTTTGTGTAACAATTCGACGTTTGCTTATGAATTCTATTTGCCTAGTAAGCACCTCCGAGCCGGTGTAGTATGAAATATGTCTGCCTAATAAAGTACCTGCTTGCCATATAGTATGAAATATATCTAAACAAGCGTCGAATGGCTACACAAAATATTGACTTTGATCATCCATAACTTTCTTACTATAACTTTTAAAGTTATTTTATTACGCTTGTGTTATAGAAAATTTATTTACCTTATATTTAAATCTCTTGAACTTTTTCTCTATATCACGGTTCAGGAGTTATTCAACAAAAATAGCCGAGGCAATTTAATTTTTTTAGTAACGCTTTTTTTCAAACACTGTAACTCAGTTATTATTTAAGTTACAGAGTTAATTTTGAAATCAAGTTATAGTAAATTAATTTTAGTTATATTTTGAGTAAAATATCTTTTCCCTAACATCAACTGTTCAGGAGTTATATTAGTAAAACTGATGAAGGTAAAAAAAATAGTCTTTTCGATATAAGTTGTTACACAGTGGCGTATCAATAGCGAAATTTGGGTTTTTAACTAAAAAAAATGTACGTTAATAAGAGAGAGCCGCAAAATTAAGTCTTCCTTACCTTTCACATATTGTAATCTATCATTTAATAAATTTCTCTATTTCACTCGTCTCTCTTTAAATACCTCTACATCCTAAACAATTTAATATAGAGGTAAAATTTTAATGCCATTTTATAGAAAATTAACCGGCCATTGAATCATATGTACTAAAATTTGCTGTAAGTAGCTTGGATTAGAAGATATTCAACAACGATTCAAGAAAAATAAGAAAATTGTCATATGTTGAGAAAAACATTACAATTTTAAATCGCTGTTTCTCAGTTATTTTTCAAAGTAGAGAGTAGTATTTATGCTCAGTAGACGAAGAATTTCATTTACTTTAATTCACAGCAGAACACAATTTGTCTAGAATGCTTCCTTTAGGAGTTATTAATGAAAAACTGAAAAAAGTTCAACTTTTTTTTTGTTTTTGGGACACCCTGTACTTAGCACAAACGTAAAATTGGTGCAAACTTCAGGAAACCTTCTTTGCTTGTTAATGAAGAGATTAAAACAGTTTCCAGCTTTCCGAAAATTATCTACGCTATACCCCCTTTTTTAACGTTAAAACACCGGTCTATAAATAATGACTTCATTTATGAATAAATACCATATTTTAATAGACGATTTGAATTTAATACTTTGTGCTTCTCCCTTTGACATTTCTAAGTATAAGTATATGTACCTTTTTTACACTTTTTTTATATCATCGTCATGGTGCCAGATTTTTAAACTTTTTTACTACGGGCACTTATGTGGTTAAAGTCATTTTTTAATTTTTATGTTTAACCATGGCCCACAAATTCTTAATCAGTTTCATGATTGGGCTATTTCCTAAGAAGCAGTTGCGATTTTCCTCCAAATACATGTAATAAGAAGATTTAAAAAAAGTGTGCAGAAGTTTAGTAGAGTCAATGTCTACAAGAATAAACATGCTTATAAATGTCAACGGAATGCATACAAATCATTAAATTCGAAATAATGTACATAGTAGGTCTGATTCTCTATCTTTTAAACACAGACTAAATTAAGATTGGAACGCGCTAACTTAAATAAGTTCATTTGCTATTCTGTAACTCTTATTTAACCACGTTCTGTCTTATATTTGAAATAAGCCAACGATTAGTTCATTCGGTATTCTGTAACAAAATTTTAGTGTGAGATTCTCTGTCTTTTAAACATAGGCTAAATTGAAAATGGAACGCACTTACTTAAATAATTTCATTTGCTATTCTGTAACTTTGATTTAAGTGTGTTCGTCTTAAATGCATTCTTATTTGAAATAATACAGCATTAGTTCATACCTAAGCTCATTCCGTATTCTGTAATTTAATTTTGGAATACCTATCTGTCAAAATGTGCCTATTTAAGTTAATTTTCGACTTATTTTAGCCGCACCTATGATGCATGCGGCTTATTAATTCTACCTTCTGATACGTGTGTTTTAATATCAATTCTATACGTTCCACTAAAAATTATGCTATGTACGTATGTGTTACGTTATGTTGAAGTAGAAAATCAAAAAATGGTAGCAAAATAAATATTCTACAGCTGCCTACGTCAAAACCTTCGTGGAAGAAGTTTATTTCATCCCCGTAACCTGAAAAGTAGCTTTTTTAAATGTACATCTAGGCCGCGTCCCCTGCGGAGTAGTCAGAGAGGACAGAGCGCCAAACTGCTCTTTCCTTACACTTTCTCCTTCCTTCCGTCACATTCATGCAATTTGTCATACATGCTCTACAATCTCTATTATTTAAAACGTCTTTGAAGATGCGGTCAACATGTTCGGTTCAGGTAAGTATCGGACGGTCCTCTTGTTATCATTCATTCTCAAAACATACGCAAACCCTCCAGTCATTGTAGTCACTACACCCGTCTTTTGTGTGTGTGTTTGTGTGTGACTTCTTCTTCTTTCCTCTCCGAATACGACCATTGTGCAAGTGATTTGGGAGTCTACAAGACACAAAGCATTAATAAAACTTTTAAACACATAATTCCACGTCTCCGCATCTTCTCGTAGAATATCAGGTTCAGCACATACAGGCGTAAAGCGTTTTATACCCGTGATTATCTAATATCTATCCCTTCGCGGAGATTTTCCATATGATCCTATTTCAATTCATCGAAATTACTGGGAAGTTTTTGAAGAGTTGGTCGCGATTTAATGTTTCATTTTTTAATATTGACAATACCATCTGTCCATGGGCGTCACCAGTTTCGAAGCTAGGGGGGAGCAACCAAAATTGAAGTATTTATACAGCACGAAAAAACGCGTAAATAGAGCCGCATGCGAATTTTTCTTTTGTTTGACTAAATGAATAAGGTCAAGATGTAGCTTGGTTTGAAATACAGAAATCATCGTAGATAGCGCCCCAGGCAATTTTTTTTAAAGAAAAATCTGTGAAGTGATTTTTTTATGATACAATTCATTTTTAATATATTTTCGTACTGAAAATTTATTATATGGTGGGAAAATGTGTGATAATAATGTGATTTTTATAATTTAGTATGAAGAAGTATATACCTTTTCCAATCTCTAGGGGGGCAGCTGCCCCCTTGGCGACGCCCATGCATCTGTCAAGTCAATATGCAACAATGCGCATGCCCGATGTACAATAGACAAAAATATTCAATCAGGATTGTTTCTGGTTAACTAATTTTAAAAATTGTTAAGAATTAAGACAGCTAAAGATACAGAATAGGGTATCAACTTAAAAATGACTGAGATATATAGATCAATAGATTAGAAAAATGAGATTTATAGATCAATAGATTATTTTTTTATGAATGAAATCATTCATATGTTTGGAATGAGTGAAAATGGGTAAGTTCATAAGGGTGAATAATTAGTCCTTCTACTACATTCTAAAAGGGCTTCGCTAATTAGCTTAAGGCCCTCGAGCATTTTGTCTCCATGTTCACTTATGGCACGACAAAGATTTTGGTTTGTCGTTATAAGGATGTCTTCAAAATCCTTAGGGTTCCTTCTAGGATTAAATGTTTGGGATCTAAGGGGTAAGGATGGACCGGCCATAGATGACGTAGGCATGGAAGAAGTACGCGCGGCAGAAGTATGCCCGGAAGAAGTATGCGCAGCAGAAGTTGGCGCGGCAGAAGTATGCGCACGTGAAGTAGGCGTGGATGATATTAACGATGTCGGCATGGATGATATGTCTGATAAGGTTGAACCAGACGTTATGGTCGAAGAAGTATGTTGGGTTGTCCTCTCTGTTGGGGATGAAGTGGTTATGGCGTCCAAGAACATGTTGTTATCGTCATCAATTGAGATACGAGTACTTCAATTAGCGGAATCTGTAAAAATATATTTTCTTCGTCGTTATTTTAAAAGAACTCTCTTAACTGATGTATAGTGTAAGAAGGGCATTCTGAACGACCAGCCATCGGTTGGTTTAGGTGATCACTATACACTCAAGAAACGTTCACCATCCAGCCCTTAACACTTGCGCGTGTTACTTAAACTTTATCAGAGTAAATTATACTCTGATAAACATTACAATCCTTGGGTTGGAATCGAACCTACGATCTTGCGACTGTGAAGTTTGAGAGACTAATTTAATTGTTAAAATAACTATGCATGTAGTAAATCCAGCCATTGCAAAATAGCTTATTTCCTTCTCTGCTTTGCAAATAACTTGTTAATAAAATTATAAATATTTGAAGAAAATTACCCCAGCCTCCCGCTGTTAGAGGCCATAGACACTTTCAATGCCTTCTATTGACAAAATTTTGTTTTCGATGTCGCTTAGACGCGATTTTAGTCCCTCTCCTGAGCCCGTTACTTTGATCGATCCTGCAATTTTTCTTGCTTTTAGTTTGCTCTTCCGGGCTAACATCCTGTATGTCTGAAATAAAGAAGAACATGATTTAGTAATTTTGTACAATACAGAGGTCATGTGAATCTGGCATACATACGAGTCTAGAAATGTAATTTTATTATTCTTTAGGTGCGTACCTCCAACCACTCTCGGGATGTTTTTTGGACCCCCTGACTATTTAATCTGTCCGTCAGAAGGGTCCACAGTCGCCGGTTTGTTGGTTCCAGTTGGTTCCCTGAAATCATTGTACAAGTGTATTAAATACTCTGTTTTATATAAATACATTTTATACAAATACATACAATATTAAAACATATCTATTTGAAACATTTATTTTAATTACTAAATGCTAGATAATATAATATACGAAATAATATACGAAAGCATTTTTACTTACCATTTACCATCATAGTGTTATCAATTAAAAAGGAAATCAATCCTTCAATTTGCAATTTTGTTGCCCGTCTTGTAGCCATTTTTATATTTGAATAAGTAATCGTGTCATATATGTCAATAAATAACAACAAAATAATTCTATAGCAACCATAACAATGTAGTATAGACAATAATATTCAATTAACATTGTTTTTGGTTTACTAATTTTAAAAATTGTTAGGAATCTCGTTAGTTCAAGATACAGAATAGGGTATCAACTTAAAATTGATTTTAATTTAAAATTTTGGAACGACCTTATCTAAGTTAAAATACTTACAGAATCAGACCTAGTAAAATACTGCCAAATCATTATATGTTGAATAAGCTGTTTTTAGTTTAATAATTTGAACACCTCTGTAGGTGCCTTGTTTTAATGATAAATATGATCGAGAGGGATGTACCTAAATCATTTAGGTTGCTCAAGGTTACATCGCTCCTCAACGGATGGCGGTAGTATCTGAAATTGGGAGCATATGAAATAGGTTGTTGAGTATTTTATACTCAACTGCGAGAAAATTTCATTTTGGTAGCAGGATGTGGTGGAATGGGTGAATGTTGCCCTGGGCATAAAGTGATCACTTAAGCCAGCCAAAGCCGACTCGTAAGCGTCGAAACATCCATCCTGCTCCCTCCCCAAGGAAGTTCGCATAATAAACTTATGCGAATGTTGATATCTCCTGCCTTCGTTGAGGAAAATCTCAATAAATATGATCACTTGTATAGAGTAATATACGAGTCGTGCTTGCTTGCTTGCTGTATGTATGCATATTGGTTGGTCACCTACATTATTATGTCCGTAACACCTAAACTCTCATGTATCTGATGTATCTACTGTTATAAATTATCTCCCATACGGACCTACTTACACTTACACTACCACCCTGATGTGCACCATGATAAAAAGTAGAGGCATGAAATAATTTGCGTATGTGATATTAAAAGATTAATATGCAATAATGGGTGTAAAAGGTGTTATTTAACACTGTTGTAACAATAATTATATGTGAAATCAATCATTGATAGTTGGTGAAATAACGTTTTTTGCCAAAAACTGGCTGGTAAAACCGTTTGCCACTATCATCTGTTTGCCACTCCAGATACTTCAGTCTTAGGTATCAATATCAACATTGTATTTTACAAAATGGTTTAGCACGAAAAGGGTCACATTATTTCTTTTTCCATCAAAAAAATCTTTACCAGTTATGAATGTGTCAAAATTGTGCTTCTTGGTGGATGCAAATTTCAAACTGATAATTCGTATGGAATTGCTTCTCTAGTACCTATAATATCTCTTATGTATTAAGTAGATTTTAAGTAATATTTTTTTTTTCAAAAAACAGTATAATGTAAATATTAGAAAAAAATAGGGATAAAATAAATTCAGTAGATTTTTACATAAAAATCAGTTTTTTGAGTTAATTTTTAGTAATTAACGAATGTCAAAAGATATAAGTACTAAATTACAATTTTTAGTGTATTCTCATACATAATCTACATTTCCACATGACATTGTAAAATGTATTTTTGTTACCTGCTAATATTATGTAAATTGTGAAACTTGTTTGTATTCAACATGTAATTGTGTGTGACACAAATAAATACATTTATACCTACTTGCTATCAATATATTCCCTATCCTCATTTATAATCTATCTTCTAACAACAGTGAAGTGTTGAGAGTAAAAGTGAACTGACTCGATTTATCAGGCCATTGCAGGTAGATGGCAGTGGGCTCGTCCATCCTTTGCTGTACATCCGTTGAGATAACTGCTTGTTATTTCAACTACGAAATGTAGAAAATCCGATGTTTGTCACAATGTGAGAGTTGTGATATTCAAAAATATCAGTTCTTGTCAGCAGCAAGATTGGAATGCAGTACCATCTCCAAGGAAGTTCACGCTCCATGCCAGTTGGTCTTCATAGTGCATACAAGGAATAGTTTAGTGAAAGGTGCAGAAGAACACTTCCAGATATTAAACATAAGTTATAGGTAAGTATGGCGCTATACAAAACTATTTACAGTTCTGTTATTAGAGAGATGAGTGACTAAGTCAGGTGTAGTGACTGGAATGAAAGTGAACAATCGCAGATGGTTCGAGCATGTTGAGAGAAAGAATGATGACAGGATAATGGGTACATGGCGCAGTTGGTTGAGGCAGCAGTATCTCAAGCAGGAGGTGCCAGGTTCAAACCCCGGCGCTGGAGATGTATTCCACACTTTTCGATACAGGCTTTTAGGCCTAGTGCAAAGTGTGCAGGAAAGTATTTGAGTTTGTGTATGCAAGCCCATTTAAATATATAGGTATGTAATTCAACCGAGATGACTTGACCAATAGTGTCGACCGCACTCTCAAGAAAAAACGTTTTTTGAGTAGGTAAAAGAAATCTGCATGCACTGTAGATTGCATGAAGGTGGTGTGGTGTTCTGTCCTCTCTGCCTGCCTAGTAAGGGATTGCAAGAGAGTAGGTGTAAGTATACATGTTTTGTGGGATAGGTAGATAAATAGAAATTCGATATAATCAGTAGGAATGCGTGTGACTGACTGGTACAATACATTTTGGATTGTTGACTTTGTTAGTACTTACCTACCAGGGATGTTGCAGATGACATTTTTTAGACGTCCGCGGGTGCGGGTGCGAATATTTGATTCTCAAAAAACAAGGATTTTGATTTTTTTTTTCAAAAATACGCAAATTTTACTACTAGGTAGGGAATACAACATCATGATAATATACAGGGTGTTTGATAGAGAGATACAGATATCTTCAGGGGTGATATGTAGAGATCATTTGGGATCTTCTGAGCCAAACTTATCAAACAGCCTGTATATCATATTCAAGGGTAAAAATCGTGCGGTGCGGTTCCAGGATTGTTGCCAGGGTGGCTAAGGCTGCAGGTGTAATTTTCTCATAAGACATATAAATATAACAGATGTGGTCATGGGCGTCGCCAGCCTCGGAGCTAGAAAGTGGCAAGAAAAATGAAAAAAAATAATGATATAGCACAAAAAAAACGCATAAATAGCGCCGCAGGCGAATTTTTTTTGTGAGACAGTGAAGAAGGTCGTGATATGATTTGTTTATTTAAAAATGTATACAATACTTTGCTCAATAATATGTATGAAAAACGATTTTTATAAAAAATAGCGCCGCAGGCATTTCTTCATGAAACTGACGGATTTTCGTACTAATTAAAAATATATATATGTGATATGAGAAATGTGGGGTAGTAATATGATTTTTTGTGAAGTACCTACTTATTATCATTTAGTATGAAACATTATATTATACCTAGACATGAGCGCCGTCGGCCAGTTCCGCGGCGGCGGCGTAACGAACAAATTTTCACGGCGGCGGCGGCGTACGGCGGCGTGGCCTTGAACCATAGATTTTTTTTATTTTTTTTCTATTTAAACTTAAAGTAAACAACAAACACATATAAATATACAAAATGGACATAGTACAGATTATAAAAGGTTGTTTACTAGGGCGAACTTATCGCAGAACTGCGATTTCTTCCAGTTAACCCCAGGACAAAACAGAAAAAAAAGGAGTTGAACAAAAATATAGGAAAAAACAGAAAAAATTGAATAAAAAAAGAAATTGAATAAAAAAATATATACGAAGTAGAAAATATATACATACATACATATGTGAGATAAAAAACAAATAAAAACGGAATAAAAAAAAATAATAAACAAGATACAGAATGCATATATACATAAAAACATATACAGTTGAAACTACAATTAGTCCTACGATTCGGATTCAGATGCCGTATTCGACGCCAACATGCGATTTCTCACCTTTCTTTTTGTTAGGGAAGTAAGGACATAAAGAAAACCACATTGTTGGTGTCAAATAGAGGTTTATATTCTTTAATAAAGGGACGGAGGACATAAACGATCATAATTGAAAAAAAAAAAATAAGTAAGTATAAAATAAAAATACAAAAATAAATTTTGCAAAATGGGGTGTAATTTTTCACATTTTTTTTTTATTATTTTAACTTAATTTTTTATTTATTTTAACAACAAGCAGAATGAATACATTTTTAATAAAATATAACAAAAATAATTAATAAATTAGGTATTACTCCAATTATGCATCAAAATACAACAAAAATATTTGATAAAAACCAAAACGCTTATTTTAAGATTTTTTCAGCGTGGTTCTTCTTGCTTTCAAAGCCCCATTCCTCTTGATAATGTTTTCCAAAATAAAGGTGGATTTCGCGTGAAATATGCGAAAAATCGCGTTATTGCTATAAAAGAGTACCAAAATTCTCTTACGGCGGCGCGCCGCGTTTTTCGCTCGGCGACGGCGCGCCGACTAAATCGCGACCACGGCGGCGCGCCGGCGCGGCGCTCATGTCTAATTATACCTATTTCAATCTCTAGGAAGGCAGCTGCCTCCCTTGCCCCCCCCCCCCCCCCCGACGACGCCCATGGTACTTGCAAACAAATCGTAATCCATTTCTTATTCGTATTCAAGTTGAAGCATCCTAATGACTTCTGCATCAATTTATGCGGACGCAGATAATTCGCGGATGCGAATATTTGGAACATCCCTGGTACCCACTAGGTATCTGATCTGCTCAGGTTACGAAAGGTTGGGTGGTTCTAACGCCCCCTTATTTCTGATAATTCCTATAGTAAATTGAAACGAGAAACATCGTTATTAGTATCGAAGCTGTTCGTATCATTCGCTCTGCACATAGTACTAAATCCTAATAAAACTAATGCCGTGATAATTTGTATGCCGAGATGATTTTTTTAATACTGTTTTTGTTTCTTTCACACCTTATATCGTTTAATACGGGCCAAGTTTACATAATGGCCCCGCGATTAGTCTCACAGAATGGGAATCTTAAAATATATCCTGGTTACAATAGAAATATAAGTTTGGAAGTGTCCGGGGATAAGTCCTGGATCAACGTTGGACAATATAACCTGTTGAACGTTCTTCACGATGTAAGTATCAAATGACTCTATCTATACACTGCGAAATTTCGTTGCGTATTTTTTCTGTCGAAAAACACACGAATAAAACTATAAGAAAATTGCGAAAATAGAGGGTTTTATTTCTGTTCTTGTCTTTTTTTCAAATAAAATTACTATGCGATTACAAGACTGTATATGCAACCAAGATCTTGGAGTCTTCATATGTTTTGCGTGCTTGCAATTTTTTCACTGTTCTGCGAAATCTTAAATTTTTTAGCATGCTCAGTTACTTTGAACATTTTTTATTTTCTTATAAAAGAAAGTAAACTTATGAATAAATTATCAAGGTTATAGTTGGGACCATACTATAGGTACCTACCTAATGGTAAGTCGCCAGCTTTGGCGCTAGGAGGGGGGCAACAAAAAAAAAACATGCGGTGTGAAAACTCGTAATAGCGCCGCAGGCGATTTTTCTTGAAACAGTGAACGGGGAGGGGGCTTCAGCCCCCTAGCCCCCCCTGGATCCGCTAGTGAATCTACAATGTGTTTTAAATTGATTTTACTGTAAGTAATAGAATTAAAAACTTGAATGCTTTATTTAATTACAAGGTACGCCCCCTAGTATCATTTCCAATATCCGATGTATTATATTGGTACACAAATGCCCCCCCTGCCCCCCCCCCCCGCCTTAGAGATTGGAATAGGTATATATATTTTCCATACTAAATGGTAAAACTTCACAAAAAGTCACATTACTACCACACATTTTCTCATCATATAAGTTTTCTAAAATTAGTATGAAAATCCATCCATAATTGCTTGCGGCGCTATTTTCTAACACTTTTTTTACAAATAAACATTTTTCATTCATATTATTGTGCAAAGTATTATTTGAATTTTCAAATAAACAAACCACGACCATCGCTTCACTATATCTCTCAAAAAAAAAAAAAAAATTCGCCTACGGCGCCATTTACGGGTTTTTGTGCTAAATAATATATTTTTTTAATTTTTGTTGCCCCCCTATCTCCGAGGCTGGCGACTCCCATTGTAGGTACTTTTTTATTTTGCGATTTTTTTATGAAGTTATTGTGATTGGGGTTAACTGGAAGAAATCGCAGTTCTGCGGTAAGTTCGCCCTAGTGAACAACGTTTTATAATCTGTACTATGTCCATTTTTTATATTTATGTGTGTTTGTTGTTTACTTTAAGTTTAAATAAATAAATAAAAAATGTAATAGATTTACAGGTGCTATTCTTACAACAAGTTTATGAAGAATAGGGCCGCCCTTCGATGGGCCGCCTGCGTGCCTTGCACACTCTGCACATATGGCAGCGGCGGCCCTGTTTTTACTGTCAATTTAATTTTAGGTTATCAACGCCACACATAACATCAACAGAGTGTACACAACATTAATAACATCGCAAGAGGCGTTCGTCAAGTCGGCAAGGCAACAGATAAGTGGACGCAGAGGGATCCTGACGAGGTTAGCAGACTTGGAAATTGGCAGAGTAAACTCAACCACTGGAGGCCTGCCTGTGAGGAAGGTAGGCAATCGAAATCTCTAATAAAAAGCGGGTACTATTGTACAATTGGGGCCTCAACCATAAATATACCAAAAAGTGACATATGAAGTATGGAAAAAGCAAATAATTCGCCAGCAATATTGTTGAGTTAGGTTGTTTTTTTTTTCTCGCAAAAAAAAAACAAAAAAAAAAACAACCTAACAAACCTAACTCAACAATATTGATATTTTTTCTATAGTTGGGGCCCCAATTGTACAATAGTACCAAAAAGCGTTAGTTGAATTATTGGTACTAGGTGTATTGGAGTGCTGCGGCCCCACTTTTTGTGAATTTTTTTTTTTATTCAAAAAAGCGCTAAAAATCGTATCATTTCTCTAGTCTCGACTGCGGGTGGGGCCGGATGAGGGCACAGAAAGTCAGAAGGTGTTTTTTTTTAAAACGAATTTAGTAAATTTACGATGTTTTGGACTTGAAATGTCACGCCTGTCTAAAGTTTATTGTGTTTTTAGGTTTTTTTTAAAAATAAAATAAGCTTGACATTGAATGCGGCTGCAGCACTCCAATAGTACCTAAGGTTCTCAAGATCTGAGGTCTCCGGTTTTTTTTTGAAAATTTTTTGAAATGTCAATATGTCTACTTTTAATATGAATAATTAATTTGTTTCCAGCGTCAGTTTCAGCAATTGAAGAATCGTGTGAATGCATTAAGAAGAAGGGTGACAACCTTAGAAACAAGATTCAATAATCTGGTAAATAATGATGCATGTTCATCCACTCCCTGTGCAAACGGAGGAACTTGCATTGAGAATATCAAAGGATATCAATGCATCTGCCCTGCTAATTGGGAGGTAAATATAACAGTGCAATTTATTTTATTTTACTAGATGAAGTGTATTATGTACTGCGACCTATAAGATCTATTGTCCCAACTGGTGGCTACCCACTTAGAGTAGCCTCTCTAGTCCTAGACGTCTTACAAAGTTCAGCACTCGGAGGGGGTGTAGGATGGGAAATGATTCCACCTTATCGGGTGCTTGCCCAAAGTTGTCAACCTCATGTATCTTACGGCATCGCAATCTGCCAGAAGATGGTGGGGAGTTTCCTCCTCCTCCTCACAGAATCTGCAGGTGCCGTCCTCTTCAAGTCCCAGTTTACTGAGATGCTCACTGCTCAGGCGACAATGACCCGTTAGGAAGCCCATGACTGTTCAGGTTTTATTTCTTTTAGAGTCATAGCCCCCAAGAAGCTCCGTGGCCTGTCTTAGACCAGGAAGATCTAGCCAGAGTTCTAAGTTATTTCTAAGGCGAGTCCTCAACATTACACTCTAGGGGCGTTCTGGGTCCGTTAAATTTCACTCAGTGATTCACCCGATTTTTCATGGTTCTCCGTTCTATCATCGGTGCGAGTCGACCAGCTCTTCTCAAGTGCCGGATTAGTGAGACTCTCCTGCAATACCAATTATTTTATTGACATTGATTATGTTTTCAGGGTCCACAGTGTAATGTCGATGTTAACGAATGCAGTCACTTTGCCGGGACAGATCTTGGTTGCCAGAACGGAGCTACTTGCCGTAACACCCTCGGAAGCTATGAATGTCAGTGTGCCAGTGGATGGTTCGGCATGCATTGCACGAAACGCTCTGGCGACTGTGCCGCGTCGGCTAATGAAGAAATGTGCGGACATGGAATATGTGTATCGCAAAATAACGATTTGGGATATAAATGCATTTGTGATCAGGTAATATATGGACTACAGATTGGCTGTTTTAGAATTACAATATTTCGAAATTCCTCGAATAAAAAAGTATTCCGAAAGTACCCATGAAATTTACGGGATCTGAGGATTTTCCCTTTAGTTTTTCAGTTATAAAAGTATAATTTAGCCAAAATACTGGTAATTATAATCTTAACAAATTGGCTGTTTTAGATTTTTTAATTTCCTCCCAGGTTTCTTTTAAAAATGTATAATTCACATTGTCGCTTACGTTATTATTATTTCGCGCTAACATTCTCATTCAAAATTTGAAAAAGTTGAAGCGAAAACAGAACGATTTCTGCTCAGTGCATATAAGCCCTATAGTCTTAGGATATCTTTAGTTTTAGCTGAGCTACTTACTTCTTTAATTTCTTTGTATCAGGGCTGGACAACCAGTGGTAACTCCCCCGCTTGCACACAAGATGTGAATGAATGCCAAGGGAACCACTACCCTTGCTCAGTGATTCCACTGGTGCCTTGTATAAATACGCCAGGATCATTTGTCTGTGGCTCGTGTCCAGCAGGTAATGTTGAATACATCCTTGTCAAACTCAAACTCTTACATTCTTTTTCATTTTCATATTATTCAGAGATTCTCTAAACAATTCTGCATAGTTCACACCTTGCCCTATTAATGGTAAATACTAATTAGCCGTAAGATATTAGACAGTATTTCAGCATTGCATTGAGGGGAGCTATGACTCCTAGGTAACTTGGTCCTATGTAGACGAAAGGAGAAGAAAATTTACTGGTTTTCCAATTACTAGGATAAATTGTGATGGTCTATACTTATGGTCATGTTGCGAGAATGAAGGATGACAAAAAAGATATATCTGAAGAAACGTGGCCGCATGAGACTGACCTGGTCCGATCATGTCGATCAGATCCTCAAGGATGGGTGCGTTTTGAGTAAAAGGAATTGGAGAGCGTGTATGACAGATTGCATGAATGTGACGGAAGCTAGGAGTGTGTATAAAGATAGGGTTATCTGGCACTCTGTCCTCTCTGCCTACCTTGCAAGGGACATGGTGTGAGGGTATAGATAGATAGAGACTATACTTATGTATTCGGTGTAATAAACAATGCACCAGAGTATGAAAGAAGCAGGAAAATGGAGAGGAGGGGAAGGGAGAAGAGAGGATTTAGTTTCCCGGCAGAGTTCTTGTCTTTTTTGTCTTCCTTTCTTTACTCTCGTCCTTACACCAACTGATTGTTTTCAGGCTATACTGGAAATGGTTACTACTGCACAGACATCAACGAATGTTTAACTAATAATGGTGGTTGCAGTTCTAATCCTATGGTCGAGTGTATTAACACTGTGGTAAGTCCTATAGATTTTAGGACCGATCTTATGAACGAGAGACCAGAGATCTGTTTTATTTACCTGTTTTTTTTTGAGAAATCTATACAAGATATAAAAATCTTTACGGTCATTCCCTATATAAATTATCGTATGGCGTTGGAGAGACCAGAGTCAGAGATTAAGTTTGTGAGAGCTCAGGTATTGAACTGCCTCAGGAGACAAGATATGAATGTCTTCCATTCCCTAGATAAAGGTTCAATGTATGTACCTTATTTTTTCCAAAGCATATTTAGTAAGGTTGTCTAGATCTAAGGTCTCTTGTTTATAGAAATCTTTCGAAATGTCAATATGCCTACACTTAATGCATGTTTCAGGGTTCCCGCATGTGTGGTGACTGCCCCCCAGGCTACCAGGGGAACGGAGTGATGTGTACATTTGTAGGAGTGTGCCAAGTTAACAATGGTGGTTGCCATGTGTTTGCTGACTGCATTTCAAATCCAAGTAAGTGTTTTCAAATATTTTTGGGATGTATAAGCAGTGACGTAACTAGGGTTTTCGGGCCCCGGGGATAAAGTCTGTCCCCCCCACTCCCGTAAAACGTATCTACCTGTTGAAAAAAGCCGCGCTGACATAATTTTCCAAAAATTGACAAATGGATTTCAGTGTAAAATTTTAGGATTTTGATTTAATTTATTTAACTTTATCTGTCGTTGTTGTTGTCTGCATGTACATTTTCCTCTTCAAAGTTTAATAATACTAATAAATTGATTATTTTCATTTTCATTTTTTACAATACGTTAATACATACAATGTGACACCTCCTAGGCAATGGCCTGTCTCATAACTCCTCAATTTCCCAATGCCTTGAAATTACTAGTACTGTCTTATCATAAACACATTTCACTTTTAATTTTAATTTAATTAAAATTAACGTAAATTTTGATTGATTGAGATTGATATTGGTTAAGATCATTGAGGTGTCTGGAAGAGTGAATTTCTTTCCTACCTCAAGCTACTAAAAGTTCATTTAAATCATTATTACGCAGTCCTACTATTTCGTTATTTACATTTAACATTGTTTGAACAACTTCATAAAATTACACAATTGACAGCAGGATGTGGTGGAATAGGTGAACATTGCCCTGGGCATAAAGTGATCACTTATGCCAGCCAAAGCCGACTCGTAAGCGTCGGAACACTCATTCTGCTTTCTCCCCAAGGGAGTTCACATAACGCCACATTATGTGATTGAAGATGCCTCTCGTCTCTGTTGAGGAAAAAACTGTAATGTATTTCCGTCTGTGCAATGCAGATAAATTCCGGTTCCACACCAAAAATAATTTAGGTATATCTCAAATCATATTATTTATGTTTCAGTGATTGGACCCACATTTGTTCAGTGTCATTGTAAAATGGGTTATACTGGAACTGGATATGGGCCGATGGGTTGTACACCACTGGCAATCAACAGTGGCGTAGTAACTCCTCCTCCCAATGCCATTCTGCAAGTTCATTGCGATCCCAATCCTTGTGTGCATGGAACGTGCCAACAAACACCGGCAGGCAGACAATGTATCTGTGATGTCAGATATACAGGCAAGTATCTTTTAGCATCAGTCTCGGTGCCGACCCTAATGTATGCTAGCCAGACTTGGATGTGGATGAAGAAGGACAAATCAGGGTTCAATGCAGTAGAAATGAGGTCGTTAAGAAGAATGTGTGGGAAAACGCTGAGAGATAAGATAAGGAACTAGGTTATTAGGGAAATGAGTGACTGCAAGACTGGTGTTGCGACAAGAATGAAAGTGAATAAACTAAGATGTACAGGGCATGTTGAGAGAATGAAAGTTGACAGGATGACAAAAAAGGTGTATTTGAGTGAGCGAAGAGGGGTGAGGAAGCGCAGCCACCCTAAACTGACCTGGTCCTCAAGGATGGATGCGTTTTGAGTAAAAGGAATCGGAGAGCGTATGACAAATTGCATGAATGTGACGGAGGTTAGGAGTGTGTGCAAGGATAGGGCTGTCTGGCGCTCTGTCATCTCTGCCTGCCCTGCAAGGGACGTTGCGTGAGGGTATATAGAAGAAAAATGTCAAAAAGTTATAGAATTGGTATCGATATTTATTTTTCAGGTGCGCTCTGTGACCAGATGAGAGATCCATGTGTTCCACAACCTTGTTTGAATGGAGGGACATGTATTGGAGATAATACTACGATGGGTTACAGATGTGAATGCACTACGCAATACACTGGGCACAGCTGTGAATCGCGAAACACAGGTGACCAAATCATTTACACTATTTAAGAAGGGATCTTCTTCTCAGGTTTCAATCCAATGGATTTGTTTGCAGCAAAGAACACCTCGCTTTCCACTCCCCCCGGTCCTCCGCACAACGCTTTAGCTCCAAGTATGAGGAGCAGCTCATATCCTGGAGAACCTGCTCCATATATTCCTGTCGGGGTCGCCCTCTGTGAGTTGTCCCCTCGGTCACTCCCTCCATTACGGTGTGGAGGAGGTTTTCGTGTCGTATTGTGTGGCCTATCCACTTGGCCCGTCTCTCTGAGATTGTTTTGAGAAGGTGCCTTCCTTCTTCGATTCTGTTGAGAACTTCGTCATTCGTGATGTGGTCCCTCCAGGATATTCCTAGGATTCTTCTGTATGACCACATCTCGAAGGCCTCTAGTCTCTTTCGATCTCTTTCGGTTAGGCACCATGTCTCACAGCCGTACAATAGGATACTCCACACATAGGTTTTTACCAGTTGTTTGCGGAGCTTTATATCTATATTATGTGACTCAAAGATCTTTGCTTTTTTATTAAAAGCGAGTCTTGCTTGGTGTAACCGACTATCAAACTCTCTTCTTGTACGGCCATCCCAGGTGATCCTACTCCCGAGGTAGACAAACTCTTTGGTGTGTTTTAATGGGGCTCCAGACAACGCCACACTCGTTTGCTGTTCATTTTGGCTTACTGTTGTCACCTTTGTTTTGTCCTTGTTAATTTTCATATTATATTTAGTGTTGAGGACATTCTCCATGGTTTCTAATGCTTCTTGCAGTTCTTCTTCACTTTCCGCTATCAAAGCAATGTCGTCCGCAAACCTTATCATGTCTATTTTTTGCCCATGGACTCTTATACCTTTTCTATGGTTCATTCTTTCCCTGATTTCATCAATTGCATATTGTATATGTCCATTAAAGAGTACTGGTCATAGAGAGCAGCCTTGTCTTACACCTTGCCGTATATTCGCTTCTTTTTGGTCACTTCCGCATCTAATTAAAGCGGCTTCATTTTTATAGAGCGCGTAGATTATTCGTCTTTCTTTGAATTTCATCCCCATCATTCTCATTATATCAAATAGTGTTTTCCATTCGACTTTGTCGAATGCCTTTTCTAAATCCACGAAGGCAATGTAGGTGTTTTCATTGTGCCTGAGCCTCTTTTCCAAAATAATGCGTAACGACAGTATAGCCTCTCTGGTTCCCATTCCTCTTCTAAAACCAAATTGGTCCCAAGTAAGAGAGTTCTCCACTTTAGGTTCAATTCTTTTCAAGATGATGTTGGTTAATATTTTGGAGGCGTGGGATATTAGGCTAAGCGTTCTATGCTGTTCGCATTTCGTAGTTCCAGATTTTTTTGGCAGAGTGACAATTACACATTTTTCAAAGTCTTCTGGCACTATTCCAGTGTTATAAATCATTTGGACCATAGTAAACAAAGCGTTTCTGGTTCCCTCTCCTGTTGCTTTTAGCAGTTCTTCTTTTTAAGAAGGGATACTATGTAAATATTATGCAAAAAAATGGGTCAGAAGAAGTAATATTACTCAGCTAATACTAAAGATATCATCCTGAGACCTAAAACATGAATAAATCAGAATTTTGTATTTTTTAAATAAAAATTTGTATTCACCATTAATAGGGCAAGGTGTGAACTATACATAATTGTTTAGAGATATATAATGTTGTCTGTAGGTGAATCTTGGGTAAATAAAATAAAATACGTTTTAGTGACTCTAGCGGTTACTTTAACTTGATAGTTAAAAATATTGGCCATAAAATTTAATTCAAAAATTAATAAAGTTACATCTGAAATTGACTTGAGATTATTCCCGTAGTTTGTTAGATGATATAATGCTGTAATTTGATTGATAAAATGTTTAAGGAAAGACGCAGTGACTCTAGTTGTTATTTTTTTGATATTCGGTCCCCTTTTTATAAAATAAGCCAAAATCCATTTTGTCAGTTACGTTATTCTCATTGTGCGCTTATGTTCTCGTACAAAATTTGCAAAAGTTGAAGCGATAATAGATTGAGTTATTAAATACTTATTGGTGTATTTTCAGCTTGTGGTGGTGTGAGGGATATGGCAGAAGGCAGAATTGTCTACCCTGACAGTAATTCTACAAACTACAGTCACAACTCGAGATGTGCTTGGCTCATTGTAACACCGAGTAACAAAGTACTGAACGTAACATTCACAAGATTCAACCTCGAAGTTTCAACTGAGTGTCTCTACGATTGGTTGCAGGTTAGATTATAACTTTTTAAATTTATTGCTACTATAGGCAGGGGGGGGCTTTGGGGATTCAACCCCCCCCTGAAATTCCTCAGCCATTGTGAAAATCCATTAAATCACTGTTGTTTCCTTAAAAATTTTTGCCTGCGGCGCTATCCTAATTGAAGTGACTGTTTACAAAAATAAACCTGTTCTATCTACCTTCTTACGTGTCTTATGTCAAAATTCAAAAGATCCTAAACGACCTCTACTATCACCTTTGAAGATACATACATTTTGTAGAATACCCATGATTTACCTTAGTACGGGCTCTGCCTAGTTAGGTGAATCTAATTAAAAAAAAAATCCAAAAATCCATCTATCAAACACCCTGTATAGTACAAATAAAAAATACCTGAAGATACATACGTTTAGTAGGATACCCAAGATTTACCTTAGTACGGGCTCTGCCTAGTTAGGTGAATCTAATTTAAAAATATATATATAAAAAAAAATACATCCATCTATCAAACACCCTGTATAGTACAAATAAAAAATGGACATAATACAGATTATAAGGCGTTGGTCACTAGGGCGAATTTATCGCAGGACGAAAAGTAATATGTAATTTTCTGTATTGCAGATCCACGATGGACGTAACTTGGCGAGTCACTACATCGGTCGTTTCTGTGGCAATACATTGCCTATGGGAGGAAACATAATATCGACCAGAAACGTTTTATATCTTTGGTTCAGATCTGATCACACTGTGTCCAAAAATGGTTTTGAGATGTCTTGGACCAGCATAGATCCCATTTGCGGGGAGAATATCAACGCCACTTCGCATGGCATCATCAAGTCGCCGGGATCTCCCGGGAAATATCCCAGCAACAGGGATTGCAAGTGGATTTTCACCGCACCTGCAAATAAAAGGATTCAGTTACATTTCTATACAATGCAGATTGAAACGTCTCCAAACTGCGAACATGACTATCTTGCTGTAAGTTATCTATTTATTTATACCCTCTCGCCACATCCCTTGCAGGGTAGGCAGAGGGGACAGAGCGCCAGACTGCCCTATCCTTATACACACTCCTAGCTTCCGTCACACACGCTCTCCGATTCCTTGTACTATAAATGCGTCCATCCTTGAGGATCTGGTTGACATGATCGGACCAGGCCAGTCTCGGGCGGCCGCTTTTCCTCACACGAAGGATGTCATCCTGTCATCCTTCATTCTAGTTACAACTCTACTCTTGCAGTCACTCATTTCCCTAATGACCTCATTCCTTATCTTATCTCTCAGTGTTTTCCCACATATTCTTCTTAATGACCTCATTTCCACTGCATTAAACCCAGATTCATCCTTCTTCATCCACGTCCAAGTCTCGCTAGCATACATTAGGGTCGGCACCAAGTAAGTTAACACATATTTTATTACAAAATTTCAATCCCATTTTAATTATTGGCTCTTATTTTTACTATAATTTATATTTTTTTAGATCTACGAAGGATCTACAATGGATGATAAAGAACTAGCAAAGTATTGTGGATCAATCCATCCTGCTCCATTGCTCGTCCAGTCTCCTACTGCGATGATCTTTTTCCATTCCGACAACTCAAACAATGATTACGGATTCCAAATATCATATGCAGTTGTTGAAGGTAAATCAACTCTTACCTGAAAAACTGATATTCTAGCACTGTACATGGTTGGTGCAGTTGTTGAGTCGGCAGTCTCTCAAGCAGGAGGTGCCAGCTTCAAACCCTGGCGGTGGTGATGTATTCCACACTTCGCGATACAGGCTTTTAGCCTAGTACAAGGTGTGCAGGAAAGTATTTGGGTTTGTGTATGCAAGTTCAGATCCTTTATTAAAAAAAAAAACTGTGCTATCTATTGAGATTGAGCAGGTATTTAGTGTATGCACCAACCATCTTTTTGACTCTACTAACACAAAGGGTAGATGGCAGTGAACTACAAAGCCAAGTAACAAAAAATAAAATCTTACGAGTTACGAGTTTTACTATTTTGTAGGTGAAGCAGGTTGTGGGGCAACATATACACAAGACAGGGGAGAAATAGTGCCACCCAAAGTTAATGGAATGTATACGAGTCAATCAGTTTGCGAGTATAGGATTAAGTTAACACCAGACACATTGATCAAGTTGACATTTGTTGAATTCAGTCTAGAACATTCCTCTTCTTGTCAGTTCGATTCTGTCTCTGTAAGTATAAAGGATTATTTTAATACAGATCTCTTCTTCTAACTTGGCCGACGTCTCTGGTCTCTGATTAAGTTGGAACTACATTTTTTTCTGTTGTCAACAAATGTTTTTAGTACCTTTTTTATTCTTGATGATGTGGTCACAATCGTGAAGATTGGTTTGTACCAAGCATTTCAGTTCTTTCTTACCACGTCCTCGCCAATCTCTTCAGTTCCGTGTAGGTGCTACAGTGCACGCTCTCAATAATCTGCTTCATATAACTGCTTGTTGGGCGACCTCTTACATTACTGCCCTCTACCATTCCTTCTGCTAAGGTGATGAGCAGGCCGGGGTGCCTGATGTTATGGCCTATCCATCCATATTATTCTTATGTCTGCTTTAATGATGCGTCAACAACTATATTTTATAATGAATATTTTTAGGTTTATGACGGTGACACCAGAGAATCGGGTTTACTAGGAAAGTATTGCGGCAAAACTTTGCCCCCAACTCTATTATCAACTTCCAACAAACTGTTGATTGTATTTGTGTCCGATGCCACATATGTGTCGGAAGGATTCAGAATTCTGTATGAAGAAGGTGCAATTTTTATTTGTCATTTTTTATTATTTAGACCAGCCATGTCAAACATGCGGCCCACTGAGCAGTTTCCTGTGACCAAAATAAATTTTGAAAACGGCCAGAACTACGCCCCGTGCGTATAAAAACCGGAGAGGATATTTTCAATGCTGTTCGTGACTAGTATTAGAAGATTTGCACCTATGCGTGATGATGAGGGTGCAAATCCTCGAATACTAGTCGCAAAATCTAAAGTCATTTTTGTCGATTTTAACCTAAATATTTAGTTTTTCATATTTCCCTTAAAAATGGACTTCCACCATGTACTGACAGTCAAAAACTTCGAGATTGTATAATGAATTTTTTATTCTCTTCGCAGTGTGCCACTTTGTTTTCACGGGTTTAACAGGGATTGCGAAATCCCCCGGATATCCTAAGACTTATCCAGACCAAATGACTTGCACTTACTCGATCAATGTCCCGCTGGGTAATGTGATATTAATCAACTTTATTGACTTTGATATTGAGCAACCTGTGTTTGGAGAATGTGGCTATGACTATCTGAAGGTAAGGATATTTACACACCGATAACTTTAAGTTCCGAGACCTACATTACTGAGTTATGCACATTCTTCATTTAATAATATTAGTTTTAGACAGCTCTCCCCTAAAACCATTAGGTTCAAACCCCTCCGCCCCCCGAAATTCCTCAGCCAATGCATTGTTTTATACTTAGGCAAAACTCTATAATTCCTTTCACCCGAAATTTGTCTGTCCTTGGGAATCTGGTCTACATGGTCGAGCCATGTGGTTCTTGGACGGGCATAGTTTCTTATACTTCTTCTTTCTCCTATGTCTATTTTCATCATTCATCCTCTCTACATGCCCTTATAATATATGTTTTTTTTTCAATAGTTAGCCCACATATTTATGCTGTAGACACTCCTAATTGGAGGGTTGACCAGATTATTATGTACATACAATAAATAAATAAATATTGGTGTTTCTAGATTTACGACAGTGACAAGGCATTGAATGGTACCGAGCTTGGCAAGTATTGTGGTTCTAATGAATATAAACCTCCAGCAATTGTATCGTCACACAACTATGTATACATGGAATTCAACAGTGATGTCTCTATATCTGGGACTGGCTTCAAACTCAATTATACAAGTGTAGCCACTGGTAAGATTTTAAAAAAACTAATAGGGGAGCCTGGCCTAAAATGACATAATCTGTGTTTCTCAGTAAAGATATGACAATTTTTTTATTTATTTTTAATTCCGTATACGTATACGCAATACAGCCATCGCTCTTCTTGGTGTAGTGGATAAGATCCCTACAGTGCGAGACGAAGGTCTGGGTTCGAATCCCAGCCGGGGTGAACTGAATTGGCGAATGTTTCTCGAGTGATCACTCAAGCCAGCCGAGATCGGTCGTAAGTCCGACAATGTTCACCCTTAATTCTAGTACACTGTTGTAGGAATACTGCATTTGCAATTTGTTTTACTTATCGTACGACATGCTATTTTGCTTACCCTGTGTCATTTTAGGCCAGGTTCCTGTACAAAATTCAGTATTTTTATATTTCTGTATAATATGATGGAAGCGAGAAATGTATGTAAAGGATGTAAGTGTCTAGGACTTTGTCTTCTCTGTCAACCCTTTTAGGAATACATATTTATACATATTGAACCGGCTATGTTTACCATGAACTCTAATGTGCACCTGAGAGGACACCAGCTGAAACTGACAACAACAAGATTCACATTCAACCCATCGAAACACTTGTTGACCAATAGAGCTGTCAGTGCTTGGAATCAGTTGCCGGAGTCAGTGGTACTTGTTCCATACTACACACCAACACCTTCAAGAATAGACTAGATAATATAAACATAACTTAACTGGGACTTGGGGTCAAAACAGCCAAAGCTGCCTACCCAATATCAAATAATAATAATTATATTTTTATGCTTGCAGGATGTGGAGGTATTCATAAAGAATATTCTGGAACTATCGAGTATCCAGATATGTCTAAAGATAAATATGAGAATAACAAACGCTGTGAATGGATTCTGTCAGCTCCTCCAGGCTATGTAATACAAATCATGAAGACTGTGTTTGATCTGGAGTTCACAAACAAATGTACGGCGGATTATGTAGAAATATACAACATTGAAACACTCACTGGGAGTAAAGAACTTCTTGGAAGGTAAATTTCTATTCATATTTCATACCTTAGACAAACATAAGGTAGACTGGACAACAGGTATGCAGAGTGTCCTACACAGAAAGTGGTAGAGACTCACATAACACATACAAAGTGGTAGAGATTGAAGTATGACATTCCCCTCTCACTCCCCCACTCTCCCTCACTTTGCTGGGACAGGGGATGATTTGAAACCAACTAGTGAAACTTATGTTTGTCTCTTTCTCACAGAGTATTTTTAGTAGCAGTTAAAGAGAGATAGCACGAGTCTAATCATGCAAGGCTTAACCGTATCATCTCTATACTATATTACTCTGAGGTTTATACCCTTTTGCTTTCAGATTCTGTGGTTCTGACTTCCCATCCGCAATGACAAGTGTTTCCAACATGATAAGTATTGTATTTGAGAGTGACAGTACTCAAGTGGCTAATGGATTTTCTTTCCATTATCTGTTTTCTGATGTTCGTAAAGGTGAGAAAGAGAATGCCTTCCATCTTGTCATCATTCATTCTCTCAACATGTCTAAACCATTTTTTATTGATCGTTTGAAGATTAACTTTATGGAAGCACATTGTAAAATTATTTGTAAAATAAAAACACTGTTTTTTACTTCCACTAGTTCATAGATAACCACTGAAGATGAAGCATTGGCTTTGAAAGATCTCTGGTGTATGTACTCAAAATAAATAGTGGAAGTAAAAAACAGTGTTTTTATTTTACAAATAATGTCTAAACCATCTAAAGTAATGTGTTATTAATGGTATAATATTGTTTGTTTAGTTTGTGGAGGAACGTACCTGTCTTCAAGCGGAGTAATCTCCTCTCCCGGCTGGCCTGAGCAATATCCCGCCAGGAAGGATTGTAGTTGGGTCATTCGGGCACCAGAGGGACAACAGGTCGCTTTGAATGTCTCAAAGTTTGAGTTGGAAAGGCATTCTGATTGTTCTGGGGACTACCTAGAGATAAGGTAAATATTATTCTAGACTATACCTACGTCCTTCTTCAGCCATGTCCTTGTCTCACTAGCATACATGCAGGTTGGCTCTATAATAAGACAGCATCGCTTTGGTAGCCACATTGCTGCTACTAACAATTGGTCTGAGTTCACCATATGTCATAGTACCCAACAGCTTTCTTCTTTCAATGTCTCCATCACAGAGTCCATCTCTAGTAAACAAACTCCCCACATACTCCACTCATGCACTTGCTCCAAACACTCATTACCAATCTTAATCACATATTTTTCATAGCAATATCCACAATACATACAATATACAATAGGATACTCATTTATTGTTGTACTTTGCAGGAATGGCGGCTACGAGAATTCACCCCTCATAGGAAAGTACTGTGGGACAGACATTCCACTGAAAATTCCATCCTTAACAAATTTAATGTATTTGCACTTTCACTCTGACATGTCAAGAAATTATATGGGCTTCTACATCACATGGGACAGTACTTCTACAGGTAGAACAGATTCTTAAAAAAATAGATTAATTTTCTATCTCTACTAATAAACGATAGCTCCTGACTGATTGAATGACCAGACAGAGCCCAAACAACTAATCCCAGAGATGTGAAATTTTGAAGACAGTTTTTTTTAAGAAAGATTATCGTAAATCTGCCCCTGAGAGGATTAAAAACAGGGTTGAATGTTTTTTAGAGTATACGAATATCTCGGAAACCAAACGTGGTACGAACTTGGGATTTGGCATATAGATTCTCCTATCAAAATTAGTATTAGGGCGTTTGGTCGCTTTTCATAATTCGTATTAGAAGGGATGAAAATGGGCTTAAAGTAAGGGGATGTTTTTTAAGTGTCTCTTAATAAGGTAAAAATTTATTTTATAGGAATTTCCAGAAAACTGTTTCTTTACAAAGGATTAAAATTTATTATCTTAGTCTCAAAAAAAGTCAATTATAAAGTCTGAAGTGTTAGTTTGTTTTTTTAAGAACCATTTCTTAGTAAACAATAAAGTTGTTTGTGACGATCCTATATGGTGATAAAAAAATGGAAGGTGCCCTCGGGGCGATTTTATCCTAAATGGCACCCAAAATAGTCCAATTATTATTACCCAAACAACGCTGGGTAATACAGCTAGTAACTAATATTTCTTGCGTTTTGTTCCCAGGCTGTGGTGGTGTGTTGACAAGTTCTCACGGCAGCATCATCTCTCCCAACTTTCCCAACAGATATGGTCACGATGCTGAATGCTTCTGGAGAATTACAACCAGCGCTGGCTCTCAAATATCTTTAACATTTGCCAGCTTAGATTTGGAACATGCTACCTTCTGCGTGTTTGATTATGTCGAGGTAAATAAAAAAATAGATACAGCAGAGCCTCTATAATCCGAACACCGAAAATTTTTACCCTGTTGGAATGTACGATGCGTTCGGATTATAGTATGTAGACTTAGAATACTTAAGTTAATACTGGGTATTTACCTTGGCGATATCTTAAGGATGTTGTTTTTACGGGTTAATTTTGATTAAAATTAACTAATTCTGCAATAATTAAAAATGATTACTATTGTACTTATTTCTGAAATTGTATTCTATCCCATTCGCAGCCGAGGTGATTTAAAAATTCTTTTTTTTTGCAATGTCATTGTTGCCAGCAAACAAAAAGTCTACTTCCAATTTAACCTGTTTTGTAATTGATTTCAGATATTTGATGGGATCGATTCATCTGATAGAATAGGACGATATTGTTCTCTGGAGTCTGTACATAAACCAATCATCTCTAAAGCAAATCATGTGTTTGTGAGGTTCCGGACTGATATCTCCACAGCTGGTCTTGGCTTCATGTTAAACTACAACACAGGTGCTTGTTAAGTTGCTCTTGCAACAATACTATATCTACCTACGTAACATTAACTAACATTCTTGTTGATTCTCCTGTAGGCAGAGCTACGAAACTACTTAATCGGGTTGCATCATGTACGGACATATTTGATGTTCAATATAGAGAGTTTGCCTCGATTGTACTCATGATGATACTCCCTCCCCATACACGAGACTTGTCTCTATTTGGGAGGTATCTCGAAACATGTATAGTTTTAAGTAACCATATTTGTATATGTAAAATATTGAAGAAAAATAAAAAGAATTTTGAAATTGAAAATTGAATTGAATTGATGGGTTTTCGAGATGCATATTAAGTCATATTTCGTCCAGCTCAAGCCATCGGGAGACACTGAGTTATCGAGAGAATCCGGTTGTAGAATTACTGTCTCGAAAATTGTAAAACCTTCTAAAAAGTCTAGTCGATGTACTGAAGTGACACTCTACTGTAATTGTCTTTGTATTTCAGTGTGTAACAGAAATTTGACAGATCTGAATGGAGTAATAGAATCACCAAACTTCCCCAACAGATATCCAGACCAGATGGATTGTCTATGGATTATAAAGGCACCCAAAGGGAATAAGATTAATATTACCTTCAGTCACTTTGAGCTTGAGGAGTATTTACAAAAGAATGTGTATTTACGAAGTGTGGATCACGACTACGTAGCGGTGAGTAACAAACATGATGATAAAGTGATCACCTAAACCACCCGATGGCTGATGGTCTCATGGTCCTATATGCTGTCATTCGTCTACGGCGCCCTGAATTGTTCTCACCCAATACTGAGAGAATCGTCTTGAAACTGAAGACGGTGATAGATGAAAGTATGGACTACAGATTGGCTGTTTGAGAATTACAATATTTGGAATTTCATTGAATGTTAGCGCGAAATAAGAATAACATAAGCGACAGTGTGAATTATACCTTTTTCAAAGAAACCTGGGAACAAATTAAAAAATCTAAAACAGCCAATTTGTTAAGATTATAATTACCAGTACTTTGGATAAATTATACTTTTATATCTGAAAAACTGAACGAAAAATTCTCAGATCCCGTAAATTTCAGGGGTACTTTCGGAATATTTTATTATTCAAGGAATTTCCAAATATTGTAATTTCAAAACAGTTAATCTGTAGTCCATACTTTCATCTATCACTCTGTTCAGTTGCAAGACGATTCTCTCAGTATTGGCTGAGATCAATTCGAAGCCGGATGACAGCATATAGGACCTTAAAGTGAGCTAATAACAATTTTTGTGTTTTCCAAAGAAAGTGACGGATGTATTGTTTGTATTTTGATTGCAGTTGAAAGATGGTTTGGATGTGAACTATACTAAGATATATGTTGGAGACAGGATTCCCCCTCCATACCAGTCATCGGACAACTTGGCCTTTGTTCATTTCCATACAGACTATTCTCACAGACAATCAGGGTTTAGACTGGAGTGGGCTGTTGACGGTAAGTATTAATTTCTAATGACTTTCATATGCGGGCGTCGTCAGGGGGGAAGGGCAGGGAGTTCACATATTTTCAAACAGTTCAATGGCTTTGGGGCAGTACTTAAGGGAAGGGGTGTGATCTATGATATCACGCGTAATTTCGCACGTCGCGTGATATCAAAATAGAATTCTTATTGTTGATTGTTGTTCTTCATCCCTAGGTCCTGATTCAGGCATTTAGACACGTCAAGTACATATATGATAAAATGTTCAAAATTGCGTTTTTCTTTTACTTTTTGGGGTCAATTTCGCTACATTCATAAATTTTTTTAAGGTCATTCCCTAGATTTTAAAGCATTAGCAATACAAAGAAAAAATCTATGACTTTTGGGAAACAAGTTGCTGTCTTTCTGCTGGAAATCTATACAAGATATAAAAAATCTTTTACGGTTATTCCCTAGATAAAGGTTTAATGTATCTACCTACTTTATTTTTTTCCTAGCATATTTAGTAAGGTTGTAGAGATCTACGGTCTCTCATTTTTTTTAAATTTTATGAAATGTCAATAAGCCTGCTTTTAAGTCAAGTTCCTGTTATTAAACTGTTTAATATTTCAGGCTGTGGAGGATACCTGCGTCATCCATCAGACACGTTCACGTCCCCGGGATATCCAAATATGTATCCAGTCGATACAGAATGTCAGTGGATCATAGAGGTCGATCCGGAGAAATCTATTGAATTAAAGATTAATGATCTAGACACTGAACTGGTAGCTAATTGTCAATTTGATTCCCTAAGTATATACAACGGACCCTCAGATAATTATCCACAGTTACTGAACTTATGTGGCAAGCACGAAGCCAACTATAGTGTAGTAACTTCGACTGGTAATTATCTCTTTGTTAGATTTCATTCAGATTCATCGATTGCATCTCGAGGGTTCAAAGCAACATATAGAAGCATTGATTCCAGTAAGTAAATACTATTATTGTTTTTATTAGGTTTAGATTCATCTGTTGTTGGTGCCTAAGGGCTATGACACACGTCCGGAAGTTCAGTTAACTGAATCGACCGTTTGCAAAAAAGTTCTGACCAAAACTTCTTTCTGAATTCAAAATCAGGCTGGCACTGAATTCAGAGAGAGGTCTTGGGCGGAGCTTTTTCGCAAACAGTCGATTCGGTTAACTGAACTTCCGGACGCGTGTGACAGCCCTAAGTCTACTGCCGTCCTAAACAAAAACAGCGTATATGCCACCTTTAAGTATTTTGAGTTTTTCATCGAAATGAGTATTTCAACTTTAGGTCCATCTATTTCAATCATAAAAATCAAAACCCACAAATTAGGATCTTTATCGAAAGCCAAAATTGTTTACTGTGATTTGTGGTTTGTTTTGTCAAAATCCAGTCAGTAGTTTGAGAGATATTGGCAAAAAACCTAAATGAGAAATATTCATACTCTTCAATTTTTCACATGGTCATAACTCCTAATGGTTGATTTTTGCATATGCATCCTGAACTTTTTTTCATATTTTTTCATCCTCTATCACCTCTCCAAATATCTGCCATGCGGAACCAATCACCCTGAATATGTTATTCTTTGTTAAGTTAAACTCTCTTAATTTGGCCCATTTATTTTAATTCATTCTTATTTAAAATATTACTCCATAATTCCTACAATTTTCTCAGATCTAATACAACTTCTTCTTCTTCCTCAGCCTTCCTCCCTCCACTGCTGGACGTAGGCCTCTTCCATTTTCTTCCACTCATCTCTGTTTCTCCCCCTCCGCATCCAGGTTCTTCCGGCTTGCTGGACTAGGTCATCAGACCACCTTTTACAACAACTGCAAAAAATAATAAGCAATGTTTTCTTGCAGAATGTGGAGGACTCTTTAAAGGTTTCAGTGGAATAATAACATCTCCAAACTATCCAAACTCCTATGATGACAACATGGAGTGTTTCTACTACTTGGAAGTCCCTGAGTTTCATAGAATGAGTTTACAGTTTACGGACTTTAAGATCAATTCCGTTACAGGAAACTGTTCTGATTTCGTGAAGGCAAGTAATAGCTTAAACATTCTATAAATTCTATTGGGAAAAGGAAGATTACTCAGTTAATACTAAAAATACCATCCTAAGACTTAACACATGGATAAAGGAGAATATGTTTTAGTAGCCCTGTCTGGCTAAATAGTGCCCATGTCGGCAAAGTGGACAAGGAGCTAAATATGTAACATCATGCGTATCATAAGCGGCACAGTCTAATCCACACCCGTAAATTGGCTGCCAACACTCTCAAATATAGCTCCCCCTGAGCGCCAAATACGTAGGGCTCTACAGAAGGTGTGACTGACTGTTGCCAAGAATAATGAGCTCCCGATAATGGAACACGTGAGGGAGCCGAACCGATTGCGATCCCGTAAAGCCCCATGGTGACAGGCAGCGCAGTACTGGGTACAATCTACAAGATGAATGGAGCAGCAATTACAGACCCTTAGTTCTCCGTCATACCCGTCACAAACCACATATCTCAACAGCCTGGTTTCCACCTGCCTCGCAGGCAGTGGACCGTACTCAATAGGCTTAGGACAGTTCATGGTTGCTGCGGTGACATGCTCCACAAGTGGGGAATGAGGGATGATCCACAGTGTGACTGTGGACACCTGAAGCAAACCATTGCATGATTGCTCCATACGTGCTTACCCCGATATCATTGACGGTGCTACCAGCCTGTCACCTGAATTCCTCCAGTGGCAATAGGCACTGGATGTCAGATTTTAACGCTGCGACAATACTTCTCCTTGCCAAAGGATAAATAAATCAATTATTTCTTTCTCCTGTCTTTAGGGTGTAAAGGGCTCCCTTTTGGCTAACCCTGAGCCCACCACTCAAAAATTATTTTGCCAAGAAGTGTGGGTTAAGAGGACTCTATATGCGCCTGTGCTACCCGGGGATGCGAGGGCCTTAAGCCCGTGGGAGTCCTTCGATGTGTATGTCTTTAGGCATTTAGTTTTTGGCCAGCTACTATTTGGTGAATACCGAATACTCTAAAAAGGGCCCGAATAGTAACCGAATATACATCTCTACTTTGGATATTATGAAGTCTATAATGTGTGTTGGTGTTTTCAGGTTTATGATGTTGGCAGCAGTAGTTCAGTACAGACTTTGCTAGGAACATTCTGTCATTCGGAAGTTATAGACGTCATTACTTCAACATCAAACAAAATGATGGTTGAATTCCGATCCGACAGTGTGATGAGTACTAAAGGTTTTTCTGCAAATTACACAATGGTAGGTATCCAACTATGACGTCACGGTCATTTCCTATGGCGCTAAGGTTCAAAATCGGATGATATAATATTAAAAATAGTGTTTTTTTTACTTTTTGGAGTTGATTTCGCTTCATTCAAAAAAAGCTTTTACAGTCATTCCCTAGATAAAGGTTCAATGTATCTACCCATTTTTTTTCCAAAGCACGTTTAGTAATGTTGTCGAGATCTAAGGTCTCCCGTTTTTTGAAATGTCAGTATGCCTATGTTTAAGATAATTTTCTAGTGCTTTTAATATTTTTGTACTGTCGTGCTTCGATGGGAAAATTATTGTTGAAATATTTTTGTAGTATGTGTTTTTTTGTATGTGGTATAATTTTGTTTAGATAATTGAAGGATGTGTTGTATTTATGTGCTGGCCACACCGGTTAGAATCTATGTGCTGGTAACACTGGTGAGGTGTTTCCAGCCATTACGGTCAGATAACATTAGAACGCCAGGAACAGCGCTCTTTCCGCTTCTGGAACTCATTGTAGACATACGCACAGTCCTCTCTCGTGACATCCGATATAGTATTATAATATACGAGATATACAAAATACAAATACAAATTCTAATATATATTTTTTAATAATCCTACGTCCCTCAGAATACAACAGGATGTTTTTAAAAATTACTTAGGTTCTTTTGTTTGTAATTGATCGTTTTAATGGTGTTGTATTGTTTGTGTTTTTTGTAAATGGCTTACGCCGTGTATGAAATACTAAGTAAATAATTCTCTTTTTAGTTGTGCGGATACAAAATAATTACGACGACAGAAGGAATTGTGTCTAGAGACAATGTGTATAATTTAAATGGTGACAACTGTACTTGGACAATTGTGTCAGAGAGACTTGGTGAGTAAATTTTCTATTTCAAATCCCACAACCCTTCCCTCCTGAACCCAGCATCCCTCCCCTATCCCATCCCATATACCATTTATGTATATATTTATATATGTATAATATGTTTATCTATGTATGTATTTATGTTTTCAATTATTGTTAGGTAAAGGTACCCTTTTGGTACTAAATTTATAATTAGTTATGTCTCACTTTGGTTTCTGTCGTGGGTTGGCTGGCAGAAATTGCCATTTGGCAATAAGCCCGCCCCTTGTCGGTATGTTTCTGTACAATAAAGATTATTTTATTTATTTATTTTATTTTATTTATTTGTTTTAGTAAATTGAAAAAGAAATGTTTTATCTTATAAGCTGTTCCTGCCTCTCATATATTGCAGATTGGTGTATTGCACTGAAACCAAGTGACTTGTTATATGAAATATTTATATGGGTTATGGCTGCTTTTGTTGCCATGTTAATATCTTACAATGTGTAGTTTTACAATAGGAACATGCACCACATTCTCAACCCAATTTCAAATTCAAATTGCCCGATCAAAACCCGATTGCTGTTTTTGGCACTGTGGAACTAAAATGAACTTCGAGGACTTTTTAAAGGTTCGCTTACACGAGCAACTAAATTGCTCCATTTTCACCAACTTCACGTCACAATGATGTCATGACAACACTAAGCAATATGTCATTGTAACATCAAACAATATACTTGATGTTGTCGTGTGACGCGAATTTGCTGGGAATGGAGCAATTTAGTTGCTCCTGTAAGCGATCCTTAATACTAGCTTAAGAGAAATTTTCTCGATTTCACCAACTTCTTAGGTGAGGAATAGCATAGATAGGAACCCCTTATAAATAAATAAATAAAATAAAATAAAATAATCTTTATTGCATGTAATTTCTGCCAGCCAACCCATAGCAGAAACCACAATGAGACAAAACTCATTATGAACATAGTACCGAAAGGGTACCTTAACAATAATTGAATTATCATTAATTTTTATACCAAATTTGGGCTAGGGGGCTCCTATCTCCGCTATTCCTAACTTAAAAAGTTTGTGAAATCCAGCAATTTTCTCATTGCATTCTAATAATTTAATCCACTATATGTTTTTTTTTCAGAGGATAAGGTGTCTCTAACATTCACTTATTTGGATACGGATGTAGATGTTCCCGAAGAGTGTAGTAATGACTATGTAGAAGTGAGTTGTTATTTTTGCAAGACTTTCTTACTAATCTAAGACAGAGACACCCATTACCAACTAGGGTTTACGAACCTTGGTAAACATGTGACAATACTGGTATAATAGAGCCTACATTTCAATTTCACCGCAGTTTTATTAAAAAAAATGAGCTTCATCTTACGACAAAATTATTAAATCAGGATTCTTAAAGCGCCATGTGCTGTGAATTGGCTTTGGCGCCATAAATTTTAGCGTTGGCATCGGAAAGTCAATGTGAAATCATTTCCAACTGTTTATTGTTCTCTAATAATCCGTAGGCCCCATTTAAGGCATTTGAAATAGTTAGTTTTACTCAACTATAAGACAGTATTCACGGCAAAATACAGTGAAATCAATAAATACATTGTGTAGTATTTATTCTATTTAAGGCCCTCCACTCGTTTGCTAGTGATCTTAGACATTGTGTAGTACTTTAACAATAAATACTGTAGCATATATACATCTATCTATCTATACCCTCACGCCATGTCCCTTGTAGGGTAGGCAGAGAGGACAGAGCGCCAGACAGCCTACACACTCTTAGCGTCCGTCACATTCATGCATGCAGTCATACACGCTCTCCGATTCCTTTTACTCAAAACGCATCCATCCTTGAGGATCTGGTCAACATGATCGGACCAGGTCAGTCTCGGGCGGCCGCGCTTCCTCATCCCTCTTCGCTCACAAAAACTACACGATTGACAGCAGGATATGGTGGAATGGGTGAACGTTGCCCTGGACATAAAGTGATCACTTAAACCATCTATAGAAAATTTGATGTAGTTTTAGATATTTGTTTTCCCTGTTGGATGAGTATTTTTGTTTTTGATTTTTCAGGTATTTGCAGGGGAATCCCACGACTCCCCTTCTCTGGGTAAATTCTGTGGAACTAGCAGCCCCCCTACGATTGTAAGCCGAGGCAATGCGCTTACAATTCAACTTGTGACAAATTATTTGGCATCCTTTTCATTCCACTACTCCGTGTTGAACACTGGTGAGTTGTAATTTAATTTGATTTTTATACAGGCTCAACATGGACAAGAAGGATAATGCCCAATCCCACCAACTTACACCTAGGTAGGGGACCCCAAAATAATTTCCATACAAAAACAGAGATATAATATAATATTTATATATCGGTAACAGCAGCAGAGGCAGCAGATCCATATGAAACTCTACACGCGCCTCTCCTACGTTAGGTGCACAAATATTTCCGCCCAGAATCTTCTCAACTAGGAGAGTCGCATGTAGAATTTCACAAGAATTTAGACTCTACCGGTGCCCCTGGCTTATGTTCTTTATTCAATAAATAATATTATCTCTGTGCATTGTATGGAAATTACTTAGGGCTCCCCTTCCCAGGTGTAAGTTGGTAGGATTGGGCATAAGTCTTTTTACGTGACTGGACAAAAACCCATAAGAATATTGATCAACATGAACAAATCCCAAAAAAGACAAAAGCTGTACATGGGTTGAATTGTTTGTCCTTGTTAGAAGTTTTATAGAACTAATTTGTTTGACTGATATATTTTTGAGTGCAAATTACCTCAACTACTATTTGATTTTGTAGCCTGTGGTGGCAATCTGACGTCTGAAATGGGAGAATTTACATCACCAATGTATCCAGATTCCTATGGACCTAATTTGGGTTGTGTTTGGACTATCAATGTTTCTCCAGGTATGTGTATCCATTAAGGCTTCTACATACGTTCTTGAAAGTACCTGGTTGATCCCTAATAGCTTCCTGACTATCGTACTTCACGTGGAATGATGCTAGAATATCGGCATTTTAGGCTGGAGGTCTGGGTTCGAATCCCGGCCGTAGCAGATGGATGGACTGGAATTGGTGAATGTCACTTAAGTGTATAGTGATTACATTAAACCAGCCAACTATCAGTCATAAGCCTCATGGAAAGTCCATCCTTTGCTGTACATCCCTTGAGATAATTACTTAAAAATTAGTGTTATTCCTTGGTTATAAGTGATATTCATATTCTGGGGAGGATCTCAACAACAACGAGACAATAAAAATATCCTACAATTAAACTCCAATGCCTTTTAAGCAAAGTTAAAATGATTTCTTTATTTAGGTACTGGCATCACTCTGTCGTTCAGCGAGTTTAAATTGCAAACATCAGAGAACTGCGACCAAGACTATATTGAAATCAGAGAGGGGGATGGAGTAGGACGCCTGATTGGTAAGTGTGTAAGGTTCTGTATTATAACCCCTCTGTGGGGTAGGTAGAGGGGTCAGGACCCCAGATAAAGGGGTGCATTAGGATGACGTGTCAATATATGGAGATTTATTCCACGAAAAATGTAACATGGAAAATTTGGGTATTAACAAGTAGTTTCAGACTAGATAGTAACTATTTATTTTTATTTATTTGTTTATTCACACTTTTGGTGAAGAAGATACAGAGATATGTAAACATTTCAAATATAAATGAGAACATTTTTTCACTAGCCTATTGCAGTTTTTTATTTATTTATTTTTTACTATTTTTTTAATTATCATAGTACATTCAGACATCTACCAGGCTCTAAAGATTTGAAAAATAATATTTCAATAATATGTGAAATAAATAAATAAATTAAAATGTATGTTTATTTTATAGGTGTGTATTGTGACGCGACTCCACCATCAATACAATCTTTTAAAAAATTGTGGATCAAGTTTTCAAGTGATTCAGAAGGAACTGAGAAAGGATTCAATGCAAGATATTCATATAGTAAGTACGGATTATTGATTCCCTATGTTAAATATTTGGACATGTGATAGAGGATGAAAAAATATAAAAAAAGTTAATGGAGATATCTTCTTCTTTCTCAGCCATTTTAATTCCAATGCTGGACATATGCCTTCCCTTTGACTTTCCAAAGATCCCTATCCTGAGCATGCTGCATCCACTTGTTTCCTGGGATTCGTCTCATATCGTCAGACTATCTTGTCTGAGGTCTTCCTACGCTCCTTTTGCTTGTTCTAGGTTGCCACTGGAGAATGTTTTTGGTCCATCTAGAATCTGAGCATCTGGGAACATGTCCTGCCCAACTCATTTTTTCACAAAATTATAGTGTGAATATTTTTTATTTAGGTTTCTGATAATATGTCGCAAAATGCTGACTCAATTTTGACAAAACAAACCAAAAATCGTAGAAAATAATTTAGGCTTTCGACAAAGGTCTTAATTTGTGGCCGTTGAATCCAAATATAGGCTAGGAGCCCAACTATGATATATCACGCGTCATTTCTTGCGGCATTAAGGTTCAAAAACACGTGAACAGTCTCATGACCAAATCTTAAAATAGTGTTTTTTTTATTTTTTGAGGTCGTTACTTTCGCTTCATTAAAAAAAAAAATTAGGGTCGTACACTAGATTTTTAATGCGTATTATCAATATGAGAAAAAAATTTTACTTTACACATTTTTTTTTTGTTTTCCAGACCAAGAGAATGATATACAGGATATGGATGCTGGGCAGTTGACATCCCCCCTGTATCCTCGCGGCTTCAGGCAGGAGGCTGTGTATGACTGGAGAATCACTGTATCGCCCGGGGGATATATTCTCCTCACCATCAAAGACATTGTCATGCAGATGGTTGGATCCACCTGTTACAGTTCTTTAGAGGTCAGTAACAATGTTACAATTTACGAACTGAAATAAGTGTGTTTTTAATTAATTTTTCTACAAAATAACTGAAAAAAGTACGTTTTATTTTAATTAGTGAATGTTTCATCCCTAGGGTGTTTCATTTTCCATCTTTTTTTTATTTACGGATATATTCGCTTGCAGTCCGAGTCTGTTATGTAAAAGTGTTTATGCCAAATTTTAAGAAGATTGGATAATATTTAGAGGTGGCACACTTTGATCACTTTTATCTGATGAAGTTCATAGTAATTAGTACTGATGGCCTTCTCCTGTATTTCTTTCATCTCTTGCACCATTTTGGGCTACAATATCAGCGATATGTGTTTTAATGCTACAACATATAATACAGAACTTATACAAATGACATGAATTAAAGAAGGATTTGGACGAACATTCATGTGGTTGGCTTGCCACTTCTTTCAATATTAGTTCATAAGTGTGTAAAATGTGATATTTCTTTCATGTCAGATTTATTATTTATTATCCACAATTCTGACTTTTTTCAGATATTTGATGGTTATTCATCTGACTCGCCTGTTTTGGGATCTTTATGCGGACTAGAAGACCCCATATCAAGCACAGCGAATGTCGTTTACATCAGATTCATCTCACATGAATTCGCCTCCGGTAATACATTTAGCCTCGAATGGATGAGAATGCCCCTCGAAAATTCCGATTCACAACCAAACAAAAGTAAGTACTTAGTTAATAAAATAAGCAATCGTAATTTTTTTTATTGACATCCTAGATCCGTTTTTCGCGGTCTTCCAAACGATACCAATGTCCTTCCGAGATGCTTGGATTCCTTCATTCTGTTGGCGCCTCCCATCAAGAATTGACAGATTTAAAACTTGTAAAAATATGTGAATTCGTGAGTTATCAAACACGGCGGTATGTGGTGACTGGATCCTTTCGACCGTTCGGTGTCTTCCGAGACTTCTGACTTATGATCTGGATTTCTTTGCCAATGCCCTTTCATATGATATGTACCACACATGATTCCACACGACCCTTGGATCCCTTTGAAACGCTATACAACTTTTTTGCCTCTTAAAGGATGATTCAATTTTGTACAGAAATGTATTGCCACCTAGCTTACGTACATTTGCATAGTTTCAGGCCTCTAAGACTGTCTCTAAGATGTCGTCGCTTATAATTTTTTTAATGTCGATATGATTATTTATTTCAGACTGTGGGGGCAACCATTCAGTTTACCTTACAGACACTCAATATGTTCTCAAGTCACCCGGTTACCCCGAGGGCTATAACGACAATTTACACTGTGAGTGGATATTTGAGACGACCCCCACACAACATCTTGTACTCAAATTCACTGAAGTTTCTCTAGAAGAATCCTTCAATTGTAATACTGACAAGGTACTGTACTCCTTACTAGAATGTGTGGAGAGATAGGATAGGATAGGAAATAAAGTGATCAGAGAGTTGAGTGAATGTCAAACGGATGTCGTAACTAAAATGAAAGCGAACTAATTGATGTAAAGACTTAAGTCATAGAAAATTGATCCACATTAAGTTCAATTCAGTGATTTTTTTTGTAAATAGCTTGGTTTAGGAGTTATTCGTCAACGATTCCAGAAAATTAGGAATTTGGAGTACCTGGATATTAATTATTTTTTAGGTAGAGAAGAGTATGCTCAATCGACACAGAATATCATGTACTTGAATTAATAAAAGAACCAAATTTTCTTAGAATGCGTCGTTTCAAAGTTATTGGTGATAAAAAAGTTTAAAATAATAATCAGTTTTTGGGACACCTTCATTTAGCACAAGTGGCAAATTGATGCAAAGTTATAGACTCTTCTTACATCAAGAGATTAAAGCCGTTTCCACCTTTCGAAGAATTAACTACGCTACACCCCTTTTTGATCTATGTTGCTTGGTCTAATATTAGAGAGATATGCAACATATTTCTAATTCCAGATTTCAGTGTACAGCGGAGACAAAGGGAGTAAGAACTGGAAGATGATTGGGTCTCACATCTGCCAACCAAATGCCACCCTTATGGAGAATATTCATGTGAACAATCTTCTGAAGGTTGTGTTTGAAACTGACATAAGTGTCAATAAATCTGGTTTTGCAGCTGTCATATATGCAGGTATGTTATTCTATTCTATTCTATACCCTCACGCCACCTCCCTTGTGGGGTAGGCAGAGAGAACGGATCGCCAGACTTTCCTATCCTGACACACACTTCGGGCTTCCGTCACATTCATGCAATTTCTCATACATACTCTCCGGTTACTTTTACTGAAAACACGTCCGTCCTTGAGTATCTGGTCAACATGGTCCAGCCATGTGGTTCTTGGACGGCTGCGTTTCCTTACACCTCTTCTTTCACCCAGGTAAATTTTCTTTGTTATTCTTTCATCGTCTCCACATGACCCAACCATCTCAACTTGATATTCTTTCATACCTAATCAATATTCAACCATTATGCCACGTCCCTGTCGGGGTAGGCTAGAGTAATGGGTATTCCAACAAGTAGGTTGCAAATGTTGCATTCACTCCTCAGCAGATGATGCTAGCGTCTGAAACATTGAGTCAATGTCCAGCAGTGGCATATATACAACTTTCGAAAATTACACAATTGATAGCAGGATGTGGTGGCAAAGCCGACTCGCAAGCGTCGGAACACCCATCCTGCTTCCTCCCCAAAGGAGTTTACATAACACTACATTATGTGAATGAAGATGCCTCTCGTCTCTGTTGAGGAAAAAACTAATTTCCTTGTAAGCCTTTCTTTAAAGCTGACGTTAAATAAATGGAAATCATTATGTCTATGTCACCCAGCGAATTCTAACGCTTCCTTTAATATGTAACATAATATAATTTGATACTTTCCTATTCCGGTTATCGATTCTGCAGAAAAACCAATGACTATCCTCTTTATAGTAAGTAGGTAGACAATATAAAAAAAAACAATTCAATCATAAAAAGTCTTTGAGTTTCCTTAGGCAACCCCTATTTTTTTGTGCATGTATTGTGCATCATATGTGCGGTACGAGATGTTTTTTCGCAATCTTTGTTTCAGCTTTTTGGTTTATGTGTGGTTATTGCTTATGTTGCCAGTATGGAAAAGTCTTTTTTTTTCACTGGTTTCCATGTCTGTTTTAGATTGTGGCAACACACTGACTGAAAGTTCCGGAGTTATCACATCGGCAGGTTTTAGTGAAATGAGTTTTGTAAGATTGACGTGGATAGATTGTGAGTGGGACATAACTGTGAGGAATGGAAGAAAAATCAAAGTAGAATTCTCAACACTAAACATCGTCAATAATGAAAACTTATGCAACGTATATGTCATGGTGAGTGGGAACAATAACATTCTTATTATCGAGGCAAGACTTGTAAGAATTTTTTAAAAACGAATCTACATCTTTGTACATTTTACAGTAAGCTTGAAATGCTTGTGTCGTGAAGTGGAGTAGGTCGGCATCGGGGATCGAACTCGCGCCCACTGGATTAACAGTCGAGCGTGTTACCAACCAGGCTACCGACCACCTCACTATTATCACTCTTGATTGATATATAAACTCATCAGCCTAATACTGGGAAACATTCACCTATCCAGATTGTATCAAAGTACTATACTACTCAGCTATGTGCCTGAAATATCACTGCATATTTAGAAATCTTGCATATATTGATAATAAATATAGTATTTTTGAGAGATTGATTTAGTATCCGTACATTTTGATTGCAGGTTCGTGATGGTGGGAGCGTCCATTCCCCTTTACTAGGCAAGGGAAAGTTCTGTGACTCTCTCCGACCAGAGTCTCCACTTATTACTTCATCTAATAGACTTCACATAGCCTCTTCAAGGCCATCCATACTAATGCAGAGATATATGACCAATACGGTGAGTGAATTTTACATATATTTTTTTTACACGTTCTGTAATTAATTATGTACTAACCAAGCACGTATCCAAGGGGGGGATATTTGGGATCTATCCCCCCAAAAATATGGCGCACACACGACACAGGACGGATGGGACGATTTTTCTCTGTTATCTCGGGACGCCTCAGTTTTTTTTGTAACAGAATTGTAAGTAGATAGATAAATACATGCTTAAGTTAAAAAATTCTCAACTTCTAATTATTTTCAATAGATGGCAGTATGTTAAATGTATGATTTTATTTCAGTCTTTTGAAATCAGATTTTCTGAGGTGACATTGCCTTGCGGAGACAGGATTACATTGACTGCTGACTTCAACAGTACGGAGATCACTTCTCCCAATTATCCAGAGATACCTCATCCACACAGCGAGTGCTCCTGGGTCTTTGTTGGACAAGCTGGCGTCCGACTGAATTTAAATTTCATCGATAGATTTGATTTGACTTCTTCAAAAGGGTTAGTTATGCCAACTTACTTATCTATACATTCAATTGGTCGTACTCCCCTTCTTTCACCCATGTCCGTTTTATTTCTCATCCTTACATCATTCATACTCTCGACATGTCTATCATTTTTATTCTAGTTAGACACCTGTCCTACATTTATTAATCTCTCTATTAATAACCTCATTCCTTATCCTATCTCTCTACAAATTCTTCTCAACCTTCTCTTTTCCACTGCATTGAACCCTGATTGGTGCTTCTTCAGCCATGTCCTTGTCTCACTAGCATACATGCAGGTTGGCACTATGATAAGACAGCATTGCTTTGGTAGCCACATTGCTACTACTAACAATTGGTCTGGGTGCACCATATGTCCTAGTACGCGACAACTTTCTTCTTTCAATGTCTAATTTAGTTGAATATTTTAGATGTGAACAGGAGTTTGTGGAAATAAGAGACGGAGGGACAGAATTGTCCCCTCTACTGGGAAGATTTTGCACTAAACCAACAAAGACCATATTGTCGACCAATAATATGTTGTATTTGAAGTTTGTTACTGATATACCAATACCAAAGAATGGATTCAAAGCCAAGGTGTCTGTAGGTGAGTGAGTTAGAGAATATAACTTATTTGATTTGAAATCCCAGTTAGAATTAATAGTAGCAATTATCTAGTTACATGTTAAAATACATTCACACTTTGTGCAACAACAAGCTCCATACCTGAGTCCATACATACACAACTCTATTGGATAAGAAATGTTATCAGCCAGGCAGCTATGGTGATATGTCTGATCTCACAACAGTATTCACTCATTCAGTCTGTCAAGTCCATTGTTTAAATACATTCACACTTTGTGCAACAACAAGCTCCATACCTGAGTCCATACATACCAGGCGCGAAGCTACCTAAGAACACGATTCCCATCGAGTTACCTTTTGGATAAAATGATAGATATAATAGTGTCTAAATTGATGTAATCCAATAAGAAATGTTAGCCCCGGCTTCCCTTCTGCAGGAATCCACCCTTCGCCACTGATACATACACAACTCTATTGGATAAGAAATGCTTCTGTGTTTGTTTAGCTTCAAACTGTGACCTCTTAAATGAGTATTTTAGTTAAGACAGTATTTCAGTATCAGCTTCAGTTCAGGACAATCATAGTGTTGGTTTAATAATTTCGTTTTTATTTTGTGTAGATATTTGCGGTGGTACACTGTATGGAACTAGAGGGAAGATTACCTCACCGACTATGCTACAGCTTGCATTTTCTCCGAGTGATGTTGTATGTGATTGGCATATAATTGTTCCCAGCACTCATATAATCTACATCAATATAAAACTATACATGAACTTTATAGATGATGGCTGTACCTATTCCAATCTGCAAGTCTTAGATCCTCGTTTCGATCCATTTACGAATGAAACAAGTAAGTAATAGTATGTACTTCTTATTTGAGATCAGGGCTGCCATATGTCCCGGTGTCCCGGTCTGACAGTGATTTGTCCCAGTCAGGGATTTCTTAATATTAATTGCTCAATAAAATGATACCCGGAGAGTTATTACGAAAATCCATTACTTTACAATTCTTTAAGAATCTAGTAAAAATGTGTGAAAATAATTTGATTAGGTACTCCGAAAATCAAAGAGTAAAACAAAGACATTCTGCTTCATTTCATTTGTAATTTGTTTTTTGTATTGCAGATGCACCGCTTACAGAAAAAATATGTCCTCAAGGTAAACCATCAGTTATAGTGACGACTCCTTCAAATGAAGCCATAGTGAGATATTCTATAGCAAAGTCACAAATACACAAAGGAATATTTAGTTTCGTTGTCAACTTCAATACATCGGAAGAAAGTTAGTATTTTGTAATACTATACCTGTAATTTTTATCGTCCTCAATGCAAGTCCTTCTTTCAGTACCTATGTTCACTCCAGGGGTGGTACTTTCTAAGCTTTCTCACACAAAACACGCAGATGAAATGTTTGTGGAAAATGGCGCTTACAGCGATATACATAATGGCGTTTTTAGTTTGCATTTTATCTGCGTGTTTTGGGTGAGAAACCTTAGAATGTACTCTTCCAGGTGACTTAAGGAGCGCTTACACGAGCTTACACGAATGTTTTATACTCAGTGAAAGTGGGAAATGAGTGACTGCAAGAATGGTGCTGTAACTAGAATGAAAGTGAACAAACTAAGATGTACAGGGCATGTTGAGAGAATGAAGGATGACAAGAAAGATATATTTGAGCGAACAAAGTGGTGTGAATTAACGCGGGCGCTCGAGACTGGCCTGGTCCGATCATGTCGACCAGATCCTCAAGGATGGACGCGTTTTGAGTAAAAGGAATCCGAGAGCGTGTATGACAGATTGCATGAATGTGACGGAAGCTAGGAGTGTATGTAAGGATAGGGCAGTCTGGAGCTCTGTCCTCTCTGCTTAACCTGTAAGGGACGTGGCGTGAGGATATACATAGATAGATAATTTTCAAATGTTTTTTTATATTTCTAGCGTGTGGAGGCGACTTCAACCAACCATCTGGTATAATAGAGTTACCTAAAACAATGTATTACGGGCGTGGCTGCGAATGGAGACTCACCGTCCCTGAAGGGAGAAGGATCAGACTTGAATTTGTGGAGAATGATACAACTGAAGTTCAAACTAAGCCATCTGGTTTTTGGATTGGTGTAAGAATTTTATCTATCTTTGCTATACTGCATTGAACCCTGATTGGTCCTTCTTCAGCCTTTTTTTGACTTCATTCGACAGTTTAAAACAATTTCACTATAATATTTTTCTAGGTATTCAACGGCCATAGTACCAAGATGTTACTGACGTTCTTCCTAAGATTCAGCAACACATCTAGAGTGGTAGAATCGTCCGGCAATAAGATGTATATTATGTTCTTAGGAAGATCCAAGAGTTTCTCAGAATCAAGACTTGAGATGCCGTCACCCTTTCAAATGATTTATACTTCGGATGATCCTTCAGGTATAATTTTTTTAATGATGTGAAAACAATCTTGTAGATTGGTTTGTACCAAGCATTTTTGTTCTTTCTTTCCACACCATCCTGTCACTCGCCAATCTCTTCCCTTCCGTGTAGGTGCTACAGTGCACGCTCTCAATAATCTGCTCCATAAAGCTGCTTGTTGGGCGACCTCTCACATTACTGCCCTCTACCATTCCTTCTGTTATGGTGATGAGCAGGCCGGGGTGCCTGATGCTATGGTCTATCCATCGCACTCTCTGTTGGGCAATCTTATTCAGTTTGCAATCTAATATTTGTAATTTTGATTTCAGTTTGTGATGGCCAGTTTGCCTACGGTGAAGGGATTATATTGCCTCCAACTCCCAGCTTCCCTAAAGCCTTCTGTGAATATCCGTACAAGACTATTGACGATCAATTTAATGGAACCATAATGGTGGAACACAATGACCCGAATCCTAACATCTGTGATTCTGTTAAATATAATTATTTGGTTTATGTTCATGTTCGTAAGTAATTTATTTAAATTATTTTTGATTTACAAATTTTATTCTTGTAAAGCGTTGGATTTTTTTTATTCTTGTAAAGCTTGGATTTTCGCTCCTCGTGGTGTAGTGGATATGATCCCTACTAAGCGAGATGAAGGTCTGGGTTCGAATCCCAGCCAGGGTGAACTGAAATGGCGAATGTTTCTCGAGTGTAAAGTGATCACTTAAGCCAGCCGAGGTCAGTTGTAAGCCCGACAATGTTCATCCTTAGTTCTTCTACACTGTTGTGGGAAACTACATTTTAATTTATTTTAAATAACACTTGGCGCAAGGCCATTAATACATAAAGATAACAGATATTAAGGCATGAAAAATGAATACTAAATGAAACGAATACATAAAAAAAAGTATGGTAAAAAACAAACATTCAACAGCACTCGTTCATACTACTACATTTTGATTTTTCTTTTTATGTCGAATAGAAAACATAAGTTAAATGTGTTTTCGATGCGTGGATAGAATAAATAAATAAATAAAAATTTTATTGCACATAAATTTACACACAAAGGGCGGATTTATCGCCTGTTGGCGATTTCTGCCAATCAACCCAAGAATATCTGAAAACAGAATGGCAAAAAATGTTTCTCAAATACTCACCCTTGGTGAGCTTCATAGAATGTCCTCTCAAGACCACATCTAATTCTGTGTATACATTTTTCAGCTGGAGTTAGGAACTATGGAAAGCTATGTCCACGGGCTATAATATTATCTCCTTATGTTAATACAGTCATCAATGTAAGTATTACTACAGAGTTCTATATATACTTTGCAATGTTTAGGCACAGAATGTTCTTACGACGTCACGATCATTTCCCAGGGCGTTAAGGTTCAAAGTCGCATGAACAATCTCATGATAAAATGTTAAAAAAGATGTTTCATATACCTTTTTGGGGTTAATTTCACTTCATTCAAAGTAATCTTTAGGGTCATTCACTTGATTTTAATGCATATTATCAGTACTAAAAATATTTTTTTTATGCGATTTTCAAGAAAAAAGTTACTGTCTCACAAAAAAATATTCGGAGGTGTATTCCACAATTTTATTTTTGAAGACATAAAAAATCTGGTAATTATAATCTTAACAAATTGGCTGTTTTAGATTTTTTAATTTGTTCCCAGGCTCTCCTTAAAAAGGTATAATTCACATTGTCGCTTACGTTATTCTTATTTGGCGCTAGCATTCGCAGACAAAATTTGAAAAAGTTGAAGCGGAAATAGAAGGATTTTTGCTCAGTGCATATAAGCTCTTAACTAATGTAATTTGTTGTCTTTGTATGTTGCTTGCTGCAGATACAAAGAGCCAACAACATATCAGCTGGATATGTGATACATTACAAGGTGTTCCACTGTGGAGGTGTCATCAATGACATAGGAGATGGCTCCAATATATTTGTATTGCCCACTAATCACACTGGGGCTCTGAGATGTGCTTGGGTGATTAATTTCCCTAAAGGAACCACTCTAGAAGTAAGTAATCTTTTCTTCTTTTTTCTTATTGAATCATACCAATGTGTATGTACCAATATACCAAATATAACAGTAGTGTCAATAATATCCCGTCAATGGTACGTAGCTGGCATAGTTGGTTGAGGCGGCAGTCTCTCGAGCGGGACATGCTAGGTTCAAATCCCGGCACTGACGATGTATTCCACACTTTGTGATACAAGCTTTTAGCCTAGTGCAGCGTGTGCAGGAAAGTATTTGAGTTTGTGTATGCAAGCCCAGATCCTTTTTAAAATGAAAAAATATTGTACGGAGAATTATTTTTTACCAGTATCCAAACACAAGAAGTGTCAAAATTTGGGTATTAACGAATAGTTTCAGACTGCACATTTAGTTTTTTATCACAATACTATTTGTAGACCTCTACCAGGCCCTAAAGATGAAAATTTGTACCTTCTTGTTTCACATCTTTAGGGCCTGATAGAGGTCTAAAAGTAGTATCATATCAAAAAACTAAATATGCAGTCTGAAACTATTCGTTAATACACAATTTTTGACATCTCTTTATAAGACTTGCATAATTTTCTTCTTATAATTTCTTGCTTTTCAGATGACAATCAACCAGCTTGTGTTTGCTTCCCACTCTTGTAATGATGAATTCATGCATATAAAGTTGGAGAGGACATTCTTTTCAATTGTCAACATAAAGATTTGCTACAATCAATTACCAAATAACGTCTTGACATTCAGTGACCAACTCATCTCAATTGAATACATTGCCAATAACTTCTCATCCAATACAATTCTCAATATATCAATGTCCATTAAAAATGAAGGTAAGGTACATTATATTAAGGTATTTCTTTTTACTAATTTAATTAATGATTAAAATCTAGATGTTCATTTTGAATTATTTTTGATTTACAAATTTTATTCTTGTAAAGCGTTGGATTTTTTCTACATTCCGTAGTATATACAATGTAGTATTCTTACAACAGTGCAGAAGAATTAAGAATGAACATTGTCGGGCTTACGACCGACCTTGGCTGGCTTAAGTGATAACTTTGGCAACTGATGGCAACAATACGTAGGTATTTAATGTATACGGAATTTGACAACACAGCCGTCGCTCCTCGTGGTGTAGTGGATATGATCCCTACTATGCGAGACGAAGGTCTGAGTTCGAATCCCAGCCGGGGTGAACTGAAATGGCGAATGTTTGTCGAGTGTAAAGTGATCACTTAAGCCAGCCGAGGTGGATCGTAAGACTGACAATGTTCACCCTCAATTCTTCTACACTGTTGTAAGAATACTGCATGTTTTGCATGTTTAATGTTTTTAGATCAATCCAACTTGTGGACTTGTGGTGGCGAGTTGATCTGGCCGACTGCAAAGACATTCACAACACCAAACTTCCCTCAGCAATACACAGAAAATAAAGAATGTGAGTGGATTCTAAACGGAGGGGACGGGTACAGAGTTTCATTGACATTTGAAAATCGTTTCCACCTCGAAACGTCTCCCAACTGTACTAAGGATTATATAGAAGTAAGTAGAATTAAGTGATTAGAGAGATGAGAAATGACACTTTGACAGATTTTTATTCAAAATTCAAAAAGACAAATTCACACACGAGCTGTATTACACCACATCAGATATTCTTGTCCCTATCCAATTCCTTCTCCTTTCCATTCCTCCCCTCCTCCCAGTCCCATTTCCTTCCAATCCTCCCATATACATTATAATACATATTGGGTATATAGGGACTTGAAAAAATCTGCGTTTGTTTTTATGGTGCAATGATATCAGATAGGCCATAATTGTTTTTGTATCTGCAGTGTATACTATTCACCTATTCTAGAAAAAAAAATCAAGCATGTATCTCAATAATTGGTGTCTCTGTGACCAATAACGTCTTGTAAGTCAGGGTTCGTCAAAGAAATACGAAAAAAAATCATAACTCGAAAATCCAAAAAAATCATTGAACATACTTCTTCTTAAACTGCATTTAGACTCAGCAAGTCTCTATTGACAGGATTGTTCTCCTGCGATGTGGAACTCCAGCTGTCTCTCCATCGCTTCGGTAGTTTTCCTGGCGGGCGTTGACCATCAGGCACCCTATGCAAAGCTATGTATGGGTCCTCGATCATCCTGCTTTGGTTAATCCACCGGTTGTGTTACACCGTGTATATTTATTTACAGTAATACTATGTTGATTACAGATTTCTGACTTCAAAGCCAAGACTTGGACTGTTGTTGGGAGATATTGTGGCCGCACTGTACCACCGGTTATCAATGCTACTGCAGACAAGTTGAAGGTTCTCTTCCATTCTGATGACACAGTAAACGCAGATGGTTTTAAGGTGAACTTCAGTTATTTATTTGTATGCTGTCATCCGGCTTCGGCTCCCTAAATTTCTCTCAGCCAATACTGAGAGAATCGTCTTGAAACTGAACACAGTGATAGATGAAAGTATGGACTACAGATTGACTGTTTTAGAATTTCAATATTTGAAAATTCCTTGAACAAAAAATGTTCCGTAAATACTCCTGAAATTTATCTGAGGATTTTATGTTCAGTTTTTCACATATAAAAGTACAATTTAGCCAAAATACTGAATATCACAAAAAAATATATACCAAAATCACTGTATACACTGGCTACTAAAACATATTCTCCTTTATCCATGTTTTAAGTCTTAGGATGATGTGTTCAGTATTAGATGAGTAATCTTCCTTCCGCCCGATACAATTCTCGATCAGATTTGTGTATTTTTTGTTAATATTGCAGGCTCGTTGGAGTCTATTTTGTGGGGGGACATTAGAAGTCACATCAGAGTCCCAGAGACTCAAGAGTCCCGGTAGGGGAGTCTATGAGAGAAATCTGGATTGTACATACCTATTTGAGAGTCCAGAAGACTCGTACATTAATCTTAAGTTTGAGTATTTCTTATTGGAAGCAGGTGAGTACATATTGACTTATTGTAATCTATAAATAAATTTGAATTACGTAGGAATCATAGATTTTTATATATATTAAGTACCTAGATGTCTGCCTCCATTAATTTTCAATAGAAAGGAAGTGACGCAATTTCACGCTCGGCACTTTTTGGTATTTTAAAGTCGCAAAACTCACACTGTTAACTCTTATGATACCAATAATAAAAACTGAAACATTTTTAAAACTATCGTTTAATTCCTAAGTAACGTTATAACTAATACAGTTTTAAACTATGAGAACAAAATTTCGAAAACGTTGGCCATGAAATGTCAAAATTCTCTCTCTCTATAGCCACATCTCTACACTCCTTACTTTAATCACATTGTATGTTTTGTAGGTGCCAATCGTGTGTGTAAATATGACAATTTGACAATCTCCCCAGTGGCGTCACCGCAAGAGGAGGAAGTGTTTTGTGGGTCAAACTCCCCAGAATACAAAAGGATGATGGGTCCTATCATGCTTCGGTTCATGACAGACAAATGGGTTCAGAGGAAAGGGTACTCCATACTGTATTCGCTGGATAGTAAGTCATTCATATATAATTTTTTAGAAAAATAGGGGTGCTGATGAACATGTTTGCATCTAATTATATTGTACAATACAAATCTGTTTTAGAAGATCAAAATTATAGGCTCTATTATGATAGAAAAACACATCATAATAGACCCGATGTAGTTTTGCATAACAAACAAACTAAAATCACTTATTTAATTGACATCGCTGTACCAAATACATTTAACATTCAAACAACCGTCGCAGAAAATTTTGTAAATATAGAGAATTAGCAGGTGAAATAAAAAATATTTGGCATTCTAGGTCGGTATATATTATATAATCCCATTAGTATTATCAGCTACAGATATAATACCAAAATCTCCAATAAATAATTTAAAAAAAAATAGATTTTAAATTTATAATTAAATTTCAAAAATCGGTAAATTAATACTTACATAAAATTTCAAAAATCGAAATTTATACGGAAAATTTATACTTACATAAAATTTCAAAAATCGGTAATTATTAATACTTGCAATATTGTAAGACAATTTCAAAATACTGATTATATCATATATTTTTTTATTTCATAAATGTATCACCTTATGAGATTGTTGTTTGGATTGTAAACTTACATAATTGTTTATTGTTTATTGTAATTTTATTATTGTTTATTGTACAATAATGTATGTTGTTTCAGATTGTGGTGGGAATATAACAAAGTCAGGTGAGACCATTTCATCTACAGCAAACAACAACATGTACTTCCCCAGTATTGAATGCAAGTGGAACATCACTGCACCAAGTGACAAAGCTGTAACTATAAGGTGAATTTTACTAATAAGATTGGTTGAAACTAGAATTAAAGTAAATAAACTAAGATGGTTTGGGCATGTGGATAGAATGAATGACGTCATCTTTTTCCTTTGGCCGTTTCTCCAGTGCTGGATATAGGCCTTTTCCATTTGTTTCAATTTTTCTCTCTCTTGAGCTTTGCCAATCCATATTCTACCCGCGACTGGGATAATATCGTCAGCCCATTTTTTCTGTGGCAAATAAGATGTATTTGGGTGAGCGAAGAGGTGCGAGATTGACCTGGAACGATCATGTCTACCAGATCCTCAATGATGGACGCTTTTCAAGTAAAAGGAATCCGAGAGCGTGTATGAAAAATCACATGAATGTAACTGAGGCTAGGAGTGTGTGCAAGGATAACGAAGTCTGGCACTCTGTCCTTTCAGCCTACCCCGGAAGGAACGCGGCCTGAGGAGATAGATAAATTTATTTATGTACATAGTTACTTTACTTACTACTGCTAGCCACTTGCGTTCCACTGCTGGACATAGGCCTCTTCTAAACCCTTCCACTATCTTCTATCTTGGGCTATCTGCTCCCATCTACGACCCGTAAGCTGGACAATGTCACCTGTCCACCTATTCTGTGGTCTTCCTACGTCTCTTTTGTTCTCCCAGGGCCTCCACTTCAGGATTTTAGGTGCCCATCTGACACTGTCCTGTCTTGCCACACGTCCACATTTATGTAGTATTAATATCAATATAATTTTCAGTTTTCGTCGTTTGATCTTAGAGTTTAGTAACGATTGCGATTACGACTATGTTGAAATATATGATGGAATGGAGTCTACCAAACCCTTGGCTAAGCTGTGTGGTAACCTAACATTACACCTTCCTGTATTCAAATCTAAGGGAAACGAAATGCGTGTCGTCTTCAAGACGGACTCAAGCAATCAGCTGGAGGGATTTGCTGCTAAGATTGAGTTTTCATATGGTGAGTTGAAATATCAAACTAAATTCTAATTTCTATAACTGTAATAGTACTGTTTGGGTTGACTAGCAATTGTCATTAGGCCTACCTTTTACTTGTTCAAAAAAGTCTGTTTTATTTTATTTAACAGTAGGCATATTAACAATTCAAAGAATTTCAAAACACGGGAGACCTTTATTGGTTTACTAGTTTTTAATCATCCGTAGGCCTTATTTAAGGCACTTGAAATCGTCAGGTTTACATATTAATTAAACATTACAAAATCAAATGCATAAAATCAATAAAGGCCTTTGATCTCGACAACCTTACTAAATATGCTTTGGAAAAAATATGGTAGATAGTAATCTCAGGATTCTGTAGATTTCAGAGGTAACTTTGGAATATTTTTTTTATTCAGAAAATTTATAAAAATCAAATTTCCTACTGCTAGAGTCTCTAAAACATATCTTACATTTATCCATGTTTTAAGTTTTAAGGTGATATCTTTAGTTCTTTCATTTCCCCAGAAATTATTCACATTTATTACTCATATTTAAATTTTTATTTTAGATGAAAGTCACGGCTGTGGTGGACAGATCAACCTAACAACAGAGCTAACTCCTTTACACATATTCTCAGACAAGGAAGTGTATGAACCATATTTAGACTGTCACTGGATATTCAAAGCCCCTGTGGATAATTTTGTGACAATAAAATTCACTGAGTTTAACGTCTCGAAATGTTTCAATAGCAGTACGATTGGGAACTGCGAATGTGATTATCTAGAGGTACATTATTTCTTTATTTAATTCTTATGAGTATGCTTATTGACATTTCAAACATTTCTAAAAACGAGAGACCTTATAGATCTCAACAACCTTACTAAATATGCTTTGGTAAAAAATAGAGTAGATACATTGAACCTTTATCTAGGGAATGACTCTGAAAGATCTCTTATATCTTGTATAGATTTCTCAAAATAAATTGTGAAAACATCTCTGATCTTTTTTCCCAAAGATAGAAACTCGTTTCCCGAAAGTCACGGAGAATTTTTCTGTTTGTACTGATAATGTGCATAATAATCTAGGGACACGATTGATTGAAAAAATTGACCTCAAAAATGGGAAAAAACTTTATTTTCACCATTTTATGCAGTTCATGCGATTTTGAACCTCATTGCCGTGGGAAATGACTGTGATGTCATAGTTGGGTTGCGAGTCTTAAAGTGAACAAAGTATGTATGTTACGGGAAATGTATGAAATCCGTCATTGTATGCAATTCCTAGGAAATGTGTACAATGCCTAAAATCGACAGAAAATGTGTGAAATAAATTTCATTTTTTGTAATTTTTTGTAACAATAAGAAATGTTATTCTCGAGGTTTTTGACCGTCATTACATGGTCCATTTCTAAGGTAAAATGAAAGACTATATTTAGTCTAAAATCCACAATTTAGATTACGCGATTGGTGTTCGAAATCGCTTGTGATGATTAGGGTGCAAATCCTCAAACACTAGTTGTGTAATTTGTTGATTTTAAACTAAATATTTAGTCTTTCATTTTACCTCAGGCAACGTTCACTAGGGCAAGCTTCCCTAGTAACAATTAAGCTACTAGATCGGTTCTAGAACCAATTTAGGAGCTAGAACCGTTCTAGAACCAATCTAGGAGCTAAATTGTTACTAGGGTTGTCGCTATACAGCATTCTCTTCCAGTTTAACCCATTACAGTTTTTCCTCGACAGAAGTGAGAGGTGTCTACATTCATATGTGAACTACTTTGGGGAGGATGCAGGATGGGTCTCCCTAATCAAAAACCATTTCTTGACAGACTGTATTTATCTGTTTTCAGATCCGCGATGGTCTTAGTTCCAATTCAGAACTAATAGGTAGATACTGTGGTGACGCTTTACCAGAAAATGTGACGTCATCTAAGAATTACTTGTGGATGAGATTCGTCTCAGACGGGACAGTTCAGAGCAGTGGCATACAAATATATGCTAATGCTGAGCCATGTAAGACATTATTTTTATTTGTTAGGCTGCTTTGTCTGTTTTGCCTATTTGGATTTGACAAAAATAACCTTTTCCCCCCCTACGAACCATCCTTGGGGCAAGCACAACAATTTGCCAAAGTTTCATCTCGATCGGATGAATGGTTTAGGAGTCTATAAGCGTCAAAGGAAAGGCACTTTATTTTATAGTAGTACAAGTGTAGTGTCAAAACGGTCAGATTTTTATATCTCTAATTTCACCAACTGCCAACAATCGATCTTAATTGTTATCTTGTAGGAGAGCAGTAGGTTTAGGTAGGTGGGCGTTTACGCTAACTAAAGTTAACTTTAACAGATGCTAATGTTAACCTCAATTAATAGTTATCATTAACTGCTATCGTCGCTGATCAATTTGCAAAAGCACTCTGCGCCCGTGTTGAATACAGTAGTGACTGTTGACCAGTGACCAATGACATCGCGAGATTAAGAACAGTACCTAGTCGTTCATTTTTCTGTTGATATTAATAATATTATTGTTGCTAATTGGGCTAATTTGCACGAGAAATTTGCTTAGTTTTTCGTCTTGTGTGTTTGGTTGGAATATTTACATACTCACTCTGGTATTGACGTGTATTAACGTTAGCAGACAATATACTTTTATATAAACAGTATTGAAGTGTTAAATAAGAACAACTATTGAATATTAACTGTTGACCATTATTGACATGGCTCTAGTAGGTACTTCAATACTCAAAGGTTACGCTAGTATTGTCACCTAGTTTACAATACTTTGCATTGTTTCAGCCATCTGTGGTCCATCTATATTGAATGTTACTGATGAAATACAAGTATTGGAATCACCCGGGTTCTCCAGTGGCAAGCTTCCCAATAACTTCAAGTGTGATTGGCTGCTTACAACAGATACATCAAATATTCACATACACTTCACAGACTTTGATGTCGGAGTGAGGCCTTTGTATGGAAATCACTGTGATACTGAATATGTCAAACTCATATTTGAGAAAGTAAGGACATGCATATTTATTCATTATATTTATTTGAGGTGGTGCATAGCCTGGTTGGTAATGCGCTCGACTGTTAATCCAGTGGGCACGGGTTCGATCCCCGATGCCGACTTAGTCCACCACACGACGCAAGCTTTTCAAGCTTACTGTGAAGTGTACAAGAGTGTATTTGGGTTTATTTCAATAAACCCAGATAAATTTTTAAAATAATAGCTGTCCCTTCGCGTTTTGCTACACCACAATCTGTGAAAAAGTATAAAAAAATACGCTTGTTTGTTTAATAGGCTCATGCCCCATATACTACCCCCTCCCCCCTTATTCCTGCAGATGTTGTGAGGGTTACTATTCATCTCGTCAACATGGAAAACTAAGGATTTGACGAAAATCACTTTTTTCATGCCCCCCCCCCCCCCCCCCCTACGAACCATCGAAAGCAAAAAAGTGTGGGCTTTTATCCCTTGAGCAAATTTCTTAAGAGCTTTCGTATTTTTTGTGATTTATTCATGTTGAGCAATATTCTTATGGATATTTGTCTGGTCACGGTTCTACACATATGTTACATATGTGATAATATAATATTTTTTCCATTAAATGTTAGCAGCTATTGCAATAAATCCCGAGTTGATATTTGGCCTGACTATTTTTCTTTGTTTCAGATTACTACAGAGGAGAATTCGCATGTAATGTCGAAGCCTTTAGCTGAGTTGTCTTATTCTTTCTTCAATGATCCATATTCTGTAAGTACTGGACTGGTATTGGACCTCTTAATTCCGGAATAGGGTACATGCATTTTTTTTTATCGATCGAAAAATATATTTCTACGATCATCAAAAGTTCTACTTACTAGAATTACAAATAAAATTATGAAATGCAATTTTAATTCACCCTTAATTTATAATAATTAATTGAAAATGTTTATTTGACCCATTTTTCTCACCGGGTGCTCTGAAACGTGCGCTCATCGGTTAACATGATTGTGACCTCGTGACAACATGAAATTCATAGTCAGAAGTTGGACTGTTTGTGGGTTATGTATGGAGGAATTGGGGAACGTGACGTCACAATATGGCGGCCAGTCAAAAACCTGTTTTTGCGCTGGAATCGAATATGAGACTTTATCTTATAAATATATCCACAAAGACACAAAATTAAAATCTCAAATTTTCAGAAAACCTTAATTTATAGTTAATGTACCAAAACCAAAATTAAAAAAAAACATGCAAGGACCCTATTGAATAATAAAAATCTTTCCTTGATCAGTTGTGAAACATTGTGTGAGATAAATATCTGTATGTCCTTTCGTATAATTCTTTCAGATGTCTTCATTATCACCTCCGAGATCTTTCTGTGGAAACTTTACTCAGTTTGAAGACTTTTTCTTTTATTCAAATGTCAGAGTAAGACTGATAACGTCAAACTCTGAAATAAAACATGCAGGATTCAGGTTGCAATACTCAAATATCGGTAAGAAAACTGTTTTGATTTTTAAACTTATAAAAATAATCGGTTGGCTGAGAACAAACCGATGAAACCATTTGTTATCTGAGAAAGGAGTTAGCTCACAGAGATCGCAGCACTGCAATAAGCGGTTTAAATTATTTTATTTTAAATATATTGACGTTATTTTTTCAGTGTGTTCGAGAAACTATACTAAAAATTATGGTAGAATAATTTCTCAGCTGCCCTTCCATGCACAAAAAGATGACTGCAAAATTACAATAATTGCACCTGAGAACTATACCATCTCACTCTATATAGATTCATATAGCTCAGACATAAGCAAATGTGTTGGTGGCCACTTTGAGGTATGTATAACTATGAGTGCTGTATTATGTAGATTGATAACATTGTGTCGGTACTGCCGATACATAGATGGCGATTAGACCTCTTCCTGCAACAGTGTGAATTGCAACAATACGTAGGTACTTAATGTACACGGAAATTGACAACACAGTCGTCGCTCCTCGTGGTGTAGTGGATAAGATCCCTACTATGCAAGGCGAAAATCTGGGTTCGAATCCCAGCCGGGGTGAACTGAAATGGCTAATGTTTCTCGAGTGTAAAGTGATCACTTAAGCCGGTCGAGGTCAGTCGTAGGCCCCACAATGTTAATCCTATTCTTCTATACTGTTGTAAGAAAACTGAACTGTACATAAATGTTGTCATACATTTTATTCAAGGTTCTCGATGGCATTGCTGACAATTCACCATCACTAGCGAGGTTCTGTGAGGATGTTTACAAGACTGCAGTATTTTCGAAAACTAACAAAGTTACCCTCAATCTCAACAGTCACAATGCGAGATATTATACTTATGTAATGACCTTCCTCACAACTGATAAAGGTAAGTTAGTAATCAGTTGTCCCTTTAATCAAATTCAAAGTAATTTAATTTACTTCCATCGTGTGCCATTCCCTGTGTTATAAAATTGCTTATAAATTCTGATTAATCGACTATTTACATCCCTTGGTCCTACAATTATGTCAATATGTTGTCTATAATTCATTATCAGTTAAAATATAAGTAATCTATTGCCCTTGGCGTCACCTTATGGATTTCCTCAAGAACCCCTGCAAACTTCTTGTCAGGACACCTCTACTATATGGTCAACAGTCTCGATCTGGCTACATTCACAAAGGGGGTGGTCCCTCTTGCCCCATTTATGGAGCAAGTATCCATATCTACTGTGGCCAGTTCAGATCCTGTTTAAGGTGACGCCAAGGGCATTAGATTACTTATGGAACATTGACGCGGAGCTATGACTCCTAGATAACTTGTACAATGGTCGCATGCATACGAAAGAAGTTAAAATATACTAAACAGTTAAAACCAAAAATCCATGTGAAAACCGCAGTTTCCTATAGCCCTTTTAGTATGGAAATTACACCATTTTATTGAAAAATTGCAGGGAATATATGGAAAATTCTCCATGTATTCCCTGCAATGTTTCTGAGGGTTCTCCAGAGACTCAGCGCGTTCTTAGTTAATATTGTATCTGCCCTGCATTCAATTCCGTATGTCGTAATGGGTTGTATATTTGTAAATTTGAACTATTGTTGTATCTATTTATTATAAGTTAGTCTTGTATGATTTTTCAATAAGGTATTATTATTTGTAACAGGTAGAGGTTGTGGTGGGAACATATTGGACCGCTATGGGACGATATTCAGTCCACTTTACCCAGAACCTTACAGAGACAACGTCACATGTGAATGGACCATTAATACCCCAGATACTTCTATGACATTACACTTCGAAGGTGAGTCATCACTTTCAACCAATATGACAAGAATTATACATTGATAAATTCAATATTAGGTACAATTATGTTATACTTAGAAATTTTCACAATTTATAAAATGCATAAGTATGTATGTTGATGTTCCATACTGTTTTCATCAAAAATGATACACTCTCCCATACAAACACCCTGCAAATCTTATCTAAACCATTCCTCGTAATCCAAAGCACCTTTTGATTGTTCACCCTGAGTGTTTACGTACCGTAAAACTGTGACTGGACAAAAATCCATAAGAATATTGCTCAACATGAATATACTCCAAAAAGGATAAAAGCCCTTTAGATTTATGCTCAAGGGACACAAGCTCAAATCTAATTGGATTATGGAAATAAAATTAATTGTATCTATATACACTTGCTTTTAGTGTGTTAGAAACTATCATTGGTTAGGACGAAGCCAGCGATAGTATACAAGCCTACACACTTGAATTCCATCACCACCATGATTGGTGACGTCACCTTGTATTGGTGACAAACACCTTGTCTCGGTGACAAACACTTGAACTACGGAATATTTTTTCCCATACATTTTCTACCACTCTTGGTGACGTCATCATCGTCAAATGTCACCTTGTCGCGGCCTGTTTGACAATATGGCGCCAGCCTCGGTTAGGAAATAAGCCGATCTAAAATAGGTCTATTTTTCTCTGCGTAACTATTTTATTTAATAATTGTTTTTTCAGTGTTTGACATTGGCTTCACAAAGAACTGCGACTCAAATTATGTGGAGTTTATAGACGAGAATGAACTCTCCCTCACTAAATATTGCACAAAGGTAAATATCGATTTGAATTTATTTAGTCAGGAAACATTAGGTACACAATACTAGAGAAAGGACCATGAGTAAAAATGTATGGAACTTTTTTTTTGGATTGGGTTTGGGTTGTTTACACAGAGCCTAATACCTTCCTGCATACTTTGCACTAGGCTAAAAGCCAGTATCACAAAGTGTGGAATATATCACCAGCGGTGGTGGTTTGAACCTGGCACCTCCCGCTTGGGAGACTGCCGCCTCAACCAACTGCGCCAACCATGTATTCGGTCCTAGAAAAATGAATGTACACACCTACTTGCCTTATATTCTGTCAAAATAATCTGATTCTGTCCCGGGACAGTCCCGCTACAATCATTTTTGACCCAAGTTCCAGATAATTACTATGTCAGTCCATGAAGTGGTCGGTAGCCTGGTTGGTAATGCGCTCGACTGTTAATTCATTAGGCGCGGGTTCGATCCCAGATGCCGACTCACTCCACTTCAAGACACAAGCTTATCAAGCTTACTGTAAAGTGTATAAAGGGGAATTTGGGTTTATTCAATAAACCCAGATACATTTAAAAATATATATATATACTAGGATGGCTACACCTTCCAACACCCTCTCTTTCAGCTGCATAAACTCTTATTGTTATCCTGCCCTCACTCATTCTCTCAGTATGTCCAAACTATTGAATAATTCTCACCGTAAAGGCAGTCTTACAATAGCTCATTCTTAATTTTATTTGTTTATTTCAGGTGACCCCGGCTCCGTTCACTGTTTTCAGTAATTATGTCAAAATTGTTTATAAAACAAATCAAAATAATTATGGCATTGGATGGACTCTGACTTTTACCAGAGGACCTCGCTAATGTATGGCCCAAACAATGCAAATGATAGTTTTTTTTTAAGTAAGATGACTACGGCTATGTTTGTATCAAGAAGGAATCATGTTAGAATTAGTGAAGATATAAAATGTTAATAAAAATATCTTGACGCATATCTCATGTTTTTATCTTCTGCTTTCTCAGCCCCTTCCCGTCCACTCCTGAAAAGAGGCCCCTTCTCCTTATCTCCCTGCCACACTTCATTCAGGTTACAGGGATAAAAAAAGTGTTGCCTATAAATACGATACCTACAGTAAGTTGGTGGGTACAATTTTGTATTTACCTGCATGTAAATACAATATTGCACAAAAATATGGACTAGATTCGTTTGTATTAGTCAAAACTACTTTGTTACGTATTACTATCATTTTTACCCCCACTGAATATTACCCCCATGAGGGTATTTCGTTGAGAAATAAATGGACAAATGAATGGGTACGAGAAAAATCCAAGGTCACCAACTTGGTAAAACGAGCAGCTGCCATAAAATGAAGTTAGGTAGGACTAGTTGCCAGACACTCCGATTCTAGATGGACCAAAAAGATTCTCGAGTGGCAACCTAGAACAAGCAAAAGGAGCGTAGGAAGACCTCAGGCAAGATGGTCTGACGATGTGAGGCGAATCGCAGGAAGCAAGTGGATGCAGCATGCCCAGGATAGGGATCTGTGGAAAGTCAAAGGGGAGGCCTATGTCCAGGATTGGAATTAAAACGGCTGAGAAAGAAGACGAAGAATAGGGTAATTACCTGCAGGTTTGGAACTCAGGGTCCGCAGAGGCGTATTTATGAACGTTGGTCTCAATCCAAAGCCTTGTGGTACTCCTTCCTCCAAATATCGCCATTGGAATATACATATTATGTTGTTCTGTGCCACTGGATAAAGATTTGCATTTGATGCATGCCGGTAGTTTCTTTTGGAGTAGGTAGAGAGTAAAATACAACATTTTATTAGTAGATATGTATAATTTATTCTATTCAATGTAACTTGTGTGTACTAGAATAACTAGGGCATGCAATTCCGTAATCTCGGAAAGATTCCGGAATTGAGAGGTCCAATACCGGAATTCCAATATCGTATTAAAGCTCTATTACCTATTCTCGTATTAACTAACAGTAGTTTCCCATGGCATTAAGGTTCAAAACCGCATGAACAATCGCATAATAAAATGGTAAAAATAACATTTTTTCCATTTTTTGGGGTTAATTTCGATCCAATCAAAAAACTTTTACGGTTATTATCTAGATTTTAATGCGTATTATCAATACAAAAAAAAAATCCGCGACTTCCGGGAAACGAGTTTCTTTCTATCGGAAAAAAGATCTGAGGTGTTTTTCACATTTTGTTTTTGAGAAATCTATACAAGATATAAAAAATCTTTTATGGTTATTCCCTTCAGTGATTTTTTTCCGAAGCACATTTAGTAAGGTTGTTGAGATTTAAGGTCTCTTAAAAAACAAATTCTACCTATTTAAATACTCACTCGCAGACGAGTGGATAGCCTTAAAATATAATAGAAAATACTCAGGTTGTCACAAGGAATACAGGTGCCTACTACGTATGAAAAATGAGAACATGATGGAAATAATCAAGATTTTTTTCCTTTGAAGGACTTTATGAAAAACAGGTAATTGATAAAATATTTGATCCTGTTGAACTTATTGAGATGCGATAGAAAAACCCGGACAGTCCTTTGTCCGATTTTTCCTGATTTATTTATTTATCGTATAATCATACAGTACATAACATCAATATAGTAACAATACATAATAAATAATCAGACAGACACTACATGTATATTGCACAATGAGAACTGTTTGTCAGAGTTCCACATCGAGTGTCCTTTCCTTAGGTATTTCGTCGCCGCTTCATTTAGACACATGAAGTCAGATGTTTCACTCCCATACGCCCTGAGAGCACACTCGGACACGATATGGCTCACAGTCTGCCTCTCCACTCCACAGTCGCACTCGGGAGAATCCAGCCATCCGCATTTAAAAAAGAAATAGGCACATCTGCAATTTTCGAGATTATTTCGACCGGACAGTTGTAATAAAAACCGGACATCTGACAACCCTGGAACCAAACCATAGTGGAAGTTCTAACAACCGTAGTATCTAGTATAAGCTACGACAAAAACAGTTGTGTCCGGAACATGTACAGGAAACTATTAGCATTGCAAGAAGAAGGAATATGTATGTATAGTAGGTACGACCCTACTTTGAACTTTGAAGTAGGCAGTACATAGATACCTATCAGGGGACGAAAAGTATGCAATATTTGTACAATATACATACATTGTGCATGTGTAGGTGATACTATGAATATGAAACTGGAAATAAACTGAGAAGGTATCTAGATAACACTATTAGATATAGCTTCATACTATCTGCTATCAAGTAGTTTTTAGTAGTAATCTTAACAGATACGCAGCAAAGGATGGACCTTCCATCAGGCTTATGACCAATCGGCTGGTTTTATGTCATCACTTAACACTTAAGTAACATTCACCAATTCCAGGTCGGAGGTCTGAGTTCTGAATGGACCGGAATTGGTGAATGTTACTGAAGTGTAAAGTGATCACATTAAGCCAGCCGACGATCAGTCATAAGCCTGATGGTAAGTCTATCCTTTGCTGTATATCTGTTGAGATATAACTACTTGTTACATTCAACTATGACATGTAGAGAATTTAAAAAAAATCTTACTTAAGGTACTTTAGGAATATTCTTTTATTCAAGGAATTTCCAAATCCTGTAATTTTAAAACAGCTAATCTGTAGTCCATACTTTCATCTATCACTGTCTTCAGTTTCAAGACGATTCCTTCAGTATTGGCTGAGTACAATTCAGGGCGCCGAAGCCCAATAACAGCATATAGGATCTAAATTTGATTTCTACATATTTCTATACAGACACTAAATAAAATTGTACGTAGAAATATCTAATCTGTGATGTGTTCTAGGTATACTATAGGTTGGGTACTTATTTAATCAGTCTCTCCCTAGGGGGTGTATGTAAATTAGAGTGTGATGAATGTTGTATGCGTTAAATTGACCGCGAAGTTAAATATAATTTATTAGTACGTGTCAATAACTGTTTGTAATACAACATCATAGCGTGTCGAGCTAAAACAAACCGCACCCTAATATGGTAAGCGAGTATTATAGGTACGTACTAAAATATTGCTTTTAGGGTCGTTAGAAATCTGAATAATAGTATGTGTGTATGAAAATTAATAATATTACCCTTCAGTACTGTATTGTGGGTCCTACCTTCATATTAGGAACCTACATAGGTATTATTTTTATTGAAAAATCCATAAGAATATTGCTCAACGTGAATAAATCCCAAAAAATTCAAAAGCCCTTCAGCAATATCATAACGGATAAAAGCCCAAACTTTCTAGTTGGATTCTAGTAGATCTATGAATTATTTATAAAATGTTGACTATTTTATTGTCCGTCCTATTTTAGATCAGCTTATTTATTTATTTATTTAATCGATGTTGCTAATAGACACAATTAATTTTCCGTGGTTTTATAGATACATATACCTATTGCTGTAATTTGATTGTTGGTATTGTGAAAAGAAAATGGGGGTGCTGACGAACGCATTTGCATCAATTGTACAAGACAAATGATTGTAAAACTAGCGATGCAGGCAATTTTTTTGTATCAAACATTATAAGTAGTTCTATCAGATTGCCGCCCCTTCAGAGTGCCGCCCTTAGGCCTAACTGTAGGGACGGCCCTGGGTAGGACTCAGTGACTCTATAGTCACTAGTAGATATTTTTTTGATATTCAGTCCTCTTTTTTTATTCAATAAAGTTAAACTGATTTCTTCGCTTACGTTATTCTTATTTCGCGCTGACACTCTCTTAGAAAATGAGAAAAAGCGAGGTTGTTTCATTTTATCTGAGACTTTGAATAGTTGTTAGTACCGAAGCCTGCGATAGTAGAGTACAAGCCTACATCCTCGGATTCCATCTTCGCCATTATCGGTGACGTCACCTTGTATCGGTGACAAACACCTTGTCTCGGTGACAAACACTTGAACTACGGAATATTTTTTCCCATACATTTTCTCCCACTATTGGTGACGTCATCATCGTCAAATGTCAGTTGGCCCCGGCCTCCGTGAACAATATGGCGACGGCCTCGTTAGTACTATTGATATTTTTCATTGCAATTTGCAACTTGTAATCGCGCCCTCTATCGCTGAATCGCGGTATACAAAAATAATTGGCTAGCTAGGCTGAGTTCTGTAAGTCAGATATACCTAGTTAGAAATCATAGTGTCTTATGGTGGATGGATGCAGTGTGCCTAAGACAGGGAGCTGTGGAGGACCAAAGGGGAGGCCTATGTCTAACAATGGACCTGAGTGGCTGCGGAACCTTATAAAAACATTGGTACGGAGTATTCTATTGCACGGATTCGAAACATGGACAATAAGCAGCAGAGAATTTGAACGTCTTTCAGATTTTAAGATGTGGTGCTAGAGATACATGCTCAAGATTCACTGGACAGATCACATCACAAACAGCGAGGTGTTGAGTAAGGCAGGAGAGACAAGACAAATCTTGTGTAAGATTGCCTAACAGAGAGCGCGATGGATAGGCCATAACATCAGGCACCCCGGCCTGCTCATCACCATAGCAGAAGGAATGGTAGAGGGGAGTAGTGTGAGAGGTCGTCCAAGAAGCAGTTATATGGAGCAGAATATTATTAAGAGCGTGCACTGTAGCACCTACACGGAAATGAAGAGATTGGCGAATGACAGGAAGGCGTGGAGAGAAAGAACTTAAATGTTTGAACCAATATTCTATTTTTGGTTTATTAGCATATAGTATATTTTAAGATAAGTGAAGTATTGTATAGACTTCCATTTATCATGTTGTTACATAGTATATTGTTTTGTGTATATTAAAAGGCTTTGTAGCCGTACGTTAAATAAAATCAAATAAAATTAAAATAAAAAATGACATACTTCGCAGTGGCTCAAACTGGCTGACATTCTCTAGTAGGTATTGTTATCGAATATGACATTATTTTGTTTGAATAAAGCCAGGGCTGCAGCTAGTTATAAAGTAAGATAGCCATCTTTCAATGGAAAGGGTTTATTGTAACACAGGAGCGGGCGCAGTATGAAGGGATTGTATTGTGTGATGACAATTATAAAGTTAAACTGATTTCTTCGCTTACGTTATTCTTATTTCGCGCTGACACTCTCTTAGAAAATGAGAAAAAGCGAGGTTGTTTCATTTTATCTGAGACTTTGAATAGTTGTTAGTACAATTTGCAACTTGTAATCGCGCCCTCTATCGCTAAATCTGGTATACAAAAATAATTGGCTAGCTAGGGTAAATACTGTAAGTCAGATTTATATACCTATAATTAGAAATTATAAACCTTATAAAAACGTTGGTATGGAGTATTCTATTGCACGGATCCGAAACATGTACAATAAGCAGCAGAGAATGTGAACGTCTTTCAGCCTTTGATATGTGGTGCTACAGACGCATGCTCAAGATAGGCCATAACATCAGGCACCCCGACCTGCTCATCACCATAGCAGAAGGAATGGTAGAGGGCAGTAATGTGAGACGTCGCCCAAGAAGCAGTTATATTATATGGACCAGATTATTGAGAGAGTGCGCTGTAGCACCTACACGGAAGTGAAGAGATTGGCGAGGGACAGGACGGCGTGGAGAGAAAGAACTTAAATGTTGGAACTAATATTATATTATTGGTTTATTAGCGTATAGTATGATATTATAAGATAAGTGAAGTATTGTATAGACTTCCATTTATCATGTTACATAGTATATTGTTTTGTGTATATTAAAAGGCTTTGTAGCCGTACGTTAAATAAAATCAAATAAAATTAAAATAAAAAATGACATACTTCGCAGTGGCTCTATCTGGCTGACATTCTCTAGTATCGAATATGACATTATTTTGTTTGAATAAAGCCAGGGCTGCAGCTAGTTATAAAGTAAGATAGCCATCTTTCAATGGAAAGGGTTTATTGTAACACAGGAGCGGGCGCAGTATGAAGGGATTGTATTGTGTGATGACAATTATAAAGTTAAACTGATTTCTTCGCTTACGTTATTCTTATTTCGCGCTGACACTCTCTTAGAAAATGAGAAAAAGCGAGGTTGTTTCATTTTATCTGAGACTTTGAATAGTTGTTAGTACAATTTGCAACTTGTAATCGCGCCCTCTATCGCTAAATCTGGTATACAAAAATAATTGGCTAGCTAGGGTAAATACTGTAAGTCAGATTTATATACCTATAATTAGAAATTATAAACCTTATAAAAACGTTGGTATGGAGTATTCTATTGCACGGATCCGAAACATGTACAATAAGCAGCAGAGAATGTGAACGTCTTTCAGCCTTTGATATGTGGTGCTACAGACGCATGCTCAAGATAGGCCATAACATCAGGCACCCCGACCTGCTCATCACCATAGCAGAAGGAATGGTAGAGGGCAGTAATGTGAGACGTCGCCCAAGAAGCAGTTATATTGTATGGACCAGATTATTGAGAGAGTGCGCTGTAGCACCTACACGGAAGTGAAGAGATTGGCGAGGGACAGGACGGCGTGGAGAGAAAGAACTTAAATGTTGGAACTAATATTATATTATTGGTTTATTAGCGTATAGTATGATATTATAAGATAAGTGAAGTATTGTATAGACTTCCATTTATCATGTTACATAGTATATTGTTTTGTGTATATTAAAAGGCTTTGTAGCCGTACGTTAAATAAAATCAAATAAAATTAAAATAAAAAATGACATACTTCGCAGTGGCTCTATCTGGCTGACATTCTCTAGTATCGAATATGACATTATTTTGTTTGAATAAAGCCAGGGCTGCAGCTAGTTATAAAGTAAGATAGCCATCTTTCAATGGAAAGGGTTTATTGTAACACAGGAGCGGGCGCAGTATGAAGGGATTGTATTGTGTGACGACAATTAGGGGTGAAGTTGGAGCAATTTATTATTTCGATATCATTCTTTAAATATTAGCGAAGCGTAAGAAATGTCGCATTGTATAATGCATATACATTGAAGCAATCAGGCCTGCTGTGTGTTGGGGCGGACCTGATTTACTTGCTTAGAGAGAAAATGGAATACTTGATATCAGAAGGTTTTGGTACCCAAACCAATTAGCTGCCAACGGATGAAGGCGATTGAGCTCTCCAAAGTCTGGAACGGTTGTTCGACAGGTTTCCTTGATTTTCCCAAGTACCAGAGTGTGAAATAATAGAATGAGGGGTTTCTAGAGATATGTAAAAGCTTACCACATTAAATCAAACACGAATTATTCAGTTAATACTATATTGATAAAGAAAATCACATAAATACGATGTTACAATAATTTACAAACTCGCGGATCACAATAGCTGAGATGAGACGACCATACAAGGGCGGCGACCGAAAACGGAATGAATTTGCAAGAAAAGTTATCGCTCGCCTTGGTTAGAATGACCTCATCTCGGCTATGCAACAATTACTTTTCAGTGTTACCAGCCGACTCACCACAACATATAATGACTAAACGTAGGTTGATACTAGTGCCTAAGATACTTAAGCATACTATTCCAATCGAATTATCTTTTGATTTAGGATGATGAAATGGTGATCTAATTTCTACTGTGAATGAAGTTCGACTTCCGACCGCGGCAGATGGATGGACAGAGTTGGTGAATGTTTCCATACTGACATTTCAAAAATTACTAAAAAAGGGAGACCTTAAATCTGGACAACCGGTACTAAATACGCTTTAAAAAAAATAGAGTGGATACATTGAACCTTTATCTAGGGAATAACCATAAAATATTTTTTATATCTTGTATGGATTTCTCCAAAAAAATGAGAAAAACACCTTTTTTCTTTTTTCCGAAAGACAGAAACTCGTATCCCGAAAGTCGAGGAGATTTTTTTGTTTTGCTAATGTGTATTATTAGTATCTAGGAAATAACCGTAAAAGTTTTTTGATTGAAGCGAAATTAACCCCAAAAAATTAAAAAAAAAAACGCAATTTTTACCATTTTATCATGCGATTGTTCACGTGATTTTGAACCTTAATACCCTGATGTGGGAAATAACCGTGATGTCATAGTTGGGTCACGAGCTTTAAGTGTAAAGTGATCACTTTACATTAAACCAGCCGACGATCAGTCATAATAAGCCTATCCTTTGCTGTACATACGTTGAGATAACTCTTTCACGAATGTGACGGAATAAAGAAGTATGTGAAAGGATTGGGAATTCTGGCTTCTGTTCTTTCTGTCTACCCCGCAAGGGATGCGACATGAGGGGATAGAATAGAATACAATAAAATAATTAGGTAGATACTATTTATTTGTACTTACTAATGAGTTGGGTTAGATACATGCGAGTAATCAAAGGCAAAGGGACTTTAAGAGTTCGATTTTAACGCTCGCTTACACTCTTACTGCATTGACAAAGTTAAATTGGTTGAAATACTACGAGCCTTGACAATCATTATAGTCTCTACTCTCTACTATTACCAGAAGCCCCCCAGTACGATTCGCACCAAGCTGGTATCTGCTTGTGAAATTTTTTTTTTTTGAGGCAAAGCATCCATTGTGGAGCGATACATGCCTTGTGTTAATCATAACAGAACTTGTAGCTAAATTTCGTTAGAGTACATCAAAAATCATTATTTTATACAGGGTGTCCCGTAAATCAACGTCATCCCGTGGAGGGGTGATAGACCAGCTCATAACCTACCCGAAAATCGAAATATGACCTTGGTAAAAATCGCTCATTCTCGAGATATCGGCACTTTTTTGTTTTTCGTGAAATTCGACACCTTCGATCAGTTTTTCGATCGCCACGGTCACAAAATTCGATATTATGGGATTGAATTTTTTGATTTGTAATCCTGAATAATAAGGCTATTTGATTACAGTCCAAAATAAAACCTATTAATTCACAATTTTGAAAAAAAGAACATCGTTTCCGCCTCTCGAGTATTTTGTTTTTTATTATCAAATTTCGACTCCTTTACACTGTAAAAATTTAGTATGACATAGCTGGCAAATTATATTAAAAACTTCCTCATTTAGTTTAGTTTTTAAAAATGTACAAATCTGGATATAGTTCCCTTTACAAAAAAAGATATTCCTGTTTTACTTCAAAAGGACCTCATTATAAAAAAAATCAAATGCAGGGTTATAGCTTCCTTATGTCCAATATTTGTACAAGTGATAGAGGATGAAAAAATATGAAAAAAAGTTAATAGAATGTATGTCGAAAAATCAACTGTTTTGGAGCTATGGTCTTTTGAAAATTGAGGAGTATGAAAATTTCTCATTTGGGTTTTTTGACTATAACTCATAAACCACCAACTCGATTTTGACAAAATAAATTAAAAATCATTGTAAATAATGTAGGCTTACGATAAACTTCCTAATTTGCGGCCTTTTCTTCAAAATTTCTTAAAAATTCTGTTAAGATATATTTATTTTTGTGAAATAGTGATATTATTTTACAGAATTTTCACTAGATTTTAAGGAAAAGGCCGCAAATTAGGAATTTCGTCGAAAGCCTACATTATTTACAATGATTTTTAATTTATTTTGTCAAAATCGAGTTGGTGGTTTATGAGTTATAGTCAAAAAACCCAAATGAGAAATTTTCATACTCCTCAATTTTCAAAAGACCATAACTCCAAAACAGTTGATTTTTCGACATACATTCTATTAACTTTTTTTCATATTTTTTCATCCTCTATCACTTGTACAAATATTGGACATAAGGAAGCTATAACCCTGCATTTGATTTTTTTTATAATGAAGTCCTTTTGAAGTAAAACAGGAATATCTTTTTTTGTAAAGGGAACTATATCCAGATTTGTACATTTTTAAAAACTACACTAAATGAGGAAGTTTTTAATATAATTTGCCAGCTTAATGTCATACTAAATTTTTACAGTGTAAAGGAGTCGAAATTTGATAATAAAAAACAAAAAACTCGAGAGGCGGAAACGATGTTCTTTTTTTCAAAATTGTGAATTAATAGGTTTTATTTTGGACTGTAATCAAATAGCCTTATTATTCAGGATTTCAAATCAAAAAATTCAATCCCATAATATCGAATTTTGTGACCGTGGCGATCGAAAAACTGATCGAAGGTGTCGAATTTCACGAAAAACAAAAAAGTGCCGATATCTCGAGAATGAGCGATTTTTACCAAGGTCATATTTCGATTTTCGGGTAGGTTATGAGCTGGTCTATCACCCCTCCACGGGATGACGTTGATTTACGGGACACCCTGTATGTAATAACACCTGTTCAGCGAAGCAATCATCATATAACGGCAAGCAAAGTGCCTGCAAGTTTATTTAATATTCCAATCATAAAATCTATGTAGGCGTCTACAAATAAAGAACATTCACATTCCAACATTATTACCTTGCGAGTGAATCACATAGCCCAAGAGCCGGCTGCCAAAACTACGACGCATCCGCTATTCGATCGAAATGTGGCCCAAATGACAAATGACTTGTGAGATAATCAAAATAAGATAAAACAGATCAAAATAAAATAAAATTAACAAAATAAGATCAAATTATATAAAACGAGTAAAATAAAGTAAAAAAGTAAGTTAATCTGAGGTAAGGTAAGGTAGGTTTAGAATGGCAAAGCAAGTTGGATGATTATATTGATTTGGATGAGATGCTACCTGCAGTAAAAGTCCTTGGTATCTTCAATCTTCCTTTAATTACATCGTAATTCGTAATGTTCTTTCGCTTTATAAAGACATTTGAGTGGTAGCCGACGAGAGAGAGAGAGGTCGATACAATTTTTTACATAGGTATTCAAAGAGAAAAAGTACTTGGTTTATAGAAAAGAAATGTAATGATACCAGCTGATAGATGATATCATTGTAGAAAATAATGTTCAACTATCGGAAGAGTTTGTAAGCTTGAGTATTGATATGAAATTATTTTACCACTAGTAAAAAGTCTTCCAGCTAGTAGATAATTGAATAACTGGTTAAAGAGGTATATAAAAGTCATGGTAAGTAACTTTACTCCCGACATCTAGTGGATAGATTGTGAAGCAGAATGTTTCTACTTATTCACTACAAAGGATGCACTAGCGGATCCAGGGGGGGGCTAAACCATGAGTGACAGTACTTTATATATAACAAATCTAGGGGTTCCAGCCCCTTAGCCCCCCCCCCAAAACGTTAAGTGACAGTACTTTTTACCATGTGACGACATTCAGCCCCCTCCAAAATTGAATCCTGGATCCGCCACTGAAGGATGTTTGGTATAATACTTTCTCATCTCTCCAAAAGCTGGCCTTTATAATTGAGTTTCTTCGCGGTTAGCCTCGGTGAATCGATGAATGTTACTTAAGTGTAAAGTGATCACATTAAGCCAGCCGATGATCAGTCATAACCCTGATGGAAGGTCCATCCTTTGCTGTGTATCTGTTGAGATATAACTACTGGCCATAAATACTATGATTGTTATACATTTAACTTACTGCAGGTGTGCATTGTACAATCCACGATCTCATTCAATAAGGATGACTTGTGTATTAAAAAATAGCGATGCAAGTATATGTAGATAATAACTGCTTTACTCTTACCAACTTATACTCTCTTTTACTTTGTACCTTGGCGAACAATGAACGCGCGGTTATGCTGGTAAGTAGGTAAGTACCAGTTCTATATAACACAGTGATCTCCCTTTTCGCTCTGTATCGTCCTAATTGAAACAATATAGATACTATCAATCTATCTATACCATCACGCCACGTCCCTTGCAGGGTAGGCAGAGAGGACAGAGCGTCAGACAGCCCTATCCTTGCACACACTCCTACCCCCCGTCACATTCATGCAATCTGTCATACACGCTCTCCGATTCCTTTTACTCAAAACGCGTCCATCCTTGAGGATCTGGACGACATAGTTGGGTTCCTAAATTTTCAATTTGACTCGGGCTGTTGGCTAGAGATCTTAAATATTCACAGATTCTGCACCACATTGGATTAAACTGCTCCATACATAAAAAAGATGTAAAGGGTTTGAGGGGATCTATGGGTCGAAAAAGAGGGCGTTGGAAAAGAAATCCAGTACGTAAGTCAGATGTTGTCTAGCTCGGAAGACACCGAGCGATCGAGAAATCTAGAGGGAGAGAATCTAGGGAGTCCTTCGCGAGTAGAACTCATATCTTTTTACAAATTTTCATTCTATCTATTCTCGGTAGCAGGCGCCATTGGAATGAAGGAATCGATAGCGTATTTCGTATCGTTTGTATGTCATAAAACCTTCTCATCTCCATTCTTCTCGGGTGCACCGTGTGTACATAGATTGTCGATGTTGTCGAGCTTTCGGCCTAATTTCTGAGGCCATCTTCAAGACTAATGTAGTAGCTTCTTCGCTGTGATGTGTGTGCGTTGTATGAAGTATTTACTTGTGCAGCGAGAGCAGCTCGACAACATCGACAATCTACACTCGGTACACCTGAGAAGAATGGAGAAGAGATTAACAAGGACCGTGAAAATCTACAAAGCTACCTCTTAAAATGTCATTTTTAATAAAAGGCAGACTGTGGGTCACATTGTGCGACTGAGTGCGGCCTCCGAGCATACGAAGGGAGCTTCGAAGACTTCCTATACCTGAATGAGCCAGCGACTGATTATATAAATAACGTTCAGTTTAGTTTCTGACGACCAAGCTTGCTTGCGAAATTTATCATTGCCCAATGCCCAACCTTCAAACTTTTCCTTTGAGGGATGTGATATACTTCTTTTGAACATACGATCAATAAATAAATAAAATAAATACAATTAGTTTTTTTTTTTAATTTGCTTGTTTGGGAAAATATTTAGGATAAGGTAAGTCATTTTGAATCCCGCGACCGTATGAGATTTATTACCTACACACGAATGTTAGTTAGCTCGGAATCTAAGTGATTTTACGAGTAAAGTGATAAGTACTTATTTAGTAGTAGTTAGAGGCAATAATTCAAGTGAAATACTACAGAGTAATGAATAACAGCGTAGCTTACAGAGATGAGAGTGAAATAAGTCAAGCTAGCTCTTCCAGTAAATACAGGGTAAACCAGTAGTGTCGTCTCTCCAAATCATCCCTCACAGACCACGCCCTAAAGGCCGGCTTAAGGGCGGAGTCTCTCAATACAACAACAACAAAATAGGGTGAGAAAGTAGAGGGAAGTTTTCCAAAAACCATCCCCTCTCTCTCACACACAACACAGAATGCCTTCGTTTGAAAGCGATAGTGGAAAATTTCAGCTTCAAATATTATTGTATGGTTAGTAATCTGTGCTTTCTAACTTTAAGTACATTCTATCGCTTTTGATTATTATATTTTAAGTGTATAATGCTATCCAGGGAATCCGAAACGAGCTAGTACCATCACCGTGAACGGCACTAATGACAAAATTAACAAACATTCAATAAAAATACATTAATATTTCGCTCTACAGACAATATATATATAAAAAAACAGTGTTTTTATAATAATACACGACTTATAAACCGTTTATAGCAATTGTGATTTTAATGGTTTTAATTGGTGATTAAATTTAGTACTAAATTTTATGATAACTACAATAATTTTTAACAAACATTTGAGTATTAATCTTCAAACAATCCGCGACCTAATCAGTTTTTTTAAGAAATTAACAGTTTAAAGTACCTACAGTATTGTTTATATGACAAGAGTTATAAGTTTTTCTTATAGGTATAACTTTTCTAAAATTAACTTTTTTTTATGTGTTTATTAATGTTAACTTAAAGAATTATGTAAAACATGTGTTTTTAATAAAACATATACATAAAATAACTCAGACTAATAAAAATTGTGCATATTTTAAATTTTAGTTAATTTTGAAATTAAAACAAAAATAAGCGATGATTTTAATTTTAAATTAGATAGCATTGAATGGTTAATTATTTTAGTCTATTATTTTATTTAAATACCAATTATTTTAATAAATTATGACAAAATTTATTTCAATCTTTTAAAAAATAATCAATATATTTTTGGATAGTGTGTGTTTGTATTTTTGTATGTGTTTTTGGAACAATGGTGGATCAAAGCCACAACGAAATATACTTTAGTGGTTCATGGACTTAAAATTACAACATTGACATTGTTTCATAAAAGATTTCGGTAAGCAAATATTATCTAAAATTAAAATTCCTAATAATTTCTTAAATTTTTAAGACACTGCTGCCCAATCCCACCAATTTCCACCTAAGCAGGGGACCCCTAAGTAATTCCGTGCAAAAACAGAGATAATGTAATGGGTGAATAGAGCACAACAACTAGAAGAGCATAAATTCCATATGAAATTCTACATGGGGTTGGAATAACGCGCCGCAGGCGATTTTTTTTAGAAAAATCGGCTAAGTGATAAGATAAACGCAACAGATTTAATAAGCGCCGCTGGCGAATTTCAGCCCCCTAGCCCCCCCCCCCTGGATCCGCTAGTGACTGTTCTAGATGATAAACTCATTCACAACAATCTCACTTACTTATCCAACCATCTCTGTCCACTGGTGAACGTAGGCTTACCCCGTGAAGTCTCTCTGCATCCAATCACAAGCAGCTCTGTAAAGTCAGCCCAGTGTAATGAGTAATGAGTTAGATAGCTTCGTGGATTTTCACGGTCCTTGTTAATCTCTTCTTAGGCCAGACAAGAGGTCAAAAAGCCTAACACTGTCCAGCAACGCTAACACGCTGTGACAGCAACGCTAAACACAACCCTCGAAGTGGAAGGCCATAAAATGCAGTAGTTCTGGAGAACGTCGCTAAAGACATGGATTAATTTTTCAAAGGTCGCGGAATTATTAGTTAGGTTATAGCAGAGATTCCAGTGTTCTGATTTTAATCAGTAGTGTTCATCTTAACTTCAGAACAGGACTTGTACAAACCCTCGAATCGCCGTGTGCCGTTGCTTTTTACTCATTCTTACAGCCACACAAAAACGTTGCTACAGTCCTGCACGATTTTTAGTTTTTGAGTTATTGCAAAACATTCCAATGCCAGAATTTATTTACACAAATATTAAAAAGCGCCAAACTTTCCCATTAAAATCTAAAACGAACACAATTGACGAAATTGACGAAATGCTGTCCAGGACAATAGGTCCAGTTTAGCATGGATCATTATGTAAGGATGTTATTGGTGTTATTATCTTCATGACGAAATTCAAACAGTCTACTTCTCTGGCACAGTGTCACTGTTACCTAATTGTTCAAAATTATTTTTGATTGTTATAACTATGTAAATTTGACGAGTCTAAGTGCCCGAAATTAGGGCCTAGGGACGATAATGAAAAATCCCATTTTAACTTAGAACTGCAAAAGGACTGAGCAACGTTTTTGTAGTGTGAATTTCAACTTCTTTGGGTGATGGATATTGTTTCTAGTTCAAATGTCATTAATGGCATAATATGTGAAAGTAAAAATATTTTTCCGTTTAACGGTATTATGGGAAGAGTGAACATTTTTTCTTTTTGTAATTTTTTTGTATTGATAATTTGCAAAATCTAGGGATAGACTATAAAAGTTTTTTTAAATGAAGCGAAATTAATCTCAAAATGTTTTAAAAAGCTATTTTTATCATTATATCATGATGCGATTGTTCATGCGACTTTGAACCTTAACGCCGTGAACAGAAATGACCGTGACGTCATAGTTGGATCCTTAAGCTTAAGTGAAAGGTTAAAATAAAAGAAAATTAATTGTACAATAAATATTTTTATTACAAAATCATTGAAAATCTTATAATTCTTGTATAAATTAATTCTATTAATTAGAAATAATTGGCAAGCAAGTTTCTATATGATTTTACAAATATACAAAGATATAAAGATATTGTATATAAATATACATACAAATCAAATGTATATAAAGGTAAATAAACAAAAAAACATCCATTGAGTATAAAAATACAAGTAATTATATATAACAATGTATAGGTCATACAAAGTTCAAAAATATATACGAGGTTCAAATAAATAAAGCGATATATAGTGCAATGTACATTCAAATGTAAATAAGTTCCAGATGTACTTATATAAATAATATGAAATTCACAATATTTAAATAAATATGTATATGAATATAAATAAGAAATACTTATTATATACAAATACATCAATAAGAAACATTAATATAAAAAGCGTAATATATTCTATCTATCTATCTATACCCTCACGCCACATCCCTTGCAGGGTAGGCAGAGAGAACAGAGCGCCAGACAGCCCTATCCCTACACACACTCCTAGCTTCCGTCACATTCATGCAATTAGTCATACACGCTCTCCGATTCCTTTTACTCAAAACGCGTCCATCCTTGAGGATCTGGTCGACATGATCGGACCAGGTCAGTCTCGGACGGCCGCGCTTTCTCACCCCTCTTCGCTCATTCAGATATATCTTTTTTGTCATCCTGTCATCATTCATTCTCTCAACATGCCCAAACCATCGTAAACCGTAATATATAATATGAATAATGCGAAATAAATATGAAAAGATGCATAAATAAATATAGCAACATACATATGTGAATCAACAACATTAAATGAATATAAAAAAATAATAATTTAAAAAATAAATCAGACAGTCTCTCACTTTCTCTCTCTCTTAGGCGGAACCAATAAGAAATATTATGTATAAATACATAAATATAAAAAGCGTAATATATAAGAATAATGTGAAATAAATATGAAAAGATACATAAATAAATATAGCAACATACATATGTACATCAACAACATTAAATAAATATAAAAAAATAACATTTATAAAATAAATCAGTCAGTCTCTCACTCTCTCTCTCTCTCTTAGGCGGAACCAATAAGAAATATTATGTATAAATACATAAATATAAAAAGCGTACCTAATATATATGAATAATGTGAAATAAATATGAAAAGATGCATAAATAAATATAGCAACATACATATGTACATCAACAACATTAAATAAATATAAAAAAATAATAATTTAAAAAATAAATCAGTCAGTCTCTCACTAAGTAGCAAGATACATAAGTACATAAGTAATTGTGCAATCAATATTGTTAATTACAAATAAGTTAATTCTTTTAATAAATAATTAATTAGAAATAATCAAATAAAAGAAAAAAATACAATTATTGCAAGGAACACCTAAGTGTTCAAAAAAATCACAAAAAAATATTCTAACTCTGCAGTTAATTAATTTTATTAGTTATAAATAATTAACTAATGGAACTGATTAATTATTTATTTAATAAGAACTGTTTTAATTAATTATATTATTTATTCTAATAATCGTTTTGGAAATTATAATATTATACATGTATTACTTAAAAATATTGCAAGGTGTACATATATTTCGTGAATGTAATTTTAAAAAAATGTACATAAATGTACGATCAATATTTATTATAAAATCAGGGGGGGTACTTTGTAAGCTTTCTCGCCCTAAACACGTAGATAAAATGTTTTAGGAAAATGACCCTTAAGACGATATACATAAGGTCGTTTTTCGTGTGCATTTTATCTGCGTGTTTCGGGTGAGAAACCATTAGAAAGTTCCAGTACAGTTCAATATTCTTATTCTAAAGTTAAATAAATCTATTAATTAGAAGTAATTAACTACATGAACTTATTAATTATTTCTTCAATCAACTAATTCTAAAATCACAGTTTTTACACTTATACTTTATAATTGTAATAATTATTAAATTACAACACAATTAATAAATTAATCCAGTGGGAGATCTTTATTGCTAATGTTGTTAAAGATGTTCTCTATAATATGTTGAGGTAAACCACAGAAGTTATACAAATAATTACTAACTTTGCTACATTTTTCGAGCAAACGCTTTCGTTGTATCCCCTTTCTGAAATTCATTTTTATCATTCCGGCGTAAATGGGAAATGTAGTTTTATAATTGCCCGATTGTATGGCACGGACTATGTTCTTATTTCTGATATATTGCAACATTGAGGTTGTACTTTTTGATAAAATGTCATAAAATGAAATGTTCGTATAAATCTTTGCACTTAACATGTTAGCAATTTCCCTCTTACACTCATTTTGATAATTACTCATTTCCTCTGTTCTCATTGATGAAATAAAATTGCTTTCACGTACATACAATTCTGCGCTTTTTAATTTAATGATTTGAAGTTTCAGAATGTTGGAAATTTGTATTGCAATGTTATTTGCAGGAGCATGATGGTGCCGGTGGTCTGGTTGTCTTCTGATCGCACAATCCAGAGGCGTTCTTCCATGTGCATCAGTAGCGTTTACATCAGCACCAAAATTTAATAATTTCTTAACAATTTCAAGATTGCTTCCCATAGCACCTAAATGCAGTGACGTCGCGCCACTTTCATTTTTACACTGAACATCGGCACCGAATTTCAACAATAGTTTTACTATTCCTAAGTGACCGATTTGAGTTGCCATGAGCAGAGCAGTTAATCCATTATTTTTCTCGGCGTTTATTTTGGCTCCTTTATTCAAGAGCATCGCGCATATTTGTTCTTTGCTTTCTTCAACAGAAAGATGGAGTGGCGTGGTGCCATTTTCTGTTGTGCAATTTATGTCTGCACGGTGGTCTAGGAGCACTTCAATGACTTTATTAAAATCATTTTGTACTGCAATATGCAGTGCTGTTTTACCGTCATCGGTTGCAGAGTTTATATTTGCGCCTTTGCTTATAAGTATATTGGCAATTTCCCCTCTTATTTCAATATCGGGTTCCTCGATAGAACCGAAAACTCCTATGACATCCGGGCGCTCAACAGATGCGGTGAATATTAGTGGAGTCCTTCCAAACCTATCTTTAACGTTGATATTGACATTTCGTTCCGGTGGGACTTCAGCTGTTTGAATGCGCCTTTTCTTATTAATAGTGTAATTTAATAGTTTATTATTAACTCTCCTAGTTAGCAGAAGCTTTACCATGTTTATGTCGTTACTTTCTATGGCGTAGAATATTGGCGTTTTCCCGAATTCGTCGGTAGAATTAAGGTCAGCTCCAGAATTGATTAACAGCTCAGCTATGTATATCTTGTTCTTCATGCACGCTAGATGGAGCGCAGTTGCTTTGGTATCGAATATTGTGTAACTTAATTGTTTATAATTCACATCAATTCCATATGCTATTAAATCTTTAACTATCTTTACATAATCTTTTTCAATAGCAGTTACTAATAATTCATAGTTATGTGCATCTTCTGGACGGACACTCATGCCAAATTCTAAAAGAGCTTCGGTAATCTGTTTATGTTCATCGCTAGAGCCGAATGCTGCAGTTGCAAGACAACTCTTGTTACTGGGATTATTAATGTCAGTACAGTAGGGTAATAGATCTTGAACAATCATTGGATTTCTCCCGTCTACGGCTAGTTGTAATATGGATTTGCCATCCTCATCCTGATTATTATCAACTTTAGCTCCATGGAGTAGAAGAAGTTGTACAACTGATCTGTGTTTTGCTTCGACAGCGAAATGCAGTGGCGTGTATCCTTTGTCCAATGTTGAAGACTGAACACAAGCACCGTGGCTCAGAAGGTCTTCGACAATACGTTCATATCCTAACTCAGCAGCAATATGGATGGGGGTGACGTTCTTTTCCATTTTTGTATCTGGGTTAGCACCTCTGTTCAAAAGGTAGGTGACAATATCTCTATTACCTGTTCCAGCGGCAAAATGCATAGCATGTCTCCTTTCACAATGTGATGCCGTACAAATGTAATTAACATCAGCTCCATGATTTAAAAGTAATTCAATGACATCCATTTGTCTGTATTGAATGGCAATGTGAAGAGGGGTTTCACCATCTTCATTTATGGCATCAACAATTGCGCCTTTGTCTAAAAGAATCGTGATAATGTCTGTGTAGCCCCTTGCAGCAGCGAAATGAAGAGGAGTATGAGAAGGTGTTCGCTGTCTAGTTTTGACTCTAGAACCCTTTGCTAAAACAAGATGAGCAACCTCTCTATGTGAATACATGATAGCATCACAAAGTAATCTATATCCTTGTGACCATGAGCGTGCGTGAGACAGTCCATAAAAATCTATCATCTCCCTCACTGTTTCCAGATTTCCTTCACGCACGGCATTAAATAAATGTTTGGTCGTTTGTCGCGTATTACCCGCCATAACTGTTGGCTGATACTGGATACTTATGCACAAACCAAGGGTTTATTTAATAGTGTTGATTGAAACTTGAAAGCGGACAGATGTCTACAACCAAATATTTAAAATAAACTAGTCACTGAGCTTCAAAATAATAGTTTATGTAAACACTCCTAGGGCTGGAATACAACAATTAATACTATTATCTCAATATCCGGAAAGGATTCGATGGATAACTACAAGTTACAAATAATAGATCGATATGACAGATCGTACTCGCGGAAACTACAGCAGTGAATGACATTTCCATAGAGAAAAATGTCAGTCAACGTCAAGAAAAGTCGCTAGGCGGCGGTGGTAGTACATAAGATAAAAAAACCATAAAGCATGCAAAAAAACATCGCGGTATTTTCAAAATTCATATTTATTACAATTGAAATCTCGTAAATTCCGAAACAGGTCCATGAAGTAGTTATTTACAAAAAATAATGGGTTGACTGTAAGACATTGGTTTTGCAATAAGTCTGCCCTTTGGCATACTTCTGTGTCGAATAAAGATTTATTTATTTATTTAATATTTCTTCTTCTTTCTCTAGCATTAGATCCGGGGATCTGTTTCCCACACAGGGGTCTCCTAGAACAGTGAACTCCAGCTGACCACTTTGCTGATCTTCCTGGATGGCGGTTGCCTTCTGGAATGTTATTGGCCACCGCGAGTGGAAGTCTGCTGTTACCCATTCTCTTCAGGTCAATCGTGCCAGAATCATCTTTTTCCCTGCCCCATCTTACGGTGTCTTCTGTATCGTAGGCTTTCTTCTTCTTCTTTTTTTTATTTTTACTGCCTCTGGCTCTGTTGAATTGTTTTGTAATCAGTCTCAAGTTATTATGAAATCTGTAGCACATTATTTGTTATCCTCATTGTAGCAAGGATATTGAAGGTGTCATTCCGGATGGTGTTGCTGGGGGGTGCCCTTCCGGTTAACCCTGGGACCGACTGAGTAACTTTGGGCTGAAAGAGCGGATAAGAAGGCGCCTGACTGGCGCCTGTGTTATTCGGGTGTGTGGAGGAACCTTCAATATGTATTGTAGGCTCCACTTATGACAGGATCTCGACTCCGTCCCTCAGCATTTTCCCAAAATAGCGCGTAATGTTCTGGTTGTCTCGGCTCTTAATTCGATTGTTACCTAAGTGCGTGGTTTTCTATTATATTTTATCCCCTCATGCCGCATTTATTGCGGGGTAGGCAGAGAGAACAGATCGCCAGATTTCCCTAACCTTACACACACTTCGTGCTTCCGTCACATTCATGAGATTCGTCTTACACACTCTGCGATTCCTTTTACTCAGAACACGTCCGCCCTTAAGAATCTGGTGTACATGGTCTCAAGCCGTGTGGTTCTTGTACTGCCGCTCTTCCTTACACCTCTTCTTTCTCCCAGGTATATTTTCCTTATTATCCTTTCATTATTCATTCTCTGGACATGTCTTGTACATCTCACTTGTTCACTTTCATTTTAATTAAAATAATTATTTATTTATTTCATTTAATTCATTAGTCACAGCATCCGTTATTTCAGTCACATCAACAGTTATTTCATTAGTCACAGCATCCGTTTTACATTCACTCAACTCTCTAATCCAGTATTTTCCAAATTATGAGTCGCGACTCACCAGTGGGCCGCGAGCCAATATTGAGTGGGCCCTAAAGAATAATTAATAAAAACTTTATATTATCACTATACATCGGCGATTTGGATTCTTTCCTTGAATAAGTTCCACTACGGAATCTGAGCATTACCAATATTAATCCCCTCTTTAGACTCTAAAAAATTTCGCCTGCGGCGCTAACTTCTTGGTTCGTTATAAGGAAAAATCTTCGTGGTGGGGGGAGGACGGCGAAAACTCAATGAGTGCCTATACCGAGAAAAATTGTAAATCTGGCGCTAATACCCCCCCCCCCGTCTTTTCTTAAGAGGTGGGTCGCAAGATTAGATTTTTTTTTTAGATGAGTCGGCACTCAGTCAACTTTGGGAACCACTGCTCTAATCACTTCATTTCTTATGCTTTCTCTCTACACATTCTTCTCAGCGATCTCATATCGACAACATTTATACCTGATTCATCCTTCTTCAGCCATGTCCATACGTCAGTGCTGGCACCAGGGCGGTGTTGCCAGCACTTAAATGAACATTAAACATTGGTGTGAATGGGAAACATGGACAATAAGCGACAGAGAATGTGAACGCGTATCAGCCTTTGAGATGTGGTGCTACAGACGCATGCTAAAGATTCACTGGACAGATCACATCACAAATAGTATTGTTCTATTTTTTTAATTTTCTATTATGTTGTTGTTTTTCGAACTTTTGTAAGCTTACTATACATGGTAAATCTTGAGCCTTTGCTGGTTTGTTTGCTGTTAATGTTAACATACACATATACTCTGTAATAACTGTTTGTGCTCGTTAAGACCAATAAAATAAATAAATAAATAAATAATAGCGAGGTGTTGAGTAAGGCAGGAGAGACAAGAAAAATCTTGAATAAGATTACCCAACAGTGAGCGCGATGGATAGGTCATAACATCAGGCACCCCGGCCTGCTCATCACCATAGCAGAAGGAATGGTAGAGGGCAGTAATGTGAGAGGTCGCCGAAGAAGCAGTTATATGGACCAGATTATGTACTGAGAGCGTGCGCTGCAGCACCTACACGGAAGTGAAGAGATTGGAGAGTGACAGGACGACGTGGAGAGAAAGAATTACGAAAATGCTTGGTACAAACCAATCTGCAAGATTGTAACCACATTATCATGAATGTATAAAGAGATTGTGTATATGAATGACGTTGGCTAGATGTGAGTGTGAGAATCATGGGCGTCGCCAGCCTCGGAGCTAGGGGTGGGCAAACAAAATTTACAAAATAGATATAGGACGAAGAACGTGTAAATAGCCCCGCATGCGAATTTTTTTGTGAGACTTAGTGAAGAAGGTCGTGATGTGGTTTGGTTTATTTGAAAATGTACATAATAATTTGCACAGTATTATGTATGACAAATGTTTTCTATAAAAAATAATAAAAAAAATAGCGCCACAGGCAATTTTTTGTGTAACAGTTGTATTTTGATGGATTTTTTATACTAATTTTAGAAAATTTATGACATGATGAGAAAATTTGTGTTAATAATGTGATTTAATGGGAGGTTTTATCATTTACTCTGAAAAAAATATGTCTTCTTCTCTTTCATCAGCCTATCCCGTCCACTCCTGGACGAAGGCCTCCTGCATCTGCCTCCATGTTGTCCTGTCCTGTGCAGACTGTATCCAGGTTGCACTGACATGTCGGACCAGGTCGTCTCTCCATCTCAGCTGTGGCCGTCCCACACTTCTGTTCCCATCTCGAGAAAATATATACTTATTCCAATCTCTAGGGGGGGGCAGCTGCCCTCTTGTCCCTCCCTACCCATATAGTGACTGTACTGTAATACACTTGTATTGTATTATGAGTCGAGTTGGATACATTATGGTAAACTTACTTCCTCTCGGAGTTTAATATGAGCTCGCCTAATAATTGGCTCGTCGCTGTTTGTGTCACAATATCTAGACACAGCTCACAATACCCAATAGCATTTTATATCTACCTACATTTTGTTTAGTAAATTCACATTTGTATAAAATACAGTACCAAATGTTCGTATCAGAGAGAAAACCAAAGTAACCGATGTGGTGGAAAGGGTCGCTATCCTTAAATGCAGCTGGGCTGGTCATATTGCCAAGTGCCAAGACTCCTGGTGGACCAAGAAGATAATAGAATGGTGGCCAAGAACCAGCCGAAGAAGCGTCGGGAGACCCCAGGCAAGGTGGTCTGATGCGATATTAGGAAACGTGCCGGTGGTGGATGGATGCAGTGTGCCCAAGACAGGAAGCTGTGGTCTTTCACAAGGAAAGGCCTATGTTCAACAATGGACCTGAGTGGGTGCGGAAGAAGAAGGAAGAAGATAAAATAGGGATTCTCGTTTCCAGACAGTGTGAATGTGGGGCTGAATCGGAGACTTTGGACCATATCTTTTTCGACTGCCTTTTATTTATTAATTCAACCTTTCTCTGCGAAATTAAAAGACATATCCATACTTCATGGGTGGCTAAAAAATTTCGTCGATGTCTCACTTTTAATGAATGAAAATTTGAAATTTGAAGTGTAGGTGCAGGAGGAACTTTGAAGGATTTAATTTTTCATTTCATTTATTTATTATCCAAAGCTTTACAAAGTAAAAATACAAAACAAAAGAGTACTGGATTTTATTGCCCCACTAGGCGATAGCCTATTCCGGGGCAATACTAACTACAATATTATAGCTCAAGGTTACATGTATGTACAGAAAATAAATAAAACAGTGACAGAATACTGAGTATACGATTAAAGCAAACGATTTGTATGGTAATGATGGAGTAGTAATAGTGATTACACAAAAACATATTTAGCCAAGCCTCCGTGAACTTTCACGGGTAGGTATAAGATATATCTACTAATTAAAAACATAAAATAGAACAGTTAAAAACAGTTAAAGAGGCGAAGTTTTTTTTTTAATGAAATATATAGGAAACCGCTGTACACAAAGACAATAGCAGTAGTTGATCTAACGACATTATTAGTATAACATCGCCGTATGCTATTTCCCTTCGACCGGATAACGTCAATTTGCTCACCGTACACATAGAGTTATTTATACATATGTATATATACATGTATTTATATATATATTGTGTCATTGGTACTTACCCACTAACTGATGCTGTACTCAATTGTTTACTACTTAAACAAACAAGTCTGCAACGTGGTGTACCTACCAACTTCACAACTGGGTAGGTACCAAACATGGGAGTCCCCAGGCTCGCAGCTAGAGGGGGCAACTAACTAAAGAAAATAGATATAGCATGAAAAATGCGTAAATAGTGCCGCAAGGGAATTTATTTTTGTGAGACATAGTGAAGAAGGTTGTGATGTGGTTTCGTTAATTTGAAAACGTACATAATAATTTGCACAATAATATGTATGAAACATGTTTCGTACAGAAAAAAAAGCGCCGCAGGCAATCTTTTTTATGAAACAATAGGATTTTGATGGATTTTCACACAAATTTTAGAAAAAACTATTGTATTTTGTATGAAACAATTGTATTTTGATTTATTTTCATACTAATTTTAGAAAATTTATTTGATGAGGAAACGTGTGTTATATTTTGTTTTTTTTGTGAGGTTTTATCATTTAGTATGAAAAAATATATACCTATTTAATTCTTTAGAGGGGGCAGCTGCCTCCCCCTGCCCCTCCCCCTGATGATGCTCATGGTGCCAACTAACACGAGCGGCAGTCTCACAAAAATCTCAACTTTTCTTTTTTTTTTTGCTATGTTTATTTTGAATTTTTAGCTGCCCCCCCCCCTGGGTTTAGTGCTGGCGACGCTCCTGCTCCAAACTATTCATATTATACTTGCAGCCAACAGGACAAAATAACAATGTTACCTATAATACCTACCTTGAGTTCGTCACTAGTGTTTACTGTTTAATGTCCTGCTAAGGCTGGTTTAATGTGACCACTTTACACTTAATGATTCATGGGCCATTCCCTGGATTTCATGGGTCATTCCCTGGATTTCAAAGCATTTTATCAATACAAAAAAAATCTCTGCGACTTTCGTGAGACGGATTGCTGTCTTTCGGCAGATCAGAGGTGTTTTACACATTTTTTTAAGAAATCTATACAAGATATAAAAAATATTTTACAATCATTCCTTAGATAAAGGTTCAATGTATCTACCATATTTTTCCCAAAGCATATTTAGTAAGGTTGTCGGAATCTAATGTCTCCCGTTTTAGATTTTTTATTAATTTATTTATTTAAAAGAAAGGATCTTGGTTTGCATACACAAACCCAAATACTTTCCTGCACACCTTGCACTAGGCTAAAAGTTGTATCGCAAAGTGTGGAATACATCGCCAGCGCCGGGGTTTGAGGCTGGCACCTCCCGCTTGAGAGACTACCGCCTCAACCAACTGCGTCACATGTACTGATAGTATCCCTACTTTTAATACGCAATCTCATCAGCATTTTATATGTGTTGACATTCAGGAAAGCTGGTCAACTTGATGATCTCTCACGGTTGTACATCAGTGAACGCCTGGAGTGCGTTCTGTATCCGTTAAAATTCACTCAGCGATTCGCTCGATTGTTTATGGTTCTATTGTTCGCCGTTCTATCATCGGTGCGTTTCACTCGGTTGTGCGAGTCAACGTGTTCTATGTGCACGGTTGACACGCTCGGTTGTTGCGAATAACACCCAACAAATTTGTTGGGTGACATTCGCTCGCCATAGATAATAGAACGGTCCGCACGTGCAGTTCACTCACTCTTATTAACACGCGATATGTCTATCCCTGTCTACCAATGAAGAGTGCAGCGATATCGCTATCTCGATGTATATCTATCAACTCACTCTTATTAGTAATCTCATATCTCTATCTCTGTTTGACAATTCCAATTGGAACAATCACCCAAATGCGTTCTGCTTCGAGCGATAATCGCTCGTTGAATCGCTGAGTGAAAATTAACGGATACAGAACGCAGCCCTGTATATCCTAATAAAATAACCTTATAAACAAATCCTCAACCATTGCACCATCACTATATCACCATACAAATCTCTTTAATCGTTGGCTTATCACTCAGTATTCTGTCACTGTTTTATTTATTTTTTGTACATACATGTAACCTCGAGCTATTATATTGTGTCTAGTATTGCCCCGGAACATAAGGTTATCGCCTAGTGGGGCAATAAAATCCAGTACTTTTTGTTTATGTTTTTACTTTGTAAAAAAGCTTTGGATAATAAATAAATGAAATGAAATTAAGTTTTGTCATTTGGTGATCCTGGCTCTTAGCTCAGTAGTTTGGTATATATCATTTTATTTACTGAAGTGACGTTCTGCGCGCCGGATCAGACAATTCAGATTGCCTTCCTGAAGCGAATTACCAACACAACGAATTGTCATAATCATGGTCGTGCCCGCCGAGTCGTGTGTACATTGACGATAATAATATATAAAACATAGTATAGTGTAATGTGTGTAAATTCATATTAAATTTTGTTGTCATAAATAAGTTTTGTCATAAATAAATTTTATGTCATAAGTGTGAACAGTTTGTAAAATATTTTGATTCATCAATCAACAATTTATTTAACGAATTCAATTCTCAATTCAATTCTATTCAACGAATTAAGTGCGTGCTAACTATTAAATTATTTCAAAAATTCCAAAAAAATTGTGTTAACAGAGTGGAAATCTATATTAAGGTTCGCGGAAATGACGTCACAGTCATTTACCACGGTATTAGGGTTCAAAATCGAGTGAAAAATCGCATGAAAAAATAGCGTTTTTGTATTATTTGGGGTTAATTTCGCTTCAATCAAAAAACTTTTACGGTCACTCCCTAGAATTAAAATTCTAACCAAATATGCTTTGGAAAAAAATAGAGTAGATAAATTGAACCCTTATCTAGGAAATGACATTAAAAGATTTTTCATATCTTGTACAAATCAAAAAACAAAAAATGTATAAAACACCTCTGATCTTTTTTCCGAAAGACAGAAATTCGATTCCTGAAAGTCGCAGAGAATTATTTTTTGCACTGGCAATATCCATTAAAATTCAGGGAATAGCCCTAAAGGTTTTTTGATTGAAGCGGAATTAACCCAAAAAAATGAAAAAAACGCTATATTCACCATTTTATCATGCGATTGTTCATGCAATTTTGAATCTTAATGCCGTGGGAAATGACCGTGACGTCATATAGGGTCGAGGAGCTTTAAAAAAAATGTTTTTATAAGTAAATGCTACTACATATAGTGAAGTGAATTCTACCTATTATAGTGTTACCTATAGATGAAATTCACATTGGAGTTTATCAACTTATTTGTTTAACAATAATGAGGTGCGTATAAAATACTTAGATTAGTATAAACATTGTCCGTCCTACGACCGACCTCGGCTGGCTTAAGTGATCACTTTCCACTCGAGAAACCTTCGCCATTTCAGTTCACCTTGGCCGGGAATCAAACTCTCCACATATTGGTTTATTGGTTTTAAATCATCCGTTGGCCTTATTTAAGGCACTTGGAATCGTCAGGTTTACATATTGAACAAAATTTATCTTTGCAAACTTATTAAATAAAATAAATAAATAAAAACTTTATTGAAGTTATGACATGCATTAAACAAACGGCGGGCTTATTTCCATGGGCAATATCTGCCAACCAACCATTTGACAAAATAATAAAAACATAATGTGCGTACAAAAATGTACCTGAAATGTCTAAAATTAAATAGTTATAATAATATTTACAACATATCAAAGAAATATATATGCAAAAACTAAAAATAAATAAATACAGTAAACATATAAAAATACATATAATATATACATATATAAAAAGGTATGGGGATAGTGGAAGGGATGGGATAATAGGAAAAGAAGGAGTTATTGATTAACTAGAAACTTATAAACAGTTGCAGCAAGAAAAGAATGGAAACAATATTTATTTATTTATCGTATGGCCAACATCATGCCTATATCATTTAACATTTGTTATGTCAAATTGTAAAAAAAAGCTAATAAAATAATAATATAATGGTGACAAAACAAAATTATAAAAAAGGTGTGGATTAGCTCGATGCAGGTCTGGATGTAAATTGTCTAGAACTACATGACGCCAATGATCACTTTACACTCGAGAAACAAAAATCCGTAAGATTAGGCAAAGCATTATGTAAATATAAATACTTTTGTAAAATATGAATAATAAAATAAAATAAACATATTTTGCTTTCCTGTAAACTTGACTTTTCTTCATATTTCATTTTATTTTCATTTCGTTTATTTATTATCCAAAGCATTTTACAAAGTAAAAACATAAACAAAAAAGTACTGGATTCTATTGCCCCGATAGCCTGTTCCGTATTGGCACGTATATTGTCAAATCACCGACGATATGATTCAGACAAACTCAGATATTTGTAAAAACGTATTAATATTTTTTCTCTCTTCCACAGGTTGGAAAAAAAGCGAGATTCCCACATAAAACAGTGGTGTCGAAACATAAGCAAAATGTATGAAAGCAGTTGTTCCTACGGAGGTGCTTTAGAATTAAAGTGCGGTGCTCTGAAAGAAGAACCCTGGTCGGCCGGGGACTGGCCGCCCTATCGCCTGCCACAATCAACTTATGAACAATTGAAACAAAGTATGGAAAAGGCGAAAGCGGTATTGCAAGACAGGTCTGGCCTATTAGGAACAAGTGCGTTTAGCGATTTGTATGGGAATCAAAGGATCCAAGATCATCTTACGCAAGATACGTCAAGTCCCTTGACATTTAGAGCAAGAACAGAAGACTCTGCACTCTCCACATTGGAACAGAAGACAAAAGCATTGGGTAAGTCCAATAATCATTTATTAACACACTAATGATTTCACCAACTTCTTTAGTGAAGAACAGCGGAGATATGAGCCACTTATCGTTATTTTTCATTCCTATCTCCGCTATTCCTCACTTAAAAAGTTGGTGAAAGCCAGCATAACTACTGGCAAACTTTCACGGCCGGCAGGCTTGCGCCTGAATTCTACATTTCACGCAACCACTATAACTTAAATGGTTTGTAATTCTTTATTTTTTCTCTTTAATCGTAACATGTATTTGGTTTTTAATAGCAAGGATACGTAGTACATCTCCATTGTTGCTCAAAATATGTATAGATTATAGTCTAGATACGAATATAGTCTATTAGTATACGATTTCTTTCAGCTTGTCAGAAACTAGATAGATTAGAAAATAAGCTGATCTAAAATAGGATGGACAATAAAATGTCAAAATTTTATACATATTTCATCTTTGGAATAAACCAAGTTTGGTCTTTTATCCGTTGAGGATATTTCTGAAAAGATTTTGTCTTCTTAGGATTTATTCACGTTCTGTTGATAGATAGTAGGTAGATTCATTTCTTTATTCAAAAGAACTCAAATTATACGCAAAGGACGCCGTAATACTCCTAGGAATATACAAATCATGTAACCATTGAAAACCACATTGCAGCAAGTACAGTCGGAAGGGCATGTACCTACTTTATTTTTCCTTCCCCGATCGTTACGGTCACTGCAGGGCCATCATTTGACCCCCTGCCTCTCTGCAACACATAAGAAATCACCGCTCTCCCCTAGAATAACGTATAACTAATGTCTCGTCTTTGACCTGTGGGGCGTCTTCTCACGAACAATGCGACCGAATAATAAACCAGCTAAGTCATTTTACTAAGTGTCGACAGAACCATTAGACTTAGCGCATTAAGTACACACCCTAATCTAACTGTACCTATATAATATACCACAGTGTTAATTAGCTTTTTTTGTATGATATTCGTACAAATACACAGCATTACATTAGGCTAGTCATAATGACATTTCAAAAAATTTCATAAAACGGGAGACCTTAGTTCTCGAGAAACATACGTAATATGCTCTGGAAAAAATAGGGTAGATATGTATATTGAATCTTCGTTTAGGGAAAGACCATAAACGATTTTAAGTATCTTGTATATTTTTCAAAAAAAAATGTGAAAAACACCTCTGATGTTTTTCCCGAAAGTCTTAAAGTTTTTATTTTTGTATTCAATACCAGATAAAGAAAGGAATAGACGTGCATGTATGACGAATTGCATGAATGTGACTGAAGCAAGAAGTGTGTGTAAGGATCGGTCAGTGTGGTGTTCTGCTTTCTCTGCTTATCCCACAAGGGACGCGGCGTCAGGGTAGCACACATTAAAGTGTTACTTTTATCTATCTATACCATCAAGCCGCGTCCCTTGCAGGGTAGGCAGAGAGGACAGAGCGCCAGACTGTCCTATCCTTACACACACTCCTAGTCTCCGTCACATTCACGCATTCAGTCATACACGCTTTCCGATTCCTTTTACTCAAAACGCGTCCATCGGTCGACTTGATCGGACCAGGTCAGTCTCGGGCGGTCGCGTTTCTTCACCCCTCTTCGCTCACTAAAATATGTCTTTTTTGTCATCTTTCATTCTCTCAACATGCCCTGTACATCTTAGTTTATTCACATTCATTCTTGTCACAGCACCAGTCTTGCAGTCACTCATTTCTTTATGGGAGATATTATACATACTGTATTCGTTTTGTAACTTACGAGTAGACTGCCTAGAAAATATAAGGGTGTTTAAAATCTATTACTACAACCTTCATTCGCCTTCAGGTTCGGGGATTTCATTTGTATGTACGTAGCTTAGTATAAAGCATAATGTGTAGTATATATAGAGATGTAGTGTGGTTGCTATGGAGACAGAAGAGGCGGGTGTTGTCAGGGTAACCAGGATACGCCCCTGTATTCAACCCCCCCTCTTCTCCCCCCTAGAGTCTATCCTGCCCTATCTATGTATGGAGATAATACGAGTACCTACGTATTATTATTGTCGTGAACATTCCTCCATACCTTGGATATTGTACGAATGATAGGGTGAATAAATGTTTTTTGCTAACACACTCCTCAGTATTTAGTTCAGTCAAAATCGTAGACATTTTATTTTTATGGACTGTCAGGCTGAGCTATCACAGGAACAAAGCTCCGTCGAAACATAGTTTTTACGGGATCGGTCACGTGACTGTAGGCAAGAAAGGCGGCAAATTTGAATTTTATAACTAACTAACCGATAACTATCTTCCCATATATCTTCTCTTTACCAAAAATAACCCTTACTTCACATCAACTTATAATAATGCTGAGTTAAACTTGAGTTAAACAACGCCAAAAAGCTTCTGCCAACGATCAGCTGATGCGATGTTTCCACCCTTCAAATGTTCAGGCTGACAGTCCATAGATAAAAGGTCTATGGTAAAAATATAAACAAAGCAGCTCCTCGATGGAAAGTTGTAGGTAGCCTGAATTTGTTTCCTTCTGTATACGTTTTTTGGGATGCTGAATCCGAATCCGAGGTTTGCCAATAAATTTTCGTGACGGAACATGGCTAAAATAACAAAGAATTGCGAAAATCACTTCCAAAAATTACACAATTGCCATCAGGATGTGGTGGAATGGGTGAAAGTTGCCCTGGACACAAAGTGATCACTTAAGCTAGCCAAAGCCGACTCATAAGCGTCGGAACACCCATCCTGCTTTCTCCCCAAGGGAGTTCACATAACGCTAGGTACATTATGTGAATGAAGATGCCTCTCGTCTCTGTTGAGGAAAAACTGTAGTTGCGAAAATATTCATTTTCTGGCGAATTCTTTATTAGAACTTTAAAAAAATTGATAGAAATTTGGAATTCTAAAAAAATGGAACTGTCAGAAGTTGCCATCTTTTTCATTTTTTGCCATGCTCCGTCACGAAATTTTATTGGCAAACATCGGATTCGGATTCAGCATCCCAAAAAACGTGTAGAATAAAAAAAATACAGACTACCCCACAACTTTCCACCGAGAAATGCAACTAGACTGGACTATGATGACGAAAAGTGTACACAAATTATCATTCATGATTGATATACAAGGTGTTTGATAGATGGATACAGAAAACTTGAGAGGTGATAGCAGAGGTCATTTGGAATCTATTGAGATATACATAGCTTAGTCCAAAGTCAAACGATTTTCAAATGACATTCTATAGAAAATATCCAAATCGCTCAAGTTATACTCCAATATCATCGCAAGGAAAAGTTCTGTCATTATTTTTGTTACTTGAGGAAGTGTTTTGTCTATTTAACTCATTAGTTTCAATCAGAAGGAACAATAATCATAAAAAAATATCGGATTCAAGTTTCGAGAAAAGTATGTATTTCAAAAACAAAGTTACGACTTTGGAGGGGATTCTTGTAAGGAAAAAAATCGTATTTAGATTCTCAAATCTGGAAAAATCTTCTTTGACTTCTGATCTTTCAAATAATATACAAAACATAATAATATATAATTAGTTTCATAGGACTAGTACGAAATAACATAAACAGTGTTCACTTTTAATTTAAAATTTCTATATATTTTATTTTTACTTATAGGTTTTCTTTTTGGTTTACTGAAAAATCATTTCCCTTGAGCCAACTGTGACTTAGGTTGACCCTATACGCATCATCTGCTATCTCTGTCTTACTCATTTAATCTGCATATAACGATCATCACATTATAATACATCACCTCCATCCCTCATTCAGGCTGTCTCCCTCATTCTTATCTATTAATCTATTTGCATGGGCTTCATCTAGGGTTGCCTATATTTTTTCGGATACATATAGTATTTTGTATAGAGATTGCATACCACGTATATATTAAATTTATAACATATGGTATATATTTATATATTTTGTATGGAAAATAGTTAAGTCCTTTTTTCATACTTAATAGTAAGCGTTTCTCTCCATTCCGCTGTCTTTTACCTACATACATCACTAACAAGTACAGGTGATACATAGATGGCGGTAGTTGTCGAATAATCTAATATATGAAACAGCTTATGGAATCTTATAAACATGTTTCTTTCGATCTACATTCTGAGTTGAAACCATAGGTTGAAACTCGCGGTTTTTATAACAATTTTTGGAAGATCTCTAGTTTTCCATGTGACTAGAGATCATAACATGATAAAGTCTTAGGCCGTAAGGGGTTTCTATTTAGTATGAAAAAACGTGGGGCCTGTGTAGTTGCGAGTGCCATTACGTGGACCAGCAAACCATCAGCAAACGTGCCACAAATTACAAATAAATAAATCACAAAGCATTCGAATTTCTGCCATATGCTGTAAATTGATTTTGGCTACATGTTTTTCTCAGCCAATACTGAGAACGTCGTCTTGATACTGAAGACAGGTAAACATGATAGTATTGACTACAACTTGACAGGTCCAGAATTACAATATTTGAAAATTCCGTCAATAAAAAAATACCTTGAAACTACCCCTGAAATTTATGCGATACATGGGTTATCTGCTCAGTTTGCAAGATGTTAATGCGTAGTTTAGCAAAAATGTTCGTAAATATGAGATCAACAATTTAACAGTCTTGAATTTCTAAATTTGTGTTTTTCTTTTTTTAATTCATATTGTCGCTTACGTTATTCATATTTTGCGCTAACACTCTCATACAAAATTTGAAAAAGTTGAAGCGATGATTGGACGTCCTCAGCCCGTCGGTAGGCATTTACTGCTAAATTGCCTTCAGATTAAGATTATTTTGAAAAGCACAATTTATGTTTTTATGAGACCATCAGAATTTTCTGCATGTCGTAGTTGAATATACCAAGTAGTTATCTCAACAGATACACGGCAAAGAATGGACTATTCATCAGGCTAACGACTGATCGTCGGCTAAAGTGATCACATTGTATACTGATCTATCCATATATATTATTTCACTAATGTTTTTGCATGCATTTTAAATATATAGTATAAGTAGGTAATTCTTGAGCCTTTACTGGTCCACTTTTTTTTGATATTGTACTGTTAAAATTTTTGCTCTGAGAAAATATAATAAAAACATTAAGCCAGCCGACGATCAGTCATAAGCCTGATGGGAGGTCCATCCTTTGCCGTGTATCTGTTAAGTTATAACTACTCATTATTTTGTTCTTATTATAATGTCTTAAAGAATGCTGCAATTACTAATAACTTGAATGAAGATTCATACAATACTTGGTAATAAGAATAATAGCAACATAAAGAAGAAAAAGAAAAAGTAGAGTTCTGTTTTGAAAAGCCGGCAGCGACCTGAGTAGGAGGTTTCCTGCTCTTCGCCATTACAGCTTCCGTGCCCGCCATTTTTCAATTACAAAAGAAAACAATGCGCGCGCTCTTGCATTGTCTCTCTCACTTTATCCTTGCTTCTTTTGCTTTATTCCTTCTACATTAGACAAGGTAAGGAATACCAATTCACTACTCTTTTTCACTCCTTTACTTAAACCGTTAATATCAGTACTCTGCTCCGCTGTTATAAGCCCGAATCTCGTCTAAACCAAAATGTTGAGACTGAGATAATCGCGAAAAACTCGCTGATGTCGGGGACTGGCGACACGAATTGCTGAAAACCCAATCTGCTTGGACATTTTTGTCAATTCTCTTTTTTATTTGCACGCAGCATTATTGCGAAATAAGCGGCATTGCGTCGGTTTCTGCAGCCCGGGGCGGAAACCAAATCCGCAGCCCGCTTATTAACCATTTGAATCCAAAATGCTTGAAAATTTACAGCAATTCTAAAGAATTTCGAAGCTGCAGTGGGCCAACTAAAATTTGGATATTGACATGGTACAAAAATAGAGAACAGCACGGCTAGAGTGCCTACTCTAGGAGTCAGTGCTCATCACTTTACAATGGGCGCATTGAGTTTACATACACCAGACTGTTATTTCTTAGATACCATTTCCCTGTTATTTTTAACCTGTTCTTTCTTTTGTGTTAATTCTCATATAAAACAACTTTGCCGTTTGTCTTCGCTTTGCAGATGAAAATATATGATTCTGATTCTGTTTTTTCTCTTCTTCATATTACAAAGTCGATAGTTTTATTGTTCAAGTACCTACTTAATATTATATAATCGTTATTATTCCTATTTTATTTGAAAACTCCTCAGAGTCACTTCATTGTGTCATACATTTTCTTGAACCATTCATAAGAAAAAATCCGATTCATTCTCGTATTTCTGTCAAAAGTCTATAGAATAAATCATCTATATTAAAAAAAAAGAAGATTCACCCTGATATCCTGAATTAGCATAGGACAGGCCCGTAGCCAAAAATTCATTTCGGGGGGGAGGGGTTCGAGGTCTGGACCAGATAATAATACTGTCGCTTGCTTCGAAGATAGGTAGGAGAACTAAAAATTTGTTGAAAGAAAACTAGTAAATAGCACCGCAGGTGATATTTTTCAAAAATGAGTCAATTGATGAACCTGATTGTTTTTCAATATGGGGGTTCGACCCCCCCCCCCCCCTCCCCCGAAATTCCTCAGCAAACCCACCATTTTATACATAGGAGAAATTAATCACATTATTACATCACAAATCCATTGAATCACAGTGGAAGATGTGCCGACTTTTTCTCCAAGTGTGGGTGGCTGGACTCCCCTGCCTGCGACTGTGGGGCGGAGAGGCAGACTGTGGGTCAAATTGTGACTGAGTGCGACCTCCGAGCATACGAAGGGAGCTACGAAGACTTCCTATACCTGAATGAGCCAGCGACTGATTATATAAATAACGTTCAGTTTAGTTTCTGACGACCAAGCTTGCTTGCGAAATTTATCATTGCCCAATGCCCAACCTTCAAACTTTTTCCTTTGAGGGATGTGATATACTTATTTTGACCATACGATAAATAAATAAATATAAGAAAAATTTGCCTGCGCCGCTAATCTAGTTAAAATTATGTTTTTTTCCATAAAAATAAACTATCTTCTTTTATGACAAAATTTTCGCCCGCGGCGCTAGTCGTTTATCTTGTTCTAACCTAAAAATATATCCAGATGCGAAACCAGGTAGCTCGAACCCCCATCCTTCCCCGAAATGAATTCAATTTTTTGAGAATTTTCATAATAGGTATGTACTACTTATGTAGGTAATGGGTAAAAGAATAGGTACTAGGTACCTAATAAAATATATGAACTGGTACCTATCTACTTGAATGACGTGCGTATCTGATCGCAGCGCCGCCCTGTGAATTATAAAGGGTATTATCACTCTCAAGTGGCGGTCGCCGCGCATTCACCACGCGCTGTCATTCCATTAGTCACGACACACAGATTTAACTCATCCCATGTATGTATAACAATTATTCTCCCCCATTGACTTTCCATAGGTACCTACCTACCTACCTACCTAGTACCTACACATTAATAATAATAATAGAAAATTTCTAATGCGCCGTTTTTTGGATTTACTCCACTTCAAGGGCGTCTCCTGAATATTAAGTTACATACTATATGACCTACTAAACAAGTGAGTTTTCAACAAACTCTTGTACCAGCAAGAGACTATGTGTCTTGCGCACTTGTTCAGGAAAATCATTCCACATAGATGGTCCAGCAGAGCTAAAGGCTCGGAAGGAGTACTTCGGTCTGCCTCTTACTTTGATTTCCGTCAACCTGACACCAGCATCGCAGCCTGATCGGAGAGTGGCTTGCCTTTGATTTGGGACCTTTTGTATACAAAGTTCAGCTATTACAATATTTTGAGAAGATCGCAAGAGAGAAAAGATCGCTATACTTTCCTACATACACTTCATACTCTACGAAAGCACGTTCATCCTTGAGAATCTGGTCTACATAGCCAAACCACGTGGTTATTCTTGCACCTCTTCTTTTACCCAAGTATATGCAACCAGAAATTAAATTGTCAAATTGAAAATTGCACAGGAAAAAGTAAGATTATACTCAGTTAATACTAAAGATATCATCCTAAGATTTACAGCATGGATAATACAATGGAATTTACCTACTGAAACTTAAGATTATTCCCATAGTTTGTTATATGATATAATGCTGTAATTTGGTTGATAAAATGTTTAAGGTAAGACACAGTGATTCTAAATATTCGGTCCTTTTTACTGAATTTCTCGCTGATGTTTTTCTTGACCTTAGATTCTCATACAAAATTTGACATATGTCTATCTAAACCCACCGCCGCACGGCATAGAGGACAGAGCGCCAGACAGCCTTAACCTTACACACACTCTTCGCTCACTCAGTATATATTTTTGGTCATCCTGTTATCTTTCATTCTCTCAACATGCCCTGTACATCTTAGTTTATACACTTTCATTCTTGTCACGACACCAGTCTAGCAGTCACTCATTTCCCTAATAACCTCGTTCCTTGAAATTTGAAATATATAGTAATGTCGAGATCAAGACAATGTATATGGGAGCCTGGTGCATACACTAATTTATAGATTGGTATAGTCAATTGAATTAAAATATGCAACTAGTAAGTAGGTACTATAATCATACAAAGATATCAAAGTAAATAAATATTCGTGTGAATTTTGGGGAAAAATAAGCGGTATGCGATGTCCCGATTTAATAATTTATTGCAGCACGCATATGTTTTGGTTGTACCTCTTGATAAATTCACACGCTGCGCCAACAAACATTACAGAGTACTCGATAGGTAGAGGAACCCTATCAAATATTTCGTTACGCAACAATGTGACATTTCAATTCATTATTATTGTCAATGGTCGTGCGACGCTAGCGACAATTTAGTTGTTATTGTAACTAACGGCACCGCATCATACCTAATAATAAATGACAATGGTAGTATGGGGGGAATTGTTTATAATGTAAAAAAATAGCCACTCTTGCGATAAAACCATTATACATCATAATTATAGATTCCATGCAAATTTTCAAAACAAACTGAAAGCTCTTATTTAAGGTTCTTTATGCAGTTATGCTGTAATTCGACTTCGGCGCCCTGAATTGTTCTCAGCCAACACTGAAAGAATCGTCTTGAAACTGAAGACAGAGATAGATGAAAGTATGGACTACAGATTGACTGTTTTAGAATTGCAATATTAGGAAATTCCATGAACAAAAAAATATTCTAAAAGTACCCCTGAAATTTACGGGATCTGAAGATTTTCCGTTCAGTTTTTCAGATATATAAGTAGAATTTAGCCAAAATGCTGGTAATTATAATCTTAACAAATTGGCTATTTTAGATTTTTAAATTTGTTCCCAGGCTCTTCTTAAAAAGGTATAATTCACATTGTCGCTTACGTTATTCTTATTTCGCGCTAACATTCTCATACAAAATTTGAAAAAGTTGAAGCGAAAATAGAACGATTTTTGCTCAGTGCAAATAGGTCCTTTTAAAGAACATTGTATTAAGTTTCCATTTTCCATATAGGTAATACTTATAATAGTAATGTGTATGTACATGAGTAGTATTCTTAACACCTAAAGGGTAGAATATACAAGTCATGATCCACTTTCTAACGCCTCTTACAATGCACTCATATTTTTATTACCATATCTACTCTATCTGTATAAAGATACCCCCAAACGATAGTGGAGCTCAGATAAGTGCTTACCCATAAGTTGACACTATCAATATGACTGTACTTTTTTTCAAATGAACGAAATAAACCCCTTAAAGTTAAAAAGGGCTATTTTTAATAAGTAGTTACATCTCGACAGATATACAACAAAGGATGGACCTTTCATCGGGCTTATGACTGATCGTCGGCTGGCTTAATGTCATCACTTTACACTTAAGAAACATTCACCAATTCCAGTCCATCCATCTGCCAAAATAATCTCAACAGTACCGGCTTGTCAGGTTGGAGGTCTGGGTTCGATTCCCGGCCGCGGCAGATGGATGGACTGGAATTGGTGAATATTACTTAAGTGTAAAGTGATCACATTAAACCAGCGGACGATCAGTCATAAGCCTGATGGAAGGTCCATTATTTGCTGTATATCCGTTGAGATGAAACTACTTGTTATATTCAACTACGACATGTAAAAAATTCCGATGGTCTCACAAAAATACAAAATTGTGATTTTCAAAAATAATCTTGCTATTTTTAATATTTGAGCACGCGATTTTAAACCTTAATGCTCAACAATAATTAACTGAATTAGGTATTACTTAAATACTAGAACCTAATTGTTCGTAAGTCCTCATAGTAAACAAACTAATGCAGCAATAAGTGTGTTGAATAGGTTCATCCATTTGTAAATAATATTTACAAAATATAACAATGCAAGATGATACTACAGAATAATAAATAAATCCTGCGAAAGTACTGAGCGCATATAGACGGGTACTTATCTGCTAGTAAGTTAATGTATTATAATAAAATTCAAACGGGTGTGTGTGTCGCTTTGATGCATCTTTTTTTTTTATTATTTTTTTATTTATTTATTTGGTAATTGGTACATTGGTACAATTATATTTTTTCAACAGATAGGTATCAAGGTATACATTTTACGTTGTACTACTCTCTCAATAAGTAAATGAATACTTGAGTAGAGAGAGGAGTGTTTACAAATATATTATGACATGAATTTGTTAGAACATCTTAGTTATCTCTACAGATATACAGCAAAGGATGGAGTTTCCATCAGACTTATGACTGAGGCATGGACGTCGTCAGAGAGGGCATAGGGGGGGGGGGGGCAGCTGTCTCCCCTAGAGATTGGAATAGTTATATATTTTTTCATACAAAATGATAAAACCTCACAAAAAATCACATTATTTCGACACATTTTCTCATCATGTCATACATGTTCTAAAATAAGTATAAAAAATCCATCGAAAATCCATCGAATCGAAAAAATGGCTGCGGCGCTATTTTTTTGATTAAGTATTTAAAAAAATATATTTTTTCTAACAAAGTATTATTTATATATTTGTTTAAGTATTTATTTATTGAAGCATCCTAGTGGGTATACAAGTCTAGTAATGATTATAATGCATTATTAAAAGTGTTGATAATTGTATGGGATGATGCGTAGCTAACCTTTTGGGATAGAGGGTACAAGATTGGGATGGTAGTTGCATAAATAGACATATTACTATCGGGAGAGGACTATGTCCCGTGGGAACACATCAATTAAACTATACTATGCTATATCCATGTCACCGGCAATGTATGAAATTTAAGAATTATATAAAAATCCTAGCAAATGTATACAACGCCGGGTCAATTATAAAATAAATTATATATAGTGCACGACATGGGCGTCGCAAAGGGAGGGTGGACAGGGGGCGGCTGCCCCTCTATGATTGGAATAGGTAAGTATATATTATTTTTTCATACTAAATGATAAAACCTCACAAAAAATCACATTACTACGACACATTTTTTCATCATACGAGTATTATAAATTTTCTAAAATTAGTATGAAAACCAGTTTTACGAAAAAATCTGGCATTATTTATTATTTCTTGTTTATAAAAAAAAAAAATTTTAATGCATATTGTTGTGCGGAGTATAACATGCATTTTCAAATAAACAAACCACATCACGACCTTCTTCAATGTCTTACAAAAAAATTCTACTGCGGCGCTATTTACGCATTTTTTATGCTACATTTTTTTTTTTCAATATTTGTTTCCCCCTAGCTCCGAGGCTGGCGACGCCCATGGTGTAATGTATTTATGATTTATGTAAGTACTATATTGAGATACAAAAATAAATTTAGGAAATATGTGAAATAATCTGTCACAGGTTCTTTAATTCATAGTATTCATACTATTCTTAGGAAATACATGTTTTTATAACTACAAAACATTTTTTTCGGGTGTGCTGGCACTTAGATAAAATTGAGAATAAAAACGTAATCAAACCGAAGAACCTACTTATTTTTTAAGGTAAACTGGAGCCGCATTTAAAATTACATAATTCCTAATAAAATGTGTATAACATTAATATGAAAATATAACTAATAGGTAATGCAAAAAAAAAATGAAAAAACCAAATTTATTTCAAAAACCCTCTGCCGATTTTAGGCATTGTATGCCTACATTCCCTAGGAATTGTATACAATGACGGATTTCACACATTTTCTGTAACATCTACACAGCATGCAGTAACTACTTTCGCTATTTCAATAGAGTCCTCACCCCTACGGTATTTTGGCGAAAAGTCAATGATTCAATTATTATTTTTATATCGAAATTTACACACACTTATCTGATACTTGGGGTTAGCTGGCAGAGATCGCAGCACTGCGCTCGCCCTAGTGAACAATTTTTTATATTTGAAATGTTAACTGCCTAAAGTGTAAATAAATAAATAAAAAGGATAAGAAATGAAGCGATTCATGGGCGTCGCTAGCCTCGGAGCTAGGGGGGGCAACAAAGAATTTAAAAATTGCATAAATAACGCCGCAGGCCAAATTTTTTTGTGAGGCATAGTGAAGAAGGTCGTGATGTGGTTTTGTTTATTTGCAAATGGATATAATACTTTGCACAATTATATATTGTATGAAAAAAGTATTATATAAAAAAGTAAAAAAAATAGCGCCGCAGGCAATTTTAATTATGAAACTGATGGATTTCTATACTAATTTTAGAAAAATTATGATGTGGTGAGAAAATGTGTGGTAGTAATGTGATTTTCTGTGAGGTTTTACCATTTAGTATGAAAAATATATACCTATTCCAATCTCTAGAGGGGATTGGAATAGGTATATATTCTCCCCTGACGACGCCCATAATGTGGTGAATTCCATGAATGTGACGGAAGCATGAAGTGTGTGTAAGGATAGTAAGGTCTGTCGGTCTGTTCTCTCTTCCTGCCCCGCGAGGGATGCGGCATGAGGGGATAGAATGGAATAGAATCTTGCTTTTACTGACTCAATGTTTCGCCTCCCAATATTATTATTGCATGGTGATACAATGTAGATATTTATTACATGAAGTTATATTATAGCTAAGGGATGATGCGTATTGTCGACACAGCGGCATCGGCGTGATTTCGCTGTCAAGTCAACGCGTGGCACATCCATAAATCACGAGAAAGCATCATCCTACATAGAATATTCTATTCTGTGTTCAGTACATACATACTCACCCTATTTAAACATCATGATAATATTTTTTTATAGTCGACTAGCTGAGTTACCCGCGCTTCGCAACGCCAAATTTTGATGGTGAAGATCCTACAACGATAGAAGATATAAGCGAAAAATTTTAAAGTGTGCTGAAATGTTCCAGTTTTTCCCAACAACCCAGAACGAAAATTTCGTTGGATAAATTGAGTTTAGCTCCATTGAACACTCATATACACCATCCCGAACCAAAGGAGGAAGGAAACAAAATAAAGCGATAGTAGTTTATTTATTTATTTAAACTTAAAGTAAACAACAACATATAAATATGCAAAATGGACATAGTACAGAATATAAGACGTTGTTCACTAGGGCGAACTCATCGCAGAACTGCGAGTTCTTCCAGTTAACCCCAGGAAAAAACAGAAAAAAAAAGAAATTGATCAAAAATATTGGAAAAAACAGAAAAAAGAAATTGAATAAAAAAATATACGAAGTAGAAAATATATACATACATACATATGTGAGAAAAAAAAAACAAATAAAAACGAAATAAAATAATAATAAACAAGATACAGAATGCATACATAGATAAAAACATATATAGTTGAAACTACAAGTAGTGTCGAAAAGATATTAGTAATATTCCCGGCAACCGTGAGGGTTCAGGGGGGAGAGGTAGGAGAAGTGGTATGCCAAAAAGCGATATTAGTATCCAATCCATAGTTTTTCGTGTCGATAAGATAAATAGTAACACTTCTGATACTCCGTCTTAATCGACGAATTGATTTTAGACGAATTAATAATTAGACGAATTGATTTTAGACGAATTGACATTAGACGAATTGATTTTAGACGAATTGATTTTAGACTAATTGACTTTAGACTAATTGATTTTATACGAATTGATTTTAGACCAATTGATTTTAGACGAACCTACCGGACACCGCTCGTAAGTATGCTATATAATTCACTTCATCTAATAATTTTAGAATAGTTTAAACATTTTTCAATCGCCCCTCTGAAATAAGTCCATTTATACCCAACATTCACACCTATGAGAGTAAACACATACAGTACCTTCGCAATATGTTGAAATCTGTTTACCCGCGGTTAAAGCCCCCCAAGGGAATCATTTTTAGTAAACATTTTAGTACCCGATGATGACTTTGTGTTCGTATTATATTTAATAAGGGATACGTAAAGTCCCTTAACATTCGCGGGGGTCAAACTTTTGCGAAAGGTCGTGAATGTCAAAATTATAATGATAGAAATATGTATGTTTAAAGGGAACGCAGACTTGGATATAAGAAAAATAAACACAAAATTAAGATAGGGACCCAACTATAACTTCACGATCATTTTTCACGGCATTAAAGTTCAAAATCGCATGATCAAATGTTTAAAACAGCATTTTTTTTACTTTATGGAGTTAATTTCACGTCATTCGAAAAAACTTAAACAAGTTGCTGTCTTTCGGAAAAAATGTCTTCCGGTCTTTTTGCCTTTATTTTTGGAAAATCTATACAAGATAAAAAAAATCGTGAAAAATACCTTTGATATTTTTTCCGAAAGACAGAAACTCGTTTCTCTAAAGTGGCGGATATTTTTTTTGTGTATTGATAATATTCATTAAAACCTAGGGAATGACCGTTAAAGTTTTTTGATTGAGGCGAAATTAATCCGAAAAATGGTAAAATGTATTTTTATCATTTGATCATTTTTGAACCTTAATGCCGTGGGAAATTACTGTGACGTCATAGTCGGGTTGCGAGCCAAAAGTTACAATAGAAAATTTCGGAGCTTAAAAGATTTTCACCGGCGTACAATAAAAAAAATTCCTTTGGCACGCCACAGGCATAGGTAGATTTCAAGTGATTTATTAATTTTATTAATTTTAAGAGTACATCTGTATAATAAAAACAATCACAATATTATCCATTATCGGCAAATAAACCAGCGAAGTGATGAAGTAGTATGGATGTAGTTTATTCTTTGATTATCGAAGTACCGTATGACGAAAAAATATTTGATTAAGTACTTCAATAATCAAAGGAAGTACCTAATCCAATAATCAAATTATTTTCATTCCACACATTATATGGATTGGTACCGGTACCTAAGCACTAGAAATTTGAAAAAAGATGTGAGTTCTTCTCGTATCGTGAAGCAGTAAGACAACAAACACGCTAGTACCTATGCGGTAACTACTTACTAGATCTTTCGATCGATCAGTGTAGTCCGAGGAATTGAGCTAGACAAAATCTGACTTTTGATCTGTATTCCTTATTTAATGCCCTTTCATACGATACCAGACACAGACCCTCACAATCATTGGATCCCCTCAGAATGATTGTTTTTGAATTTGAAGCCTTAAAAAGTGAACCTTCCTCTTAATGGATTTCACCCAATCTCCTATCAGTTCATCTACCACTTACCAAAAATCTACCACCCAAGTTTCACGTTTCTGTGACGCATAGTTTGGCCGCAAACGTGCGCACAAGAAAAGGGACATATATATGGCTTATATATATAAACTTTTAAACCAAGGTCGGATTCGGGTTCTCCTGGTCCTAATTAGTGATACTGAGTAGAAATTTTTCAATTCTGCGACATCACGGGAGAAACGAATAGGTAGAGTTCCTTTTGGAAATCTACCTAAAAAACTATCAAATGTTCCATCCGCGATTGTTGAGGGACTTCTTGTGTTGATTCATGCAACCTACATGTGTACATAGGTAGGTACATATTATATAAATATAAATTAATTTAATAATACGTTCGGACAAGGTGTTAATGGTTCAATCAATCAATTTTATTTTATTATAAAGATAGGGTCACTCTAATGAAATTATACATAGATAAGTTAAATGTGAGATTTAAAGATATCTAAGTACCTACCTTCCAAAGCTGGGCAGAAAAGCGTTAATCCGTTAATCGTTAATTAACGAAGTTAACATTTTGGTTAACGATTTAACGCTTTTCTCACCTCCAAAATTTGTTAACGGACTATTTAACTTCCGTTACATTTTACTTCCGTTAATTAAGTCCGTTAATATTTTATTGTTTGCATAGACATCATCCACTGGCTGCGCTGGCATTAGATAATCCAAGGGTTGTATGAAGTTATGTGTGGTTTCGTATATGAGTTGGTCATTGGAAAAGAAATTCAGATCGAAAGTCAAATTTTGTCGAAAAAAATTCGGCTGCGGCGCCTTTCAAACTCTCGACGTCAATGGGCGAGTGTAATGAAAAATGTACCTAGGTGTTTGTAAAATTTCTATAGGACATTTTACTTATTATTTAATAATGAGACTCGCCACCCATTCCGTGTGTTTTATTTGTTGTAGGTACATTGTATGTATTTGTGTACCCACTTTTTTGGGATACATCGCGATAGTGTGATAGTATAGTACTTATGTAGTTCTACTTCATGCCATTTAACCGCGATTTTTTAGATTAACGCTTTAACGGATTAACGTTAACTTCCGTTACTTTTTTCAAAATGTAACGCTTTAACGATTAACGAAGTTAACTTTTTAATTAACGGATTATCGATTAACGAAGTTAACTTTTTGATTAACGGTGCCCACCTCTGCTACCTTCCACTATGCTATTTTTGTCTAAGAGTTGATATACAAAATCTAATATTTTCATGTTTAAAAGAACAACGGCACCATGGAAGTCGCCAAAGCGGGGTATGTCGGGCAGTTGCCCCCCTCCTAGAGATTGCAATAGGTGTATATTTTTTCGAACTATATGATAAAAACGTCATTATTAACACACATTTTCCATCACATCATAAATTTTCAATACAAAAAATTTTTTCCAAAAAAAAATCCAATTCACCCATTTATTTTATTTAAAACTAGCTGTATTTCCCGTGCTTCGCAACGGCTAAAATTGTGTACGGGTGGTGAAGTTACATCGTCTTAGAATTAAATACCTAATGGAATAAATTTTTGGCATATAGGAAGGAATATATTTGTTTTACCTAGTAAAATTATTTTTTATGTATATAGGATTCTGCTAAATTCAAATTTCACAAAAAGATAGTAAAAAAAAGAAGAAAAAAGCGTTGGGTATGGAGTGGGATCGAACTCGTACCCTCGCATCGCATAACACTCAATTTAAGTTATGTACGCTAGCCCCTACACCACGCGAGTCAAAACAGATGACGACAGAAAGCGCCGCGGAGCAAATGTCAAAACTATTTTTTAATTAGTATAGACACATTTTTAGTCATACAGAAGTATTTGTAGAGCAAAAACATTGTATAAAAATAATCCTTAGATGTATATCCTAGTTCTAGATTATGTAACGACGCAAACAAATTTAAAAACCATATTAACGGGACTACTTTAAATGGCTTCTTTCATTTTCATACTAACTTGATAGAATTCAGTATCTTGGGAAAATTGATAATTTTACCAAACCACGATACAAATCATATATTTTAATAGCCTATGTTGAAGCCGAGATTCCATTTATAAGTTTATTTAATAGATGGATGTCTAAAATCGTCTGGTATTAATGTTTACTCCGGACGCGAATCGTCATTTTTTTCAGGTTCTTTCCCGAGTCATTTATGATTCATAGATGGCGGTAGTGATGTTTTATAAAATCAGAAATGAAATAAAAAATCATTATAAATCAATAATTCCCTTTGTTGCACATATTTTTATCCAAAATATCAATACAATCTCGTGCAAAGTCAGTGGCGTATACGAATATCTAATTTTTGTATTGTACGTATATAATTAAAACAAAATTAAATTAGGTGCAATGCGAAATGTTTTTTGTAAACAGTATATATACAATTTTCAAAATAACGTTCCGATGTGATTGTGACGGCGTTTTGTCAAATACTCAACGCTGCCGAAAATCCACAATTATTAAGGAGATTACAGCCAGTGTTAACATTTTCAAGTTTAAGTAAAATAGAAATAAATAAATAGAAAGGGATATCAAAAAGCTCAATCGAATGTGTTTTTTTCCACGCTGCTTGTTTCTCTATCAGGTGCGGTTTCACCTGGATAAGTTCCTGCAAAGAGTCGCTGTTCACTTAGAATTGATTCTGTCTTCGCGAATCAAATATCGCACTGCTTACTATTGCACGATCACCATTATATTGGAAGGTGGTAGAAGAATATCGCCGATTGGCTTTGTCGACCACTCAGATAGTCTGCGAATATGCTATAGCATTGTATTGTGCATAAAACAAAACTTACATTCATCAGTTATCGTACAGTGAAAAAATCACTTACCTCACAAGAACGGTTTAAAAGTTACACCTTTTTGAAATAGAGTCCATCTTTTTTTTTTTCTTTATTTAGTTTTAAAATAGCTTACAAAACAGTTTACACCAGAATTGCCCAACCAGGTACAACATGGGCACAACCTGTATTTGGGTCAATCCCACAAAATAGCAACCAATAAAATAGAAATAAAATAAGATACATGGTTGGCACAGTTGGTTGAGGCGGCAGACTTTCAAGCGGGTGGTACCAGGTTCGAACTCGGCTCTGGCGATGTGTTCCACACTTTGCTATACAGACTTTTAGCCTAGTGCAAGGTGTGCATGAAACTATTTGGGTTAGTGCATGCAAGCCCAGATCCCTTAAAAAAAGATAAAGCAGATCAAAACAAAATAAAACGAACCAAAATGAGATCAAATAATATAAAACAAGTAAAATAAAGTAAAAAAGTAAGTAACAATGGCCCTGTACTTATCGAGTAATGAAAATATCAGTAAAAAGTAAAAATATAGAAAAGTATTATAATAATGTAATTCCTGGCTGATGTATTCAAATGTTATTCGTGTATATTCATGTCGAAAGAAAATCTTTTTATTACAGATTGATATGGAAAGGGGTAAAGAAAATGTATGCTAATAAAATACTGTTTCACCCATACAATTATTTCATTAAAATATCTCGTACAGTACAGTCCAGTAGTATGCAAAGTAGGCACCGCGCTCTCATACATACATAATATTACCATTACTGCGGTTAACTTACTTATGTTGTCTAGCTGTGTTGGCCGTGTATAAAAATACCTTCGTTTTGTATGGCATACATATGTGTTGAATAAAATATAACATGGTTTATATTGTTTAGCGGAATTAGATGATACGAAATCGGTGGTACATTGCAATATAACATTTTTATAATTTTTAATACCCGGAGGCATCGCCACCTTGACATTTCTCTCTTTCTCTAGCCATTTGTTAAAGAAAATATTGAGGTAAACAATGGAACATGAAATCAATCAAATATAGTGCTTACTGACAGCTGACAACAGTGTGTATAGAATAACAGCTGTTCGAGAATGGCGGCCATTTTACTCGTTAAAAATTTTTTGCAAGCTTTGACTGAATCTCCTTCGTAAATGAACTTACTAACTAGTAAGAAGAACCACACTGAAAAAAATCTTGCAATGAGGCGCTTTATGTTTTTTTTTACAAATATTTTTGTATTATTTTATTGTTTTAGGGTTTTTTGTATAAAATATTGTTTTAGGGTTTTTTGTATAAAATATTGTTTACCATAAAAAAATATATTCTTGTACTTATTAAAAGATGCAAAATTGACCACTTTAATGATATAAATGTATGAAAAATAACACCCCTTTTTGCAAAAAATAACACCACATTTTCCGAAAATAACACCGATTTTTCCAATCACTAATACTTTCTCAGGAAGTTACTAAAGGGCTAAGGTTCAAGGGGCTCGAATTCAGAACCATAATTCTGTTTGGTGTTCAATTCATGTAACATCCACGTACGGCATATTTCATCGCTTGTTTTCCTAGTATAATTACGTAGGGAGTATTTTATTATATCTCCTACATCCATTCCACCTACCTGCATTCTTATCAGCATTCTAACAACATGCTGTTAGCGGGTTTTGTTTTTGTTACGGTGTACATCGGTACAAAATAATGTTATTGAATATATTATACACTTGTACCCAGGATTACGTTAGAATTCCTTACATTTTTTTTTTGTACAAAAAAACTTTATTAAGCTAACCTCACAGTAGTCCAAGCAAATTGCTTTTGCAAGAAAAGTTGTGGAACATTTGTTTCTCGTATGGCCAACATAATGCCTTTATCATGTAACATTCGTTATGTCAAAGTGTAAAAAAAAGTTAAAAGCGCAGGGATGAACGGTTGTGGAACACTTTACTTTCTTTTATTTTTTATATTTTTAGGGCGCTGAATCTGAATCCGAGGTAAACCAACAAAATTTCGTGAAGGAACATTAAAAAAATGCATAACAAGTAGAAATATTTTTTTTTTGGCGGTTTTTTGCGTATAACTCGAAAACTATCAACTTTTAGTACTTAAGTAATTTTCTACTACAAATGAAAGTAAAAAATAAAATTTTATTCTAAAATCTAAAGTAAATAGCAGCAAAGTTGTCAAGCTCCAAAACTGACCAAAAATTCGTATTTGTATGTATTTTCAGATTTGAAATTCGAAAATGTATGGAGAATAGTTAACCTAATTAGATTTAACAGCCGCACGCGGTAAAGACAGTAGTACCGTATCTCGCCGCTCTTTGGCGCTAATGAAACTTGTTGACCGATCATACTAAAACTCAAGGAGGCACTGTATCAAACTACATTTATTCCACTTTGTTAGTGTATTTTTCATAGGAAATAACGAAAATATTTTTAATGTGTTGTTACGATTTGTTTTTACGTTATCATTATGTCTACTGGGATGATTGATAGTGTGATAAATTTCGTGTAAAATACAGTGGACTTAATTGTAACTAACATGCGCTAACTCTGTTTTGAGGAGGAATATGTTTTAGTGCTAATGATGTGTATTTATCTATGATTTATGAACTGTTGAAGAAGTTAAAATAACCTGCATTATATTTGTTATTTTCAACTGTAGAATCTATGTAAATTTAAACGAGTAGTCGACAGCTTTCGTGTTTGGGGGAGGCTGGACAGGGGGCAAACAAAATTTATCTTCAAAATATTATATTTTTATTTATTATTTAAGTGAATAAACCGTATATTTGACGATATAATACACAGTTATAATTTGTGGTTATAATGAATGAGACAGGAAAAAATAGATTAATAGAAAAAATCCATAACATGTTTCATACAGAAGGTAGTCTTACAACCATCGCCATCTATTGAATCGGTCGTATAAATAATTATAAACATTCGCAAATTATTTTTTTAGTAATCCAAAATAACCCTTCCAAATCAATTTCAGCACTACGGTACATGAACAAAAGTAGGGAAGATACTCTGAACTTTGATCTGTGTGGATTTTTCCTAAGTAGTACAGATTCTTTGCAATAAAATTCTAAAAGATACTCCTGAAACATTTTTCATCGTGTGTAAGACTTAGAGTTTTGCTTTTTATCCACAATGATAGAGTATGAAATGATGATCGATTATATACGAGAATACATCGTCAGAACGTCTTTCAGCCTTTGAGATGTGGTGCTAGTTGCTACATACACACATTCTCAAGATTCACTGGACAGATCACACCACAAACAGCGAGGTGTTGAGTAAGGCCGGAGAGACGAGACAAATATTGAATAAGATTGCCCAACAGAGAGAGTGATGGATAGGCCATAACATCAGGCAGTCCGGCCTGCTCATCACCATAGCAGAAGTATTGGCAGAGGCCAGTAATGTGAGGGGTCCCCCAAGAAGCAGTTATATGGAGCAGATTAATATTGTAGCACCAACACGGAAGTGAAGAGATTGGCGAGTGACAAGACGGCGTGGAGAGAAAGTACTAAAATGCTTGGTACAAACAAATCTACGTGATTATAACCACATAATCATCGGGATTTGAACACTACACCTTCAGATTGAAAGCACACATGAATTTCAACCAACCCAACCGTGGCAACAATGTATCCAATCATTACAATGAATATAAATTTTAACAAGCAATATATTTTGCATAATATCTCCCCCAAAATATTTCTACATTTTCCCTGTAATAATATCTCTAGATATGTTATTAGGTGTACAATACCATAGTTTGGTACCGTGACCGGACAAAAGCCCATTAGAATATTGCTCAACATGAATAAATCCCAAAAAAGACGAAAACCCTTAAGAAATTTGCTCAAGGGACAAAAGCTCAAATCTCATTGGATTTTGAAAATATAATTAATTGTATCTTTAAGTATGCAATTTCTTTCGGTGTGTTAGAAACTAGCATAGATTAGAAAATAAACAAATAAGTAAGTGGATCTAAAATGGGATAGACAGTAAAATAGTGAACATTTTCGAAATAATTCATCTATTGGAATCCAACTAGAACGTTTGGGCTTTTGTCCGTTGAGGATATTTCTGAAGGGCTTATGTCTTTTTTGGGATTTGTTCATGTTGAGCAATATTCTTATGAGTTTTTCTCCGGGAACCGTTTGGTACTCAGTTATAGAAATGTATGAATACAAAAGCACAGTATCGATAATATACTTTGTATTGTAAATAATAAATGAGCAGCGTTGTGGCACGCGGCTACCACGCTACCACTCCCAACCATAAAAGTGATTTGAGTGTTAGTTATCCACGCGTACCAAACAGATCATTATTTCATAAAATTGTTACAGACACCCATAAAGTTAGGAATCTATATACCTATTATGTTATTATGGTTGGAACAGAGATACCGGGTTCGAATCTCATTGTTAACGCGTAGGCCCTTCCCAAATTCCTCAGCCAAACTACCGTTACATAAGTGAAATGCATCACATATGTAATTACCACATGGTTTTTTCATTGTGTGATTATTTTTTAATATGTACCTACTCGTATCCTAATTATTGTGAAAATCCAGTGAAAAACATCTCTGATCTTTCTTCCAAAAAACAGAAACTTTTTTCTCGAAACTCGCAAAGAATTTTTTTTTCGTAATGATACCTAATATGCATTAAAATCTAGTGATAGACCGTTTTGTTTGTGTTTTTTTTAATTAAGCGAAATTAACTCTAAAAAGTAAAAAATACGATATTTTTAATATTTTAGTGTGCAATTGTTTGTACGATTTTAAACCCTACCTCTATTTTTTTATAAATGTGCATAGGCAGATAGATACTTGACGTAAATAGGAGTCTTTAGTGCCATAGGGCACTAAAGACTCCTATTTACGTCTATGCATTAAAAGGGCTTGGTACCAAGAATGACGTCACAGTCATTTTCCACGGCATTAAGGTTCGAAATCGCATGAAAAATCGCATGATAAAATGGTTAAAATAGCGTTTTTTGTTTTTTTTTTGGGTTGATTTCGCTTCAATTAAAAAACTTTTACGGTTATTCTTTAGACTTACTTAAATGCATATTATCAACACAAAAAAAAACCTCTGTGACTTCCGGGAAACGGGTTTCTGTCTTTCGGAAAAAAAAACAGGGATGTTTTCCACATTTTTTGTGAGAAATCCATACAAGATATAAAAAAATATTTTACGGTTATTCCCTAGATAAAGGTTTAATGTATCTACTTTATTTTTTACAAAGCATATTAAGTAACGGTTGTCGGGATTTAAGAGGTCTCCCTATGCATACTCTTAATAAGAGTTCCTATTATTTCCCAAACGTATTTTTAATTGGAAAATAAAGTTGAATTATATTATTCTAATGGACTGTGTACACGTGCGACTACTTTTACTGAGACCTTTCTAAACGATTCGATGATACTTAGAACTTCATTGAATAGCTTCAGTTATTCTCCTGAAGAGGTAGTCTTAATAAAGGAACACAGCAGCCATTAGTTCATGAGGGTCGCCAGCGCTTCAGAGCTAGGGCGGAGGGGCAACAAAAAAAAACAGCGTGAAAAACGTGCAGTAGCGCCACAGGCGAATTTTTTTGTCAGTCAGAGTGAAGAAGGTCGTGATGTAGTTTGGATTATTTTGAGTAAAATTTATATAATATTAGGTATGTTGTAATATATGCTTTCTATAGAAAATGTATCAAAAAGAGCGCCTAGAGCGAATTTTATCCTTCAGTCTATGTAAATAGAAGAGGGTAACATAGGCACCTACTTAAAGAATTTGTATTGTTACAAAAATAAGCATAGGTAACTAGCGCCGCAGGCAAATTTTTCTGTGAAACAGTAACATTTTAACGGATATTCATGTTTATTTTAGAATATCATAGAATATCATATATTAAAATAAACTTGTTTTTTTATGCTCTAACGCCGCATGCTTTGCGGGGTAGGCATAAAGAACAGATCTCCAGACCTTCCAATCTTTACACACGCTTCGGGCTTCCGTCATACATTCATCCTATTCGTCATACACACTCTACGATTCCTTTTACTCAGAACACGTCCGTTCTTGTGTTTTTTTTTATATAAATTTATTTTACTATGGAATAATTGAAAAAAGAACGTCTTATTTTAGTTAGTAGGTATACACTTAATAAACATAATTGACCCCAATATTAATAATTAAAAATTTACATTTGTATTTGAATAATTGGCGCAGTTGGTTGAGGCGGCAGTCTCTCAAGCGGGAGGTGCCAGGTTCGAACCCCGAAGCTGGCGATGTATTCCACACTTTGCGATACAGGCTTTTAGCCTAGTGCGAATTGTGCAGAAAAGTATCTGGATTTGCGTTCATGCAACCTTAGATTTTTTATGAGTATTGCAATGTATTTTAGCAGTTTTTACACGTAAACAAGTTTAATTGTAACAATTGTAACTCTTGCAGGCTTAATCTCCATCGGGTTTGATCTTTTCATAATAATTTATGATCTCCTGATAACGTAAACCAATATAGACCGAGCTGGAACGGTTTACCGGGAAATGCATCGTACGCATGCCCATTGAATCCACGTGCATTTCGCATACTTTACGGGATACACAGCATCCTGATGCAACTTATGTTATCCTGGTATTTTCTCCTATTCATAGACCTGGATGAGACCTAGGATGTGCACTTTTGTACGCATGCTCCATTCCACGTGCATTGTACGCGAGTCTGTGAAAGTGTGAAACTATATTTCATATCATTTATTATCTCCTGATTGATTTTTAAGAATAAAATCAAAAATTTCTAAACTACCTATTAAGGAATTTTTTTAACTTGAATTATTTTTTATTAACAAGTTTATTCTTGTAAAGCGTTGGATTTTTTCTACATCTAAATTCTACAGGCCAGCCACCCCCCCCCCACGTCGAAGATTTTTTCTCGTCCAATGTCAACAATTTTAGTTTTTGTAATATTTTTTAGCCCCCCCCCCCCCTCCGTCGACGAAAAAATTTACTTTTATTTAATTTAAATTTAGGGTGCATTTAAAAAAAAATGCACTTTTCATCGACGGGGGGCGGGACCAAAATGTCAGGGCCTACGATTTTTTCCGAAATCTCCGAGCCTACCCTCTTTGAGAGGTGGCTGCCCTAGCGGTTCCCTTCTTGCCCCAGCCTAGCTACGGGCCTGTACAGTGGGTAGTTTGGTATTTAAATGTATCAATGTTTAAAGATATAATTCGGTCCATTATTTATGATTAGCCATTAGGATTGTATATGTATGGGAGAGTATATATAAATGTTTGTATACTGTATTAATTGTTGGAATAGTCGAATTAAATCGCTTGTGTATAATCGGGGATTAATGTTCGGGAGGGTTTGGTGTGGGTTCATTTCTATACAACAGAACAACATTACTAAATAATACACTAACTCCATCTATGTACCTAGTGAGTTAGTAGTTGATAATATATAACTTATGAAGGAGATATCTGGGGTAGAGGGATACATAGTGCAATGCAAGAAAATTAGAGGACCAAACAGGGCGGTAAAAGGAAACAGGGAGGGCAGCGGAAGAGATACAAGGATGTTCTGCACAACACACTGAAGGATATAAACTCTCAAACTACGTTGAAGGAGTCCCACGGGCTTAAGGCCCTCCAAATCCCCGGGTGGCTCAGGCGCATTAATAGCGACCTCTTTCCTAAAAGACGTACGTACGTGTCTCTAGCAAATTGTGTAATAAATGTATTGTGATAAATGGTTCGCTGGATGAGCTGAGTACAACAAAGATAGTAGGTTTTTTGCAGTATTTCTACAACAGTGTAAAATAATTAAGGATGAACGGTGTCGGGCTTACGACCAGCCTCGGCTAGCTAAAGTGATCACTCACTTTACACTCGAGAAACATTCGCCATTTCAGTTTACCCCGGCTGGGATTCGAACCCAGACCTTCTTTATACATTGTATATACTTCGTCATACATTGTATATTCCGCTATTAATGCGCATGAGCTACCCGGGGGTGTGGAGGGCCTTAAGCCCGCGGGATTTTCCTTCGATGTACATACTACGGAATGTAGAAAAATCCAACGCTGTACAAGGATAATTTTTAAAACAAAAATAATTCAAGGTAGGTTTTTTCTTTTGATAATATTAGGTAGGTATATGTCGCGCCCTTTTTCATCGCTGCCCCTGTCTTTTCCTAAACTAGGTAGGAAGGGTGGAGATTCCCCTCCCCCCACAGAGAGCATCCCTCCCGTACCGGAAATGGATGTGACGTGTGGCTCCATCGTTCCACGCCGGAAATTCATAGATTAGTCATATCGTGTTCCGTAACACAAAGTACGGGTTGCAGACACCGAAACATTAATTCTCCGATAGGACACTATCGGGGTGGATTGTCATTTTTAAATATTCCAATCAGATTTGCAAAATATAAATATGATACATCTACATTATTACGTACACAAATAGAGTTAATTTAGCAAGAACATTCGGAACATTGGGACTGCGATGGTACGGGCATGTTAGCAGAAGACCGCTAGAGTATGTTGGCAACCGAGCACAAACGCTTAATGTTCCCGGTAGGAGATCCAGAAGAAGACCCAAGCGCAGGTGGAGGGAAGTAGTGAGGCAGGACACGAGAGAGAGTGATGTTCTACCGGAGGATGCGCAAAATAGCGTCCTACGTTAGGTCCCCAAATATGTCCGCCCAGAATCTCCCCAACTAGATGAGTTGCATGTTGCATTTCATATGGATTTATTGCTGGGCGTGCTCTTCATTACTAAATAAATATAACATTATCTCTGTTTTTGTATGGAAATTTCTTAGGGCTCTCCTTCCTAGGTGGAGGTTGGTGGGATTGGGCATAAGTTTAGTCTCCTAAACAAGGCGTCAATATTGGCATATTTGCCTGTATAGCCCAGGAAATTTAGCTTTGTAGCGTAGATAATTGTCGGAAAGCTGGAAACTGTTTTAATCTCTTCATTAACAAGCAAAGAAGGTTTCCTGAAGTTTGCACCAATTTTACGCTTGTGCTAAGTACAGGGTGTCCCAAAAACAAAAAAAAAGTTGAACTTTTTTCAGTTTTTCATTAATAACTCCTAAAGGAAGCATTCTAGACAAATTGTGTTCTCCTGTGAATTAAAGTAAATGAAATTCTTCGTCTACTGAGCATAAATACTACTCTCTACTTTGAAAAATAACTGAGAAACGGCGATTTAAAATTGTGATGTTTTTGTCAACAAATGACAAATCTCTTAATTTTCTTGATTCGTTGTTGAATATCTTTTAATCTATGCTACTTACAGCAAATTTTATTATATATGATTCAATGGCCGGTTAATTCTCTATAAACTGGCATTAAAATTTTACCTCTATATTAAATTGTTTAGGATGTAGAGGTATTTAAAGAGAGACGAGTGAAATAGAGAAATTTATTAAATGATAGATTACAATATGTGAAAGGTAAGGAAGACTTAATTTTGCGGCTCTCTCTTATTAACGTACATTTTTTTTAGTTAAAAACCCAAATTTCGCTATTGATACGCCACTGTGTAACAACTTATATCGAAAAGACTATTTTTTTTACCTTCATCAGTTTTACTAATATATCTCCTGAACAGTTGATGTTAGGGAAAAGATATTTTACTCAAAATATAACTAAAATTAATTTACTATAACTTGATTTCAAAATTAACTCTGTAACTTAAATAATAACTGAGTTACAGTGTTTGAAAAAAAGCGTTACTAAAAAAATTAAATTGCCTCGGCTATTTTTGTTGAATAACTCCTGAACCGTGATATAGAGAAAAAGTTCAAGAGATTTAAATATAAGGTAAATAAATTTTCTATAACACAAGCGTAATAAAATAACTTTAAAAGTTATAGTAAGAAAGTTATGGATGATCAAAGTCAATATTTTGTGTAACAATTCGACGTTTGCTTATGAATTCTATTTGCCTAGTAAGCACCTCCGAGCCGGTGTAGTATGAAATATGTCTGCCTAACAAAGTACCTGCTTGCCATATAGTATGAAATATATCTAAACAAGCGTCGAATGGCTACACAAAATATTGACTTTGATCATCCATAACTTTCTTACTATAACTTTTAAAGTTATTTACGCTTGTGTTATAGAAAATTTATTTACCTTATATTTAAATCTCTTGAACTTTTTCTCTATATCACGGTTCAGGAGTTATTCAACAAAAATAGCCGAGGCAATTTAATTATTTTAGTAACGCTTTTTTTCAAACACTGTAACTCAGTTATTATTTATGTTACAGAGTTAATTTTGAAATCAAGTTATAGTAAATTAATTTTAGTTATATTTTGAGTAAAATATCTTTTCCCTAACATCAACTGTTCAGGAGATATATTAGTAAAACTGATGAAGGTAAAAAAAATAGTCTTTTCGATATAAGTTGTTACACAGTGGCGTATCAATAGCGAAATTTGGGTTTTTAACTAAAAAAAATGTACGTTAATAAGAGAGAGCCGCAAAATTAAGTCTTCCTTACCTTTCACATATTGTAATCTATCATTTAATAAATTTCTCTATTTCACTCGTCTCTCTTTAAATACCTCTACATCCTAAACAATTTAATATAGAGGTAAAATTTTAATGCCAGTTTATAGAGAATTAACCGGCCATTGAATCATATATAATAAAATTTGCTGTAAGTAGCATAGATTAAAAGATATTCAACAACGAATCAAGAAAATTAAGAGATTTGTCATTTGTTGACAAAAACATCACAATTTTAAATCGCCGTTTCTCAGTTATTTTTCAAAGTAGAGAGTAGTATTTATGCTCAGTAGACGAAGAATTTCATTTACTTTAATTCACAGGAGAACACAATTTGTCTAGAATGCTTCCTTTAGGAGTTATTAATGAAAAACTGAAAAAAGTTCAACTTTTTTTTTGTTTTTGGGACACCCTGTACTTAGCACAAGCGTAAAATTGGTGCAAACTGCAGGAAACCTTCTTTGCTTGTTAATGAAGAGATTAAAACAGTTTCCAGCCTTCCGACAATTATCTACGCTATACCCCCTTTTTTAACGTTAAAACACCGGTCTATGTAGCCTTGCCCCAGCGGTCAGTATGAGAAGGAGTTCTCTGAACACCAGCCCTAAGCTACCATGTTATGTTATGATCTCTAGTCTTATGGGAAAAGGGATTCCTGTCCCCTCCCAACTAGAGATCTCCAAAAATTATGACCTTCGAATCATCCCAATTGGCCGAATGGTCGATCGATCGAAAGTTCTATGACTTATAATATTCCCCAACCCATTTTATATGTCAGGTTATTGGACAACTACCGCCATCTATGTAACGCCCGCACATATTACCAATAGTGTAGGTAAAAGAGTGCGAAAATAATTTGATTAGGTACTTCGATAATATAATCAAAGGTGTAGGTTTTTATGCCAGAAGATGTATTAGGTATTATAACGTCATAGAGTTCGTAAAAAAAAAATATTTTGTCCACATCCGCTGTCTTCTTATTACGGAAGTCAGAACTTTTCTTATTTTTTTTAACGTTAGTAAAAAACTACAATCGCTTGTATCATTAGAGCGAATGTGTATATGAAGAATTGCATGAATGGGTGGGGGTCGTTCGGCAGCGTGGTCTTTCTCTCCATCCCACAAGGGATGCAGTTTGAGGATATAGTATAGCATACATATGTGCCTGCCAGTATAGTACCTATCTTGGTTTATATACCTGATTGTATATTTTATTTTGTATTATTATTTTCAATTTATATTATTTTGCTTTATGATTCACTAGCTGAGTTACCCGTGCTTCGCAACGGTACGGTGTCTCCCAATGGCTCGAGCTGGACAATATGTGGCTTAAGCTCTGAACTCCTTTTCTAACGCCCTTTTATACGATATCACACATGACCCCACACAACCCTTGGATATCTCATCATCATGGCACCTCCTAGTAAAAGCTTATTTTTTCAAAAATGGTGATGTTAAAACGTAAAGCAGATCGGTACCAAAGTTTTTGTGAATTTTCACAGTAATGAATGGTAAAATGCGCGAGTTTTACGAACACTTACAAATTAAGGGACTTTGTTTTATAGATATATAGATTATTGTGTTATAGGGTTTCAAGGTTCAAGCCAGGTGGTCGAATGACATAATATGTTCATTCGAGTATTTGGGTGAGCGAAGATGGGTGAGGAAACGCGGCCGCCCGAGACTGGCCTGGTCCGATCATGTCGACCAGATCCTCAAGGATGGACGCGTTTTGAGTAAAAGGAATCGAAGACAGATTGCATGAATGTGACGTAGACTAGGAGCGTGTGAAAGGATATGGCTGTCTGGCGCTCTGTCCTCTCTGCCTACCCTGCAAGGGACGCGGCGTGAAGGTATAGATAGAGGTATATGTAATACATTTAATTGTTTATCCAGGGTGTTCGGCAGAACGTTAGACAAACTGATATGGTATATAGAGGGGACCATTCGGAACATCTTATAGTACTAAGAAATTATATAGCGTGCTCCCTTTTTCAATAAAATTTAAAAAATAGCGAGATCAAAATTTTACTTGTTAGCCTCTACAACTTTTTAATTTACGAACCAATCAGATCCAATTAAATTTTAACTTTATCTCAGATGGATGCCTTTTCATAAAAAATATAGGTATATCGTCGATGATCTTCCAATACCTCCTATCTGACGTTTTTTCACAAAATGACTTTTTGATGCAAATCGGTGTATTTTGACCATATCTACAGGATGGAAAGACAACCAAAGTGAAATTTTGATTTTTTCATATCAAATTACACTAAAAACAATACCTCCAAACTAATATGGTATCTAAATTGGCGCCAATAGCTCCTAACATCAGTTTTTTGTAACAATTTCTAGGGAGATCTCGCGCGGACGCCATGCGCTAACCTTAAAATGTAAATATTTATGTTCCGTTTGATATTTTCTGGAAAATATAGAGCCAAGCAAATGGTCTATTGAATGTTTGTTATAATGTAATAATCTGAATTAGATTTTGTTGCATTATATACCTATAATGACCATTTCAAAATGAAATTTTAAGATAGGAGGTATTTCTAGTTCACATTTTTATTCTCGAAGATAATATTTTGCTATCACTCATAATTACTTAGGAGATATTTCTTTCAAATTACTATGACATTTTCTAGTAATATTGTATTAATCTTATTTAGATTTATATAATTATGTAGGCACATGGTAATATACTAAAATCGATTAGGTATAGGTATTATATTACTTAGTACCCATCATCACCATCGAGCTGTTCTAATGACACAAAATAATTGGAACAGAAAAACCACCTGGATAATATCCGCGAGTTCAAAGCATACTTCTTAAATAGAAAATATTATGAAACCTTCACTCTGAAGCCTGTGGACGTAAGTTCTGATACTTGAAAGAATAACTGAATCTGAATATCCCGTACAGCTATCGCACTAATGACTTAGGGTAAGTTCTAATAGTTGAAACAACAACTGAAACTGAATATTTCATACAACCTTTACCCATGAAGCCTGTGGATGAAAGTTCTGACAATTGGTTACCTGTGAGAGTCTTGAACCAACAACTGAAACTGAACATCCCACACGACCTTCACCTATGAAACATCGTGATATAAGTTCTCTGAACATCCCTCACAACCTTCACACATGAAGCCTGGGGATGAAGTTCTGATATATGGTTACCTGTAAGATTGAACTAACAACATAAACTGAACATCCCACACTACGTTCGCACATGACGCCTATGTATAAAAGTTCTGATACTTAGTTGCCAGTGAATGTCTGGAACTAACAACGTAAACTGAAAATCCTATACGACCTTCACATATGAAGCCTTTGGTTGAAAGTTCTGACACTTGGTTGCCTGTGAAGGCCTTGCATGAACTAAAATTAAACTGAATATCCCTTGCAAATTTCATCCTATGTTCCAATACTTGAACACCTGTGAGAAGCTGGAACGGAACTAACAACTGAAACTGAATATTCCATAAAACCTTCACACATGAAGCTTGTGGATAAAAGTAATGTTACATGGTTACTTGTGAGAGTCTTGAACCGACCACTGAAACTGAACATCCCATACAACCTTCACCCATGGAGAAAGTGGATGTAGGTAAGTTTTGATATCTGGCTACCTGTGGAAGCCTTGAACCTGAACCTGTCTAACCTGAATATCCTATACAACATTCCCTCATTAAGACTGCCTTGAGCCAACAACTCAAACTGAATATCCCATACAGTCTATACCCATGAATCCTTTCTGCCAATATTCTGATACTTGATTAATTTAAATCCATAACAATCAGTTTAAATCCTTAAAAAAACAAGGGTGGAGGCAGAGCGCCCAAAACACATAATTATGGAAGAGGCAGGAAGAGGCCTATATCCAGCAGTGGACGGAAAGGGGCTTAAAAGAAGAAGAAAAAACAAGAACTTGAAGCCTTGAACCAATAATGAAAATTTCATATCACATACAGTTTTCATCCAGGAACTTATGGATCCGTTTTTTTTAATTGATTATGGTTAATAAATTTATTTAAATGGTTTTTTTTCATAAATGTTGTATGTAAATCAAACTAATATCTTCTAACTTACAATGTATTATACAATTTGTGTTTACTCGGTTTGAAATTCTAGAAGCAATACCTTCTAACTTCAATGCCAATTCCTCCTAATTGAATATAATGAAATATTTTATCACGGAAATACCTCCTAAGTTACGTAGAGCCTTAACTATAGGTTTTTTCCAGATTTTTTTTTTATAAATCAATAAAATATAGTATTTTGAACCAACGGTATTTTTTGTCTTTCGATTTTTCGAAAATTAACGAAGATATGAAGTTTTTTCTTCCTCCTGTAAAATTTGGTCAAATCGAGATAGGAGGTATTGGAAGATCATCGACGATATATCTATTCCAGAATGTGGCGGTAAAAAAAATATGACCCAATCAAGAACGGATAGAGAAAAAAATAACTTCTATTTAAGTCGCTTTAAATCACGTAAAAGATTTTTGTTTAAAGCGAAATTAACCCCAAAAAATTAAACACAATTTTTAACATTGTATCATGCGATTTTGAGCCTAAATGCCGCGGGAAATGGCCGTGACGTCATAGTTGGGCGCCGAGCTTTAACAATGAAATTCAGCTTAATATACATTTTATTTAGTACCTACCTACTTATTCTTATTCTTCTTCTTCATCAGCCTATCCCCGTCGACTCCTAAACAAAGGCCTCCTCCATCTGCCTCCATGTTATCCTACTTGTGCAGACTGCATCCAGGACATGTCGGATCAGGTCGTCTCTCCATCTCAGTTGTGGCCGTCCCACGCTTCTATTCCCATCTCGAGGTCTCCAATTTATGAGGTTCTTGGTCCACTTGCCCTCTGCGCTTCTAGCCACGTGTCCTACCCATTTCCATTTTAGGGATGCTATGCGGTGTATTATGTCAGTCACTTTGGTTCTTCGTCTTATTTCCTCATATCTGACTCTGTCTCTTAAGCTTATCCCTAACATGGCTCTCTCCATATTACCACCTACTATTTATTTATCGTATGGCCAACATCACGCCTATATCATTTAACATTATTATTTTTATATTATCTACTTACTATAGTATTTCCATAGAGTTCCTTGAAGAGGTACCCGCTATAACAAATAGCGCATATTCAAACCCCTTTTTCCGCTTTCCTTCCGTAATGTTTCCCGTTAGTTTCCGTCACAACCACTGTGTGGGGCGCATTTAAATTGTTGATTGTTCCCTACTCGGAAAACGCTCATGTCTGTTTTATTATCGTGGAATTCCGATAGATGGCGATAATGTCCAACAATTTACATTTTTTTACCTTTATTATTTTATTAACTTCATCTGTTGTTGTTTACGTCTATATTTTCCTTTTCAAATTTTAATAACTTCCCAATATCTCAGCCAGCACTTTGACTATTTGTAGGTACACATATTTGCCTGAGGTGATACTCACTTAAAATTAAAGTACTATTTTTATTGAATTCCTGTAAATTTTCGAGTCTTTTGGATTTAAATGCCCATTCCCTTATCTTTTTTCTCACAATGTATGTTTTGGTGTTGACTGTGGACCTTGTTTTTACAATAAGTCCGCCTTTTTTTTCCATTCTCTTATTTTTGTAAGTAGCTAATATTCATATTTTTTTAGCCAATAAAGATTTATTTACTTATTATTATGTGTATTTTCTTTATTTGTTTCTATTCTATTATTTTTTTCTGGTGTTAACTGGATGAAATCGCAGCTCTGCGACAAGTTCGCCCTAGTGAACAATGCTTTACAATCTGTACTATGTCCATTTTTATATGTATCTGTATACTTTGTTCACTTAAGTCTCGAGATCCAACTATGAGGTCATGGTCATTTCCCACGGCATAAGGATCAAAATCGCATGAACAATCGCATGATAAAAAGGTAAAAATAGCGTTTACAATTTTGTAGGGTTAATTTTGCTTCAATCAAAAAACTTTACGATAATTCCCTAGTTTTTAATGCATATTATCGACTTTCAGGGAACGAGTTTATGTCTTTTGAAAAAAGATCAGCGGTGTCACAATTTTTCTGGAGAAATGTACACAAGATATAAAAAAATCTTTTACGGTCATTCCCTAGATAAAGGTTCAATGTATCTACTCTATTTTGTTCCAAAGCGTATTTAATAACGGTTGTCGAGTCTAATGTCTTAGAAATTCGTTTTTAGAAATTTTTGTAATGCTCTTAACGGGGCGGCGGACTTGGGGCGGCAGAAACCCACACGAAGCCAGCGATAGTATACAAGCCTACATCCTCGAATTCCATCACCACCACGATTGGTGACGTCACCTTGTCTCGTTGACAAAAACACTTGAACTACAACTACTGAATATTTTTTCCCATACATTTTCATGGGGTCATCATCGTTGAATGTCAGTTGGGCATGGCCTCTATGAACAATATGACGTCGGCCTCGACTCACACTAGGCCACTGTGTACCAAGGCGAACAAGCATTTTTCGTTTTATTATTAGGAATGGTGTATACTAAAGTATTTAGTATGCGATGGGCATCCTCCGCTCTTTCAGTGAGATGATTGCAGTGATTAGCACCACAGCACCTCACCAAGAGGGCGCTATAGATTATACAACTCACACGGTTCCCAGAGAAAAACACACAAGAACATTGCTCAACATGAATAGATCCCAAAAAAGTCTAAAGCCCTTAAGAAATATGCTCAAGAGACAAAAGCTCAAACCTAATTTGATTTAGAAAATAAAACTAATTGTATCTATTAGTATACGGTATCTTTCAGTGTGTTCAAAACTACTATAGATTAGAAATAGCCCAGGAAATTTAGCTTTGTAGCGTAGATAATTGTCGGAAAGCTGGAAACTGTTTTAATCTCTTCATTAACAAGCAAAGAAGGTTTCCTGAAGTTTGCACCAATTTTAGTATGAAATATATCTAAACAAGCGTCGAATGGTTACACAAAATACTGACTTTGATCATCCATAACTTTCTTACTATAACTTTTAAAGTTATTTTATTACGCTTGTGTTATAGAAAATTTATTTACCTTATATTTAAATCTCTTGAACTTTTTCTCTATATCACGGTTCAGGAGTTATTCAACAGAAATAGCCGAGGCAATTTAATTTTTTTAGTAATGCTTTTTTTCAAACACTGTAACTCAGTTATTATTAAATGTTAAATTTTTATAGCAATCCATCGTAAAATGCGGGAGTTATGCGAACAATTACAAAAATCAGACTTTACTTTATATAATATGAGTATATTATATAGATTCATCTACTGGAATTCAAATGGAAAATTTGGACTTTTATCCCTTGAGCAATTTTTTTAAGGCCTTTCGTCTTTTTTGCGATTTATTCATGTTGAGTTCTTATGGGGTTTTCTCCTGGAACCAACTCACACAAGTACATATTATTATGGAGCCACCATACTTGTATCTCTTATTTTGCCTCACAAGACACGAATAATGCAATATTGTCAAAGTCTTCAACAGTAGGTAAAAGTCGCGACGGTCGTTCATACATGAAAATTGCTTCCGAGAGAGATGCTCTTTGGAACATCAGAGGGTAGCGAAAACATCAAATGACTAGGTATATTTTAGAGTACCTCTACCCAAATTATTTAAGGTTCGAGCCCGTTTATGGCGATATGGTCAATTCCCAGGGCGTTAAGGTTCAAAGTGGTCGAAGAGGGTCTTAACCTGGAAACCCAGAATTACTACCAGGGGTGTAGGAAGACCACCACTAGGAAGACCACCACTAGATGGAGAGACGACCTGGTAAAATACGTTGGTACCAACTGGATCCAAAGAGCCCAGGATAGAGCGACGTGGAAGCAAATGGAGGAGGCCTTCGTCCAGGAGTGGACGGGAATAGGCTGACGAAGTAAGGTTCAAAATCGCATGAAGAAATGTAAAAAAATGCGTTTTTTTAAAACTATTTGCAGTTAATTTTATTCAAAAAAAACTTTACGGTCATTCACTAGATTTTAATGCATGTTATCTATACCAAAACAAATGTGCTACTTTCGGGAATTGAGTTACTGTCTACTGTCTTTCGGAAAAAATATCAGAGGTGTGTTTCTTGATAAATCTATACAAAATATAAAAAAAATATTTTACGGTCATTTACTAGATAATGGTTCAAAATATCTACCCTATTTTTCCAAATCATATTTAGTAAGGTTGTCGAGATCTGAGATCTCCCGTTTTAGATTTTTTTTTGAAATCTCAATATACCTACTTTTAAGTAGATATCTACATAAACTACTGTACTATACATTTATTGGTGTATAAGGAAACATACATGAGATAAAATCACAATGGACAAAATTGCACACAAATAATAAGTATCCATAAAGTCCGGATAGTATCGTAGTGTTCGTACACTAAAAACACCACGCCAATCTACCATTTAAAAAAAGTGTAAAATTTAGGCCACCTATATTATTGTGTCGCCTGTTGAAATGTACATGTTGTAGGTACGCCACTGTGTTGGAGTAAGCGAGACGGAAGGTGCGGTAGGGAACCGGACACAACGGTTGTCGGAATGGTTCTTCTATTATTTCCGAAAGGAAAATTTTCAATTCCTGAGTAGACTAGTATAGCTGTTTCATTCATATATATTATTTTCTCAGACACGCTGCAGACGATGCGTAATACGTACATAAAATTTCATAGAAATACGCACGTCTTTTTTCCGGATTTTTTCGGAAGACTTCGTGTGCAATCGGTTGTACCTAATTGAATAAAAGAGTGCATGATTGGCGCAGTTGGTTGAGCCGGCAGTCCCCAAAGCGGGAAGTGCCAGGTTCAAACCCCGGCGCTGGCGATGTATTCCACACTTTGCGATACAGTGGTAGTCCTATGCGATCATTATGCTATGTTGCCAACTGTTACAGCACGGCTATATATTCTGTTAGGAGATTTGACAGGAGTGATAGTCCTATGCGATCATTATGCTATGTTGCACTGCCACCTAGATACTCTTTCTCTAGCCATGCTGTAGAAATTTAAGACCACTTCGTTTTAAGCTGCGTTGCCATCACCGTCGCTAAAAAAATGTATGGAATAACAGTCCCTTAAAACAACGAGTATGACATACCACATACCACGCATTATATTATAAATAAATAAATAAATAAATAAAATAATCTTTATTGTACATAGACACACAAAGGGCGAGCTTATTGCCAAATGGCAATTTCTGCCAGCCAACCCATGACAGAAACCAAAGTGAGACATAGCTAATAAAAATTTTGTACCAAAGGGTACCTTTACCTATCTCTTAGGAGATTTGACAGGAGTGGTAGTCCTATGCGATCATTTTACTATGTTGCCAACTGTTACAGCACGGCTATATACTCTGTTAGGAGATTTGACAGGAGTGGTAGTCCTATGCGATTATTGTTACAGCACGGCTAGAGTATACCTACTCTAGGAGGCGGTTCTATAGTACCTAGTACCTAAATGTATGGAATAACAGTCCGTTAAAACAACGAGTATGACAGACCAAGCATTATATTCTGTTAGGAGATTTGACAGGAGTGGTGGTCCTATGCGATCATTATGCTATGTTGCCAACTGTTACAGCACGGCTAGAGTATACCTACTGTAGGAGGCGGTGCTATATAGTACCTAGTACCTACCTACCTATAGGTCTAGGCAGTATTACAAGGAGACGTTCTGCGCTGTATGCGTTATCCAAGTTTAATTTAAAATTAATACAAGCAGGCGGTACAGCGGAAATGAGCTTAGAGCTGCGAGGTACCCGTCTATCTATGTAGCGCTATACTGTAGTCTGTTTAATGTAGGTGGAAGGTACCTACCTATACAAGTGTCAAGTATCTACCTCCCTACTTATAATATAATTCCTACCTCCACGAACTAAACACAATTCGAACCTCTTTACGCGGAAGAACGTCAGGCCGGAGTTTGACGCAAGACATTTGTTTTTTCAATTATCCACCCCATAAATTCGTACTTTTCCGAAGGGAGTAGAATGGAGGATAGGGAGCTGTGGAGAACCAAAAGGGAGGCTTGTATCCAGCAATGGCAAAATTCTCCAGGTCTACAGTTGGAAGTCGGCGGCAGAGGACAGAAGAGGTTGGAGGCAAAAGTTGGAGGAGGGCAAGGCTCGATTTGGTCTGTAGCGCCATTGAAGAGAAGAGAGAGTATCCAGCAATGGATCTATATAAATGGCTGCAGAGGAAGAAGAAAGTTCTCAAACAAGCAGACACAAACACAATACCACATACAGTTGCAGTCTTGAATTATTTTTGTGTTTACTAATTTCTTATCCTTGTAAAGCGTTGGATTTTTCTACATTTCGTAGTAGGTATATACAATGCAGTATTCTTACATTAACAGTGTAGAAGAATTAAGGATAATCATTGTCGGGTTTACGACCGACCTCGGCTGGCTCAAGTGATCATTTTACACTCGAGAGAAACATTCGCCATTTTAGTTCACCCCTGCTGAGATTCAAACTCTCGAGTCTAAATTTTACAAGTACACGTCAGATAGGCATTCGAGGAAGCTTAGGTAGGTAGGTGTATAAGACCTAACATAAGCGGAAGAAGAAAACAACGCGTAAAACATAAACGTTTTCGTCACGTTTTGACTCAGGTCCCCAGTAATGTCTCAGATTTTGAAAAAAAAAATATTCCGAATAAAAGGTGTTCTACTGCAAACACTTGTCATATAACTGAAAGCTACAAGAGGGATGGAAAACATCAAGTGGGAGTGAGATGCAGGATATTTTCGGAGGGTGTGAAAGGGTGGGGAGATATTTAATTACAGAATGTCGTCCAACTTGGATAGGAGTTAAATGATTTTTAAATTATCATTCGGTGACGACTAGCGCCCCAGTGGGCGTACTTGGAACTAAAGTACACCTTTAAAAATTGACTTTTGAAAATTGAAATAATAATCCGTAATTACCAGTCATGTACAATAATGATTGTTTTATATATCACACTATTAGGTTATCATTAGGTACTATACACGCTTTTCCCATCACATAAAAAAAATCTAAAATTTGTCTCGCAGGGTGACACCAGATGGGCCCCAAGAATATTGAAGTGGAGGCCTTGGACAGATAGAAGGAGCGTCAGAAGGCCACCAAAGAGATGGACCGACGACATTGTCCATCATATCGCTGCAGGAACCTGGATGCAGAAGGGTCATAACAGAGACGAGTGGAGGCAGTTGGATAACCGTGAATAAATGCAATAAATAAATAAATAAATAAAGAAGCCTATATCCGGCAGTGGAGGGAAGAAGGCTAATGGAGAATTAGTCTCGCAAAAACTATTTCGCCTGCGGCGCTATTACCTCGTTTTCATGCTACATTAAAGTTTTGAATTTTGGTTGCCCGTTGCCCCTGTGTGTGTGTGTGCGTGTGTGTGTGTGTGTGTGTGTTGTGTCATAATTATCATACTTCAACACGACATGACACATGTATTTCTTTATTATTATAAGTTATTCTTATACAGAGTGAGCTCAAAGTATTCAAATACAGAATGTATGGTTGGTGCAGGACGTGCCTGGTTCAAATCCCGGTGATGACAATGTATTCTGTATTTCACGACACAAGCCTATAGCTTACTCTTCTTCTTCTTTGTCCTGCCCTTCTGTCCCGGTTCATCCAGTACGTAGGCGCCAGGATCTCCTGTCTTGGGTTCCCACTATATTGGGATTCTCTGCGTCGCGAGCTTCTTTTCAACATTTGACCACCATGTTGCCGGAGGTCTATAGACCTTATATACCCCTTCTCTATAGCCTTATAGCTTACTGGAAAGTATATTTTTAAAAGTACATATTTGGTTTTTATCTATCTATAACCTCACGCCGCGTCCTTTGCAGGGTAGGCAAAGAGAACAGAGCGCTAGACAGCCCTATCCTTACACACACTCCTAGTCTCCGTCACATTCATGCATACAGTCATACACGCTCTCCAATTCCTTCTACTCAAAACGCGTCCATCCTTGAGGATCTGGTCGACACGATCGGACCAGCTCAGTCTCAAGCAGCCTAATCTCCTTACCCCTTCGCTCGCTCAAATATATTTTGTCATCCTGTCACCTTTCATTCTCACAACATGCCCAAACCATTTTAGTCTCGCAGTCATTAATTTCCCTAATAACCCCGTTCCTTATCTTTCATGCGTTTTTAGCGTTACGAACTTGTGAAAGTGACAGATGTATGTGAGGCTCTAGTTCACCCACGGTTATGCTCTTAAACGTAGATGAACTATTGATATTGATAAATGTCGCTATATTTTGAATTGAAATAACCATCTATGTTTATATGTGCACTGAAATGACTGAATAAAGTATTAAGTACTCTGTTCTCTTTGCCTACCCAGCAAGAGACACGTATATATACTATTTTGTAAAACCGTATGAACCTAATGTGCCCTCCTCTATTCAGTGAAATGTTAATATTTACATTTTTATTAATCTAAGCAAGGAAATAGTTACATACTATAATGTTCATGCAAAAATCATGTACCTACAAATACGAACTATATTAGTATAATATTTCTTTCTTCTATTATTATTTTAATATAAAGGACTTTATTATCAAACTAGAGTTTAAGGCTTGGTAAACATCAGGCAAAAATATTACCAATTCATGTCGTACTTCTTTCACTATCGCTGTCCACTTGCAGCCGAGCAAATGTGATTTCAAGAAGTCAGAAAAAAACGATTTTTTTTTTATCGATACCAAGTTTTCAACCACCTATTTTACACAAGCTGTTTCTGGTGTTACTGTGTCTAGTGCATAGACTTTTATATATTAAGTACCCAAGACGTATGACTCCATTTATTTTCAATAGAAAAGAAGTAACGCAATTTCACGCTCGGCACTTTTTGGTATTTTAGAGTCTACTAGAGTACTAGTAGTCTCAGCTGCTCGAAAAAGTGGTTGAAAATTGAGCTCGATTTGCGAGCCAGTTAGTGTGGCGTATATTATATGCCCGAAATCATATGGAAAGATAACTGGAAAACTTTTATCTTTCCGATGAAGTTATTTTTATGTACTTTACCATGATTTTAAAAGGTTTAAAATTATTTTAAAAGTCTATACTTCCTACTTGAATTATTTTTGTTTTACAAATTATCCTTGTAAAGCGTTGGATTTTTCTACATTCCGTAGTATATACAATGCAGTATTCCTACAACAGTGTAGAAAAATTAAGGAGGAACATTGTCGAGCTTACGACCGACCTCGGCTGGCTTAAGTGATCACTTTACACTCGAGTTCGAATCCCACCCGGGGTGAATTGAAATGGCGAATGTTTCTCGTAAACCCGACAATGTTCATCCTTAATTCTTTTACACTGTTGTAGGAATACTGCATTGTATATACTTCCTATGTTAAAAACTTTCATAACATGACATACAGGGAACATTTGTTTTATTATATTGATTCCTAACACAAATACATTGCTAAAAATATATAATCCATGTTTATAAAATTATTATACACAATATTTTCATTCCTATTTTAATAAGTAGAGATGTTAATTGCAACATCGAAATATAAAACCATAGATATTATACGGTCACCTATCCAGAACTACATCATAATACTCAGGGCACTCTCTTCCATTAGCCACAGTGGGCACTTGCCTAGGGCCCCGTCATCCAATACCCCCCCCCCCCGCAAGCTTCTGCTAGATCAAGAAACTGATAACCGATAACGATAACTATATTTTTTAAACAACAAACTCCTGACTCTAAATATGCCTATAGATAAAAGGTACTTATCAGCTTTTTTGGTATTATAATTCACTAAGGGACCTATCAAACAAACAGTCCTATCCTTGCCATTGCGATTCTCGGGATTCTCTCGTTTTCTTTTCCTGTGGCGCTATTATGCCTTTCATCGTTAAACGAATTCTTTATATTTTTATTTAAAGATAATCAGAACGAACAACAAATTTCTTCAAAAAAGTGGAATCCCAATATAGTGCTTTGACGAGAAGTGTTTAGCGACATAGAAAATGCTTTATCCCTTAATTTGGTGGCATTGCGAGACAGAGACTGTGAGAAACGGCTGTTGTGGGGTCGTTCGGATTATAGAGGCGTTCGGATTAGCTGGGGTTCGGATTATCGAGGCTGTGGTGTATCTTAAAGTGCCCAGGGCCCCCAACAGGTTAAAGACGGCCCTGATAATACCAACTATCCTGTGCCCCTAATTTGATATCGATGTATGAATGGAAACATCGCGATATGTTTTCCATCTCAACGTGTAGAACTACATTATAGTATACAGTAGAACTATGCTTTGCTATGTTAGTTCTCGTGTCTGACCTTGCACTTTTCAACAACTAACTAATGTATTACGGAAGTCCACTGATAGAATTATATTCACATTCTACAAACATTATTTCACAAAAATTAACTATGTTTATTAAAACAACGCTTTTCTATTTTCTTGCTTTCTTTTTTTAATATTTTATCTATACAAATAATAATAGCGTGCTAAATTATACATACATTTTTACAATGTAAGACAATCGTTTTCTTCATTATGAACGCGCTACAAATCCTTATAATGAATTGTTTTCTGAGCAGGTTCCAAAAACGCACACCAGATGGCAGCATACGTGTAAGGGTCTATTGTCAAAAATCACAAACTATAGCAGTAAGGTACTTGGTTGTTGAAGGTATAGCCGAGGCCGGCGCCATATTATTCATACAGACCATGCCCAACTGACATTTGACGATGATGACCCCATGAAAATGTATGGGAAAAAATATTCCGTAGTTCAAGTGTTTGTCACCGATATAAGGTGACGTCACCAATCATGGTGGTGATGGAATTCGAGGATGTAGGCTTGTATACTATCGCTGGCTTCGGTATAGCTTGATAGGATTACTGATAGCTTTATTGTAAAATCGCGTATATCCATCGTGATCCAGCGACTTCGAAAAATCATTTAGTTATGAATTCTACTTTGACATTAATTTGACAATAGACCCGTCTTTTCATTTCGCCCCTAGCGGGCAAAAAGCAAAACAATCAACTCATCGGCTTCTTAAGAAATTTTACCCTTAGTGTTGAAATAATTGAATTCGGGTCAAATAGAACAGTAATTTGTTCCCATATATTAGAGTTACATTTCTTCTGATAAGTCATGACGTCAAGATTTTCGCAGGCATGATGATTCTTTTTTTAAACTGAAATCGAACGAATAATTTCCCTCGACATACACTCGTAACTTACATGAGATAAGTGCGATACACAAAACGAAATGAGATAGAGATATACGTGGTACTCTTCTAAATAATGTATCCATCAATTTTAAATTGCGGCTAAGTGATGTGATCTTTAGGAATAGATATGTGAGGGGTACCTGCCTGCATACAACTGTTAAAGTATAGGTATATGGAATTTATTATTTACACAGAAATGTGAAACTGGTATAGATTAGGTCGCTGAGTATAACATGTGGGAAAACGTTGGTGAATCATATAAGGCAGTAGTTCCCAAAGTGGTCTCCACGCACCCCCAGAGATCCTTGGGATCACTCATGGGGTCCCTAAAATAATAAGATTGATTTGGGGCTCCCTGATCAATGTCAGGGGTCCGCGCAAGGTTTTGATAAAAATTAAAAAGAAAATAAATATTAAAAAAAAAAACACTGAAGAAATAAGATTTTTCATACTAAATAATAGTACTTAGCTCTCTTTTTATAAGTACATTTATACCGAAACGAAGACGGAGTAAGTCCTTTTCCCTAATTTTGAATGTTATGTTCGTTCCATCAATATTTAAAGCATTCATAAGTCTACGATTTCAATAGTTGGTTAAGACTCGCCACCAAACTATGACGTCACGGTCATTTCCCACGGCATTAAGGTTCAAAATCGAATGAACAATTGATAAAATGGTAAAAAAAGTGTTTTTTTTTTTGCAATTTTTTGGGGTTAATTTCGCTTTCGTTTAATCAAAAAACTTTTACGGTTATTCCCTAGATTTTAATGCATATTATCAATACAAAAAAAAGTACTTCGCGACTTTCGGGAAACGAGTTTCTGTCTTTCGGCAAAAAGATCAGAGGTGTTTTTCACATTTTTTTTAAATCTATACAAGATATAAAAAAATATTTTACGGGTATTCCCTAGATAAAGATTCAATGCATCTACTCTATTTTTCTAAAGCATATTTAGTAACAGTTGTCGAGATCTAAGGTCTCCCATATTTAGAAATTTTTGAGATATCAGTATGCGTACTCTTAAACGTTGGATAGATATTATACGTACCTACTACCTACGTACGTACATAATTCAAAATGATAAACCTCTGTTAGTTAGGCAACAATACTACTTATAAACTTGTAGTTCGTAGTATTGCCGCTCTCAGCGTGGCGCTGGTAGGCCGGAAACATCACCATAGTAACCCGGGGTGGTCGCATCGATCACGAAACACGATGGATGCGACGATGAAACTGAGACATACTCCCGTACTTCCGTCCCTGTCACACTCACTGGAACAATAATGCACACAATAGATAGAATAATATATGGAAAATGAAATTTTCACAACATTGTACTAATTCACGCCTTCGAATTGGTGAAATAAAAAACGTCTTAAAAGAAGAAAGTCATACAAATAGATGGATAAGTGTTTCAATTATTACGTACGTAGCGTATTACAAATTATTCAATGTTGCATCTCTTTCAGGGTAGGAAAAGAGTGAATCACTCATCCCGCAACACGTGTATCTGATGCATTTAGGGGCGTATTTTTATTTGTTAATTTGAGTAATGATAGTGCAGAATCATAACTAGGAGATAGGCTTTTGAAAATTCAAACACCAATAATTACATTTATGGAGAAAGATGAAAAATTACAAAATAACATGGTGTAATAGTGGTTGCATTAAACTCAAATTCAGGCGCAGCAGGCCCGCCTGAAACTTTTTTCTTTTGACAGAAAATAGATTCCTATTCTATTCTATACCCGCACGCCACGTCCCACATCCCTTGTAGGGTAGGGAAAGAGAGTAGAACGCCACACTTCCATATACTTACCCTCTATCAATCACATACTATATACTTACACGATTATTTATTTTTTAAGTGAACCTTACATATTGGGTTTAGCTGTTAGAGATCGCAGCATGGGTGTCTCCAACCTCGAAGCTAGGGGGGGCAATGAATATTATGTAGCATAAAACAAGCCTAAATAGCGCCGCAGGCGAAATTTTTTTGTGAGACATAGTGAAGAAGGTCGTGATGTGGTTTGTTTATTAGCAATCAGCTCTAGTTTACCCACGGTTATGCTCTTAAACGTAGATGATCTATTTACATATTGACAAACGTGTTATAATGAATTTTGTCTCAAAAATGCCGCCCCCTAAAGGGCGCTATGCTACTGACTAAATCTATGACTGTATCAAATCTCAACATCACCATAAACAACCCTATAAATATGTAGGTAATACGTATTTATGCCTACAGATACAGTTGCTCTGTCCTTAGATCACGCAACGGTCGTTCTGCATGAGTGTTCTCCCTGATTTCTTATCCTTATTCGGTCAGTTTCCCACGTGTTCCCCTTAGGAGCCTAATAAGTACTAGAGTGGGTGCTGCACCCTCATAGGTTCCTACTAGTGAAGGAATAATTATTAGCATTAGCATTTTTTTTTTCTTTAATGAATCTGGGTTTATTGAAATAAACCCAAATACATCTTTGTACACTTCACAGAAAGCTTAAAAGCTTGTTTTATTTTTATTTTTTAATATTTTTTTTATTTGTTCATTTACTATACAATATCGGCATTAAGATTACATTAAGGGTAAACCCACCTCCACCCCTGGTAGTTTCAGGAGCTTTAGCTCCTATATCATCCAGTCTTTTAAGCAAAAACATTTTTTCAAAGGAGGGCTCAAGGTTCGCCGGAAGGGCTCCCCTCAACAAACCCCTCCCGAAACTACTCTGAACACCTTTAATGTTCCTTGGAGGAGACTCTCACTGCAAGGATCTACACACTACTACATTTTTTTTACTTAGAAACTATAATCTTAGAGTTATAGTTACAGCATTAAGAAGTCAGAGTTTAAGATCGTGGGAGCAGCTCAGTAGGTATTGAAGAGCTTCAGGACACAGGTTGTGTATATCGTCGATGGTACCGCTGAACTTAGTGAGTGGACACTCTCTGGTGATGTGGGTGACAGACTCCACCCCTCCACAGGGGCAATATGGGTGCTCTCTTTGCCCCATCTATGGAGGAGGAGACCGCACCTTCCGTGTCCCGTTCTGATTCTGTTCAGGTTACACCACAAGCGGCGTGGCAAGTGGCTACCAGGCAGGCGCGAAGCTACTTAAGAACACGATTCCCATCGAGTTACCTTTTGGAAAAAATGCTAGGTAAAATAGTGTCTAATCTGATGTAATCCCATAAGAAATGTTAACCCCGGCTTCCCTTCCGTAGAAATCCACCCTTCGCCACTGCTATCAGGTGACATTGTCGAAGGGTGTTTTTTTAGAAAAATGGGTGAAGTGATATGAAACACACAATAGGCTTAATTAGCGCCGCAGGCGAATTTTTTTTGCAAACAATGTAGTAGTTTTAGAAAATTCATGACATGATGAGAAAACAATGTACTTAGTAATAATGTGATTCTTCGGAAACTAATCTTACATATAATAAAAATGGATGTATGTGGGTATGTGGGTATGTGTGTATGTGTGTATGTTTGTTCCACCATAACTCTGGAACGCCTGGAGCAATTTCGACCAAACTTGGTATACAAATACCTTGCTATCAGGAAACGAATACTGTGTTGTAGAAACTTCTGGAAATCCAGAACCTTCTGAGAAATTTTGATGATGAGGGGGTCCAAGGGTTGTATGGGGCCGTGTGTGGTATCGTATGAAAGGGTATTGGAAAATAAATTCAGATCGCAAGTTACATTTGGTCCAGCTCAAGCCATCGGGAGACACCCAGTGATCGAGAGGATCCGATCACCACATACCACCGTGTTTGGTATCTCATGAAAGATCTTCACGAGCAGAACACAGATATTTTGTCAAATTTTAAATCGGGCAAGTGATAGTGGGAGACTCTATCAGAACGATGGAATCCAAGCGCTCAGAGAATTACATAGAATCTTCTAGAAGGATGTGGAAACAAGACGAACTTTGTAGAACGTTCTAGAAAATCGTAGAGGTTTATCGAACATTGCAGAACCTTCTAGAAAGTTGTTGAGTTTAATCGAAAATTGCGGAACCTTCTAGAAAGTTGAGACAATGAATAGAATTCGAACCTTCTGGAAGGTTGTGGTAATGAAACGAACTTTCCAGAACCATCTGGAAATTTCCGGAAATTTATCGAACATTGTAGAACCTTCTAGAAACTTCTGAGAATGAATAGAATTCGAACCTTCTAGAAAGTGAAACGAACTTTGTAGAAACTTGAAGAAATTTATGTAGATTAATCGAACATTGCTGGTGTACCTACATGTGTGTCATACCGTCGATTTAGTTCACCGATCAAATTTGCCGTTACGAAGTACGGGTAACTCAGCTAGTTGTATATAAAGTACTGTCACTCATGGTTTTGGAGGGGGGGGTGCTTCAGCCCCCTAGCCCCCCCTGGATCCGCTAGTGATAGCACGTGCTATTCATATTATTTCCAAATAGCAAAAATTTCCATCACTAGTTCTTACAATCCAACGAATACATCTATTTGTAGGCAGATTTGATAGTAATCTTACAGCTACCAAAGCAAACTAGGAAGTGAAATGCCCTGAGTAAAAAATGTATTTTATTGTCGCAATTACAATCGTATGATATAGGTTAATAATTGCGTTTTTTTCTTAACTTTTTGGGGCTAATTTCGCGTCATTAAAAAACCCTTACGGTCATTTACTAGATTTTTATGCATACATATTATTATTATCAATACTTACGAAAAATATTTTTTTGCGACTTTGGAGAACAAAATTGTGTCAACCCGAAAAAAAAATCAATGGTCTTTTTCACATTTTTCTTTTAAAAAATCTTTGATGGTCATTCCCTTGATAAAGGTTCACTGTGTCTGCCCTATTTTTTTAAAGCATATTTAGTAAGGTTGTCGAGATGTAAGGCCCCATTTTTTTTTAAATATCAGTATGTCTACTCTTATGACAAAATAAATAATATCTAAACAACATAGCAGAGAATGTTGTCTACCAAACCGAACATGAATGTGGTAAAATCCAATTAAAAAATATATATTATCTAAGCCGTTTCATATAATATGTATATCGGGTCGACTGTAAGATATTGCGTTAGCAATAAGTCCGCCTTTTGGCACACGATTGTCTTATTTTTGTAATTATTATGCATTTTTGTTTTGGCCAATAAAGATTTATTTATTTATTTATATTTAAGCCTTATTTGACAACTACCGCCATTTATGTATTGTAAGCCAATCCAATAATGTCGGGTTATCACAAATCGCCCTGCCTAATTTAAAAAAAGTCTGGTTATATGCAAAATATTAACGCGCATGTATGCCCGAAATCATATTGAAACATAAATGGTAAACTTTCATCTTTCCAATGAAGCCATTTTTATGGACATTACCATGATTTTAAAGGGTTTAATTTCATTTTAAAAGTCTATCCCACGAAAAAAACACTCTATAGAACCTACTTACGTAAAATTAGTATGAAGTTTAGGCAATTTAGTTATTAATCCAGTGATACGGCCAAAAAACTATTGTACCCTGTTTAGAAGAGCTTTTTAAACACTGGTGAATTTATAATTCACTACCTAATATTTAAATCAATTAAGTGAATATCGTGCAAAAGGACCGTTGCATGACTTGAATAATAATCAAACTAATAATATTTTTCTCTAAATATACAAGTAGACAGTAAATAGCAGGGAAAGGAGCTGCTAAAAATACCAGTTACTGTGATCTACTAAAATTATCGTCATCATAGTGGGTAATTCCTTGATCAATAGGGCTATCACACTGTTGAATCGGGTCTCAGTAACCTGTGATGTGTTTAACGTAGAGTATAGGGAATTTGTCGAGCTTCAGGTCCTATGTCATCCAGAGTTTCAAGCAAAAAGATATTTCAATTTATTCTCTGGGAGGGCACAACTTTGCTAGAAGGGCTCCCCTCAGCAAATCCCTCCCGAAATGACTGCTCTGAGCAAACTGCTCTTGCTACATAAGATTAAAAACAGCCAAGTCAAGACACAAATATCCTTGTTGCACAATAGCAAGATAATTATATAATGAAAGCATAGTGAACAATTTATAAAATAGTCAGTTCAATGCTGGAGTGAATGTAAATGGTTCATTCCAGCATTTCGACGACAGAGTGAAACGATTTTTCAATGAGGTGCGTTTTCACTGCTTCCCCAAATTTACATACTATCACTCAGATTTATGATTTAGACACACAAAAGGTGGTTACAAATGTTGCGTCCACTCCTCAACAGATGGCGTGAGCATAAAAAATTAGGTTAATTGTGAAATCGTTTCCAGCCGCATCACATATACCTACAACTTTCAAAAATTACACGATTGACAGCAGGATGTGGTGGAATGGGTGAACGTTGCCCTGAGCATAAGGTGATCACTTAAGCCAGCCAAAGCCGACTCGTAAGCGTCGTAACAACCATTCTGCTTCCTCCGAAAGGGAGTTCACATAACGCTGCATTATGTGAATGAGGATGCCCCTCGTCTCTGTTGACGAAAAAAAACTTTATCACTCAGAGACTTAATTTCTTCAGGCAGTAGTAGTACGGAGGAAAAGTCCGCACATTCCATGTCCAGCACTAGCGGATCCAGGGGGGGGGGCTAGGGGGCTGAAGCCCCCTCCAAAACCATGAGTGACAGTACTTTATATACAACAAATCTAGGGGTTTCAGCCCCTTAGCCCCCCCCCCCTCAAAAACGTTGAGTGAGACTACTTTTTACCTTGTGACGATATTCAGCCCCCCCCCCCCCCCCCCCGAAATTGAATCCTAGATCCACCACTGAGTGGACACTCTCTGGTGATGTGGGTGACAGACTCCACCATCCACAGGGGCAATATGGGTGCTCCCTTTTGCCCCATCTATGGAGGAGGAGACCGCACCTTCTGTGTCCCGTTGTGATTCTGTTCAGGTTACACCACAAGCGGCGTGGCAAGTGGCTACCAGGTGACATTGTCGAAGGGTGTTTTTTTAGAAAAATGGGTGAAGAGATATGAAACACACAGTAGGCTTAATTAGCGCCGCAGGTGAATTTTTTTTCCCAAACAATATAGTCGTTTTAGAAAATTCATGACACGAAGCCCCCTCCAAAACCATGAGTGACAGTACTTTATATACAACAAATCTAGGGGTTTCAGCCCCTTAGCCCCCCCCCCCTCAAAAACGTTGAGTGAGACTACTTTTTACCTTGTGACGACATTCAGCCCCCCCCCCCCCCCAATTTAATCCTGGATCCGCCACTGATGTCCAGTTATGATTTTTTTCTGTTATTATCTGTCACTGTTATTTTTTGTTATATTAAATTAATGATATGAGTATGCGATTGTATGAACTATGAACTGTGAATATAATAATACATAGCGGGAAAGTGAGTAGAGTTGTAAGTAGGAAACGGGAATTAGTCATTTTAAATAACACTTCCTAACTGAGTTATGACGTCACAATATCGTGAAATAATTCTGTGTGAAGTATGTTTAGTATTTACCAAAGTTTTTATTACTCCCGACTGAATGAAACAGTGATATTTTTACCACAACTGAAGCTGGGACATGCAAAAATTTGCGTCAGGAAAAATAACATTATTTAGCCAATACTATAGATATTATCCTAAGACTTAAAACATGGATAAATGTAAGATATGTTTTAGTGAATCTAGCAATTAGAAATTATGTTTTTGTAATTATTATCCACATAAAAATAATTCTAGAGTACCTCTTAAATTGACTGAAACTTGAGATTATTCCCCGTAGTTTGTTAGATAATTTGTTTTAAAAAAAATATTAAATTAAGACGGAGTGACTCTAGGGATTTTTTTTAAAATATTTGTTTCCCTTTTTATACAATAAGCCAAAATCAGTTTTAAATATTGACGCGGAGATATGATTCGATGAATGTATGCATACAAAAATAATTCAATGCAAAAAGGCAATAATATAGTGCCCCTATAAAGTATTTGGTAATAAGTACGGTTGTTGCATAGATTGTTGCAGCGGGCCATGGAAAGACAGATGCTCGGCGTGAGCCTTCGAGATAAAATTAGAAACGAGGAAATAAGACGCCGAACTAAAGTTACCGATATTATGGACCGCATTGCAAAATTAAAATGGCAGTGGGCTGGGCATATGGCTCGACAAGAGGATACTAGGTGGGCACCCAGAATCCTACAGTGGAGGCCCTGGAACAAAAGGAGAAGCGTCGGAAGACCTCCCAAAAGGTGGTCTGATGACCTGGTCCAACAAGCCGGAGGAACCTGGATGCGGAGGGGGAGAAACAGAGATGAGTGGAAGAAAATGGAAGAGGCCTACGTCCAGCAGTGGAGGGAGGAAGGCTGAGGAAGTAGAAGAAGAAGAAGTTGCATAGATTAATGGCGGTAGTTGTCATATAACCTGACATATGAAACGGGTTATAGAATCATATATATACCTGGTATGAAAGCTTCTAAAAACCAGTGAAGCTGGAAGCAATATTTTATTATTCTATGGGTAGAAGACAGTAGAAAAATGAACTGATTTAGGTACATAATTGTTATAATAATGATGTACCTACCAAGGCCAGCTGATGATCAGTTAAAAGAATTTTCAAAACAACACAAAAATAAACAGATACGAAATTTAAAACAAAAAAAAAAAACAGATAACACGCAATAAACCTTCATTCAATTCGCCCCATTCGCCCTAGTGAACTCACAAGGGTGGGGAGGTCGCTAACTTGGATTATGAACCACAAGACTGACCTTTCCTTTATAACATATCCAAAAATCAGGAATATGTCAGGAATACTTCTCTTATTGCAAGGCAAGGTATCATTTTTAATCTATTGGACGGAGTATCTTTACTTTGAACATATTCTTGTCATTGATAGACACCTCAGCTCGCTATCCAGCAAAGTGTTACCACCTCCAATAAATTTCGTGACTATAGTGACGAGATGGGTGGGTACCTAACTACGTCATGTAATAAATTACTCATTCATATGAAAAATCAATGTTCCGTCAGCTGATTGTAAAAACATAGCGTGCCTCTAATAAAATTATTATAAACGCAATATTTTTATACAGCTACTAAATAACACATCATTGTGAGAAATATGAATGATGTAAGTATATTTGAGGTGGGCGGTAGCTTGGTTGGTAACGCACTTGACTGTTAATCCAGTGGGTGCGGGTTCAATCCCTGACTTACTCCACTTCACAACACAAGCTTGTCAAGCTTTCTGTAAAGTGTACACAGATGTATTTGGGTCGATAAGCCTAGATACATGAAAAAATGAATAATTGATAGAACATGAATATACTATATTAAAACTAAACTTAAGAGTAGGCATACTGACATTTCAAAAATTTCTAAAAACGGAAGGCCTTAGATCTCGACAACCGTTACTAAATATGCTTTATAAAAAAAAATAGAAGAGATATATTGAACCTTTATCTAGGGATTACTACTATATATTATTATTCTATGGGGATCACTAGGGAATGACTGTAAATATTTTTTATATCTTGTATAGATTTCTCAAAAAAATGCACAAACACCTCTGATCTTTTTTCCGAAAGACTGAAACTCGTTTTTCGAAATTTGTGATTTTTTTGTATTGATAATATGTATTAAAATCTCTGGGAATGACCGTAAAAGTTTTTTGACAGATTAATCCCAAAAAATGGAATAAACTGATTTATTGTGCGATTGTTCATGCGATTTTGAATCTTAATGCAGTGGAAAATGACCGCGACAAGTCTTAGGTAAAAAGACAGCTCCCTATAGACAGTGAGGACATAATTACTGACACTATCAACAAAATTTTAAAGTCAAAAAATCTGTATTGTACAGAAGCCAGTACTTCGCACATTCAGTAGGAGATACCTACGTATAAATGTATGGTACACGTATATAGATGTTATTGTATATGTTACCTGTACCTACATTTTACAGTGCTCTACGTGTGATGGCTGGTCTAATAGCCTACACCCATGCAAGCCACCTCTCCATAAAACATGTAGCTACGCATACGTATTACTGTAGAGCGCGTATGATGTCTACGTGCGCGTATGTGAGATAAGCATGGGAAGGGGTTCGTAATACCTCTAATAATGTGAGACAATGCCAATTAGAGAACACTGAACAGCTGATGTTAGTCAAATAACAGACACTAGAATTAAAATACAAACCCAAATACTTTTCCGCACAATGCTAAAAGCCTGTATCGCAAAGTGTGGAATACATCGCCATCGCCGAGGTGTTAACCTGGCACCTGCCGCTTGAGAGGCTGCCGCCTCAACCAACTGCACCAACCTTGAACTCATTCCATAGACTTTGAGTAATAGACTTTGGCTAGTAAGGCTGCAAATTTACCAAATCACCGTTTTATAGGAAATTTGTTATAGCTATGTTAGCTCAGTACAAGTGTTAATCGCTGTCACGTTGAGCTGTGTTATATTGTAATTCAAATAAATAAATATCGACATTTAAAGGGTGTCGAACTCCGTCGCTGAAAATGATGAAATACGTTATATATGAAGAAGTTTTTCTTGATTTTGAAACGTCATACAAAATAAAACTTACGTAAATTCGCAAAAATATTTAGGTAACTGAGAGTTAAAAATAAAGTGTCAGTTAGGTACAGGTGTAGGTAGGTAGTGAATATAATAACCGAAGGGCAATATTTGTCACCAAATCGACTTTGAGTTTCCCTCTTCTTTTCACGTCTCGACTCGTCGCTTCCCCCGCGCCCTTACACAATGGGTTGGATCTCACAATGTGATATTGTGTGAGTATGAATCCATCTCTCTGCTATGTAGTCATATAATGTTGAATTATAGTCCTGTGCCTAATGTGTCTATCTGTAGGTACTGTAGGTAGAGACGGGAAAATTTCGCGATCGCGATAAAACGACTTTATTCGCGAATTTTGTGCTTTTTACGCGAATAACGCGAATTTTGTGCTTTTTGCAAGTAATTTTGAGGATTGTAACATTTTTTAAAAAAATAACGTGAATTTTCGGATATTTGTCGCGAATTTCGACCCTGATGTTAAAAACATCGCAATTGAAAACATTATTGAAAGGCATAAGGGTCTTTGAAATTAAGAAAAAGATCAATGAACACCATATTGCAAAAAGGCGTTTTTGTATTTTTCGAACATTTTTTTTTTATTTTATTGTTTTAGGGATTTTGTATTAAATATTGATCACCTCGAAAATTTTCTTATTATTAAAAGCTGTAAAATTGTCTACTATAATGACCTAAATGTATGAAAAATAACACCGCATTTTGCGAAAAATGAGAAAAAATAACACCCGATTTTGCGAAAAATATGAAAAATAAACACCCGTTTAAAAAAAAATGTATTTCCCGAAAAATAACACCGTTTTTCCCGAAAAATAACACCGAAAATTTCCAGTCCCTATCTCTAGGTACTTATAGACATGTATAGATATAAGTAAGTACCTCTAGGTGGTATACTATGTACAGAGAGAAAGCACCCCCATTATCTCCCATGAAAGCGATAGGCGCCTCGAACTTTACTAACGATGTTTATTTTTCTCGCGAGCCAAGATAAGGATTAGCTATTCTCATAACATTATTATTATTATTCCACGCTGAATGCTCTGTAGGGCTGCGGAAAATTTCACAACGCAACTATAACCTCAATTTGTTCAGGACCAATACATTAATATGGAACTTAGTGACTTCTCCTGCCATCTAGCGAATGTCGATTGTGAACAGTGTTCGTCGGCCTAGCAATAATAGATGGCGAGTGTGTATAAAAAATACCACCTTCCTCCTTTAACAGTAAGAATGGCAACAATACATAGGTACTTAATGTATACGGAATTCGACAGAACAGCCATCGCTCCTTGTGATCTGTAGATGGATAAGATCCCTACTAAGCGAGACGAAAGTCTGGATTCGAATCCCGGCCGGGGTGAACTGAAATGGCGAATGTTTCTCGAGTGTAAAGTGATCGAGGTCGGTCGTAAGCCCGACAATGTTCATCCTGAATTCTTCTACACTGTTGTTGGAGTATGTTGCGTAGCATACTCAGTTTTTGCAACCTTTCTGCGCAGATAAGTATAGGTACCAATAAACCAGCCTGACCAGTAAAGGACAGTTCTCAGTGTAGGTATATATACGCAAGAGTAGTTAGTATTTTGAGAGAAGTTTTATAGGACGGTTACATATTAATAGGCATAAAAGATCGTCTATGCGGTGGAGATATGCGCAGCGCGATTAGTATACTATTTTTGAACAAACTTTAGGGTCAAGCTGACTATAAGATATTGTTTTTCCAAGTAGTCCAAGACTACAATCGTATTGTTTTGTAACTGTGCAAGATTTTTGCCTAGTAAAGCTTTTATTTGTTTCTTTATTTCTTTAGTGAGAAAATAATGCTAAACATACGTCAATATTGGTCGAAATTTTTTGGCAGGATCCTGAAGGCAGAATAGCTTAAATATATATAACAAATTATGTAATTGATGACATCTATACATTTTTTACAACATAGGACAACAGCCATCAAGCGTGCACGATGGCTCTCGAAATTTTTCCATAATAGACCATATTGGCAGCCGTTGTTATAACTTGGCAGTTGGGTATCTATATGACCACTTTTTTTAGATATTTTTTCTAGTACCCTGTATGCGTCGGGTTGATGTTCGAAATGATGTTCGCTACCCATTCTGAATGTCAAATACGTTGGCCCAAAGAGAATGTGTTAAATGTTAACTGCCACTACTGAATATTTAATTTTTACTATTTCAATGACCTTAAATTACGTGTACATCTTTTTACGATAGTCGGAGAACAATTTTATTTTATAGAAATAAAAAAGTAGAAATTATTTCACAGCCCTTGCATTTTTTATTCGGGTATGAAGGCGCGCGCTGGGGGGCGGTACCCTACCCTGAAAATCGGATGCCATCTGATTGGAGGGGTGAAATAAGCCACACCCTTGAGAAGGATGGATATACTACAACACTACAGACACTATATTTAGTACTATTAGGTCCATTCTAATGTGTTGTACTGTCAAAGTGACGCGCACTCAAATAGTGACATAATTCAATAATAATAACATAAATTATCATTAAAAATGATGTTTTTGTTGTTCCAGAGTGTTAATTTTGTTATCGAGTGACAAATTATTGTTAACGAGTAGAAATTTTTTGTCAAAGAGTAGAAAATTTTTGTCAACGAGTAGAAAATTTTTTGTCAACGAGTAGTAATTTTTTGTCAACGATTAGAATTTTTTTGTCAACGAGTAGAAAATTATTGTTATCGTGTACACAATTTATTAAACAATTATTATTGGGGCTATGCCCCCAAGTGTAGTCATCTGCTATGCTCGACATCAAAAGTTCGGCCGATTATTTGAGTCGGTCGGGAACGTTCACTAATTTCTCTATGCTTTTTGCAGGTAAGCCAATCTTTTATTTATAATAATTTGACAGTTGGGTGTATAATTGTATGTACTCCTTGTTTCATATAACTTGGCCACTGGCTACATAGTAATTCTATACAAAAAGTGTGACAAGACGGATGAAACGAAATGTAGCAATGGTTGTCAAAAGAGCCATCAAAATTGTTTTTCTGACATTGCGTTATTCACAAAAAAAAAAATGACGACTATTCTAAAGAAATAATGTAATGCGTGGATTTTGTGTTTCAAATTAGAAAAAAAGCTGAGATAATTCCATTAAAACAATAAAAATGTGTTGAAAGCTTTCACTTGCAATTCTTAAAAAGCAATGTTTATTTTATGATTGAAAATAAATCATTGGATATTTCATGTTTTTTTCCAAATTATTTTCTGGATCTGGATGTGGCAAACAATATTATAAGCATATAATAATTTTTGTTATTATACGTAAGCAACACCAATTTTTTTACTTAATGTTTAAGCTGTATTAGGTACCTACCTACCCAATGTGGCAATCAGCTGATACATAAGTACCTAAACTACATACCTACCTGCTTACTTAGTTACACACGTATAGGCACAAAGTTAGGAACCTGGGGCTATTTTTTTTTTCTTTTCAAGTTTTCTTTTCAAAAATTTTCAAGATAAAAATCAAAACATCTAAGCCGAAACTTTGAGGCTCTCAACCAAACTGTAAAGTCACGAAAATTTCCCATGGCATAAGGTTCAAAATCGCATGAACAATCGTATGATAAAATGGTAAAAATTGCGTTTTTTTTTTCGTTTTTTGGAGATAATTTTGTGTCGATCAAAAAACTTTTACGGTTATTCCCTAGATCTTAATGCATATATTATCAATACAAAAAATCTCCGGGACTTTTGGGAAACGAGTTTCTGTCTTTCGGAAAAGATTCAGAGTTGTTTTAACATTTTTTTTTGAGAAATCTATACAAGATTAAAAAATCCGGCTATTCCCTAGATAAATATTCAATGTATCTACTGGATTTTTTCCAAAGCATATTTAGTAACGGTTGTCGAGATATAAGGTCTCCCGTTTTTAGACATTTTTTAAATATCGGTATGCATACTATTTAAATATTCGAACATCAATGTGGGTAGTAAATGTTGAAGGTTTCCACGGTGTGCGATTTACATTGTTTCTTGATTTTCGGGTAAACCGTGTGAAGATAAACTTGATCGACGTTTCGACACTCCTAATGGCGTCTTCCTCTGTGGGAAAATTTAACTCTTCCACAGAGGAAGACACCAGTAGGAGTGTCGAAACGTCGATTAAGTTTATCTTCACACGGTTTACCCGAAAATCAAGAAACAACATCAATGTGGGTACCAAATATATACATTTAACATTCCAACAACAGTCCCAGAAAAAAATCGTAAATATACAGAATTAGTAGCTGCAATAAAAAAATATTTATCAAATTAAAACTACCTACCTTACCTTCTACATATCGAAATCTATAATTTAATACATTTCTCTATTTCAATTCTCTCTCTTTAAACACCTATGAATCCGAAACTATTTATAAAATATTAAAATTTAATTCTGTCATAGAAAATTGATCCACATTAAATTACATTAAGTGATTTTTTCCCGTAAATAGCTTGGTTTAGGAGTTATTCGTCGACGACTCCAGAAAAACAGGAATTTGCAATTTGTTGAGAAAATAAATATGTTGGGACTTTTAAGTTCCAGCATATTTATTATCTTTAGGTAGAGCATAGTTTTTGCAATCAATCGATGCAGAATATCGTGTACTTTAATTTATAGAAGAACAAAATTTACCTAAAAATGCTTCGTTTAGGAGTTATTAGTGAGAAACTGGAAATATATCTATAATTTTTTGGTTATTGGCATAGCCTGTATTTAGCACGAGCGGCAAATTGGCGCAAACTTAAAGAAACTCTTTTTACATGCTAATGAAGAGATTAAAACCGGTTCCAGCTTTCCAAGAATGATCTACCCTATACCCACTTTTCTGATGTACCTACCTACATAGGTACGCAATAAGTATATAATTGAGTTATCTGATGGCTTGCTTAGGCTCTGCAGTCTGCACCAACGCTTACCTAAATCTAGAATCAGAATCAGAAATCAGAAATCTATCTCGTAAACTATACTGGTTTTACAGGCTTTTCAGAAATCTTCCTCCCGTCGCATTTGTCTTTAATTTCACTCGGAAAATTTCCAGAGTTTGGGACCTACTAGTTATTAGGCTAGGGACCAATCTATGACGCCACGGTCACTTCACGTGGCATTGAGGTTCAAAATCGTATGACAAAATGTTGTGAAAAATGTGTTTGTTTTTTGCTTTTTGGGGTTAATTTCGCGTCATTTAAAAACTTTTACGGTCATTCCCTAGATTTTGTTGCATATTGTCAGTTCAAAAAAATCTCTGCGACTTTAGGGAAACGAGTTGCTGTCTTTCAGTTAAAGATCAGAGGTGTTTTTCACATTTTTTTTAAAGATCTGTACAAGATATAACAAATCTTTTACGGTCATTCCCTAAATAAAGGTTCAATGTATCTACTCTATTTTTTCCAAAGCATATTTAGTAAGGTTGTCGAGATCTAAGGTCTATATTATTTACCTATTAAAGTGGTGTTTTTGTTCTGTTACAGATGCATCGTATAAAAGTTCTTGGTCAACACATGCTTCTGCCCAAGGCACGCAAGGTGAGAGAATCATTTTTTATCTCTAGTCTAGTCACCAAAACACATCATTGAACATTTCATAATCATTTAAGATTATTACCCATTCTGAATACGTATTTCTATTTATTGTTCAATGAAGCATTTATGAGGTCAAAAAAGCATACATGCAGTTAAAAAATAGGAACCTATAGATATATAAGACGATCCTTAACATGACAGGGTTTCATAAAAACTACCAGCCTAAGCCAAGTAGGTACTATTTTATGTTTTGACCTCTAGTCAGTGTTGCCACACTTTTAAAATCCAAATCTGTATTTCAAAGTCTAGAAATCTGTATAAATCTGTATGAGATTATAATAAGCCAAAATCTGTATAAAAATGCATAAAAAGCCAAAAAATCTGTATAAATGAAGTTTTAAAACAAACAAAATATTGTAGTTTATGGAAAAACTAACCTTTGTGGTACCTTTTTGAGAAAATAACAGTACTCGTGCTTAGATAAAATATACTAATTTCTTTTTGTACATATTTTTACTCATTCTACAAATAAGATTTTCATATATTTACTAATTATCAAATGACAATTGAGATCGTATCTGTTTCTTTTTACTTTATTCTTTAGATTTATCATAGGAAATTTCCAAAATCCCAAAAATCTGTATAAAACAGAGTAAAATTTATTATCTGTATTTGTCTGTTCCCGTTGCCTAAAATCTGTATAAATACAGATAAATCTGTATATATGGCAACACTGCCTCTAGTCTAGTTAGCTAGAGATCTCCAAAAATCATATCATCATATTATGTGAAATAGAACTTCTTGGTGACTTTCTAACGAAACATCTCTAATTCATATATGATTCCATAACCCGTTTCGTATGTCAGGTTATCAGCAAACTATCGCCATCTATGTATCAAGAGTAGTTATTATCAATAGTGATAATATGCATAAAGTTATCAATCTGAATCTACGTAAGAATTACTTATTACTGGAGTATTTGACCAATAAAGATTTATTTATTTATGTTAGTATAAACATAAATAAAACGGATAGGTATTGAGATTTAACGAGAAAGGTCTTAATTAGGTATTATAAATTGGTACCTACGCACAATTTTATGGCAAATTTTGTCACTTCTTTTGTTTGAGGGGTAAGATTTAATGACGGCATTTAACTCGCGATCCCTTTTTTAAAATTCCAACAAAAATTTAAAATTGTAACGTGACAATAGGTAGGTGGTTAAGGTCCTATATGCTGTCATGGGCCTTCGGCGCCCTGAATTTTACTCAGCCAATACTGAGAGAATCGTCTTCAAACCGAAAACAGTGATAGATGAAAGTATGGACTACAGATTGGCTGTTTTAGAATTACAATATTAGGAAATTCCTCGAATAAAAAAATATTTCAAAAGTACCCCTGAAATTTATGGGATCTGAGGATTTTCCGTTCAGTTTTTCAGATATAAAAATACAATTTAGCCAAAATATTGGTAATTATAATCTTAACAAATCGACTGTTTTAGATTTTTAAATTTCTTCCCAGGTTTATTTTAAAAAGGTTTAAGTCACATTGTCGCTTACGTTAATCTTACTGAGCGCTAACATTCTCATACAAAATTTGAAAAAGTTGAAGCCAAAATAGAACGATTTTTGTTCAGTGCATATTATAAGCCCTTAAGCTAAGGGTAGTTCTGTAAGTAACAGTGCGATAGTGTGAGCTCCGATACGCCCATATCGGATAGCATTTCCTGATTGGTCGCGTCCCGTCCAATGAAATCTTCTTTTCCTGTTGGAGCGAGATAGAAGATAGTGGAGCGAACATTATCTTCTGACTTCATCTTGCTTATAAATTACCCACCCATACCTACCCACACTTAGTACAATACAATAGCTCCATAAATTTAAACCCCACAGACTTTTACAGTGGCAGATCCAGGATTCAATTTCGGGGGGGCTGAAAGTCGTCACATCCAAATATGATCTTGTGGTATTAAAAATGTGAATAGCGCCGCGGGCGAATTTTTTTTGGAAAATGTGTGAAATCTTGAATTGAAAATTTTTGTTATTTATTTTTTTACCCCAAAACAAGTAGTTTTAGAAAATTCATGACATGATGAGAAAACGATGTGGTAATGCTGTGATTCTTTGGAAATTAGCTGTATATAAAGTACTGTCACTCATGATTTTGGGGAGGGGGCTTCAGCCCCCTAGCCCTCCCTGGATCCGCTAGTGTTTATATTTAGTACTAGCTAGACGTCTGACTCTGTATATTTTCAATAGAAATGAAGTGACGCAATTTCACGTTCGGCACTTTTTGGTATTTTACATAGAGTCGCAAAACTCACACTATTAACAAGATATCAATTATAAACACTAAAACACCTCTGAAACTATCGCTTAATTTTTAAATAACCTCAAAACTAATATAGTTTTTAACTATGAGAACAAGATTGCGAAAACGTTGCCCACGAAATGTCAAAATTTTCCATACGATTTGACAGTTTGTGGACACCATTTTACTTCACTACTAACATTGAGAATGCCATCTAGGTACCAGTGGCGAAGGGTGGATTTTTGCAGAAGGGAAGCCGGGACTAACATTTCTCATGGTATTACGTCAGATTAGACACTATTATACCTATCTTTTTTTTCAAAAGGTAACTCGATGGGAATCGTGTTATTAGGTAGCTTCGTTTCTGCTAGGTACTGAATATCAAAATCTACGATTTAAACCCACAGACTTGGATAAGAACTTACTTACCCAGTAGATAATTCTTACGAAGAAAATTTTAATATGAGCAGGTATTCTTCTCACTGTTGAAAGTTTCTATGGGGAAGTGGCTTTGGTTTCTTGGCCAACCGAGAAACAACCAACTTGTTGCTGTTTGAATTGTAGAGTAAGCAAATAAAAAAAAATAGGTGTGCAAAGTTTGTTCCATAATTTTAATTGCCGATTTACAAAACGAAACACATAATTTACACACGCAATAATAATATTTTTACTTAATTTTAAAAATTGAGTTACAACTTCTACAGATGAACAACAACAAACTGGTTGCTAGATTATCCAGGGATATTGTGTTGCTATGGATATTTCAACAATGAGAAGAATTGGGTGACACCAATCTGTTTGTAAGCCGTACATAGTGAAGAATTTCTATCTCTTTCTTCTTGACCAATGTTGACTCAAAATAGAAAAGAGAAGATATAGAGTGCCTAATGTCTTATTATTTGTACAGAGTATATACAAACGTATAGTTTGTCTAAGTTTAAACCTAAGTAATTTTTGGAAATTGAATCTACGAATTAAACTCGAATATCTGAAATACGGAACCATAATCACCCAAAATATCTGACATACGGAACCATAATCACCCAAATATCTGACATACGGAACCATAATCACCCAAATATCTGATATACGGAACGAATCACCCAAATATCTGACATGCGGAAGACAAAAATCAAGGATAATATTAATAACATTGTAATATGTTTATAAGTAGTAGGTAGATCTGCCAAGACAATTCCGATCCGAATAAGATGATTCCGATTAGGTAGAGCGGCCGGGCGGTCATGTCGAGAAGCGTCCGTCGAGGAAGGAAACATTTTCTGAACAACGTCGCCCGCCAAACCAAATTTCCTGGCTTGAAGATTACACATTTCCTTTAGGTAGTTACATAGTACGAACCATTCCACAGAATGTTGTACGAATATATACATTATACCTACAGTAGGAGTGTGATACAATGAACAGTGACCTTCGAAGTATTTGGAACTTTTTTTTATTTATTTATTTTATTGATTTTTGTTTATTTTATTTTGTTATTAGGGAAACGAGTGCCTGCAAGACTGGTGTTGTGACAAGAATGAAAGTGATAGGTAGATAGATAGATAGATAGATTTATTGGTCATAATATAGTGCACCTACATATAAAAACAGGCATTTCAATTCATTTTGTGTTTACATACATTAATACGCGAACAGCTCATCTATGTTTAATAGCATTACCGTGGGTGAACTAGAGCTGATTGCTCTGTATCACACCACACGGTATAAAATCATTATAGTAATTTCACCACAAGAATAAGCAGTCCTCCATTCAACAATGTTATTATTATTTATTTTATTGACAAGTGATCCATTGGGCATCGCCAGCCTCGGAGCTAGGAGAGAGGCAACAAAAATTATAACAATTGAAATATCATAACATAAAAAGCGTGTCATTAGCGTCGCAGGCCAATTTGTTATGTGACATAAAAAAAAAACTTGAAAATTTACAGGAATTATAGTGAACTTCTAGGCTGGAGTGGGACAACAAGAATTATGATATAAATTTATACGGCAAAAATAACGGCGCGTCGAAGTTTTGTGAATTAATTGGTTTTCTATTTTTTTCCAAAAAAATGCCGCCCTCAAAAAATGCGGTTCCTGATAACAATCACCAAGACAGCAACTTTTTTTCCGAAAGTCGCAGAGATTATTTTTTATTGTAGGTAATGATTATTAAGCATTAAAATCTTATGAATAACCGTAAAAAAATTTACTGAAGCGAAATTAACTCCAAAAACTAAAAAAAAGAGCATATTGACATTTCAATAATTTATAAAAATTGGGACACCTTAGATCACGACAAACATTACTACGAGTAAATATGCTTTGGAACAAAATAGAGTAGATGCATTGAACATCGTAAAAGATTTTTTATCTTGAATAGATTTCTCAAAAAAAAAAAATGTGAAAAAAACCTTTAATCTTTTTTCCTTAAGACAGAAACTCGTTTCCAGAAAGTCGTGAAGTAAATTTTTTGTTTTGTTCTGATAATATGCATTAAAATCTAGGGAATAACCGTAAAAGTTTTTTGATTGAAGCGAAATTAACCCCAAAAAATGGAAAAAAAAAACGCTATTTTTACCATTTTATCATGACATCAATAAAGTAGTATTTTAATAAAAATATGTATGATGGTTTGTAGGTAGATGGTATAGGTATAATAATATGGCGAATTTACTCAGCTACAATATGAAGCCGGAGATCCAGTTCCTGAAGCCGGATTCTCCGACACTCGTGTCCCGGCGTAGACCCTTCCGTCCCGGGGTTCCGATAGCTCAGAAATTACCGGCCATTCTACGCGACTCCTGACCATCAGCGTGGAAAAAGGGACAAAGTAATAACAAGTACCAGATATTATTTAACAGATTTTTCTTTATTATATTACCTACTCACGTATGTTGTTATTCATTACACTTTTTTACAATGTTCCATCGATCATGTACAAACAAGAAAAAACAGTGTTTAATTTGTTTTTTTATTTTTTTTTGTAAAAATTTGCGTTCGTTCCCGTGTTTTGTAAAGAAATGTGTTATTTTTGTAAAAAAATGTGTTATTTTTTCATGTTTTAAGGCGGTTTTATATTTCATTAAAAATTTACAATATCTCAGCTTTGAGTACATGGACGTAAAAATGAACATTGTTGAATATTTTTTTCATTAAAAAAAACTATATTTTTCGGAAGGAACCGCGAAAGAAACCATTAAAAATAACATTTTCAAATCTGTGAGATGAAATCTATTCTAATATCCGAACAATCCGTGACCAAGGCGGCAGTATAGGTTCACCGAAACGTCGAAAATCCTGTTTCTGATATGCACACAATAAACCCGAAAAACCTCTACATTTAACTAATGACTTTTATAAATAGTTAAATCCAACGCTGAGATTTGAACTTGAGACTTTGTCATTTACGAGAATATGTTGTATGATCGAACTTATAATACTATAACAACTAAACGAACTACATCTACAAAAAAAATAGTAAAAATGTCATGTTCATTAGAATCGTGACTATTTTGCAACGCGTAAATAAAATTCCCCTTTTTAGACCGTGGCTTCGAAACGGCGATTCGTTACGTGTTTGTAATAAAAAGGGGAATGAATTGTCGGTCGTTCCACGGACAATAAGCTAGGCAAGTACCATTCCTTTTTACAAAGTGTATCCGACACTCGAAAATCGATTCAGCCCGTCCGGTCTTCGCCATATATAGTTTCCTAGCGGATTTCCCGACCCCGACCGACCGTCAGGGGTAACGAAGTGAGGAGACGTGAAACATTCAAAGACTGATACGAATTTATTATTGATAATACTCCATTTGTTTTTATTACCCATCGGTTTAAAACTTCGAATACTTATATGCAATTCTGTTTTCAATAGGTATGTGTTTCCGATCTTTCCACATACTTGATGATATCAATAAATAGTAGTTATCGAGAGTTATCAACAGTGTTGCCACTATTCAAACTTTGCCAAAACTAGCAACTATTAGTAAACTGGACCACATAATAAAATTTTACTAACGGTCAATTAGTCTGAGCGAAAGTCGTTCAATATTGCTTCAACGTTTTCTAATTGTGTATGAGAGTGTAAGCACAAAATAATGAAAATAATGTAAGCGACAATATCTGTTTTACTTATTGTACAAAAAGGGGGGTGAATATCAAAAAATATTCGTTGGACCGTGTCTTATCTTAAACATTTTATCAACCAAATTACAGCATTTTATCTAACAAACTACTATAGGAATAATCAAAGGTTCAGTCAATTTCAGAGGTAACTAAAATGACTTAAATCAACAACGACCAGATCTATTCATTTCGTGGATTTTAACCTATATCTATACCAGCTTCAGAGCTAGGGAGAGGAATTAAAATACAAAATTTGGATATACCTATATATTAATAAAAATGTATAAAAATCGCCGCAGGCGAAACTTTTCCTTTGTGTATTTGAAGATATGCAATTCCTAGATTTCACGCATTTCCGGTAACAACTCAATTAAAATTAAGTAAAATAGAAGTTCTAGTAGGTGGTCGGTACCCAGGTTGTTAACGCGCTCGACTGTTAATTCAGTGGGCGCGGGTTCGATCCCCGATGCTGACTTACTCCATTACGACACAAGCTTTTCAAGCTTACTGTGAAGTGTACAAAGGTGTATTTGGGTTCAATTCGATAACCCCAAATTCATTTAATAAAATATGTAGGTATCAGTGGCGAAGGGTGGATTTCTGCAGATGGGAAGCCGTGGCTAACATTTCTTATTGGATTACGACAGATTAGACACTATTATAGGTACCCATCATTTTTCCAAAAGGTAACTCGATGGGAATCGTTAATAAATTAATAAATGTCGCTATAATTATAATTAAAATACCCATCTATGTTTGTATGTGCACTGAAATGACTGAATAAAGTATCTATCTATCTATCGTGTTCTTAGGTAGCTTCGCGCCTGGTAGGTATGTAAGTAACTATAGTATGTACCTATATTTAATGAAGTCAGATGGATTTCGGCACTTCTTGACCCCATCGTCAGTAATACAACAATTGTCAATGTGTATTGCAGTACCTACCCAGTGGATAGATAGTTGTATGAGGGTAGTAGGGTAGGATAGTATCGCTTACAGGGAGCAGTACAAAACAGTCATAATTCTTTGGTTACGCGTTCAAATTTCCAGCCCCTAGGGTGCATTTACTCTTATTATTAGGCAGTGGGAAATTAATAACAAAAACAAAGTTCCCAAAATATTTTTCATTTATTTATTATTTAAAGCATTTTACAAAGTAAAAACATAAATAAAAAGTACTGGATTTTATTGCCTCACTAGGCGATAGTCTGTTCCGGGGCAATACTAAGCAAAATATAATAGCATAAGGTTACATGTATGTAAAAAAAATAGTGACAAAATACTGAATGATAAGCAAACGATTAAAAAGAGTTGTATATAGTGATGATGGTGCAATGGTTGGGGATTTCTTTGTAAGGTTATTTTATTAGGACACAGGTGTACACTGTGAAACCCTGAGAGATCATCAAGTTGACCATGTAGGGATCAAGGGAGACAAAGAAACAATGTGTGGTACATAAATATACATATATTTTTTTAAAAGGGATCTAGGCATGCATACACAAACCCAAATACTTTCCTACACACTGTACACTAGGCTAAAAGCCTGTATCTCAAAGTGTGGAATACATCGCCAGCGCCGGGGTTTGAACCTGGCACCTCCCGCATGAGAGAGTGCCGCCTCAACCAACTGCAAAAATTGATATGGCAAAATTATAGGAAATTTTATGGTGTACAAATCGGCAAATAACTATTTTTGACCTGTAACCTGAGTTATAGTGCATAATATAAGTTATAGTGCTACAACGTGCAGAGGCAATGTTGAGTTGAACAAAATAAAACGAATGCACATTTAATTAAAATAATAAGTTAAAAGTTCCCCCAAATAACAACACGTGTAAATAATATTTCGAAGAAAGTTACTAAAATAAAAAATATCTTTCACCCCTCTCTTGTGATACATTTGCGTTCCGTTCGTGCGCACAATCGCGGCACGTGGCGTGCGATGCGCACGTTCATAACACAACAATGCAACTTAATGCCCTGATTGACAGTTACAATATTTCTATAAGTGACGCAATATAACAATCATATATTACACACAAACGAGGGATACCTAGTCGAAATATTAACACAGACATATACAACATTTCTACCAATACTAATAAATGCATCGGTATTCTCAAACATCATTATCAGTGACACAAAGAGCCATAGAGAGGAGAATGCTGGGTATTTCACTGAGAGACAGGAAAACTAATGTTTGGATCAGAGAGAGGACCAAGGTCGTTGGTCGTTACAGTCAGAAATGGAGTTGGGTTGGTCATGTGGCCAGAACCACAGACTCTATGTCGACAAAGAAAGTCCTGGAGTGGCGACCTAGAACAGGCAGAAGAAGTGTTGGTAGGTCTCAAGCACGGTGGTCGTAAGATCTAAGGCAAGTTGCGGGAGGCGGTTAGATGCGGTCTGCCCAGGATAGGGAGCTGTGGAGATGGGGGAGGCCTATGTTCGACATTGGACGCAGGTGGGCTGATATGATGATGATGATTCTCAAACAGATATATAAGACAAATCTTGAATAAGATGCGAGTGATGTGAAGGTAGAGATAAACCATGAGATGCCATGGATGTGAAATAGGACTATAGTCATAAAACAAATCATATTGCAATTGAGTACTTTTACGGATGCGAAACGTGGACAATAAGCAACAGAGAATGTGAACGTCTTTCAGCCTTTGAGATGTGGTGCTACAGACGCATGCTCAAGATTCACTGGACAGATCACACCACAAATAGCGAGGTGTTGAGTAAGGCTGGAGAGACAAGACAAATCTTGAATAAGATTGTCCAACAGAGAGCACGATGGACAGGCCATAACATCAGGCACCCCGGCCTGCTCATCACCATAGCAGAAGGAATGGTAGAGGGCAGTAATGTGAGAAGTCACCCAACAAGCAGTTATATGGAGCAGATTATTGAGAGCGTGCGCTGTAGCACCTACACGAAAGTGAAGAGATCGGCGAGTGACAGGACGGCGTGGAAAGAAAGATCGAAAATGTTTGGTACAAACCAATCTACAAGATTAAACCACATCATCATCCTTATTAAAATTTTCTTAAACCTGTCAATCGTTTGTTATCTCTGTTCTTCCCATTGACTTGATTACACAAACAAGTAATCCCATCTCTTTCTGTTTAGGTAATATCGCCCACAAATCTAAATACAAATTTAGTATGTTTTATATTAAAATAACAACATTAGATTACTCGCTGGAGCGAATGAAACATCGGGACGCCTGTTATTGTGAAAATTTAAAATATCAGCCAATATGAAATCAGTGAATTCGACTTATTGGATTATCACACCCTCTACATTAGAGTGAAATCATCTGAAGGAATCTCGGGTAGGTAAAACAGATCCCTTCTTCACTAGTAAATTTAGGGTTGTCAACCATTACAGCTATTGTAGTCTTGTCGCTCTATGCGACAACTTTTCGTTTTCGGAAAAATAATAGAACTATACTCGAATTTTTACAAAGTTGTCATTTTTAATTCACAGTAAAATGACTGTCGCATTTCATTGCCTTACAAATGTCCGTTTTGTAACGATTTTTTTAAATACAATATGTATACTTACCATCAGATAAACTGAAATGGCGAATGCTTCTCGAGTGTAATGTGATCACTTAAGCCAGCCGAGGTCGGTCGTAAGCCCGACAATGTTCATCTTCAAATTGTTCTACACTGTTGTAGGAATAATTAATTATTGTAGTTTGTATAGCTATAAATTTTGTATTGATTACTTTACGAATAAATAAAAATAAACACCAATCTTTCAATTTTTGACGAATAATATATGTGAACATGGGTTACTTACTTATTGCTAGCCACTTGCGTTCCACTGCTGGACATATGCCTCTTCTAAACTCTTCCACTGTCTTCTATATTGGTCTATCTGCTGCCAACTACGACCTGTAAGCTGGACAATCTCATCTGTCCACCTTTTCCGTGGTCTTCCAACGCCTCTTTTGTTCTCCCAGGGCCTCCACTTCAGGATTTTAGGTGCCCATCTGAAACTGTTCTGTCTTGCCACGTGTCCCGCCCACTGCCATTTTAGCTTTGTTGTTGTTCGACGTCTGATTCTGTCCGTATGATCCGGCTTTTTTTTTATAAAATTTGATTCATTTCAATTAACCCAAGCACACCTTTGTACACTTCACAGTTAGCCTGTGTCGTGAAGTGGAGTAAGTCGGCATCGGGGATCGAACCCGCGTCCACTGGATTAACAGTCGAGCGCGTTAGCAACCAGACTACCGACCACCTCACAATTTATTGGCTAATTATAAAAAAAATAACACATAGTAACGTTTTGTCAACCCTACAACGGCTGTGCGACTATAATATAGGATGGTACATGTAATCTACTTACATACTTGTAGTGCAGTGTGCATCAGAATTGTCATGTCCATAATACATAGTATGAAATACAAGGCGACGACATACAAAGCAAATATCACAACTCGACTAGCGCCATCTATCCTTTGTAGTCTGCTGAGGTACCTACATTCACACTCATCTAATACTATAAAGTAGAATTACAGGTTATGTTCGTTTGTCTTTTTAGATGAGGTATGAACGAAAAATGAGGACTTAAATGTGTTTGGACTTTGGATCTTTTAAAATACTCTCTGTACAGGTGCTTTGTGACAGCTAAATAGATAAAAATGCCATAATTTTACGATGGAACGTCGCCATTTTTTGAAATAAAAAAACGCTTTTTTTTATTTTAAATATAATTTGTTTTTCTTTATTTTTTTTTACTACATTTTGAATCCCATGGTCAACCGTCGATTTCTAGAATAATCTATATCTACAATGATGATGATGATGGATGACTTTTTTGGCGCCATTTAATGTGTTCCATCTCAAGGGCGCGGGAAGCTGGTCTTGAAACTCTTGGTTTTCAGCTTGCTCCTGAAGCTACAATATAATAAGTATGTCGGTCTGTCTGTAAATCTTCGCCTACGTCCACTTTACAAAAGTACTAGTCTTTTCATTTTTACCTTGGGTAAATGGACTTCCACCACGTATACCGACCGAAATTAGACACTTTAACGATTGCGAAGGACGGGTAGTTCAGCTAGTATGATACTAGAGAAGATCCCTTTATATTTTACCCCTTTTCTCGTGCAATCTATTTACCCACTGATGTCATGTTCCTCCAAGCATTCTTCGCCCTGGTCATGTCTCTTGTCGTGTCCATACATACTTCATTACCTCCAAAGGTATAATGTAATTTGATAATATGGTCCTTGCTCTTTTTTTTCTAGTTGAAATATTTTTTTATACAAATATCTTCCTCCCCATACTTTATTTTTATTTATTTATTGATTTAAACTTAAAGCAAACAACAAACACATATAAATATACAAAATGGACATAGTACAGATTATAAACGTTGTTCACTAGGGCGAACTTATCGCAGAACTGCGATTTCTTCCAGATAACCCTTTATATGTGTATGTGTGTATTAGACATCTTCTTCTTTCTCAGCTGACATAGTAGGCCTCCCCTTTGACTTTCCACAGATCTCTATCCTGGGCATGCTGATGCATCCACTTGCTTCTTGCGATTCGCCTCACATCATCAGACCATCTTGCCTGAGGTCTTCCTACGCTCCTTTTACTTGTTCTAGGTTGCCACTCGAGAATCTTTTTGGTCCATCTAGAATTATACGTATTTTATATTTATTATTTTTCTGCGATGGACTCCCAGAGTTCTTAGCTGGAGACCGTGGGATAAAAAAGGGGAGAAGGTCGGCCACAGAAAAGATGGACCGACGATATTATAGAAGTAAAATTAACCCTGAAAAGTTGAAAAAGGCTATTTTTTACGTTATTGATCATGCGATTGTTCATTGGATTGAATTTGAAATTCCTATGGGAACTCTCCTAACTTCACAACGCATTGTGTGAACTGTCTAACGAAGAATTTATCAGTTATCAAATACGAACAAATAACTTCAGATATTGAAAAGTTATAGAGGTTGCCTTTTATTCAGGAGTAGCTGTAGTCAATTACAATTTCTTCTCTATGTGTCCTGTCGGGTCCCCCCGACGTTGACGACGAACGACGAGAACGCCTCTCTGTTCTGGGCAGTGCAAAACACTCCACACAACTCCACAAACTCCTCCACAGTTCTGATTCCGGTCCACTGCCGAATGTTTGGATGCCAGGATAGCTGCTTCTTTCCGACCCCTCTACGGCCTTCTATCTTCCCCTCCATAACGAGCTGGAGAATGGAGTATTTTTCTCCTTTAAGGACATGGACAAAATATACGAGTACCAATTAAAATGTATTTGTAATGAAAGATAGTATGACAATTTTAAACTCTCCATACTTCATGAGGTCAAAAAATTATTGACACATCTCTAGTATGTATTACATGCAATATTTCCACGTCTTACAAACGTATCCTATACATTGTGTGTTGGTATTGTTACAATCTCAGTGTTGTATGTACTAATAATACCTTATAATATGTAGCGTGACTTGGTGTAGTTTAGAAACTGTTGTATCGGAGGGGTGCGGATTCTTGTAGCGACAAGAAAACACCGCCAGTGTGAACATACAAATATTTTACAATTCAATAATATTTCTCCTGTAATAATATCATTCCATATTTCATATATAACAAACTATGAAATAACTACGTACATTCCTCAAATAACTTTAGTACTACATACGCCAAACATTCTTGATAAATTTACAAGAATATTTTTCTCGACTTTTTTCACAAGTCATTCTTGTTCGGTGTTGTATAATATGTTTTCCGGGTTGACTGTTAAATATACCGACTAGTTGATGGGAAAGTCGACTATCTGGCCAAACGAAGATGCCGACCATTTTATTCGGGCGACCTATCGCTCATTGGAGTGCCGACAAGTCAGCCAAATCCATAGTCGGCCCCATTGCTATTAGAGATGTAGGTACCGACTATTCGGGAAAGCCGACGATCCGGCCAAATATGCCGACTACTATAGTCGGCGACTAGTCGGCAAAACAAGCCGAATATAGTCGGTACCTAATAGCTACAGGAATACAGGAAATAAAAGAAACAAATCTCCAGTATTTACTATACGTTTTATATTTCTGAGAATAAAATTCTCTATAATATGGGAAATACATGAACTAAAAATTATTACACTTGTAATTAAAATTCATTTAGTAGAGATGTACCGATTATAATCGGCGACTAGTCGGGAAAGCCCATTCGGCCAAAAATGCCGACTAATCGGTCATTGGAGTCCAAATCCATAGTCGGCCCCTATAAATTTCCCTAAAAATTACGCGATAAGAAAGAGAGAAGAAACCTTCCAAATATCCGCACTCCTCGTCCACATACACACAGATATTTTAGCAGTAGACTTGTTCCAATGTATAGAGATTAGTATACATATAGTAGTGGATACCTTGTGTTTATATTAATGACAAATTAAACACACAAACTCAAACATTGGAGGGACAAACTGACTGTTCACACCAAAGGAAACAAATTAAAATTTGTGGTTTAGTTGTTGATCTATAGAAGCGTTTGACACAACGCCTTCAAACAACAATGCATTAGATACACTTCTCGCCTCGGGCAATGCTTATTAAAAAGGGGATGTGACGTATGTATAGATAAACAGTCAATACTGATTTTTTAGCCACACTTCTCAGTATCATCGGCCAGAAAAGTGTACATATTATCATTCACGATTGCTATATTTAAGAGATTGGTACCAAGAATGACGTCACGGTCATTACCCGAGGCATTAAGGTTCAAAATCGCGTGAAAAATCGCATGTTAAAATGGTGAAAATAGCGTTTTTTTTCCATTTTTTAGGTTAGTTTTGCGTCTATCAAAAAGCTTTTACGGTTATTCCCTAGATTTTGATGCATATTATCAGTGCAAAAAAAATCTCTTCGACTTTCAGGAAACGAGTTTCTGTCTTTCGGAAAAGAGATCAGAGGTATTTTTTTCTATTTTTTTTTAAGATAAAGATTTAAAAAATCTTTTCTGCTCTATTTTGTTCCAAAGCATATTTAGTAACGGTTGTCGAAATAGAAGGTCTCCCGTTGTTAGAAATTTTTGAAATGTCAGTATGCGTAAGTTGTCTTTTAACATTTTTTTTAACATCGTTTCCCTAAAACTCTCACAGCTGCTCATTGTGACACCAGAGCTTCGTTCTTTGACCTTCTTTTAGGAAAAAAATCATTACGTATTACTTACGAACCCACAAATTGTGGTGAAATCAATTTGGAAAAGTTATTTAATATAAGCGAAGCAGTATATCTTCAAAGAACTTATTATAAATATTAATATTAGCTGTGTATATCTCTCTCATCATCAAACAGCAATGTAAGCGAGGCGTGGTGTTGGCTGATGGAACTGTCAAAGGAATCATCTCGCCTCGGGCTGTGTGAAATCACACGAGCTTAACATGTCTGAACAAAGTGTTTCGCCTGGAGCGATATGCTACCATCATCCTATATTATATTGTGTTAGAGAGGCAGCTATATATAACACAGCTAATATACACGCTTGATGTTCGCTGAAGCACAAATCTAGTTTGTTCACACCATGATCACATAGATAGAGTCACCCCCATACTCCTTTCTTACTAGTGAAGAGCAACCTATAGTATTCCCTTTTTAAAACAATGACCAAAGTTTTGGTCTTTGTTTACTATTCCTACTATTTTCATATTCGCATTAGAAAAAAATCGAATATGAAAATAGTAGGTATAAATTTTTGAATTATTGTGGTAAATTTTCACCTCATACATTTTGTATGGAGAATCATCATAATTTCTTTTCGAAAGCTACCGCCCTTTTTGATTTGAAACAATTTTTAGGTAGGGGAAAGTGGGGGAACCGTGCGCAGTGGGTAATCATGCGCAGTGAGATTTAGCAAGATCCCGTCCTCAAATAATATCGCTGGTAATGCAGTTTTGTAGCCGCCGACAAGGCGAACGTTTTTAGTAAGATTCAGCTCAATCGATGAAGAAGTTGCTGAGTTTATGCCATTTTATTGAAAACTAGTATTTTGTTATAATTTTTCACTGATTAAAATAAGATGGTGAGCGCATAATTACAATAATTTTTCAATGCTTTATGATTAGTTCGGTAGTTAACTATCTCCTTTGACCAATATAAAATAGTTTGGTGCTATTTGTAGTATAGTTTTTATATAATATTTTGATAGATGCTGAATTCCACGTGAGGGGTAATTGTGCGCATACGAGTGCATACTTTTTTATGAATGCGCATGATTACCCCTTATGAAACTTAATGGCAAGGAATATTTTTTTCACAATTTAAATAAAAATCGATATTAATTACGTAATAGGCACCTAACTATAAAAAAAAATGTTTCAATTAATCCGAGTGCCTAAAATATGATAGAAAAACCAACATAAATAGTTAGACTAGCTAGGTATTCCAGAAAACTATATGCGATACTAAAAATAAAGGAAACTCTGAGCTGATGGTAAAGAATTAGCATATCTGCCCGAGTCAACACTGTGAAAATGTTTGAAAGGAATATCTTCCAACCATTTTTCTTTATGCTGGGAGCTGAAAAATCTTCTGTGACAAAATCACAGAATAAACGCATTTTTTTTGACGAGTTAAATATGTGATATCTTAAAATGGACTTCTTTTCCATTTTTAGTGCTTTTTCTCACTGTTAACCATAATACTTGTAATTTAAAACAATGACAATCGTCTCATTAATAAAATAATGTTGGTTATTTAACTCAAAGCAAATAAATTTGGTCGTTTAACTTCACCTTGAATGCGCACAATTACCCTACCCATGCGCACCATTACCCCGCGGTATGGTGAATGGTGCGCAAATGACTTGTCTCATTTAATGCTTTGTAGTTCAGTTCTGCGACTAATTAAAGTAAATAGCAGTATGCAGTTCGATAGAAGACATATGAGGCTTCCACATATCAATGTTTTACTTTCTGATCTAAAAAGGTTTCGACGTAGCATCAATTTTGGCTTAGGTGCGCACGGTTCCCCCACTCTCCCCTATGATTCCGAAAAGATTGCTCAATTGTAATTTACAGGGTTAATAGTTTATGAAATTAGCAAGTTTTTGAAGATAATTTGAAAAAAATTCATACTTTAATAAAAAAAAATTAAACGTCCTCAAACATTTCATAAAATTTTGACTTGTGACTAATTTTGAAATTCAATTTTTTTTTAATGGCGCGATAGTATCAGATAGGCCCATAATTGTTTTTGTATCTATAAGATATACTATTCATCTATTCTAGAAAAAAAATCTATGGTGTATCTCAATAATTGGTGTCTCTGTGAACAATAACGTCTTATATATATATATATATAAAAATCATAATATAATTTTAGAAATATTATCTCTAAAACTACAAAAAATCGCTAAACATGCATGGAGATTAAATCGATAGATATTGAGGTCATCTATCATTCTGCTTCGGTTGATCCACCGGTTGTGTTACACCGTGTATATAAAAATGAGTGGTCTTGGGAGTCAGTTCACAACCTGAAGATCGCAACGGGAAGAAATCTCAAATATTTTATAGTATTACAAGATATACATAATTATTTGGTCTTATCGCCCAGAGCGTTGTGCGAGACCAAAACATATATGTATTCGTTTCCCCATCTCTAGATGTAGGATGTTCTCTGAGAGGCGATGTAAAGTTTTTATCAAAGCATTTTCACACTACGTAACTTACAATCACGATATTTCACATGACTTGACATATTCGCTTTGTTCGTACGCTTGTGAATATGTTCAGCTTACTGTTCCGATAGGCCGAGTTCAGTTCCCAATCATCTAAATTCTAAAACATGAAATTCCTAGAGCAGGTAACGCATTTATTTTATATGACATCCACGGAGACATCAACAAAACATGAATACATTCTTCTTCTTCTGCAGCCACTCAGGTCCATTGTTGGACATCGGCCTCCCCTTTGGTCCTCCACAGCTCCCTGTCTTGGGCACACTGCATCCATCCACCACCGGCACATTTCCTAATATCGTCAGACCACCTTGCCTGGGGTCTACCGACGCTTCTTCGGCTTGTTCTTGGCCGCCACTCTCTTAGTTAGGGGCTTGGCACCAAGAATGACGTCACAGTAATTTCCCACGGCATTAAGGTTCAAAATCGCGTGAACAATCGCATGATAAAGTGGTAAAAATAGCGTTTTTTCCATTTTTTAAAAAAACTTTTTCGGTTATTCCCTAGATTTTAATGCATGTTATCGAAACAAAAAAAAATACTCCGGGACTTTCGGGAAACGAATATCCGTCGTTCGGAAAAAAGATCAGAGGTGTTTTTCAATTTTTTATTGAGAAATTTATGCAAGATATAAAAAATCTTTTACGGTTATTCCCTAGATAAATGTTCAATGCATCTACTCTATTTTGTTCCAAAGCATATTTAGTAACGGTTGTCGAGATATAAGTTCTCCCGTTGTTAGAAATTTTTGAAACGTCGGTATGCATACTCTTAAGTATTGTAAAAAATCTTGTAAAAATAACAATTTTGTGAATATAAATCATATTCTGTAGGTAGCTACCTTATCTACACTTTTCCACAGAGGCACTATGCATAATACATATATAGCTAAGTATCTACATAACTCTTTTCTGATTGTTCAAAGTGAAACTTGTTTTATAGTTTCAAACGCTTTCGTCTTTTAAGGCTGTTGTAGCAAATTAGTTTGTCGTATAGACTTGAGAAACTGTTACTACAGAATTGTTTACACATAAAATAAAACAAATCGAGCTATGTCGTCAAAGAGAAAGACATAAACCAATGGCAGACATAGAAAAAAACAGTTTTATTAATACAAAAAACAGTTTTAATAATACTAAAAACAGTTTTATTAATACAAAAAACAGTTTTGTTCACACGTAAAACAGTTTCATTAATACAATATTTAAAACAGTACCTATCTTCGCGTTCGCATGTTGGTGACTTGGTGTTGCATATTAGGTAGGTAATAATAAAAAAATCTTATAATTGTTTGCTATATCCGGATATCTATCTATACCTTCACGCCGCGTCCCTTGCAGGGTAGGCAGAAGGGACAGAGTGCCAGACTGTCATATCCTTGCACATACCTACTCCTATCCCCCATCACATTCATGCAAATTGTCATACACGCTCTCCGATTCCTTTTACTACTATGTTTGACAAGACCAGAAAAAATATGAATATAAGACAAACTATGTACTTTTATATTCTTATTTTTTATATTCTTGTTTATTTTCTCTTCTTTCTATCTAATAAATTGTATACTCTGAGGTGTGAGTGTGCGATGTGTAAGTGTGTGAGCGAGATTGAGTATGGGTGTGTGAGACGACCGGAATGAACTTACATGTTTTAATTTACATAACTGTGGTGCATGCTTGTGGTTGACAGCTGAATTATGAATGGACTAATCTTCATGTTATTACTTATATCTATAGTTGTTGTCTGTTTTGCACTTTTATCTGTAACAAAATTTAAAAAATGTGTTTTCAAACAATCTTAAGGGCCTGTCCCTCTCGCCAACAATAAAATTGTCCAACATTTGCATCAATATAAAATAAAATACAATAATAAGCTACGCGAACGAATCTCAAGTCCCCGTATTATAAACGATTAGTTATGGCACTCGATGACGACGCAAATTGGTGGGACAATTGAACTAAACAACGGCCCTTTAAATCCCCGCGCCGCGCCGCCGCGGCACTCACAACCCTCGCACCATGCCGTGATCAAGAGACACTTCACTCTACAATCATACGGCACAATATAATAACCGAACCAGGTAATCACTGTAGTCTGTACTAGAGGGACTGGGAAGTAACGGTGTTGGTTCTCGAAAAAAAATGTCCAATTCTTTGTTTTATTTTCTGTTATTTTTTATGTTTTATTGAAAAAAAGTGGTGTTATATTTCATGTTTTACTGGAAAAATAGAGGTTCATTTTATGATTTGAGATATACCTAAGTTATTTAGGTATGGAACCGGATTTATCTGTACCTAATGCACAGACGGAATCACATTAGTTTTTCCTCAACAGAGACGAGAGGCATCTTCATTCACATAATACAGCGTTATGTGAACTCCCTTGTGGAGGAAGCAGGATGGGTGTTCCGACGCTTACGAGTCGGCTTTGGCTGGTTTAAGTGATCGCTTTATGCCCAGAGCAAGGTTCATCCATTCCACCACATCCTGCTGTCGTGTATTTTTTGAATGTTGTATATATGCTATTTTTTATGTTTTATTAGAATAAAGTGTTGTATTTATAATTTTTTTTGGTGAAGGTGTTTTAGACTAAAAATTTTGTTATTTTACGTGTTATTTGGCAAAAAAAAGTTATTTTTCATGCTGTCTGTCATGCTCTGATTGCCAAACCCATCTACCTTTTTTTAGTGTTTTATAAATACCCACAATTTTTTAAGCAAGTGCCAAAAACGAAATAAAACACGAAATTTCGCATTTTACGTATGAAAAAAAAAACAATTCGCGTTATTCACGTAAAAAGTACAAAATTCGCGAATAAATGCATTATATCGCGAATCGCGAAATTTCCAGTCTTTAGACTAATAACGCATCATCAAAGCGATGCGGTTACAAAAGAAAAAATGGGGACAGAGGGATATATTGTACCTACCTATAATTATTGCTATTCTTTTATTTTGTGACATTCTTTTATTTTAATTTTGTTTCAGCCAAAGCGGTTGTTACGTCATTATATATAGACGACCAATTTTGTCATTGTGATAATAATTGTCACAGCAAAATCAACCATCTGTGAGTTACATCTAAACTACGTGTACATTATAGTACTTTAATAAGTCTCTTAGATCTATAGTTGAATGAATCATTGTTAGGTGACTGAAGTACTTGGAGTGCATGGTTTGCGCAGCTGGTTGAGGCGGTAGTCTCTCAAGCGGGAGGTGCCAGGTTCGATCCCCAGCGCTGGCGATGTATTCCACACTTTGCGATGCAGGCTTTTAGCCTAGTGCAATGTGTGCAAGAAAGTATTTAGGTTTGTGTATGCAAGCCCAGATGCTTTAAAAAAAATTAATGATAGAAGTACTGGGACGGGATGATTTTTTTTTTAAAATCAAGCAGAAGAAAAAGGAAGGGAGAAACAGGACATTCGATCAGCATGTTCCGCCTTCTCCCTTCCCCGTATATTCTTTATCTCTTCCCAAAATATGTATGATTCCATAACTCGTTTCACACGTCCGTTTATTTGACAACTACCCCCATCTATGTAACCACAGTACTAATTATCAATAATGTTAGTACTCAGACGTTTGATTATTTTTTTTAATATATTGTTTTTCTTCTATGTTTCAGGCTATGGCTCGAATTCATTATCCGCTATGTCCAAATCTTCACTGGATGCACACTCGCACCTCAGACAGACAGGTACGTTGAAAGATGGATTTTCTATATTTTTTATTATTCTTATTGGATGACCAGCCAGGCAGCTATGGTGATATGTCTGATCTCACAACAGTATTCACTCATTCAGTCTGTCAAGTCCATTGTTTAAATACATTCACACTTTATGCAACAACAAGCTCCATACCTGAGTCCATACATACACAAATCTATTAAATAAGAAATGCTTCCATACATTATGCTTGAAACTGTGTTTGTTTATCTTCAAACTATGACCTCTTAAATTAGTATTTTGGTTGAAGCAGTATTACAGTATCAGCATCAGTTCAGGACAGTCATAATGTTTATTAAATATTTTATTAGTTTCTACGCGATTCTCGAAATTAGTAAGGTCCAACATATTCAGAGGTACATCTGAAGCCATTTCCCACTTTTAACTTGACATTTCTTTCTAGGTTTTGATTATAAGAGAATTGTATGTATTTTATCAGAGATACGGTTTGTTTAGACACTACAAGTAGCAAGGAGTTCTATATATAAAGATTGCAGTGTTATATTTATTGGGTATATTCGCACCCGACGTCATGGGTATTGGGTATATTGACACGTAAATATTTGCCCAAGAAATGTGTGCACATACATTCGTATTATTAACAGCGAGTCAAAATAGGGACTTCACTTCCAATGTCGACAAATCTTACGATAAAAATTTAACTCATAACTTCCAAATTAGCTTTGAAAACACTTCCACCAAAACACCAAGGGTTGTACACAGGTATTGTGTTAAAGGAGGTTGCAAAAGAATGGCCGATCTAGCCAAAAGACCGTCTAGCTAACAACGCCGACTGATTACATCGCGAAAAGATATGCAAAAGAAACTGAATTGTACAGTCATGTAGAAAATGTTCTATACAATTGGAGACAGTGTACTAAGGGGACAGGTCCTGATGTTTCATGTCTCTATCTTCTTACGTTTTATGACAAAATTTCGCATGCGGCGCTAGTCCTTTATCATGTTGTAACCCAGACATAAATCCAGATGCCGCAGTATTGAAATGAACCAAGTTCATCAGTTATTCACCCATTAATAAAATCGCCCGCGGTGCTATTTACTAGTTTCGTGTAAAAGTAGGGGCCGACGTCTCTAAAAATGCCCTGGCCGTTTTGAGGTCCCAGTCCGGGCCTGCACTGCACTACATCATAATATTGATTGAGAGTAGTGGCAAGTTTTGCCTCCGCCTAAAATTAAACGTGCAGTTGGCAACCCTGATGTAGCAGAATAATAATATAAAATTTATATCTCACTATGTTTGTATGTATTGTTTATCGTGTGCGGTCAGTTACACACACAGGGATATTTAAAAGCAAAACCCTGTCACAGCATATAGAAATCTACTAAGAATAAACATATAGTTCCATAGCGAAAAATTTTGCTATTATTGATGATTGGATGGGTTGACATTTTTTTTTATTTCTCATCATTCGTGGATTGGTCGAGTGCCATCTCCTGAGACGCTATGGTCCAGATATCTATGCATACATGTCTATTGTCTAGCTAACTTACTTCTTACTTTTAAAAAAAAATCCCCACCCAACTCTTGGATCCCCTCATCATCATGGCATCTCCTAGGAAAAGCTTTTTCTCTAAAAACCGGCGACGTTAGGACACAGCCTATATTATCGCAAATCTTATTCTAAATTTTCACAGCAATCCATCGTAAAATGCGGGAGTTATGCGAACACTTACAAAAATCAGACTTTATGTTTATAGATTGCATGGTAGTGATTTTTTCGCACATCAAATATTTACATTTTCACTACTGAAGTACCTAGTAAGAAAACTTTTCCCTATTAAGTTAGAAGGGGGACGAGCTAATATACTCTGCCTTCTGCTTGCCCTTCTCCCCAGGCCAACACATCTTGTACGCGCCGCGGTCAATCGTGTCTAATTCGTAAACATAGGTCCCCTGCGGGGTGAACAATCTGGTATACTTACTATATAAGTATTAGATAGGTATATGTAGTTTATTGGGAAAAAGTCGAAGGTATAGTTTAAAAATCTGACCTCTAACTGATTCGGACTAGATTATTAAAAGCGTATGTTTTTTTGATATTCAATCCTGTCAAAGAAGAGTTATTCTCTATAATTCGTGTGTTTTTTTTTATGATGATGTGGTTACAATCTTGTAGATTGGTTTGTACCGAGCATTTTAGTTCTTTCTTTCCACGCCGTCCTGTCACTCGCCAATCTCTTCACTTCCGTGTAGGTGCTACACCGCACGCTCTCAATAATCTGCTCCATATAACTGCTTCTTGGGTGACCTCTCACATTATTGCCCTCTACCATTCCTTCTACTATGGTTATGAGCAGGCCGGGGTGCCTGATGTTATGGCCTATCCATCGCGCTCTCTGTTGGGCAACCTGATTCAAGATTTGTCTTGTCTCTCCGGCCTTACTGAAAACCTCGCTGTTTGTTATGTAATCTGTCCAGTGAATCTTGAGCATGCGTCTGTAGCACCACATCTCAAAGGCTGAAAGACGTTAGTACCTATATCGTGTTTCATTATATAAGTTTTCTTTTTCTTTTCCAGGTTATGGATCCAACTCTCTCACGGCGATGTCAAAATCATCACTGGACGCCCACTCTCATCTCAGACAAACAGGTGAATATATCAAATTATATCATTCCATTAATGTGACGGCAGCAAAGAGTGTGGAGCAGGATTGATCGATGTGGCTTTGGGTTCTCTGTACTGCCTACTAGGCGCATCAAAGAGACCTAAAAGAATACGATTTCCACCGACTTATACCTTCTGTTGCTGGAGGTTTTCGTGATGGTCCGTGACAGGTAGGAGATTTTTCAGGTTCTATCGTGTGTAGAAACAAGATTTTCACACTATGTAACCCTAAAAAACTCTATATCGAACCACCTTTTAACTCAGGGATACATAATCTGAGATAATACTCTAAAAAGTGTAAGTCCTTACTACCCCGCAAGGGACTCGACGTGAACTTCATTCTTCTTCATCAGCCTTGGTCCCTCCTCTGCTGGTTATAGGCCTTTTTCATTTGTTTCCTTTCTTTTCTATCCCTCGCCTTTCTGACCCACTGCCAACTCGCTACCGAGGTCACGTCGTCCGCCCATCTTTTCTGGGACCCACCGACACCTCTTCTGTTTTTCCATGTCCTCCACTTTGCGAGTCTGGGTATCCGTTAATTTTCGTCTTGTCTTGCTATGTGCCCTGCCCATTGCTATTTAAGTCTTGCTATACGATACATGAAGTCGACAACTTTGGTTCTTCGTCTGATTTTCTCATTTCTATTTCTATTGCTGTGATTCACCTGTGTCTCCATGGATCGCTGTGCACTTCTCGACGTGATAGTATGGTAGAATATATTTAAGTAATTATAATTGTTTAATATAGCAAACGCCATCTGTTGAAAAACTTTCGCATTAAGGGTTAGACATAATCAGATTTAATTAGTTCTTTCTCATCGTATCTCTCATCCAAGTGTTTATCTAACAGTTCAGCTAAAGGTCTAACTGCACACGTTAATAACTCAATTAGACGGATACACTTCTTGTGCTTGATACACCTACTTGATTCTTCAATTAAAGACTACAGTCTACCTAATTCTAATACTGAAGTATGTAAGGGGTCGAACAAATTACAAATTAAGTGTTGGACTGTAGTGGCAATAAAGAACACATCACGTATCACCTCTACAAGTGAACCAGTGGCTCAATATCAAACAATTATGGAATACGTGACCTAGAAGCTATAGAGAAAATCACACTAAGTAACACATCTTTAGATAGAAGCATGTCGAAGTAACCATTTCTTACAAGATTTTATTTAAGAGTTTTCAGCCAATACTGAGAGCATCGTCGTGAAACTGAAGACAGTAATAGATGAAAGTATTGACTACAAATTGACTGTCCTAGAATTACAATATTTAGAAATTGCTTCATAAAAAATAGCTTTGACAATACCCCTGGCATGGGTTATCCGCTCAATTTTCAAGACGTAAAAGTTTAATTTTTGATTTTGTCTTATTTGTTCCCAGGTTATTTCTAAAAAGGTATAATTCACATTTTCGCTTACGTTATTTTCATTTTCAAAAATTTTAATTTTTAATTTAGGCTTCATTAATATTTTGTTTATTGTTTCACAGTTTCAATAACTAATTCCACTGTGCCCCACACAATCACTCTCAGGGTTCAGACTAACTATTTTCCCTCATTTATTATTTTAATAGTTCTAACAATGTATCACAAAAAGTCGAAAATCTGGCTCGAAACTCTCTCATGCAGGAAGACAGACTTCGGACATTTGATATTTAGTCCGTACTCTCTCAGAGCCATTTCAAGGGCCTGCCTCCTCACAGCGAAGATATCGCAATCCCACATAAGGTGTTGAATTGTTTGTGGAGCTTGGCTGTCACACGGGCACTTGTTATCTTGTCTTATTTTATATTTATTTTGTGCAGGTAATCTCTAAACGCACCGTGTCCTGCTATGGTGCCTCAGTGCCTATACGTGTGCCTATGCCTATGCCGAAGTAACAATTTTTTACAAGATTTTATTTAAAGTATGCATGTAGACATTTCAAAAATTTTGAAAAACGGGATACCTTATATCTCGACAACCTCACTAAATATGCTTTGGAAAAAAATAGAGTAGATACATTGAACCTTTATCTATGGAATAATCGTAAAAGCTTTGTTATAATCTTGTATAGATTTCTCAAAATAAATTGTGAAAACACCTCTGATCTTTTTTCCCAAACTTGTTTCCCGAAACTAGCAGAATTTTTTTTATTTGTGTTGATTAAAAAAAACTGTTCGTCATATTTGAGCGGCCGGCTTTTAGACTGTTAATGAAGAACCCTCGAGATTTATTTAGGTATATTTTAATTACCTTCCACTTTACACAGAGGAGAGTTGTGCTTTACAACACGAGATGAATAAAATAAAGACATTATAGCAAATTAACGCCACATTAATATGAGATAATATGAATAATAATTAATAAATTCGTTACGGAGCATTCAAATTGCCACACCCTCCCCTTTCTAACTATAATTATGTACTATACTATAGGGGACGGATGAGTATCTATAATAAAATAACCATTATTTCTGACGATCCTATATGGTGAAAAGAAAAATGTACGGTGCCCTTGGGGCGATTTTATCGCTAAACGGCGCCTAAAGTTGTCCGATAATTATTATTATTATTATGGCAAAAAATGTCCCTTAAGGACATGGCTCCAGGAATGACGTCACAGTCCTTTCCCACGGCATTAAGGTTCAAAATTGCGTGACAATCGCATGATAAAATGGTGAAAATAGCGTTTTTTCCATATTTTGGGGTTAACTTTGCGTCTATCAAAAAACTTTTACGGTTATTCCCTAGATTTTAATGCATATTTTCAGTACAAGAAAAAAAATTTACTCCGCCACTTTCGGGAAACGAGTTTCCGTCTTTCGGAAAAAAGTTCAGAGGTGTTTTTTTTTTTTGCGAAATCTATACAAGATATAAAAAATCTATTACGGTTATTCCCTAGATAAAGGTTCAATGCATCTACCCTATTTTGTTCCAGAGCATATTTAGTAACGGTTTTCGAGATAGAAGGTCTCCCGTTTTTAGAAATTTTTGAAATGTCATGCACACTCTTAATCCAATGTATAGAGTTTTATACCTCATATTTTTGGTCTAAAGGGCCTATTCGGGTTGACTATAAGATATTGGTTTTGCAATCAGTCTTCAAAAAATTGTCTTGTTTTTTATATTTTCTCTGGTGAATAAAGATTTATTTATTGACTAGCTTTATTTCCCGTGCTTCGCAACTGGAAAATTTGCGTAGGTATGGATGGTGAAGCATATTTAGCAACAGTTGTCGAGATCTAAAGTCTCCCGTTTTTAGAAATTTTTCAAATGGCAGTACTCTTAAATAACGGAGGTCTGAGTACAATTCCCGGCCGCGAAAGATGAATGGACTGGAATGTTAGAACGTATATTATTATTTTATTAATATGAATCTGGGTTTATCGAAATAAACCCAAATACACTTTTGTACACTTCACAGTAAGCTTGAAAAGCTTGTGTCGTGAAGTGGAGAAGGTCGGCATCGGGGATCGAACCCGCGCCCACTAGATTAACAGTCGAGCGCGTTAACAACCAGGCTACCGACCACCTCAAGTAAAAAGTGTAAAGTGATGACATTAACCCGGCAGACGATCAGTCATAAGCCTGATAGAAAGCCCATCCTTCACTGTATATCTCTTGAGATATCAACTACTTAATTTCTATGCTGTATAATGTAGTCTATGTACGTTTGAATTTGAATGCCCGTCTTTTTATAACATTTAGTACTTATACATTCATATATCATCTAGTACCTACGTATATATGACTGCGCCGTGACCGGACAAAAACCCAAAAGAATATTACTTAACATGAATAAATCACAAAAAGACAAAAGCCCTTTAGAAATATCCTCAAGGGACAAATGCTCAAATCTTGTTGGATTTTGAAAACAAAATTATTTGTATCTATGGCTGGCCACACACGTCCCGAAGTTCAGTTCCGGGATCGACCGTTTTGCAAAAAAGTTCCGATCAAAACCTCTCTCTGAATTCAGCGTCACCCCGATTTTAAATTCAGAAAGAGGTTTTGGTCGGAACCTTTTTGCAAAACGGTCGATTCCGGAACTGAACTTCGGGACGTTTGTGGCCAGCCTATTAGCATACGATTTCATTCAGTGTGTTAGAAACTAACATTGATTAGTGAATCAACAAATAAATAAGCGGATCTAGAATGGGATAGACAATCAAATAGTCGATATTTTATAAATAATTCATCTACGTGCATCCAACTAGAAAGTTTGGCTTTAATCCGTTGAGTATATTTCTGAAGGGCTTTTGACTTTTTTGGGATTTATTCATGTTGAGCAATATTCTTATGGGCTTTTCTCCGGGAACCATGACTGTGCATGGTGTATAAATTATAGTAGTTCGGGTTGGTAGGCACCCTTCACAATGCAAGGGTGGTGATTTGTGACGAAACTAAGAGTTATACAGATTTGTCTAGGGCAGAAGTATGGAAACATCGATCAAAGTGCCATAATAAAACAACACCCGAAAAATTACACCGGGAAAATCAAAATTATTTAGCGGTCCTAAGATTTTTATTTCATTACAAATACAAGCACAAAACACAAGACAAAACGATTAGTCCACTCATAATTCAGCTGTCACAAGCATGCGCCACAGTTAAATTAAAACATATACTTACTTAGTATGTTTCCGGTCGTCTCACACACCCATACTCAATCTCGCTCACACACTCTCCACACGCACACCTCAGATTTTACAATTATAATATATAGCTTCTTAACTAAAATGAATTGAATGAGAAGTGGTTTGGACATGTTGAGAGAATGAAGGGTGACAAAAAAGATATATCTGAGCGAACGAAGAGGTGTGAGGAAACGCGGCCGTCCGAGACTGGCCTAGTCCGATCATGTCGACCAGATCCTCAAGGATGGACGCGTTATAAAAGAAATCGGAGAGCGTGTATGACAGATTCCATTAATGTGACGGAAGCTAGAAGTGTGTGTAAGGATTGGGCTGTCTGGCGCTCTGTCCTCTCTGCATCAAGGGACGTGGCATGAGGGTATAGATAGATAGATAAATTTAAAATTTAAATATTTTACAAATAATTTTACAATGTGCTTCCATAAAGTTAATCTTCAAACAATCAATAAATCATAAATATTTTTTATTTATTTCACAAACTAACATAATTAATACAATCATATTTTGCCACCTAACTAGGCGAAGCCCGTACTAAGGTGGCTTGGTGGAATATTACTGAATTATGTGGTGGTAAAACCAATTGTTTGTATCACCACGGCGTAGGCCGTAGACCAAAGAGATAGAATTCATAATGCCATTATATAAAAGTATGTAGGTACAGGTACCTAGTGTAGTACTCGTAGTACTATAGTGTTGGTAGCACTGTGTAGCAGCAGTGTTGGGGGTAAGTCGCTGATTGGAGATCAGCCTTAAGGGACAAATTAATTTGTATTTTGTAGCAGAGCAGTGGATAAATTGAATATTACGACCTCCCCGCGTCGCCTTTGCGAGGTTAAATAAAAAGAAAAGAAAAAAGGGAGTTAACTCCAGCACATTTAGCCTATTAATGCTTTAAGCTAAGAAAATAGACATTTAAAAAATTATACAAAAAAAGGTGCCCCTAGATCTCGACAACCTTACTAGATACGCTTTGAAAAAAAAATAGGTTAGATACAATCTAGGGAAGGACCGTAAAAGATTTTTCATATCTTGTATAGATTTCCCAAAAAAAATTGTGAAAAACACCTCTGATCTCTTTTCCGAAAGAGAGAAACTCGTTCGTTGAAAGTCACAGATATTCATTTTTTGTATTCTATAGCATATTTAGTAAGACCCTCAGAGAGCATTCCCTGGACCATATGCAGATATCCACAATGCCACACCCAATGCCCTTGAATGGCTTGGAAGCCTGGATGTTGCTGTATAGGGTACATGTCTCCTGTATGTAACTTATTATATCTTATGACTGATCGTTGGTTGGCTTAATGTGATCACTTTACACTCAAGTAACATTCTTCTTCTCTATGTGTCCTGTCGGTTCCCCCCGACGTTTACGACCACTTGGGAGAACGCCTCTCTGTCTTGGGCAGTGCGAAACAGCTCCTCCACAGTTCTGATCTCGGTCCACTACTGAATGTTTCGAAGCCAGGATAGCTGCTTCCTTCTACCCCTCTACCACCTTCTATATTCCCCTTCATAACGAGCTGGAGAATGGAGTATTTTTCTCCTCTAAGGACATGGCAAAATATGATGTTTTACGGAGCTTTATTGTGTTGGACAATTGTCTATTAGTATTTGCTCTACGTAATACTTCAGTGTTCAGTACGTCCATGTCGGTCCAAGGTATTCTTAGCATTCTACTATTTGTTAAATTTATCTACGACATGTAGAAAAATTCCGATGATGGTTTAAGAAAACATAAATTGTGATTTTCATAAATAACCTTAAATAAATCACCAGAGGCTTCATCTACATATATAAAGTAAAGTCTGATTTTTGTAGAGGATCGCATAACTCCCGCATTTTACTGTGGATTGCTTGCGAAAATTTAGAATAACATTTGCAATAATATAAGCTGTGTCCTGACGTCGACGGTTTCTGGAGAAAAAGCTTTTACTAGGAGATGCCATGACGATGAGGAGATCCAAGGGTTGTGTGGGGTCGAGTGTAGTATCGTATTAAAGGGCGTTGGAAAAGGAATTCAGAGCCTAAGTCACATTTTGTCCAGCTCAAGCCAAAGTATGCCTGGTTGGTTTATTAAATGCGCCGTTGTGAAGCACGGGTAACTCAGCCATCAAGCATATAAGACAAGAGCGTATATTCAAGAAGTGTTGAGATAGTGATATTACATAATAGGTATTCAGCGTATAGGCCGTGCAACAAACGATAAAGAAAACCGCGTACCATGTTAAAATGGCATCCATCAAAGCCTCTGTTTCTATACGCTATATAGGAGCAAACCAGAGCCGTGTCATGTAACTTATGTATTCCACGCACGCGATCGTAAAGGGGATGTTTGGGGTTAAGTGAACGCCATTGACGGTTTAAAAAGTCGAAATTATTCTACTTGACTGCTTACTGCGGTTTATGTACGTCATTCAGATCGCTCAACAACAAAGATACGAGTATCGAGCAGGTACCTATAGGTTTATCATTCTTGAAATGATGTAGAAACATACTCACCTCTAAGTATGTTTATAATGAATCATAACTAGAGATTGGTTTGTACCAAGCATTTTAGTTCTGTCTCTCCACACCGTCATGTCTCTCGCCAATCTCTTCACTTCCATGTTAGGGCTACAGCGCACCCTCTCAATATTCTGCTCCATTTGACTGCTTCTTGGGCGACCTCTCACATAACTGCCCTCTACCATTCCTTCTGCTAAGGTGATGAGCAGGCCGGGGTGCCTGATTTTATGGCCTATCCATCGCGCTCTCTGTTGGGCAATCTTATGATAAACTGAAGCATTAATTACCTTTGCATGAATAACTCCCGTCGTCTCCCTTGATTCCTTCGTTGTTCTTCATCCTATCATCTACCAACTTCTTCTTCGGCATCAGCCTTCTTCCGTCCACTGCTGGATATTGACCTCTTTCTGCACTCGTATCTGCTTTGACCCTTCCGCATACATTTTCCCCCAGCAATTTGGACAGTGTCGTCGGTCGATCTCTTTGGTGGCCTTTCGACGCTCCTTCCATCAGTCCAAGGCCTCCATTTCAATATTCGTGGCGCCCACCTGGTGTCAGCCTGCCCGGCCATATGTCCTGCCCATTGCCACTAGAGTTTCGCCACACGGCTTATGATATCGGGAACTTTGGTTCTCCGTCTAATTTCTTCATTTCTTAACCTATCCTGGAGATTAACACCAAGCATCTGCCTACTACCTAACGTTAATTCTAATACCTCGTCTACGAGTGATCCAGTGACCAGAGAGTTGAGTGACTAGAATGAAAGTGAACAATTTGAGATATGGAGAGGATGAATGATGAAAGGGTGAGTTCTGTATGGGTATTTTAAAATAGTGATGGGCTCGCCTTATTATTATGTATTATTTTTATTGTTATTATTATCCATAGTCAATGAACCGAGAAAAGAACCGCTTTATTACAGAAATGTAAGCGATTCTGAATTCATAGACTAAATAATAATTACAACCCCTATCCCAAACCATCTATCTCTATTATAGCTCCGTACTGTCTGTGTTGTCAGGACGAAGCGTGTGGAATCAAAACCAACTAAAACCATTTTTTAACAATTATTATAAAAAAACACAAATTTAATCCTCATGCGGTATTTTTATGTGTACTTATGGATTTTTAGATAAACTATGTTTTTAAAAAAATCGGGTCTTGGCCCAAATAATTTCCTACACACCTTGCACTAGGCTAAAAGCCTGTATCGCAAAGTGTGAAATACATCGCCAGCGGCGTGGTTTGAACCTGGCACCTCCCGCACGAAAGACTGCCTCCTCAACCAACTGCGCCAACCATGTACACATTTACTTTATATATTTAGTTTTTTTCATATATTTATGTAGGTACGAGTATATGTATTTCGAAACTTTTTCTATTGGGGTTAGCGTAATGTTAACATATCTATAAATTTAAAACAATACGTAGGTACTTGATGTATGTATCTAGAATTCGACAACACAGCCGTCGCTCCTCATGGTGTAGTAGATAAGATCCCTACTAGGCGAGATGAAGGTCTGGGTTAGAATCTGGCGAACTGAAATGGCGAATTTCTCTCGAGTGTAAAGTGATCACTTAGCCAACCGAGGTCGGTCGTAAGCCCGACAATGTTCACCCTTAATTATTCTACACTGTTGCAGGAATAATGCCTTTTTAAAATAAATAAATATGATTTAAAATGGATATATGGTGTGTTGTATAGAGTCGGCTCTAGTTCAGCAGGGTGACTTGAGCCATATTTGCTAATGACCTTTTGATCGATGTTACTATTACTTACATTTTACCAATTGGGTCCATCCCTCGGGTGGCCATTTTATTCTTATTATTCTCCGTACAGAACACACCCCAACTCTTATCCTTAGAGATTACAATCGCATAATCGCATTGCATCACCGATAATGTTTTTATATATGTATGCATTCTGTGTCTTGTTTATTATTTTCTTTATTCTGTTTTTATTTATTTTTTCCTCACATATGTATGTATGTATATATTTTCTACTTCATATATTTTTTTCAATTTTTTTTTTCCTTGAGGTTAACTGGAAGAAATCGCTGTTCTGCGATAAGTTCGCCCTAGTGAACAACGATTTATAATCTGTACTATGTCCATTTTTTTATATTTATATGTATTTGTTGTTCACTTAAAGTTTAAATAAATAAATAAAATAGTTCGGGGCAGCTGCCCCCCCCCCCGCCTCTAGAGATCGGAATAGGTATTATAGGTATATATTTTTTCATACTGAATAAGAATTAGAATAAGAATAATAATAAACTTTTTTGAAAGAAAAGAAATTAGCATTATAATTAGATTCACCTAACTAGGCAGAGCCCGTACTAAGGTAAATCAATTGCAGCCTTTAGTTGATAAAACCTCAGAAATATCACATTATTACCACACGTTTTCTCATCATGTCATAAATTTTCGTGAAAATCCATCAAAATACAGTACTTTCATAAAAAATTGCGTGTTGCGCCATTTTTTATTGCTTTTTTATAAAGACATTTTTCACAAGTGAGACATGGACATGGCTGAAGAAGGATGAATCAAGTATAAAAGTTGTCGAGATGAGATCGTTGAGAAGAATGTGTGGAGAGATAGTATAGGAAACGAAGTGATTAGAGAGTTGAGTGAATGTAAAAAGGATGTTGTGACTAAAATGACAGTGAACAAGTTGAGATGGTTGGGTCATGTGGAGAGAATGAACGATGAAAAAATAACGAAGAAAATTAACCTTAATTTTTGTTGCCCCCCTCTAGCTCCGAGGCTGGCATCGCCCATCATGTCATGCTGTTTCAAGAAAATTCGTCAAACTAATTACAATTAACTACGCGACTTTGTTAGAATTATTGTCTTTAAAATAATGTTTTTTTTTTGTGTTGTAGCATAGAAATGATGCAGTTGTATGGGGTCTCACATCCCTACCCTGCGGTACTCCCCTCGGGCATAAAGTGAAACGTGATTTCACCTCCCAACCCCCAATACAACAATAATAACATAATAGCATTAGCCGAAATATTCCTTTTATTTTTTGCTTTCTTTTTACAAAAGAAATTCCCTTTTCATTAGGTTGGCTCATATAATTATTATACCTACTGGAGAGGAACAGAATCTCGGAATCCTAATCTCATTTTCCATATAATAATATTATTTTTAACAATTATGTAGTCTGTTAACTGATGTACAGTGTAAGAGGGGCATCCTCAATGTGCTAAGAGGGCGCATACTGATATTTCAAAAATTTCTAAAAACGGGAGACCTTAGATCTCAACAACCGTTAAAAATATGCTTTGGAAAAAATAGAGTAGATACACTGAACTTTTATCTAGGGAATAACCGTAAAAGATTTTTTTTCTTGTATAGATTTCTCAAAAAAAATAATTAAAAAACACCTCTGATCTTTTTTCTGAAAGACAGACTCGTTTCTCGAATGTCGCGGAGAAATACTTTTTGTATTGATAATATGCATTACAATCTAGGGAATGACCGTAAATGTTTTTTTATTGAAGCGAAATTAACCCCGATAAATGTAAAAAACGCTATTTTTACCATTTTATCACGCGATTGTTCACGCGTTTTTGAACTAAATGCCGTGGAAAATGACCGTGACATCATAGTTTGGTCGTGAGCCTTACGGGCTGAATGGTGAGTAGGTACTTACACTTCCATCACTGCACCGCGCGATAAGTGAGTACATAATTGCGAACGTTTCTAGAGCGTAAAGTGATCACCTAAACCAACCTATGGCTGATCATAAGTCTATCACGCCCATCTTACACTGTACATTAATTGAGAGACTGCATATTTTTTGTTAAAATGATAACTTGTTACTCTCAGTCAAGCTGCAGATTGCACAGAGCTTTATTTTGACAGGAAGCGGGAAAAAATCGATTATCATTCAATTTACTAGGGAATTCGTAGGTTGGTAGTACGGGTGGGTACCTGCCCACTAACGAAATAAAAACAATCATACAAAATAATTATGTTACGATTGAATCGACTGCCAATTCTGTACTGTATGTTGGTAGGACTGCAAACATAGAATGATGCAATATGTTTTATATCATTCAAAGTATCAACTACGAAATCACACAGTTTCAAGTTTTAATTTTTGACAGTATTTTCCTAGAATGCATAGTTTAGAAGTTATTACTGAAAGACTGAATCATTGACATAATTATCTTTATGGACTGTCAGCCTGAGCTTCGAGAGACGGGTCACGTGATCGCTGGCAAGAAAGTTGGCAAATTTGAATTTTATTACTATAACCACCGATAACTATCTTCCCATATATCTTCTCTTTACTAAAAATTACCCTTACTTCACATCAACTTATAATAATGCTGAGTTAATAAACTTGAGTTAAACAACGCCAAAATCTCCTGCCAACGATCAGCTGATGCGATGTTTCCACCCTTCAAATTTTCAGGCTGGCGGTCCATAGATAAAATGTCCATGGACTCAATAAAGCACCTTTTTTTCGGTTTTTTGGTCACCTTGTACTTGGCTCACAATAAATGCAATTTTGGGTCACAATAAATAATATATAAATTTTCAAAAGATGTCGTTTATCAGTTATCAGTGTTATCACTAATGATACACGATTCATACCTTTTTTCTACTATGGCCAATGTTTTTATGTAATATATTGTTTGTTTCAGATCCATATCAGATGTTTGGTCCTACGAGCAGTCGACTCGCTAGTTCAGGTGAGAATATTTTAACAATTTGTATTAAATTGCATATTGACATTTCAAATATTTCTAAAAACGGGAGACCTTAGATCTCGACAACCGTTACTAAATATGCCTTGGAACTAAATAGGGTAGATACATTGAACCTTTATCTAGGGAATAACCGTAAAAGATTTTTTTATATCTTGTATAGATTTCTCAAAAAATATTATGAAAAACACCCCTGATCTTTATTCCGAAAAACAGAAACTCGTTTCCTGGGGCCTGTAGAGATTTTTTAGGGAATAACTGTAAAAGTTTTTTGATTGATTTTTACTGACAAATCGCATACCTAAATGTGACAGAGGCTCGAAGTGTGTGTAAGGATAGGGCGTTAGTCTGGCGTTCTGTCCTCTCTGCCTGCCCCGCAAGGGCGTGGAGTGAGGGGATAGACAGATAGATAGTAGTTTCTTCTCATTCTTGTAGTATTTTCTCTTCAGTGCTATTAATAATTTTCAAATCATTACACAAATATAAAAAGTTCAATCAACATTAGATATGTTAACCCACACACACTAAACCTCCGATTTGTCTTCGATACGAAATCAACGAATTGCGGATAAATCCTTCTTCTTCTTCCTCTTGTATTAGGTCGGTTGACCTGTTTGTGACAGCGGGCTATCCTGGGATGAGGAAGTCCAGCGGTCCATCCATCTCTTGGGTGGCTTTACGAGTAATCTTCTTCCAGCGGGGTTTTCCGTTTTAACTATCTTTGCAAGTCTGGTGTCATCCATTCGGTCGACATGGTCCCTCCAGAAGCGTCTTCTACTTCTGCCCAACCTTACTATATCCTCGACATCGGAGTCAGAGCGTATAGTCTCATTTCTGATCCTATCTCTAAGTGTTCTGCCCGCGATGGATCGTAGGGTTATAAATAGGCGGATAAATCCAATTATATGACCCGTAAGCCGGACAATGTCATCTGTCCACCTTTTCTGTGGCCTTCCTACGCCTCTTTTGTTCTCCCAGGACCTCCACTTCAGGATTTTAGGTGCCCATCTGTCATTTCCAATGTCCATATCATTGATTTACATCGAGGTTTGATTGTATCAAGGGCTAGACTACTTCACAATCGCTCATGAACGATCCCTTTTTGCAATAAAAACATTAGTATCATTATACAAGAATCAAAACAGAACATTTCGTATGGGTTTATTTTTTCACATCATTAACCTTCTAACGGCTCCCTACTACATATTGTACCTCCCACCTATGTCGCTGTAGCGATACACCGCTTGGCGTCATCGTCGCGTACTACAATCTCGCATATAATTACAATGCATTAAATGCCACGTGGACGAAAATGTAGCAAGCATAGGTTAGTATTATAAATTATTATATTCGTATTGTGTTCGTGTTACGTAGGAGGGTTAACTGTACCAAGTCAATTGGAACTTTATTTTAGTAAACAATGATTTAAAAATATTTATCATTTTGTGTGATGTAAATGCTTGGCTTAGAAATTAGCTTTTTTTTACACGCTTAATGTCTCTTAACCTTGCAATCGAATTTCCACTCAATTCGAGACTAGTTTCAGCTATGAAACAGTCACTGATTGCAACGAGATGACATTCCGCTTTTCGCCTTGGATTGGTTTTCTCCAGAGACAAAAAATCTTACTTTGCAAAACGGACATTTATGGGTTGTGTGGAGTCATGTATTGTGTCGTATTAAATGGTGTGGTAAAACAAGCAGCTGCCTTGAAATGGACTTGGGCAGGACACGTTACCAGAAGCTCAGATTCTAGATGGACCAAAAAGATTCTCGAGTGGCAACCCAGAACAAGCATAAGGAATGAAGACTTCAGACAAGATGGTCTGACGATGTGAGGCGAATCGTAGGAAGAAAGCGGATGCAGTATGCCCAGGATAGGGATCTGTGAAAAATCAAAGGGGAGGCCTATGCCCAGTATTGGAATCAAAACGGCTGAGAAAGAAAAAGAACAAGAAGAAAGGGCTTTGGAAAAGAAATTCAGATTCGGTCCAGCTCAAGCTATCGAAAGACACCGAGCTATCGAAGAGATCCAGTCAGTCAGTAGAACCGAGATCTTTTATACAGAAGCGTGTCATATTTTTTTTAAAATTAATTTACTAATCGATCTCCTTTATATCATAAAGCTCTCGATTTGTCTTGGCTGCGAAAGGTTTTGCCTTCTTGGAGTTCAGTAGTGGCCTTTCAATGACGTGACTTCTTTTGTGAGCGAGTGCGTCACAGTTACAGAGGATGTGGATAGGCTGTGTTACGCTTTCTTCACGTCACGAATTTGATAATATTGATTATGTCTTACATTTACCATTCTGAAAGTCGCAATCAAAACATTCAGTCACTTGGTGTTCCCTATGAAAGGCGTCTAGTTACATTTATTAACGGCGGCGGCGGGCGGCTGGTAGGTAATATAATATGATAATACATATTATGAAGTGAACGGTCCTCAGTTAGTCGTGCCGTAACGCGTCATGACTCCGTAATATACGACCCTGCCCGGGCACGTGCCGCGAGGGTTAAAAGTTAACTTCTTGCGGGGTGTCTGAGTACACCAGAGTACTGTGAACTTTACTGACTACAGAAGTATCAAATATCCCCGTACTCTAACTCATACCATACCTAGTATTTATTAAGAGATATTTTCTTCTTTTTTTTACCCACACTCTAATTTAACTTTTTTTACACATACTTTTCTAAGTATGTGCACAGTTACATGGTTGGCGCAGTTGGTTGAGGCGGCAGTCTCTCGAGCAGGAGGTGCCAGGTTCAAACCCCGGCGCTGGCGATGTGTTCCACACTTTGCGATACAGGCTTTTAGCCTAGAGCAAGGTGTGCAGGAAAGTATTTGGGTTTGTGTATGCAAGCCCAGATCCTTTTTTAAAAAAAAATCTTCTTCTTATCAGCCCCTTTCCCTCCACTGCTGGATATAGGCTTCTCCACTGCTGGATATAGGTGTCTTCTACAATTCTCTATTTTGGGAGCTTTGTCTCCACCCATGTCCCACCGAAACCGGATAAGAAATGAAGATATAAGACGACGGTCAAGGGTCTCTGACATTGCGGAGGGATTAGGGACACTGAAATGGCAGTAGGCGGGTCATGTGGCGAGGCAAAAGGACGGCAGATGGACCCCCAGACTACCGAGCTGGAGATCCTACGAAAATAAACGAAGTGTAGGGAGATCACAAAGAAGATGCCAGGCCAATGATTTACAATTATTTATCCCATTTTATTGTCACAAGTGGTTCGGTTTCGTTGGAAGACATTGCCTACGGCAATAAACCCGCCATTTGATATAATGTTTTATATCCAATAAAGTTTTTATTTATTTATTTATTTATTTACATTCTACAAGGTCCTGAGCGATAGAATAGATGAATAACCGATGATTGCATATTAAAATTACCTGTACAACAATAGGTTGATTAAATTAGGGGTGAACCACCAACACCAGGTTGACCCTTTTAGCGAACCACCCGGCTAATGGAAACAAATTATCACAAATAACAAATTAATATTTGAAAGAAAAAAAAACACCCGACCAGAATAAACATATTATAAACATTAAACGTGCGTACAATATGAATTAAACATCCCATGCAAAAATGTACTAAGTCACATTTATCCATATTTAGGGAAATTCTTGGTGTTAGTTGTTGTTTACTGTTGTCTATCGTCCTTAGACCCTATATCGGGCACTTGGACTCATCAGTTTTACATATAATTAGACATTACAATAATTAAATGGAATATACAGCAGGTATTATGCACAATATCAATGCTAAAGAGTGTAAAGGGCTCTGTTAGCATTTTGTCAGAGACAGTAACATAGTAAGAAGCAAGATAATTATATATGAAAGCACAATAAACAATTTATGATATGTCTCCGAGATAGGTTAAGAAATTAGTCGGAGAACCAAAGTTGCCCTATGAGCCGTGTGGCGAAACTTCAGTGGCAATGAGCAGGACATATATGGCCAGAGAGAGTGACACCAGATGGGCGCCACGAATATTGAAGTGAGGCCTTGGACAGATAGAAGGAGTGTCGGAAGGCCACCAAAGCGATGGACTGATGACATTGTACAAATCGCTGGGGGAAAATGAATGCGGAAGGGTCAGAGAAGAGACGAGTGGAAGAGGCCTATATCCAGCAGTGGAGGGAAGAAGGCTAAATAAGAAAAATATAGAAGAAGTTTGAAGTGAAAAGAAAAGTGAAAAATGTTTGAATTTGCCATCAAAAGTATTTTCTAAAGGAAATAACGTACAAGTGCCTACGTCTGTTTTTGGGTCGAATAATGAACCGTTAAAAATTATATAGGCGCAGACAAAATCACCTTTATTCTAATTAAATATATAGCATAGAACATTCTTGCAACAGGGACTTTACTACATATTGCTATTATTGTCTATGACTGTATAAAGAGAACAGAAAGGGGTCGTGAGGGCGGGAAAGAGATTTAAATTTAAATATATTGTTCTAAATTATACGTGAATATTAATACAGATAGCAATGTGTAAATAAATTTATTAATGTATTCTGATTTTTCACCTGGCGAGCTGCGATTACCTTAATGAATAATAATGCATGTTTGTAGATAGGTACACATACTGTAAGGCGGCGAATCATAAATTATTATTGTTTTTGAATTATAACGACCACAATGTGTGCACTTTGCGACCAGAGTGGTCACAGCTGTCGTGCTATACCCAGACTGTATCGACACTCCAACCACATGTGACTTGACAGTTCAAATTAGGCAAAATGTATGAAATTTGACATTTGGTGTTAGGCAAACTCCATACAAATATTTTTTCGCCCGGCTCGCGATTTGTCGCTAAGAGAGTTATCAAGTTACTAGTATAGTATAAATGTCTATGATTACATTGAACCCCTCTAGCTCATACCGTCTCTATGTGTTTGAACTTTGAAGGTAAATTTTATCTATGATTTAATTTGTTACAGGTTCTGGTCAAATTCAATTATGGCAATTTCTTCTGGAACTTCTGAGCGACTCCAGCAACGCTGGCTGCATCACATGGGAGGGGACTAATGGGGAATTCAAACTGACTGACCCTGATGAGGTCGCCCGGAGGTGGGGGGAGCGGAAGTCCAAGCCGAACATGAACTACGACAAACTCAGTCGTGCACTGAGGTCAGTCTAATAAGAGATGGACACATTTTAAATTATTAACCAATAGTTTAATCGAAAAAGAATTGTGGAGATAAAAATCTCCTAACCTAACTTAACCAAGAATGTCTCACTAATTTGTAAAACCAGAGTACAACCATGTATAAAATTGTTACAATTTGGTCGCATATTCCATATACAGAATACGCCACAAAATACGATGGTATTGTTACTAGGCAATCACATTCTAGTCGCAGTGTGGTAACCAGATTGTAAATAGTAATAAATTTTTCGTTCTTGCTATATTCATCACTTTTTAACGAGCGCCATGTAACTAACTATTTTGTAATTGTACAAATATGTATAAGTTAATATGAAAGTATACGGAATATATTATTTACTATTTATTTTATTGAAATAAACTAAACCACCAGTCGGCCTAACATTTTCGCCGGCTGATGTTTTATAAGTTATATATAAGTTTGTAACTTATATATATTCAGACACAAAAATTAATCTCACTTATGAATAAAATGGGTATTAAATTAAGGGTGTTATCGATTTGTAGGGAAAAATTAAGTGGCCTTATCTATATCACAATATAAGGGCCTTAACAAAATTATTTTGTTGTGGGAACTGGAGGGTTATTAACAAGTTAGTGAGGCATGACCAAACACCGTGACTCTGTGAAATAATCACAGCTAATGAGTGTGTACGAGTATGTGTTAAGGTTAAAAAGCCGTCACGCCGGAGAGTTAAATATACTCATATGTGGTGAGGTGGTTGGTAACGCGCTCGACTGTTAATCCAGTGGGCGCTGGTTCGATCCACGATGCCGACCTACTCCACTTCGCGACACAAGCTTTTCAAGTTTACTGTGAAGTGTATAAAGGTGTATTTGGGTTTATTTCGATAAACACAGATTCATTAAAGAAATCCAAAATTATATCGCCTACCTTTTTATTATTTTAGTATAGACATAAATATATTTGTCGAAGTATGTTATGCTTGCGAAATGAACGATTTTTTTCAGTCGATAATGCTGCGAATTTTCATGCAATATTGGCGAATAATTGGTAAAAAAAGTTTCACACCTACATACGTTCATAAAGTTAATAAGAACTTATTTATTGTTCATTTAAGATTACACCACACATATGTCGACGTCGTTAAAATTTTAACGTAATTAAAGCATACATACTTTTATCATCAAATTGTCAATCGTGTTGGTCATAATTCTGTCGCAATTACGTCACTGCTAAAAATATGTAAACAAAACAGTGTTTGTTTTTAATTATATATATTTACAATCTCGATGTTTTTAACCGTCGTCGGTAAGTACCGAGTGGTTGAAGTCCATTTTTAGGAAAAAAATAAAAAACTTAATATTTAGATTAAAATCCACAAAAAAATTCCTTTAGATTTCGCGACTAGTGTTCGAGTTGCCTGATAATGAGGGTACAAATCCTCGAATACTAGTCGCGAAATTTGAAGTATTTTTTGTGGATTGTAATCTAAATATTTGGTTTTTCATTTTTTCATTATATGTACATACTCGTATTTACAGTGTTAAAATGTGCTTCCATGAAGTATCTATTAAAAAATATTATACGATCAATTTAGTTCAAAAAGTTAGAAAAACGAACCTAGTAAACGTAATATAAATTCTTGAGAGATTCTCAAATAATTTATGTATGTCGTTTTGATCGTACGTCACTGTAACGTCACTGTAATCAAACACTGAACAAACTTCTGTCCCTATAATATTATTTCGCTCAGCGGAAATTGCAGTGAAATTCAATAAAATTAATAATAATATCGATTATGGGAAAATAACTGTATGTATGTGTGTTTCTTTTTTTACCCCATCGAAGTAATGTTTTCATATAAATGTACTTTTGTATGAGCGAATAGCAATTTTAGTTCAATAACAGTCGCAGAATAGCGCGTTATTGAATTAAGTAGACCTACACACAAATTACTGAACGCTTTTTTTTGGGCTTGCGGAAATTATTAGTAGAAGGCAATAATTGAAATTAGTAAACGGTATGATGTTTTGAACTATTTTTAATATTATAACTAACGCTGTGTCCCTTGCGGGGTGGACAAAGAGAAAAGACACACTGCCCCATTCTTATAAGAAGTAGTTTCGAAGTTAGCTATGGAATTTACTGAAACTTGATATTGTTCCCACAGTTTGTTAGATGATATAATGCTGTAATTTGGTTGATAAAATTAAAATGATTCTTAATGATATTTATATGATTTTCAGTCCCCTTTTTATGCAATAAGGCAAAATCAATTTTGTCACTTACGTTATTCTTATTTTGCTCTTGCAGTCTCGTACAAAAGTTGATGCGATATACTAGAACGATTTTTAGTCAGGGCATATCGCCCCTTAATATTTAAAAAAGTATTATAAATCTACTATCTACCTACTAATATTCAATGCTGCCTTCTACTTTTAACTCAACCTGACTCAAAATGATCTTAAATTTACCTAAAATATATGTTTGACAGAATTTCTATATAATTTTTCTGTATAATGTCTGTGCTTATGTGTAAACCTATAGGTATATAAAAAGTGTTATTTCAAATCAATTGTCACGTGACAAACGTCTTATAAGTGAAAATATCATTTTACCCATGTAACTATTCTTGTTGCAATACGGTCGCCGCGACGTTACGCGACGTGAGAACGGCGACCGGATTGTGACCAGAATTCTTATTTGTTGGTGGAATGTTGTGTTATTTTGATATTTTATAATATGCTTGTTATATTTGTTTACTATCTACAGGTACTATTACGATAAGAACATAATGACCAAGGTTCACGGTAAGCGGTATGCGTATAAGTTCGACTTCCAGGGACTGGCGGCCGCGACGCAACCAGTCACGAGCGATCCAGCATACAAGTATCAGAGCGATCTCTTTATGAGCTCATATCATCACAGTGCCAAACTGAGCTCATTCATGGCGCCCCATGCAGCTATGCCAACTTCAACAGGTAAATTTTTCATTTTATTTCAAAAGCCAACAAGAAGTGCAAATGACTACAAGTCCAAAAGACTACGCAAGATTACAAAAACGCGTAAATCGCCAACGTTTCTGTCGCGTTTCGTGTTTTGACTCCCTGGACTTTGTGTATATTGTTTTTCACGAAGGATGAATGCAGTGGAAAAAAATGCTGAGAAGAATTGGGAAAACGTTAAGAGATAGGATAAGGAATGAGGTTATTAATAGAGAGATGAGTGACTGTAAGACGGACGTAGTGAGTAAAATGAAAGTTGAGACTTGAGAGAATGGATAAGGATAGGATGACTAGAAATATCAATATGGGTGTAAGAAGAAGCATGACGAAGTGTGACTATTCAGCCTGGACGGATCGTATCGACGAAATCCTCAAGGATGGAAGAATTTTGAATAATAATTAATCGTATTTTTTTTAAATAAGATTTTATGATTTAACATCTTAGAACTGTTTTTTTGGTGTCTTCCAAATGATACCAAACACGCCCTTCCAAAGCGCTTGGATTCCTTCGTTCCAATGGAGCCTCCCACCAAGAATTGACAGAATCAAAATTTGTAAGAGGATATTATGAGTTCCACTCGTGAAGCACTTTTGTGCGATACTACGGTGGGATGCGGTGACTGGGTCCTCTCGACCACTCGGTGTCTTCCGAGGTTTGAGTTGGACAACATTTCGACGTACGATCTGGACTTATTTTCCAGTGTCCACTATATAAACCACACAATATATTTTATGACTGGAATGAATGGGAAAGAGAATCTAACTCTGAAATACCTAAGTAGATACCAATATATTTACAAAAATAGATATGTTTTAGAGCGAAAGGTTTCACATTAAATACGTATATGTATCTATCAAATCAACCCTTACAAAGGGGTTTATTATATAAATGTATAGACTCACTTTACTCTGATACAAATATTTTCTCTGTACTTGAATGTCACCAGCACGCTCTCTTAACAAACAAATTTAACACGAGGTATAGTAATAATAAGCCGAAGCTTGATATATGCAAAGTGATAGCAAATACCGTCCCTTCGATACAAATAGTACTAAATACATCTTACCGACATCATCTACATATTATTCCTATTCAAATATTTAACTTAACCTTTCTTGTTCTATCACCAAATCCGCACCGCACGGGCGTCGACCGTCGGAAAAGAGGGGATCCCGATATTACGATTCAGTTTACCGTTTCGTCATATGTCAGATTATTTGACAACTACCGCCATCTATGTATGGCCGTGCTTATAACCTGTTATGGGACCATTAACATACAGTCCACTTTTTTTTTCAGAAGTCTCACGGAGCAAACTTGGTTTAGTGTTTCTTGATGTGATAATAAGATATGGTTACATTTTTTCGCTGAGTTAGCTGGGTTTCGCTGGGTGGGAATATGGTTACATTCAAATTATATTTCAGAACTGTAGTTATTTCAATTAGTGCCGCAGGCAAATCAATTAAGTAATGAATTTTCACATGTTTTTTATAAATAAATAAAATAAAATAAAGAAAACCTTTATTGACATTGAAATAACTTTATTGACATTGAAGAATCTTTACTGACATGTGAAATAAGAAAATTTGTACGCATACTTAGGAAAGTTGAAAACCAACGGTACATGATGAAAAATTATGTGTTTTGTAATTTTGGAAGTAACTTTAAATACCTACCCGACCCTTGCCGGTGCCCTGAGTGTATGTAGATTGTAGGTACAGTCCAGAAAACATAGAATTGAATTATATAAAAGACCCCATTAACGTGCATTGTTTTACGAGCTGCATTTTCATAATATTAAGTACAGAAGTTCTATATACTTTCCTTGTAGAAGGGGTGTTGGTTATAGTAGCAAGTTTATTGTGTACAAAGTACTATATATTACTACCTATAACCCGTCAGAAATGACGCATATTGCGGGATAGACAGAGAGAATTAGTCGCCAGACTTCCCAATCCTTACAAGCATACTTTTTATTTTTTAAAAAAGGATCTGGGCTTGCATACACAAACCCAAATACTTTCCTGCACACCTTGCACCACTAGGCTAAAAGCCTGTATCGTAAAGTGTGGAAACATTGCCTCCGCCGGGGTTTGAACCTGGCACCTCCCGCTTGAGAGACATTCTTATAATATACATCAAACATCAAGCATTAAAATCTAGGGAATATCCGTAAAAGTTTTTTGAAAGACGCAAATTAACCCCAAAAAATGAAAAAAAAAACGCTATTTTTACCATATTATCATGCGACTGTTCACGCGATTTTGAACCTTATTGTCGTGGGAAATGACTGTGACGTCATTCTTGGTACCAAGCCCTTAAGCCAAATATTTTTCGACTGCAACTGAAAGCGTTGAATGATTAAATTGCGAATGTTTTAAATTTAAATAAACATCTTGCACATGTTGCACGGTCCTGCGTTAGCTTCATACCCGACTTTCAGTAGAATTATAGAGAGAGAGACTTGAAGTGGTACAGTGCGTAGAGCTCCCCCAAATATAGCAATAATGATACTTGAGTGTGAATAAATTGTACACAATCACAGTTTCTATTGTCGGCGTGCATATTAACCAGTGGGTAGATACACTTAGATAGTTACATGTATTAAAATCTGATAATGTTAGGTACGCTTTGTGTAATTTATTATTTGAAACTCGCAGAGGGTTAAGAAAGTGGACTGTATGTATACATGGCTGAAGAAGGAAGAATCAGAGTTGAATGTAGTAGAAATGAAACCGTCCAAAAGAATGTGTAGATACTTGGATAGGTAGGATAAGGTAGATTTGTTTTTCGGGTTGATCATGTGAGATGATCAGATGATCCGACGTTTCGGCGAACCTACTGCCGCCTTGGTCACGGATTATGATCTCTAGGCTGTGACTAAGGCGGCAGTAGGTTCGCCGAAACGTCGGATCATCTGATCATCTCACACAATCAACCCGAAAAACAAATCTACATATGGATCATCGTGAAAAACTGCAACTACTATTATAGGTAGGATAAGGAATGAGGTTATTATAGAGAGATGAGTGACTGTAAGACATTAGGGTGTAGTGACTAGAATGAATGTAAAAAAACATAAATATGAAAGAATCCACGTTGTAACACGGTCTATTTTGTTGGTATTGTTAATTTTCGGTGTCTTCAAATCGTGCGATTGAATTTTAACTCATTTCCGAACTAGCTGGAGTTCTGAAACTTACACCAATTGTGTAAACTAGATGACATTACGATTCCGTACCACAGACACTTAAAATATGTAAGGTGTTCAAGGGTTGTATGAAAAGAAATTCAGATCGAAAATCAGGCACCGAGCGATCGAGAAGATCCAGTCACTGCATACCACCGTGTTTGGCGTCTTATGAAAGTGCTTCATGCTTAGAACATACATAGATCGTGTAACATTTTTTTTATTTTACCTGTTATTAAAATGTTTTTATTTTATTCCAGCTTCAATATTCCCCGGCGCGGCGACTTGGAGTAATTGGGGAGGAGGTGGGGGTAATCTGTACTCGCCGCATTCCATGGCTCCGCCTCATGTTACATCGCACTTGAGTTCATATCCACACTATGCATGACCAAATCTATAAGATACACTACTACCAATCTCATCAGACGAATACCACTACCCTACATGGAAACATACTCTATAATTTAATAATATGTATAGAATTATATTATATCTAATCTCTTATAAAAACTACATTATGTATGTGTCTAATCCTGGATGTCACTAACTTCTTAGGTGAGGAATAGTAAAGATAGGAGCCACTTATCATTATTTTTCATACAGAATTTGTGCTAGGTGTCTCCTATCTCTGTTATTCCTCACCTAAAAAGTTGATGTAATCCAGGGGTTCGTTCTGGATCCGTTAAATTTCACTCAGTGATTCGCTCGATTTTTTATGGTTCCATTGTCCTCAATTCTATCATCGGTGCGACTCAACTCGTTGTGCGATTCAACCTGTTCTATGTGCATAGTTGACGCTCGGTTGAAGCGAATAACACCCAACTGTTTAGTTGGGTGACATTCCATTGACATTCGCTCGCCATAGATAATAGAGTGGTCCGCACGTACTGTTCACTCACTCTTATCAACACGCATATGACTATCCTTCTTTACCAATGAGGAGTGTTGTGATATCGCTATCTCGATGTGAACCTATCAACTCACTCTTATTAGTATTTTCATATCTCTATCTCTGTTTGACAATTCCAATTGGAACAATCACCCAAATGCGTTCTGTTTCGTGCTGTAATAGCTCATTAACACGCTGAGTGAAAATTAACGGATCCAGAACGAACCCCAGTATAAGTGTACTCGTATTAGAGACCGAATTATATCATGCAAAAATATGCCAAACAAACACTTTTTTGTTAAAATATTGGATTTTTGAAATATCGTAGTTGAATTACAAGTAGATATCTCAACAGATGTGCAGCGAATGATGACCTTTCGCCTACAAGGCTACAAGAAAATTCGAAATAATTCTATGTTTCTCCTGAATTTATACAACCTTTATAACACGAACTTACCTACATACAACGCTTTTTCTAAAGTAATTTTTGTCATGACATGTAAGCCAAAAGTAAGTTTGCGATGCAACCATGTAACCAATCAAAAGTTGGAAGACGTCAAATACCTAGATACATTCCATCATTTTTATATAATTTGGTCTTAAATACAACTCATTTCATACACGTATGTAAATTATTTATTTCTCTAAATGTTACACGTAAGTAAACGATTGTATTTTTGGAGAAATGGACAGTATTCAATTTAACTCAGACACTTTGAGATGGTAAACCTACCTACGTCAAAAAAATTATACCAATATCATTCCTATATTATCTGTTTATTTATTTTTTTGTACAGAGGCGGCCTTTGGCGGTACCCCGCACTCGCCAAAAAGATGCAAAAGAAGGGTAACCTAGAAAAAATATTATTTTCACAGTATATACTATTATCTTCTTTTTGATAAATTTGTTTATCCTTGTTCTAAGCAAGAACCACGTATACGTCACCTTTAGGTATTTTGAGTTTTTCATCGACATTGTAGTGCAGTAGGTTTTTTATTATGCTGCTGGTAATTTATAGACCCAATCCCAGAGGCAAATAAACGATCGAATGAAATGTCCCCGCAAAATCGATACGCACGGGACTTTGCACATCTGTGGGGTCCTACGGTCGCCTTTGTTTGTGAATCTATATTGTTAAGATTGTGTTATTGCAATAAAAAACTGTGTTTTCTTTTATCTATACTAGGTACAATAGTTACAATAATTTTCGTTGATGATATTCTTTGTACATTATTGTTTTATATAAGTAAATTATTAACTAAAAAATAAGATAAACAATAGTATTAATAAGTATAGTATGGTGATATAAAGCAACGGCGCGGCGTGCGGTGGAGTGTTAAAAGTATAGACAACTGAAGCTTTATAATTTTCACAAATATTCTTACCTTTAGTCGAGACCGATTTGAAAGTAGTTCATACAGCCTAGAAGAAAAACCAATATGGTGACCACCAGGGGTAATTTTTTGAAATAATATGAGTAAAATAATATATTATGTTTACGTGAATTATCTTGTGTGTGGTTATTAAAAATAATTAATGTAATGAATTAATGTTTCTGCGATTTTGGATTACACTTATTTATGTATTTTTCGTGAGGCACTTTCGAAATAATAAAAGTGCTTCACAATCTTTGAGTATTGAACCTACCTACTACACCTACTGCCCTCCTATCTACAAGAGGTTTATTATGAAAAAAATGACAAGCATGAAATAATTTGTGTCGATACCAGTATGTGATATTGAAAGATTAATGCCCAGTAATATTGTATTTAATGGGTGCAGACAGTATTATTTAACACTATTATAACAATTGGGTTATAACAATAATTATAACAATTTAACACTATTATAACAATATTTACATGTGGGTGATGTCTGTTTGTGTGCCATGAATAAATAAATAAATTAAGATTGATTCTTTAGCGTTGGTGAAGTTGAGAGATATAAAGATCTGACCATTTTGACACTGTTGTGTCAAAAAATTGGCTTCATGTTGAATTTGTATGAACTTGTATTGAAACAATTGAACTAAGTATTTATTTATTTATCGTATGGTCTAAAGAAGTACATGTATCACATCCCTCAAACGAAAAAGTTTGAAGGTTGAACATTGGGCAATGATAAATTTCGCAAGCAAGCTTGGTCGTGAAATTAAATTGAACGTTATAACTAGAACCTAGAACTAATGGAATTGAATAGTTTTCAAAATCTATGTGCTCAACATACCCGAAAATATATTTATCAAAACCATACAAAAAACGTTATTTTGGGTACAAATAGTAAACTGATATAATATTTTACGAATGAATCATAAAACTCCGTAAGCTACGACGTCATCACCTTTTTATGGCGCTGTAGAGAACCATACTCCAGTCGGTCTCGTTTTGGCTTTAGGCAAACCATCTAACTAAAAGACCTATGATTTTATAGTGAGAATGACCTAGTCTATATAGATTACGCAATATTGTGCCATTTTATTTAAATCCCAAAGATTGCTAGTATAAATATGTATTTGTTTTTCTGTATATACTTTTCTAGTCACATATAGTTTCACCAGAGAGTCACACCAAAGATTCCCGGTCGCGGAATGTTCTTTTAAAGCCACTGAATATATAAATAAGAAATGCCATATCAGGTCCCCCGATTTTGACACATTTTTTTACACACCCAGTGAAACTTCTATTCATAAGCTAACAAAATAAAATAAAAGCAGAAACACTAAATATTACAATCGTCATGGCAGTGCCATCTGTGGATATTTTTATGAACTATGTTCATCACTTTGGTTCGTACAGTCGCTAAATGTCAAAATATCGTGTTCATGAGACATCTATGTATTTGATAGTTAATTTCCTGGATTTTTCGGTGAAGTAAGTTAACTTTTTCTTTGATTTAAAACTAAACTACTCATTTTTTATTATTTTTTTCTAGTCTCAACACGCTCCTCGCTTCTCTCACACTCTCGCAATTAGTCAACAAGGTTCTAAGCAAAAGTCAAAATATAAAAACTTGCTAGTCAGAATTTTATTTTTATTCTCAGATGACGATTATCTTTTTAATATTCATTAAAAATCACTAGTTATTTATATCAACTGATATAATTTTGTAATCATATGATTTGTTTGTAAGGGAATGTTATTTATATTGTAATATTAGGATTTAGACTATATTCCAAAAGAGTCTGTAAATATTTTATTCTTAGAAATTTTAGCAAACAAAAAAATATGTGAATTTTAAACAAAAAGAATGTCAGTTTATTCGTTATTTTTCTAACCCTTGTACGCAATGGGCTTTTGCCTGGATTTTAGGTTTTTGCAGTAACAATTGCTTACATTCCAATTCTGAGAGCATTGTCTTGAAACTGAAGACAGTGATAGATGGAAGTACTGACCACAAGTTGGCTGCCCTAGAATTACAATATATTTGTAAAATTCCTTGGATAAAATAATATTCCGAAAGTACCCCTAAAATTTCCATTCAGTTTTTCAGATCTAAAACTATAATTTAGCCAAAATATTGGTAATTATAGGGTTAACAAGTTGACTGTTTTAGATTTTAAATTTGTTTCCAGATTCTTTTTAAAACGATAAAATTCACATTGCCGCTCAGGTTATTTTTACTTCGTACTAACATTCTCATACAAAATTTGGAAAAATTGAGGTGAAAATAGGATGTTTTTTGCTCAGTGCATATAGGCTCTTAGATATTTGATTTTCTAATACCCGTATGTGACAGCTATGTTTCTGATCTATCGTTACACAAAATGTGCGATCAGAAAGTTCTCCAGTATAAAACAACTGATTCCTCGAGATAGGCGCTTTAGTATCTTCCTAAAAATATTCTTCTTCTTTCTTAATAGCTATCTCTCCACTGCTGGATGTAGGCCTCTTCCAAATTTTCCACTCCTCTGTTCTTTGGGCTTTCTGGATCCACCCACTACTAGCGACAGGGATAATATTATCCGCCCATCTTTTCTGAGGCCTGCCTATTTCTCTTTTCATGTCCTACAGTCTCTATCTCAGAAAAAAGTCTATGGTAAATGCAAAACATTAAATCCGCCCTTTGCCATAGGCACTACAATTGATGTTTATTTATTTATTTTAGTTATTTATTTCATTAATCAGCTATAAAAATTGTTATACTGACATTGTTTATGATAAATATTATTAAATATTGTAACATTTTAGCCATATGTAATATTTAAATTTAAATACTCAATTGTATGAAAGAGATTATTTTTAATTTAAAAATAATGTGTATAATATTTAGTTAATAATATATTGATGTCTATTAAGTATTAATGAATGTAATACATAGTTATATAAATAATAAAAATATTATTTATTTATTTATTTATTATTTAAAACAGAATTAAATTATTTAAAATTATTCTAGTGATAATTATTTATTTATTTAAAATAGGTCTAATTCTGTAACTGAAATACAAACGTTTTTTATTACAACAGTTTGAGAAAATTTCGGTTCATAAAGTTACAGAGTTGAACCTGTTATCTAAAAATTAATAAAAACAAATAATGTGATCTCTTTACTTGAAATTAGGAAGTGAATAAATAGTCTTTTTTTATGAATTTTATTATTTTTGAACAAACCAAAAAAAATCAACATGTGTACATTGATATTGTGAATAAAATACAAGTGCAGTTGACTCATTAGTACCTGCAATTATTATGTACCTTTGCAGGGTAGGCAGAGAGGTCATAGCGCCAGACAGCTCTATCCTTGCACACACTCCTACCCTCCGTTACAATTTGTCATATACGCTCTCCGATATCTTTTGCTCAAAACGCATCCATCCTTGAGGATCTTAGATGGCTGCGTTTTCTCACACCTCTTCGCTTACTCAAATATATCCTTTTTGTCATCCAGTCATCAATATAAAGTACCCTATCAAAATTTAGGAGTAGCCTGAATTGATTTTAGTAATACGAAACTTAAATTAAAATTTACCTAAGTATTGAAATGTGTTAATTATGTGTGCAAAATTTCAAGGTGCTAGGACATTGGGAAATTTTAAAATTTGAGATATAAATATCAAACAATAAAAGTGTGGTACAAATATGTCAAATTTAATGTCTGACACTTGTCAAAATTTATTCACAATATCAAGTATGACTATAGTGGCAACGTTATATGTTAATTGCATTATTGTTGCCATTTTTTATTACAACAAAGACATATCATTACGTTTTTATTTTTATTTTTATTGCAAACCTATTTTAAATTTACTTCATATAAGTGCTTCCTTTAGAATTTATTTTATTCTTTAATAAATAGAACTAACCTTAATTGCTGCAACTATTTTATGAATACAATTAAAAATAAAGAAAAAGTCCTGACGCCGTGCAGTTTCAGCAAGAAGACGATAGTAATATTTTAATTGACTGTTGCATCACAAACAAAATACATAATATTTTTTTCTGCCACTATTACAATAACACAGCATTTTTTAAAAATATTATTAAATATTATAGGTATTGTTGTATATATTATAATACGTTTTAAAATTTTAATGTTGTATTTGTAAATATTAATTCGTAGTATAAGTAAATTACAGGACATTTCAGATTATCAACAGGAACAATAGATTTCTTTACATGTTTTTCAGAAGTACCTAATTTGAGGAAAATAATAGAAAACTAAATATTTAGATTTAAATCCACAAAAGAATTACTAGCTATCGCAACCAGTATTAGATTGTGAATAAACTTTATTCACAATCGCCTCATGATGAGGGTGCAAATCCTTGAATACTAGTCGCAAAAACTTAAGTCATTTTTTGTGGATTTTAATCTAAATATTTAGTAATTCATTTTTTTCCTTCAAAATGAACTTCCACCAAGTACCAACGGTCGAAAACATCGAGAGTACCTAATTTGATTATAAAAAAAACAGCTGAATTTACAAGTCATTTTTTTTATTTACACTTTTGGTGAACAGAATACAGAGATGTGTTATCATTACAGATATAAAGCATAGCATTTGCAAACTAGGGCGAGCTTATCCCAGCCAACTAACTCTAAAACTTTAAAAAAGAAAAGTTTAAAATATAAAGCTGAATTACCACACCATAACACATAAAATAATCGCAGTTGGCAAATGAGTTAAGCTTCGTTCACTGAATTTAGTGATTTTAATATTCCTGATTCATTTTTATAAACAAAAACCGTATTCCACGATCTGAGTGAGAAAAAAACACTCTCCAAAGATATAGCAATAACATAATATTGATATTAAGTAAATGTATTAATTGGTGTATTCTATTATAAATAAAAATATTTGGTACAAGTCAATTGCGGCAACGCACCGCTAGCGCCAATTAGTGGTGAATCAAGATACTACAGAATAGCGCCATCTATGTTTTCATGGCATAAAATATATTGTATTAAGTCATTGAAATATAGATGGTGCTATTCTATAATACCGCTACTTGCCACTAGGTAGCGTTAGTTGTACGTTACTATAAGTGACTTGTACCATATTATTGTATGATATTATTAAATTGAATGTATTATATTATATTGTATTGAAATAATCTTTTTGGGTATCTAGTCTTCTTAATATAATATTGTAATTGTTTTAGTAAAAGTGTGTTAAGTACGCAACCTAATATTAATAATGATGATATTATAATATCCTATAAAAGTTCAGATACTTTATATACGCTCTTTATGTAGTAGGTATTATGTATAGATGTTATTATTCATAATAATTAATACAAGCCAATAATTGGTTTCTAAAAAAATATCTTTTAACAATCCTTTCTTCTCCTTTTTCACCCTGCAGTCGTCCAGAGAGATGAGTACTAAAACTGTTCTGCGAGAAAGAGACAAACAAAATTTTGACAAGTTGTCTACAATTATACTGTGTCACACTAAAAGAGCGGAAGGGAGAACAGTGGCAGGAAAATGCCAGCATGTGCTGTACAGTTCTGTAACTTTTTGAACTAAAACTGTCTGGAGCCAAATAGTAATTGAAATAGTATACAATAATTACGAAATCCTAAACAAACGATTTCATATGAACCGTATATGATTGAATGACACCGCTCACTTGAATGTACTATACATACATGCATCCGCAATATGGGACGCGGAAGATCTGTTGGTTAGCTGTTTGAAATTTAATTAGGTATTGATGTGTGATGGGACAAAAAAAGCTCGCCAAGTTTACAAGAGATGTCTCTGCAATGATTAAATATTAAAAACGGCTATGTTCGGGCATGGTAATGCTACCACGGAAAGCTAGCCCGTCTGTTATCAGGGTCGGTAACCAACAGGTCAAAAAGGAATAATACTAAATTTCAAGGTACAACTTTTTAATAACATTTAATTTTTTACTCACAAATTTACACGAACAATCAATAATTTTAGGTTATGTTATCATTATTTGAGCCGACGACACAAAACGGTGGAGGATGGGACCAGAATCCTGTCTCCGTACAAACTATAGAAGCCTCCCCTTGCAGTATGTATGGAGTCTTACAGCTGTATTGGACCAAGTCACCCACTCCGTACATATTGTTCTTTGGGGGAGTCACCCACTCGGCTAAGTGACCGTTTATGGGCAGTAGCGGAGGTGGGCACTGAACAGCTGAAACAAAGTAGTAAAATATTAAAAATGTATACTAAAAAAACATAACACAGTAGAGCAGCCATGTCAAACATGCGGCCCACTGAGCATTTTTCTGCGGCCCAAATCAAGTTTGAAAACAGCCAGATAGTGTGGCACGCGTGTGTTATAAACAGAAAATAAAGTACTGCTACCATTGGTATAAAATGGAAAAAATTCGCCACAATAAGACAATATAAGCTATTTTTAAAATGTCCCATTTTTGGTTCACGTGTGTTACTTCTACAAATAGCCAACTTCATTAAAGACAAAAGATGTCAAATATCTGGCACAAGAAGTTAACGTTTGTAGTTTTTTGTATTGTCCTTTTTATTAGAAATTTAATAAATAAACTTGTCCTATAATAGTATTTTTTTTCCTTCAGTTTTTCAGTAGTTTGTCTTTTTAATGATTAGGTTTTGCGGCCCACCTAGTCTTCGTGCCTTTGGCCCATCAGTGACTTTTAGTTTGACGTGACTGCAGTAGAGTCTCACTAATCCGGCACTATTAAAAATCAGAGGGTGCTGGATTATTGGAAAGTTCGGATTAATGGATTGTATAGGGAAATTCAAGGTAACTAAAATACAGCATCACAGATGTACGTTCGAATAAGCAAATATGTCAAGTAGTTATACATATCTCAACAGATACACAGCAAAGGATGGACCTTCCATCAGGCTTATGACTGATGGTCGGCTGGCTTAATGTCATCATTTTACACTTACATAAGTAACATTTACCAATTCCAATTCATCCTATGATGTGTATCTGTTGAGATATACCTACTTGTTATATTCAACTACGACATGTAGAAAATTCCGATGGTCTCACAAAAATATAGAATTGTGATTAAAATAATCTAGATCCATTATGTTGACTTAAATAAAATACAATTGGTATTACCGATGCAAGTTGGTGGAGGGTCTGTCCATTTTCCATTGTGATCGCATCGAATAATCGGTTCTCCACTCAGAATATATCCCCAGGAACACCTGAACACGGCCCGTCCTCCGTAACTTGCATTGAATTCCACCAATTCCAGAGCCGAGCTTGGCCACCATAGACGTGGGCAAACTATCCTCACACATTTTGGAATACTATCAGACCAGTTACCTAAAAACATTAACAAGAAAATTATTTTTATAGATTACAAATTTTTTTGTACTGTGGAGCAGCAATGTCAATTAAAGTCCTATATGCTATCATCCGGCTTCGGCGCCCTGCATTGTTCTCAACCAATACTGAGAGAATCGTCTTCAAACTGAAGACAGTGATAGATGAAAGTATGGACTACAGATCGACTGCTTTGAAATTACAATATTTGGAAATTCCTTGAATAAAAAAATATTCCAAAAGTACCCCTGAAATTTACGGGTTCTGAGGATTTTCCGTTCAGTTTTTCAGTAATAAAAGTATAATTTACCCAAAATACTGGAAATTATAATCTTAACAAATTGGCTGTTTTAGTTTTTTAAATTTCTTCCGAGGTTTCTTTTAAAATTATAATTCTCTTTGTTGCTTACGTTATTCTTATTTCGCGCTAACATTTTCATACAAAATTTGAAAAAGTTGAAGCGAAAATAGAAAGATTTTTGCTCAGTGCATATAGGGGCCCTTAAATATGTGATTTTGAAAAAGCTATCAAATCTCACCAGATCCTTGACAAGTAATATTTGCTTCACCATCCAAGTTGAATCCAACCGGACATGAGAACTTCACAGATTGTCCAAGATTTGTTCCTTCCGTGTATTGAATCAAGTCTGTATCCGTGAGTTCTATAGGTTCACAATGCATACCTTATGGAAAAACAATAAGAGTTAGTAATGAACAAAATAACTTTGCATATTTACGTGTTTTGGTGAGGATCATAACAACAACGAAATAATAAAAATATTTACAAATAATTTTGGGTTGACTTTAAGATAAATTAGAAGAGGGGCGAGAAAAAAGCGATTAGTGTCGAATACATGGCTACATTTTTTAGCTACTTTCAAATATGTTTTAGAAGTGTTGTTTAAAAAAAATTGACAATTCTTGGATTGTTAGAATAAACTGGCAACATTGTTTTTCAAACTTGCATTGGTGGTTTAAAGGAATTATCAATGTGTTTTTTTCTTTTTCCAACTCGCAAAACTATCTTGCCTTTAAAATGATTTCTCTAGCGCTGCTCTGTAATATTTTCGGCATTGTAGCTTGCTTGTAAAAAATACAATGTAGGAATATTACAGAGCTCTGACAGCTCTTATGACAAAATTCGACAATCAGGGCTACCAACAACACAATTTTAAACTCCACTTGCAGCTAACTTCTGCCAGCGGTCAAGTTAGAGGAAATGATCTGTAATATCTATTATATTTAATCGTAGATTAGCTTCTAATTTCTTAATTGTTGATGATATAATATTGACTAAATGTGTACACCCTTATTAGTTCGCTGTTTGAGCTCTCCAAAAACTCCATGTCCAATCGTTTCTATGTGTATTCAGTGTCTGTGTTGTACTTGTATGAAATAAATAAATAAAATACTCACTGACTACTTGAATAACAATAGTGTTGGTAACTCCCAGGGCAGTAGCACATGTGTATATCCCAGAGTCTTGTTGTTTCATCTGACCTAATATCAATCTGTAATGAGTGTCCTTCTCTGAGACTTCTTCCGACCACTCTGAAAGAAGATGAGAACATATTGAATCAAGAACTGTCATCGATAAATTGTGATATTCTAACCGTAGAATTATGTATTAGTCAATACAGTACCTACAAGGAAATTACAGACCGACCGAAGTTTCGGTTTCGGCCAGTTTTGGCCGAAATTGCCGGCTTGCTTTATTCGCACTTATGCCAGACGTTTATTCTCACTTATGGCTCTGGCATAAGTGCGAGTAAAGCAGGTAGTCGTCCTTTCTGGGTCACAAGTTTTATGACTATGTTCAACAGTTTAAAGTTATTTCACCATAATACTTTATTTTTTATAATTTTTAAATATGGAACTTAATATGGCAAACGACATCTATTGAAAATTTTCACAAGGGTTTTACTCACCAATGGTGTGATGCTGAAAATTAGTTGTTGAACTCCACTCAGGATTCCCCATGCCACGTACAACAATACAATCCAAATGAACTGTGGATTTTGGATACACAAATAATTCTCCATTAGGTTCCACTGCAGCTGAGCCATAGGGAACATTGATGATAATAGTTGGAGGGGCATCTTCTGCAGACAATAGTTACGTTAAAAGATAGATTGTATGATGAAGACCAAAGATGGCGGGCCGACAGACAAATAATGAGTACATGTCAAATCTCTTTGTAGCGAAATTCCCAACATATCTTCAATTTGTCTGAGAAAAAATTCATACAAAATTAAGTATGCTATATTGTACAAAGGAAAAGTCCTGTGGCCATTCATTTGTACAGGTTTTAATAAAAAGTTAGCAGTATGGAGAGAGTGATCGAGGACTTAACTACTATCCATGGTAGTCTCTCAAATGGAGATGGTGTCAGATTTATTGGGAACTACATTTTTTTGCTGACAACAATGACATTCGACACTATGGTTACCAGAAAGCTACAAGTGGCGCCCTCATCGAAATCCATCTCATTCCACGAACTTCGCTATATCAAGACTTGACTTGTACTTGAATTTCGCAATGCATGAGTATAAGAATACTTTCGCCTTAACCTGTGAAGTTAGTCAGGAGTGATGTAGGAATACAGGTGGGAAACTTAACACTCCAATCACCGTTATTGCAATTCACTACGCTGTCACCCAGCAATTTGTATTTTCCAATTTCTCTGCAACGCACTTGTATCGCCGAACCGTGAGCGAATCTTGCATTAGGCTGAAAAATATAAATAGAAACAATAGTAAGAAATTAGAATAATGTAAGAGACAAAATAAACAGAACACATTTGGATGATTGTTCCAATTAAAATTGTTAGAGATAAAGATATGAGAATACTAATAAGAGTGAGTTGATAGATATACATCGAGATAGCGATATCACAGCACTCTTCTTTGGTAAAAAGGGAAAGACATATTGCATGTTAATAAGAGTGAGTGAACAGTACGTGCGAACCATTCTATTATCTGTGGTGTTGGGTCCAAATAGTTGGGTGTTATTCGCAACAAGTGAGCATGTCAACTATGTACATAGAACAGGGGGGGTACTTTGTAAGCTTTCTCGCCCTAAACACGCAGATAAAATGTTTTAGGAAAATGACCCTTATGGCGATATACATAAGGTCGTTTTTCGTGTGCATTTTATCTGCGTGTTTCGGGTGAGAAACCTTTAGAAAGTTCCAGTACAGGTTGAATCGCTCAACCAGTTTACTCGCACCGATGATAGAACGGCGAACAATAGAACCATAAACAATCGAGCGAATCACTGAGTGAAATTTAACAGACCCAGAACGAACCCCTATACAAATTAATTTAATAAGACATCGTAACGAACTTACCAGAACACTTCGATTCCTGAACGATAGGAATAGATTAGATTTTTCAAACTCTGGTAATACACATTCCCTGAAGATGGGCTGAAATCTTCCTTCTGTAAATAAAAAAAAATTGTACTTCAAAATCTGGTGTTGCTTACATAATAATAAAAAATGCTTATTGTTTTGCCCTATCCAGATATCTAGGGAATAATTTAAAAAACAAAATTAAGGCTACGGTCCCGATGTCACGGTCATTTCCCGTGGTGTTAAGGTTCAAAATCGTAATTTTTTTACTTCTTGAAGATAATCTCGCTTCATTCAAAAACACTTTTACAGTCATTTCCTAGATTTTAATGCATATTATTAATACAAAAAAAATTCTCTGCAATTTTCGGGAAACAAAATGCTGTCTTTCAAAACGAATATCAGAGGTTACTGAATTTTGACAGTTCTTTTGATAATAAGGGTTACCAACAATACAATCATGCAATATTTGGAACTCTGACTGTGGTACCTACCTTCGCTAACAGCGCACAGAGGTCCTACCCACTGGCCGTCAATACATTTTATTTTGCAAATCAGTTTCTCCTCCAATGGGCCGACAATCCCGGGAAATTTTATCTATAAGAAAAATTACAAGAAAAACAATCAAGAATAATTCTAATCTATTCTATCCCCTCACACCACATTCCTTGCGAAGTTTGCAGATGGAACAGATCGCCAGACTTTTCTATCCTTATACACACTTCCTGTTTCCGTCACATTCATGCAATTCATCACACACACTCTACGATTCTTTTTGCTCAGAACATGTCCGTGCTTGAGAATCTGGTTTACACGGTCAAGTCATGTGGTTCCGCATTTCCTTACACCTCAAAAACAATCATGTATTTCTATAATAGAGGAATTATTTTGTGAAAAGTTTCTGTCATCGGTTGTGAGTGATCTGGACACACTAAGTTTTATTCCTCTTCTTCTTTCTCAGCCGTTTTAATTCCAATGCTGGACATAGGCCTCTCCTTCAACTTTCTAAAGATCCCTATCCTGGGCATGCTGCATCCACTTGCTTCCTGCGATTCACCTCACATCGTCAGACCATCTTGCCTGAGCTCTTCCTACGCTCCTTTTGCTTGTTCTAGGTTGCCACTCGAGAATCTTTTTGGTCCATCTAGAATCTGAGCGTCTGGCAACGTGTCGTACTAGTTTTACGTACAAATAAATGGAAGAATATTTACCTCTGAGACAGCAGTGAAATCAGATTGGAATAATGCCTTGTCCAGATCTGATCCATTTACTATCATGTCAGGAACTGAACACTTGAATTGATCTGAAATAAAATTATATTTTTTTAATCTCCCATACTTATGTTTGAAATACAGTTTGAAAATACACCGTAAAAATGAAATATGTGAATATTTTTTTATGACTTTGAATGATTTTATGAAATCCAGTGTTTTGCTTGAGTTTAGATAGGTCATTTCTGAATGAAAGTATCAAAATTGTTTTTTTGCCATAGTACTGACAATATTCTTGGTAGAATATAATAAAAATCTTATTGGAAACTTTCAAGAAAGATTAATTTTAATATAAGAAAATAGTCATTTTCACATATTTTCCACCAAATGTGGTTTCAAATCCAAAGCCTATAGCCATCACAATCAATATATTTTACAAAACTGAATGCAATGTTGGATGTGGTGATACACTTCATAATACTGGAGCTGATGTCATATAGGTGTGGCTCCTCCTATTTAATTATTAGTGTAGCACCATGTAGTGTAAAGGTGAGGCCAGGCATACCAGAGCAGTGCCACTCGGTAACTGAACCCCAGGTGACTAGGATCTCTATAGAGGCCGGAGCCATACCAAATAAAGGCCACAAACATTGACATTGTCATCTGAGAATTGCACTGTCCTACTAGCAAATAGGTATTAGAGATATTGACAAGTATTTTTAAGATATTAGGTATAATCTACAAGTAAGACCAATTAAAAAAAACATCCTAGAGTGGGGCAGTTTTGTAAATAACCAGACTACTAAGGTTCTATCTGTGTGTAAATATAGGAGGGTTTGAGACTTTTGATCCCATGTTTCCCTACACTTTGGTGGTGTCATTTTGTTATTCTCAGGTAAAAACCAATGTTTATGAGATATATTGGGAATATTATCGAGTTACCATCATCTGGTGCTGAGCTAGTGGTCTCTGGAAGAGTAGTCGAAGCAGCAGGAGCAAGACTAGTCAAGGAATCCTCAGCAATCACATTATCCGAGTATACTAGCAACAACGTACATATTACTAAAATATTCATTTTCAACTCTGCACTCCTAAATCACGAACTGTTGATATTTTTTATACTATTACACGTCCACAATGCCTTTACAAGACTGATAATGACAGAGGGACAGATAAAAGTCATTGCGTATCAATATTTTGGTAGGTATTTGAGTCGTAAACGTACCCCCCTCTTACAAGAGGGTAGATTTTGTAAGTATGGAGGGAAGAGGGAAGAATAATGTTGCCATCATCAAAAATTATTTTCTCAAACTAGTAATTCTTTTGACTGTGCCAATATATTTGTTGTATATTTTAGTAATTTAAAATGTGCTATTCATTTTTATGTTTTTTTTTTGCCTAAATTTATAAGAATATTAAAGATTTCCGAGTTTATTTTAAAAGAAGTAACGTTTTGGCGGGAATTTCAAGGCTATAGGGAGTTCAATGAGTTTCTTAAATAAATCCCATATAAAATTACCCTTGTAAACCGTCGGATTTTTCTAGAAAGTAGCCACTTTCTAATAATCAGTTTGTGGCCAAAATATATTAATATTTTTTGTAACGTATCCTCTGGTACCTATGCAGATGTTCATCGGTATTGTAAAATATTATGGATTTTTTTAAATTACAATTAACGTTGTCAAATAACATGCTGCACTTATAAAAATAAGTGCAAATCCATCCGCAATATAATATGGGTAAACAATAAAAAGTCTGAGGATATATTCATTAGGTATTTCATTTACGACACATCGACACAAAATATTCATCGATCGATGTTATCATTTGACTCTCTACAAACTGTTGTTTTTGTGCTTTGAATTGGCAGCCATGTTTTGCAATTTCGTTTCGTTAAGTTGTCGTCTTGCAAGGTAAAATAGAGTACTCCACTCAGCAGACTTGAGACATCACCTTTTGAACTTTCTAGCAGACGTTTTGGTTAGATTGTTTATTTTTAAAACACTAAAAATAGTTTTTCGCCTGTCTTTGCTGCGGCTACTTTATAACGCTTCAAAAAAAACACTTTTAGCACTTTAAAAAAAACTAACCTAACCGGCCAACCTTTAATTTGTATGTGCGCCTATCCTTGTCCTATGTCTGCTGCGTGGCATTTGTAAAATGGATGAGTGTTCCTTGCAGTTGTGATCATGTTGTGATCTGATGATAAAAGAATAATAATTCATTTGGGAGTGTTTGCGGTGTGGTGTTCGCTCAATTTTCTTATTTTGCTTTTTAAATGCTGTACCTTCATTAAAGTAAGTAAATCATTTTTATTTTTGTTAAAAAGGACCCCAGCAAACTTTTGTTTATTGAGTTACAAACTTTTATAAACTATTTATGAAGTTAACGGAAGTTTTGCTTCGTCGTAATGTTGTGTTGGATGTGACTCATAACAAAAATGTGCGATTCGTAACTATGTTTTGACTAAATATTAGTTACATTCCATCATATTACCATCGTGGACATGGATAATCGACCAACACCCAAACCTAGAAAACTTCCTAACGTGTACGAGAATGTGAAACGTCCCGTTCCTCTTCCAAGGATTAGGGAAAGTCCGGGAGGTCCCACAACTTCCGAAGAAAGCGTGGACGAGTGCGTTGTTCTGAGACACAAACCAAATGATAAAAAAGAAACGGCGTTATCGCAAAATGTCGAAGGGCCAAAAGAAACGCAACAAATCGAAAGTAAAAGTTTGGTCAAACAAATTCAAGAAAATCTCTTTGTCGGTTCATCGCCCAAACAGCACAGGAACAAATTCACGAAGTCAGTGTTTGAAGGGAGAAAAAATTTCAACAGTCAGTTCTTGAATCTTACAAAGAAACGAAAAAATAAGGTTTTGAGCGTCCCACAACAAGATAGGTGTGTCTCAATGCCATCCACTGATACCAAACTGTTTGATAGTATTCAATTCAACTCCCCTATCAGTGAGCAAGTCCAATATGACAATGTCAAACCAACGAATCATAGCTTATCATCAGACAGTAATACAAACTCTTCAAATATGTCCATGTCCTCTACTGATACGGATGTAAACAGTACATTGAGTTTAATCAAAGATAGCGACTCATCTTTCAACAATGAACAATCCAACTCTTGGCTACTGTACGACACAGTGCCGGCGAGCGAAAATGATTCAACAACGCAACAGATGGACAATGTGGACGGAAGTAAGAAGTCCGTACCTGTGGCTCGTGGTAGACCAAGTCAAAGTATCATGATAGAATTCGATCCCCTCTCTGCAAACCTTTCGAATGCACTCGCAAGCGGCTCACAAAATCTCGCACTATTAGAAACATTATCAGGTAACAATAACGCAGATGATAGCAGATCCGTTTGCACGGACAACGATACGGAGTACGATTTCTATTGGGACGATTCAATCGCGTATTTATCTCCGCCGACGCCTCCAGAACGCTTGGATTCGCTGTTTCTCAATAAGGAAAAAGCTGAGCAGAAAAGCAGTGAAGAAAAATCGCAACAAAATCAAAAACAGTCGAAATGGTTTGTTAATAGTACCGAAGAAGAACAACCAAGTGAAACGGAATTAAATAAGCACTCGAGTATTGCGTTGAGATTTTCGAATATGTTGAAAATGGTTCCAGACTCTGCGTCTTATATAAAAAAGATGATAGATCAGGGAGGCAACAGTAATATACCCGCCAAATTGCTTACATCGAAATCCACGAGTCGTTATCAAGGCAAGATGGTGCGATTCCTTCCAGGCGGTATTGAAGAGATGCTCAAGAAGTATGCGATGAGACCGTGCTCCCTCGCTGATCATAAGCTGATCTTCTACCAAGAGAATTCCAACGTGAAGGATGTCTACAATATGAAGAGTTTCTTCTCGGTTCAGATTATTTTGGCTCACAAATTCAAGTACGTGATTTTTTAATTGTTTCTTGCTCATTTTTTATTTTATTTTATTAGATGGGGTGTATTATGTACTGCGACCTATAAGATTTATTGTCCCACCTGGTGACTACCCAGTTAGAGCAGCCCCTCTAGTCCTAGACGTCTTACGAAGTCCAGCACTCTGAGGAGGTCTAGGGTGGGAAATCATTCCACCTCTATCTGGTGCTTGCCCAAAGTTCTCAACCTCATGTATCTTACGGCATCGCAGTCGGCCAGAAGATGGTGGGGAGTTTCCACTTTTCTTGCTTATAAAAATGTGAATTCTATATATGTTTACATATTCTTTAGGTGAATATTACATGCACAGAATTGAAAGAGATTGGGAGTCCCACAGGGCATGAAATAATGCCCCCTTTTTTCTATACAGAGATGCCTTGTTACTTAAGTTTAGTTTTGAATGTTAGTCATGTTCTATCAATTCTAATAATATATAGCAAATTCATAACTCTATGACATGAGTAATAGTACCTACTTTTAGTAATTAGTAGGTAGATATTTCTCTCTTTGTCTGACCTATTGTTGTGTCCTTCTTTTTCTAGTTACGACGGTGAATTGCATTGTTTCCAAATGAACTTTTCAAGTCTGGGAACGTTTAACCTCAACCGTGGTTCTGTAATATTCGGCTGTGAGAATGAGACAGAGAGAAACTATTGGATAAGGAAGATAGTTGAGAGTTTTTCAGAAATATTACCTGTAGCGTATGTTACACAACTCACTAGATTTGGTTGGTGCTACTTGAAGGTTAGTACTACTGCATTCTGTCTCATCACAGCACATCCCTTGCAGGGTAGGCACAGGGAAAGAATGCCACGCTACCCTATCTAGGGAACCTATATAAATGTAGGAAGACTTAACGGATAAAACCGTAGACAAAACTTGACCGCTGCCATTTTCTGTACTAACATTTCTGATTGCTGTTTTTGTTATACGACTCATATATTACAGTTTTTTCCTCAACAGAGACGAGAGGCATCTTCATTCACATAATGTAGCGTTATGTGAACTCCTTTGGAGAGGAAGCAGGATGGGTGTTCCGACGCTTATCCGATCACTTTATGCCCAGGGCAACGTTCACCCATTCCACCACATCCTGAGTTCACATAGCATTATGTGAATGAAGATGCCTCTCGTCTCTGTTGAGGAAAGAACTGTAAAGTATTTCCGTCTGTGCAATGCAGATAAATCCAGTTCAATACCTAAAGTGATTTAGGTAAGTATATCTCAAATTGACTCATATGTTATTGTGTTATTATGATTCATAGGAGGGAGTGAGTGGCGTATGGGATGCAGCCTGGGTACTATTGAGTAAAAGGAAACTCTTCTACTATACGACCCAAGACTCTAATGTGCGAAGTGTTGACTTGAGGAAAGCTCGCTGCGTCGGTGAGTCATTTAAAACTTTGAGAAACCTTAGACAGCTTACAGTATGTCAAGAAACAGATGGTCTTTGACTAATTGAGAAGTACACTTTTGTTTGCTGGCAACAATGATATTTCTATTGAAGTGTTACCACTGTTATTGTCGCAAAGCTACATCATTGAAAACCATCTCTTGACAGACTGCAAAAGTGTTTTTTGTTTGTAAATTATTACCATCTTTCAATTCATCTATTTGTCTAACATATTGTCACCTGTGAATAACTACCAGATTCTAATTGACAAGGCCTTTGAGGTGGTCGGTAATCTGGTTGGTAACGCGCTCGACTGTTAATCCAGTGGGCGCGGGTTCAATCCCCGACCTACTCCACTTCACAACACAAGCTTTTAAGCTTTCTGTGGAGTGTACGAAGATGTATTTGGGTTTATTTATGGAGTGTACGAAGATGTATTTGGGTTTATTTCAATAAAACCAGATTCATTTACTTAAAAAAAAAAATCAAACGCTCATATCTTTTACACACAGATGGAATCTTATTAGTCTCGTTGCTTGTAAAACTACCCCACTTAAGGGTGTTTTTGTTGATTGTACTCATATGTTATGTCGGTCAGAAACATTCACATTTAATCAAAATCTTATACCTTGTTATTATCAGATGGCAATATTTTATGCTTAAAAAGCTGCGAAGTAATTTTATATCATGCTGCCTGCGATTGTAATAGCAATCTTATATTTCCCATCTGTCATTGATTTGTTTCATTGTCTGCAGTGTTGAGGGAAGGCATAGAGAAGAAAGCTAACGAGAGTGGTTACTACATATTGTTGGATCAGCAGGATCTGTCATTGTATTTGAGAATGGGAGCAAACAGGGAAACAAAGGTTAGTTCTAGAATAACACTCTCAAGAAATAGTAGCAGTTGGTAGCAGTTTGTGGGTTTTTTTTTTATGTTTCACAGAATAACGGTGACTTAACAGTTATGTTAGTACCTACTTACTAGTACGTATATGTGTGTTGCCCGAAACGTATGAAATCCATCATTGTATATAATTCCCAGGAAGTGTATGCAATGACGGTGACAGACAATGATGGAAATGTGTGAAATAAATTTGTTTATTTGCATTCTTTGAACTTATAAATTATATTTTTTATAATAAATTAATACAAAAAGTTTAAAATATCAATACAATAATAGTACACAGCCAAACAATACACAGCAACAACAGACAAGAGGAATCAGAAATAAATCAAATTATGTAATTCTAAGTGTGACTCCAGTTAACCTGCAAAAATAAATGGGTTCTTCAGTTCGATTATGTCTTTATCCTTAGTTTTTTTCTGTGTACCACCTTAGCTGAAATAAACAATAATAAATTGAGTTATTAAAAGAGATATTTCCTAAGAAAAGCATGAATTAAGGCACCTGTGACAAATTATTTCGCACATTTCCTGGACTGACTCGGCATTTTATACCTAGATACAATTCCTGTGACATATGTACTATATTATTGTGTTTTGTTTACAGATATGGCATCGTATTATCAAAGCAGTCGCTACTAACAATGGCTCCTCCATACATCACCAACAGTTGACTAAAGATGATGTTCCCACTATCGTAGACAAATGTATCAACTTCATATATACACAGGGGAGTCTCAGTGTTGGAATATACCGGAAAGCTGGCAGCAATGGCTTGGTGACTCAGCTGCTGACGGATTTCAGAGCCGACGCTTGGGCGGTGCAGTTGGCGTCCAGAACACACTCTGAGCATGATGTCGCCACGGCTCTCAAGAGATTCTTCAGAGACTTGCCCGACTCTTTGTTGACGGCAGAATATCATCCGATGTTTTGTGCCGTAACTGGTAAGAGACTTTTTTTTTTAAAATGAATCTGGGCTTATCGAAATAAACCCAAATACACCTTTCTACACTCACAGTAAGCTTGAAAAGCTTGTGTCGTGAAGTGGAGTAGCTCAGCATCGGGGATCAAACCCGTGCCCACTGGATTAACAGTCAAACGCATTACCAACAAGGCTACCGACCACCTCTTAAATTAATGTGAGTCGTATAGTGTCACAAACAGTAATCTGTTATTTTTGTGTTCTATTCTGTTCTGTCCTCTCACACCACGTCCCTTGTGGGGTAGGCAGAGAACAGATCGCCAGACTTTCCTATCCCTACACGCACTTCGTGCTTCCGTCACATTCATGAATTTTGTCATACACACTCTGATTCCTTTTACATAGTCCAGCCATGTGGTTCTTGGATGGCCACGTATCCTTACACCTCTTCTTTCTCCCAGGTATATTTTCTTTGTTATCCTTTCATCATTCGTTTTTTTCAATTTCAGATATTTCAAATAAAGCAGAGAAAGTGAAGAAATATAAAAGTTTAATTAGTAACTTGAGTACTATAAGTCAAAACACATTGAGGAAGTTGATAGGACATTTGCATTTCATACAATCTCTCTCGGATGAAAACTGCATGACTACTCTGAACTTAGCCACTGTATGGGGACCTACTCTACTCTCCTCACCAGTAAGTATCACAATAAAATATCCATAAAATATCTCCATCTATAGATTTATCACAATAAAATATCTCCATCTATGGACTTATTACAATAAAATATGACCATTATGGATTTATCACAATAAAATATCTCCATTTATGGATTTATCACAATAAAATATCTCCATTTATGGATTTATCACAATAAAATATTTCCGTCTACGGATTTATCGCAATGAAATATCACCTATGGATTTTCATGTGAAAATATTGTTAGATAGAAATTTTATGTACTTTCATTTTATGTAGAAAAATAATTTACACATTGGTACATAATTGATTGATCATTTTTGAGTTAAAAAAAAAAAAGAATTTTTTTTGTATTTTACGCCCTATTCAGTCTCAAAATTTGGTTGGCAAGCCTCAGATTTGGATTCGGCAAAACGTACAGAATGAAAGAATTCCAGACTAATCCACAACGTTCTCGCGAGAGGCTTTTTGCTATATTATAGTCTTGTGCTATATTTCACCAACTTCTAAGGAGGGAATAGCGGAGATAGGAGTCATACAAAATTTGTGCTAGGTGACTCCTATCTCCGCTATTCCTCTCCTAAGAAATTGGTAAAATCCAGCATTGGACTACTAATTATAGATAACTTGTTTTTTTTTCTGTCCCTTTCGTAAAACCAAAAATTTGTTTTCTAGAAATCAGGAGACGCTGGTATGTTGCAAGAAGAGACAAAAGTAATCTACGACTTAATAGATTTGTATATGTTGATATATGAGCCGAGCAAGTCTGACATCGAGCGGGAACAAAAGATGCTGTCAGTATTGAAGCAATGTCAGAAAGTCACAAATCCAATACAAAAACGCTCCGGAGACTTGCATGTGTGGATATATTTATTTGAAAGATCTGCAGGGAACCCAGTGAACATTGTGGTAAGTAAATGCAAACACATTTGCTTCTGTCACATTCATGGAATTTGTTGCACACTGTACGATTCCGTTTATTCACAACGTTTTCATCCTCGAACAGTAGTTCTTGGATGAATGTCTTCCCTTACCCCACCTCTTTTCTACCAGATGTATTTTCTTTGTCATCCTCTCTACATGTCTTGTACATCTCAACTGAAATTTGAAGCGATAATAAAACGATTTTTGCTCGGTGCACATTATTATTATTATTTGTTATTGGGTAGGCAGCTTTCGCCATTTTGACCCGTGTCCCAGTTAAGTTGTGTTTATATTATCTAGTATATTCTTGAAAGTGTTGGTGGTAGGAGCAAGTACCACTGACTCCGGCAACTGATTCCAAGCACTGACAGCTCTATTGGTCAAGGAGTGTTTCCGTGGGTTGGATGTGAATCTCGTTGTTGTCAGTTTCAGCTGGTGTCCTCTCAGGTGCACATTAGAGTTCATGGTAAACATAGCCGGTAGAATCTCACAGGAATAATGGTTATGCAACACCGTTCAATAAGATTCCCCCAATTGCATGAGACCTTCACTGTAAATTTTAATGGAATGTTATATCATATTGTATTCATTGCAGTTGAAGCCTGGTCGTACTAGTGGAGATGTCTGCCTGGAACTGTGCTCTAAGGTGGGGAAGGAATATCACTTACTAATGATTGAAGAAGTTATCTGTGGGGATTCAATGAGGCGTCCACTACATCACAATGAGTCACTTCTAGATGTTGTCTTGAGGTTCGTGTCTTGCTCATCTTTTTCTAAATTTTAGTCGAGGCCAGCGCCGTATTGTCATACAGACCGAGTCCAACTGACATTTGACGATGATGATGTCACCAAGATTGGGAAAAAATATTCTGTAGTTTGAGTGTTTGTCACCGATACAAGGGGATGTCACCAATCATGGTGGTGATGTTATTCGTGGGTGTAGGCTTGTATACTATCGCTGGCTTCGTTTTAGTTTCACCATCTACATGTATGAAAGTAAGTCTGATTTTTGTAAGTGTTCGCATAACTCCCGCATTTAATGATGGATTGCGACGAGAATTTTAGAATAACATTTGCGATAATATAGGCTGTGTCTTAACATCCCCGGTTTTTGGAATAAAATCTTTTCCTAAGAGATACCAAGAGGATGAGGGGATCCAAGGGTTGTGTGTATGAAAGGACGTTGAAAATGAAATTCAGATTATAAGTCATATTTTGTCCAGCTCAAGCCATCAGGGGACATCAAGTGATCGAGAGGACGACAAACAGTTAATCATAGAGAAATGAAGTGGTTTGGAAATGTTAGGAGAATGAATGATGAGAGGACAGAAAATATATATTTAGAGAAATTTTTAATAATTCGCCCCTAAGGGGGTCAAATTTTTTCGTAATAGTATGTATATTTGTTTGAAATATTTCCAGGTGGGGCTATTGGGGTGAGAAGGACAGGTGTGACAACTATCTCGTGCTGAAGGACAATCATGTGTTAGTAGACGCTGCCAATACAATAGATCTCACTAAACCAATCAGTCTAAGTATGGAATTAAGATTTGCCAGTGAGAAGATGAGGTCATTTTGTGTGTGTGTTGCTGAGTACAGTGAAGGGAAATTAACTTGCTCCAAAGATAGAACCGTAAGTAATCTGAATTTAAACAATTTATATCACGTCCCTTGCAGGGTAGGCAGAGAGGACAGCACCAGACAACCCTATCCTTACACACACTCCTAGCCTCCGTCACATTCATGCATGCAGTCATACACGCTCCGATTCCTTTTACTTGAAACGCGTCCATCCTTGAGGATCTGGTCAGTCTTGGGTGGCTGCTCTACCTCACCCCTGTTCATTCGTTCAAATATATATTTTTTGTCATCCTGTCATCTTTCATTCTCTCAACATGCCCTGCACATCTTAGTTTATTCACTTTCATTCTTGTCACAACACCAGTCTTGCAGCACTCATTTCCCTAATAACCTCGTTCCTTATCTTATCTCAGCGTTTTCCCAGGCATTCTTCTTAACGACCTCATTTCCACTGCATTCAACCCTGATTCGTCCTTCTTCATCCACGTCCAAGTCTCACTAGCATACTTTAGGGTCGGCACCAAGACAGCATTGTGCACTAGCACTTTTGCTTTCATAGACAATTAGTAGTAGCAATGTGTCTTATGAAAATTGTAACATAATTTTTTCAATTTATATTTCAGGGACAAAATGTATTTGGAAGTTGGAATGTGAATGAAATTCGTTGGTATTTGGGATATGAAGTGAAACGCAATCCTCAGAGCAAATGGTCCATCACGTTCATTGAAAAGAATAAAACTTCAAGGTAAACTACACCACTATGTATTCTTGAAGGCATATTGACTTTTCAGAAATTTTTAAAAACGGGAAACCATAGATCTCGACAACCTTACTAGATATGCTTTAGAAAAAAATAGAGTAGATACATTAAACCTTTATCTAGGGAATGACCGCAAAAGATTTTTTACGTCTTGTATAGATTTGCCTTTCTTAATATTTTTACAAAAGAACGCCGGAATTTTCTACATCTTGAACTTTCCATCAGGCTTATGACTGATCGTCGGCTGGCTTAATCTGATCACTTTACATCCCATCTCATCATAGCGGTAGAATACCGACTTGTCACGTTGGAGGTTAGGTTCGATTCCCGGCTGCAGCAGATGGATGAACCGGAATCGGTGAATGTTACTTAAGTGTATAGTGATCGCATTTAACCAGCGGACGATGGAAAGTCCATCCTTTGCTGTATATCTGTTGAGATGAGTACTTAATATTTTTCAGAACAAGAGAGAAGCCGTGGTTTGGGAATACGATAGCTGGGAGTTTGAGAGAAGAACAACTGAGTTGGATAGGAGCTTTACTTTACGCTGAATATTCCACAGAGGGCCTCGTCCCAGAACCAAGACTCATCATCACCTGAATGATTCACTTTGTATACACCAGTCAGTTACAAGTGATCAATGCGGATGTTTTCTCTGCAGAAATATAGAAAACATTGTTTAAAAATTGTGATATAAATTTTATAATGAATACAAATTTTTATTTTGTCATGTAATTTAATTTTGGTCTCGTAGAATACCAAGGTTTTGACTAACAATCGACAAAAATGTGATTAAAGTTTCGAACATTCGTATATTTTAGGCACACATGGAACCTTATCAGTCTCCAGTAGTTATTTACAAAATTACACCACTTTAGGGTGTCTGTTATTCTATTCTATCCCTCGCGGAGTAGGCAGAGAGAACAGATCCCCAGACTTTCCTGTGCTTATTCCGTCGCTATCATGCAATTTGTCATACACACTCTACGCCTTGAAAATCTGGTCTACATGGACGAGCCATGTGGTTCTGGAATGGCCGCGCTTCCATTTCCTACCATTTTTTTTTCTTACCCTTTGTTTCTTCCAGGTATATTTTCTTTGTAATCATTCATTTTCTCTACATGTGCCAACCATCTCAACTTGTTCACTTTCATTTTAGTCACAACATCCGTTTTACATTCACTCAACTCTCTAATCACTTCATTTCTTACCCCGATTATGTCGGCTGAAAATATTTACGTACAAAAAGTCGACACTTTGCCAGTTAGCGAGCCTTGTTATCCTCAGATGACGAATCGTCAAAAATATATGAAATTTGCCTTAATGTCTTTAAATTTTAACAAAGAGATATATATTTTAAAATATTTATTAAAAATATGTTTGTATATATATGTGATTTTGCAGAAATATGAACAAATTGTAATGTAATAAAGAATATATGTTTATATATATAAGGCATTAGAAATGTAAAATTATATTTTATAAAGTTATTTTTATACTCCATTTGCACATTGTTGACTGATTGGTTTGAGCACGGCCTCTGAAACGCAAGGTCTCGTTTCAAATCTCACGGTTGACAATGTGCTGTAATACGGGCTATGATTAGTGCTATGTAAATTTATTAATATTAAATAATATAGTAGGTCTGGTTCTCTATCTTTTAAACATGAGCTAAACTAAAATTAGAACGCACTAACTTAGATAAGTTCATTTGCTATTCTGTATCTTTGATTTTAATTTGTTAAGTCTTAAAGTGTTCTCTTATTTGAAATAGTACGGCCACTAGTTCAACATAAGCTCATATCGTATTCTGTAACTTATTTTTGGAATAGTTTTCTGTCAAAATGTGCTTATTTAAGTTAATTTTTAACTTATTTTAGCCGCACCTATGTTGCATGCGGCTTATTAATTCTACCTTCTGATACGTGTGTTTTAATATCGAATTTTATACGTTTCACAAAAAAATATGCTAAGTACTTATGTGTTACGTTATTTTGAAGTTGAAAATCAAAAAAGGGTAGCAAAATAAATATTCTACAGCTGCCTACACCAAGACCTTCGTGGAAGAAGTTCATTTCATCCCAGCAACGTGAAAAGTAGCTATTCCAACTGTATATCTAGGCCGCGTCTCCTGCGGGGTTGTCAGAGAGGACAGAGCGCCAAACTGCCCTTTCCTTACACACACTTCTTGCTTCCGTCACATTCAAGCAATTTGTCATTTGCTCTACGATCTCTTTTATTTAAAACGTGTCCGTCTTTGAGGATGTGGTCGACATGATCAGTCCAGGTCTTTCTCGGATGGCATCATTTCCTCACGCCTCTTCTATCATCCATAACTACTATACTTTAAGTCCTCCTGTTATTATTCATTCTCAACATACGCAAACCGTCCAGTCATTGTAGTCACTACACCCGTCTTCCAATCACATTTTTTTAATAGCCTCATGGGATTGAAAATGCGCTCAGACCAATTGTTAGTGTCTACGAAAGAAAAAGTGCTGGTGCACAGTTCTGTCTTGGTTCCAACCCTAATTATGCTAGTGAGACGTGGACGGGCTGAAGAAGGACGAAACAGGGTTGAACGCAGTGAAATTGAGGTCCTTGAGAAGAATGCGTGCTTAGAGAAATGAGTAACTGTAAAACTGGGGTTGTGAAAGTTAAGAAATCAGGGAATGTGGATAGAATGAATGAAGACAAGATGGCCAAAAAGTCAATAAAAGAAGAGATGCGAGAAAGTGAGACCACCCGAGACTGACCTGGCCGATTATGTTCTCAAGGACGGACGCATTTTGAGTAAAAGCAGAAGTTGAAGGGTGTATGACAATATTGTATTAATGTTTTGGGAGTAAAAAGTGTGTGTGTAAGAATAGAGCGGTCTGGCTTTATGTCCTTTATGCCTACCCCGCAAAGGATGAGGCGTGAGGGTATAGGAAGATGGGTAAATAGATAGGTTTCCTTCAAATATACCTATCTACGAAATTATTTTATAGTAAGATGAAAGTGATTTGAACAAAATTAGTTTAAAAGAAAAACCTACAAAGGTATTCATTTATTCATAAGAAAATATAGCAAACAAAGAAAAATATAATAAGTATTATTTTGTAAATATTACCCACAACACAATTAATTATTACAAACGTATTATGTACTAAATAGAAAATTCAACATGTAAATGATTCTGATAAGACTTTTTCTTCTTCCGTCTGCGAATACGATATTTGTGCAAGTGATCCGACACAAAGCATTATTTATTTATTTATCGTTTGGCAACGTCGAAGTATTGTCACATCGTTAAAGTCTGACATCCAGCGCCTCCAGCCACTGGAGGAATTCAGGGGACAGGCTGGCAGCACTAATAACACAAAGCATTAATAAAACTTTATTACACACGAAGAAGATGAAACTGATTGACCATCAGCTGTCGATATACTTTTATTTAGTCCAGGTCGAAATATTCTTCTCATCACCCTCTTTCTACCAACTGCCTAGCTACGGATATAGCCGTCTTCCAGATTAATTCCACATCTCCGCATCTTCTCTCAGAATCCCAGGTTCACATAGAGGAGTAAAGCGTTTTTTACCCGTGATTATCTAATATCTATCCCTCCGCGGAAGTTTTACAATGATCCTATTTGAATTCCTCGAAATTGCTGGGAATTTTTCGAAGAGTTGCTTTCGATTTAATGTTTCATTTTGTAATATTGACAATACCATCTGTCAAGTCAAAATAACAATAATATTGTAACTAATGGATACATAACAACGCGCATGCCCGATGTACAGTAGACAATAATATTGAACTAAAATTGTTTCTGGTTAACTTATTTTAAAAATTGTTAAGAATTAAGTTGGGCCAACGATAGAGAATAGGGTATCAAACTAAAAATGACTTAAATTTAAAATTTTGGAACGACCTTATCTAAGTTAAAATACTTACAGAATCAGACCTAGTATCATAGAAATATGAATTATCACAATTGATAGAACATGAGTAACATTCAAAACTAAAGAAAAGTAACGAGACGGCTCTCCATACAGAGAAGGGGCAACGTTACCGGGCAAGTTAGCAACTTTTCATGCGTGAATTTTTAATGTACGCATGGTGAGCAAAATAATTCAATGTGCAATTTTTATCACATCATAATAATTTATAGATTCATTTATTTACGATTTTTATTGCTTAAAAGGAAATAATATACTATTGTATGTTTTGATATTTTTGTATATTTTAGAAGTAATATATGATTTAAGGAAACATATTTATAGTGCATTCATACATGTACTTTTCATAATAATATTTTATTTAGACTATGGGCTATCACACTTGTCTGGAAATTTTATTATCTGAATCGACTGTTTGCAAAAAAGCTCCGACCAAAACCTCCTTCTGAATTCAAAATCACGCTAACACTGAATTCAGAGAGAGGTTTTGGTCAGAGATTATTTGCAAATGGTCGATTTAGTTAACTGAACTTCCGGACGTGTGTTATAGCCCTAAATATTACACATTTATTCAGGCGTCCCGTTATAGTCGGGAGTTTGTAAAAAATGCCATAAGACACTTTTCGTCTTTTTTGGCAGTGAGGTTTGCCACCCATTCTGAATGTCACATTGTAAAGTTTGCACAACGAGATAATGTTGTGTGGTTTATAAACTATATACACTGGTTATCCATTATTAAAATATCTTGTGACGATTATACATCGGGAATTTGGATGCCACTGGCCTGATGAGGTGCAAAAAACCTTACTAATCCTCTAATTCCATAGACGGCGGCTCGTGAGCAAAAGTATTATTTTTCTTTGTATTTAAATTACAGAGGTTTCCATCTTTACCTGAATTCTGTAAAACCATCAATATCTATAGGGGAATAAAATAATAAGTGAAGTGTAAACAATAAATTCCACTTAACTTGTATCAGGGTGCATTATGCAGGTAGTATTATACAAGCAAATAAACTGTATAATATTTTTGTTCACTCTACGTCCCTGCACATCTCTTATTCCCAGGTACCTAGGGCATTCAATCTCCCGATGTATAGTGATGGTATATTGGTAGTAGTCACAGAGAATGAATTTATGCAGTTCAATGTAAAAATCATTGTGTTTTTAGTAGAAATTTGTGCTGCACTTTTAAAGACTGAATTTATTAGAGTTACCTGCAAATGAAATTCTAAAATTTATACCAAATTATAATGTGTATGTTAGTCGTATAGTATCACAAAACAGTCATCTGACATTTTGTATAAATTAACACTAATTTGTAAGATTATTTTGAAATCACAATTTGTTTTGTGAGAACATCGAAATTTTCTACTACATGTCGTAGTTGAATATAACAAGTAGTTATCTCAACAGATTTACAGTCAATAGAGGGCCGTGTACAATAAATACACGTTTCATCTCGACTCAACTAGCCTTCATAGCGCAGCGGTAGAGTACCGGCTTGTCAGGTTGGAAGTCTGGGTTCATTTCCGGCCGCGGCAGATTGATGGACTGGAATTGATGAATGTTACTTAAGTGTAAAGTAATCACATTAAGCCAGCTGACGATCATTCCTAAGCCTCATGGAAGGTCCATCGTTTGCTGTGTATCTGTTGAGATATAACTGCTACTTGTAATTGAATTGTGTTCTGCAAAAACCACACGTGTTACAAAATCAATGTTTCGAGCAAATCGAAAAAACTGATTTATTCCTAAACATGCTCTAAATTTATATGATTTATGTAGTATTAGATCCAAATCTATTGTATATTGTTTATTTTTTGTTTATTGTGTATCATCATCCGTACTTGGATTCGTCAAGATTATCACAAAATATTTCATAATGCATTGACACAATGAAATATAAGACATTTAGGTCATTACAAATCAGAGTGTAAAAGGCTCTGACTTGCAAATTGTCTAAGAGTGTTACTTCCACTGTTTAGCATTTCGTCAATTATAAAAAAGGATTTATCGAGGATATACTTTTACACTCTCACACGAAACGTTCCCACACACGTCTACAATGCTCCTCATTGCAAAAAAGTTTATTTTAACGAAAAAAAGATTTTTGAGGCGCTGCTGTTCCACATCAGTCTTATCTTCTGGAAAACCAAAACTCTCTCTTTTTGTTTTTAAACATGACCGGCGTGTATTTTTTGGTAGAGAAGTCTCCAATCAGAGACCTTTCCTAACATTTATTGGATTATGTCAGATTAGACACCATTATACATACAATTTTATCCAAAAGGTAACTCGATGAGAATTGTGTTCTTACATCGGTAGCTTTGCGACCGATCGGTAATCACATTTGCAGTAACAACGAGCCCAGGTTTTCTAGCCTCTTTTTATGGGCTTTTTGGACATATATTGCTGTATTGTGCTTTTCCCTTTAAGTTTTACCGTGCGTTCATCAATAGATGGTGTGGCTTCTGATATTTCATTTAGGATTGTTATAAGTGGTCGAACTTTGTGGAGGATGTCAAAACCGGGAGAACCTCTTGGAATCGTTGTAGAATTATCATTCAGATTAATGTTTTTGGTAATTTTTTTTAATCTCATGATTGTAAAAACTTTTGAGATGTCTAGGTTATAAAATGGATCAGACGACCAGAATACTTCCATCTCGTAAAGAGGGTTCAATCCCATAGGAATTAAAATACCTCTCATTTCTTGAAGTGTTGTTGGATTCCAGTTTTTGCTCTTGGTTTGAACGGCATATCTATTTGTCTCTTTCTGTGGGCAAAGCTGGCGGGATGGTGCTAAAATTTGCCATACTAAAGGTATTGGTGATAAAACTTTTTATTCAGGCTCTCGTCCGTATTTTTCTCACTTTATTTCATTCATATTCAAAATACAAAAATTTCGATATTTGGAAGGGAACCCTATTGCTTTTTGGGATCACCCTTCCAGAACTCTCGTCGGAATTTCCGTTTTTTTTATATTTCTTGGGCCATCAAGTCTTGAATGAATACTATATCTGTCCGTGCGACCATCTTTACGGAAAATTTGTTTTTTTGGCTTGCTTTCTGCGTATTGCTCTGGAGTGTACATTCGATCAACTCGACGAATTAACCTTTTTATCTTCCCAAAGTCTCGATCACAGGGCAAAAATGAGTGGCCCCCGATCGGAAAAATATTTCGTAACACTTTGATATCATATAAATTTCTTATAAATCTTATCACCGTATGGTTTTTATTCTGCCCACATCACCCTCCTGCCCTTGGAAACTATCCACTGTGTATACGTCTATATTGGTGCTGAAAAAATACAATTAATATTTTGTTCTATACACAGTTCCTTTAATGTAAATGTGGGGTGATAATATCTTTAATTGAGTGAGTATGGCGTCTCTGTGACCACTGTATGGTGTCAGAACGCACATTGTAAAATTAGTCTTCAGGATGGCAATGGCTAATCTAGAAACTACTTTGCCCTCGTTGAAATTTGCCTCCAATTCTCCTTGGCTACAATCGTTGCCTGGAATATGCTCAACTCTGTACTCAGGAAGCAGCCTTGGTAGAGGAGGATATGTCCCTCCAGGAACCACCCTGAATTCTTTCGTAACACCACATCTCAAAAGCCTCCAGTCTCTTCTTGTCTTTTTCGGTGAGGCACCATGTCTCACAGTCATACATCAATATGCTCCATACGTATGTTTTTGTATGTTGTTTTCGGAGCTTTAGTTCTAAATTGTTTGATTTGAGGATCTTTTCTTTCTTTTTGTTGAATGCAAGGAGGATATTTCGCTCCATTTTTTAGAGTGCCTTCGTAAAACGCTTAGTTTGGAACAAAGCAATCTCAGGCGCCATTCTATATTGGATGTCTAGTGTTAGTATTGAGGGATTCTTCCATCAAGACATGGAATGCATTTTGCGGTGGATACAACTCATTGATTCCCTTGCATAGCCAATGCTGTGAGGGAATGCAGGTCTTCATCACTCCAGTCACTGTCATTTCCATCGTGAGTCATCACTTCTAATTCTTCTAAAAAAGCGCACACTTCATCGGGAGATTTCTTACCATGCCCCTCATGGCTTATTATTTTTTATGCAAAAGACAAAAGTCCACAGTTGCCTCATATAAAATACCACCTGAACCGGAATATTCGGAAGTGGCAAATTTTGCACATAGTCGAAAGACAATGCAGCTGTAGAATCGTTCGTATTTTCTTTCCACACTTTCAGTTCTGCGTAGATATTTTTGGCCCTGCGAACCATCAGTTCTGCGACAGCAACTTTTTAGGCATTATCGTTTAACCGTTTTAGTGCTAAACTATTTTACCTATATTATGCGACATTGAGGGTACACAAGATGTACAAGTTGAGAACCATTCTTCAGAAAATATTGAAGACTACCTTCTTCCAATATTTCAGGGTCCTTCTTTCATCCAAGTATACGTACAACTTCTTGTCTGATTCGTCAACCCCTCCCATAAATTTATTATAGTTGTCAATGATGCTTGGCTTTTCCTTGACTGTTTCAAAATTTCCTCTTGTCTTCCTCGAAGTTACGCTGTCGGTGTTTCCGTTTTTTGTAATCAATAAAATTGTTTTTTTTTTTTTTTCGTCCCAGAAAGAACATAAGAGAACGTTGTCATTTTTGTAATATTTGGGTACTCCAACATCAGCTGTTTTTGCTTCTTTGGGTATTTCTTTTATGAATAGTAAAAAATATCTCTTAATACCATGTGAAATAAATTGCGCGTGGTATATCACTACCATATATTTTACTTTTCGTACGGCATATGCACAAGATTCTTTACCGATTGCGGTTGCATCCTTTCAGCTGATCTCCTGGGAATCTTCGTAATGGACATTCCTCGACGATGTGGCGGATAGTTTGATATTCCACGCCACAATCACACTGTGGAGACTCCCTCTTTCCCCATTTCCACAGGAGATTGACTTTCGAGACCCGAGCCTACCCTCTGGGTGATGGTTTATGTATGTATATGCAGGAAGAACTGGGTTGTTGTTTATCTTTTTGATTTCCCTCACAGTAGCCTGCCTTCTCCTAATCTCGGGGGGAGCTACGTTGGATAGAACATGTAGTCACGGCGTCGATGTTGTCTTGAGTGTTCCAGAAATGGTCCTCATCGTTTGGTTCAATTCCACGTCAACCTTTCTGCAATGAGAGCTTCTTGCCCATACAGGAGAACAATATTCGGCTGCGCTATACACTAGGGCCATTGCTGATGTTCGCAATGTTTCAACACTAGCTTGTCCCAGCCAACTTTGATATTATATTGTTCTTGGTCTACCATATTTTACACAGTGATATCTTACAACACACAATGCCTGCATTCTGGTAAGACTGACATTCTTCCTGGATCAGCCAAGAATTCCGTGCCTGCACTTCGTGCCAGAGATATTATTACCACATCACGCTCCTGCCTTTGGAAACTATCCACTGTGTATACGTCTATATTGGTGCTGAAAAAATACAATTAATATTTTGTTCTATACACAGTTCCTTTAATGTGAATGTGGCGTGAGAGGATAGAATTGAATTATAATATGAAGGAAACTTACCAAGATAATATTTATTTATTTATTTATTTAATGAAGTATAAAAGACCTGGACCAGCTTAACAGCGACTATTGTTGCCTCAGCGCCAGTCCAGGTACAGGTTATTCTTACAAAGAGGTACTTACATGCTAATACACGATGTGATAACAGACGTACATAAACACATAAATAAACACCACAAACACAATAATACACTATTTTAAACTTAACAAAAACAATCAAAACAACATAATACAAAAATTAACAGAATTATAGCCACAACACTCACGATGACAGCTGAGTAGACTGTCATCGTTTAGTGATGGGCAACTGAAATCTGTATTGGCATAACCCGGTAGGAATATTCCCCGCAAACATTGTCAATAGTACAAGTGATTCTCGAGATGGCTGACAAAAGTGGCATAAGTCACCCCAAAGATGTCAATGGATGACGCCAGTTCGTTAAGGTAGCGTACCGCTCGGCTAACCGGCGAGTTGATCACGACGTTTGTTCTACTCCGTGGAGGATAGAACAGCATATGCGAACGAGACCGGCCGTATGAGTTTGGAACGAAAAAATCTATTTGAGCAAGAATTGATGGATTTTCTATTATGCCATTCAATAGTTTAAAAAAGTGCCTACATATGTAGTCCTTCCGTCTCTTCTCAAGTGTGGCGAAGCTCAGACATCCCATTACAAATAGTGAAGGATACAAGTATGGGTAGTACCCATACTCGATGCGATATAGGTGCCTCAAAAAGCGTTTCTGTACTCTTTCCATCCTCTGAATGTAAGTTATTTCACTTGGACTCCATATGATAGATCCATATTCCAAAATAGTACGTACGAGAGTCTCGTATAAAATACGCAACGTGCTTGCTCTCTGGAAATAAGATGAATTCCTTAAGACAAAGCCCAAAGTTTTAAATGCCTTGTCTGCAGTTTCAGTAATGTGTAAGTTAAACGTCAAGTCCGCCTCGAATAGTATACCCAAATCCTTCGATCGATCTGCACGCTTCAGTTGGTCACCATTCATGGAATATATGAAATTTATGGAGTTGCGAGCTCTTGTATATGTCATCACGAAGCATTTAGGTACACTAAACGGTAGTTTATTGTCAGTCGACCATGTCACCACCGAGTCAAGATCTCGCTGTAGTAAACATGCATCATTCTGTGATTGTATTTTACGATAGATTTTAAGATCGTCAGCGTATAATAGATATTCCGAGTGCTGTATTGCACTCCCAATGTCATTTATAAAAATTATAAAGAGCAAAGGGCCCAGATTGGAGCCTTGTGGTACTCCGGAGGGTGTGTGGTAGGTGTTTGACTTATGACCCCGATAAGTAACATATTGATGACGGTTACTGAGATAACTTGCGATGTATCTAACTAAGATATCAGGTAGGCCAATTTTATCGAGTTTATTTAATAACAAGTTATGATCTACTTTATCGAATGCTTTTTCAAAGTCATTATAATTTACATCTACTTGAGTCTTCTTATCGAGACAATTCGCAACATAAGTTTCAAAATTAATTAAATTTGTAACCGTAGATCTAGCTGGGCGGAAGCCGTGTTGTTGGTCTATAATTAGATGACTACAAACCTCCCATATTTTTCTGTGGAGAATAACTTCTAGTAATTTCGCTACTGAGGACAACACAGCCACGGGTCTGTAATTCCTAATGTCAAATTTGTCTCCCTTTTTATGTATAGGTGTCACTTTTGTTAATTTCCAGCTATCCGGAAACACTCCCGCCTCTATTGAAAAATTGAATAGATACGTTAAGACTTCTACTAGTTCATAGCCAACTTCTTTTATGACATAAGCTGGAATCATATCAGGACCCGAAGATGATTTTGGTTTCAGTTTACGCAGGCTATACCGCAAATCTGATTCGCATATTTTGTCAACATTATTAAGATATCCAGCAGAGGCTGAGGCCACGAGGGGACCTGACCGCCCGAAAACTGACTCGAAACAAGACGCAAACCCATTTGCAATATCGCTCGGAGCAGAATAAGTCTCCGAATCAAGCCTCATACTGGTTGGTAACTTATTATTACCCTGCTTACTTCTGACAAAATTCCAGAAACAAGAGGGATCGCTGGCAATTGTTGATTCAGTAGTCTCCATATAGCGTCGATAATGTTCACGTAAATCCTCCTTGACCAATCTCCTCAACTCACTAAATCTGTTATATGCTATCTGAGAACGAGTTTGTTTCCATATTTTATGGTATGTATGTTTCTTCCTTATGTTGTATATGAGCTGAGAAGGAAACCATTTGGGGTAGCCAATACGGAAGCTGTTGTTCGCTCGAGGAAAAAAATTATCAAAAGAATCGTAAATGACCTCGTAAAACCTATCAACAGCCTCGTTCACATCTGCCGCCCCATAAACTCCCGACCAGGAACAGCCAGCCAAAGAACCCCTATACAGAGACATATTATTGCGCCCGAATTTCCAGCCCTCAGCAGCACCGTCAGTCTCATCCAAAATATGATCCGCGTATTTACTATTTTGCGTCACAGAAATCTTAATATCTACTGTTGGATGTTTAAGATCTTCATTCACTAAAGGAAAGTCGTGCCTGACAACGGTGATGCTAGAAGGCTTCAGGTTAGAGAGCACAAGTTCCAGTGTACGGTTATTACAATTAGTTACATGGTTATATTGTTTCATGTTATAGAAATTTAAAAAGTAAGAATGTTCAGAGATTGGTAATTTACACGAAAACGGATTGAAATCACCAAGTATTAGGATATTTTTCTCATTTAATCTACTACATGCACCTTCTATCTTTTGATAAAATGCGGAAAACTTTGAACTGTCAGTACCTGGCGGAAAGTATACAACACATACATATAGAGTTACCCGTCTAAGTTGAACTTTAATCCACAAATCCTCTTCCTCTGTTTCTAGCCAAGGTAATCTCTCAGCCAGTTGGAGTTTCTTAGAGTTGAGTGAAAGAAGCACACCTCCGCCTCTCGTTTCTCTGTCCTTACGAAATACTGTGTACCGGTCATCGAACAATTCAGCGTCTCGCACACCTGATGACAGCCAAGTTTCAGTTATAGCGATGATATCGTAATCCTGGGTTGATAAATTGTTTTTGAATTCGTGTGTTTTGGAATTTAAGCCTCGCACGTTGGCATACACACAGGATATGGAGAAGGTGGTATTTTTCTTAGCCCGTGGTTGTTGCAGTTGGACGCGCTCGGCGAAATGTCCACTCATTGAGTCCAGTATTGGGAGGCCACATATCTGCCTTCATACAGTCCCGGAATGCACTGGCAGGTACGGTGATCTTGAAAGATGCGTGTGCGCCTTTGGTAACCATTTTCTCGACAGCTATATCTTCGGACATTTCCGGTTTCATTCTATTAAGGTAGTTTTTAACATTTTCCTCTGTCGTGGTTGGTGCAAATGAAAAAGCGTGGATGAACTTTTTCGGTTCTACGGCTATAAGTTCATTATCCGGGTTTCCGGTACCCCTTATAATTGGTCTTTGCCTTTTCTGCCGAAATTTTTCGTTTCCATGTGCCCCGGAATTATTGTTATTTACAGCAGTGGCGTATGAGTTAGTAGCTCGATTGATTCCGGGAGTATCCAAGCTGACCCCACCCGGAGGCTGAACTGACCCCAGACCCGGCTTCCTCTTCTTAACAGTGGCAGACACCGGAAGCGATACCACAGATGTTGAAGGCAAAGGGAGATGCGTAGGAGATGTTGTTGCATCTGTTGTTCTTACAGGTTGTCTGTTTGTCAGGTCCAGTATGTTCAATTTTAATTGCATATTTTCAGCCTGGAGTGCAGAAACCGTCACCGCGATATGAGCGATGCTGGCCAGTAGGTCGTTGGTGGCCCTAACGACCTGACCCTTCAAATCATTATTAAGCCTACTTTTATCCGATACTAGAATAGCATTAATAACTTCAATACTACTTTTGGCCTCGGATATGTATTCGTGTGGTGAATCCATGCTCGTACCAATACTGTGCATCGAATCCATGCTCGTATTACTATTGTTTTCTTCCATCTCATGCAGTGATTAACCCGGAACCCGATTGATTGCCAATCACTATTTTTCAAGTAGGTGTATAGTGAATTAGTTTGATATTGCCTACCTGCACTAGGTGACAATACTCTTCTGATGTTCTATTTAGTGGAATATCACTATAAATTCCCACATACACACATAAGATAACAAGCACACGTATAGAGCGTTACGTTAGGAGTCGAATGATGTAATCACCACAGCAGTTAATACAATTTAAACGCCAAAATGAAATAAATTAATTTGACAGTTCAGTTACACAAACATTACTTTCAATAGTTTGGCAAGAATATCTTTAATTGAGTGAGTATGGCGTCTCTGTGACCACTGTATGGTGTCAGAACGCACATTGTAAAATTAGTCTTCAGGATGGCAATGGCTAATCTAGAAACTACTTTGGCCTCGTTGAAATTAGCCTCCGATTCTCTTTGGCTACAATTGTTGCCCGGAATATGCATAACCATGTACTCAGGCCTCCAGTCTCTTCTTGTCTTTTTCTGTGAGGCACCATATCTCACAGCTATACATCAATATGCTCCATACATATGTTTTTGTAAGTTGTTCTAAATTGTTTGATTCGAGGATCTTTGACTTTTTGTTGAATGCAAGGAGGATATTTCACTCCGTTCTTTAGAGTGCCTTCGTAAAAAGCTTGGTTTGGGAACGAAACAATCTCAGGCGCCTTTCTGTACTGGATGTCTAGTGTTAGTATTGAGGGATTCTTCCTTGAAGTCATGGAAAGCATTTTGCGGTGGATATGACTCGTTGAATCCCTTCAACATATCTGAATCTGTAACTCATTTGATCAGTATGTGGTATGTCTGGAGTGCTATCGAAAATAATTCCAAAATATTTGGATTTTTTATGTTGTTCAAAATGTTATCTTTCACCTCCTTCCCCAAAAGGTTTATGAACTCATTTTGAATGTCTTTGGACAAATATGAATCTTCCCGTTTCCGGTTTGTACAGGTCAGATTTCCTCTATTTTCTGATGTAACCCCATCTCCATGTTTTCCAAAAGATAGATTTTGGCGAATTTTTTTTCTGGCTTCCCTTTATTCAAGGTGTCTTGACAAAGACTTTCAGCATCATCTGTTTTATCCAGGTCCCTTACAACGGTTTGCTGTGTAGTATTGAATCGTGAAGTTGTAGGTGCTACATACTTCAAAATGGATAATGATTCGGCCGTAACTTCTTTTGCTTTTTTCATTTTTCTTTGTTGGGATCTGCTTGGTCTATTTCAAAGTGTAAAGAAGAAGATGTAGAACAGGTTCTCAAGAACGGACGTGTTTTGTGTAAAAGGAATCGTAGTGTGTGTTTAGACAATTTAGATGAATAAGACGGAAGCAAGAAGGGTGTGTAAGGATAGGAAAGTCGATACATTCTTTGCCTACCCCACAAGGGATAGATTTGAATTATAATATGAAGGAAACTTACTAAGATAGTATGTTTAATTGAGTGAGAATGGCATCTCTGTGACCACTGTATGGTGTCAGAACGCACATTGTAAAATTAGTCTTCAGGGCGGCAATGGCTAATCTAGAAACTACTTTGGCCTCGTTGAAATTAGCCTCCGATTCTTCTTAGCTACAATTGTTGCCCAGAATATGCACAACTCTGTACTCAGGCCTCCAGTCTCTTCTTGTCTTTTTCGGTGAGGCACCATGTCTCACAGCTATACATCAATATGCTCCATACGTATGTTTTTGTAAGTTGTTCTAAATTGTTTGATTCGAGGATCTTTGACTTTTTGTTGAATGCAAGGAGGATATTTCACTCCGTTCTTTAGAGTGCCTTCGTAAAAAGCTTGGTTTGGGAATGAAGCAATCTCAGGCGCCATTCTGTACTGAATGTCTAGTGTTAGTATTGAGGGATTCTTCCATCCAAGTCATGGAATGCATTTTGCGGGGGATAAGACTCAATTAAATCCCTTTTGCTTAGCGTACTGAAAAAAAATTTTATGTACACAAATAAGCACCAGAGTCAGTAGCGGCGTAGGGTTGGTTGGCACCAGGGGCGGGTCTGTATTAAGCTCACCCCCCCTCTAAATTAAAATAAAACATGCTTGCGTGACTTCATTTTGCTAAAAATTTTGACAATATGATGAAAATTTATTTGTCTTTATATTTTTAAGGTAAAAATTGAGAAATGAGAATGGTCAGTGTAACTTGGCTCATAGTGGATCTTAAGTACTACATCTTTATTCATTTAAGCTTCGTTCGCAAGAGGCTTCAGAGACACAAATTGTCAAAAACAATCGAAGGCATAGCGCTATGTTCGGGATGGACTTGGTAGAGGAGGATATTTTATTATCTATTATTATTATTATTGGATGATAGGCAGGCAGTATAAATACTGATACGCCTGTTGAGTGTGGTTAGTGTGAAAGTGTCTGTCTAATCTGTTCTTGAACATATTAATTGTTGTTGAATCTATAACTTCCTGCGGTAGTGAATTCCACTGATCAACCACTCTGTTTGTTAGAAAATGCTTTTTGAAGTTTGTTGAGAATTTCACTCCGTTCTTTAGAGTGCCTTCGTAAAAAGCTTGGTTTGGAAACTAAACAATCTCAGGCGCCTTTATATACTACTGAGGAATTCTTCCTTAAAGTCATGGAATGCATTTTGCGGGGGATGACTCGTTAAATCCCTTCTCCTTAGCGTACAAATAAACAACCAAAACATATCACAATGAAACTTATTGCATTTCATGAATTTCAAGTTTTGGGTTTTAAGTTTCAAGTCAGTGGCAGCGTAGGGTAGGTTATTAACCCCCCCACGTACAAAAAAAGTCTTCTACAGAATTGAGAATAACTTTTCTGTAGTTTACTCCTGTCCACGCTACTCGTTTGACTCTACCGCCTAGTCCATCTACTTTTACTAGTCGGTTGTCGCCACAGTTATAACATTTAGGTGTAGACCAGCATACGCTTTTCGTATGGCCGAATTTACAGCAGTTGTAGCATTGAACAGTCGGAAAGAAAGAAATCTCCACATTAAATGAGTTATAAAAAATATACAAATGGGTGGGGAGTGATTGTTCTTCGAAGGTTACGACCATTGATCAAGACGGTTTCCAGACCGCCTCACCATTAGAAGTGTCTTTGTAATTTAATCTTCTAATTTTCATCTTGGATTGGATTCCTCGATGGATTCTTTGATCTCTTCATCTGTCACATCCGTCGGTACACCTCTAATAGTCCCCATACGGGTGACGTTGTAGGAGGGGATGAATGCTTTGTAAAGCCGGTTTGATGTTATGAAGATATTTTTGATAAAGGCGTTGGCTACTTCTCCTTTCTCGAATTCCATAGTGATTTTGAATTTTTCTTCCGATCTGACAGATCCGTTCACAATCCTATGTATGTTGTTGATGCGTAGAAATCTGCCGAAGTTCATAGTTCATTCAATATTTGGCCCGAATGATTTTGAGGATACCAGTGTTCTCTAATAGGCATTGTGAATAAGTGTTTGGCGTTGGAAACATAGTCAAGTGGTGGTATATCGCCAGCAGCTATATTCCGTTTTCGCGAGTCGGGTGGGTCCGGCGGAGGCGCAAACGGCGGATCAGGATTTTTTAGGGGACTTCACTTCAGTTTTTCCGGATTGTGGCCCCCATTTTTTCGTTCCGGACTTTCCGCAATTGATGAACACGGGCTATTCCGAGGTTCATTACTTTTCAAGCGTAAGTAACTTCTTAAGTTATTTGTGTAAGTAATTTCTTCTAAATGCCAGTTGATCCAATGGTTCATCGTGGGAAATTGTGTGTAAATGCCAAGCGTTAGACACACACAAATCAATTAGATACGTAAATATAACCCACCACAACTCTTTTCCCCCAATACCTATACGATGTAAAGAAATTGATTGATCCATTTCATCAACCCCACCCATCCCTTTATTATAATTTTTTTTTTCAAATTTGGAATATCCACGTCGACTTTTTCTTTCATTTCTGAACTTATTATCATGATCATCGTCTTCTTTCCAGTAAGACTGCATTTCACGGATTTTTAATCTTGTCTGCTTATATTGTTTCTGTAGTAAAATTCTATAACAGCCTTTTTATTCTCGTCATTCAGTAGTTTTCCGTGGTGTTGAAGTTTGCACGGGGCTACCCAAAACTTCAATAGCAATTTTTTTTACAACAGCAACTTGCTTCAGCGGAGAATTTGGAAAAAATTTCTTTAATTTGTGCTCTTCCAAAAGTCTGCTTATACTAATAACTCCCAATAGGAGATGAAGCAGCAAGACTGACCAAGTTTTTAGCAGCTTTCAACTTTGCTCTGTAAGCTCGCATTCTATCTCTTGTCTTTTCGTTTGATATTAATTTAAAGTTAGTGTTGTTCTTAATAGATGTACCTATGATGTACCTATGATATAGAGCTGAGTAGGCTGGGCAGAGACTTCAGAAGGCAGCGCCCGCCCACATTTCTATTTTTTGTTTTCACGGGATTCTATTTGGAATTTTTTGCTTGCATTATGTCTGGATTTCTATGTTATGCATTAGTAGTATAGTATTTTGCACAGTGGTAACTTTTCTCCTGTGGTTCCATAATTTTGACAAATTTATTTGCTTACAGAACGAACAGAGCATAATGTATGAATTTCTATGTTATGCATTAGTAGTATAGTATTTTGCAGAGTGGTAACTTTTCTCCTGTGGTTCCATAATTTTGACAAATTTATTTGCTTACAAAAGGAACAGAGCATAATGTCTGAATTTCTATGTTATGTATTAGTACTATAGTATTTTGCAGAGTGGTAACTTTTCTCCTGTGGTTCCATAATTTTGACAAATTTATTTGCTTACAGAACGAACAGAGCATAATGTATGAATTTCTATGTTATGCATTAGTAGTATAGTATTTTGCAGAGTGGTAACTTTTCTCCCGTGGTTCCATAATTTTGACAAATTTATTTGCTTACAGAACGAACAGAGCATGATGTATGAATTTCTATGTTATGCATTAGTAGTATAGTATTTTGCAGATTGGTAACTTTTCTCCTGTGGTTCCATAATTTTGACAAATTTATTTGCTTACAAAAGGAACAGAGCATAATGTCTGAATTTCTATGTTATGCATTAGTAGTATAGTATTTTGCAGAGTGGTAACTTTTCTCCTGTGGTTCCATAATTTTGACAAATTTATTTGCTTACAGAACGAACAGAGCATAATGTATGAATTTCTATGTTATGCATTAGTAGTATAGTATTTTGCAGAGTGGTAACTTTTCTCCTGTGGTTCCATAATTTTGACAAATTTATTTGCTTACAGAACGAACAGAGCATAATGTATGAATTTCTATGTTATGCATTAGTAGTATAGTATTTTGCAGAGTGGTAACTTTTCTCCTGTGGTTCCATAATTTTGACAAATTTATTTGCTTACAAAAGGAACAGAGCATAATGTCTGAATTTCTATGTTATGTATTAGTACTATAGTATTTTGCAGAGTGGTAACTTTTCTCCTGTGGTTCCATAATTTTGACAAATTTATTTGCTTACAAAAGGAACAGAGCATAATGTCTGAATTTCTATGTTATGCATTAGTAGTATAGTATTTTGCAGAGTGGTAACTTTTCTCCTGTGGTTCCATAATTTTGACAAATTTATTTGCTTACAAAAGGAACAGAGCATAATGTCTGAATTTCTATGTTATGCATTAGTAGTATAGTATTTTGCAGAGTGGTAACTTTTCTCCTGTGGTTCCATAATTTTGACAAATTTATTTGCTTACAAAAGGAACAGAGCATAATGTCTGAATTTCTATGTTATGCATTAGTACTATAGTATTTTGCAGAGTGGTAACTTTTCTCCTGTGGTTCCATAATTTTGACAAATTTATTTGCTTACAGAACGAACAGAGCATGATGTATGAATTTCTATGTTATGCATTAGTAGTATAGTATTTTGCAGAGTGGTAACTTTTCTCCTGTGGTTCCATAATTTTGACAAATTTATTTGCTTACAGAACGAACAGAGCATAATGTATGAATTTCTATGTTATGCATTAGTAGTATAGTATTTTGCAGAGTGGTAACTTTTCTCCTGTGGTTCCATAATTTTGACAAATTTATTTGCTTACAAAAGGAACAGAGCATAATGTCTGAATTTCTATGTTATGTATTAGTACTATAGTATTTTGCAGAGTGGTAACTTTTCTCCTGTGGTTCCATAATTTTGACAAATTTATTTGCTTACAAAAGGAACAGAGCATAATGTCTGAATTTCTATGTTATGCATTAGTAGTATAGTATTTTGCAGAGTGGTAACTTTTCTCCTGTGGTTCCATAATTTTGACAAATTTATTTGCTTACAAAAGGAACAGAGCATAATGTCTGAATTTCTATGTTATGCATTAGTAGTATAGTATTTTGCAGAGTGGTAACTTTTCTCCTGTGGTTCCATAATTTTGACAAATTTATTTGCTTACAAAAGGAACAGAGCATAATGTCTGAATTTCTATGTTATGCATTAGTACTATAGTATTTTGCAGAGTGGTAACTTTTCTCCTGTGGTTCCATAATTTTGACAAATTTATTTGCTTACAGAACGAACAGAGCATAATGTATGAATTTCTATGTTATGCATTAGTAGTATAGTATTTTGCAGAGTGGTAACTTTTCTCCTGTGGTTCCATAATTTTGACAAATTTATTTGCTTACAAAAGGAACAGAGCATAATGTCTGAATTTCTATGTTATGCATTAGTAGTATAGTATTTTGCAGAGTGGTAACTTTTCTCCTGTGGTTCCATAATTTTGACAAATTTATTTGCTTACAAAAGGAACAGAGCATAATGTCTGAATTTCTATGTTATGCATTAGTAGTATAGTATTTTGCAGAGTGGTAACTTTTCTCCTGTGGTTCCATAATTTTGACAAATTTATTTGCTTACAAAAGGAACAGAGCATAATGTCTGAATTTCTATGTTATGCATTAGTACTATAGTATTTTGCAGAGTGGTAACTTTTCTCCTGTGGTTCCATAATTTTGACAAATTTATTTGCTTACAGAACGAACAGAGCATAATGTATGAATTTCTATGTTATGCATTAGTAGTATAGTATTTTGCAGAGTGGTAACTTTTCTCCTGTGGTTCCATAATTTTGACAAATTTATTTGCTTACAGAACGAACAGAGCATGATGTATGAATTTCTATGTTATGCATTAGTAGTATAGTATTTTGCAGAGTGGTAACTTTTCTCCTGTGGTTCCATAATTTTGACAAATTTATTTGCTTACAGAACGAACAGAGCATAATGTATGAATTTCTATGTTATGCATTAGTAGTATAGTATTTTGCAGAGTGGTAACTTTTCTCCTGTGGTTCCATAATTTTGACAAATTTATTTGCTTACAAAAGGAACAGAGCATAATGTCTGAATTTCTATGTTATGCATTAGTAGTATAGTATTTTGCAGAGTGGTAACTTTTCTCCTGTGGTTCCATAATTTTGACAAATTTATTTGCTTACAGAACGAACAGAGCATAATGTATGAATTTCTATGTTATGCATTAGTAGTATAGTATTTTGCAGAGTGGTAACTTTTCTCCTGTGGTTCCATAATTTTGACAAATTTATTTGCTTACAGAACGAACAGAGCATAATGTATGAATTTCTATGTTATGCATTAGTAGTATAGTATTTTGCAGAGTGGTAACTTTTCTCCTGTGGTTCCATAATTTTGACAAATTTATTTGCTTACAAAAGGAACAGAGCATAATGTCTGAATTTCTATGTTATGTATTAGTACTATAGTATTTTGCAGAGTGGTAACTTTTCTCCTGTGGTTCCATAATTTTGACAAATTTATTTGCTTACAAAAGGAACAGAGCATAATGTCTGAATTTCTATGTTATGCATTAGTAGTATAGTATTTTGCAGAGTGGTAACTTTTCTCCTGTGGTTCCATAATTTTGACAAATTTATTTGCTTACAAAAGGAACAGAGCATAATGTCTGAATTTCTATGTTATGCATTAGTAGTATAGTATTTTGCAGAGTGGTAACTTTTCTCCTGTGGTTCCATAATTTTGACAAATTTATTTGCTTACAAAAGGAACAGAGCATAATGTCTGAATTTCTATGTTATGCATTAGTACTATAGTATTTTGCAGAGTGGTAACTTTTCTCCTGTGGTTCCATAATTTTGACAAATTTATTTGCTTACAGAACGAACAGAGCATGATGTATGAATTTCTATGTTATGCATTAGTAGTATAGTATTTTGCAGAGTGGTAACTTTTCTCCTGTGGTTCCATAATTTTGACAAATTTATTTGCTTACAGAACGAACAGAGCATAATGTATGAATTTCTATGTTATGCATTAGTAGTATAGTATTTTGCAGAGTGGTAACTTTTCTCCTGTGGTTCCATAATTTTGACAAATTTATTTGCTTACAAAAGGAACAGAGCATAATGTCTGAATTTCTATGTTATGTATTAGTACTATAGTATTTTGCAGAGTGGTAACTTTTCTCCTGTGGTTCCATAATTTTGACAAATTTATTTGCTTACAAAAGGAACAGAGCATAATGTCTGAATTTCTATGTTATGCATTAGTAGTATAGTATTTTGCAGAGTGGTAACTTTTCTCCTGTGGTTCCATAATTTTGACAAATTTATTTGCTTACAAAAGGAACAGAGCATAATGTCTGAATTTCTATGTTATGCATTAGTAGTATAGTATTTTGCAGAGTGGTAACTTTTCTCCTGTGGTTCCATAATTTTGACAAATTTATTTGCTTACAAAAGGAACAGAGCATAATGTCTGAATTTCTATGTTATGCATTAGTACTATAGTATTTTGCAGAGTGGTAACTTTTCTCCTGTGGTTCCATAATTTTGACAAATTTATTTGCTTACAGAACGAACAGAGCATAATGTATGAATTTCTATGTTATGCATTAGTAGTATAGTATTTTGCAGAGTGGTAACTTTTCTCCTGTGGTTCCATAATTTTGACAAATTTATTTGCTTACAAAAGGAACAGAGCATAATGTCTGAATTTCTATGTTATGTATTAGTACTATAGTATTTTGCAGAGTGGTAACTTTTCTCCTGTGGTTCCATAATTTTGACAAATTTATTTGCTTACAGAACGAACAGAGCATAATGTATGAATTTCTATGTTATGCATTAGTAGTATAGTATTTTGCAGAGTGGTAACTTTTCTCCTGTGGTTCCATAATTTTGACAAATTTATTTGCTTACAAAAGGAACAGAGCATAATGTCTGAATTTCTATGTTATGCATTAGTAGTATAGTATTTTGCAGAGTGGTAACTTTTCTCCTGTGGTTCCATAATTTTGACAAATTTATTTGCTTACAAAAGGAACAGAGCATAATGTCTGAATTTCTATGTTATGCATTAGTAGTATAGTATTTTGCAGAGTGGTAACTTTTCTCCTGTGGTTCCATAATTTTGACAAATTTATTTGCTTACAAAAGGAACAGAGCATAATGTCTGAATTTCTATGTTATGCATTAGTACTATAGTATTTTGCAGAGTGGTAACTTTTCTCCTGTGGTTCCATAATTTTGACAAATTTATTTGCTTACAGAACGAACAGAGCATAATGTATGAATTTCTATGTTATGCATTAGTAGTATAGTATTTTGCAGAGTGGTAACTTTTCTCCTGTGGTTCCATAATTTTGACAAATTTATTTGCTTACAGAACGAACAGAGCATGATGTATGAATTTCTATGTTATGCATTAGTAGTATAGTATTTTGCAGAGTGGTAACTTTTCTCCTGTGGTTCCATAATTTTGACAAATTTATTTGCTTACAGAACGAACAGAGCATAATGTATGAATTTCTATGTTATGCATTAGTAGTATAGTATTTTGCAGAGTGGTAACTTTTCTCCTGTGGTTCCATAATTTTGACAAATTTATTTGCTTACAAAAGGAACAGAGCATAATGTCTGAATTTCTATGTTATGCATTAGTAGTATAGTATTTTGCAGAGTGGTAACTTTTCTCCTGTGGTTCCATAATTTTGATAAATTTATTTGTTTGCAGAACGAACAGAGCATAATGTATGAATTTCTATGTTATGCATTAGTAGTATAGTATTTTGCAGAGTGGTAACTTTTCTCCTGTGGTTCCATAATTTTGACAAATTTATTTGCTTACAGAACGAACAGAGCATAATGTATGAATTTTTATGTTATGCATTAGTAGTATAGTATTTTGCAGAGTGGTAACTTTTCTCCTGTGGTTCCATAATTTTGACAAATTTATTTGCTTACAAAAGGAACAGCATAATGTCTGAATTTCTATGTTATGCATTAGTACTATAGTATTTTGCAGAGTGGTAACTTTTCTCCTGTGGTTCCATAATTTTGACAAATTTATTTGCTTACAGAACGAACAGAGCATAATGTATGAATTTCTATGTTATGCATTAGTTGTATAGTATTTTGCAGAGTGGTAACTTTTCTCCTGTGGTTCCATAATTTTGATAAATTTATTTGTTTGCAGAACGAACAGAGCATAATGTATGAATTTCTATGTTATGCATTAGTAGTATAGTATTTTGCAGAGTGGTAACTTTTCTCCTGTGGTTCCATAATTTTGATAAATTTATTTGTTTGCAGAACGAACAGAGCATGATGTATGAATTTCTATGTTATGCATTAGTAGTATAGTATTTTGCAGAGTGGTAACTTTTCTCCTGTGGTTCCATAATTTTGACAAATTTATTTGCTTACAAAATGAACAGAGCATAATGTATGAATTTCTATGTTATGCATTAGAAGTGTAGTATTTTGCAGAGTGGTAACTTTTCTCCTGTGGTTCCATAATTTTGATAAATTTATTTGTTTGCAGAACGAACAGAGCATGATGTATGAATTTCTATGTTATGCATTAGTAGTATAGTATTTTGCAGAGTGGTAACTTTTCTCCTGTGGTTCCATAATTTTGATAAATTTATTTGTTTGCAGAAGGAACAGAGCATGATGTATGAATTTCTATGTTATGCATTAGTAGTATAGTATTTTGCAGAGTGGTAACTTTTCTCCTGTGGTTCCATAATTTTGATAAATTTATTTGTTTGCAGAACGAACAGAGCATAATGTATGAATTTCTATGTTATGCATTAGTAGTATAGTATTTTGCAGAGTGGTAACTTTTCTCCTGTGGTTCCATAATTTTGACAAATTTATTTGCTTACAGAACAAACAGAGCATAATGTATGAATTTCTATGTTATGCATTAGTAGTATAGTATTTTGCAGAGTGGTAACTTTTCTCCTGTGGTTCCATAATTTTGACAAATTTATTTGCTTACAAAAGGAACAGAGCATAATGTCTGAATTTCTATGTTATGCATTAGTACTATAGTATTTTGCAGAGTGGTAACTTTTCTCCTGTGGTTCCATAATTTTGACAAATTTATTTGCTTACAGAACGAACAGAGCATAATGTATGAATTTCTATGTTATGCATTAGTAGTATAGTATTTTGCAGAGTGGTAACTTTTCTCCTGTGGTTCCATAATTTTGACAAATTTATTTGCTTACAGAACAAACAGAGCATAATGTATGAATTTCTATGTTATGCATTAGTAGTATAGTATTTTGCAGAGTGGTAACTTTTCTCCTGTGGTTCCATAATTTTGACAAATTTATTTGCTTACAAAAGGAACAGAGCATAATGTCTGAATATCTATGTTATGCATTAGTACTATAGTATTTTGCAGAGTGGTAACTTTTCTCCTGTGGTTCCATAATTTTGATAAATTTATTTGTTTGCAGAACGAACAGAGCATGATGTATGAATTTCTATGTTATGCATTAGTAGTATAGTATTTTGCAGAGTGGTAACTTTTCTCCTGTGGTTCCATAATTTTGACAAATTTATTTGCTTACAAAATGAACAGAGCATAATGTATGAATTTCTATGTTATGCATTAGTAGTGTAGTATATTGCAGAGTGGTAACTTTTCTCCTGTGGTTCCATAATTTTGATAAATTTATTTGTTTGCAGAACGAACAGAGCATAATGTATGAATTTCTATGTTATGCATTAGTAGTATAGTATTTTGCAGAGTGGTAACTTTTCTCCTGTGGTTCCATAATTTTGACAAATTTATTTGCTTACAGAACGAACAGAGCATAATGTATGAATTTCTATGTTATGCATTAGTAGTGTAGTATTTTGCAGAGTGGTAACTTTTCTCCTGTGGTTCCATAATTTTGACAAATTTATTTGCTTACAAAATGAACAGAGCATAATGTATGAATTTCTATGTTATGCATTAGTAGTGTAGTATTTTGCAGAGTGGTAACTTTTCTCCTGTGGTTCCATAATTTTGACAAATTTATTTGTTTGCAGAACGAACAGAGCATAATGTATGAATTTCTATGTTATGCATTAGTAGTATAGTATTTTGCAGAGTGGTAACTTTTCTCCTGTGGTTCCATAATTTTGACAAATTTATTTGCTTACAGAACGAACAGAGCATAATGTATGAATTTCTATGTTATGCATTAGTAGTATAGTATTTTGCAGAGTGGTAACTTTTCTCCTGTGGTTCCATAATTTTGACAAATTTATTTGCTTACAAAAGGAACAGAGCATAATGTCTGAATTTCTATGTTATGCATTAGTACTATAGTATTTTGCAGAGTGGTAACTTTTCTCCTGTGGTTCCATAATTTTGATAAATTTATTTGTTTGCAGAAGGAACAGAGCATGATGTATGAATTTCTATGTTATGCATTAGTAGTATAGTATTTTGCAGAGTGGTAACTTTTCTCCTGTGGTTCCATAATTTTGATAAATTTATTTGTTTGCAGAAGGAACAGAGCATGATGTATGAATTTCTATGTTATGCATTAGTAGTATAGTATTTTGCAGAGTGGTAGCTTTTCTCCTGTGGTTCCATAATTTTGATAAATTTATTTGTTTGCAGAACGAACAGAGCATTATGTATGAATTTCTATGTTATGCATTAGTAGTATAGTATTTTGCAGAGTGGTAACTTTTCTCCTGTGGTTCCATAATTTTGATAAATTTATTTGTTTGCAGAACGAACAGAGCATGATGTATGAATTTCTATGTTATGCATTAGTAGTATAGTATTTTGCAGAGTGGTAACTTTTCTCCTGTGGTTCCATAATTTTGACAAATTTATTTGCTTACAAAATGAACAGAGCATAATGTATGAATTTCTATGTTATGCATTAGAAGTGTAGTATTTTGCAGAGTGGTAACTTTTCTCCTGTGGTTCCATAATTTTGATAAATTTATTTGTTTGCAGAACGAACAGAGCATGATGTATGAATTTCTATGTTATGCATTAGTAGTATAGTATTTTGCAGAGTGGTAACTTTTCTCCTGTGGTTCCATAATTTTGATAAATTTATTTGTTTGCAGAAGGAACAGAGCATGATGTATGAATTTCTATGTTATGCATTAGTAGTATAGTATTTTGCAGAGTGGTAACTTTTCTCCTGTGGTTCCATAATTTTGATAAATTTATTTGTTTGCAGAACGAACAGAGCATAATGTATGAATTTCTATGTTATGCATTAGTAGTATAGTATTTTGCAGAGTGGTAACTTTTCTCCTGTGGTTCCATAATTTTGACAAATTTATTTGCTTACAGAACAAACAGAGCATAATGTATGAATTTCTATGTTATGCATTAGTAGTATAGTATTTTGCAGAGTGGTAACTTTTCTCCTGTGGTTCCATAATTTTGACAAATTTATTTGCTTACAAAAGGAACAGAGCATAATGTCTGAATTTCTATGTTATGCATTAGTACTATAGTATTTTGCAGAGTGGTAACTTTTCTCCTGTGGTTCCATAATTTTGACAAATTTATTTGCTTACAGAACGAACAGAGCATAATGTATGAATTTCTATGTTATGCATTAGTAGTATAGTATTTTGCAGAGTGGTAACTTTTCTCCTGTGGTTCCATAATTTTGACAAATTTATTTGCTTACAGAACAAACAGAGCATAATGTATGAATTTCTATGTTATGCATTAGTAGTATAGTATTTTGCAGAGTGGTAACTTTTCTCCTGTGGTTCCATAATTTTGACAAATTTATTTGCTTACAAAAGGAACAGAGCATAATGTCTGAATATCTATGTTATGCATTAGTACTATAGTATTTTGCAGAGTGGTAACTTTTCTCCTGTGGTTCCATAATTTTGATAAATTTATTTGTTTGCAGAACGAACAGAGCATGATGTATGAATTTCTATGTTATGCATTAGTAGTATAGTATTTTGCAGAGTGGTAACTTTTCTCCTGTGGTTCCATAATTTTGACAAATTTATTTGCTTACAAAATGAACAGAGCATAATGTATGAATTTCTATGTTATGCATTAGTAGTGTAGTATATTGCAGAGTGGTAACTTTTCTCCTGTGGTTCCATAATTTTGATAAATTTATTTGTTTGCAGAACGAACAGAGCATGATGTATGAATTTCTATGTTATGCATTAGTAGTATAGTATTTTGCAGAGTGGTAACTTTTCTCCTGTGGTTCCATAATTTTGACAAATTTATTTGCTTACAAAATGAACAGAGCATAATGTCTGAATTTCTATGTTATGCATTAGTAGTATAGTATTTTGCAGAGTGGTAACTTTTCTTCTGTGGTTCCATAATTTTGATAAATTTATTTGTTTGCAGAACGAACAGAGCATGATGTATGAATTTCTATGTTATGCATTAGTAGTATAGTATTTTGCAGAGTGGTAACTTTTCTCCTGTGGTTCCATAATTTTGATAAATTTATTTGTTTGCAGAAGGAACAGAGCATGATGTATGAATTTCTATGTTATGCATTAGTAGTATAGTATTTTGCAGAGTGGTAACTTTTCTCCTGTGGTTCCATAATTTTGATAAATTTATTTGTTTGCAGAACGAACAGAGCATTATGTATGAATTTCTATGTTATGCATTAGTAGTATAGTATTTTGCAGAGTGGTAACTTTTCTCCTGTGGTTCCATAATTTTGATAAATTTATTTGTTTGCAGAAGGAACAGAGCATGATGTATGAATTTCTATGTTATGCATTAGTAGTATAGTATTTTGCAGAGTGGTAACTTTTCTCCTGTGGTTCCATAATTTTGATAAATTTATTTGTTTGCAGAAGGAACAGAGCATGATGTATGAATTTCTATGTTATGCATTAGTAGTATAGTATTTTGCAGAGTGGTAGCTTTTCTCCTGTGGTTCCATAATTTTGATAAATTTATTTGTTTGCAGAACGAACAGAGCATTATGTATGAATTTCTATGTTATGCATCAGTAGTATAGTATTTTGCAGAGTGGTAACTTTTCTCCTGTGGTTCCATAATTTTGATAAATTTATTTGTTTGCAGAACGAACAGAGCATGATGTATGAATTTCTATGTTATGCATTAGTAGTATAGTATTTTGCAGAGTGGTAACTTTTCTCCTGTGGTTCCATAATTTTGACAAATTTATTTGTTTGCAGAACGAACAGAGCATAATGTATGAATTTCTATGTTATGCATTAGTAGTATAGTATTTTGCAGAGTGGTAACTTTTCTCCTGTGGTTCCATAATTTTGACAAATTTATTTGCTTACAGATCGAACAGAGCATAATGTATGAATTTCTATGTTATGCATTAGTAGTATAGTATTTTGCAGAGTGGTAACTTTTCTCCTGTGGTTCCATAATTTTGACAAATTTATTTGCTTACAAAAGGAACAGAGCATAATGTCTGAATTTCTATGTTATGCATTAGTACTATAGTATTTTGCAGAGTGGTAACTTTTCTCCTGTGGTTCCATAATTTTGATAAATTTATTTGTTTGCAGAAGGAACAGAGCATGATGTATGAATTTCTATGTTATGCATTAGTAGTATAGTATTTTGCAGAGTGGTAACTTTTCTCCTGTGGTTCCATAATTTTGATAAATTTATTTGTTTGCAGAAGGAACAGAGCATGATGTATGAATTTCTATGTTATGCATTAGTAGTATAGTATTTTGCAGAGTGTTAGCTTTTCTCCTGTGGTTCCATAATTTTGATAAATTTATTTGTTTGCAGAACGAACAGAGCATTATGTATGAATTTCTATGTTATGCATTAGTAGTATAGTATTTTGCAGAGTGGTAACTTTTCTCCTGTGGTTCCATAATTTTGATAAATTTATTTGTTTGCAGAACGAACAGAGCATGATGTATGAATTTCTATGTTATGCATTAGTAGTATAGTATTTTGCAGAGTGGTAACTTTTCTCCTGTGGTTCCATAATTTTGACAAATTTATTTGTTTGCAGAACGAACAGAGCATAATGTATGAATTTCTATGTTATGCATTAGTAGTATAGTATTTTGCAGAGTGGTAACTTTTCTCCTGTGGTTCCATAATTTTGATAAATTTATTTGTTTGCAGAAGGAACAGAGCATGATGTATGAATTTCTATGTTATGCATTAGTAGTATAGTATTTTGCAGAGTGGTAACTTTTCTCCTGTGGTTCCATAATTTTGATAAATTTATTTGTTTGCAGAAGGAACAGAGCATGATGTATGAATTTCTATGTTATGCATTAGTAGTATAGTATTTTGCAGAGTGGTAACTTTTCTCCTGTGGTTCCATAATTTTGACAAATTTATTTGCTTACAAAAGGAACAGAGCATAATGTCTGAATTTCTATGTTATGCATTAGTACTATAGTATTTTGCAGAGTGGTAACTTTTCTCCTGTGGTTCCATAATTTTGACAAATTTATTTGCTTACAGAACGAACAGAGCATAATGTATGAATTTCTATGTTATGCATTAGTAGTATAGTATTTTGCAGAGTGGTAACTTTTCTCCTGTGGTTCCATAATTTTGACAAATTTATTTGCTTACAAAAGGAACAGAGCATAATGTCTGAATTTCTATGTTATGCATTAGTAGTATAGTATTTTGCAGAGTGGTAACTTTTCTCCTGTGGTTCCATAATTTTGACAAATTTATTTGCTTACAAAAGGAACAGAGCATAATGTCTGAATTTCTATGTTATGCATTAGTAGTATAGTATTTTGCAGAGTGGTAACTTTTCTCCTGTGGTTCCATAATTTTGACAAATTTATTTGCTTACAAAAGGAACAGAGCATAATGTCTGAATTTCTATGTTATGCATTAGTACTATAGTATTTTGCAGAGTGGTAACTTTTCTCCTGTGGTTCCATAATTTTGACAAATTTATTTGCTTACAAAATGAACAGAGCATAATGTATGAATTTCTATGTTATGCATTAGTAGTGTAGTATATTGCAGAGTGGTAACTTTTCTCCTGTGGTTCCATAATTTTGATAAATTTATTTGTTTGCAGAACGAACAGAGCATGATGTATGAATTTCTATGTTATGCATTAGTAGTATAGTATTTTGCAGAGTGGTAACTTTTCTCCTGTGGTTCCATAATTTTGACAAATTTATTTGCTTACAAAATGAACAGAGCATAATGTCTGAATTTCTATGTTATGCATTAGTAGTATAGTATTTTGCAGAGTGGTAACTTTTCTTCTGTGGTTCCATAATTTTGATAAATTTATTTGTTTGCAGAACGAACAGAGCATGATGTATTAATTTCTATGTTATGCATTAGTAGTATAGTATTTTGCAGAGTGGTAACTTTTCTCCTGTGGTTCCATAATTTTGATAAATTTATTTGTTTGCAGAAGGAACAGAGCATGATGTATGAATTTCTATGTTATGCATTAGTAGTATAGTATTTTGCAGAGTGGTAACTTTTCTCCTGTGGTTCCATAATTTTGATAAATTTATTTGTTTGCAGAACGAACAGAGCATTATGTATGAATTTCTATGTTATGCATTAGTAGTATAGTATTTTGCAGAGTGGTAACTTTTCTCCTGTGGTTCCATAATTTTGATAAATTTATTTGTTTGCAGAAGGAACAGAGCATGATGTATGAATTTCTATGTTATGCATTAGTAGTATAGTATTTTGCAGAGTGGTAACTTTTCTCCTGTGGTTCCATAATTTTGATAAATTTATTTGTTTGCAGAAGGAACAGAGCATGATGTATGAATTTCTATGTTATGCATTAGTAGTATAGTATTTTGCAGAGTGGTAGCTTTTCTCCTGTGGTTCCATAATTTTGATAAATTTATTTGTTTGCAGAACGAACAGAGCATTATGTATGAATTTCTATGTTATGCATTAGTAGTATAGTATTTTGCAGAGTGGTAACTTTTCTCCTGTGGTTCCATAATTTTGATAAATTTATTTGTTTGCAGAACGAACAGAGCATGATGTATGAATTTCTATGTTATGCATTAGTAGTATAGTATTTTGCAGAGTGGTAACTTTTCTCCTGTGGTTCCATAATTTTGACAAATTTATTTGTTTGCAGAACGAACAGAGCATAATGTATGAATTTCTATGTTATGCATTAGTAGTATAGTATTTTGCAGAGTGGTAACTTTTCTCCTGTGGTTCCATAATTTTGACAAATTTATTTGCTTACAGAACGAACAGAGCATAATGTATGAATTTCTATGTTATGCATTAGTAGTATAGTATTTTGCAGAGTGGTAACTTTTCTCCTGTGGTTCCATAATTTTGACAAATTTTTTTGCTTACAAAAGGAACAGAGCATAATGTCTGAATTTCTATGTTATGCATTAGTACTATAGTATTTTGCAGAGTGGTAACTTTTCTCCTGTGGTTCCATAATTTTGATAAATTTATTTGTTTGCAGAAGGAACAGAGCATGATGTATGAATTTCTATGTTATGCATTAGTAGTATAGTATTTTGCAGAGTGGTAACTTTTCTCCTGTGGTTCCATAATTTTGATAAATTTATTTGTTTGCAGAAGGAACAGAGCATGATGTATGAATTTCTATGTTATGCATTAGTAGTATAGTATTTTGCAGAGTGGTAGCTTTTCTCCTGTGGTTCCATAATTTTGATAAATTTATTTGTTTGCAGAACGAACAGAGCATTATGTATGAATTTCTATGTTATGCATTAGTAGTATAGTATTTTGCAGAGTGGTAACTTTTCTCCTGTGGTTCCATAATTTTGATAAATTTATTTGTTTGCAGAACGAACAGAGCATGATGTATGAATTTCTATGTTATGCATTAGTAGTATAGTATTTTGCAGAGTGGTAACTTTTCTCCTGTGGTTCCATAATTTTGACAAATTTATTTGTTTGCAGAACGAACAGAGCATAATGTATGAATTTCTATGTTATGCATTAGTAGTATAGTATTTTGCAGAGTGGTAACTTTTCTCCTGTGGTTCCATAATTTTGACAAATTTATTTGCTTACAGAACGAACAGAGCATAATGTATGAATTTCTATGTTATGCATTAGTAGTATAGTATTTTGCAGAGTGGTAACTTTTCTCCTGTGGTTCCATAATTTTGACAAATTTATTTGCTTACAAAAGGAACAGAGCATAATGTCTGAATTTCTATGTTATGCATTAGTACTATAGTATTTTGCAGAGTGGTAACTTTTCTCCTGTGGTTCCATAATTTTGACAAATTTATTTGCTTACAGAACGAACAGAGCATAATGTATGAATTTCTATGTTATGCATTTGTAGTGTAGTATTTTGCAGAGTGGTAACTTTTCTCCTGTGGTTCCATAATTTTGATAAATTTATTTGTTTGCAGAAGGAACAGAGCATGATGTATGAATTTCTATGTTATGCATTAGTAGTATAGTATTTTGCAGAGTGGTAACTTTTCTCCTGTGGTTCCATAATTTTGATAAATTTATTTGTTTGCAGAACGAACAGAGCATGATGTACGAATTTCTATGTTATGCATTAGTAGTATAGTATTTTGCAGAGTGGTAACTTTTCTCCTGTGGTTCCATAATTTTGACAAATTTATTTGCTTACAAAATGAACAGAGCATAATGTATGAATTTCTATGTTATGCATTTGTAGTGTAGTATTTTGCAGAGTGGTAACTTTTCTCCTGTGGTTCCATAATTTTGATAAATTTATTTGCTTACAAAATGAACAGAGCATTATGTATGAATTTCTATGTTATGCATTAGTAGTATAGTATTTTGCAGAGTGGTAACTTTTCTCCTGTGGTTCCATAATTTTGATAAATTTATTTGTTTGCAGAACGAACAGAGCATGATGTATGAATTTCTATGTTATGCATTAGTAGTATAGTATTTTGCAGAGTGGTAACTTTTCTCCTGTGGTTCCATAATTTTGACAAATTTATTTGCTTACAAAATGAACAGAGCATAATGTATGAATTTCTATGTTATGCATTTGTAGTGTAGTATTTTGCAGAGTGGTAACTTTTCTCCTGTGGTTCCATAATTTTGATAAATTTATTTGTTTGCAGAAGGAACAGAGCATGATGTATGAATTTCTATGTTATGCATTAGTAGTATAGTATTTTGCAGAGTGGTAACTTTTCTCCTGTGGTTCCATAATTTTAACAAATTTATTTGCTTACAAAATGAACAGAGCATAATGTATGAATTTCTATGTTATGCATTAGTAGTGTAGTATTTTGCAGAGTGGTAACTTTTCTCCTGTGGTTCCATAATTTTGATAAACTTATTTATTTGCAGAATGAACAGAGCATAACGTCTGAATTTCTATGTTATGTGTTATGTTTTGTATTAGTTTTAGAATTTTTATATTTCACACCATTTTGATGTGGCGCTAGCAGTAGGTGACAGCTAGCGCAATCTAGGTGACCAGGCCACAATCATATTGAAAGGGTATATATATGGGGGCAAACATGCATTCTTTCTATTTCAACTTGGTTCTGCATCAGAATACAACAACTATATTCCACAAAATCTGTGTTATTTTTTCTACCATTTTGTTGGTCCTTTAAGCCGGATAAATACTCATGGGGATGTAGTTTTGAAGATAACACTAAAGGGAATAACCCGGTATCTTGTTGTACTGATCCACCTGTGAGCTGCATATCTCCAAAGTAGAACTCTGTGAGTCTACCTATATGGTACGATTTGTCGACGCTGGCCACTTCTGCCCATTCTCCGGGATTGATTTGTATCAGGTTTATTTGTTTGAACCACAATGTTTGATCTGGTTTCCATCTATTTGATAAATCTGACATATCTTGAGGTTTTAATTCGTATCTAGATTCCAAAGTTATTGTTTCTAAGTTTCTAACGCAATTTAGACAACTTATGTGATAAAGATCTGTACTTTGTGTTCTTTGATTTTCATGTATTTCTCCGCTTGTCATTTGAGCGTAAAGAATCAAAGACTCTTTATTTTGATCGTTTACTGTGTCCATTGAATCAGTAGTTACGTGCATGTAAGCAGATTTAGTTGGAGCTTGTGCAATATAACTATCTGAGCTTTGTCTAGAAGAGCTGAATCCGTGTTGACAACATCCTGTTCTTTTGGCTCCAGTGATACTTATACTTGCTTCTTCTCCAGTAAGTGCTTTAATATTGTTGTATATAGATTTTGCTAAATTGGAATCTGCATCTACAAACCAATGAACTGCTGTTCTTAGATTGGTGGCTCGTTTGATTAGTGGTATATTTGTTTTTTTATCCCAAGGTCTTAGAATACTTGTACTGGAGGAAGTTTCAGAGCCTAAATAAGCTGAATAAGGTCCTCTTTGATTTTCATAATCTGCGAGACCCTTTGGGATCAATGCGGTTAAATTGCTCTTTATATAATCATTCTGATTGAGACATCCTCCCATTCCCAGAGATGGTATTCCTAGTAGTTCTATGGGATGAGGTACTGTAGAACCTAATAATTTAGTTCCCCATGATCTTTCTCTCAATTCATCAGCTAAACTGGAGGAACACTCCCACATGTGGATCGGAGGTCTGTTTTTTATAGATAGTATATGTTTTAAGGATTGAACCTCTCCTTGTTTAGATTCTAATCGATGTTATTAATGAGTTTGAGTTTATTTGCTTCTGGAATTACTGGTTCGGTTTCAGCATCAAATTCTAAGATGTCTCGATTAACATCATTCCGTTCAAACTCACTAAGGTCTATATACGGATCGAACTGCTCCATATTGTGTTCTAATCGGGGTTGATGGCAGCTGCTCGACTCTCCAGGGCCTCTCAATGCTGTCATGTGTTTGATTGAATGATACGTGACACAATGTTGCTTGATTCGGTGCACTTCTGTCTGGTGGGAGTTGGCCCGCTACTACCCATCCGAGTAGCGTATGATGTGGAATGGGTCTACTTTGCTGTGTAGCAATGAACGTAGCATGTAGATTTCTGTTATACATTCTAGCATTTTGGTACAATACCACATTTTAAACACTGGTTTCGTATCTCCCGTGGTTCCATAATATTCATCTTATGTTTCATATTGTTATTTTACACTAAAACAGTATTTATCTGTATGGAGATCCTATTTACTCAGTATGTGATGAAAAAGAGCAGTGCCTGTAAAATGAAACATTTTTGCTCTAATTTAATCCCGCAAAGGAGTTGAAATCTAAGAATCCAATTTATTGTTTTACAACTAAATATGTTTATTTATTGTAATTTGTATTATAATTTCATTCATAGATTTTTTAATAAATATTTTTATCCTTATAATAATCCTTTTTTATTAACTGACATCACCTCTCCATATATCTGACATATGGAAACAATCACCCTGTATGCGAGACCAAGGGAGGAGAAAAGACCTCCTGCTAGATGAATGGATTAACAGGCTTGCTGGATTCCAAAGGATGAGAAATACCTGTAAGTAAAGGGTGTCAGGTGGTTGGTGAGAAAAACAGTGAAATAACTTCATATATAGTTTTATTTTACTAATATATAAATATACACAAGAACTTACGACTAGAGAAATAACTTATTCTATACAGCAATCGTGAGAGAGATTGTAACTTTGCTGGGTAAGACTTAGTATAAATAAACCATAATCTTATGTACATTCTGATGTGATTTAGCAAAGAGGAGAGTAGAATAAATGCTGTGTAAATGAGTACATTAATGAATGTGTCGAGAGAGTTAGGAGTGCAACAATTATTAACATAGAGGCGAGCGAAAGCAACTGGGGTAAACTTGAGATGGTGCAAATTTTGACAAATCTCTTTGCTTGCAGAATGATCACAGCATGTGTCTACATATTTTATGTGTATATTGTACACAATTTACAGTAGAGATGGTGCAAATTTTGACAAGTCTCTTTGCTTGCAGAATGATCACAGCATGTGTCTACATATTTTATGTGTATATTGTACATAATTTAAAGTAGTTACAGTAGAGATGGTGCAAATTTTGACAAGTCTCTTTGCTTGCAGAATGATCACAGCATGTGTCTACATATTTTATACATATGTATATTGTACACAATTTACAGTAGTTTGGTGTACAGTAGTTACAGCAGAGATGGTGCAAATTTCGACAAGTCTCTTTGCTTGCAGGATGATCACAGTATGTGTCTACATATTTTATGTGTATATTGTACACAATTTACAGTAGTTTGGTGTACAGTAGTTACAGTAGAGATGGTGCAAATTTTGACAAGTCTCTTTGCTTACAGAATGATCACAGCATGTGTCTACATATTTCATGTGTATATTGTACACAATTTACAGTAGTTTGGTGTACAGTAGTTACAGTAGAGATGGTGCAAATTTCGACAAGTCTCTTTGCTTGCAGAATGATCATAGCATGTCTCGACATATTTTATGTGTATATTGTACACAATTTGCATGCAGTCTGTGTTGCAGCATGTGTCTACATATTTTATACATATGTATATTGTACACAATTTACAGTAGTTTGGTGTACAGTAGTTACAGTAGAGATGGTGCAAATTTTGACAAGTCTCTTTGCTTACAGAATGATCACAGCATGTGTCTACATATTTTATGTGTATATTGTACACAATTTACAGTAGTTTTAATGTAGGATTTAAATATTTCTGTGCCCTTTCTCTATGGTTCTTACATTTCAAGTGTACATTTATAAACAATCAACTTTCAATTCAACAAGACTTTTTCTAATGGTGGGTTTATTTATTAAAAGTACAGGTCGGTTAGGTTAAATAGTGGCCAGATGGGGAGATTTTTAGGATAGTAGACCTGACTTAACAGACTTTTACCGAGATATTATATAAGGGGGAATGATGAGGGTTCTATGCAAAGGCTCTTGGTGGAAGATCATTGTAATATTATTAAAATGAAAACACTAGTATCATCCGCAGACTAAATTAGACAACTGGTACGTTGTATTGCCCTGATGAAGGACACTAAAAGGTACGTCAACTAAGTCCCCTTATGTAATAAATTAAAAGTCTGTGGAAGATACTAATTAAAAATTGCGTTTCCATTTTTGTAATACGTAAGGGGAGTTAGGATTATGGGGACCAATAGACCAGCACTGCGTTAAAGGGGGGATAGATCGGTTAGGTTAAATAGTGGCCAGATGGGGAGATTTTTGGGATATGTAGATCTGACTTAACCGACTTTTACTGAGAGAATAATCTCTCCAATAATAAGAGAATTATATAAATAAGGGGGAATGTTGAGGGTTCTATGCAAAGGTTCTTGATGGAAGATCATTATAATATTATTAAAATGAAAACACTAGTATCATCCACAGACTAAACAGGTAACTGGTACATTGTATTGCCATGACGAAGGACGTTACAGCTCCATAAACTAGTAGCCTTATTTAATAAATTAAAAGTCTGTGGAAGATACTAGTTAAAAATTGCGTTTCCATTTTTGTAATACGTAAGGGGAGTTAGGATTATGGGGACCAATAGACCAGCACTGCGTTAAAGGGGGGATAGATCGGTTAGGTTAAATAGTGGCCAGATGGGGAGATTTTTGGGATATGTATATCTGACTTAACCGACTTTTACTGAGTTATTATAGTGAGAGATTATATAAGGGGGAATGTTGAGGGTTCTATGCAAAGGTTCTTGATGGAAGATCATTATAATATTATTAAAATGAAAACACTAGTATCATCCACAGACTAAATTAGACAACTGGTACATTGTATTGCCATGACGAAGGACGTTACAGCTCCATAAACTAGTAGCCTTATTTAATAAATTAAAAGTCTGTGGACAATATTCATTTAACATTGTGTTTTCATTTTTACAATATTTAAGGGGAGGGGGCTATAGGGAACAATAGACGAGCACTGCGTTAAAGGGGAGTTGTCCATGATGGTACGGTGGCCAGATGGGGAGTTTGTGTTACGGGGCAACGGGAAAGATGCTTCAGAGAGCAATGGACCATTTTGCTATGATATTTGTAAGAATAAAGTTAATAAACAATACAAACACGAAAATTACAAATTGCCTGTTCACAATTTCTTCCAACCAACCCTAATTGAAGTTAAAGCATCAGGGGATCTGAAGGCAACTGACCTCCCAGAAAATCATTTTTCTTTATGGAACATATGTACCATAGAAAATACCTAATTTCTCGTATTGAATTTATCCATGTTTTAATATGCAGTTTGAGGATTACATTTCTTCTCATACGTTTTTACGCGGAAAGTAGGAGGAAGAGGGGAACTCTCCATATTGGGAGATTTTTTAAGGGGGACAATGGGAGATATTATGTACTTCAAAAAGCAAAAGGCCAGTTTGCTGATACATCTTAACAAATAAGAGTTGCTAATCATTTGAAAGATATAGCCAAAGTAGCGGGTTGACTGTGAGATTTTAATTTTGCAACAAGTCCCCATTACATACTTTCTGGGGTTTTGTAGTAACCAGTGAAATTTTTTTTTGCTAATAAAGATTTGATTTATTTATTTATTCTCAAAAAATAATAAAATAAAAAATCACTAGTCTGCCGTTTGATTAAACTTAATAAGTACTAGGTAATAATAACAAATAAAAATCACAATGTTCAATAACAATATGCTACAAATCACTGTTAACAAAATACGACGCTAAATTATGTTACTAGTATTCAATTCAGTAAGCATTATAACTTTGCATATAAACGAGTCTGTACCAAGTAATTTTGGTTAAGCGGTAACTTATTATTACTATATTTGTAGCGGACCACGAACCAGAGGCAGGTCGCTGAAGACATGCGGACAAGAAAATGCAAGTGGATAGGTCACACCTTGAGACGACACGAGAAAAATGTCCCGAAGCAAGCATTGGACTGGGAGCTCTCAAAAAGGTCGCCCAAATACTACTTGGCGCAGTGGCGTAATTAGCATAAGTGCCGCCCGGGGCGGATTCTGAAAATGCCGCCCCACCCGACTCCTTAAGTAACTATACAAGTACACACACACCTATCCATTGGTGTCTGCAGTTTTGAAGCTAGGCGAGAGCAACTAAAATTTTAATATAGATGTGGCACAATTAAGTATTTAAATTTTTCATCACTGTAAATTTTTTTCATAAAACTAAATGCAAATGAAGGTCATGTTGTAGTTTTGTTTACTTTCTTTAAATAAAAATATAAAAAATAAGTACACATCACAAAAAAAGATAGAACCTGGTTATCTTTCTGTAGTAGGTAACACATGTGGTTACAGGTATTGTTAGGGGAAGCGACCATGCAAGAAGTAACAAAATTTTAGCCTTAAGATATACAAAATCTATCTTATTTGAGCACCTATAAATAATATGTACCTTAGACGCGAACGGAATTAATTAGCGCCGCAGGCAAATTTTTTTATGAAAATTATAATAATTTAATAGATTTTCATAATAATTTTAGAAAATTCGGAGATTTTTTTAAATTTGTGTGTTTTATCAAGATGTTTTTTTACATATTGTGCCATTTTGCCGCCCCTTGAAATGCACCGCCCGGGGCGGACCGCCCCCCCTAGTTACGCCACTGACTTGGCGACGCTCCATGCTTGCAGAGTTGAGGGGAGTCGATCTACAATGGCCGGATGTCAAGAGCATGGCCCAGGACAGAGACCAATGGAGAGGTGTTGTAGCCGCCCTACGCTCCCCCAGGAGTTAGAGGAACCAAAGATGATATTATATAAAAAACTACACATAATAAAGAAACAAGCTACTATAATACTTGAACAAGCAAGAAATGTAGTAAATGTTCAATAGAACTGTCAGTTTTTGGAATCAGATGCCTTTTTTCTAATGTTTTCCAGTTCTCTCTTCCTTCGGCTTTTGTCTGACGTCTAATTTCCTTAGAAAGAAATCGTAGCTGTTTGATCAACCTAGTGAACAATTCTGTATGCCTAATTTTTTGGGATAGAATCCGTTATCCACATTGTCGCGGAATGTCAGTTCACTAGGTAAGACATTCACAACTTGTCGCCTGAGGCACTTCAATACCTAAGCTCTTAATCTCTGACTCTGGTCTCTCCTGGTCAATGCCATACAATATACATACGTGAAGAATAAATAAAAATAAATATATCACGATATATTTTTACAGAGAGAAAAATATTAGCCAACTTTAAGATAAAAATCAAATTTGAATACTTGTCAATTTTTTTCATGGGTAAATCACTGGCCGCGTTCGGCACACGGACCACGCTTCGGACAGCCCTGTTAAATTACAATAATAATACATAGTAATATACTTAGCAAGTACCTACCTAACTACTAATAATCAACATTGTTTGTCCTAGAGTAAGTTAAATAAAAGCAATGATACATAAATGCGAAAAAGTATTTACAATCTTAGTATAGTAATTATATTCACTATATAAATTTCTTATAACAGAAACAACTCATTTCTCTTTATTGAGAGCTGTGATGAATTCTTCTAACTTCTCTTGTATGTGACGAACTCGCTCTGAAAACAAAAATAAGAAATCGTAAAAAAAAAGGTAGTGGTTGAAAAATCTGTTGCGCGGTTGGAATTCGAACCCAGACCTCCAACCTGACATGCCGGTATTCTACCGCTGTGCTGTGATGGTTGGTAGATGAGTCGACAAAACACGTGAAAGCATGATGGAAAGTCCATCCTTTGCTGTATATCTGATGAGATAACTACTTGTCATATTCAACTACGACATGTAGAAAACTCCGATGTTCTCACAAAACATAAATTGTGATTTTCAAAAATAATCAGAACATTCTCTTTGGCAAACATTTATTTAACATTGGGTGGTCATTCTATCCTCAGACATTCTGTCCACATCCCCTAACCATCTCAACTTTCTTGTAATAAACTTACTGAGATCTTCAGCTAGTGTCACTCTTCTTCCAGTCAACAGTTGCTTCTTCCTATCACTATCCTGTCCGAAGTCCTCCAAAACATCTTTCAATTCCTTGTCTAGACGATGAGCTGAAACAAACAACACAATATTATGTACAGTCCACTTCTTTTTCAGAAGTCTCACGGAGCAAACTTGACTTAATACTGCTTGATGTGATAATAAGATATGGTTACATTTCTTCACTACTTTCAAATTATATTTCAGAACTGTTGTTTAAAAAAACTAGGTAATTTTTGGATTGTTAGAATAAACTGGTAACATAGTTTTCAAACTTGTCCATTGCCATTTCAGTGTCCCTACTCTCTCCACAATGTCTGAGACCCTTGACCGTCGTCTTAAGTAACAGATAGAGGTAATTACCTTCTCTATTCATAATTTGCTGGCGCAGTGCATTGGCAGTCATCTTCATCATTTGTTGGATCCTCCAGAACAGAACTACATCACAACACTCCATCTGAAAACATTATTATTACAAAATGTAACAAATATTCGGTTACAGATTTTTCCCCAACAGAGACGATAGGCATCTTCATTCACATAATGTAGTGTTATGTGTACTCCCTTGGGGAGGAAGCAGGATGGCAGAACGGCTCGCAGGTGTCAGAACACCCATCCTACTTCCTCCCCAATGTAGTTCACATAATGCTACATTATGTGAATGAAGATGCCTCTCATCTCTGTTGAGCAAAAAAACTGTAATGTATTTCCGTCTGTGCAATTAAGATAAATCTGGCTCAATACCTAAAATAATTTAGGTTATCTCAAATCATAGAATATTCTGTTGCTATTCGGTATTCGACACCCTTTTCAAGTATTCGGCATTTGGCCGAATAATAGTTAATATTCGGCCAAATACGTAGAACAGGAGAATGAAATAATAAAAACACACTAAATTAAGGCTGTGTACAGACAGATTAACAGAAACTCGTTTCCCGAAAGTCACGAGCTTTTTTTTGTATTGATATCAATATGCATTAAAATCTAGGGAATAACCGTAAAGTTTTTTGATTGAAGCGAAATGAACCCCAAAAAATGCTATTTTTACCATTTTATCATACGATTGTTCATGCGATTTTGAACCTTAATGCCTTGGGAAATTACCGTGACCGTCATAGTTGGGTCGGTACTCGGTAGCCTTAATTTGCAAATTTACAAAGATTGAATTAAGTTGGTAATTACTGCAGTTTAAAATCCACATACCTCCCCTTCCAATCCCTGCTGTTGATACAAATAGAAGCCTCTTCTACATTCATACGCTCGGGCCAGTGCTTGCTTTAAGAAATGTCTGCAACAAGTTAGTAATAAATCAATTATTCTATTAGTCAACCACATTGTCGAGGAATTATTATCTCTTTGTTAATTTTATTTGTATGTGCTTATTGAGTATTGTAGAATATGTACCTAGTTTTACGACCATGACGAAGTGCCAATAGAGCCTTTTACACTCTATTTGGCATTGAATTTCCCTGTATAGGTATTTATTGTTTTATCTCTATTTGTATACCTATATTACTGTCGACATGTAACTTTGACGAGTCCAAGTGCCTGCAAATGGCCTAGGGACGATTCACAACAACAAACAACTATTCACAAGGGTGAACGGCACAATGGAAGACATTCACAACTTCAATACCTGAGTTCTCACCATCTTAATCTCTGACTCTGGTCTCTTCAATGCCATATGCTGTCAAGATGGTCTCGGATTAAAACTACAATTTTGTTTGTTGGTGACAATGACATTTCTGGTAATTTTACGAAGGTTGTCACTGTGGTCCCAAGTTGAGATGCTTGGTACATGTAGAGGGTACTTGGTACAACGAAGAAAGAATAACAGAGAAAATATACCAGGGTGAAAGAAGAGGTGTAAGGAAGTGCGGCCGTTTAAGAACCACAAGGCTTGATTCTCAAGGACGGACGTGTTCTGAGTGAAAGGAATCGTAGAGTGTATATGAGGAATTGCATGAGTGTGACGGAAGCCCGAAAGATGTGTAAGGATAGAATAGTCTGGAGATCTGTTCTCTCTGCTTGCCCTGCAAGGGATGTGGCGTGAGGGGATAGAATAGAATAGCCACTGTGCTAGCAAAAAAGCTACAGGTGGCGCCCTCATCAAAAACTTTTTTTTTTTAATTTCTGTTACGATTAAGTTCATACACACCTCCTATAGACAGGACTCCACGTGTCCCTTATGTAATCTGAATCAATATCCACGTCGTGGTTCTGTAACAAGTTCTTCCTGACGGCTGCTAACTCCTCGTAGGAGAGAGATGGTGCATGTCTATTGCTAGTGAGCAGGAGGCCTTCCAACTCTTTACGAACGGCGCAACGTTTGCTCTGTTCCTCTGATTTGTACTGCCAGTATAACCATCTGAAAAGAAAAATGTTAAAAAAATTGTATCAATGTTTGAAAGAGCTAACTAACTACTACATACATACACTGAGAAAGAGAGATGCGATCGGGGAAATCTTATTGAATTATACAGTGTTGCATAACCATTATTTCTGTGAGATTCTACTGACTATGTCTACCATGAACTCTAATGTGCACCTGAGAGGACACCAGCTGAAACTGACAACAACAAGATTCACATCCAACCCACGGAAACACTTCCACAACCAATAGAGCTGTCAGTGCTTGGAATCAGTTGCCAGAGTCAGTGGTACTTGCTTTATACTACACACTAACACCTTCAAGAATAGACTAGATAATATAAACACCACTTAACTAGGACTTGGGTCAAAACAGCCAAAGCTGCCTACTCAATGACAAATAATTAAGTAGGAGCAAGTACCACTGATTCCAAGCACTGACAGCTCTATTGGTCAAGAAGTATATTACTTATCTTGTTTTGTTACAAGTTGTTTTTAAGTACCTGTCTTTGAAGGATGGTCCCATCATCATGTTCAAGGTATCCTCGGTCTGAATGAGTTTCTCCTTCACAGACGTCTCCAAGAATGTGACAGCGTCGTCCCAATCTCGTTTCCCATTCACTGCTCTGTCTTGCAGGGCATTCAGCTGAAGAACGCGGACCATCTCTTGCGCCTTAGACTCCCAAGTGTGCCTGGAGACAAAACAAAACATCTGTGTAAAAATCAACGCTATTATCTCTTCAACTTTGTATGAGAGTGTAAGTGCTAAATAAGAATAACGTAAGTGACTAAATCGATTTTTGCTAATTGTATGAAAAGGAGACAAAATATCTGCTGGAGTCACTATGTCACTATATTTACCTTAAACATTTTATCAACCAATTTACCGCATTATATTATCTAACAAACTACAGGAAAAATCTCATGTTTCAGTCAAGTTCAGAAGTAACTTTGAAATTATTTTTTCTATGGAGAAAATTTACAATAATCTAATTTCTGACTGCTAAAGTCACTGCAGCATATCTTACATTTATCCATGTTTTAAGTCTTAGGATGATATCTTCAGTATTAGATTAGTAATCTTACTTTTCTCCAAACAATTTTTTGCATGTTCAATTATGACTTAACACAGACTGAATATTTAATGTAGGGTAGAGTATATACTTACTTTCTCAGAGCTTCGTCCACAACAGCCGTTTTAAGATTATCGAATAAGGGATCGTGGTCGGCAGAGAGTTTAGCTTTCTGGAGGAAGTCTTTGAATTCGGCTTGCAACGTCTCCCAACCACACTCCACAGATCTGAAATAAAGACAAGGCGTTCACAATCAATGATCTATCTAATTAACTAGCTACATACTTTTATATTTAGTACTAGCTAGACGTCTGACTCCGTGTATTTTCAATAGAAAGGAAGTGACGCAATTTCACGTTAGGCACTTTTCAGTATTTTAGAGTCGCAAAACTCACACTGTTAACAAGATACTATCAATAATAAACACTAAAACATCTCTAAAACTATCGCTTGGTTCCTAAATAACGTTAAAACTAATACAGTTTTTAACTATGAGAACAAAATTGCGAAAAGTTGCCCACAAAATGACAAAATTCTCCATATGATTTGATAGTTTGTGAGCACTAATTTACTTTACTACTAGCATTGAGTACACCATCTAGGTGTATAATATAAAAGTCTATTGAGTTTACCTAAGAGGTAGAGCTTCCTCGGCCCATTGCTTCAGTTTGATGTCTACAGTTGTGTTGAATGTGTCTGTGGGAGAAGAAAGGTTATGATTAAACCAATGCTATTAGAGCAATATCATCATCATCATCATCATCCAAGTTGGTCCCTCATTCCTGAGGATCGTGACCTTCATGTAGTATTTGATTCAGCAGTCTGGCCCACCCTGGTCTGTCCTCCGCCCGCCGCAGTGCCTCCGCAAACGTCGTACCACTGGCCTCTGGCACCTGGTCGGACCATCTCAGCAGAATCCGTCCGCGACCTCTCCTGCCTTCCACTCAATATGCATTTCTCCAGGTTGCCTGGCTCACGTCTTACAATGTGTCCAAAGAGACCAAGCAGTCTCTTCAGACACACTGCAGACAAACGAGTTGTAATGTGTAGCTCAGATAGAATTGACGCATTGGTTGAGCAATATAGAGACATCTAAAAAATAAATAAATACGAGAGTCTCACTGTTATTGGGAGTCATGGCCGCCGGAAGGAAGATATTCTCAAACACATGTGTGCTGGTCATGCTCCATAGGGTGTCCATGAGTTTCTCTTCCCAAACACGTGGTGGAACCATCGACAAGTTGATACTCTGATCCAGAATTTCACTGCGCGCCCTTTCGAATAATTCGTCTCTGTCTAATTCACGAATTCTGAAACAGACAAATAAAAATATTAGACAATAAAAATGATCTGGACTTGTAAAAACAAATCCAAATACTAGTAGGTAAAAGAATTATGATGTGTTCCACTTAAATGCATGAGCGGAAGGGGGAAGGGTGGGAGGAAAAATGTAATTACTAGATTACCAGCATGCGACAATGTGAATTAGTATACCTTTTTAAAAAGAACCTGGGAACATATTGAAAAATCTAAGACAACTGGTTAACCTTATAATTACCAATATTTCGGCTAAATTACACTTTAACATCTTGCAAATTGAGCTGATAACCCATGTTAGGGGTACTTTCAAAGCTAGTTTTAACTCAGGGAATTTTCAAATATTGTAACTGTGGATCTGTCAAGTTGTAGTCAATACTATCATGTTTACCTGGCTTCGGTATCAAGACGACGTTCTCAGTATTGGCTGAGAAAACCATGTATCGCCAAAACCAATTTAGTGCATACTGGGCCTCAACGATTAGAAAATACGAAATCAATTAGTAGTTACAAATTGGAGAGAATATCAATAATGTAATTTACCTGGGGAAGTTGTTCTTCCATTCAGTTTCCAGATTGAATCGTGTTGCTTTGAAGGCGTCTGCTTGTTGCTCAACAGATGCATGCACCATCTTCCAGAAACACTCAGCAACAGCCAATGACAAATTCCTCGTGGTCACTTGAGACGACATTATTAAGCCGTCTCTGAAAGTTAGCAAAATACACATTAAGCATTAGATTAACTTACAACACCACTTTGTAGGGTAGACAGAGAGAGGCAGACGGACTCTTCTTATCCTTAGCAGTTATTTCTCTTTCAAATTCTGTTGTCATTGACGTAATGTAGTTCTGGACAATTTACATGCAGACCTGCATTGAACTAAACCACACCTGCTTTGAGTTTTTTTTTGTAACTAAAGTCAATTGTTTGTGGATTTTAATCTAAATATTTAAATTTTCATTTTTTCCTTAAAAATGGACTTTCACCAAGTACCAACGTTCGAAAACATCGAGAATATATAATCACTCATCTCTCTAATCATTTCATTTCTTATCCTATCTCTCCACATAATCTTCTTAATGATCTCAACATCATTCACACCCTATTAAGTCCTCCTTCAGCCAAATCCATGTGGTACTATCATAGATAGATATTTGTATTGTCTCACTTGAATAATTTAGAACTCCTAAAGAACTTCTCCTCGTAGTCCCTAATGGTGTCTATGGAGTCGTCCTTGTGGCCCCGTCCAGTCACCACAGCAAAGTAGCCCAAAGCCTTCATGGGGAACAGCTTGCCTGACAGGATCTTTCTTATCTGGAAAATAATACAAGAGATTTCAATATACGTAAAATATAATTAAATCATTCTATGAAGCTCACAAAGGAACGGTTTCACAGTAATCTGAGAAAGAATTTTATTTGCAATAGAGTGGTGAATATGTGGAACTGTTTATCCCAAAATGTGATACAAGCACCATCGGCGAACGTTTTTAAGAACAGATTGGACGACTTTCTCAGAACGATGGATAGCACAGACATTGATTTGGGCCCATCAGCCTAGGCTGCTTGCCCAAAATTAATAATAATAATAATTTGTTACTCCTGGCCCGAGATACGGCGGCTAAAAATATGACCTCTGTTTTTTTATTGAAAATGTGATTTGAATGAGAGCTTACACATATAGGGTCATATTTCTGCGTACACTCTTCGGTGCAAAGGCTGAACGCTGTAATGCCGAAGAGTGTAATATTTTAGTAAAATAAATTAAAAATAAAATATCGCACTAGGGTTGTCAATCAAAATCTTTGCGCAACCCCCGAAAAAGGTCCCCCTTATATGGTAAGAGATGGACAAGGACAAAAATAATCCTAACTAAATTCTCTATAAAAAAGATTCTACGCATTTTTTCGCAGGACTAGCAGTTTACCCGCAATGGCCTGCTTTCATTCATCCATTCAATAATACTAAATTATAAGAAATATCTTCTAGTCAACTCGAACATGTAAATAGCCAATAAAGTGAAGCAATGTGAGGAAGAGCAGCCGTCCGAGACTGACCTAGACCGATCATGTCAACCATATCCGCAAAAGAATGGAAGCGTTTTGAGTAAAAGAAATCAGAGAGCGAGTTTTTAAATGTTTCATTTTCAGCAATATCACCAAAGCTGCCTGTCTGGCAGGGGCGAAGCTACCTATGAACAGGATTCCCATCGAGTTACCTTTTGGAAAAAATGATAGGAAAAATAGTGTCTAATATGACGTATTCCTAATAAGAATGTTAGCCCCGGCTTCCCTTCTGCAGAAATCCACCCTTCGCCACTGCTGTCTGGTAACTATTCTATCCCCTCATGCCTCTTCCTTGCGGGGTAGGCAGAGAGAACGGATATCTAGACTTTCCTATCCTTACACACACTTTGTGCTTCCGTCACATTCACACAATGTTTGATTCCTTTCAACACCTAGTAATAATAATAGTGAATACTGCAATGCTGGGATGGCTGGTAGAAATTGCCACTAGGCAATAAACCCACCTTTAAACATTTTAATAAAGAGTATATTATATTATATTTTATTAAATGAACTTACACCACGTACTGTTATGCAAAAACCTTCAACTTTCTCAATTCCCAGTATCTTAAGAGATAAGCAGTGTACTAAGAAAGTATCCCGTGCAATGTTTTTGTTTATAGGAATAAGAGATAAGAGATCCTATGTTGTGTTATGGAAGTAGGTACCTTCACAATAATAATATAATAACAATAACAATTATTGCATTTGCATTTGTGTCTGTATGTTCTTGTGCATTATTTGTTTGTAATCATATAGTATTACTATTCAGTTTGACTGTAAGATATTGCTTTTGCAATAAGTCTGCCTTTTGGCACACTATAATTGTCTTGTTTATGTAACTATGCATATTTTCTTTGGCCAATAATGATTTATTTATTTATTAATTATTGTTAACCTGTTGACAGTCCATGTATAGAAAAATAAAAAATAAAATTACAATAGATCCAATTCTGCACTTAACTAATTCTGTATTTGAATTATTTCATACTTAAATCAATTTAAAACACTTATTTTCATTTGAAAGTCACTGAGCAAAAATCGTTCTATTTTTCGCTCCAATTTTTCAAATTTTGTATGAGTAAATTAGTCCGAAATAAGAATAACATAAGCGACAATTTGAATTATACCTTTTTAAAAAGAGCCTAGGAACAAATAAAAAATCTCAAACAGCCAATTTGTTAAGATTATAATTACCAGTGCTTTGGCTAAATTATACTTTTATATCTGGAAACTGAACGGAAAATCCTCAGATCCCGTAAATTTCAGGGGTACTTTCGGAATATTTTTTTATTCAAGGAATTTCCAAATATTGTAATTTTAGGACAGTCAATCTGTAGTCCATACTTTCATCTATCACTGTCTTCAGTTTCAAGAGGATTCTCTCAGTATTGGCTGAGAACAATTCAGAGCGCCGAAGCCGAATTACAGCATATAGGACCCTAATAATATCTGATAAGAAAGGACAGGCAGAGTATGAAAGTACTACAAAGAAATAGTCATACTTGGCCAAAATTTCAGATTAAAACTTAAAAAATTGTATTCAATCATACATGGGGTTAGCTAGCAGCCATCACTCGCCCTAGTGAGCAAATTTTATAGAATGACCATATATATATATTTTTTAATTAAGTTTAATTTACCCCAAAAAATAAAAAAAAAACTATTTTTAACATTTTATCGTGCCATTTTGAACCTTAGCACCGTGGGAAATGACCGTGACATCATAGTTGGACTCTTAGCCTTAACATATATAACTTTAAGTGTAAGCAAATCAACAAAAAAAAGATAAATGTTATATTTTTGCCAGAGTTCGCCAGATCAAGAGTAGTTGGGTTGACTCATTTTTTTTACATTTTTATATAGTGTCTGGCGCTCTGTCCTCTCTGCCTACAACACAAGGGAACGGTGTGAGGGGATAGATAGATAGAATAGATAGTTTGAAGTTTTTAGGATCATGAAATTTCCGTCACTTTTGACGGGTCAACTGCAATATTACTGCTATCCTAACCAAAAACTGTGTGCTGGCCAAAATGTTAAAATTGAAATAATTGCAAAAAAGTCTAATATCGCCCATATAATTCCATACATGTACATGAAATGTTGGAAAATAAAGGATAACCTATGAAAAAAAAGACTTTTTGTGATTGAAGTAGATATATAAGATCGTTGAGAAGAATGTGTGGAGATATAGGAAAAGAAATGAAGTGATCCAAGAGTTGAACGAATGGAAAACGGATGTTGTGACTGGAATGAAAATCTATTCTCTCTTCCTACCCAGCAAGGGAAGCGATGTGAGATGATAGCACAGATTATTATTATTGCTAATGGGCTCACAGCTTACAGCTGATATGCCCATATCTAGCTTTCAATGAACAATTGTCTCTCAAATACTTGTCCAACTAATTATTAAACACATTAACACTTGGAGCACTGATAATATCACTAGGCAGTCTGTTCCATGTTTGGCCGGATTGGAGTTAAATGTAGTTGGACAAAGTTTCAGCTGGTGTCCTCTCAGATGTGTTTTGTTGCTGAGTGCATACATTTCACTGAGGGCGGACATGAATCAAGAATGAATTGTAACCTCCTTGGATAAGGACACTAAAGGAATGTAATTTAGTAGGGGGTTTGTCGGGGGGCTCCCTTAAGGCTAACCCTGGGCCCACCTTTTAATAAGATTTGCCTAGAAGTAATAATATGTAATAATAAATGTTTAGTTAAAAAATACAAAATGGAAACATACTATTAAAATACAAAACAGAAACACAATAAATGAGTTTTGTAATTTCTCCCCAGCCTGAGATGAATCTCGTGCGGGTAAAGAGGTCGCTATTAATGCGCCTGAGCTACCCGGGGATGTGGAGGGCCTTAAGCCTGCGGGATTTTCATTCAATGAGGTAATTTCGTTGTAATGTTGATATGTATATCCATTTTGATGAGAACCTCTGTATAGATAAAGTTGTCTTATACATGGTTATTGCTTAGGACAGTAAAGAAATATCACAACAAAGTGGCTTGCAATAACAAACCCAGTAGCTATCTGGTGATTCAAGGAAATACGAAACCTTGGGAATATTCCTCCAGTTGCATACGACGCTGTTTTTCTCTCCCAGGTTTGTGGGGCCGTGTGCAACCAACACAACAATATAAATATCCCCACCTGCGTCCCACACACACACAGTCTACTATTTGTTATACAAGTGGCAGGTTCTATTTGTGAATTATCAACAATTTCAAGTTGTTTCGGGTAAGATAAATTCTTTATTTAGTCATTATAGTTTACATGTATGCATTTTCAATTCAAATTATAGACATTTATTAATATGTGAACAGCTCATCTACATTTAAATGCATAACCGCGTGTGAATTAGAGCTGATTGCGTATTAAAGTTACGATTACATAATTCTGATTTCTGAACATAGGGGATTTAACTTTAACTACAATATTAAGGTGATTAATGTTCACATAACAACCCTTTGAAGAAGTTGAGTAAAATTTTCCTTTAAGTTTAATACAAGAAGCCTTACAGAGTCTATTGTTAAAACTTTTTTCCAATCATGAATCAAAATCATAATTCTTACATACCTACATTAAACCGGGGTTGCATTAGACGTCCACAGGCCTCAATATATACAACGTTGTAGAGAACATTCGCGATCTTGTGTCTTACAAAAAAATTAATCTATTTCGTATGGTATTGTTTTAGTTATTTGGCGAGATGGAAAAACAGGAGGACGACAAGGTGTTCAAGGTTCCGCAAGAACCAGTTACTAAGACGAAGAGTAACGATAACCCGTCAACATCAGGGGAAGGCAAAGAAAAACCAAAGGATGTGAACAACGCGCCCAATGACGACCCTCAACCGTCTACTAGTAAAGGTCTACCAAAGCAGGGGGAAAGCGGGGAGCAAAGTGGGGCGAAGGAGAAGCAACTCTCTCCCGCGAGAGGTGAAAAGCAGACCAAAAAGGGGATAAACGGCGCGAGATGCAGGAAGCATCTTAAGAAGGGCGGAAGACGTGTCAAGAAATGCGAAAAACCAGCTGCTCCGCAAGAAGAAAAGTCAAAGTTTTATGCGAACCAAAGACCAGCACCACCACCACCTCCTCGTCCTCAAGATAATGAAGACAGAATCTATCAGAGACCAGATGTGAACTCGTTGCTCAACAGTCCATTCATGCTCGCGAAAGCTCGTAACATTCTTAACGTGCCTCAAGTGATAGTCCCTCCAGAGCGAGATTTGGAACGCGAACAATTCATCACGAACATCCAAATGATGTTGCCGTACCTCAAAGAACTTCCGTGGCCGAGGATCATCGACTACTTGAAGATGACAATCATGCAAGAGCAGATCAGAAGAAGCATCATGCTGTTCTGTCACCGCAGGTTGGTGAACACTGTCGCGGCGGTTCGTGCCTGTGCTCTATCCAGAAGGCAAGGAACTGGGCGATTGGTTTCGAATGTGAGTCCAGGTGTGCGATGCATCTTCTGTCACAAAACGAGACCAGTGGGAGAAGTTGCGCAGCCATTGCCACGTCGTCCATGCAACAATCGCGGAAACCATCATGCGTGTCACCCACCTCGCAACACCAGGACTTTTGGATACGTTCCTTTGACCAGAAGGCACACAATCGGCGTTATCCCGCCGCGTCCTGCTCAAGATTCTGTTCCTGCTCAAGCTTCTGCTCCAGCTCAAGGTTCCGCTACAGCTCAAGGTTCCGTTCCTGCTCAAGGTTCTGCTCCAGCTCAAGGTTCTGCTCCTGCTAAAGGTACTTTTCCTGCTCAGGAGCCAGGGCGTGTAATCACGCGTCGTCACTCTGCACCACTCGACAATATGAAACCCACTACTAAGAAGTGAGGGAGAATTCTCAGATGACGGGACCTCAAAGCACTTTTTTTTCTCACCCATTTTTTAATCACTCCACTATTTAGAGGTTCCGTTATTCTTTCAAAATGTATTTACTTCAGTATTGAATAAACGCATTTCATAAAAAAATATAATTAAAAAAAAATGTACTTTTATTTTTTATGTCCCCAGGTAGTAGAACAGCCCCCACTCTTTTTTGACACTTTGCTGAATGCGCTGTAGTCATCAATGTTTGTAAAACTTTAGTAAGACATTTTATTTCTGTCAGCTATACACTGACTCCTTCAAGAACAGCATGACAATTGCATGTAAACACATACTAACTGGGATTTGGGGCAAAATAGCCAAACCTACCTACACAATACCAAATATTATATTGAAAATCGCAATTTATGTTTTGTGAGAACTTTGTGAGGACTTTCTACATGTCGTAGTCAAAGGATGGACTTTCCATCAGGCTTATCGACTGATCGTCGACTGACTTAATGTGATCACTTTACGCTTAGGTAACATTAGGTTGGAGGTCTGGGTTCCATTCCCGGACGCGGCAGATGAATGGACTGAAATTGATGAATGTCACTTAAGTGTAAAGTTATGACAATAAGCCAGTCGATAATCAGTCACAAGCTTGATGAAAAGTTCATCCTTTGCTGTATATCTGCTGAGATAACTAGTACGTATTACAAACAATAATATGTATTTTTATATATTCATTTATTCACACATACAGACATTGAATACACGTAAAAACAGTTCTTTTTCAGGAAATAAAGTTTGCCACCGATTTTGAATGCGACCAGCATTTAATGGTACCCTTTTGGAATAAAAATAGTAATGCATTTACCCTATTTGGATCTGCCAAATTTTCTTCAGCCAGGTCCACTTTGGTCAGAACGAAAATGGTCCTTTTTCCCGATGGATCACACTGAGCCACGAGATCCGTTACATTGCTTCTCTCCGCATCGACTGAACCATCCTGAAACGATAAAAAATACACATCATAGTTTACTATTCACCTAACTGGCATTATCTAAAAGACGGGGTAAGGAAGTGTAGAATCAGGGTTGAATGAAGTAGAATACATGGGAAGGTAAGAAATGAGGATGAGAGACGAGAAAATGACTGTAAGATAGGTGTAGTGGCCAGAATGAAAGTGAATTAGCTTAGATGGACTGGGCATGTTGAGCGTGTGAAAGAACTCGTACAAATCCTGTTAACATTGCTTCGCAATATACAGCAATTATTTGGCAATATTTTAAGCTACACAACGATATTGCGTGCAAACGAGAAAGAGAATTTACTGTAACGTCCAAACTGATTGGATATTCAGCAAATTGTGTCGCTGCCAAATTAACAATTCTCTTTTTCGTTTGCACGCAAAATTGTTGTCTCGCTTTAAATATTGCCGAAATAATTGCGAAATAGTGATAATCAATACGATTTGTACGAGTTGCCGCATTATTGCTTGAAAAAATGTTCGAAAAAATCCTAGAGCATGACGAAAGATACGGAATTAAGAGATGTGTGTAGTGCTACGTCGCTACGTGTAGTCTAGATACTCGCATTCTCTATGTGAGGGACAAGTTTTGACCTAGATGCAACGTATATAATATTATATATTGTGTGTATTGTATAGGTTTAGTATAGGATATAGTTATAGTATAATTATGTAGTATATTAATTGTGTTTTTAAATTATAAAATACCTATTGTAGATTTTATAATTTTATAAAATTATTTAAATAAAAATAAAATGCTCTGTCCTGTCGTTCTATCCTCAGACATTCCCTCCACATGCACAATCTAGTCAATTCTCTTGCACAACTGCATTATTCCAGTAGGGAGAAAGAAGTGATACTTACTTGAATACAAAGTATAATGGCATTGGGATTGTTCATATAGGACTGTGTCATCTTCTTGATAGCATCTCTCGTATCTGACGCCATATCCACAGTCTGAGTCTGAAACAAAGTAACAAGAAATTAGCACAATATAGATAAACAACATTATAAATAGCGCATGCTGTACTTATACTTCCAATATGGACTATTCTGTGTTTTTTGGGCATACCGTGTGCTGTTTTTTGCTTTCTAGCTTTCAGCTCTCATGCTGTAGCCATCTTAAAATAAATAGATAAAATAATCTTTATTGTAAACATACAAAGGGTGGGCTTATTGCCAAATGGCAATTTCTGCCAGTCAACCCATAACAGAAACCACAATGAGACAAAATTATAAACTTTGTTCCCAAAGGCTACCTTAACTTAACATCTTCAGGAATACAGCAGTATTGGAGCGAAAGCTAAACAGCAAAATGTACCCGAAAAACACGAAGAATATATATGTAAATGGCTACCATGAAAACCTATGCAACTGTCTATAGAAATATGTATGAATGCTGGAACATGTATAACATTCAAAACTATGGAAAGGTCTGATGCCATCATATCAGTAAGAGGACAGAATATCATAGACTGCCTTATCTCTACACCATACAATTCGTCCCTTCCGATTCCCTGTACTCAAAAAAAGTATGTTCTTGAAGATCTGGGGGGGTACTTTGTAAGCTTTCTCGCCCTAAACACGTAGATAAAATGTTTTAGGAAAATGACCCTTATGACGATATACATAAGGTCGTTTTTCGTGTGCATTTTATCTGCGTGTTTCGGGTGAGAAACCATTAGAAAGTTCCAGTACTGGTCAACATGGTCAGTCCAGGCAAGTCTCAAACGTCTGCGCGTAGACACCTCTTCTCATAGACCCACATAATACAAACCTGTCACCATTCATTCTCTCAAAATGTCTAAAACATCATGGTTTATTAACTTTTCATCTAGTTACCACACCTGTCTTACAATCACTCATCTCTCTATGCAAAAACTGACAAACAAATTGTAAAAGTGTTTCATGAATTTGACATCTATTTCATCCAATTTCTTACAATTCTCTTTTTAATAAAGGATCTGAGCTTGCATACACAAACCCAAATACTTTCCTGCACACTTTACACTGGGCTACAAGCCTGTGTGGAATACATCGCCAGCGACTGGGTTTGAACCTGGCACCTCCCGCTCGAGAGACTGCCGCCTCTACCAACTGTGCCAACCATGTACTCTTTGATGCATTTTACACTTCACAATATTATTAAATTCGCAGCAAAGAAAAAGAGCAAAAATAACATTACAGTTTTCACAGATTTTTTCCTCAAGAAGCGATACCCTCACATAATGTAGCTTTATGTGAACTCCCTCGGCGAGGAAGCAAGATGGATGTTCCCGACGCTTACGAGTCAGCTTTGGCTGGCTTGAGTGATCACTTTATGCCCGGGCTATTATTTTTACTCTTTGAAGCACATAGATAGTAATGAATAATATTTTGTTGGTACGGAGGTGAACAGATTCAAGCCACATTTTGTAAGAAAATGAAATAAGCAGTACGCAGTTTTGAGGTTAGCTGGTAGAGCTAAGCTCGCCCTAGTGAACAAATGTTATGATTCATGTTTGTAATGTTAACGTACATATCTCTGTATCTTGCTCACCAAAAGTGTAAACAAATAATTAATAAACACTGATAGCGGTGGATTTTTTTTTCTGCACAACTTTTCAATTTTATTTTCATTGGCTCACGTTTGCGGTATACATTTACCCTGTTAAAGTACGCTTTACTTATTAATGTATCAGGTTGACTGTAAGATATTGCTTTTGGAATAAGTCTGTCTTTTTTTGTAACTACATATGCATACAGTCCGCCTTTTTGGCACACTACATTGTCTTGTTTTTGTAACTGTATATTTTCTCAGGCCAATAACGATTTATTTATTTATGAATACTCTTTTAAGCGAAGGCTTAAAAGCTGTAATGCCGGATAGTGCAATATTTTGGTAAAAATAATAAAAATCCGTTGTGTCTGTTCACCTCCACAGCAACCTCTCATGAAATAATATGTGAATAAATCTTACAGAAATAATCCCAGGCAGATCCACTAGCACCATCCTGTGAAGCCCCGGCCCTCTCACGGACATGGATATGACTTCGTTTGAGACGGTGCGTCCGCCGCGGACACTGTTCCGCATCCGCAACTCCACCTCCCTGTTGTGACACACAATCATTTACATGCACCAAAACAAATCACAATACTCATAAGTTATTATCACCGAGAGAATAACACGTTGGACTAATTGACTCTAGACCAAAGTGTTGAAAAAATTGAGATTACAGTTCCATAAACTCATGTCTTTTATGGTTGAAATATGCATGCAGATATGCATCATAAATGTCCGAAATATACAACAAAATCACCAAAAAGTACCAAAATATGCAACATGAATTTAAATAAATACTACGTTATTACAGGGTTGAACTTCACTGCGTTGTTTGCGAACAAATCTTGCAATCAATTTTTCCAGCACTTCCTGGTTTGGTATTGTTTGGAAGACCGTGAAAAACAGTTCTAGGATGTAAATCATCATTTTATTAAATTACTTTATTTACTACATTTTTAACTAGATAACAACAGTTTTTAACTGTTTTTAAGAACGTTTAAATTAACAAAAAATAGAGTTAAAAATTTAGAAAATATACTCAAATATGAACGAACAGGAGGTTTTACACAATTCTTTCTGTCACATAAAGCAAAAATTTTGAACTTGAAGAGGAAAACGTAGACACAGATAACAATAACAAACTAAGTAAATACAAGTGTGGTAAAAAGAAAACAGTGAAAACCCGTATAATAATGGTGTGTCAAAATCATTCAAATTTTGAACCTTTTCAATAAGTCAATTAAATACAAAATCTCGAGGCCAGTTGAGTCTAAAAGTCTCATGAGAGACACAGAGGTTAATTCTGACAAACATCTATACACGGGTTTTCTCCATACATTCGCACATGAATAGTTTAAAATGAGCAAATCGCTGTTAAAATTCAGTCAAACTTAAAATATAACACGGTGGGCAACGTCTAATGTAGTCAATTATGGGACCCAGTGCGGGATTTACTTGTAAGCCACAGCTTAGAGCCCCCACTTTCTTGGGGGTCCTCAAAAAAATTGCCAAAGTGAGCAATTGTCCTATAAATAGGTACCTAAATGTTCATACTGCATTTTTTTTTAAAGTTATTTTTAGTGACAGGCTTCGCGATCACCTTTAGCCAGTGCAGAATTATTTGGTCCCTGTGTTGCCACTGCCACTGCAGCATCACTGTATATCCTAATAATGAGGTAACCAGTAAAAGCAGCGAACAATCTCTCTGTGCAAAATTAGCGAGACATTCGGAGGGGGTGGCGAATCTCATTATCGAAAAAGATGAAAAATGTCTTATTGAAATTTTATGAACCCCCGAGTTTCACAGGGCAATCGAAAAAGATATGTGGGATTGTGGGGGCCAACTCAAAGATCACAAAAAAAAATTGGGTCTGTACGTGGCAGCAAAAAATGTAGGGCAACAACACATTTCTATTGAAGTCCACCATGGTTACCCCACATTTCGTATTTTGACAATTTCACACCATTATTATAGAGAAAGTTCCACTGATCGATTCAACAAAATATCGACATCAAAATAACAAGATTCTAACTACACAATTTTGACTTTTGTGCCAATAGTAAGGCTCATATGCACTGAGCAAAAATCGCCTTAATTTCGCTTTAACTTCTTCAAATTTTGTATGAGAATGTTAGCGCGAAATAAGAATAACGTAAGCTACAATGTGAATTTTACCGTTTTAAGGAGAGCCTGGGAACAAATTAAAAAATCTACGACAGCCAACTTTTTAACTTTATAGTAATTACCAGTTTTTTAGCTAAATTTTACTTTTACATCACAAAAACTGAACGGAAAACCCTCAGATTCCGTAAATTTCAGAGGCACTTTCGGAATATTTTTTTGTTCGAGGAATTTCCAAATATTGTAATTGTAAAACAGCCAATCTGTAGTCCATACATCATCTATCACTGTCTTCAGTTTCAAGACGATGCAATCAGTATTGGCTGAGAACAATCTATGGCGCCGAAGGCGAATGACAGCATTTAGCCCAACCGACATACTAATTGTAGCGTATTAATTTTTCTTAACATTCTGGTCTTGTCAGTTAGAATCTTGTTATTCTCAGGTATCAATTTACATGTTTCATATTTTACCTTCTCAATTCTGCGAGGTCAGACTCTTTGGTCAAATCAAACTCTCTGGATGAATCTCTGAACTGCGCAATGTGGTACGGGCCCTCTGACAGTGTCACCTTCACAGGGGCTCTGAAACACACAAAGAAAACATTAGAATGTAACATTTTAGCTTATTAGATAAAAGGGGGACCTACAATCAAAAAAATATCTGCTAGAGTTACTGCGTCTTACCTTAAACATTTTATCAATATATTATATTAGTGGTTGGTTGGCAGATATTGCCTACAGCAATAAACCCGCCATTTGGAAGATATGTTTTCTTTTCAATAAAGATTTTTTTATTTTATTTATTTAACAACCAAATTACAGCCCTGTATCTAACAAACTACGTACGGGAATACATAATCTCAAGTTTTAGTCAATTTCAGGCATACTTTCAGAATTATTTATTTAGTATGAAGAAAATTTACATCAATCAAATTTCTAAGTGCTATAAAAACTAAAACATATTCTCATTTATCAATTTTTTAAGTCTTGGAGTGTTATCTTCAGTATTAGCTGAGTAATCTTACTTTTTCCCTACGCAATTTTACGCATTGTCTATAACCATCTTAAGTAATTAGTCTATGATAATGTACAACTATGTGTCTATGAATTGGTCTACCTGGTCATCATTTCCCCGGCTCCTCTGGGGAATATCCTAGCCTGGGCGACCATCTCCAGCACGCTGGTCTTCCCGGCACTCTGATCTCCCACCACCACCACCCTGGGGAGGTGATCGGAGGAGGCCCAACCCTCGGCTGTGGAAGTCCCCTCATATCCAGTCAATTCATCCAATACTTCGGAGTACATGTCTATGAGGGATTTCTGGAATACAAAAATTTTAATGTTATTTAAACCGTTTGGGACAATAATAAGGTTCTAAAAAATAATCTAAGAAGGCACAAAAGCTCAAATCTAATTGGATTATGAAAATAAAATTGATTGAATCTATTTGTATACAATTTCTTTCAGTGTGTTAGAAACTAGCATAGATTAGAAAATAAACAAATTAATAAGCTGATCAAAAATGGGACACACAGTAAAATAGTCAACATTTTATAAATCATTCATAGACTCAGGCTCAGAATCCAACAGGGCTTTTATCCGTTGAGGTTATTTCTGAAGGGCTTTTGCATATCTTGGGATTTAATCATGTTGAGCAATATTCTTCCTGCGATTCGCCTCACATTGTCAGACCATCTTGCCTGAGGTCTTCCTACGCTCCTTTTGCTTGTTCTAGATTGCCACTTGATTCTTAGAAGTTTTTCTCTGGGAACCAGTGTGATTGTATGGTAGTAAAATATATCAACATACCTTAGTTTTCTTGAGAGTCGACATATCCCTGCCTCCACGCAAAAGAATATTCTGCTTCCTGAGTTCACGGTTCTCCTTCTCCAATCTGTCAAACTCCCTCTGGTACTTTGCTTGTAGTTCTATAATCTCATCTTGAAGGGAGTTGATGCGATGCTCGGATGTAGAGCCTGCAAGAATAACACAACCCTCAGTGAAACGTATACATTCAACCACAACACACACCTGAGAGGACGCCAGCTGAAACTTAGTCGATCCAAATTTAACTCCAATCCGGCCAAACATGGAACAGACTGCCTAGTGATATTATCAGTGCTCCAAGTGTTAATGTGTTTAATAATTAGTTGGACAAGTATTTGAGAGACAATTAATTGTGCAAGCTAGATATAGATGTGGGCATATCAGCTATAAGCTGTGAGCCCATTAGCAATAATGATAATAAAAATGGAGTGAAAGTATGTGCGTTAATGTTTGCAGATGATTTAGTGTTGATGGCTGATGATGAATGTGAGTTACAACGGATAGTATCCTGTGTGTACGAAAGCTGCGATATGAATGGTATGAAAATGAATGTAAATAAAACGAAAGTATTAGTGTTCGAAAGAGAGGAAATAAGGACAAATTGTGTGATAAAGGTTGGTAATGACTGTCTGGAGCAAGTGGATGAGTATGTATATCTGGGAAGTTTGTTTACTGGAGATGGACGCTGTGATGGAGACATTGAAAGAAGGAAGCTGGCCGGTACTAGGACGAATGGTGCGCTCGGTCCGATTGTTAGTAGTAGCAATGTGTCTATGAAAGCAAAAGTGCTAGTGCACAATGCTGTCTTGGTGCCGACCCTGATGTATGCTAGTGAGACGTGGACGTGGATGAAGAAGGATGAATCAGGGTTGAATGCAGTAGAAATGAGGTCATTAAGAAGAATGTGCGGGAAAACGCTGAGAGATAAGATAAGGAATGAGGTTATTAGGGAAATGAGTGACTGCAAGACTGGTGTAGTGACAAGAATGAAAGTAAACAAACTAAGATGGTTTGGGCATGTTGAGAGAATGAATGATGACAGGATGACAAAAAAGATATATCTGAATGAGCGAAGAGGGGTGAGAAAGCGCGGCCGTCCGAGACTGACCTGGTCCGATCATGTCGACCAGATCCTCAGGGATGGACGCGTTTTGAGTAAAAGGAATCGGAGAGCGTGTATGACTAATTGCATGAATGTGACGGAAGCTAGGAGTGTGTGTAAGGATAGGGCTGTCTGGCGCTCTGTCCTCTCTGCCTACCCTGCAAGGGATGTGGCGTGAGGGTATAGATAGATAATAATCTTTATCAAAATCCTGACTTATTTTCCATATACGATTTATACTTCAAATTAATCTAGATTTCAAAAATGGTTTTCTTCGATTATACTTTGTTTGCTAAACCTTTTTCCTTATTTTTTCATCCTCTAAACAACATTTCTTATCTGTGGAACTACTTATGTATAAGGACTACATACATATATAAAATACATTAAAATAAGTTTTATTATTTTTGCATACCGTATGCTTTTTGGGTGCTTTCTTTGGCATATGCCGTAGATTTGGCGATAATCTCATCTTTGGCATCTGAAAGACACAAAAAGAACAACAATCTTTATTAAATATGCCCACAGTACCCACAACATAAAACCAGTAAATAAATAAAGGGAATTAAAAGCATGAAAAATTAATTGATTCGATATTTATTTTGTAGAACTCCATTATAAATTTAATGCTAACACTTTTTCTTGTTTTTGCTTCTGCTTTTTTTTTCTTGGCAAGAATTCGTGCGGAGGATGCGGGGGACAGAAGGACTTGGAGGATGAGGACTAAGAGAGCCGACCCCAAGTAAATGGGACAAGGGCGAGGGCAAAGAAAAAGACTTTTTCTTGTTTTAGTTTAACATGTTTCGGCTTATTAGGCAATAACATTTTTCAGTGATGACACGGTGGTTTTATTAGGGAAGAAAGTGTAACTAAATTGAATGTTGCAGATAATATAATAATTAGGGGTAAACAGTGAGTGTTGTGATGGTATAGTTATGGTGATAAGTTTTTGAGAACGTTCTAATAAGCCGAAACATGTTAAACCAAAACATTAATATGTATTTGATATTTGCTATGTAATATAGATGCGGGATCCCTCCCCACACACGAGACTTGTCTCTTTTGGGGAGGTATCCCGAAACATGTAAAGTTTAAGGAACCTTATTTGTATGTGTAAAATATTGAAGGAAAATAAAAAGAATTTTGAAATTGAATTGAAAATTGGATTGTATGTAGAACTTAAACACGTTCTATAGTGAAAGCATTAAATTAGCATGAAAAAAGTTAAAGGAGAAGATCATTAGTTGGAAAATTCCACAGCCCGCTTGGCGGCAGTCGACGAGTGGATAAAATTTCAAGGATTCATCAAACAATTACTCTTTATGTAGTGATTTTGATCAAACAAATTATATAAAGTGAGTGCTGTATTACCTGAAACATTTTTCATAATGAACTCAAGCCCGCCGTTCACACCTAATAAAGAAAATAAAAATACCATGTCTTAATATGTGTAAGAAGTGAACAGACACACTTACTATGTACAAATATTCGCATGGATTAAAAATTAGTTTAAGTGAAGGGATACTGACGTTTCAAAAACGGGAGACCTTAGATGTCGACAACCTCACTAAATATGCTTTGGAAAAAAAATACAGTGGATACATTGAACCTCTCTCTAGTACGTGATAGTAAAAGATTATTGATTGAAGTGAAATTAACCCCAAAAAACGGAAAAAATGCTATTTTTAACATTTTAACATGCGATTTTGACGGGAAATGAGTGAGACATCATAGTTGGGTCCCCACCCTTTATAATATATGTATGTACATGGTATGGCATTGGAAAGACCAGAGTCAGAGATTAAACTGGTGAGAGCTAAGGTATTGAAGAAGTGCCTCAGGAGATACTAAGTTGTCAATGTCTTTTTTCCAATGCGGGCGTCTTTGATTTTTTTGCCACCAGAGTGCGCCGCAGTAAATGGAGGTCCGCATAGATACGGCAGGTACTATATATATTATTCTATGGATAATAAACAAATGGTTTGTTTTGTTATGACAGTTGTGAAGACCTCCATTTACTGCAGCGCCATCTAGTGAGTGGTAAAAAATACACCCCCATTCACGTAATAATAACAATCCGTATACAGTAGTCTCACTAATCTGGCACTAATAAAAACCAGAGGCTGCCGAATTATTGGAAAGTTTGGATTACTGCACTGTACGGGATGGTTCAAGGCAAATAAAATAAAGCATCACATATGTATGTGTATAAGAATAAGCAGATATGTTTTTATTTACTGCATAATTCAATGTGACAATCATCTAACTTGATCAAATCAATTCATAAAAAGTAACTGTTTTAAATTTTTTTTTAAGTAATTGATTTAAAGACATGTAATTTGCCATACATATTACTGTTAACTAGCTGTATTACCCATGCTTCGCGACGGCAAATTTGGTTGGTGAACGATACCAATGTTCTACTAAACTTTAACATCTACGGAGGTGAGTTTAAGAACATTTAGCCAAGGCTGTAAATTTCAGATTCTTGCATAATTTATTCATAAAGAAGGATTAAGTTTAATACTGAAACATAACTAACTAATATGTCTGTTTGTTTGACCACATTTTTTTACAAATAGCAACAGTAAGCACTCCTAAATACGTTTGGTAGGTATTATGATTGACACTATGGCAGATATTTTTGCTTCAGTAAATGTCAAGTTTGGAATTAGAACATTACTCTGTTTCAAACAATTTTTACTCTCTGTTTCAAATAACTTGTCCATTGGATACTTGATCCTTAGTAGTAATTCAATGGAAAAATTTCGTATCCACGGAAACCCATGAGACAAATAATGTGAAACAGAGAGTACGTGATACGAAAAAGTAAATTTACGAACTATAATATTTATGTGGGATTTGTGTTCACTTACGATTATTGGTTGTATTGCCGTTATTTTGGTTGGCATGGTTGGCCGCCTCCAGAGCATTCTCCCACCTCTCCCCGAACCAATGCTTCATCTCATTATACTTGTTCTCTGTCAACATTTTCAGCCGGGGATCTACGGGGATGACAAGCAATACTAAGCATTGTTTCATACTATAAATCTATCTATGGCGGAGGGGGACGAATCGAACTTGGTTTATCAAATAGTTTACATCAACTAGCTATTGAACTACATAGGGGAAAGAAAAATGTTATGGTTCTTAATCTATAAATGAATATGAGGACATGATTGGCACAGTTAGTTGGAGCACGAACTTCTAACCAGGAGGTGCCAGGCTCGAATCTTAAAAAATTACAATATTTACTTCTGCTATTACAATAGTCAAATAAATATCCCATTAGTGGGGTATCTTACCAATGAATGTTGTATGTATGTACGAAAACGGACACAACATTCAGCATTTGTGCAATAATTTAGTCTGTCAAGAATTACTAGATGACTGAGGGCGATACATGTAGCTTTTTGGCAACCAAAGTGGCAACACTTGAAAAATTTAATTCAAAATTTTACTGTTGACAGCAACCAATACAATTTAATCCAATACAATCTCTTTCTTGACTGATTGTATATGAGTTTAAGAATGGATTGGAAAGATGTGAAATGTCTTGTGGGACTTTTACAGAACAGTAAAAGAAATATAAGAAGTGGGGGGCCGGCCTACAACACGAAAATACAAGGGACTTCTGTAATTATTTATTTCTAGTCAAGACTACTTTGGGTGTAGCATTATATGTTGTCTTACCGATGTTAACATTGTCTTTGACATTATCCCTCATGGTGATCAAGGATCCGGTGAACTTGTTCCATTGCTCGGCGTCGGGTATGACATCGTTCAGCCAACCCATGTCCGGCAGCCCATCACGCCACTCGGAGTATTTCTGAAAACAAACAAATGGGAAAACTGCAGCGACGACCCGCAATTGAGAGGACACGAGCTGAAACTGACAATAAGATTCACATCCAACCCACGGAAACGCTTCTCGATCAATAGAGCTGTCAGTGCTTGCAATCAGTTACCAGAGTTAGTGGTACTTGCTCCATACTACACACCAACACCTTCAAGAGTAGACTAGATAATATAAACACAACCTAACTGGGACTTAATAACAAGGACTGGGAATAACAAATAATAATAATGCGTCATGTGCGTACGAAAGAAGAAGAATATAAGTATTAAAACATGAATTTACAAACCTTATTTAGCGTCATGCCACCGGCTGCGGCGCCTCCAATGAGAACATATCTAAGCTTCAGGACTCCCCTGAGCACCCGGGCCACGATCATGCCGTAATTCCTCACGTACAAGTCCCTGCTTGGAGAGTGGCGAACCAGCAACGGTTTAGATCTGTCCAGACCCCTAAAGGTCCATATAGACAACTGTCTCTGTCTGCCATTCCTCAGTTTGAGTGTCACAAACCTAAACCCAAACAGAAGCAGGTGAAAAAGATGTGCGAGGAGTGACTGTGGTTGGAGTGGCCAGAGGTCCTAGAAACTTCAAGTGGCAGGGGCTTCTGGCGAAGCTACATAGATGCTTTGAGCCCTGACCCAACCACGGATAGAAGGGGAAGAAGATGGGTACTATTGTACAATTGGGGCCATGTATATAGTATTCTTTGCAGTTGCTGAGATATAAATTAGCGGTTTGCTAAGGTGACCATATTTTTAAAAATAAAAAGGAGAACGAAAAATGCGTAAATAGCGCCTCAGGCGAATTTTTTTTTTTGAACAGTGTAGAAGGTCACTATGTTGTTTGATTTATTTTCTTGAAAATGTTTTCCATAAAGAATGTACAAAAAAATAGCATCGCAGATGAAATAGGTATTTGTCACAAAAGGTGAAAGTAATTAGCGCCGCAGGCAATTTTTTTTTAGGAAACAATTGCATTTTAATGTATTTTTATACTATAGTACTAGTTAATTCACGTTTTGAGATTAACAGATTAGGTAGTTTTAAAATGTTAAAAAGTAAAAAAGGAGGACAAAAAGGAGGACATTTTTGGAGGGAGGACAGAACCTAGAAAAGGAGGACTGTCCTTCCAAAAGGAGGACTGTTGGTCACCTTAGGTTTGCGGAAATCTCCAGGCTACCGGAATGTTATGAGACTCGATGCATCTCTTACAGGCAGTCTATACTAAACAATTATTTCGTTAATTGTAGGAGTTATTCTACCAATACTTCTGCCAAAATGAAATGCCATCTGTTCTGAGATCAAAGATCAATGTGATTTACGTTCGCGCAAAGTAAATTTGAGAATTACAATTTGTAAATCGGAGGAATGTCTGCATAAAAACCTCCCCTTGCAAGTTTCGACATGTAGATTGAAATCATCGATCAATCGTGTTTGTCGGAGAAAACTCGACATATCCATATTATTTTAATAAGATGGATGTCGCCGATTAAACGAAAAGACAGATGGTCATTTGGAGATCAATAATAAGAGATTAATTATGTAATATATTAACGTATCGTCGATATATCTGGTTGTTATTAAATGTGTAACATAACCTCTACTAAACTTACCCGTAACGACCACGCAATATTTGAGACATAGCAGTTTTTTCTATAACAAATGACATAATAATACAAACACACGGTTGTTGACAACAATAATCAAATGTTTAAAAGTTTTTACAACTGTGTCATAACTCAATATTATTTCCTAAATTAATTTTCAACACAAAATAGCGATCGCCTGACAGCATCGATTGATTGCGGATTAAAAAATGGCAGATAGTAGCGCGAAAATTGAAATTTTATCTATGGATGTCCATAGACAAACATTAGGGGTGAGCCGTTTCGATAATAATACAATGAAGGGTTATCTGTATTAAAGAACAGTGAAATCCTGCAAAGTCACTGTTCTTTTTCACGGGGGAATGATTCAGTAATGCAAAATAAAAGTTTATTTAAATACAGGCTGTCCCGAAAATACAGTCCAGAGATAAAGCATGCCTGGGGCTTTTTGTAGTTTTCGAGTTATAATTTATTTTCGTATTTTTTGGTCACATCTGACCTACAGGAGTTACAGTACATTATTGGTCACAGATAGGTACACAAATTATTGAGATAGATACATGCTTGTTTCTTTTTTTCGTAAATAGGTGAACAGTTTTCCTTGCAGACACAAAAACAATTGTAAGCAGGGCCGTGTGGTTGATTTTGTGAATGTTCGTGAAATGACCTTCCAATTTTAGTAAAGAACATATGGGTGTCAATTTACATTTCGATAGAGATGTGCCTTAAGAACGTCATTAGCGCCCCAGGAGAAATTATTTTGTGAGACTGAGGGAAATAGACCGTGATGCAGATGGTTTAAACAAAAATATAAAAAATACTCTCGACAATAATACGTATTCAATTGTTTCTTGTGAAAAAAATTTGATAATAACTAAGTACCTACTACCTACACAAGAAATAATGCCGCAGGTAAACTCATTTAAAAAAAAAGGGTAATGTGGTGATTCTGTGATAGAAAGACGTTTAGTGAAGATCTTTGAAATAAATAAATAAAAACTTTATTGTAACTAAAACATTATACCACATGGCGGGTTTAATGCTAAATTATTGCCGTAAGCAAAGTCTGCCAACCAACCACTTGCGTCATGTTTCAGTTTACTCTTGAAAAAGAGAATAGTTGGAGCTAGTCTGATATGAAGTGGAAGATTATTCTATAATCTAGCCGGGTGTATAGTGAAAGAAGAGTCTTTTCTTTTTATTAAAATTTTGCCGATTTTGCCGCCTGATGCGGCTGCATCTTTGCCTCAAGACACCGCACGACCCTGATTGTAAACCTATCTGATCGCGGCATGTTAAAAAATTATACACCTAGCAATAAAAAATAATCTTTGATTCATGAAAATGTATGTAGGTTATATACATATTCTTTCGTTAAAAAAAATCATGCTTCAAAATGTATATTTCTCGATTAAAATTTTTAAAGTGGCGATGAATATATTTTTTTTGGTGTTTTTTTCTATTATATTGTTTTCTAGTGCTTGTACAAGGAAAAAAAAAACATCGGGCGATATTTTTCAACAAAGCTCACCACCCATTCTGAATGTTTCTATTTTGTATGAAACTATTTTGTATGAAACATTGTCTGTATGGATATACCTACATATAATGCATGTTTTGTGCATCCTTTGATAGGGTAATGTTCACTTGCATACCTAACACTGGTTACCTCATATTATAGGGAATGCCATAATGGTATGGATGGGTGGATGGCAAAATAAATAATAGGTATATGAGCGGAACTGTAAAATTCCATGCATTTATTTGCTTGAATATAGAATAATTTCATATCTATGGTAGTATATCTCGGTTGTTTCTGTCTACCTGTACATCCTATCACCGCACAACACCCCTAGCATGGTAGGCAGAGAGGACAGAACACCAGACTATCCTATTTCTACAGATATTCCTGGATTCCATCGCGTTGATGTAATTCGTCATATATGGTCGTTGCTCAGTATGTAACTGTGTTTGAGAATCTGGTCGACATGGTCAAGCCAATTTTTATATATTTCATACGGGAAACATTTATAGTCTAGGTATCTATAGATTTTAACCACTTTCATCGATATCGAATGAACCAAAAATAGAAAAACCTACCTAATTCCATACTCAAGAAAATAAAAATTCTGTTTCATTCAAGCCTTCTATAATTCCAAAAAAAAAAATTTTTTTGGATCTATTATATTCAAAATAGCTAAATAATATCTTTAACAATGCATTTAGGCAAGATACTAACGAAATTATGCAATAAACAATGATTACTACCCACATTATGGTTTTTATGATGTTTCTCCATACTGTATGGTTCTGTACTTCTACTAGCTTGGGACCTGATGTACATTGTAATGTACATAAAAAATAAACAGGGTTCCTGAGACCTGAGCATTCATGAATCTCAAAATAACATACTTATTACGTAATATAGGATATATATTTATAGTTTTGACAAAAAAGGTAAATAACAATACTAAAATTTAGAAAAAAAAAATACATTAATTGGCATATAGTAGTGATGTTCCAAAAATGTGCAGTTCCCGCCACATTGAATGTCATAAATGTAACAAATTTTATTGATTATATGTTTTTGTTTTGTATAAAATGTAAAGAATAAGGTCTATACTTTCTATAAACACCATTGGATTGCTCCTTGTAAGTAAAATATTGAAGATAGAGGATGTCCAGTCCAGGCGCGGATCCAGCCCTCAAAAAAGGTTGTGGTCACAGTCAGTGGCGGATCTAGGACTCAATTTGGGGGGGGGGCTGAAGGCGCCGCAGGCGACTTTTTCTTGAGACTGGGTGAAGAGGGTCATGAAACCAATACCTATCGTTTGATTTATTTTCTTGAAACATAAAAATGTACCATGAGATAGCGCCGCAGGCGAATTTTTTTTTTTAGAAAATGTGTGAAATAATGAACCTGCTTTTCTTTCTATAGCAGGCCTGGGCAAACTTTTTGGATGAAGGGCCATTTGTAATTATAAATGAGCGAAGGGCTGCAAAATACGATTTTAGATTATTTATCAGTGTTGAAATAATGCGCCGCAGGCGAAATATTTTCTATAAAAATGCATGAAGTGATATGAAACACTCAGTAGACGTAATTAGCGCCGCAGGCGATTTTTTTTAGGAAAATTGGATAAGCGATAACATAAATGTTTTATTGGCGCTTATGATTTACTTGGCGCCGCGGGCAAATTTTTTTTATCATACAGTGTAGTAGTTCTAGAAAATTCATGACATGATCAGAAAGCGTTGTGGTAATAATGTGATTCTTCAGAAACTAGTTGTATATAACGTACTGTCACTCATGGTCTTGGGGGCTTCAGCCCCCTTGCCCCCCCTGGATCCGCTAGTGGTCACAGGCATCCGAAAATCGGCCAAGTGCGAGTCGGAGTACGAACTCGCTCATGAACAATCACGACTTTAGAATTTGATTATTTCCTTTTTTCCGCGCATCAGAACTTTGGCTTTAGGATTTCAATAGACCGTGAAAGTGTGACGTTACAAGTTTATTAGGGTTGTGGGCATGCCCACCGTGCCCACAACGGTGGATCCGCGCTTGGTCCAGTCTTGTGTACATTACAATGTACACCAGGTCTCTAGAGGTTAAAACCACATTATGCTCATAGTAAATTATAATTTTTAATATACGATACGAGATATTTAATTAAACGATATTTTTAGTCGGGCGGATTATAAGTCGTCGCGATTATCGTAAATAATCGCCCGACTAAATAGTTGAGAAAATTAGCCTTACCTTAAATCCTCTCTCTATTCTCTATGGTCAAACATCTATGGCTTGTTGTGGTAGCAATGCAATGCAGCAAAAACTGCAACTTCAGTACGGTTAGTTTTCTGAAGTCACGGAGTTTCGAGTAGGTGGTGTTCGCGTGTCGCAATTTTTTATTTGTATTTTGTGTGAAAAAATAAATGAGTTTCATGTTGAAAGTGTTGTAAAAATGTGCAAATGTAAAGGATATACTATCCGGATTGATACGGTAAGTGTTGTTACGCTAATTATTAGTTTAATGTGGCGTACGTGATGTTTTGCCTGGGTGTTGCTGGTTTTTTAGATCCCGAATAGGTTCGCCAGACGTTCAACATTGTACTTTTGTAATAAGGACGTCCGAATCGGTCAAAAACTATTTTAAATCTTGAACTAAAAGATGTATAAACACGTTGCGTGTCATATTTGTTGGGTAAATCTGTTATTTATTACAATAAGTAACAACAAACTCCAGAGATATTGGTCTTTTGATGTTATTATTGTGTGTACTCTCCCGTCATGGCAGCCCATTTCGCGTTTCATAAGAAACTTCACTGTTAACATTACATATCCGTATACATTTTTATTTATTTGTTGTTTCGACTAATCGTTATTGTAATCGCTTGTTGTTATTTATTAATTACTTGATTTGTTTCTTGCAAATTTGTTATTGTTAATTTTTGACATAAATCCTTTGTTTTTGTATTAGACGCCGTCCAGGGAATTGAATAGGACATTTTTTTAAATAACATTTGTTATCGTATCGATCCCGGATTGGGAACTCTTTAAATTTCACTTTTTATTATCAACATTTCTTCATGTCGACTGGTTTTATTATAAGATTTAAAATTATTTAGTGTAATTCAATATGGGCATAGTTGATTTTTCTCCAGAAGAGATTTTTTTTCACTCTTTTTCAGTAGGTACATAATATGGCGGATTGATTCATTTTCCTTGCATATTGTAGTTTAGGATATTAATAATATTGGTCTCTATGAATACTAACAACCCATCTTCACTGTCACAATTCCACTTTGTAACATAGGGAGGCTACAAGACATCTTGTGTTCCTGACCTCTACCTACTGGCGTGAGAATTTAGGATACCCTCAAGTATGAATGGTTGTTCATTTCTTGTGCTTTTATTGTTTTGGCACGTCTATATGTTCTCATGGTCACTTGTTTATTTATTTATCATTTGGCAACATCGTAGTATTGTTACATCGTTAAAGTCTGACATCCATCACCTCCAATCACTGGAAGAACTCAGGGGGCAGGCTGGCAGCACTGTCAATGGTACCGGGGTAAGCACGTATGGAGCAATCATGCAATGGTTTGCTTCAGGTGTCCACAGTCACACTGTGGATCATCCCTCATTCCCAACTTGTGGAACATGTCACCGTAGCAACCATGACTCGTCCTAAGCCTATTGAGTGTGGTCCAACCGCCTTCAGGTGTGTAAACCAGACTGTTGAGATATGTGGTTTGTAACGGGTGTGGCGGGGCCTATAATTGCTGCTCCATTCATCTTGTAGATCGTACCCCAATACCTGGTACTAGGCTTCCTGTCTCCATGGGGCTTTACAGGATCGCAATCGTGCCGGGGCTGGGTCCCTCACATGCTCCATTGTTGGGAGCTCATTATTCTTGGCAACAGTCAGCACTAGAAACTAACATAAACCTTGCATTATTGCCCGATAAATGATTTCTTTACTATGTTTTGTTTTACTCGATACGAGTTGTAGTAATACAACAATACACCATGTCATTTCTAAAGCTGTAGATCCTACCACAACATGATATTTGGAGCGAGCTGGACATTTTGGCAGTCACCAGCAACGAGCAGCTACACACCTTGGACTGACTACTCAGCTGTCCTAAGAGAGAACTACGTATTAAACCAAGAAGTGGAAACTGAGAATCTCCATATAATAACAGTCATATAATTCCACACATTTACATGGAATATGTTGCCCAATGTTCAGATTTAGATGGACCAAAAAGATTTGCGAGTGGCAACCTAGAACAAGCAAAAGGAGCGTGGGAAGACCTCAGGAATTGTCTGACGGTGTGAGGCGAATTGCAGGAAGCAAGTGGATGCAGCATGCCCAGGATAGGTATCTGTGGAAAGTCAAAGGGAAGACCTATGTCTAGCATTTAAATTAAAACGGCTGAGAAAAAAGAAGAAGAATTGGGCTTGAAAAGCAGCAGTTGCATATGGAAACTCATGCTTTTTACGATTGAAATAGATTAATCTTAGGTTGAATTACCCATTTGCATTAAAAACTCCAAATATCTAAATTTGGCGTATGTGGGGTTCTTGCTTGGGACGGTAGAGTGATGCTCGCTTTGCAACATGTTATCTTCTTACCTCTGCCTCAATGATCAGCTCTGTTCAAACTACTGGAATCATATGGTATCTGTTCAGAAGTACCTCAATTAGATTCCCTCATCAACTGAGGGTTCCTCAGAAGCGTGACAGTACCTTTATGTATGATACTTGATGTACCCGTTGTACTAGGCCAGCCCACTCCAATATGTTGGAACGGCTATTGCTTTGTCATTGGCCCTATGTAGGTCCACTTTATTGCACCCTTCTAACATATTTTGGCAGAAGAAGAGGTGTTCGTCATCTTGGATCTCTTCACAGCAATGGGAGATGTCGTCTTCCTCATTTATTCCCCACCCATGTCTCGCCACACTGAGATACTGGCATGTTCTTCTAAAGTAATCTAAAGAATTAAGTAAGGGATGCAGTTCAATATTGAGAGGTGCAATGCATATTTCTGAGTGGAAGGTGGTTACTAATCAGTCTCCTCCTTGGATGGATGGTCGCTGCCCTAGTAACAATTTATGTTGCTTACAGATTGGTTCTAGACCGGTTCTATTTAGGAGCTAAATTGTTACTTAGGTGAGAACCAGCTGGCAAAACACCAGATGTTTGTCTTTGGATTCGTGGATCTGTCCCATGTCGACCAGATCTTCAAGGATGGACGTGTTTTGAGTAAAAGGAATTGGAGAGCGTGTATGACAAATTGCATGAATGTGACGGACGCTAGGAGTGTGTGCAAGGATAGGGCTGTCTGGCGCTCTGTCCTCTCTACCTACCCTACGTGGCGTGAGGGTATAGATTGATAGATAGATAGATCTGGAGAAGCATAGAAAGATTTAAAAAAAAGATTTGGGCTTGTATACACAATCCCAAAATGTTTCCTTGCACACTTCACAATATGCTAAAAGCTTGTTTCGTGAAGTACAGAATACAGATTGTGGAGTGTTTTCCAGAGCACTTAGTAAGTACGGGGTGATCAACCAGGTGATTCCTCTCACTAAGGGAATGAGTCAGTTTTTGTCTCCAAGGTTGTTCAACCTGTTGTTAGTAGTAGCAAGGTGTCTACAAAAGCAAAATTGCTGGTGTCACCTGATGCCAAAGTGAATAACTTTCTGGGCATCTGAGACCTTTCCTTAGTTTACGATAATGGAGTTGGTTATTTGTAAGGATGGATCTGCGTAGAAGTGTTTTAGGTATATTGTATATACTATAAATTCATGATAAAACTATGTACAAGTATTTAATACAAGTTATTAGGTATTTAGAATTGAAAGGTTAAGAGTTCATCATCATTTGTACTCTGGTTGCATACACTTCACACTGTATTCGCTGATAAGAAAGGAACAGACTCTATGGGACTGGCTGGATGGGGTTTGCCAAACATTACACATAATATTATCATCTTTAGAACAATGTGTATATATGACAAATTGTACGAATGTAAGGATTGAGATACAAATTGAACATGTTTATACTTGTAAAAGTATCAACCAGTAGATACATGTCACTTCTTATAGTATTTGGGATATTATGCTTCTTATATGATACTACTACATAATTTTGTTCCCATATTTTTATCAAAGGTTATCAATTTAGATTATAGTCTTTCCAGTTTCTTTACATTAGGCCCCATAAAGGACTTCCATCTCAAACTCAGTATGAACTCTGGTTGTTCTAAGGTCTTGTCCTCGAAGAAGCTCTTTGGCTTGTCCAAGTCCATGAAGATTTAACCAAAGCTCCTGTCTCTTTTTGTTTTCTTAAGTTTTTCAACCGAAGGTACATGGTAGAAATGGAAGCCATTTGTGTACCACTCGATGTTTCATTGGAAAACCCTTCTGTTATTCATAAACTTTATTTATTCCACAATAATTTTTAGTAATTTAGCCAAGTCAGTGTTCCACTGCACTGCACTATAAGTAAGGCCAGTGTAATTTATATTGACATAGTTATTCACATTTCTATTGACCCACAAATCATTTTGTTGATTTGACACAAAATATATACATTTCCTTTGTATCATTTTGTCATTTAATCGCATTACTGCAAGTTATGAACCTATATCATAATGTTATGCAGATAGTGTTATATTTTTATGTACTAAATAGTAGCCCCTCTCTCCATTGCGCTGACTTGTAACTTTTGCTTAGTTTTGAATGTTATTCGTTTTCTTTTAATACAGTACAGTAGCTAGGGCAAATTTAAAAGGTTTTTCCTAATTTATGTTTTGGAGGGCGCTGAATCCGAATGTCAACTTTGCAACCATTTAAATGTGATGCGTTCTGAGAAAGACTGAGATAAACATGCTAATGAAGAGATTAAAACCGTTCCTAGCATTCTGAGAATTACTTACGCTACAAACTGTACTGTTTTCTGCTATGGTGGTGAGCAGGCCGGGGTGGCTGATGTTATGGCCTATCCATCGCGCTCTCTGTTGGGCAATCTTATTCAACATTTGTATGTCTCTCCGGCCTTACTTAACACCTCGCTGTTTGTGTGACATATCCCAAAAAAATATCAATGGACGTCGTCGTACTCTTTAGAATTTCGATTTTATTTTCTCTAAGATTTGTTGGCTGTCGCGTGGGAGAACTCCTGGAGTGTGTAACTTCGTTTTCAAGTAGGTATTTATTTTTTACGTGAACTACACACGATATAATTCAACAAGATTGGGTTTATGTATTATTTTTTTTTATATAAATGAATCTGGGTTTATCGAAATGAACCCAAATACATCTTTGTACACTTCACAGAAAGCTTAAAAGCTTGTGTTGTGAAGTGGAGTAAGTCGGGGATTGTACCCGCGCCCACTGGATTAACAGCCGAGCGCGTTACCAACCAGGCTACCGACCACCTCGTTACTTTAACATTATAGAGTTTGCAAATTCAATTGTTGTATCCACGTCGACTTCGGCTCCCAGCAAAACACAAAAATCTGATCGACGAAAAGATTTTTGTCTATTATGATGATAACATATGTACCTGGCTATATGTACATATGTGTTGTGTTTGTATTACGGTTATATGTGTGTATGTATAGAATCGGAACAGGTTGCTTGGACCATCGGCGGTTCTTCTTACTGTAGCAATTTCGTGTGAGCATCAGTATGTATGCATTATGTGTATGTAGTAAGTTGTCCCGAACCGTACATAACGAATCAATACGGAACGTGACCATTTCGGAACATAATCAACTGATTTGAGATACACCTAAACCACTTTTAGGTATTGAACTGGATTTATCTGCATTGCACAGACGGAAATACATTACAGCTGTTGAGGAAAGATTACTCAGCTAATATTAAAAATGTCATTTTAAGACTTAAGAGCTTGGTACCAAGAATGACGTCACAGTAATTTCCCACGGGAATAAGGTTCAAAATCGGGTGATCGATCGCATGATAAAATGGTAAAAATAGCGTTTTTTCTATTTTTTGGGGTTGATTTTGCGTCTATCAAAAAACTTTTACGGTTATTCCCTAGATTTTAATGCATATTATCAGTTCAAAAAAAATACTTCGCGGCTTACGGGAAACGAGTTTCCGTCTTTCGGAAAAAAGATCAGAGGTGTTTATCAATTTTTTTTGAGTAATCTATACAAGATATTAAAAATCTTTCGCGGTTATTCCCTATATAAAGGTTCAATGCATCTACCATATTTTGTTCCAAAGCATATTTAGTAACGGTTGTTGAGATAGAAGGTCTCCCGTTTTTAGAAATATTTGAAATGTCGGTATGCATACTCATAACCATGGATAAATGAGAATATGTTTTACTGACACTAGCAATTGATTTTAGTAAATATTCCCCATAAAAAATAATTTGAAAGTTACTTCTGAAGTTTACTGAAACCTGAGATTATCCCCGTAGTTTGTTAGATATACCTAATGCTGTCATTTGGTTGATACAATGTTTAAGATAAGACGCAGTAACCCTAGCGGATGTTGTTTTTTTTAATATTCTGTCCACTTTTTATATAATAGGTACGCCAAAATCTATTTTGTCACTCACGTTGATCTAGTTACGCAAGATGAAAAAGTTGAAGCCATATAATGGCTAACGATTTTTACTCAGTGCGTGTTGACTTTCTTTGTAGTGTTCTGTTATACGCCTGTTCTGTATTCGTCAGTTCAAGTACTGGCGTTGCTCCGTCGTGGTATTGACCGTTCTACGATGGGAGGTTCTGTTCTGGAGCGTTCTGTGTCGTTCGTTCTGTACGGTCATGTCACCTTAGTATCTAAATACCATACAACAACAAGGCGAGAGGTTTGTCGAGATGATATTATGAACCAGTTTGAGATGCAACGTATTACCATTATAACAAACATTGTATTTTTTTTATTATTATTTATTCACCTACATTGATAATAATATTATTGATCTGTCCCCCATCACGCCGTGTCCCTTGCGGGGTAGACAGAAAGTAAAGAACGCCAGACTGCCCTCTCCATACACATAATACTTATGTACTTACTCCAGTAAGCCGCGACTTTCATCACTTTGTCATTGGCCACAATCAGGTCCCCAGGTGTACAGCCCTCACCCATCTTCATCTGCGGAGAGTAACCCCCACTTCTTGAGGTTCTTTTTACATTGTGTGACACCAATTCTCAGTCTGTTGAGGGTAGTCCACACGCGGTATGGGAGATACATAACAACGTCCAACAAATAACTTACATAACATGGCACAGTTTCCAGGAACGTACCGGCGCACAAGTGAGTGACTTGAAGAAGTCCTCTTTGTACTCCGAGATTCGTTTTGCTCGTTATGATAGGGGTATCCGGTAAATTCGTCTAATGACCAATTCGTCTAATGATCATTTCGTCTAAAATCAATTTTTCTAACGATCAATTCGTCTAAAATCAATTCGTCTAATGATCATTTCGTCTAAAATCAATTTTTCTAACGATCAATTCGTCTAAAATCATAATAATGTACACCTATTTTTTTTAAAAAAATCAACGGTTTTATGAAATATCTACAATCCGTACAAGATTACAACCGTATTAGATTATATTCAAGATGCTGTGGTGTCGATTTTCGACGAATTGATTTTAGATATATTGATTTTGGACGAATTTACCGTAAACAATGATAGGTTCCACTGTATAGGTATTATAGGTTCATAGCTTTATGTGTTTTAGTGAATCTGAACTCTAAAGTCTGTCGTGTTGGTGACGCCCCGGCGCTCGTGAGCTTGAAGGTGACTGTGGTGTATTGCAAGGCACCCAAATGGCACTTATTCGACGCGACAGGATTATAATTCGTCGCTGTGTTTTATTATGGATGTATAGATTTTTGAATTAATTTACATTTTAGATACATTTTTACCTCGTAGTAACTGAAATAATATTGTGGTGAAAGTCTTTTTCCATCCACAGGCTACGAGTATCATACACTGCATTAGAAATACGAGTACATGCAATTATAGAAGGTGGGAGAGATTGTTTAATGGCGATATTTCATTATAGTGAATATTATTGCTGTTAGGTTGACGCAAAGTTTCAGGCTTGGGAGGGAACCTTGTCCCCGGTTCAGCTCCCAGTGTCAATAACTACAACTGTATCTGTTCTACTTGAGGTCTGGTTGCTTTGGAGGAGTGAAAACAATAATAGCAATTTTATACATTTATTAGAAAGTAAAACTTATAACTAGGTACTTTAACGCAAAGAAAAAGATATTATTTTTCCCACTAGAAGGCTTATAGTTTACCGTAAGGGCTTCCCAAGAAAAATCCCACTGAAACTACATACCCTTGATGACACTTGGAAGAGACTCTTAATGCAAAGATCTAACTAAATTTATGCTTTGTTTCAATATTTTCAATGTATCCCCGAACATAAAATAGAAATATATGTTCCGTCGCGTTCCTTGCGGGGTAGGCACAGATAACATTGCGCCAAGCTGTCCTATCCCTACCAAGAATTCGTGCAAACATAGTATTGTCTTATATAATCTTGTAGGCTTTCGCAGCGTGATGAATCTATATCTTCGTTGTTGGTTCTTCGGGTTTCCTTACTGCGTGTAGAGTGGTTGAATAACCGAACTTTCGGCAGCGATACTACTGCCGTCTTCAGGGTGAAGTATAAAAAATATTGTCTTTGTTATGATTTTAGTAATTTGTATGTTGTTAGCGCGTTTTATGTCGGAAAAGTTATGCCGACCGAGTTGCGTCATACCAACAAACAACAAGTACACCCCCCACACCCTTTGTACGATACCTCTAGATCTAGTTGTCGGTGGTGATGGTGAATAGACCTCATTAGCGTCAGAGATGTCATTGGAGCATTCCTCTGTGCATGCACGCCTTCACGCCACTGCATCGCAAATCAAACATGGTGGGTGGGCGCTACAGCACTACGCGGCGAATATGAAATGTACCTACTAATATAACGATGGAAAATGACGCGATCTGGTGCCGGGTGCAAAATACACAACAATACTAGCAGCCTTTCGTAACTTATGTAACTCCTTTAGAAGAGAGGTGAAAAAGTATCTTGTGGCTAAAGAATTACATACAAGTGACGAAATGCTGTCCAGGACAATAAGTCCAGTTTAGCATGGATCTATTTGGATAAGCACCTATGTTATCATCTTCATGACGAAATGCAAACTGAGCCCTTTACACTATGTTTGCATTGATTCTACTTCTCTGGCACATTGTCCCTGTTGCTCCTCTTGATTGTTAAAAAACTATAATTGTTATAACTAAGTAACTTTGATGAGTCCAAGTGCCCGAAATTATGGCCTAGGGACGATAATGAACAATAAACAAATGTAAACGTAACTGTAAGATCCTAGTCGCTAAGGAAATGTATAGTAGTGTGTAGATCCTTGCAGTGCTCCAAGGGACATTAATGCTGGATTTCACCAACTTCTTAGGTGAGAAATAGTGGAGATAGGAGCCACTTATCATTGTTTTTCATATTGGACGCTCCTATCTCCGCTATTCCTTCCAAACACGTTCATCAACACCCCCATTTTTTCTTGAAAAATTGCATGTTTCAATGCCAAACCAATAATAAAATCTTGAAATCTAAAATCTTCCCCTACTACGAGTATGTATTTAAAAATTATTTGCCAAGTTATCTAGGTATCTTATTAATTCACACAGGTATTTTTGGGGGTGGCATTTTCGTACTTTCTTTAGGGTGGCAATGTATCTAGCCATCTTCAATGAATTATTATTATTCTTCTCTTTGTCCTGCCCTTTGGTCCCGGTTCATCCAGGGTCGGTCCTCCTCGCACGTAGGCACCAGGATCTCCTGTCCTGGGTTGTCACTGTTGGGATTCTCTGCGTCGCCAGCTCCTTTTTCAACATTGGACCACCATGTTGCTGGAAGTCTACCCCTTCCCCTAGGTTTCGTGGGGATGCTGAGTGCCGTCTTCACGGAATAACTCTCCTAAATACCCCCAATGTATTGTTATTATTATCAGAACGTATTAATATGAAGTAAACAAATAATTATGAATGTGCTGGAAAATTACGGACGGTTTGTGGGAGGGAGGGGTAGTAGTGTTGGGATTTTAACAGGTCTACGTAGAGATTATAAATAACACGAAACAATGAAGATGGATGCGCAGCAAGACTTGGGAGGGGAGCAGAGGGGGAGGGGGGGTTCTTATCATTGAAAGGTCGTAATAATATGTAGAACAAAAGTATTATAAGTAATTTGTGGAATATAGATGGAATATTGTAATAACTAGAGACCCTCAATGTGATTCGCACTTCTCGCCTGTTTGTTCAATTGACGGTGAAAGAAAAAACTGCTCAGACGAAGCCGTCGATATATTATATAAGCCCTGACATTCAAATAACATCACCTTGGTAACTTCACTCTTATGGTGACGTCACCTTGTCTCGGTGACAAACACTTTGGTGACGTCATCATCCCCAAATGTCACTTAGACCTGGCCTCCATGATAATATCACGCAGGCCTCGGCTCAGATATAATCATAAATTTAGAAATAAGACCCCGAACAAATGTAGCTGATATTGTGGAGCGTATTGCCGAATTAAAATGGAAGTGGCCCGGACGTATGGCTCGATAGGAGGATACTACATGGGCACCCAGAATCTTACAGTGGAGGCCATGGACGAAAAGTAGAAGTGTCGGTAGAACTCCTAAAATGTAGTCTGATGACATAGTCCAGTAAGGAGGAAGTACCTGGTTGCGAACGGGGAAAAACAGAGTTGAGTGGAGGAAAATGAATGAGGCCTAAATCCAGCTGTGGAGGGAAGAGGGCTGAGGAAGAAGGAGATATACAAAAGTTGCCTGTATGCAAGAATCTGCTATGGTGGTTCTGCAAAAATCTTGTTTAGTTAGAGTACATATTATGTAAATGAAAAAAGAAACGTAGCTGTTTATTATTTTCCATCATATAGGCCCATTTGGGTACAGTTATTCTAATAAGGTTGTAGCCGACCTAACACTATGTCATTCAGTCGGGAGGGCTTGTGTATTATAATAATGACTATGCTATTAATGCTCGTCATTTCATCAAGGAGAAACCGTCGTCATATTGTTTGTCCTCTACAGGTGGGAAATATGTATAGCTCTCTTGTTGTTTGCAGTGGAGCGTGTGGTGGGGGGTATAGGGGGGCGGATAGCGACAGTAGCCAGACACAATCACCCCCCTCTGCGTAGGCGGGGGGGACTTGACAAGAATGTACATATTTAGAATACATTTTCTCACTCGGTTACTCCCTTCTGATCGCATAACCCATACAACACTGAAGTGGAATATAAAATTAGTATGCATAAATTGAAAATTTTCCAAGTACAAGCAACACGGTGTAACACGATTCCCAATGATGGACTATGATTTATTTATTTACACTGCGAGCGAGTAATAGATCTCTAAATGTTTGTTCACTACGGCGAGCTTATCGGCCTCTGCCTAGCTAGCTACTTTATCTACCCTGAGATACAAAAAACACACAATTCTCTTTGCACAAAAAATAAAAATAAAATAAGTTTGACCATTGAAAATTCAAGAAAGTTTCATACTCTACAACTTTTGAATACCTACATGTGACACAAAAAAATTTAGAAGATATAAGCAAAAAAATATTAATAGTTCTGCAGTTTAGTAGTTTTTCGCCACTTCTCAACTTTGCGCGAGGAAATTTTGTTTGATAAATATTGAATATAGCTCCAATGGGTAGTCTTAAAAACATTCCAAAGTTTCAATAACTTGGGAACTTTTGCAAGGTGAAAGTACATCTCGACTGGGCTTTCACAGAAAGTACATCTCGAAACTGGGCTTTCACAGAATGTCTAACTTCCAATGATGCCGTTAGCCATGGAGGAATTGTAGAACCAGTTGACAGCACTGTCAACGGTACATAAGCCCGCCTTTTAGCATACTACTGTCTTGTTCTGTAACCATTGATAATTTTAATGCTAATAAATATTTATTTATTTATTTGCATGGGGTAAACATGCATGGGCTACCTAACAAAATGTTGTGTTGCACATTTCGTTTGGGGCGTACCAACACACCGAGCAAAGAAATTGATAGAATTTACAGTTAGGTACGTACATTTCGTTTCATCCATCTTGTCACACTTTTTGTATAGAATTACTATGTAGCCAGTGGCCAAGTTATATGAAACAAGGAGTAGTTGTCCATCCTGCGTTACGATAGTGTTGTACTTGGTGCGAGGTGCGGAGTGGAGATAGTGATGTGTCGTTAGAGAATTGACAATGGCGACTCTATCTTCTAAGTGTAATATGAAACATTATATTATAATGGTGCACAGGGACAGACACAAGACGCCTTTAAAGAAAGACACAAAGAATTAGAGACATGGGCGTCGTGAGCGAGAGGGGGGAGTAGGGGCAGCTGTGAGAGATCTTAGACCTCGACAACCTTACTAAATATGCTTTGGAAAAAAATAGAGTAGGTAGATGGAAGAGTACATGGTTGGCGCAGTTGGATGGGGCGGCAGTCTCTCAAACGGGAGATGCTAAGTTCGAACCCCGGCACTGGCGATGTATTCCACACTTAGCGATAGCCTAGTGCAAAGTGTGCAGGAAAGTATTTGGATTTGTGCATGCAAGCTTGGATTCCTTTTTTCTAAAAAAAGGATACATTGAACCTTTATCTAGGGAATGACCGTAAAAGTTTTTTGATTGGAGTGAAATTAACCCCAAAATTTGAAAAAAAAACGCTATTTTTACCTTAATGCCGCGGAAAATAACCGTGATGTCATAGTTGTGGAAAAAAAATCGCTATGGAACATTCTCTACGCTACATCTATATTATCGTTGCCCTCCCTCCCTCTACTCTGGAAGCTGGCGACGCCCGTGGAAAAGCCTTTGTCTCTCGTGTAGTAGTTTAGGTATGGGTAGAAGGTACCTACCGGTCCAGTTCAGTCCACCCACTCCCTGGAAAAATATTCTTACATTATTGTGATGACATATTTTTTAAATCGAAACGTCTTGACGTTTTCCAATAATGGGGTTGCGGTGCCGCCACTCTTGATGGTCTGATGGGGTGGGGGTAGGTGGGGGGGGGGGGGGGGGGGACACGATACAATGTAGAGAGATACCCACATTGTTGGACTATAATTGAAACCTACATATAAAACTATGTATTATTGCTAGGTAGGTATTTATTAGGTACCTACAATGTTGCGAAAACGTCTCGACGAAACGAAATTATGAATTCAATCGTTGGTGTCAAAAAGTTGGGGAAATAGCCATCGTCGCGCTGTATGTATGTGCGTATTGTGTGAATGACGTATTAAGGAAAGTGAATAACCATCGCTGAGTGTGTAAACAGGGCGTAAAAAATTATTTCGGCTGCATTGGTACGGATTTGGGCACAGTTACATAGATCATGAAGTCAGTTTTTTTTGGAATAATGGTCCGTTTTTAGGGTTTGGCACTCAAAATGTACACATTTGCGCCTCAAAAACTATATAAGGTCTTATAAAACATAATAGTCTCTGATTATTTTTTTTATTATTCTTGTCATTGTTAATCATATTTATATTTTTAAAAAGACAATAAGTACCTAAATCATATCTGCATTACGAACTTGATCTCTCAATTTCATTAAAAAAATGAAAATTCGCCTGCGGCGTTATTTACAATTTCTTATGACATATAGGTAATACACAAGCCCGTACGATTGAATTGGATCACGATAAAAATCTACTTCATTTCATAATAACTAGTGTCCGACCGAAACTGGACTTTTAGCCGAAACCGAAAATTCGGTCGGTCTCTAATAATAATAAAAGATTCGATCAGGTAGTTATAACACTTATAACGCATCTATCGACTGTAGTAATATCTGACAATGGGTAACTTTGCCATTCATATAAGATGAGGTCTCTTTACAAAGAAGACGGTTGCGTTCCACTCCCTATAGGAACATCTCCAGGAGATTACGGAGGTGGTAGGTAGGTAGGTAGGGCGCTATAAAGCATGCATTTCCCTCCCCCCCCCGCGCTGTATTGGCTCATGTTTGATATCGCTTAAGTGGCTTGCTAATCAGGGTGCAGTCGCCGCGCCCTGCAGAGTAAATAGATTATTGTGTACCTGCGTCATTTTCTGCAGTGCCATAATATGTTTGCTCTGCCAATGATATTAGCTTGATAGAGAATATATATTGTAACTATGCGACCCGTGGAGAAGGAGGTAGCATACAATGTAGTGATAATAGGCAGGGGACAACTGACCAAGGTGTACCAATTTTGGGTCATATTCCAAACAGCTCATATTTAGAAATTCCGCCTCTAAGGGGGTGATTTTTTTTATTAATGAATCTGAATTCACCTTTGTTAAACTTAACAGTAAGCTTGTAACATCGGGGATCTAACCCGCGTCCACTGGATTAACAGTCGAGAGCGTTACCAACCAGGCTACCGACCATCTCTATACCAATAAGATTTAAAGTTTTTTTAAACGAATATTTTGAAACTGTGCGTTGTAAGAACTTGAGATTTAGTGGTCATAAATTGAGCCCTCTAATAGATAAGAAACAAATTGTACAGGAGAAGAAAAAACGTAACAATTAAAATACTGAAGGAATTATTGTCAATGTGGTTTTTCAGATGCAGTAGGAAAATTGGATTTTTTTGGTGTGTGTAGCTCATTGTTGGTAAAAAAAATGGCAAGTTACGCGCGGTCAACTTGAATGTCTTATCGAAATTACTAAATTAGTAATAGGATGTTTGGTAGTTATTCCAAAATTCTGAACAAAGGGACGAAGGAGGGTATGAAAAGAAAAAGGATGATTTTTATGTGTCCTCTATTCGTGTTTTAAATAGCTGAGAGCTTTAACAATTAATAAAATACAAATAGTATAAGTATTGAGATGCCATATCAGCTGAGAAATGTACTACTGACTAACCTAGTAGATGTTACATAGATGTGGTAACATATTATAAGTCAGTGTTCCTCAAAGTGGCCGGTGCCGGTCCGTGGATCCTCAGTCGCCGGTCCGCAAAGGGCATTTTAAACATCGACTTTCGTAACTTTACATGGAATAACACCTTCACAATAGCACTAATCTAATTTTAATGAAACTTAACGTGCTTATAATATGTCTTATAATTAGAACTTTACAGTTGTTACATTTGTGATGTTTTATATTCCTGTTTATTGCGGCTAAATACAACTTGTATAATAAAAACAACTCAAAGGAGAATGGGCATTTTGGCCCATCGGCGGCTATTAACGAATGCTATGTCAAATGAAAGCTTACCTCCTAAGGACTAACTTTTACTATTACGCTGTATTCTATCAGGGAAAGGTAGTATTAAGGGATGTTTCCCGTTAAAGGGATATTCAAAAAACTACTAACGCGATCGCGATAATACTCGTAACAATAGGTACATAATAATTAGAACCACACACTACTGACTACATGTATATTGCACAATGAAAACTGTTTGTCAGAGAGTTCGAAATACAGTGTCCTTAGGTATTAGGTAAAAAATTGTAATCAATAAAAAAGGTACCGGACCCCGGCGTAATAGAAAAATTGCAGGCGGTCCGTCACACTGAAATAAGTTTGTGAAGCACTGTTATAGATTACCACACCGGTCGATTCATTCATTATTGTATTATTGTTAAGTTCTCCCGGGGGAGTGTGGAGACCTGTTATTGTTCCGTACGCAGCCAGCCACATTACGAGTACTTCATCAGCGGTCGCTCCGTCAAGTAGTACACTCTGCCACCTCGTATCTAACAAGACACCTTCATATAAATATTCGCAATTAATTCGCAATCATTCGCATATATTCATCGCTTACAAACTTTAAAATACCTAAATCTAAATTATATTTGCAAGGTTTTTTTATTAATTATAGATATCATTCTTACATCTATTTATTAATCCTTAAAACCATCCTCCAATCTGAGGCTGTCTTCGCGTATATTGGAGACGAGTTTCAGCAAACAATCCATTGCAAAATTTGCCATTCGGTATTCGGTATTAAACAGTGGCTTTAGCGGTTTTGATTATAACAGTTTCATTCGATAAATTCATTATTTAATTCAATATTAAATTAAAACGTACGCTGTTGCTTTGAATCTTACTTCGTTTGCGTTGTCTTTGTGAAATTGAAGATCCAAATATTAAATTTTATTAATATAACTTCTTAATATAGACTTCTGTTTTAGAGCTTAATAATATATTAAAGTCGTATATTAGTTTATTTAACATAAGACGTATATACCTAAAACAAATATTGAAATATATACCTAAATAAACCTCCAGACTTCGTGAGGAGACTTCGTGTATTGAAGAGGTGTTTCGCGACTATAAATAGCTTTTATACGACAATTTGAGACACAAAGTGAAAATCATCTGAAAACGAAGCAACACATAATCTAACCTAACGTAAAATCAGGCGAATTGAAAAGTTCTTGGCTTGAATAAATCTCTATATATTTCAAACAAAAAAAGAGTGGCGCATTGTTGTAAGTCTGTACGAGGAGTTAGTGCGAAGGCATTCAAAATTGATATCGCAGTGTTCGCCGCCGCGAGGGCTCTCAGAATGATTCCCACGAGGGCTCTCAATCTGATATTCACGGCGATATGCGAAATACTTCTGCTGATCAGCTTCGTACTGCTGCTGAGGATGTATTACTTCCTGACGCACTCTATAGTCGAGACAATCATCATTCCGGACCTGCCTCTCAACGTTTGTTCTGCGATTGGAGGGAACTGTACCGAAATCAACGACTTCTTCTACAACCAAAACATCAACGAAAACCCTAATTAATGTCGGGTATGTTCTGTTGTTGTTATTTAAGTGATTAGAGAGATTAGGTGGTGGTCTTGACGCATGGAGTCGATGAGGCTCGCCACCCATCACGCCGCGTCAAGTACCAGGGAGGGCGCAAAGAGGAGGGCAGAATGCCGGATTGGTGTGTGGAATATAAGAGGAGATATGGAAGGTAAGATGAATGAATTGCGTGATGTTTTGCATGAGAGGAACTTAGATATATTGTGTTTATGTGAGACGAAAAGAAAGGATAGAGATTGTGATGTGGTGAATGGAATGGCAGAGATGTGGTCTGGAGTGCCTGAAAATGAACATGGACGTCAGGGAGTGGGTGCTATATTATCAAAAAGAATGACTGAATGTATGGTGAAGCGTAATGGGTATGGACTGGTAGGACCGAGACTCATCTGGATTCGTTTCAAGGTAGGCATGACCAGGCTGTTCCTTATTATAGGTTACGGTCCAGGGAATGATGCCTTGGATGATGAGAAGGATGAGTTTTGGAACTTAGTGCGGGAGACAGCGGATAAAAGAAGAGCGAATGAAAAAGTAATATTGGCAGGTGATCTGAATGGTTGGGTCGGTGTCAGAAGGAAGAATTTTGAGAGAGTGTTGGGATTGCATGGCGATGATAGGGTGAATGATAACGGGAAAAGAGTGTTAGAAGTATGTTTGGAGTTGGATCTCTTTGTGGCGAACACATTCTTCGCACACAAGGAGATCCACCAGTACACTTGGCAAAGAGAGAGAGTTGATCGTATTGAAAGGTCGATGATTGACTTTGTATGTGTGGACTCTGAGCTCCGGAAGGCGACAAAGGACACCCGGGCATTTCGGGGCGCCGGACTGTGGACGGATCACTTCCTTGTGATAACAAGGATTGATCTTTTCTCCGGTTGGCGCTCGAGGGCTCGGAAGTTGGAGCCTGTCCGGAGAATCAGGGTCGAAAAACTGAAAGAGACGAATGTTAGGGATGAATATGAAAGACTGACTAACGAAAGGCTAGAAGTACATGATGATGAGGAACGCTCAACGAGTGAACTATGGAATGTTATGAAGGAGGTGCTAGTAAAGAGTGCAAGAGAAGTATGTGGAGAAGCGTTGGTAGGAAGGAAAAAAGGTGATGCGTGGTGGGATGATGAGGTGAAGGATGCTGTAGTGAGGAAAAAGAAAGCGTGGAATGATGTGCTTGGTGCGAAACCAGATGATGGAGGTGAGAAAGAAAGAAAGAAGAATATATATAAAGCGTGTAGGAAAGAAGTGAAAGAAATGGTTTGCCAGAAAAAGAGAAAACTTGAGGAAGAGGAATGTATGAAATTATCGAGGAACGCCGAGGAGAATTTGAAAATATTCTGGAAGGAAGTAAAAAGAAAGAGATCTGGAAGTGAGAAAAACAGTATGAATTGCATCAAAGATAAGAATGGTGATTTAGTGATGAATGGAGAAGAAGTTGTTGAAAGATGGAAAGAATACTTCGAAGAATTGTATGAAAGTGGTACTAGTACAAACCAGACGAATGTAGCAGATAGTATGAATGTAAATATTGCTGAGGACGAGGAAATACGTATGAATGAAGTTGTGCTTGCATTGAAAAAAGCAAAGAATGGTAAAGCTGCGGGACATGACTGTGTGGCCATAGAGTTCATCAAGCAAGGTGGCCCGAAGATTCTCGAGTGGTGCCTGAGGCTCTTCAACTTGTGCTGGGAGAGTGGCTGCACTCCTGAGGATTGGAGGAGGGCAGTCATCTGCCCTTTGTACAAGGGGAAAGGCTCAAGGTTGGAATGCGGCAGTTATCGGGCTATCAGTTTGCTGAGCTCTGTGGGCAAACTGTATGGAAAGATATTGACTGAAAGAGTAAGAAAAGTGACTGAAAGTAAAGTATGGGATGTGCAGGGTGCTTTCATGAGTGGCAGGGGGTGCACCGATCAGATCTTCTCCCTACGGATGGTCGTGGAGAAGCTTCTGGCTAAACACCAGAGGCTCTTCTGCGCGTTCGTGGATCTGGAGAAGGCATACGATCGTGTGGACCGAGAAAGACTGTGGCGTGTACTGTCGGAATATGGGGTGAGCGACCGACTGATTGGCGCAATCGCGTCTCTATATACGGAGAGCTCTGCTTGTGTCAGGGTGAATGCTGCGTTGTCGCAGTGGTTCACTCTCACAAAAGGGGTTAAACAGGGTTGCGTCATGTCGCCTTGGTTGTTCAACCTGTTCTTCGACTACTGCATGCGTCCTCTGAATGAGCTGAATGTTGGTGTGGACCTAAATGGAGTGAAAGTATGTGCGTTAATGTTTGCAGATGATTTAGTGTTGATGGCTGATGATGAATGTGAGTTACAACGGATAGTATCCTGTGTGTACGAAAGCTGCGATATGAATGGTATGAAAATGAATGTAAATAAAACGAAAGTATTAGTGTTCGAAAGAGAGGAAATAAGGACAAATTGTGTGATAAAGGTTGGTAATGACTGTCTGGAGCAAGTGGATGAGTATGTATATCTGGGAAGTTTGTTTACTAGAGATGGACGCTGTGATGGAGACATTGAAAGAAGGAAGCTGGCCGGTACTAGGACGAATGGTGCGCTCGGTCCGATTGTTAGTAGTAGCAATGTGTCTATGAAAGCAAAAGTGCTAGTGCACAATGCTGTCTTGGTGCCGACCCTGATGTATGCTAGTGAGACGTGGACGTGGATGAAGAAGGATGAATCAGGGTTGAATGCAGTAGAAATGAGGTCATTAAGAAGAATGTGCGGGAAAACGCTGAGAGATAAGATAAGGAATGAGGTTATTAGGGAAATGAGTGACTGCAAGACTGGTGTAGTGACAAGAATGAAAGTAAACAAACTAAGATGGTTTGGGCATGTTGAGAGAATGAATGATGACAGGATGACAAAAAAGATATATCTGAATGAGCGAAGAGGGGTGAGAAAGCGCGGCCGTCCGAGACTGACCTGGTCCGATCATGTCGACCAGATCCTCAAGGATGGACGCGTTTTGAGTAAAAGGAATCGGAGAGCGTGTATGACTAATTGCATGAATGTGACGGAAGCTAGGAGTGTGTGTAAGGATAGGGCTGTCTGGCGCTCTGTCCTCTCTGCCTACCCTGCAAGGGATGTGGCGTGAGGGTATAGATAGATAGATAGATAGATAGAGAGATTAGGTATTTGTGTTATCGATCCGAGTTCCCAAAGTAACTTCATTGTATATGGAATAGACTACAGCGCAACAGGTGAATCTCTCAACACACTTATCGTAAAGCCATCTCTATTTATTATTATTATTATGTACCTTGTACTCTCACGGATTAATCTAATTAATTTCTTTTTCACTCTATGACTTCGCGTTATTTGTATTTAGGTTCCTACTACTGGTTTTTGTGCCCCGGTGTTCTAGCCTAGATATTGGGTTTGAAGCAACCGTGACACTATCGCATACCTACATGCTGATGTGTAATTTCGGTAATTTTTCTTTTCAAGGCTCCCAACCTGACTATTTCCTCACGGTAATTTCCCACGGCATTAAGGTTCATAATCGTATGAACAATCGTATGATAAAATGGTAAAAATAGCGTTTTGTTTTTAATTTTTTGCTGGGGTTAATTTCGCTTAGATTTTAATGCATATCCATATTATCAATACAAAAAAAACTCTGCGACTTTCGGGAAATGAGTAAAAAGATTAGAGGTGTTTCTTCACAATTTTTTGGAAATATCTATACAAAATATGAAAAATCTTTTACAGTTATTCCCCAGATAACGGTTCAATGTATCTATTCATTTTTTTCCAAAGCATATTTAGTAACGGTTGTCAAGATCTAAGGTCTCCCGTTTTTAGAAATTATTGAAATTTCAATATGCATACTATTAACCGTAATACTCGGTAATAGGTATTCGATTCGAATACATTGTTGGCGCGTCATTTGAACGGAGCGTCGGTCTCCCAATTAGGAGGTACCAGGTTTGAATCCTAGCGCTGACTGTGTATTCTGCACTTTACTTTTGGCTCATTGTGAAGTGTGCAGGATACTAATTGGGTTTACGTATACAAACCCAATTTTCTATGAGAAAAAAATGTACAAGGCCTGTGTCCTAAGGATTTTGTCCCATCGATGATCAAAATATGTTATCTGAGAGTTCTCCTGTGTAAAACTGATTCCTGGACATGGGAGATTTAGTACCTACAAACTATAAATTTCAAATAGGTACATTTCAAAAACACAATAAATACAAACCAAACTACATACAAATTACTCCACGGCTGTAGGTAATACTGTTGTTCCGGGGAGGATCACGACGGCAACCAAGCATTAAAAATATAGCACGATAGATTATACTTTTTATTATTTTTTATGATTCTGGAGCGTGCTGACAGCGCATTATTTAATTGAGGGACTTGGCCGGTATTTGTGTTATGTTTTTGTGTGTAGGTATACGAATTATTTTTTTATGAATCTGTGTCAATTCCTTATTTGTGTCCTTAATACCTAATTGCTTGCTGAATTAGCACCAATGCGGTGGAAGTAGGTTTGATATATTGTGCTGATTTATGTATTTGTTATTGTACTGTTGTTATATATATTGGTGTTGTATTGTTGCAGGTTTTGCATGTGGCAAAGTGCGGGTCGTCCGACGACAACACCAGTCGCTACGATCATCGTCCGCAATCCTCATCATCATCTACAACTCCGTTATCGTCCGCAAACCATCTTCAATGTCCCCCGTATTGTTTCTAAACAACGATAATATCAGTAGTAGTTATATCAAAAAAGCTAAATATAAAATAATAATTATATAATAGTCCGGTGCAAATAATTCATAATATAGTGATGGTGTAAAATTCACAAAATTTCAATTTTTTATTTTATTTTGTGTTCATTTTTGGTTTTGTAATTTGTTTCTCGAGTGCATCTCTTGTAATATTGATAGTACAGTGTAATGTTTAGTGCGTGTGTGTTGCTTCGCTTTGTTTGACATTTTATTATGAGAGAATATCGCAGTTCGCCCCGTGTTTTTATTTTGCCGCGTAAGGATACAACTATTCTTTTTTTATTATTTCTGAATTGTTTGGTTGTTTCTTTATTATTTTCTGTTTTATTATGATCTATTAATAAGTATTAATGAGATTGATGATTCTGTATCCACGCTGTGGTGATCTGCACACTGACGATCGTTGATACAGTTGCTGGGTGTTGGTGTGTCCGTAGGTTGTTTGATAATTGGGTGTCGGTGTTGTGTTGTGCCACAGGGTGTGCGCGCCAAGGCCTCCACGCGCCCCCGCGGGGGGGACCCGCCCCTACACTCGGTAAGTCTCTCCACACACAAAAAACAGCTTCCGCAGTGAATGTTTCGCTTTTGCCTTGTGTCCCCTTTCGCCGCTTCATTCCAATTCGCTAACCCCTCCCCCCGCATTACATCCTACACCTCTTCTCTCTCGCTTATTGTTTCACACTTCTGCTTTATTTTTATACCATATTTAATAATATTATTGTTTCTCTCTTCTCCTAGTCGTTTTAGAAGCATCTCTTTATTTTCCTGTAGACCTTGTGCTGCCCGTTCTTTTCTTATTGTCATATATTTATTAATTTTTCGTGTCGAACCCGGAAAACCAATCAAACTGGTCTCCACTACTGTGGAGATGGGTCATATTGAAGGAAAATCCCGCGGGCTTAAGGCCCTCCACATCCCCGGGTAGCTCAGGCGCATTAATAGCGACCTCTTTACCCGCACTTCTAGCAAAATATTATTAAGAGGTGGGCCCAGGGTTAGCCTTAAGGGAGCCCCCCGGCAAACCCCACCCCTGAATTACGTTCCTTCAGTATCCTTGTCCAATGATGGGTCATATATGTTGTGTTTCCTCCATAGGGCACGAGTGTGGCATGGTCTGCGTTGCATCGCAGTCAGATGCGTTGGATTCCTCCTGCAGTAAGCCCCATCGTTGCCTATTTTCGCGGCAGTTCTCCACCATACGCCTCAGTCGATTTAGAGTAGTCCAAGTCCTGTATTTCAGATTCCAGTACGTCCCCTCCAGGAAGATATTCTTGTGATACGAAACGATCCGTACTGAAGTCTTCATTCAATACCTTTAAAAGCTGCATTTTCTTCATTGAAGAGTGTAAAAGTTGCTTGTCTAAAGTAGAGAATTAGATCAGTATAAAATGGAAGTCCAATCTTCTGACCCATCCAATACTATATTTTTATCTACAGGAAGGAAAAGAAACGAATGTGTATTATTTGTCTCATTCCTGTTCACGTAAATCACAGGGAAAAATCACGTCATTGGAGATTTGTCAACTTAGTTATATTCAACCCTTAATTCATTAAAAAATACTGTATTCCGTGTTTTACCATGTTAAGGGTAAACCAACCTCCACCCCTATGTCATCCAGTCTTTCTCGCAAAAAATATATTTTTCAATCGTACAGCGTTGGCCAAGTACCTACCGAAATAAATTTTCTTCAGATATGAAATACGGTAGTGATTCTAAATGGGTAAAAATGGCTATAATCCAGTAAAATTAAACACAAAGCAGTTCCTCGATGGAAAGTTGTGGGGTAGTCGGGATTTCTTTCATCCTATATGTTTTTTGGGGTGCTGAATCCGAATCCGAGGTTTGCCAACAAAATTTCGTGACGGAACATGGCGAAAAATACAAAAATGGCGAAAATATTCATTTTCTGGCGATTTCTTTATTAGAACTCGAAAACTGACAACTTTTTTATTTTTTTTATTTTATTTTTTATTTTATTCATTAAACAAACAGACAGTAATACAAAAAATCTTAAATCTTAAAAATAGTAACTAGTTAAGTATACCAATAGATGTTTGTTATCAATCTTACTACAATGGCAATTATCCTCTATGTGTTAATACCAATGATAGAAAGCGAATCTACACACGAAAGAAAAAGAAAGATAAAGAAAGATAATACAACAATATAGTATCAGTTACATTACATATGCTCAGGAATAGGAAAAGGAAAGAGGAAAAGGAAAGTTTGTAAGAATATTTGCACTTTTCAACCGACCACTTGCCCACACATACTTCTCAGAACCAGACCTTTGAACTTACCTTGTGTGTGTTGATGTATGTCAATTTTATTAAAGAAAGCATTGTAATTACCACAGGCACGTCGGATGTATGAATTTTGTACATAATTGTTATCTTTTGAGACAAAATTAAAGTACGTAAAATGTACTACAAAATTGCCGTATAACATTTTTCTCTAAAATAAATAGCAACGGAGCTGTCAAGGTCCAAAAAAATGGCCAAATTTTCGTATTGTGTTTTACATTACGAGAATCGAAAATGTATTGGGAAATTTCACCTTGTTACTTTCATAAGCAAATTTTAACAATTACTCTTTAAATTCTTGAGTCAAATTTTACCTCGTTATAATCAGAAAACACAAAGCAAGCTATTAACATTTTTTTTTATTTAAAAACACCCTGAAATATTTGAGCTAGAAATGTTTATGTAAATAATTTTATTTTCAAATATAGTAAATTGTTTAGGGTGAAAATGTTTAAACCTTTTTAGCTTCAACATTTCACTATATTTTTAAATAAAAATTTTCTTGAAAACTTTCCTCATGTTTACTGATTCCAACGAGGTAAAATATGTCTCATAAATCTGAAGAAAATTCTTAAAATTTGAATATAAAGGTAATGAGATTTTTGATATGAGAGAAATTTTTTCACCATACATTTTGTATAGAGATTCATCAAAATTTCTATTCGTGAGTTACCGCCCTTCTTGCTTTGGAACAATTTTTAGGTATGATTTCGTAAAGATAGCTCAATAAAATTTACAGGATAGATAGTTTATGAAATTGGCAAGTTTTTGAAAGTATAAAATAAAAAAATTATTCTGTGATTATTTCTTTTAAATCGTCCTCAAGCGTTTATTAGAATTTTAAATTGTGACTAATTTTGAGATTCAACATTTTTTTATAGCGTTATGGTATCAGATAGGCCCATAATTGTTTTTGGATCTAGGAAAAAAAAATCAAGGATGTATCTTAATAATTGGCGTCTCTGTGGCCAGTAACGTCTTGCAAGTCGGGGTTTGGCAAAAAAATACGAAAAAAATTCATAACTCGAAAACTACAAAAAATCGCTGAACATACATAGGGGTTGAATCGATAGGTATTGAGGTCCTCTATCATCCTGCTTCGGTTGATTCACCGGTTGTGTTACACCGTGTATACAAAATTTGTAGGAATTTAATGTACTTTAATTCTGCTAAAAAATAACCTACGAAAAGTTGTTAATTTTCAAGTTCATATCCAGAATTCGCCAGAAAATGGAAATTTTCCCATTTTTCGCTTCGCTCCGTCACGAAATTTTGTTGGCAAATCTCAGATTCGGATTCAGCACCCCAGAAAACGTATAGAATGAAATAAATCCAAACTACCCCACAACTTTCCATCGAGAAATCTAACGGCACCGTATTACTAGTAATGAATGAATTTCAAAAGTCATTTTGATTTACTTATTTAGTAAACTTTAATAGATAGCAAATTCGTTTGAAGTAATCGAGGATTCATCAAAATGACTTTTGAAATCCATTCATTACTGGCCATTTTTCCCATTTAGTATCACTAACGTACCCATTTTATATCTGAAGAATATTTATTTCGGTACGACGCTGTACGATTGCCGAACAAACCCAAACATTGAAACGGGGTGCATGTTAGGATACCCGCTCTGATGTTAACGCTCCAACATTATCTATGTCATATAGAATTCATAATTTTGGATTTGTGAAGGAAGCATATTTTGTCAAATCAACAGAATGTTTTGGGTCAATAGAAATGTGCATAACTACGCCAATAGTACTGCTAGTACATACTTGTAGTGCAGTGCAGTGGAACGCTGACTTGGCTAAATCACTAATTACAATTAAATTACTATGTATATGGATCATTCATAGAATAAAGTGTCTATAGGGGTAAGGAGTGGACATTAGTATGGAATGTTGACGATCTAATAAATTATTCCTGAAGTAAAGGGAACTAAGTGCCTGCAAGACAGGGGTTGTGATAAGAATGAATGTGAATAAACTAAGATGTACAGGGCATATTGAGAGAATGAAAGATGACGGGATGGCAAAAAATATATAGCTTTTTGAGTGAGCGAAGAGGGGTGTCCGATCATGTCGACCAGTTCCTCAAAGATGGACGCGTTTTGATTAAAGGGAATCGGAGAGCGTGTATGAATGTGACCGAGGCTAGGAATGTGTGTGTAAGGATAGGGCTGTCTGGCGCTCGTCCTCTCTGCCTACCCCGCAAGGGACGCGGCGTGAGGGTGTAGATAGATAGAGTAAAAGGAACAAATTACAAAAGTTTCAGTAGACATCGCCCTACGATTTTTATAATATCGAAATAAATAGTTAAACATAAAAAAAATTCCAATAACACAATTTTCTCCCTGTGATTTAAGTGTGTGAGTATGATACGTTAAACCTTCTAGACGTCCTCACCCTTAGCGACGAAGCAATACAAATACAATACATAACAAATCTAGATTCAAGTCTCTGACAAGCAGGAAAATTCACCCTGCGCTTTTAACTTTTTTACACTGACAACGAATGTTAAATTATATTAGGCGCGATGTTGGCCATACGATAAATAAATAAAAAACCTTCAATCCCATCTGCCCGTACAACAGATATTTGGCAAGAGAGTTCAGTGGTTGTTTAATGCCTCAGATAATCTTGGATGTTTGGTTCTGTGTCTGGTATACTTAATCTAATCGCGTCTTCTTCGTAATCTTTTCTTAGATCTGACTATCTGTTTGGTCTAAAAAGCCCTTATTCTTGAGAAGTTGAAGCCCAGCTGTCCCACCATCGTTTTGGAGGGACACGGTGACCAGCTGGGATTTCGTTGTTTGTTCTCCATTTTAGTATTGTAACTCCCAAGTCCTTTATTACTATTCTTCTTCTTCTCGACACTTTTGATTCCAATGATGGACGTAGGTCTCCCATTTGACATTCCACAGACTCATGCCTTGGGCAGGCTGCATCCTTCTTGTCTGAGGCCTTCCTGCGTTCCTTCTGCTCATTCTAGTTTGTTTTTGTTGGCTGGCATATGCGTTATACATTTATACTGTTATTTGCTCATTCTATGTGGCTTTAAATCTGTCATGAGGGAGAGTAAAAAATAATTTAGTACCTAGTGCACAATCCACAACATATCCACTTAAATAATTTCCATAATCTCATAGGTTTCTATATTGTATGCTTTTCCCATGCTTTTATTTGTATTTTTCTCGCATCCCTTGTTAGTTTGTCTTTTCCTTATTTGTTTTCCGTGTGTAGCTATTTTGTTTCCAAAATTCTAATATGGCTTGCTCTATTTCCTTGCTTACTCTCAATATGCTTCTAATGTCTTAAACTTTACTGATGTGTACCTATTTTAGTAGTTTTAGTACTTAAAATGATTAGTTTTATAATTAGCCTACCCGTGAAAAATCGCGGAGGGTTTTGCAAGGTGTATTTGAAAATACGTGTATGTAACGCTTGTATTTGTTTGCATTTCAAGTGAATAAAATACACTTATGGCTCTGGTATAAGTGCGAATAAAGCAGGTAGTCGTCCCTTCTCGGTCACATTTTTATTACTGCGTTCGCTAGTCTGAATTAAACATACTATAGTATGTTAGCATGAAAAGCTATAGATGCTACAGCAGTTAGTTGTTCACTAGGGCGAGCTTTTCGCATCATATTAACGAAAATGTGTAAAATAGTTTGATTCTGTCCTAATTTCGTAGCACGAAACCTGTTTGTTCGAGCACTTAGCAGTTGGTATAAAGTATTATTATTATTAGAGACATCATACAGCAAAAATTACGACGGTGTTCGATAAAAAAATATTAACATCCTATATATGCTGTCAATGGGCTTCGGCGCCCTGAATTGTTCTCAGCCAATACTGAGAGAATCGTCTTGAAACTGAAGACAGTGATAGATGAAAGTATGGACTACAGATTGGCTGTTTTAGAATTACAATATTTGGAAATTCCTTGAATAGAAAAATATTCCGAAAGTACCCCTGACATTTACGGGATCTGAAGATTTTCCGTTCAATTGTTCAGATATAAAAGTATAATTTAGCCAAAATACTGTTAATTATAATCTTAACAAATCGGCTGTTTTAGATTTTTAAATTTCTTCCCAGGTTTCTTTCAAAAAGGTATAATTCACATTGTCGCTTACGTTATTCTTGTTTATCGCCAACATTCTCATACAAAATTTGAAAAAAAGGAAGCGAAAATAAAACGATTTTTGCTCAGTGCATATAGCCCATAATGGCATCTAAGAAAATGATCTGTCTCTAACTTCACTCAGTTGTTTATTTTTTGTCTGACAAAATTTTGTAATCGATTTTTCAACCACTTCCTGACTACTTAGATACCTCAAAACTTTGCAAACGTACGTTAAATCGGTGACAATATACATTTCTATAGAAAATTGGATCATCCTTCTCCAGAGACAAAAAACGTCATAAGGCGTTTCAGGAGATCCAAGGTTCGTGTGGGGTCATGTGTAGTATCGTATGAAAGGACGGTGCAAATGAAATCCAGATCGTAAGTCAGATTTTTTTCCAGCTCTAACCACCGAGCAGTGTGTTACAAACTACTATAGATTAGAAAATAAACAAGTAAATTAGAGGATCTAAAATGGGGTCGACAATGAAATAGTCGACATTTTATGCTTAATTCTTCTACTGTTATAGGGCTTTTATGCTTTGAGAATATTTCTGAAGAGCTTATATCTTTTTTGGGATTTATTCATGTTGAGCAGTATTCTTATGGGTTTTTCTCCGGGCACCTAACCCTAAATACGCACTAACCAGCAGTCCAGCAGATACGTTAAAATTCTAACGTATGCGTGGTGGTCAAAGTAACTTAATACTCACTACATGACCGCTAAGAGTGGCTGAGCTTTGGAAATTCTCGCGTTCAGTCCAGAACGTCTAGAAAGGCGAAGTACAGATTACAAATTGTCTGAGGTAACCAGTGACTGGTGTGCATAACCTTATGAAAGATTAAGCACAATATATGCCTCAACAATACAATGCACATTTCTAAATAAAGTCATTCCAAATGAACTACGAGTTTGTGAATGTTTCATTCTGGTATCGTTTTTGGGTTTTAGGACTCTTGAAAAAAAAATGTTTAAAAAATAATCGTACATAAAAATTTAAGTCAAGATTTTATGGCTTCACATCCTTGAACTCTGTGCGGTCTTCCAAACGATACTAACGATACCAGACACGCCCTTCCGAGGTGCCCACCAAGAATAGACGGAATCAAAATTTGTAAAAAGATGTGAGTTCTACTCGTGAAGCATTTCCGTGGGACACCAAATACGGCGGTATGCGGTGATTGAGTCCTTTCGATCGCCCGGTGTCTTCCAAGGCTTGAGCTGGACGAAAACGCCCTATCATAAGATACCACACATGATCCCACACGACTCTTGGATCCCCCTGAAACGCTTTTGAGAAAGCTAATCCGTTTTTGCACAAAATCGTATTGTCACCGAGTTTACGTACGTTGGCAAAGTTTCAGCCCTCTTATAAGTAGTCCGGAAGTGGTTGAAAAATCGATTGCAAGATTTGCGGGAAACAAAAATAAACAACGGAGTGAAGTTAAGTAAACTCTTGTAAAAAGAGTGGTGGCACTTAATAATTTATTTATTTATCCAAAAACTAAGTCAACAAAATACGATACACGTTGTTTTTTCGAGCTCAATGAGATAAAGAATGGGTCAGCCTGAAGAGATCGCTGTACAGTGATAAGCTCGCCCTAGTGAACATTACTTATTATTAATGTAGATGTATATTATCTTGTGGCATTATTATGTTATAAAGGTGTCTGAAGAAGGAAGAATCAGGGATGAATGCTGTCGAGATGAGATCGCTGAGAAGAATGTGTGGAGAGATGACTGTACGACATTAGGGTGTAGTGACTAGAATGAAAGTGAACAAGTTGAGATGGTTGGGTCGTCATGTGGAGAGAATGGACGATGAAAGAATAACATAAGAAAATATAGTGAGATTTTCCTCAACGAAGGCGGGAGGTATCTACATTCACATAAGGTTATGTGAACTCCCTTGGGGAGGGAGCAGGATGGATGTTCCGACACTTACGAGTCGGCTTTGGCTGGCTCAGAGCAACGTTCACCCATTCCACCACATCCTGCTGTCGAAGTGAAAATTTTTTTTGGTAGTTGTGATGACCGACATAGCTTGGACGGACCTGTTCTGAGTAAAAGGAATCGTAGAGTGTGAATGACGAAATTGCATGAATGAGGCGGAAGCCCTAAGTGTATGTAAGGATAGGAAGGTCTGGTGATCTGTTCTCTGCCTACCCCGGAAGGGATGCGTACGTGCGATATTGTGAATTGTGTTCACTAGGGAGATCTATCGCAGATGTATGTACTCGTATGATAGCGAGGTCTGTCATTCATACATTCATTCATGTTTTATGTAAAACGTAGGTGGCAATTTGATGAATAATTTTATAAATATCTTGGGAGTAGGATCTGATGTTAGCCTTGGCTACCTATCTATCTATCTGTACCTCCTATCTATATGTATATGAAATATTTTTCATACCTATACATACATACAACTATATTCCACGTATAGAAGAATGGCCCAAGTATTTTTATCCCTAAGGAAAAAAACGGGCGCGCTTGCGTGTGTTTACGATCGATAGGGGTGGTGGGCGAGTTAGAGCGAGACACCTCCATAGCTGGTGCAGAGGCACAGGCGAGACAGCGATAGGAGGTATACTATAAATTGTGACATGGAGAGAAAGAGACGGACCTCTACTGCTAGGTATTCCTCCCATACGTATTATGTAACGCCGGTAGCTGTGAGAGAGGGACGACTGTAGTGTTGTATTTATACACGTATAAACGTAGTATATACTTCTACAAAGAACAAGCGGTTGTCCCGGCAACCAATGTGCCACCTAGCAACGTATCCATCCAGGGTCCCAATCCGAAGCGGTTGGGTTGAATCTCTCAGATGGTCAGATTCTCTGAATCTTTTCTCTCTTTTGAGCGACCTGAATGCACTCTGGGTGACTTTTTGAATTGGGGAATTACGATTGATTTATCACGACCGAATTGCAGTGATTGTCACCTGATTCAGAAATAGGGTGACCATTGATTTAATACAGATAAAACTAATAATACAAACGGCTTACTATACTATACCCTCACGCCACCTCCCTTGCGGGGTAGGCAGAGATAACGGATCGCCAGACTTTCCTATCTTTACACACACTTCGGGCTTCCGCCACATTCATGCAATTCCTCGTACACATTCTACCATTACTTTTACTCAAAACACGTCCGTCCCTGAGGATCTGGTCCACATGGTCCAGCCATGTGGTTCTTGGACGGCCGCGTTTCCTTACACCACTTCTTTCACCAGATAAATTTTCCTTGTTATCCTTTCATCGTTCGTTCTCTCCGCATGTCCCAACTATCTTAAACAAACGGCGTCACATTGTATAATTTAGTTAATTATTTTAGATTCGACGGTTTTTTTAAGGAATGTACTATACTGTACCCTCAGTAGTCCCTTGCCGGGTAGGCTGAGGGAACAGAATGCCACACTGTCATATCCTTACTTTCGTCACGTTCATACAGTTCGTCGTACAGGAACGTCTATTTCTTTTACTCAGTACGCTCCCCGTCCTTGAGTATTTTGTCATCCCAGTAATAATAATAATCACCAGTAATAATAATTAATAGCTCACTTCTCTAATTACTAATTAGTCTTTAGTGCAGGCGCTGAGAGGACTTTCGTTTGCATAATATGAGGACCGAATTCCATCAATTGATTATATATTTATTTATTTATCGTATGGCATTTCTTTACATCATATCTTAAAATAAGGACATAAAACAGTAATAATAGCACATGTAGGTCTGATTACCAAAGGTTTAGGTCAGTGTTTAAAAATATATTCAGTGGCTGTATCCGTTAGTATGAAGAAGTCCCTGATATTCTCCGCATACGCTCTAAGGCCGCATTCGGATACAACATGGTGTATGGTCTGTTTCTCTGCTCCGCAGTCATATCCAGGGGAGTCCAGCCAGCCACACTTGTGAAAGAAATCGGCATATCTGCCATGCCAATTGATTATACCTAGTTGGGGATAGATCAAAGATTAAGGACCGGGTTCTTGCTCTTCCATTTTATGCTCCAATTTTTTGCACCCACTCATAGGTAGTCGACGGGGTACATTCTATGAAGTCATTTTAAGTATTATTTCACTCTTTAATTTTTAGTTTATTATGATGGTAAAGAGAAGTTGGGTCGTTTAGCGAAAAAAAAAGGCTTTGTAATTAATAGAATAATATGCTCGTAACTACGGAAATGATAGATTCCATTATTTTATCATTCAGATGTCCTAGTTGAGGAGGCAAGACGTGAGGCCGGCAACTATGTTTGGATTTTTATTTCTGAGACCCTAAACAGTGAGAAAACTCATCTTGCCGACAAATGCGGTGGTCCCCTCTAGTCCCACTAAATAGTCTTCTCATCTTCTTTCTCTTATCCCTCTTCCCATATTTATTTGGGGTCGGCTCTCCTTGTTTATCTTCGCCACCTTTTAGTTTCATCGGTATACGCTTGTCGCACAAAACTCCCGAGAGAGATCTGCATTTCTGTCAGGCTTCGCAGGTTCTGTGGGTAATGTCTGCATCAACATTTGCGTCAGCATTGAGCATTGAACCCAAGTATTTAAACTGTTGTACTTCGGTTGTTCCATCGAGCTTTAGGGATTTTTCTGGTTCCAGGACTGTGTTACTGTATTTCCACTTCATGTACTCTGTCTTGCTGCCACCTTTCAAAGGGGGTAGGCCCCGGGGATTTCGGAAAACTGCTTTAGTCGGCGCGGGGGAGGGAGGTCCCTAGGAAATGTTACAAGAACTAAAATTCTTGACCTTGGACATAAAAAAAATTGTCGACGGAAAGGGGGGGTCCCTAGGAAAAGTTACTAAAACTGTTGACCTTGGGCAAAAAAACGTCGACGAAGGGGGGAGGGGAATTCGAAGAGAATACCGTGAAAACCAAAAAGTGAAACGTGGCCGGCTTCCGCCCTCTAAATCTTTGCCGACCATAGTCCCCGGCCTACTCAACCTTTTGGCAAATCCCAATCTGACCCGGAGATATACGATGCTAGTCTGGAGCCCGGAGAACACAACTCAAACCCATAGACTCCGGGTCAAACCCGGAGAGGTGGCAGCCCTAGCAGCAGCCCACAATTGAAGTGTGTATTACAGTTCTTGTTCTGTTTTTTTCTGCAATTGCAATCTCTCAATGCAAGAGTCGCTCAATGCTGTCAGACTTCTTACCTGGGTACTGATGTTATTCTACAAGTCCTGAACGAGTGATATGTATATTGTTCGGGGATTTGTTGCCCTCTCAGGGATAGCCGCATTTAATTTTCGTGGCACCCGGTCAAAAGCTTTTTCCTGATCGATAAATACCAGGTGTAGGTCCTCTTGGTTTATGTTGTGTTTTTCCTATTCCAAATGTACATCTCTACTGCGTCAATAACTTGGTGGGTAACTGCGTAAGTAAATTGATACAGTAAACATTATTTTTTTCTTGCTTTCTGACTACGCCAAACTTTGGTGGCTGAAGCCATACGATGTTTTTTAAACACGACAACAAACAACATGGTTGTGTAATTGTACAAGTACCATTGTACCTGCTCCCTTGTGTAACAATTACGTAGATTTTTTCGTTTTTTATTTTTATTTATTAACAAAAAATGGGTACACTGCAGAACATATAAGTACATAATATTACATAACATCAAAACAATATACATAGTCCCCCAATTACTTGTCTGTAAAATTTATAATTATATTAGTTATATCTGTCACAAACTTTAGACATATTATAATAAATATGTTTTATATACACACGCGCACGTGGTATTTCCCTCAACAAAATTTGCAAGAAATTTTATGTAAGCGCTTTCATTTTGCATAGAAAGATAATTTACAAAAGTTAATAGATATTTTACCTACGTTTTTATTTTGCGAGATCCGTTTTTGCATTTTTCCGTCACGAAATTTTGTTGGCGATCCTCAAGATTCGGATTCAGCACCCCAAAAAACATATAAAAGAAAGAAATCTGCACTATCCCACACCTTTCTCTCGAGGGACTCAATTTACCTATTTCCGTTCTTCTTAAAAAAAAAAACATTATTCTTTTTTTATTTTTACAAAAATAATTTATTGGCGTATTAAAACTGATTGTCAACTGAAGTCAGGAGGGTGATACTTTTTTTTATGTGGAAACACTGATGGATGGAAACGTCATTGTCATTAATGTCAGTGCGTCATTTCATGTTATGTCAAAGCTTGAATCACGTTGTGTTAGCAGGTATATGAACAATTACTTGAATTAACATCGATGTGCTTTTAGTAACAAGGGGTGGAAGTGGTTAAATTCGCCGTCATCCGTTTCAGAATCAAAAGAAACCGAATAATTACCGTCATCGCCAGAATAACATAACCGAATGATACTCGCACATAACTGTTCTGAATGAGACATCACGCTCGTTAACAATTGTCAAAACGGAACACACGTTTGCGTTCTTCAAGAAGAAATTACTTCTCGAAGTTTGCGTTCCGTAGCTATCTGCGTTATTGGCAGTCGGAGCGCTATCAGAATGCAGCCTATGTCTCGATACAAAGGCTGCGGCCGGTCGGTAGCGTGATTGCGATCGCGTTTACTTGTCAAACTCACTGATGACGATTTTAGTTCCACTGTCGACTGACTTGCATGCTTGTTATGTCAGTTTACATATTTACTTTGTTCTTTGAGTTTATTTGTTTCCATGTATTAATATGCTTGTCGATTGTTCCAGGATGAAACATGATGGAGATCCAGTTGATGGAGATATGGTAAATAACGACACGCAGCATGTGGAAGCAGAAGGAGAGGGCTCGAGTGTGTGTGGGCGGGGTAAGGCAGTGCGCAGGGGCGGCGTGCAATGCAAGCTGCCACTCAGCAGGATCTCAGGGTTCATGGGGGCGCCGCGCGTCATGTGCCTCTTCTGTGAGCGCTCATTCCTCAGTGCTGTGCTGTTGCAGAAGCACACTAACAGGTGCCACCGCGTGCCGCCAGCACGACGCACCAGTGCGCGGAACAGCGATCAAATCAATAGTACAACACACAACTACCACCCTGGATGTAACTTTTGCAACAACAAAGCAATCGCCGTCCAAAAGGCTGATGACCTGCCCGCATTGTTCCACCACCTGTTAGATAGACATTCTCTCAAGTACTTTGGATGTCGACCGTGTGAGCAGCGTTTCTCTAACAGCAACCAACTCAAATCACATAACCAGACAATTCATCCCGAGCTTCTACAAACTTCTTCTATTAGTAACAGCGAAAGTAAAACTAACGATGTTATCAAGTTCTCCTCCGTTCAGTTACCTGCTAGTGAAACCAATAAGGAGAAATGTAGTAGTATTTCAATACGAAATAATTATGAATCTTTTGAGACTGACTTGCTTCATTTAAATGCAAAAGTATTGACCAAAAGAGTTTCTGTAAATACGCCTAGTAAAAGTTCAACCTCTGTTGTTTTTAGTGAGAATAAAAAAGAATTGCGTAGTAGGAAAAATTCAAGTAAAACGAGAAGTGCAAAGACGTTAAGTAAAGAAATTAGTGCAATACCTCCTGATACTCGACAGCAGCTCATCAAAAGTGTCGATGTTAAGAATATAAATAGTAGTGAATTAAGGAAATTACAAGATGCAATCGTACTCATCCCACCTCCACCACGTGATGGAATCAAGTTGCCCAAGAAGACGGTGTCCGAGAGGGACGGCTTATCAGAAAGCATAGACAAGAAACTTAGCAAAATGAGCAGAGCCTCTGTCACACTGACACCAGTTCAAATTAAACCCGTCTCAAATAGTGATACTCAAATGCTCTCCAGGCTTGGCTTGGCACAAAATAGATCTTCAAGAGCGCAGAGTTTGAGACGGAATAGAAAGGCACCATCGGCAGAGACTAGGTCGTCCTCGGAAGTTTCACGAAGAGACAAATCCAAAGGAAAAAACGATAACGAATTTATAATTAACAAAAATAGGAATGATCCTAGTGCTAAATTTGATCCAGATTTTTACTTAACAGTTAGTAATAACGTACGTGAAAATCTGTTGAAATATTTAGATGGTAAGCTGGAGAAAAGTGATGTGGCGTGTGATGTTCCCGATATGATTGATCCAAAGATTAGGAGCACACACGCTCTCTTAGGAGGACAGCCAGCTGAGATTCATGGCAGCGATGCAACCTTGAATGCTATCACGATATTTCCAACGCTCCTTGCACCAGATCAGTATGGATCTGACAAGGTGCCGCATTATTCCTACGGTGCAAACACACAGGGTTTCAAAAAGACTATAACTAAAAATTCATGGAAGTGGAAGTGGGACATCACAAAGAAACTTAAACAAATCCAAGACGTTGGTAAAAGAGATCTCTCCAGACTAGATATATGGACACAACTCGCTATGAGAAAAAAATATGATAAGGATATTTGTAAGACTAACTCTGACACTGAAGATTCCGATGTTGATGTAGACAAAGCCGAAAGAAAGCGGCAAATAAATGAATTGAATTCTATACTTGACCGACGAGTGTTTCCCGACATTCAGAGTGAATTGATGATGTCAGTACGAACCGACGATGATGTTGAGAATGTGGCAGATGTCAAACCTGATAAGACTGAAATAAAACGAGAGGGAGGAGTTACTACGGAGAAGTTAGGCTTTATGGGAGCTTTAGGATTAGCTATGAATAATATGGATCAACCTGCAAAGGAGTCTACTGTGTTTAGTGGTGAGTGGCAGAGACCTCGGTGTTACGTGTGTTGTGTGTGTGGACGGCGAGCCGACTGTCTCAGACTAATGGAGGCTCACCAGGCCTCGCAGCATCCATACGCCCAAGCCACTTACTACGAACTTGTAGGTAAAGAGGCACTCGATAACCAACTCTACAAACACCTTTATATACCCGGCTCTAAAAGAAATATACCCAACCCAAACAAACAGAAGAAAGTCACCACCAAAAGTGATCCACGCAAGACATTCAAACTTAATCAATCTACCAGAATATTACGTACTACAGCTAGAAATATTAAATCACAAGAGCGGCCATGTACTAAGTGTAAAAAGACGTTATTACCATCCGAACTCCATCGCCACATTCTAGAATGTGCTGGAGATTACGGATGGATGGTTTCCAAGAAACGGTGTAAGAACAAGCCTTTTGGTGCTAGACGACGACGCTTGAAGGGCCTGTACAAGAGAGAGAGGCCCCAGGATGATGGAGAGAGACCGACTGAGAAAGATGTCACTCCAAGACCCAAAGTTCCTCCCAGACCTCGAAGCAAGCCCAGCGATGGTAAGTTATTTTATTTTATTTACTTGAATGTCATGTTTAGGTTTTGTTTATATTGCAGGCATATTATATTATGATATTCTTATGTGCTAAGATATTTATGATACAGGTGATCCCTAACACTCATACAATGCATATCTTAACTTTGTCACAGTATGTGTGCTCGGAATCAACCTGTACAACAGCAACCTATATCATGTTATGTTAAATTATTTCAGTGGAGACAATTCAGAGGATGTTAGCTAATTTACCAGCAAAGAGGGCTTCTAAACAAGTACTAAACATTCCTTCACCAAAAGTAAGGAAGGTTTTAAATAAAAACCACATTCTAAGACGAATATTACCAGACTCAAAGTTGAAAAGAAGTAAAACAACAGTTGTAAGGACAATAAAGGATTGTAGGAGTGGAAAACTTAGAAGAGTAACGAGGTCTATCACAAGCACTGAACCTATTGCAAATAAAAATAGTAAAAAAAGTATACTTCCCACTGATGATTCTACTCAGAGTCACGACACTCCCAAAAAGGTCAAAACAAATACTAAGTCTAAGAAGGATGAGAAGAAATCTGAAGAGGCGGTTAGTGCAATACAAGAACCATCTAATGAAAAACCAATATTGTTAGATGTGAAGAAGAGAAGACGTAATATTATAAAGGAATCTGATGCATCAAGTTCAAATCCACCAACACCTCTCAAAGAGACTGCAACTCCTCTAAAAAACAGTGCATCTTCTGCAGCGGAAGAGAGTATAGAAGATAATGAGAATAGTGAGAAACAACCAAGGTCCTTGAGGAGAAGGCCAGAGACAACAAACAACACCAAAGCTATCAGGAAGAGAACGAGGAAGATCAATCATGTGATAATTGACAAGTGTGCTGATAGCAATTCTGAAAACACCCAAGACAATAGTAATCCAATATTGCCAGACGTCATAAAGGAAACTCCTAAACAACCAAAATCTAAAACCAATTTGACAAACATTAAGAGGAAATCGAAAAAGGTGTTGGGTTTACCATTGAAGTGGATAGGGAAGCGAGGCAAAGTCTCTAAATTGAAAAGGAAAGTAATCATTGACAATCCAACCAATGAAGGTGACCCTAATGTAATTCCTCCATTAGATCCTAAGCAGTTGGCAAGCACTCCGATAGAAATTAACCAACCAGAGCAAGATGCAAAGCAATTACTTGAAGAAATATCCTCAAGTAAGGTGGAGTGTGTTAATGAGCCAGTTGGTGTGAGCAGTAGTAGTAATGTAGATAACAATGTACCTGTAATGTCACTATCCAGTGATCCAAGGCATAGCAACATGGGTTTCTCTAATCAAGGAAGTCAGTCGCATAACACAAGCAGTCAAAGTCAAGGACAGTATCATCACTTATATGATTCCACAGTTCAGGGAGCCAGTGTTTCTAATATTGGAAGCAAGACTGCCCCACTAAACTACAATCATGCACTCGGTTACTATTTGCCGAGCTCATTGCAGATAATTAGTCATAGTAAACATGACAAAACCTTTGAAGGATCTAGTAATATGAACAAGGCAGATGAATTTGCCATGGACAACATTGACAAACCACCGTTATTCAGTACAGTTAGAGCTCAGTCACAAATGAAAGAAATGATTCGTCACGAAATTCCATCTTCGTATATGACGCCCTCGTCGTCCTTGACGATACAAAAATCTTATATGCAAACTAACTACGAAATAGCTCATAATCATGCCAATAAATCCAAATTATCAAATAAATCCAAGCGTGGCCTTAACGACTGCATAGCAATGCTTAGAGGAAAATTGACAGCCAAGACTACTGATGTAGCCGGTCCTGTTAGTAGTGACGTGCCAGTAATGGAAGAATCTAATCAGGATGATGAAAGCTTGCAACCTCTGGATTTATCTGGGAGATGTCAAGCTGAAGATTTATCAGTTAACCGACAAGACGATGGACCAGAGAATTTGACAGTTCCTAAGACTTATGATCCAACTGAAGATTGCCAGGAAGCCCAAGATTTGTCGATGAAATCAGTACCCAAGACTGCACCGAGTAAATCTGCTCTATTGAGCGTGCGCAAACCAGTTTTTGACCCGACTTTAAGAATACCTCAATTCTCTGCACCAACTGAACAACCAATATCAAAACCGTCAACTAGTTCTGTAGATCAAAGCAGTTATTTGACTAGTCCGAGTTCATCAACAACTAATAAGAATACATTATATACCCCGATTCAACCTGCCATAGAACTTCCTAGTAATATATCTCACGAGCTAGCCCTCTTGCCTCAAGCTCTAGTGAACACGATAGAAAAACTACCACCATTTCAACAAGAGGAAATTGTCAAAGTACTTCCCCAAGTATTGGTCAAAGCTGTGGAGAATTATAATTTACTCAGAACCGAGTCTTCTAAACGGCAAAATGATCAAGATATTCTGAAGAACATATCTTCACTAACCACTCCAATGGAGTTGGCTCAATCTGAATCACCCGCCACGAGAGAAGAGCACATCAGGCCTAAACCAACGAGTATACCACAGACATCTGAAATATCAACGCAAACATCTGTTCCCACTAAAGAGGAAGAAATACAGAAATGTCCTCCAGAGTATGTGAATGTAAATACTGACTTGTATTCTATTGATCCAGTATCTGGAATGATATCCGAAAGGAAAATTGATAAACTTCCAAATAAGATTGCAGAATCTCTAAACGTAGTCGCTTCCAAAACACACGAAGTAATCGATTTGACGGATGAAACTGTCATTAAAGAACCGGAAGAGATAATACCCGCAGCCATAATTGAAAAACCAAAACTTCCCGACTCAAATGTGCGAAGTGTGGTTATTGTTGATCCAATTGCATTGGACAAAAATAAATTGGAGCGAGGCAAGGCTATTAAAGGGACAGCTAGTTTGCGTGCTGTGAGAATTAAATCAACAAGTGAAAAATTAAAAATCAAGAATTTAGCATTGAGTGATAAACTAGAAGCAATGCCAGCACCGGCGGCAGCCAACACTACACCATTCGTTCCTCACGAAATTAAAGAACCAATTACTAAACCAGTTGAAAATATTGCTGTGGCAAATGAAAAAGAAGAAGTGGCCAGTGTTCAGCAATGTACTGAAAATACAATAACGTCTTCCAAAGATAATAATATTGAAAACAATGATTTGATTGCATTAGAATCAGTAGAGCCAGCTATCCAACAAGATGAAGTTAGCAGCACACAGCACTCTTCTGTAGAGGAGGGCTCTGATGTATCAGCTGATATTACAGCAAAACATAGCATGTCTCCACTGAGACAAAAACTGACAGACATGCAAATGAGGTCAAAAATTGCATTGGCTGGTATGCAATTAGATGAACTTTCTCTCTCTGACCCAGCGTCCTCTCAAAAGGGAACGGATAGTGTAAGCAACGAGACTACCTCAGTTCCTGAAGCCATTGATGATTCAACTACCGTTGTGACTGCTACAAAGCCCGACAAACAAAAAGCCAGTACAAGAAAAAAGAGAACTGTCAAGCCAAAGGAAAAGAAAATTATTGAAACGAGTGAATCTAGTAAGTTGAAAGAAAATTCTCGTGAGAAAGAAAGTAAAGAAATAAATCCCGTAGTGGACAAGAGAGATAAATGTGAGCCAAAGTCTAACGACTCAGACAGTGACAAGAAGACCTCGTTTAATAATCTCCTGAAAGAATGCAATACTCTCTCCGAAAGTGCACTCACTCCCTCCAATGTTATTGATTTCCATACTGAAAGAAAGGCTCTAGACAAGTGTGAGAATATTCAGATTAGTGAGCCAATCCAAGATGATGCGGATGCAGACAGAAGTGTGTCAGTGAGGAGAAGCTTGAGAAGTAAGAAGACAATCTTGAAAGAAAGTCGTCCGTCCATCGAGAAAGACACAAATATATTTGAGAATCGAGATCACAACAATGACATAGAACCTATTCCTGATGTACCCGGTGCCATCATTCCAGAAGAGTCTTATAAAGCTAATCTTGGAAACACCACTGAAAGAGTTGATGCAGTTGCAGAACCAACAACCCATGAAGCTATTTCTAATAAGGCAGAATCTGATGAAGAAGATGATATTTGCTTAGCAGCATTTTCTAAGAAGAATACATCTAAAATAACAAGTTCAGATAATCTTACCGTCAGTAGTGAACCTGTAGAATTAGAACAAGCCACAAAGGCAACAAGTGAGGAATTACCAAAGGTGTCGCCCGCACCCAAAAAAGGCCCTAAAAGGAAACCTATACACAAGACCAAGAAAACCTCTGGTCGGCAAAAGAAACAACCTAAGATTGTTTCTGAACCTTTACTGAAAGATGAATTGCCAATTGAAAAATTAGAGACTGTTCCATTAATACCTTCAACTTCAAAAGAGGAGATTCCTCCTCCATTAGATAAAAGTGAAATTACAGAAGTTGCCCCTGCCCTGGATTCAACAACTAATATTCCTGATAGTAAAAAGGAGATGACACGTAAATCTGGTCGATTAAAATCCCAGAAAGAAAGTTTTGCATCTATAGATTCAGTGAAGCTAAGTGAAAATGGACATTTGATATTTAAAATGCATAAAGAGCCAAGGGAAATGACGGAAAATACTGAGAGCGTAGATACGTCTCTAGAAGAATCTTCTATAGTTGCAGTTATTAATACTGATATAGTTTCACCTACCTTAGAAAAAGAGACTTTAAAACCAGTCACTAAACACAAAAAGCCGCGAAAATCTAAAGGCGATAATAGCAAACCTGAAGAAACAGCTCCCTCTAAAACATTAGAAGTTGTTGTCACTCCAGTTAAACCAGACTTGCCATCAATATCTAGTGAACCACATGTCAATGAAGTTCCTAGCAAAGACTTGCCAGATACTGTTATCCCTGATAAGGCAGAAACTGTGAACAAAAATCTGCCGCAAAAACGCACAAAGGAGAAAATCCCAGTGCCGTTAGCAACTGATGTTGTTGAAGATGAGAATGATAAACCCCTAATTGAATTCAAGAAAGATCTGCTTGACAAGAACTTCGAGATTGTTAAAGAATTACAAACGAAAAAAGCACCTAACAAAAAGGTCAAGGCACCTAGATTGTCAAGTGATTCATTGATTAAACCGGACCAGATTGTCGGAGAAAATGAATCAGTTACCAAACCGGCATTAACATCTGAAGCAACTGATAATAAAGATGTATCAAATTCATCAGATGAGGATATAGTGCTTTGCAAGCTATTACCCAAGAAAAAATTAAAGAAGATTAAGAGCAGATCGTCTCCCAGAAGTGGTGATTTGTCCAACAAAGAATCGTTGCCATCAAAAGAACCTGCTAAAGACAATAATTCTCAAGAACAACCTAAACTTGTAAACGAAATTTCTGAAAATCCTGATAAATCGTTAGTCGTTGACATTCCTGAGATAAACACACCTGAGATTAGGAAAAAATCAAATAGAATTAAAAATTTATCTACCAAAATAACTACACCTATTGTTGAAACATCGGAAGTACTTGATTCAGTAATTGATGTTTTGAAAACTGTGGATGCCTTGGAAAGTGATAAATCCATACCTGTAATTGGAAAAAGGAGTACCAGAAAGGTAGTCAAATATAATGAAGATGAACTTGATAATTCACTCAAAGAACTTGAACCAAGAAAGAATAAGAAGACGCCTGAACAAAGGCCAAGTAAACCTCATGTGAATGATTTGGCAGAGCGTGAAAGTAAAACTGAAAGCCAAGGGGCTACAACCACTGGCAAGGATAATAAGACTACCGTGGAGAATACTCCTAATCCTGTTTCAGTTGATGATTCTAGTCCGTTATCAAATTTAGCTTCTGAGAAGGTCTTAGAAGATCGTAAACTAAAGAAACCTCTTGGTATAATCAAGACTAAAGCGGCCCGTAAAGGTGAAACTGAGGAAATACCTAAAGAAATTGTACCTGTCGAAAGAGTTCTGTCACCTCGCAGGGCTACTAAGAAACAATTGCAAGACAAAGAAGTAATCAAAAGCACTGAGACTTCTGACAATGATTCTTCATCAATTCAGATAAAATCAAAAGCTGATGCTGGCAACACAGAGTTACCTCCTTCTGAGCCTATAATATCTCCTCGTAGAGCTGGCAAGAAAGCAATACTGGCTAGGGAGGACTTTACAGAAAACAGAGACAAGTCACAACCTAAGACTATTAAAACAAAAGTTACGACTAAAGATGATGAGGTAGTAATTGCAAGTGTTGTGCTCCCTGAATTATCCACCTCTCCCCGTAGAAGTCCAAAGAAAACTACGACAGAAAAAGAGGTGCCTACACAGAACAAAGAGAAAACTAAAAATGATGTTAAGAACAAGATCTCTCTCAAGGATGACAATGTGGAAACTCCCAACACAACACCTGAAATAGTTTTGTCTCCACGTAGAGGAGCCAAAAAACTACTCGAACGTGTAGGAGACACAGAAGTCAGTGATAAACCAAGTGGCCCTCAAACAAAGGGAACTTTGAAAGAAGATTCGGTCAAATCAAGTAGTGTTGTGGAGCCAGTATTGTCACCACGTAGAACAACGAAAAGATCTCCTCCAGAGCCAGAACCACCGCTGCAAAGTAAAGAGAAGCCTAGCAGTGATCTTAAAACAAAGGCCACATTAAAAGAAGATGTAGAGGAACCATTACAGGAGACTGTAGTGTCCAATAAAGTCACAACCCCCAAGAAATCAAAGAAAAAGTCTATATTGGAACGTGAGTTATTAATACAGCCTCAAGACATTGTCAGTGAGCAAAAGGATGTCCTGAATGAAGTCACCGTACCGCCTGAGAGAGTGCTGTCTCCACGTAGAGGCAAGAAGAAGTCTATTTTGGAAAGGGAATTATTAATAGAACCAGCGAGTGTTGAAGAATCACTAAAAACTCTTGAAGAGATCCTTCCGCCACGTAGAGCATCAAAGAAAATTATACCAGCCACTGAGTTATTAGATGAGTCACAGGATAAAGCTGATGATGAGCCATTATCTAAATGTCTTAGAAGACCAAAGCAGGTTTCTAAGAGTGATTCGGAGGAAGCACAGAACCTGATATCTCCTGTGTCGGATGATAGTGAAGGTAAAGCCGTGAGGAGAAAGTCTTCCAGGACTAATATGATCAAAGAAACATTTGTCGTTGACAAACCAACCTTAAGCAATACAGAAATTGCTGTAGAACCAGATGAAACAGTTGTCGAGGATTCTAATAGTAAAAATATTTCAGATAACGATCTTAGTACGATTGAATCTGATACGAAATCCAAAACTAGAACATCCGCTCGATCATTGTCACGTTCAAAGCCAGAAGCTTCATCTGATGACGTGGTAATCAGTTCACCTAAAAGCGATCAAACCGTCAAAAATAAAAAGTTATCGGTGAGCTCTGAGAATGTATCCACTAGTCCCAGTAAAATATCAAATTCTTCACCACCAAGTGTTAAAAATAAGAAGAAGGATCTTTCTCCTATTATATTTGACACAACACCAAATAGGAAAGAGACTACAAAGGCTGAGAAGAAAAGTAGGAAGAGTTTGAAAACCACTTTTAATAAACTTGACAATGACTTGCATGGCACAAAGAAATGTCTAGTTAGTTTAGATGAATTGGATGTGGACAAGGTAAAGCAAGATTTGAACATAAATCATATTTGTGCCGAAGCTGTTCCACCTTCAACTACTGAGAATGAATTGAAATCTAGCCAAGTGAAAGAAACACCCCCTGTAATCGCATCACCTGCCGGTAAATCAGAAATAACAGTCATCACAAAACCTAAAAAACTAGAGAAGAAAAAACCTGTGGTACCGAGTGCCCTCTCCAATCCTGACATCATAGAATCAAGTGATGTTATCAAGCCATTAGTCACTCCAAATGAAAAAATAGTTAAAAGAAAATCTCGCTTGGACTCTCCACGCACCAGGAAACAACAGATTGTACATGTTGATGTCCACGTGCCTAAGGAAGATTCTAATATGGAACCTTTAACCCTTCAACCCGAAGTTCCATCAAAACCATTGGAAGCTGAGAGAGCAACTGAGAGTTGTAACAAAACCAAGAAACATAAGAAGAAATCTAAACCCAACTACAGTGCAATACTAGACGATGATTTATCATCTGAAGAACCTTTGTTGTCTATGGTCGAGGCAGGGAAACGCTTAGATGAAGTGAATGCAAAACTGTCAGAAGGGGAGGTCTCTGACAAGACTGACAGTTCCACTTGCTTGGCGAATCTATTAGCACCTCACAGGAAAACTAAGAAGAAGAAGGCAAAAGCATCTGAAAAACTTAACGAAAATTCTGCACGTAAAATAAAGAGACCCGTTGATGTTGTCCCAACTCCACAAAATGAAATTCATAATTTTGTTGAAGACAGCTTCTCCGATTCAGATAGTTTGATAAAACTGAAGTCGGATAAACTCAAAAGTGGAGTGAAGCGTAAAAGAAAAACAAGCGAAGCGGCGAAGAAAGTAAAACAACTAGCCGATAATACTGACACCATTCCAACACCACCACCAACAGATAAGAAGGAACTTAGTAAAGAGGACTCCCATAGTAATGTGGAAGATACAAGTGGAAATAATGCTTTACCAGTAGACCCGGAATCCATTCAAGACAAATATCTGGCAGACTTCGGTATGTACACTGAGAAGAGACCTAGGAAATCAACATTGCTGGCAATGAAGAAAATATCCAAGACATTCAAACCAGATGGTGAAGATAATTCTGATGACAACCAATCTGGCGACGATACCAAGAACAAGAAATCTCTCAACAAGAAAGTCAAGAAGGTAGTAACTGACGCTGCAGAACCACCAAGAGAGGAAATAACTGAACCTCAGAGTTGTAAAACTGATGAGCAACCAGATACCATCCCAGATACACAAGAACCTCCCCCTAAGGTTGATGTACCGAGTGAAGTAATAGAAGAAACAAAACCAAATAAAACAACAAAAGTAACCGAAGATGGTGCTGATGTCATCAAGAAACCACAGAAAACTAGTGAAAATTATTGTGCTCTATGCAAAAGGAAATTCAGAAGGCACGAGAACCTTTTGAAACATCAAATGACATTAATCCATATCTCCCGAGTGTCGGAAGTGGAAGCTAAGGAGATGAAGAATAATAAATCTTCTCCATCACAAGGTGCTTCCAGAGTTTATAAGAACTTAGCTGAGAGAAAGAGTTTTGATAATAAGATTGATGTCAGTCCCTCACACAATGAAACACCTGAAGTTGATAAAGACACACCAAACCCTGTGGCTGAATTGGCCACAGACTCGTCATCCAGGAAGGAATTGAGTACAGATGAAGCGCTATTCTTTGAGTGCTGCAGTTTGTTGAAAGAATCCAGTGACATTCCTTTAGGAGCTGCTGCTGTTGAACCCCCACCACCAAACACCTATCCTCTGCCCAGTGAACAAAATAACTCCTCTTCAGATTCAACGCCCTATATCTCTGGAGTCAAGCATATTTTAAAAGCTAGTCAATTACTCCCACCAAGTCTCACAGGAGAGAGTGACAACACTGTGGAACTCTCTCAGACAGATTCCAATTCAGAAATATTACATTCACCACGTGACAAGCGTATGTTTGCATTCGCCAACAAGAACGAATCTTGCACCGCAAACGAAGAGGAAGATTTGCATTTCCTGACCAACGATAACTTGTATAACATATCATCCAAGAAGGCTGAAACAACACCATTGAGTTGTACAGAATCTGAAGGAAATGACGCTATCAAGAAGTGCAGTGGTGATTATGACCCTTACTCTGCCGAGTCCCTAATGGTGAGAACAAATTCAGACGACTTCTCAGAGAATGGGGACAGTATGATATCTAGTCAAGATGCAGACAACATTCCTAACAAAAGTCATAGAATGCAGAGAGCAGGTGACAAGTCTCTGTGTGAACAACCCCCGCTGATATTTGAAGACAAGTTCGATAAGATCAAACGCAAGGCGAGAGAGAAGGCCCAAGCAGCCAAGGAAGCCATAGCCGCTGTCATCACACCACCCAGAATACACTCCAAGAAATCTGGAAAGAAGAGTGGCTCCAAATCTAGGTATGTAATACATCATAATATTATGTAATCATATATTTTCTTTTTACGTATAAAATTACGTTGTCTAATTGTGTAATTTTGAAATGTTTTTAGGAGAATCGGAGGGGAAAAGAAAAGTTCTCAGCAGGGCCTGTCTAAGCCACAGAAGTGTAAAAATAAATCAAAGAAGAGGGATGCCGTGGCGCTGACCTCCGACAAGGGCAATTCCAAGAAAGTGTTAACTAAAGCAGCTCTCAAGGGATTTGACAGTGTGAAGGTTTCCATCAGTTCACAAGAAATCAACTTCCAAGATGTTATCGATACAAAGTCAAGTACCCCACCATATCAACTGGCTAAAGATAAACATTCGGAATGTAACGACTTTGAGGACAACAACGAAAAAGTTACCAACATCGAAATGTCAAACAACAAACTCTTTGACATGTCGAAGAAAACTCTTTCGTCTTTTGGTAAATCCAGCTTGAAAGAGAAACAAAAGCCTTTACTGAATTATGACAGCAAAATAGATTCCCCTGTCATCAATGATAAGCACGACATCTACGAGTTCATGGATGATGAGGATGACAACATGTCAGATAGTTTTAAATTCAGAACTCCCACTGCCATCAATAGGGCGAGCTCTTCCAAGAAGGGAGAAATGGCCTTGAGTAATCCAATCAGTTGTACCAAATCATCACTGGATGTTCAGAATGATGATTCACAAATATCCAGCTTGAGTTTCTCTGATAGAGACGACTTCACTTACATGTCGGATGATTACAATGCCAATGAGAGTGAAGACGAGACCAATCACAGCTCCAACTCACTGGAGGGATCCACTGTCGTAAGCAAGAGCTCAAAGAAACACAAAAAGTCCACCAAACATAGGAACATTAAGAAGAATGCAATCATGGGGAAGATATTTAAAAACAATGCAATTAGAAACAATGAGCAAAGTCCCTCTGGTAATGACGAGACGGAGAATGTGGAACATCCAGCGGGGGCGGGTCAGAGAGATATGGACCAGTTGTTTGATAGTTTGTTTGAGCAAGTGCTCCCAGAGAGCAGTCAAGCTACAGAGTCTGAAAACAAAGCTTCAGCTGATGTCACAGACACGGATGACATGTACAGTGCCGGAGACGAAATCAGAATAGATGAGAAAGTGGAGACAAGTGTCAGGAGTCCCAGTCCTTGTGAAAGTGATTCTGATAACGATGATGACCCCAACCCAATACCCGCGTACCCAAGAACAAGCCAAAGGAAAATTGTACCGCGGCTCAAAGCAAGATCCTCAGACGACGAATCCATGCAACCCAAACCACAGTCACAACAACAGCACAGTAAGAAGAGTGAGATTGGTGTCGCTAGTCACAAATCACAAAGAAAATGTACCACGGGAAAACAAAATGTTCTCGTCGAAAGTTGGAGCTCCGAATCTGATTACGAAGACTTCAGACAGTTTGAGGAGTACTCGTCCATTCCTCGATCGCAGAAACATCACCGGCGTCCTCGCCGCAGCGGTCGCCATAGACAACACGACCAATCCAGGGCTGAACAAAGTGAGCCGGATATTAATTCACAGACCACAGAAGAACAATCAGGTGTGGAGGAAGTCAGTAAAACTGGTGACTTTAATTCCAGTGAGCACAATATACTGGAGAGTGCAGAACCAGATGCTAAACAAGATCAAGACGATCCTAACACAACCAACAGACGTGTGACATTCACACCTAATATTGTATTGAAGAATAAGAGTTCCAAACGGAAACGACGACAATCTCAAAAACCCTTTGATTACGATGACGAATTCAAACCTACTCGCATCGCCGAACCTCTGACGACACAGCGGCGTATAAAACGCGCCGCATCCGAGATGTTATACTACTGGTCCAGTTCCAGCGATGACGACATGAAGAACGCCTCTACCGATGTGAGCGGGCGTGAGTCGGAGCCTGTGGAGCAGCACGGGTGGATTGTGGGAGACTCGCACAAGAAACTAGTCACGATGTTGGCGCACGCCAAGGGGAGGAAAGTGGACGACAACTCATCAGTCAAAGAGAAGAAATCACGACCGTCTTCATAAATTACTGTAAGTAGACATTCACTACATATTTATTTACTTTTAAGTTATGCAGTGATTTGAACAAAAAGTAAAGAAAGAATGTACCTGCACTTTTGCTACATAACTTAAGTTGTAATTCTAAATCAGGTTTTATAGAAAACTCTTTAATGATACCTCGAGAAAAGATTTAGGAGCAAAAACAGATATACTGTAACCTTTTCAGTTAAAATAAATATGTTTTCTATGAAATAATTGGAAAAAGCATGACTTTACAGTTTACAGTTAGTATGCACATATGTCATTATCCCTTGCGGGGTAGGCATAGAGCATAAGCATCGTACACTTCTATCCGTACATACATCTCTTGCTTCCACCACATTCATAACGTTTGTCATACGAGCTCTGCGATTTCTCCCTTTCAGACTTGAACATTTTCTTATTTATTTATTCACACATTTGGTGAACAAGATACAGAGATATGTTAACATTACAAATATAAATCACAACATTTGTTCACTAGGGTGAGCTTGCCGTTCTATCCTCAGAAATGATTTTCCACACGCACGCTACATCTAGATTTGTCCTACATCTCGTTTTTTACTACATCTCTCGGTGTTTTTCCACATCTTCCTCTCAATAACCTTGTCTCCACTGCATTCATTTTTTTAACCACTTCCAAGCCTCACTTTCATACATAATTGTTTGAACACTTAGCATCTTTAGTTTGTTACGAATGTTTAATCTTTTAAGGACATAGTAGTAGTGCAGGGCAGTGGTATGTTGACGCAGTATTAATGTTTATGTAAACAATAAATATTCATACATACTCGTACACACTACATTGTATGCACATTCTCTGCTACTGTGCAACACTACCACACTGATCAATGCATCTGCCGTCAAATGGCAAAACGCGGTAATTTGGAAAAGATAGTTTCAATGAAAAACGTGTTCAATTTTTTTTATTGATTTTCTAATGCTGTTATTAATCAACAATTGTTACTGTTATTAATCTCGCGATGTCAGTAGTGCCCTGTTGACCGGTGACCAATGACATAGCGAGATTCATTAGCATTATGCGTGGAACATTAACGGGGAATCTTCCGAAATTGATCAGTAACGACCATATTAACGTTATGCAGTTAACAATAACTATTAATCGAGGTTGACATTAGCAACTGTTGAAGTTAACTTTAGTTAGCGTAAACACCCACCACCAGTGTAGAGTGGTTGAATGACTGAGCTTTTTTTTTCAATTACAACGTTTTGACGTGTCGTCATAGACTTACCCCGTTTTGCCATTTGACAGCAGATATATACTATTTGTAAACTCTACAACTATGTATGTTACCTACATCTTTTCATTTCACAGTAAAATCTGAGATGTTCCAGGCTCTTAATGTTTATACTTTATAGTCTGAACTGTTTCACGATGGCCATTAATTTTCAACTTTTACTACCACTCACTCAGTAAACCTTAGCTTTTACTACCTCAGAGAGGCATGCTATATCTTTAAAACATCCGTGACATTGTATCCGGGTTGACTGTAAGATATTGCTTTTGCAATAAGTCCGCCTTTTACCACACTACCATTCTCTTGTTTTCTAACTTTTTGTAATTAAAGTAGAAAATATAAAAAAACTGAATGATTTAAGCTAAAAGTATGTAAGGATTTGCCTTACATACTGGTAATTGTAGTATCTGATTAAGATGTACCATGTTTCATTCCCAAAACCAATCCACAATTATTCAAAAAATTAAATATTTTCAAGGAATGAGGTTATTAGGGAAATAAGTGACTGCAAGACTGGTGTTGTGACAAGAATGAAAGTAAACAAACTAAGATGGTTTAGGCATGTTGAGAGAATGAATGATGACAGGATGACAAAAAAGATATATCTGAATGAGCGAAAAGGGGTGAGAAAGCGCGGCCGCCCGAGACTGACCTGGTCCGATCATGTCGACCAGATCCTCAAGGATGGACGCGTTTTGAGTAAAAGGAATCGGAGAGCGTGTATGCCTAATTGCATGAATGTGACGGAAGCTAGGAGTGTGTGTAAGGATAGGGCTGTCTGGCGCTCTGTCCTCTCTGCCTACCCTGCAAGGGACGTGGCGTGAGGGTATAGATAGATAGATAGATTAAATATTTTTTGTATATTTTCTGGCTAATAAAGATTTATCCATTAACCGTCATTAGAAAAACCTAGCGTGTACTTAAACTCTGATGGTAAAAGACTGAAAAACTGCGTTTTATTAAAATGTTACATTTACCAACATGTTAGTAATCTGTAGATTTATAAGTAAAGCCCAAGATGGGCTTTTACAGTATTGTATTATCTCGTGACACGACATAATACCTACAAATGTATCTTGAGAGAGATAAAATAGTGCTGAGCATTCTTTCTTTACTTGTTGTATGCAATTTATTTATGTTTATTGTTTATGTATATGATGATGTTCACTTCATATCAGTTATATGTACTAAGTATTAATATTGTATTTATACACGGTGGTTACTAAACATCAATAATCTACAGTGAGAGAAATGTATGAGATGACTCTCGGTTGTGTTTAAAAAACTAGTGTGTGGATTGTTGAGTTTTTTGAAAGATTTTTTATATCTTGTATAGATTTCTCAAAAAAAATGTGAGAAACATATCTGACCTTTTTTTCGTAAGACAGCAACTTTGTGTCCCGAAACTCAAACAGTTTTTTTTTTGTGCTGATAAAATGCATTAAAACTTAGGGAATGACAAAAAAGATTTTTGAATTAAGCTAAATTAACCCCAAAAAGTAAAATAAACCTATTTTTTTACATTTTATCATGCGATTTTGAACCTTCATGCTGCGGGAAATGACTGTAAAGTCATAGTTGGGTCATAGCTTTGAGATGTCATAGTCGTAGAGCAGAAATCATTCTAGCATCGCATAGTAGGCCACAAAATCAATTTTAATTATTGTATAAAAATTTTTTTTACAAGTGGATTAAAATGTTAAATCAGTACTTACGATATCTAACAGATTTATGCCCAATCCCACCAACTTTTACCTAGGAAGGAGAGCCCTAATTTCCATACAAAAACAGATAATATTCTATTTACTGAATAAAGAACATCAGCTTCCAGCTAGAACACGGCCTAAATCCATATGAAATGCAACATGCAGCAAAAGTTGGTGGGATTGGGCATTGGTGAATTAAATGTAACAAATTTTATATCATCTAGTATGCGAGCCCTTATGTTATAACCACCGTGTATGGAGATATTAATACTTGCGTATAATTACTGTCTAGTGGGATACTCTGTGATAGTTTGACCTTAGTATTCCTTATGCAGCACTCAGTACCACATCATTCTTTGCGTCATATTGTGTATTGCAAGTCTAGCATATTATTCTCGCGTAATTATTCTTGACGTAATCAAAGTGTATAGTTTATTACAAAGAAGGAAGAATCAGGTATCAACGCTGTCTAGATGACATCGCTGAAAGTGTGTGGAGAGATAGGATAAGAAATTAAGTGATTAGAGAGTTGAGTGAATGTAAAACAGATGCTGTGACTATAATGAAAGTAAACAAGTTGAGATGTACAGGACATGTGGAGAGAGTGAATTATGAAAGGATAACAAAGAAAATATATCTAGGTGAAAAAAGGGGTGTAAGGAAGCGCAGCCGTCCAAGAACCTCATGGTTCGAGCAGGTAGACCGGTTACTCAAGGACGGAAGTGTTCTGAGTAAAAGGAATCGTAGAGTGTGTATGACAAATCGTATGAATGCGACTGGAAGCACGAAGTGTGTTTAAGTTTGACATACAGTTCTCACTGCCTACCCCGGAAGGGATGCAGTGTGAGGGGATATAACAGAATAGAAAAATTAGACAAAAAACAGAAATGATAAGAGGATAAAAAGAGTGACTGAGGTTAATCAAATGTGGGCTTCTTTGGTGCAAACAATTGTCACAAAGTCTTCTTCTCTACTAACCTAAAATGAGTAACTGCAATATTAACTATTTTTGATAGATTCTGTCTGTAATTCATAAACTTCAAAAACTTTGTAAATTACAATTCTATCGAAATTTGTGTTTCTGTATCGAATGCAATTAAAATCCCGGTGACTATGAATTTCTTTAGCAATATTTACATTCTATTTTAATGAATAAGATTACTCTACCAAACTCTATCAAATAACAATGCTATGAAACGGAATTCATAGTGACTACTCGTATATTTGTACCAGTAGATCCTATAGATATAATTTCTATTATTTCTAGGTCGTAGGATACTTTGCTTGCGAGTTACTATTATGATTTCTTGTACATATAACATAACAGATATTGCCAACATTGCTGAGAAGATGGAGACTTGATAATCCCGACTGATGATACAACAAATGAAGAAAAATACTACGATATTGATGAACTAAATATATTCTATGTTAATATAACAGTACTATTGTATGGTGTGTAACATATTAATTAAATTTCACATTTATTAAATGTAAGTTACTATAAAGTAATTCATTATTCTATATTCTCATAGAAATTATTAAATAAATACTTTTTATTATAATTATTCCTATCGCTAAATTGTATTTGTAAAATTTATATAATCAATAATATGTATGTATTGAATATTTGGGAGTTTGTTTGTTTTCTCCCCCGTGATTGTAAATTAATACATTTTTATTGAATTTGAGGATTCTTTTTGATTTTTTTTCTATTTTATTTAAGTCCTCGCTACATTTTTAAATTATTTTAGTGACAGCCATACTTGTATATGTATTTAGATGATGTAATTTATTGCATTAACTCATTGACATCACATTTATGTACGATTCAGTACATTTAATATTACATAGAAAATTTGATGCTGCCTTCTTTACAAGTAATTATTGTCGCATTGAAATGGTTTGAATCTTTGCTACGAATTAGTAGAGGGCGCTGGTGTATCACACGGGTGATGTGAATGAGTTAATTACAAATGTCTATGTATATATTTGTTAGGGTTAGTACAGTATGTATAGACTTGTCTTTTAAGGTGAAACAGTTATATTTGTATGTAATGCGATTGTCATAGAAATCTTAAGGTCCCATATGCCCTGAACAAAAATCATTCTATTTTCGCATCAACTTTTGCATGAGAATGTTAGTGCGAAATAAGAATAACGTAAGCGACAATGTGAATTACATCTTTTTAAAAGAAACATGGGAAAAAATTTAAAAATCTAAAACAGTCAATTTGTTTAGATTATAATTACCAGTATTTTAGCTAAATTATACTTTTATATCTGAAAAACTGGATGGAAAATCTTTGGATCCCATAAATTTTAGGGGTACTTTAGTAATATTTTTTAATTCAAGGAAATTCCAACTAGTATTGTAATTCTAAAACAGTCAGTCTGTAGTCCATACTTTCATCTGTCACTGTCTTCAGTTTCTTTCTCTCAGTATTGACGAGAACAATTCAGGGCGCCGTAGCCGGATGACGGCATATAGGATCTTAAGTCTATTGGTCAATGACACACTACTGTAAGTAATTCCCTTTGTGAGGACTAGTACTACTCCTACAGTTGTTTGTTGGTCTCTTGGTACGTACGTAATCACTACCTATTGAATTGTCACTTGGTGAATCGTTGGACAGATTACGCATTCTCTATTATTAGCTATACAAAGACAAGTTGTCTATGTATAGAGTTAGAGGCATTTCAGCATCACACAAAATGTAAGGTGTGTAGTTCACAGGTGAAAAATCAATAGTAATATCGGATTTTTCTACATGTTGTAGTTGAATATAACAAGTAGTTATCTCAACAGATACACAGCAAAGGATAGATCTTCCATCATACCTAAAAATAATGTCAATAGAGGGCCGTGAACAATATAAATAAAATAAATAAATAAATAAAATAAACTTTATTGTACAGAAAAACATACAAGGGGCGGGCTTATTGCCAAGTGGCAATTTCTGCCAGCCAACCCAAGATAGAAACAAAAAATGAGATAGACCTAATTATAGATTCAGTACCAAGAGGGTACCTTAACTGAATACTCAAATACATACATAACAATAATTGAATTCATAAATACATACATAGATAAACATATTATACATATAAATATATAAATATATATGAATGGTAAATGGGATGGGATAGGGTAAGGGAGGGATGATGGGTTCAGGAGGGACGGGTTGTGGGATATATATACACATTTCATCTCGACTCGACTGCCAGCCTTCATAGTGCAGCGGTAGAGTACCAGCTTGTGAGGTTGGAGGTCTGGGTTCGATTCCCGACTGCGGCAGATGGATGGACTGGAATTGGTGAATGTTACTTAAGTGTAAAGTGATGACGTTAAACCAGCCGACGAAGGTCTATCCTTTGCTGTGTATCTGTTCTGTTGAGATAGCTACTTTTATGACGTATCTCAGGGACTTTTAAGACTATTATTGCAAATATAATTGAGACGTCGCACGTAACTTAAGATGTAGATTCTATTAGATAAATGATTTAAAGTCATCTGTACGATGACGAGTTACTTGTATTAATATTGCTATCACCATTATTCTAATAAATAATTAGGTAGAGATATACACAACATCTCTTATCGTTTTTTGAAAAGATTTTTATTTTGTATTAGATACATAATTAAAATAGGAAATATATAATATATTCTTATCACTATACAATATAGTATGTTAGAATATTTTATTCAATGCTATTGTAAGTAAGTAAATCGTATGCGAAGCGTATTGACTGTATTTGGAGTATATATTCTTTGAATGGTAGAAAGCAGTGGTGAAATCATTGAGACAATTCACATACATATGTGATTGTAGTCGTTGATAATGTTGGGTTGAATATATAGTTGTATTATAGAGTGATTGGGGTAGGAGATATTCCAAGACAGACAGTGCGCTGCGTAAAAATATTTAGGAATTATTAATATATATAAAATATATGTAACCTTAGGGCTTTTATCACATCAACCATTAGTTATATATGTGTACAACTAAACTCGTTTTTTGTATAAGACATTTTGAATCGATAAGCGCACCCCTCTCTCTGTAGATCCTACATGAAATGTAGAAAGGAATAAGGAAATAGTCGCCTACTATTTATAAATGTCTGTGTTTATACTATATCTCTATCTTACTATGTGTTGGATGTTCAGTGTTTTTTATATATATACATAAATATATATAAAAGTCTAAACAGACCAAACTCGAACAGATTACGATATACAGTACGTCGGGAAAGAGATGGATTTGGCAACCATAATGGGTAGAGTTTCCTCAGACCATGTATAGTATAGACTGGTCGACAGGTGTTCGAAATGTCGCACACTTTCCCACACATTAGAAAAGTGGTAGAGACATTTGGCTATGAAAAAGGCAGAGACTGAAGTTGTCGCAGCAATTGCTAGGAATTCCATACATTCTAATCGTTAGGTTGGTAACCTTGTGGCAACATAATAATGACATTCCTCCTCCCACTTCCCCGCTCTCCCTCAAATTTACTGGGACAGAGAACAATCTTAGTCAGATAGTGAAATTTATATTTGTCTCTTTCTCACGGTGCATTTTTAGTAGCAGTTAAAGGGAGATAGCACGAGTCTACTCACGCGAGGCTTAACCATGTCAGCTCTATACTATAATTACTCTGAGAGATTTTCGGTAGAAATGACATTGTTGCCAGCGCATGTAATTTTAATTTTTAAAATCAATCAGACAGCATCTCTTTCTTGACGGATTGTAGAAGACATCACAATTCTGTAATGTATTTGGAGTTTTGACGTTTTGTCCAAAGTCCAACCATAAACATCACCTAGTAGATATTTAATGCATATTTTTCCGTGACCGGACAAAAATCCGTATGAATATTGCTCTACATGAATAAATCCCAAAAAAGAAGAAAGAACTTAAGAAATTTGCTCAAGGGACAAAAGCTCAAATAAAATTGATTGTGTCTATTAGCACATGATTTCTTTCAGTGTGGTAGAATCTACTGTTGATAAGAAAATATATAAGTGGATCCAAAAAAATGGGACGGACAATAAAATGGTCGACATTTTATAATTATCCCTTGGGCAAAGTTCTGAAGGGCTTTTGTCTTTTTTGTGATTTATTCTTCTTGAGCAATATTCTTACGGATTTTTCTCCTGGAACCATATTTTTCGCATCACATTTTATAGGTTATGTGTCCAATATTTCTACGTCACAAGCATTACGATGCTAGGATCGAAACCCCCTCATCACAATACGAATGCTAAGTGTTTATGTGTGTTGATATTAATGTATAAGTAATAGAAATTATTAAATATTATATGTATAACTATTATATATTAAAATATGTAACGGTATCCAATTTATAATTATATTAACCCTATATTGGTGTTTTATAAATGATAAATATATTAATATATATATATTTAATTTCAATTTAATAGATGTTAATATAAATCTTTAATATAAAACTAATATTATACCGTCTACTACTGCAGTGAGTGATATTTTCAAATTTGTTTTTAAACTTTCATTAAATATCAAAAATTGTACTATAAATTTGTTTTTTTTTATATTATTAGTAGTACGCTCTTGGTTTTCGTTTTCTCCAGTAGCTTATTATTACTACGTAATATTATAATGAATATAACAAACACATTAAGATAGGTACTACTATATTACTATTATCCTAAAGTGTGTATGGTTTGTTACTACTACTACTGTGAGAGATCGCTTGAATATAAATTTCAATTTTTTTTTCTTATATAATTTGTTAAGTAACCGAGTTTTAATTAAATTTATTTTGACGGATCGTTAAGATTGCTAACGAATCTTAATTTCGTAGTTAAATATTACGCATTTGACGTAAAGAGGCCGAAACGTTTTAATACTTACTTCATATAATGAGAATTTTCTTTTATGAATGAATGAATGATAAATAAAAAAAATGTAAGATGCTTTGTGAGGATCACGTAATTTAAAGCTATTTTGATTTATATTTTATTGTACCCGTCTTTTGGACATCACAAATATTCTTATTTCGTACGAGAAGATGCCATGGCCATCACAATGTGTTTATTATTATTATTATGTATTTATTATTTTTTTGTTGTGCAATAGATGTTTAACATAATAAGGGTTATTAGTTTTTATATGTAATCGATTATATCTCATAATATGTCTTTAACCACCGCCACCTTGACATCTTTCTCTAGCCGTGCTGTAGAAATTTGAATGCATAACGTTATAAGCAGCGTTGCCATTTTCACAGAAATTGTATGGAATAACAGGCCCCTAACAACGAGTATGATGAACCACACATTATATTCTGTTTCTAGATTTGACAGGAGTGATGGTCCTATTTGATCATTATGCTATGTTGCCAACTGTTACAGCACGGCTAGAGTACCTAGTCTAGGAGGCTAGTGCTATAACCATTGTCAAATATACCTAGAGAATTATGTGTCGCTTACCTATTTTGAAAATCTGTTAATTTTTCAATTTTTTAAAGTGTTATACCCAAATACTTTCCTCAGCACTACAGAAAGTTAGACGTTTGTATCGTAAAGTTCAGAATACTTTGAAGGACCGAGTTATGAACCAGGCACTTCCTTTGTAGGAGATCTATCATCTGTGTTGCGTTTTGAAACTAAGAGATATTGCGAAGATGAGCTAATAAGTTTTGAATATATGATTCTTTTTATTGATTTGGAAGTCACTTTCCATTAATTTTACGGATTCAAAAGTAATTATTTATTAATTTTATTGTTTTGAAAGTGATTCTATGTATATTATGTATTAATTTTATTATTTATTCAAAAATCATTTTTCAGTAATTTTGTGATTTTCTGTCTTGCGATTCGAAAGTAATTTTACTGATTTGAAAGTGATTTTCCATTATTTTTACGAATTCGAAAGTAATGTTTTATAAATTTTATTGATTTGAAAGTTATTTTCCATCCAAAAAAGACACATAACTTGACAGTGTATAATAATTTAATTTTGCTGCCAACTGCCATAGTGTGAAAAAATTACGATATTGTACAGTACCTACATAATATGTCATACATTTTTGTTTTACAATATGCAGAATATGCAAATACTTGCATATTATATTTGATTAGTATTTGCATATTACAATTTGTTTACCAAGCTATATGAATATCCTTGTGGCCATTATTGTATTATGATTAATTTTTCAGTTATTATTTTAACATATATAGAGTTGGTTGTATTCTGCATATTGTTAATTATTCCTAGGTTTAACTAATATTACCTTTTTATTATTTAAGTGCATCATTTTGTTCTCTTATTATTATTATTATTATTATTATTTTGAATGATTGGATTGAAGGTTATTGTAGTCACTTGTGTAATCTCTAATTAAAATTTATCGTAAATGGTTAATAAATAAAAGTACTCATACTTTGTTTCACTATGTCATCCAGCGTCGTAACCCCTGAAAGTTAACGTCAATCAAAAGGTACTTTTGAAATAGCCACCAAATATAAAACAGATGCAGTTTCGCAAATAATAAACTCTAAAGTAGGTGTTACTCACCGTATTTCAGTAATATTTCAGTTCTGATGAGGATCTCAACAACAAAGAAACAATAAAAATATCTTAAAAAAAATTTAAGGGCCTATATGCACTGAGCAAAACTTTTTAAATTTTTTTTGCTAATGATTTATTTATTTATTTATCTCTAATGGTGGTTATGTCAATTTACCTTTTTGTTGAGGTTTTGTCACTAATTGAATGTATTTTATTTTGTTTAAGAATATATTATGTGTGTGTTTTTTTCTATTATTTCTAAAAAAGAAAATAATTATTTCACAGATTTTCAATTGCGTTTAAAAACACACATACTATTCTTAAACAAAATTATAATGCAATAATATATGCAGCGAATTACGTATTGTTTTACAAGATTTTATTTAACTTCACTGTAGTGATTTTTTTCCTTATCTTATGTCTGTGACCAAATCTTGCGATCGATTTTTCAACTGCTTCCTGACTACTTAGAGACCTGAAACTTTGCAAACATACGTAAAATCGGTGACAATACGTTTCTGTACCACTTTGGATCAGCTTTCTCCAGAGACAAAAAAGATGTAAAGCGTTTCAGGGGGATCCAACGGTCGTGTGGGGTCATATGTGGTATCGTATGAAAGGGCGTTGGAAAAGAAAACCAGACCTTAATTCAGATGTTGTTCAACTCAAACCTCGCAATTGTTAATTCTTGGTGGGAGGCATTATTAGTATGAAGGGACCCAAGCGCCTCGGAAGGGCGTGTTTCGTATGGTTTGGAAGATCGCAAAAAAATGGTTCTAGGATGTGAAGTCATAAAATCTTGTTATTTACAATTTTTTTTTACAATTATTTCAGTTAAAGACAGAGTTACATAGTGTCTCGCTTCCACTTAACTATTAAAGGTCTATTAAAAACATTTTTGTTTAAGAAATCCTTCCCAACAACATAGGGAGGAACACAGAGCGCCCTTGAGGTGGGAATACCCACAAAACGGCGCTACATAAATAATCCAGTTATTATTATTAGTACTATTTGATGAGCAGAGTGCATTGCTGGTGTATTCTGCACTTCACAGCACAAGCTTTTAGTTAATTGTGAAGTGTGTAGAAAGTATTTAGGGTTGTTTAAAACAAGCCCAGATATTTTTTTATATAAAAGTATATCAATATTGAAATACACCACTTTTAACTCTGTCTTAAATTGAATTAATACAAAACAATCTATGCTTCTGCGAAATATAATTAATAGTTGGTATAGCTTATTACCTTATAGACTCTTTACAAACAATGAGACATCAGGCACTCTATATCTTCTCTCTTCTATTTTGAGTCAACATTGGTCAAGAAGAAAGGGATAGAAATTACTTCACTATACGGCTTACAAACAGATTAGTGTCACCCAATTCTTCTCATTGTTGAAATATCCATAGCAACACTTAACAATATCCCTGGATTCATCTAGCAACCAGTTTGTTGTTGTCTGTTTGTAAATCGACAAGTAAAGTTGCGGAACAAGCTTTACACACGTAAGATATTTCTTTAATTTACTTACTTTACAATTCGAGCGGCAACAAATTGGTTGTTTATCGGTTGGCAAGGAAACCAAAGCCACATCTCCATAGCAACCTTTCAACAGTGAGAAAAATACCTGCTCATATTTATCTTCATAAGAATTGTCTGTAACTACTGAGTGGGTAGGTACTTATCCAAGTCTGCCCAGCAATGGTATTCTACTGTTCATATCGCTTTTCGAGCAACTGAGCCTTAAACAGGAATTTCGACAGGTTTGATTTGTAATGCTGGTGAGATCAGCCGTGAGATGAGACACGTTTGAGTAAGTACGCATAGTTTATATTACACTGTCGTTTTTTATTCATTTCTGCTTGCGTTTTATTAAAAAGGATTCTATCGAGAGTGCTTCTAATCTAGTAAAATTATTCTATTTCACAGACTGCCGATGTTCTACCAAGCAACCTCTCCAATGACTGCTAAGATCTTAGGAATGAAACTGAAAACAAATATTAGTAAGAAGGCAGCATAAGATGTATGCAAATGTATGAAAGAAGAAGTCGTTAAAAATTACAAATCAATAGGGATAGATTTTCTCCCATATTTACTTTAAATCTTCAATTTCACTTTTAATTCTCATTCGAGGCCTGCGTAATATTATCATGGAGCCAGGTCTAAGGCCCAGTTGCTCGACGAACAGTATCGTCGGCTAGTAACTGTAAGGAATATTGCTATCTCGTTTGCCCTTTCGGTTCTTGTTACGCGCGCAAACGAAATAGCAATATTCTTTACTGTTACTAGCCGACGATATTATTAGTCGAGCAACTGAGCCTAAATGACATTTGACAATGATGACGTCATCACAAAAGATTGAAAGAAATGTATGGGAAAAAAATATATTATAAAGACAAGGTGATGTCACTATAGAATGGGGTTGGCATGGTGATGTTTGAATGTCATGGCTTAGATAATACGATGAGGGCTTCGTCTCAATATTTTAAACCTTACCAAATAAAATTCAGAGGCAAGGTAGTTAAATGTTGCATATGCAGAGGTATGATCAACACATACTAAAGATTCTATACTGCTGCATTCATTGGGTCTCTCACATATATTTTGCCCATCTCTAGGACCATCGCAATTTTATTTATTTGTCCAGTGTGCGATTGCACAATTACAACTAAAATTAATATTATTGTTTTTCATTCTCTATATTTTTTAATTTCCATTTTTTTTTGTTTGTGATTTAGTTTGTCACTTGGGCTAGCTAAAAGGGGACCTAGCCCACTTGGGTTAGCTAAAAGGAGACCTATTTTTTGACAGTTCCCTCGACATACCTCTGTGCAGTAATTTTATCTTTGCTTTACAATTTGTTTGTGAAAATAGGTAAGTTATGCATTGGTTTAGCCGAGTCAGTGTTTTTTTTGTTAATCTTCAAGGCTGTATATTGTGCTGGAGTGTTGCCCGGTCACATTGAACGGCATCCACAGGCTCCCCGAGGTTCCGGAGTATTGTAATATACCTACTATATGTCATAGTAAATACACTATATTATTATGGGGGTTGTAAAATACTATTAAATGTTCATATTTATTCAAAAGCAAGATATTATTCCATATTTACCATAAAGTTCTAATACGTATTTGTATATTTCTTATTATGTATATAGTGTACACATCTAATATAGTAATTGAGATGTGTGTAGTATAAAAAAACAGTAATCTGATCCCGATTCTGGGTAAATCGTTTAAAAAAAGTTTTATCTCAATTGCTGTTCTTAATGCTCATATATTTCACGATGTAATCAGGGTTATCTGTAAGAAATTAAAGCAGTACCATAAGCTCGCCCTAGTGAACAAATATTGTAGCATACTATTTTGAGGTGGTCGGTAGCCTGGTTGGTAACGTGCTCAACTGTTGATCAGTGGGCATGGGTTCGAACCCCGATGCCGACCTATCCTGCCATTTCTCGACACAAGCTTTTCAAGCTTACTGTGAAGTGTACAAAGATGTGTTTGGGTTTATTTCGTTAAAACCAGATTCATTTTTGAAAAATAAATACTATTGCATATTTCTGTATTTTTTTTCACCCAAAGTGTAAATAAAATTTAAAAAAAACTGATGTATTTAAAACCAAGTGACTTGTTATATGAAATATTTATATGGGTTATGGCTGCTTTTGTTGCCATGTTAATATCTTACAATGAGTAGTTTTACAATAGGAACATACACCACGTTCTTTTTAACTCGATTTACGCAAAATCGTCAAATTGCTGTTTTTTTATATGGTATACGTCGTACGAGTCATATTATCAAATTTTTAAATTTGTATTTGGTATTGTATATAAAGTATATCACTATTGATAATTAAATGTATTATTGTTTATATTCAATAACCAGAAGCTCCGATCAATGTACAATACAAGAGTTATATACAATATATTACGTCTTTCAATAGTTTTTGTACGTCTAAATGCGTACTTAATATTTGTGTTGATACTGTTAGTACACTTCTATGCACAGCCTAAATATACTCAGACTAAATATAGGATAGACCGGTCGACAGGTGTTCAGAGTGTCCCACACATTTTTTACACGAAAAGTGTACCTATAATGAAATTATTTTAAACTGGCGAACATAGTCATGAGAAGGAACGACTACCTTCTCATGACTACTTTCGCCAGTTTAAAATAATTTCATTATAACAGATTTGTTGGGACAAGGCGTGATCTTTAATCAACTAGTGAAACTTATGTTTGTCACTTTCTCATAGTGTGTTTTTAGTAGCAATTAAAGGGAGATAGCACGCGTCTACTCATGCAGGGCTTAACCGTGTCATCTCTATACCATATTTACTCTGAGAAATTTAACATATAACTGTAACAAATCAAAACATAAAAATTTATTGTCTGCTAATGTTAATCCACGCTAATACTAGAGTGAGTATGTAAATATTCCAACCAAACACACGAAAAGAAGTCATTGGTCACCGGCCAACAGCAGCGCCTGTTGATCGGTGACCAATACGCGCGGGAATCTTCCGAAATTGATCAGTAATGAGACGATCATATTAACGTTAGCAGTTAACAATAAATATTAATCGAGGTTAACATTAGCATCCGTTAAAGTTAACTTTAGTTAGCGTAAACTCCCACCACTAATACAAATAGGTGTTTGTTTTATTGGGAATGTGTAATATTATATCAATGTGATAAAATATTTAATATTTAAATATATTATTGGTGTGATTTGCAATGAAAAATATATTTAATTTATTTAAATTTAAGTAGTACTATATTCTTAGTACTATGTTATAATTCTGTATATATTCAATATGCTGTGGTTTAAAACCAGTCACATTTTTAGATCTAAAATGATCGCTTAAACCAACTGAGGCGGTTGAAGGCCCGCTAAATGTCGCATTTTTCACTATTTCATGTTTATCCCAAAAAAATGTGAATACTGGAAAAGTGTCATAATGCATCTAACTTCATAGATATCACAATTTATGTGTGAATATATTATTCTGTGTATATAAATCAATGATTTTACATTATTAATACTTGTTTTATTTATACTATCAATGTCTTATTTGTTTATTGTTCACTATCGTCCCTAGGCCCTAATTTCGGGCACTTGGACTCATCAAATTTACATAGTTATAACAATCAAAAGGAATTTTGAACAATTAACGGTGACACTGTGCCAGAGAAGTAGAATCAATGCAAACAGAGTGTAAAGGGCTCAGTTTGCATTTCATCATGAAGATAATAACATCCTTACATAGTGATCCATGCGAAACTGGACCTATTGTCCTGGACAGCATTTCGTCAATTGTATATAATTCTTTAGCCACAAGATACTTTTTTTTGTTGTTTAGTAATCAAACCATCACATTAATTTCTGCTGTTTATTAAAATCTGTTCTGACACTTCACAATTATTTACGTAAGCCACACATATTGTGTGAACTGTCTTAGAAAAAAATTTAATCAAGCAACGAATCTAGCCTATTTTTAGTCAGATCCACAACATAAAATAGCAGAAATTGTAAGGAAACTTACCTACTTACAGTTGCACCTCAAAAATGACTTGAGTTTTGGTCTCTGTAATTTTGAATATAATCACCTACGCAGTAATTTTTCTTATGGTTTACTGTCAGTTTAATTGTAATGCATCGATTTCATCCCCCACTGTGTATTTAGATTTTATGGAACCCCTTGTGATATTACTTTTAACACATACACACACAGACACAACATTTGACTGTATGTAACATTATAATAATTATACATAGTGAGTACTGAACCACTGTCTGTCACGTCCGGAAGTTCACATAACTGAATCGACCGTACGCAAAAAAGCTCCAACCAAAACCTCTCTCTGAATTTTTAATCATGCTAACACTGAATTCAGGGAGAGGTTTTGATCCAAGCTTTTTTGCAAACGGTCGATTCAGTTAACTGAACTTTCGGATGTGTGTGATAGCCCTACCAATGCGGTATGAATATCTCTTCTGATTGGCCGTGGTCTGAAAGTATTGTCGTATGCGAATGTTTTCATTGCACACAATTTGGACATACAGCAACTGATGTTCACAGCACTCCGCCTGCTATTAAAAAGCAACAAAAGAAATAAGCAATGCATTTCTAAAATAATAATTTAAATGAATGGATTGATTCTCTGCCTATGTAATGATTATTATTATTACTTTCTAGAAAATTGTGGAAGTTAATAGAACACTGCGGAAGCTTCTAGAACAGTGGTTCCCAAACTTTTAATTTCGCGTACCACACACGAAATTATAAATCAGTAGCGTACCACTGAACTGTAACCGTTAAAAAAAACCTTCAAACTGGTTAAGTAATAAAAACTGCAACAACTGTTTATGACAACACTATCATTTATTAATTATTGGAAAAAAATACAATATTCTTAGTGCAAAAAATGGTACTGCATGTTCGAGACAAGATAGGAAATATCTGGCTCAGTTGTACTTAATTTTAAGCGCAAATTGGGATCTACGTTAAGCTTATTACGATTGTTTTTTATTATCAACATAGCAGAAAATCCGCTCTCACAGAGATACGTGGTTGTAATTGGAATCAGAAACAGTAATATGCTTTTCTGAACAGCGATTTATCTAATTATTTACTGTGTATGTCCTACGGCCATGGCTGCTTGCGTACCACCTTAATAATTGTCGCGTACCACCAGTGGTACGCGTACCATAGTTTGGGAATCACTGTTCTAGAAAGTTGTCAGAATGAATGGACAGATGAATGTGGTCCGAGTCGTACTGTCAATCTACTTCGCAAGTTTATCGTTGCGAAGCACGGGTAACTTAGTTAGTAATAAAATAAGTAAGATGGGTGCCACATTGGATGCATCAGAGTATAATTACTTACTGTGGCCATTTTATGTGCAATGAAAACATTGATACACGACAATACCTTTAGACTACAGCGACTATGCCAGGATATTCATACTGCCATTGACTTTAATCATAATATGTAATAGTAATAGTCCAGATACGTCACATTTATTGCATTTTTTATTATATTAGTTAGACATTTCACAATATTAGTCATTAAACGCTATGGAATAGAGAAATGTGTAATGTAAAAATCAACAAATTTTGCTGGTGAATTTATGATTTTTAATCTCATATTAAATAGCTTAATTATAGTGAATTTCATCATCACCGTAGTATTAAGTTTTGTTTCAGTTTTGGAGACTGATATTATGAATGTAAAACGGATGTTGTGACTAAAATGAAAGTGAACGAGTTGAGATGGTTGGGACGTGTAGAGCGAATGAACATAGAAAGGATAACAAAGAATATATACCTGAGAGAAAGAAGAAGTGTGAGGAAGCGCGGCCGTCCAAGAACCGCATGGCTTGACCACATAGACCAGATTCTAAAGGACGGACGTGTTCTGAGTAAAAGGAATCGTACAGTGTGTATGACAAATTGTACGAACGTGACGAAAGCATGAAGTGTGCATAAGGATAGGAAACTCTGGCGATCTGTTCTCTCTGCCTTACCCGCAAGGGACGTGGCGTGAGAGGATAGAATGGAATATAACAGTAGGTATTCAAATATCATTGAGTTTAGTGTAGTTGTATCGGGCACACGGATTTAAATATGTACGACGTACGTACATTTTGCTTGCATGTACATTCGCTATTTGTTTGTATATTTTGTTACCAGCTAGTGTTAGGCACCAATCACTGTGTATAGCAAACCCCCTTTACAATTACAAATGACTTGTCTTAAAGTGTATGCACTTAAATTACATCAAGGTTCATTAATACAGTCATCACAATTGTACTTGAATTTCCTGCAAATGCAAATGTTTTTTTTTTCTCGTTTTATTTGATAATAATTATTTTTAAGTAACGTTCCACTGCCACACAATAGATTTTATGTTATATAATGTAACCTGTTAGTTCCATATCAATTTTAAGTCATTTGTTCCTCAATTACAGTGGTATATCCTCTCCTACAGGCCATACTGACATCATCACAAATTCTCCTATCAGCAGGGTCATTTTTAGTTTATTTAATATATGCTGAGTTTACCAGATGTATTGATATTTCCATACATTAGTTAAGTAGGTTCATATGTAACGCTGTGTTTTCATTGCTTTCTGTTTATATTGGTCGCATAGGTGTCTGTGGTACTGTCATTTTGGCTATTACTATTCTTTTTTATTATTACTAAGGCAGCTATGGTAATATGTCTGATGCATCATTGTTTATGGAGCCAACTGCTGTGAAATGGCTTTGGCGATACATGCTTTTCTAAGCCAATACTGAGAACGTCGTCTTGATACCGAAGACAGGTGAACATGATAGTATTGACTATAACTTGACAGATCTAGAATTACAATACATATTTGAAAATTTTCTAAATAGAAAAATACTTTGAAAGTGCCCCTGAATTACATGGGTTATCCGCTCATTGCAATTAGCAAAAATATTGGTAAATATGACAGCAATTTGACACTTTTGAATTTTTGAATTTAGGCCCTGTTCTTTTTTTAAAATTATTTTTTTGAGTAACATTCTCATACAAAATTTTTAAAAGTTGAAGCGATAATAGAAAAATTTTTGCACTTTGTGCAACAACGAGCTCCATACTATCTTCCATATACACACAAATCTATTTAATTAGAAACTGTGTTTGTTGAGCTTCAAACTGTGAGCTCTAAAATTAGTATTTTGGTTGATGCAGTATTTCGGAATAGGCTTCATTCAGGCAGTCATATAGTGTTGGTTTATTTTATAAGTTCTATGAGATCCTCTCTCTTTAACCAATATAATAATTACTAAAATAATATAATCCTTTAGGAATATCTCTCATATATTAGATTAGTAAATGGAAAGGATGTATTTGTAAATATTTGAAGTCATTAATATGTTTAAGTAGAATCTACTAGTTGTAATAATATGTGTTTGTACATATTGCATACATAGAGATAGATCTTCTCACTGATATTCTTGTTTCTAATGGTGTAAGATCACTATATATTAATATATATAATTATTTCCGATTTTCTAATGCCATAATCGTAATATTTAATAAATAAATAATTGAATAAATTTGATATATGTTATAAATGTATATTGTTTAGTTGAATAAATATCTAAATATTATTATACCAAGTATTTAATATAATCTCTGTGTTTCTTGTATAAAATATAGGCATTTTTTTGGAGAGTAAAAGATATTTAATAGGTATTTATATGTACTATACTATTATTATTGTATGTGAATATATTTTAATGGAAGGCCATAGACTTTATGCGTTATTAAGTAATCTATACCTAGTTGCATTATTATATAATTTAGGTAAATGTTGAAAACAATGTGTGAACTTTTTTTATTTACCGAGTTTTCTTTTTTATTAAGAAAATTACTCAACTAATTGTTTGTTTTTGATTATTCTTATTTTTCCGACGTTGGTTAAATAATAAACACACGAATAATATATTCTTGTATTTCATTTTCCCCTTTGAAAGATTTTATTTGCTTGCAACACCATGAAATTGGGATTACTCTGTCGTTTGCCATTAGCCTAACCTCAGCAGACTGCCTTCTAATGCATGGACAACATGATGAATGGCAGCAGAGTTAGCACCGGCTGGTCTTTATACATTCTTTCCTGCACCAAACAAAATTTACGCTAACCAGTTACCACACAAAGAATCACTCTTTTAATGAAATCTTTCAACGTTATACCAAATCAGGGCATTGATTTTTCGATGCGCCTGTATTTTTTTGTAATACCTAAATAGGCATTAAAACTGGATTTATCGGCAAATGTGGCTGCCAATAAGTTGCATCTATTTTTTAACAGATGGTGATTGGTTGATTGGTTCGGTATGAATAATTCTAGAACTGCACGGAATATATGAATGTCACTCTTAACTAAAACCAAATGGAAGTTTGCTGTAATTCAAGAATCTTTCACAATGCACCAATTTTTCTATACTATTGCCATCTGTTGAAAAATGCTTGCAACACTTTTACAAAGTTTACAGTGGAAAGGATTGTGGACTGTATGTTGTATAATAAAACAGTTCAGTTTACTGTGCAACACATTTATTTTGCATATCAAGTATTAGAACATTCTTGTGACAATTCTTAACCTATTATATGAGCTAGAATGCACCACAGAAAAAGATTGTGTTCATTTTTTGGACGCAATTGAACACATAATATGCATGAAGTTAAGAACACATATATTATTATAACATAGAGATTGCGAACTCAGTTATTTTGTCCATTATCCATACATTAATATTTTAACCTACAAGGTCTGTCAAAAAAAAGATGCTCTTTGATCAGTTTCGAATTACTTATAATTTAAATGATTTCTCTAGCTCCGCTTGTAATATTTTCGGCATTGTAGGTTACTCGTAAAAGATACAATGTGAGAATATTGCGGACCTTTGACAGCTCTTACGATAAGATTCGACAATCAGTGCTACCAACAATACAATCTTGATCTCCACTTGCAGCTAACCTCCGCCGGCTGCCAAGACATAGAATATGCACTGTACTTTTGTTTAGCTTTGAATGTTATTCATCGTCTATCGATTCTAATAATATATAGCATTCCTAATTCTATGCATAACACATCGTAACCGTGGTGCATTCTCGCTGTAACTCTTAAAATTAACATAAAGGATTTAATATTACATTTAAAAAATCACATTTAAAGCTGTTTTTTATTGGTACATATATTTAAGTTATGATTTTTGGACATAGAGTTATGAATTTGAATAACATTGTGGAGATTGCACATTGAATTATTTTGTCTACGATGCATACCTACATTTATTTAACGTATTCATGGAGGATAAAATATTTATGCAAGCAATCTCTTACATGTTATTTTTAATTCATAGTTTTGTAACTTTATTGATGCTATTTTGTAGTTTTGGTCATAATAATGACTAATTCGGATTTTTCATAGAGGTATGGCAAATACACATTAATAAAATTTCATAAATTTGGGAGACCCAATTATTTGTCACCTGGCGACTATCTCACGGAGTTGGGATTGGGTGATTGTTCGTATTGGAGTTGTCAAAGATAATGATATCACAGCACTCTTCTTTGGTAGTAAGGGATAGAAATACTGCGTGTTAATTTGAGTGAGTGAACAGCACGTGCGAACCACTCTATGATCTATGGCAAGTGAATATCACCTTAGGGAACGTACCCTACTTCTTCAAAATACAGCGATTGGTCACAGGGACAGGGGAGGTAATACTTGTTGGGTGTTATGCGCAACAACGGAGCGTGTCAACTGCGTACATAGAACACGTTGAATCGGACAACTGGTTGACTCGCACCGATGACAGAACGGAGAACTATACAACCATAAACAATCGAGCGAATCACCAGGTGAAATTAAACAAATCCATGGTAACTTATTTATTTGCCCACTGAAAATGGGGCTAATTGGGAGACCTTTTTCTTTAGACCAATCTCTTGAGTAGTTGTTCGGCATACCTCTATGAAAATATTAAAAATACCTTGCTTGAGAATTACTCTGTGAGAATAAACTGTTATTTAATACTAATTTGGCACAGAATATTTACGTTACATTTATTTCTATGTGATTTTTCACCTTATAAAAATAATCCTTAAGATATTATAATGTCAGTTCCTTATAAAAATAATTCTAACGAAATAAATTCAATGGACTATCCTTCCAATTGACCAATCGAATCAAATAAAATGGAAAGTTTAGTTAATTTATTTGGACCTTTAACATGAAAGTGTAAAATCATTTCATGGACTATTTACAAGATTTTATTTCACTTCACTCCGCGTTTTTTTTTTGTCTCTGCGCTAATCTTGTAATCGACTTTGGATCAGCCTACACCAGAGACAAAAGAGATGTTGAGGGTTTCAAAGGTATCTAAATCTTGCAATGGATTTTTCGACCATTTTCTGACTACTTAGAGAGCTGAAAGTTTGCAACCGTACGTAAACTAGGTGACAATACAATTCTGTAGAAATTTGGATCAGTTTTCTCCAGAGACAAAAAAGATGTTGGGGGTTTGAGGGGGATCCAAGGTTCGTGTGAGGTCGTGAGTAGTATCGTATGAAAGGGCGTTGGAAAAGAAATCCAGATCGTAAGTCAGATGTTGTTCAGCTCAAAGCTCGGAAGACACCGAGCGATCGAGAGGATCCAGTCACCGCATACCTCCGTGTTTGATATCTCACGAAAGTGCTTCATGAGTAGAACTCATATCTTTTTACAAATTTTGACTCTGTCAATTCTTGGTGGGAGGCGCCGTTAAAATTAAGGAATCCAAGCATCTCGGAAGGGTGTGTTTGGCATCGTTTAGAAGACCATGAAAAACAGTTGGAAGATGTGTGTTGGAAGAAGTCATAAAATCTTGTTTTTATAAAATATTTTTTACAAATACTTATGTATCTTCTCCACATTTATACAATTCCATGTGTGTTGCTAAATGTCCTGTCCCTTTTAAAATACTTATGTATTTTCTTTAACAAGTCTCTCTGAAAACATTCATCCTTCCATCATTTTAACATTTGTGTGTGCAGTTACACTGCCGTAATATAATTCAAATAAATATTAACATTAGATACAAGCTAAACATCACATTTATATATCAGAAATTTTAAATTGATTTTCATTCAATTCAATTACCTATTCTACATTATAATAAGCAACTAAAGGATAGGGAATCTATATAAATGTAGGAAGACTTAACAGACGAGGCCGACGCCATACTGTTCATAGACGCCATGCCCAACTGACATTTGACGATGATTACACCATGAAAAATGTATGGGAAAAAATATTCCGTAGTTCAAGTGTTTGTCACCGAGACAAGGTGTTTGTCACCGATACAAGGCGACGTCACCAATCATGGTGGTGATGGAATTCGAGGATGTAGGCTTGTACTCTACTATCACAGGTATATGCCATTTTTTCTTGATATAAAGTACGCTAATTTACCATCTAATTACATAGGTTATATTCCAGAGGTAATTTCCACACTGATTATACATAATGAGTCACTGAAATATCACCAGGTTTCATGCAATTGTGGACAACCAATATGACACGCAATCATATGTTTGTAGCTCCCATGGCGTCCACCATAGATTTGTCATAGATAATAGAAGGGGCTCAATGTTCAATAGTCATTCCCACCTTTATATAGGTTCCTCACTAAAGGAAATAATAGGAATGTTTCAGCTGCCAAACAAAGATTTAAAGAAATCTCCGACCAAACTGCCATCATAAGCAAGACCTGCTTACTACATATCATTAAAGGTTGGACATTTCTAAATGAGTATGGCCACACTGAGAGTAAAATATCTTACATACTACAAATACACATACAAATATACTTAAATAAGTGAAGTTAGGAATGTACATATTATTATAAACTGATAGAGTATACCACCGCCTCCTAGAGTAGGTACTCTAGCCATGCTGTAACAGTTGGCAACATAGCATAATGATCAAACAGGACTACTACTCCTGCCAAATCTCCTAACAGAATAAAATACGTGGTCCATCATACTCGTTGTTAAGGGACTGTTATTCCATACATTTCCTTAGCGACAGTGATGGCAACACAGCTTAAAACCAAGTGGTCTCAAATTTCTACAACATGGATAGAGAAAGACTAGGTGGCGGTGAGTATACAAATCCAACTCTTTTCACCACCATCCATAAGTTAATTTAGTACGTCGAATTTAGGCCAAGCATTCCAGAAATTTCAAAACTCTGGAATCTCGTTTTTTTTTACTTATGTTCAATTCCGGAACAAATAGGCAAATAGAATTTCAATATTGTATTAATTTCACAATCTGTCGTACAATTATGAATTGTATTCGTAAGTAATTCGACTTCCTAAGCTTACATAGTCGTATGATCTCGCAGATAAGTTCAGTGTGTGAAACTCTATGCTTTATTTTATGGCTTATAAAATTTTTAATTATTTTATCACTTCGTTTCATTCACTTTTTATCAATTTGTAATAATACATAGCATTCCTAGTACAATGATACATCAGATAAATACATTTAACCACATGGAGAATACAAGTATTTTATGAATAGATAATTCGTTTTGCTTTGCTCTAATAATAGGGTTAATTCTATAACTAATTAACTGAAATAAGTACCCCTGGTTTCAAATAACTTGGCCACTGGCTACATAGTAATTCTATAAAAAAGTGTGACAAAAATGGTGAAACGAATTGTAGTCATTTTTCAATTACTATTTCGTAGTAAAATAAATTCAAAACACACTTCTTCTTCCAAATCGGTCCCTCAATGCTGAGGATCGTGACCTTCATGCCGTACTTCTCGCAGCATTCTGCCCCACCCTGGTCTGTCTTCACCCCACCGCAATGATTCTGCAAACGTCATTCCAATGCCATTCATCTCATTGGTATACGTCCGCGACTTCTGCCTTCAACTCGGCCAGTTATTATTATATTTTCTAAATTGTCTGGCTCCCGTCTTACAATATGCGCAAAGAAACCAAGCAATCTCCTCAGACACACTGCAGACAAGCGAGTTGTAATGAGTAGCTCAGATAAGATTGACGCATTTGTTCTTCTTTCTATCCGTGGTACTCGAAGGAGCTTCCTCCAACACCACATTTCAAATGCATCAATTCTCATCCTCTCATAGGCACGCATTGTCCACATTTCCGCTCCATACACACACTTATTTTAGTCCAAATAACTATAGAATTGAGCCTATTAACCAGATTGTGTTCGTACACACACGCACACAACCAATACAATATATAGTCTACGTTTAACATTCAGAGATTTGAGTACAAGCAACGGTGGTTAGCAGCATACAACAATACATCTAATATAATAATATATAAGAGTATATGGATGTCCTGTTGTCAATACGGGTGTAAAGTGAATGCAGCGCCCCTAGCGGTGCGGTCCAAAAAGCTCTGACAGATTCGTACAAATTTTGTTCATTAAGGTTATGAATTATTTAATAAAAATTTTCTTGCAGATTCATGCTAATTTATGTTCCCCTTATAAATAATGATATTGTGCCACAATTTTAAGCGACATTACGAAGTATATTTGACTATAAAGTTGCACCTATAGTATGGAAAAACGCTGTCAAATTTGACAGTTGGACCGCATTTCGTGAGTGCCGTCACACTTTAGACCCGTATAGTATGTAGGGTTGCCACCTTCCAAAAATACTTTTCGAAAGTCACAATTAATTTTTTGTAAGAACATCAGATTTTCTACTTCGTAGTTGAATAACAAGTAGTTATCTCAACAGAGAAACAGCAAAGGATGGACTTTACATCAGACTTATGGCTGGTTTAATGTGGTCGCTTCATACTTATGTAACATTAACCAGTTCCAGTCCATCTATCAGCCGTGGCTGGGAATCGAACCCATCGAGTGTTCTATCCACTGTGCTACAAAGCGATGAGGACTTTTCCTTATGGCTTTGTAGGTATATATTTGTACTACCGGCTTCCAAAAATACGTTAAGAAGCCATATGCTGCCATTCGGCTTTGCCATTTACTCGGCCAATACTGAGAGCATCGTCTTGAAACTGAAGACAGTGATAGCTGAAAGTATTGACTACAACTCGACTGTCCTAGAATTACAATATTTGGAAATTCCTTGAATAAAAAATAATTCCGAAAGTACCATCCATAAATCCATTACTCGTTTGGTTTTTTAATAATTTAGCCAAAATATTGGTACCTAGTTATAAGGTTAACAAATTGACTGTAGTAAATTTTTAAATTTGTTCCCAGGTTCTTAGTAAAGATATTGTCGCTTATGTTATTCTTATTTCGCGCCAACATTCTCATAACATTGAAAAAGTCGGAGCGATAATAGAACGTTTTTTCCTCAGTGCATATAGGCCTTTACGTAGCGTCTTATATTAAAATAACTTCAGCAGAAAACCCACGAATAGAGATTTCGTATGTTATTTTAACATAAGCTGTTGAGATTACTACTTGTTACCTATATCTACCCACCACTGGGATAATATCGTCGGCCCATCTTTTCTGTGGCCGACCTACTCCTCTCTTTTTGTCCCACGGTCTCCATTTTAGAACTCTGGGAGTCCATCACTCTGTCCCCTGTCTGGCAACATGACCCACCCACTGGTAGAAGATGGGCTCGCAAAGCTCAAGATAGAGGACAATGGAAGAAAATGGAGGAGGCCTATATCCAGCAGTGGAGAGATGGCTGAAGAAAGAAGAAGAAGAAGAAGACCTATATCTAATGATCTGGAGTACCTATCCTCTCCACATCATCCTCTTTGGCTGTAGATCAGAATAATTTACACAGACATGATATTTTCATTCAGCACAGACATGTTGGTGATTGAGTGTACGTTCTCTTCGTTGTTCCTTTGTAGTCTGAAACGTTTAGCAAACAATACGTAATTACCAATGTTACCCATTTAAAGATGTATGTGAGACCAGTCGGAGATTAAGAGCTCAGTTATTGAAGTACCCCCAAGTTTAGGGTTGCCAGATTTCTTGGAAGTCAAGCCGAGACAAACGCAATATTTCAAGGGCAGGGAGGTATATGTGTATACCAGCGCTGGATTTACACTTTTTTTTAGATATAGGCACTGACTTTTCGAAGCCCTCCCCCCTTTTGGAATTTTTACCGTACAAAAGACGCACCAAAAAATTAGCGCCCCAGGCGTAATTTTTTCATAATCCATCTACGTAAAAAGTGAAATCTGCCAATGCAGAACTAGGCCCAGGGTACCTAGGACGAGGAAGACGACTAAATCTGTTGACCTAATCTGAGAATAAGTTTCAAATCGAAAATTTCACGAACCGCTAGCGTAACTGTATGTTTTTTTTACGTTATTTTATATATAAACTGATAATCCTAAAAATATACCCACTGTTCCGAAAACCGGGACATTTAGACGTCCCAAGAGGTTTGTTCGGGACACAAGGACCAAAACCGGAGGCAGTCCCTGTAAACCGGGACGTCTGGCAACCCTACCCAAGTTGTGAATGTCTTCTTACCTTACGGGACGAGCATTAAAATTTCCTTGGTTCCCATATGCTTTATACAAGAAGACCAAACCTACGAGTATGAGGGGCAGTCCCAGGAAAGCACACACCAGCTCAATGTTCACATTCACGTGGAATATTATGCCACCATCTGAAACACGTGCATTAAATTAGTCAGTTGATGATCTATCTCTTACAGAACCCTCAAAAACATTAAACAATCTAATCTCAGATTAATTCAGAGTGAATTGAAAAAACGTTTCAACTAAATTACTGTTGTTGTACAATACTCTCATATATTGCAGATTGGTGTATTGCACTGAAACCAAGTGACTTGTTATATGAAATATTTATATGGGTTATGGCTGCTTTTGTTGCCATGTTAGTATCTTACAATATGTAGGAACATTTTTTGTTAAATTGTTGTTTTAGATACTCTATATCTATCTATCTATCTATTCCCTCACGCCACGTCCCTTGCAGGGTAAGCAGAGAGGACAGAGCGCCAGACAACCCTATTCTGACACACACTCCTAGCCTCCGTAACATTCATGCAATTTGTCATATACGCTCTCCGATTCCTTTTACTGAAAACGCGTCCATCCTTGAGGATCTGGCCAACATGATCACCCCTCTTCGCTTACTCAAATATATATTTTTTGTCATCCTGTCATCTTTCATTCTCTCAACATGCCCTGTACATGTTAGTTTATTCACTTTCATTCTTGTCACAACACCAGTCTTGCAGTCACTCATTTCCCTAATAACCTACATATTATAATTGTCTTTGGATCATTATATTATTACCTGATGTCACACTTGTAATTCCCCACCATATTTCTGTTAACGGGAGAGCAGGAATCATCATGGCTATCGTAAATATCATAGACTGCGATATTATTAGAAATCTTGTAGCGGAGACTGTGAAGATTACAAACAGTGGAACGATCGCCCAACCATAGAGTGGAATATAACCGCAAGTCATAGCAGTGCGAGGACGGGATCTCATCTCTCGAATATCTTTGATTTCAGGTTCAGCATTAATAATTGGCACTACAGCTGGTTTTATTTCAAAAATTTCGCCTTTAACTTTATCGCCCAACAGTGATTTCAATTCGTCAAACTTAGACGACTTCTCCCAAACTGTTCTATCAATCTTCTCATCCCATTCTCTCTGTTTATACTTTATGAAATCGTCAAAATGTGAAACGCGATTCTTCCCATACTTGCCCCAAAGAGGATAATTATAATTCTGCTGTTGTTTGCTTTTAGACAAATTGGACTTTAAAACGTTTTCTCGAAATTCCACAGTCGGCAATGCATTTTTAGGATCTACAACGTCATTAGTATCTGGATTATTCTGAGCCCTGAGTTCACCTTCTGCAGTAGGAGTAGATTCAGTTGATGGATACATATCCAGTTTCAAGTTATTTTCATAAATATCATACACGTCGGGTGTCGTTGGTCTCGCAGATGACGTCGTTGTTCCTACATAACTCCTTTTATTAATATTATTATCCAAATAGTTTTCAACGTCGTTCATCATGTACATGTACTCCTCAATATCCCTCTTGGCTCTGCTCTTTGTAATAATGCCTTCACCACTGGTTGTGAGAGTGTTAGCCGTTGGTTTCATATCGATCATATCGTTGATGAATCTCAAATCGGGACGACCGCGGTGCTGTCTGTGCATCTTAGGAGTTTGGGGATCATGTTCCCTTATGAACAGATCCTGCTTGTATGTGATTGTGTGACCGTTTAAGTTGACGCTCGTTTTGTTAAGGATCACATGACCGACTAGGTTAGGTTTCAGTTTATTTGTTATGACGTGTCCTTGCAGTATTGAGTCGGTGGGTTGAATGATTTTGAATCCAAGAGCGTTTGTTTGGAAAGATGTTCTTTTCTTCCTGAGGTTGTGTTTTTTAGGATTCCTTTCAACAAATTTCACATTATCGTTTAATCCTTTGGGTGATTTAGTTTTCTTCGCATTATTGTATTTCCTGTAATGCTTAGATTTAATTCTGTTCTTTCTACGTGGAATGTTTAAGAAATCCTCTTCAAATGTAGACCTTAAAAAAATGTATATAAAACAAAACTCAGTTCATAATATCAAAGGAAAATGCTCATTTAATATAGAAAAAAAAACAGGCCCGGCGCAAACGAAATGTAACTCAAATGATAGGTAGAAATGAATAATTTCATACTGCATAGGGGGCATCATCAAAATCAATGGCTAAATGTGTGAAATATCTATTATAAATATTAGATAGATGTCAATCTGAATGTAAAGAGTTCCAATCGACATTTGGCAATCAAATCAAATACTGAACTGGCAGTCAATTAGCCACTAATCTGAGAAATCTTGCATAATACAAGGCAATGTATGTAGAACAGAGTGAGGCGAAAGACCCTGAGAAGGCTGACAAAAGTAGATTTCTTGGAGTAACAATAGATCGGGCTCTATAGTAGAGTTCACAGATTGATGGAAAGGGAGCTGAAACTAAATACTACATTAAAAATGAAGAAAGTAAAGTAACAGACCTCTTGGTGCGCGTGATTGATGCAACTTCCGTATCAATATTCACAGGCATGTTGTTCATTCTATCCTTATAATCCACAAACTGAACCTCATCCACGGCTCTCCTTAGTAAATTACTGAAATATAACAAGTAAAAAAACATATTAATTATGTATGAACAACAAATAACTATACAGCTACATACTCATGCTCAAGATCCACTGGATAGATCACATCACAAACAGCGAGGTGATGAGACAAGACAAATCTTGAATAAGATTGCCCAACAGAGAGCGCGATGGATAGGCCATAACATCAGGCACTCCGGTCTGCTCATCACCACAGCTGAAGGAACGGTAGAGGGCAGTAATGTGAGAGGTCGCCCAAGAAGCAGTTATATGAACCAGATTATTGAGAGCGTGCTCTGTAGCACCTACACGGAAGTGAAGAGATTGGCGAGTGACAGGACGACGTGGAGAGAAATAATGAAAATGCTTGGTACAAACCAATCTGCAAGCTTGTAACCAGATCTGACAAGCACCTGCGCTTATGTTACTGTGAAAGTGTGGTTGTCTGTGAATTATCGGATGTCAATGGTGTCAACCAGATAACAGGAATAGAACAGCATGAATGAAGAATTGTATGATTGTGATGGAAGCATGGAGTGTGTGTGCGAACAGAAACGGAAGGTATAGATAGATAATTTGTTCTGCGATATACTTACACATAGCAATACCTCGATGATTGTAGCTTCTTGTGATTCTTGGTGTAGCCAGTTTCAACTCCAAAGTGACAAGATAAGACGTGCATGGTGTCTGCCGCCGTTGAATGATTAGTACTCTCCAACTGTTAAACAAATGTATTAGTAACATATTATAACTAGAGCTGTGTCAATAATGGTCAATAGTTAATCTTCAAATTGAGGGATTCCGAGGGCCCGGTAGAAGACAGATGCCCTGGCTGCAGAATATAAGGGAATAAACCGGCATCCGGAGTGTAGGGGAGCTGTTCGGAGCGGTGCAGGACAGAGACAAGTTCGCCCAAGTGATTGCCAACGTTAGGGGGACCAGACAGGGCACATGAAAATGAAGAAGAAAATCTTCAACAGTTGTTCGTATTTCACACGTCAATGCTGTTGACATAAAAGTATATTGTCTGCTAATGTTATCTACGCTAATACCAGAGTTAGTAGATAAATATTCCAACCAAACGAACAAGAAGAAAACTAAGCAAAATTCCCGACCGTCAACAGTAATATTAATATCAACAGAAAAATGAACGACTAGGTACTGCTATTAATATCGCAATGTCATTGGTCACTGGTCAACAGACATAGCGAGATTCATACGCGCTCCATTCTAAAAACTTTTACAGTCATTCCCTAGATAAAGGTTCAATGAATCTGCCGTATTTTTTTCCAAAGCACATTTAGTAAGGTTGTCGAGGTCTCCCGTTTTTTGTAATTTTTTGAAATAATCTTTAATGACTTACCAATATTGCACTCCCCATTAAATGCAGAATTCCAGTCACAGTCAGAAACAGAATCAAATATGCCTTGAGCCAAAAAGTGATTATGAAGGCCAAGTGTTTGGGATCTTCTGTGTTAGAGTTATTGGTTGGCGGCCCTGCAAGTTCACAATTAGAAACACAATGCAATATTTTCAGTACAAAAATCGTAAATTCTATGAGTGGATGTGTCACAAATAGGGTTGCCAGTTTTGGACTGGACAGTCCAGTTTTTATTACATCTGTCTGGTCGAAAAAATCTCGGAAATCCGGACAAAGGACTGTCCGGTTTTCCGAGTTTTTATAGAATTGTCATATTTATTTCATAGTAAAATGGCTGTCCCATTTCACTCCCATACAAATTTCCGTCTTGTAATGAAATTTGTATACAAAATTTCGTGGGAAAAATTGAACAGCCGTTTTACTATGAAATAAATATGATAGCTCTTTAAAAAAAATTTATAAATTATGATTTTCAAAGATAAATTATGAAATTGTACTTTTTGTGTGTAAGAAATAGAACATATTTCAAAAATGTGTGACTATTTCCACGAAAAAAGATTTATTTAATCATAAAAAATTAATTCGGTCTAAAGACGTGGTCGGTAGCCTGGTTGGTGACACACATGACTGTTAATACAGTGGGCGCGGGTACGATCCCCGATGCCGACCTACTCCACTTCACGACACAAGCTTTTCAAGCTTACTGTGAAGTAGACATGAGCGCCGCGCCGGCGCGCCGCTGTGGTCGCGAGTTTAGTCGGCGCGCCGTCGCCGAGCGAAAAACGTGGCGCGCCGCCGTAAGAGAATTTTGGTACTCTTTTACAGCAATAACGCGAATTTTCGCATATTTGACGCGAATTTTACCTTTATTTTGGAAAACATCATAAGTGAAAACATTATCAAAAGGAATGCGGCTTTGAAAGCAAGAAGAACTACGCTAATAAAAATCTTAAACCAAGCGTTTTTATCAAATATTTTTGTTTTATTTTGATGCATAATTGGAGTAATACCTCTTTTATTAATTATTCTTGTTATATTACTATATTAATTATGTATTCATTCTGTTTGTTGTTGAAATAAATAAAAATAGTAAAAAAATCATCCAAATAATGTCATAAATAAATGAAAATTAACACCACATTTTGCAAAATTGTGAAAAATTACACTCTGTTTTGCAAAAAATAACAACAACTTTTATTAGTATGTTGTGTTGTTTTTTTTTTCGTGTTTATTAGTGTTTTGTTCGAAACTTGTTCTGTGTGCACTCTTCGGCACAAAGGCTGAGCGCTGTAATGCCGAAGAGTGTAATATTTTTTACTTAAATAAAGAAATAAATAAACACATTTCCCAAAAAATAACACCGTTTTTTTTTCAGTCCTTAGTCATAAGCATAAGCGTTATGTCAGGCATTTTTTTTTTAAATTATGATCGTTTATGTTTCCGTCCCTTTATTAAAGAATATAAAGCTCTATTTGACACCAACAATGTGGTTTTCTTTATCTCCTTGCTTCCTTTAACAAAAAATCTATGGTTCAAGGCCACGCCGTCGTACGCCGCCGCCGCCGTGAAAATTTGTTCGTTACGCCGCCGCCGCGGAATTGGCCGACGGCGCTCATGTCTACTGTGAAGTGTGCAAAGATGTATTCAGATTCGTTAAAAAAAAATGGAAGTCAGTAGGTACATGTCAGAGGTACAGAAAATTTGACAGTGGCCGAATAACTACCTTGATTCCAGTGGTCGAATGCAGTTGCAAGTAGTTCAGTAGAAGCGTTTCGAGAGTATAAAATGTCACTAGGGGTGGAGGGGGTGTCATCATTGTAGATTGGGTTCATATTATTCTCACCGGCCACATCTTGCCGTACAGTGAGAGGTCTGTCATTCTGTTCCACAACGTTTGATACACTTTTCATTACTATTGAAGTCGACGGGCAAAACAGCTTCTGTTTGTAAAGAAAATATTAAAACAGTATGAATACAAGAATATTTAGTTAGTACTTACTCTAACCTGACAGACAGTCTATTTTCTTAATTATACAGTAGAATCTCACTAATCGGGCACTATTAGAAACCGGACTTCTTCATACTGACGGATACAGCGACTGAATATATTTTAAACATTGACCTAAACCTTTGACAATCAGATCCACCTGTGCTATTGTTAATTTTCTATGTCCTTATTTTAAGATGTGATCTTAAATGCCATACGATAAATAATAATAATTAGAAACCAGAAGGTGATGGATTGTTGGAAAGTTCGGATTACCGCATTTCCCGGGGCTTATGTTATGACAGATGGATTCGATTCCCGGCAAAGCAATCATATTAAACCAGCTAACGATCAGTCATAAGCCTGATGGAAAGTCCATCCTTTGCTGTATATCTGTTGAGTACATTTCCTAGGAGTTGTACACAATGAGGGATTTTATCCGGTAACAACAAGATTCAGATTAATAGAGCTGTCAGTGCTTGGAATCAGTTGCCAGAGTCAGTGGTACTTGCTCCATACTACACACCAACACCTTCAAGAATAGACTAGATAATACACAACTTAACTGGGACTTGGGTCAAAACAGCGAAAGCTGCCTACACAATAACAAATAATAATAATAAATACTGATATTTTTACCCGTGACCAGACAAAAACCCATAAGAATATTGCTCAACATGAATAAATCCCAAAAAAGACGAAAGCCCTTAAGAAGTTTGCTCAAGGGACAAAAGCTCAAATCTAATTGGATTTTGAAAGGAAAATTAATTGTATCTATTAATATTTATTTTTTTTCAGTCTGTTTTAGAAACTAGTATAGACTAGAAAATAAACAAATAAATAAGCGGATCTTAAGTGGGATAAACAGTAAAATAGTCAACATTATATAAATAATTCATCTACTGGAATCCAATTAGAAAGTTTGGGCTTTCATCCCTCGAGCAAATTTCTTAAGGGTGTTTGTCATTTTTGGGATTTATTCATGCTGAGCAATATTCTTATGGGTTTTTCTCCGGGAACCATTTTTACCATGGGGTGGAGAATCAAGTATTCCTCCATTAAACTGAAAGTTAACACGAGGCTGCAGTAGACAAAGGAACTCATTGTAAACCAAATCATTCTCTTCTGCCAGTCAACACCTGAAATAACAGAAAACAATTATATGCAAGACGCTGTTGCAACAAGTTCAAAAGTGCGAGCGAAAACGAGCAGCTGTCTTAAAATGGAGTAGGGCAGGACACGTTGCCAGACGCTCAGATTCTAAATGGACCAAAAAGATTCTCGAGTGGCAACCTAGAACCAGCAAAAGGAGCGTAGGAAGACCTTCAGGCAAAAGATGGTCGGACGAGCAAAAGGAACATATAGGAAGACCTCAGGCAAGATAGTCTCCCTCCCCACACACGAGACTTGTCTCTATTGGGGAGGTATCTCGAAACATGTATAGTTCTAAGGAACCATATTTGTATAAGTATGTACAATATTGAAGAAAAATAAAAAGAATTTTGAAATTGAATTGAATTGAAATTGATGTGAGGCGAATCGCAGGAAGCAAGTGGATGCAGCATGTCCAGGATAGGGATCTGTGGAAAGTCAAAGGGGAGGCTTATGTCCAGCATTGGAATTAAAACGGCTGATAAATTAAAAAGTTTGTAGTCGTAAATAGTACAGTCCTCCAAGTTTGACTAGTAACCCAAGATCTTCCCTTTTTAAAGAATAATGTTGAGGGTTGTATTAAATCAGGGAGGGGTTTGTCGGAGGGAGCCCTTCTGGTGAACCCTGAGCACTCCCTAGAATTGTTTTTGTACAAATATTAGATGACATAGAAACTAGCGTTCCTTCAGCATCCAGGGTAAGTGGGAGGGAGCAACCCTTAACGGTTTTAAAGAATAACATCATTACAAATTATTGTAAAACATATCTTGATTACCTAAAGTAAAAATAAAGGTGAGTTTGCCTCCTATTTGTGTAGAGCTGACGGGGCAGGGTAAAGATTTGAATACTTGGCGGAGGGGAGATTAGTAGATAGTGATGATGTAAGATTAATATTTATAGATTACTTACTCACGTAGATTTCCATATTTCGGCAAATGCTTTGGAAGCACATTCCATATTTGGTCATTATGAAGAATCCTTGAATCAAAACAGCAATCACCAGCTTTCTGTACTTCACCAGAGCTGTGAAATAAACACCAATAAAATGAGTTTGTATAAGGTTTGTAATGCATATGTTGCCGGAAATGTATGAAATTTCTAATATATGGGTATTGCATTAATGTAATATGTTATAAGACATCGGCAGATCGGATTTTTTTCTACTTGGGAATAGGAGATGTACAGGGAACAAAAATATTATACAGTTTATTTACTTGTATAATACTACCTGCATAATGCACGCAGATACAAGTTACGTGGAATTTATTGTTTACACTTCACTTATTGTTTTATTCCCCTATCCCTATAGATATTGATGGTTGTACAGAATTCAGGTAAAGATGGAAACCCCCGTAATTTAAATTCGAAGAGAAATAATACTTTTGGTCAAGAGTCGTCTATGGAATTTGTGGATTAAAAAATATTTATTGCACTACCTCCAATAAAAGGCATCCAAATATCCGATGTATAATTATTGATAACTATAATATTGAAAATCGGAAATAACGATATAGTGGTAGTATAAAATCAGGCGCGAAACGAACTATTTTATGCAGTGTCCCTACAACAGTGTAGAAGAACTAAGGATGAACACTGTCGGGCTTACAACCGACCTAGGCTGGCTTAAATGATCACTTTACACTCGAGAAACGTTCTCCATTTCGGTTCACCCCGACTGGGATTCGAACCCTGACCTTCGTCTCGCACAGCAGGGATCTTATCCATTACACCACGAGGAGCGACGGTTGCGTTGTCCAATTCCGTACCTACGTATTGTTGCCATCCATACTGCTGCCGGAAGAGGTGCTATATTTGTATACACATCCACTGTCTATTATTGCCAAGTCGAAGAACGCTTCTTCACAATCAACATCGCTAGATTGTAGAACTATTTTATTTTTAATCATAAAAGAAACTTCGACACTAGTATTTAGAATTGCAAGTGAAAGCTCTCAACGATTTATCCAAATATAATACACGGTTCACCGAAATTGTCACGGCATTTATTTCTTTTCGGATCACACAAAACCCTCATATTTTAATTAAACGATATTTCTAGAAATGTTAGGAACATAGTATGTTTGAAATTATTGCTCACTTGTGTTAGGAATATGTAGAGTTTTTTTTAACAACATTTAACAATTAAAGAACATCCTAACTTCCAAGTTATAGTGAGGATCTATACTTACATTTGTTTAGAAAGAGGGCGCAGAACAGGATGGTAATAAGTATCATTGCAATCTTTAAAGGGTCCAATACGTTGCATGACATGTGTTGGTAATCCAGCTGACTGTATATTGAAACCAAGTATCCAAATACGAAGGAAACGACGATCTGGAGGTTCCTGTAATGAAAATAAGAAGCAATATTGCAATCTGCTGCTGCGTAGTTAATTAGCAAAAGTCGCGAAATGCAACTAACAAATCATTCGCGAAAAGCGACTCACAAAACATTCGCGAAAAGCGGCTCACGTCATTCGCGAAAAGCGACTCATTACATTGAACTCGCAGCAACATTAATTCGCAATGATCTCAAGTCCAAGGACAAAAAAAGGACAAATGAAAATCGTATTTATACCTATACCTAATCTCTGATGAAAAACATATTTACCCACAACATAAATAATAAGAGACAGAGAGAACAATTCTGATTGGTGGGTAAATTTCTTTGATAATTTGGTACCTGGAAGGTTCTCCTTAAATATTGTCTAGAGGTGATTAGATTCTATGAAAAAAACACAATATAGGTAATACGCAATCGGACAGATATAATAAACATGGCTCCCTTCGTGGCACAACACAGTGTTGGGTCGGATATACCAAACGCTATCGACACTAATATCGATTTTTACATCCCGCCAATTCTGATTATTTTTTCACATATAAAAGTTGTACAGTGTACACTGTACAACTCGGATCCCGTAAATTTTAAGAGGACTTTCAGATTATTTTTTCCAAGGAATTTCCAAATATTGTAATTTCAAAACAGCCAATCTGTAGTCCATACTTTCATCTATCACTGTCTTCAGTTTCAAAACGATTCTCTCAATATTGCTTGAGAACAATTCAGGGCGCCGAAGCTGAATTACAGCATATTAAGTGTTGTGTACCCATAAGTTACAGATACAGGCTTTTAGCCTAGTGCAAGGTGTGCAGAAAAGTATTTGGGTTTGTGTATGCAAGCCCAGATCCTTTTATATATATAAAAAAAAAAGTTTGTGCGAATCACACTAGGGGCTTCATGTCCATAGAGAGATTTGCGTTGTGAATATCTGTCATTTCCAATCTACCTACGCTAAGTCATAATAAATCAAAGCGAATTATTGTCTCGCTTCAGGTAATTTCTAATATTTTTTTAATAAATATTATTTCTAATTTCACTGTTTTGTTTACGACAGGCTATCAATCTCTAGACATCAACCGGAATTATTATCGTATCTGTGGTGGCTCCAGGATTTTTCTTTGAGAGAAAGCAAGCAAAGAGTCGAACCTCTGTGGAAAAGCAAACAATACGGGTAATTCACATGGGCGTCGCCAGCCTCGGAGCTAGGAGGGGAGACAATATTTTTTTTAAAAATTGACAAAGAATGAAAAACGCGTAAATAGCGCCGCAGTCGAATTTTTTGTGAGACATAGTAAAGAAGGTCGTGATGCATGGGCGTCGCCAGCCTCGGAGCTAGGGGGGGCAACAACAATTTACAAAATTGATTTAGTACGAAAAATGTGTAAATAGCGCCGCAGGCGATTTTTTTTTGTGAGGAATATTGGAGAAGGTTGTGATGTGCTTTGGTTTATTTGAAAATGTACATAATAATTTGCACAATAATATGTATGAAAAATGTGTTGTATAAAAAGCAATAATAAAATAGCACCGCGGGCAATTTTTTTATGATAAAATTGTATTTTGATGGATTTTCATACTAATTTTAGAAAATTTATGACATGATGAGAAGTATCACTTTGCACCTTCTTAACAAAAGAACGTAAAATTGTATTTACTATTGAAGCAGCCGTAAGTAGCGCCGCATGCGAAATTATAATTTTGAAACAGTTATGGGCAAATAACGAAATAGGACGTGGAGTGCCCCCCCCCCCCCTTTTTTAATCCAACAGTGACGAGAAGAAAACATATTTTGTGCGTCAAAAAATATATATATATATATATTATTGTTTACTCATAGACTCGCAGATATTGGAATTGTTATATTCGTGTTTTGTGAATTTCTCAGAACAAATATACAAGAAATTCATTATTAGGTATATCATCAGCGCGTAAAAATACCGAGAAAACGAACAGAAAAATATTAAATTCGAAATCGTCGCAATTTCTTTAAATTTCTGTTGCTTTATGAAAGTTCAGCATTCTGTGTACATACATCCAGAAGCAACATTTTTTTCAAAAATAAATTTCGGCACATCAGCACATAATACGCTATAGAAAAAAAAGGAAAGATGCACTGAACCCTTATCTAGTGCAGCGGTTCATAAATTGTGTTCCGCGGAACCCTGGGAGAGTCACAGAGGTTCCGAGAGTTAGATCGTATTGTCGTAGTAAATGCAGTAAAGATTTTTTAACTAAAAGCATAGTTTTTCAAGTTGAAGATAACATACAAACGTGTCATGGGTGTTAAAATGTAATTTTTGACAATTTGCTTTTTTGTTGTCGATATAGGGTTCTCCCAAAACAGCTAGATCAATTAGGGTTCCGCAGCCAAAAAGAATTGGAAGTCGCTGATCTAGTGCATGATATGTGAGCGGGGCCTTAGCCAGGAATTGATTTCGGGGGAGGGGCTTCGAGCTCTGGACAAGTTAAAATTTTTGCATAAGACCGTAGGAAGGTAGATAAAACAGCTTTATTTTTTTTAACAAACCATCACTACCATTAGAATAGCGCCGCAAATTTTTTCAAAGATACAACTGTGATTTAAGAGTGTGCATACCGACATTTCAAAAATTTCTAAAAACGGGAGACCTCCTATCTCGACAACCGTTACTAAATATGCTTTGGAACAAAATAGGGTAGATGCATTGAACCTTTATCTAGGGAATAACCGTAAAAGATTTTTTATATCTTGTATAGATTTCTCAAAAAAAAATTTTTAAAACAACTCTGTACTTTTTTCCGAAAGACGGAAACTCGTTTCCCGAAAGTCGCGGGGTAAAATTTCTTTTTGGTACTGATAAAATGCATTAATATCTAGGGAATAACCGTAAAAGTTTTTTGATAGACGCAAAATTAACTCCGAAAAATGGAAAAAACGCAATTTTTACCATTTTATTATGCGATTGTTCACGCGATTTTGAACCTTAATGCCGTGGGAAATGTCTGTGACGTCATTCCTGGTGCCATGCCCTTAATGGATTTTCACAATGGCTGAGGAATTTCGGGGATGTCTGTAAGGATTTTCCCAAATAGAACAGATTCTTTTTCAATGCATTTGTCTCACCGCGTGTAAGACTTAGATATTAATTTTTCACCCACAATGATTCACTATGAAAATATCTATGTTCAAGTCCTTTGTTGTTTTTTCATCAGAGCAAATTTTTCATATAAAATAGGTGTGAATAAACAAGATTATTTGGTACATGAAAATAAAGAAAATCGCATGTAGTTATTTAAGGTAAATCGCAAACATTTTGAAACCATACACTTTTATATTAAGTACACTAGATGGCGTACTCAACGGTAGTAGTGAAGTAAACTGGTGCCTACAAACTGTCAAATCGTATGGAGAAATTTGACATTCTGTAGACAACGTTTTCGAAATTTTGTTTTCATAGTTAGAAACTGTATTATAGTTATAACGTTATTTAGGAATTAAGTGATAGTTTTAAAGATGTTTTAGTAATATCTTGTTAATATATGTTTTGCGACTCTAAAATACCAAAAAGTCCCAAGCGTGAAATTGCTTCACTTCCGTTTTATTGAAAATACTGAGGTCAGACGTCTAGTGTACTTAATATAAATGTCTATGGTTGAAAAATTATAATGATTTCAACTTTTTAGGTAAGAATAGCGGAGATTTAAGACACCTAGCACAAATGTTGTATGAAAATTATGATAAGTGGCTCTTATCTCCACTATTCCTCTAAATCCAGCATTAGTCCTAGAAGTAATATGTGGTTCTTACCGTGATGGAGACAGTGGGTTTTCGCTTGTTGAATCAATGAATCTCATTCTCTCGAGAACTTTTACAACAAGGTATAAAAGCAGCAAAGACATGACAGGTGGGAACAAGTAAGTCACAGGGGTTCCCAGCGTTAAACGGACGTAAGTAGGAGTCAATATTCCCAAAGAAGTTCCAGATATGAGAAGGATCAGTCCAGTAATCTTCAAATCCAGGAATTGGGTAAAGATTTTGTTGGCGCAGTTGTTAGGAATGGTCGCTTGATTTATCTCGCGAATGTCTTCAAACGTCGGTAAGATGATTTCGACGTCCGATGATGAGACTGGTGTGTTAGGTCGACTAGTCGCATTGTCCGAAGGCGTTTGGATGGAACTAATCATGATGCTCTCCATCGTTTGACCCTCCTGGAATAAATTAAAACAAAGTATAATTATTATTATAAATATAGCAGTGAAGGTGATTTAGTAAATGGTAGAAGTATAGTGCATTTCGTTATAGTGTCCCCTGGTGCAAACTTGGTTTAGTGTTGCTTGATGTGATAATAAGATATGGTTGCATTTTTTCGCTACTTTCAAATTATATTTCAGAACTGACGTTTAAAAAAATTGACTATTTTTGAATTGTTATAATAAACTGGCAACATTGTTTTTCTAACTTGTGATGCGGTTTAAAGAGATTATCGGAGTATTTTTCTCTTCTTCCAACTCACAAAACTATCTTGCCTTTAAAATTATTTCTCTAGCGCCGCTCTATAATATTTTCAGCATTGCAGGTTACTTGTAAAAGATACAATGTGAGAATATCGCGAACCTATGACAGCTCTTTTGACAAGATCCGACAATCAGGGCTACCAACAATATAATCTTGAACTCCACTTGCAACTAACTGGTTACACAAAAACACATTTAACCAAGCCTCCGTGATTTTCACGGGTAGGTACCCACTAGTTTTTATTAATTATGAGTTACGCGTTTCGCCCTACGTAGCCAATATATACCTAAAGTTAAAAATAGCGTTTATTTTTACTTTTTGGGGTTAATTACAATTCTTTAAAAAAAACCATTACAGTAAAATATAATAATAGATTAATTTTACTGTAATTAATTAATTTACCCTAGATTTTAATATACAGGGTGTTTGATAGATGGATACAGACAGAGCTGGGCAGAAAAGCGTTAATCCGTTAATCGTTAATTAACGAAGTTAACATTTTGGTTAACGATTTAACGCTTTTCTCACCTCCAAAATTGGTTAACGGACTATTTAACTTCCGTTACATTTTACTTCCGTTAATTAAGTCCGTTAATATTTGATTGTTTGCATAGACATCATCCACTGGCTGCGCCGGCATTAGATAATCCAAGGGCTGTATGAAGTTATGTGTGGTTTCGTATATGAGTTGGTCATTGGAAAAGAAATTCAGATCGAAAGTCAAATTTTGTCGAAAAAAATTCGGCTGCGGCGCCTTTCAAACTCTCGACGTCAATGGGCGAGTGTAATGAAAAATGTACCTAGGTGTTTGTAAAATTTCTATAAGACATTTTACTTATTATTTAATAATGAGACTCGCCACCCATTCCGTGTGTTCTATTTGTTGTAGGCACATTGTATGTATTTGTGTACCCACTTTGTTGGGATACATCGCAATAGTGTGAATGTGACAGTAGTACTAGTATTTATGTAGTTCTACTTCATGCCATTTAACCGCGATTTTTTAGATTAACGCTTTAAAGGATTAACGTTAACTTCCGTTACTTTTTTCAAAATGTAACGCTTTAACGATTAACGAAGTTAACTTTTTAATTAACGGATTAACGATTAACGAAGTTAACTTTTTGATTAACGGTGCCCACCTCTGGATACAGATATCTTCAGGAGTGATAGTAGAGGTCATTTAGCATTTTTTGAGCCAAACTTAGCTTAGTCAAAAGTCGCACGGTTCTCGAGATATTCGAGATTTTAACTTTTTTCGAAATACCTCGAATCACTCAAGTTTTAGTTCGATAGCATCGTAAGTAAAGGTACCTACTTAGTTCTATCATTATTTTTTGTTAGCTGAATATGTGTTTAGTCTATTTAAATCATAAGTTTCAATCTTAAAAACAATCATGTTAAAAAAATATCGCATTAAAGTTTCGAGAAAGAGATATTTCAAAAACGAGTTACGACTTTAGAGAGAATTTTAGATAAGAAAAAAAATGTTCAAAGATTCAGAAATCTGGTAAAAACTTCTCTGGTTTATGCTCTTTCAAATGATATACAAAACATTGTAAAAAAACATTAGTTTCGAAAATCTATGATACAAAAACTGAAATAGATCACCTCTAATTTAAGCAAATTTCCATACAAATTTACTATAGGTACGGTTGCATAGTGAAAAACACATTTCCTTTCAATTTACTGTTTCCGAATTTGTATGGAAATTTGCTTAAATTAGAGGTGATCTATTTAAGTTTTTGTATCATAGATTTTCGAAACTAATGTTTTTTACAATGTTTTGTATATCATTTGAAAGAGCATAAACCAGAGAAGTTTTTACCAGATTTCTGAATCTTTGAACATTTTTTTTCTTATCTAAAATCCTCTCTAAAGTCGTAACTCGTTTTTGAAATATCTCTTTCTCGAAACTTTAATGCGATATTTTTTTTAATATGATTGTTTTTCAGATTGAAACTTATGATTTAAATAGACTAAACACATATTCAGCTAACAAAAAAGAATGATAGAACTAAGTAGGTACCTTTACTGACGATACTATCGGGCTAAAACTGAGTAATTCGGGGTATTTCGAAAAAAAGTTAAAATCTCGAATATCTCGAGAAACGTGCGACTTTTGACTAAGCTAAGTTTGGCTCAAAAGATGCTAAATGACCTCTACTATCACTCCTGAAGATATCTGTATCCATCTATCAAACACCCTGTATATTAAAATAAAAAAGTCTCTGCAATTTTCGGAAAAATGATCAGGGGAGTTTTTCACATTTATTTGAGATATCTATACAAGATATACAAAGTCTTTCACTGTAATTCCGTAGATAAAGGTTCAATGTATCTACCCTATTTTTTCCAGAGCACAATTAGTCACGTTGTCGAGATCTAATTAAGGTCTCCCGATTTTCGTTTTTTTTTTTTTAATAATAATATGCCTTAGTTATAAGTGCACGCGTACTGACATTTCAAAAATTTCTAAAAACGGGAGACCTTATAGATCTCGACAACCGTAACTAAATATGCTTTGGAAAAAATAGAGTAGATAGATTGAACCTTTATCTAGGGAATAACCGTAAAAGTTTTTTGATTGAAGCGAAATTAACCCCAAAAATGGAAAAAACGCTATTTTTACCATTTTATCATGCGATTGTTCACGCGATTTTGAACCTTAATGCCGTGGAAAATGACCGTGACGTCATAGTTGGGTCGCGAGCTTTAAGGCTTAAATATTTTCCTTAATTCGAGGTATTGTTGACAATATTTTAAAAAAGAAATAGTGGGTAGGTAAGGAAATATTTTAAAATATTTTTTAAGTGAAACCGCCGCCGTCGCCTGATATTCGCCGCCGTCGCGGCGGCCTAATTACAACTGCATATTTTTCAGTATTACAATGCTGATTGTAAATTTATATTGTTATTATTTACAAAGTAGGATCTATTAGATTGTCTTTATTAAAGCAGTAACAATGGATGAAACGAGACAGATATATTATAACGACGGCTACTTTTAGATATATACCTACCAGGCGCAAAGCTACCTATGTAAGAACACGATTCCCATCGAGTTACCTTTTGGAAAAAAATATAGTTAGCCCCGGCTTCCCTTCTGCAGAAATCCACACTTTGCCACTGATACCTACCAGTGGCGTATATAGGATTTCATTTCGGGGGGGGGGGGGGGGGGCGATCTAATATTTGACTTTGGGGGTTGGAGGCAACAAAAAATTGAAAATAGACGTACAGTATAAAAATTAGAATAGCGCCGCAGGCAAAAAAAAGTCATGAATGTAAGTGAAAAAGGTCGTGTTTTAGGTTGGTATTAATATTGAGCACAGAAAATACAAAGAAGAATAGCACCGCAGGCGAATATTTTTTGAATAATGGGTGAAGTGATGAACTTGAGTAACTTTCATGTTTTAAAATAACGTTTTTTAAAGAATTGTTCAAAATTTCGGGGGGGGGGCTCGCCCCCCTATATACGCCACTGATACCTACACCTACTACACCCTACTATTTACAATAGCCATGTCAAACATGCGGCCCACTGTGCATTTTCCTGCGACCCAGATGAATTTTGAAAACAGCCAGATAAAGCGGCAAAATAAAAACCGAAAATAAAGGACTGTTACAATTGGTATAAAATTGAAATATAACGCAATATAAGAAAAAATTTACGCTCAGGTATAAACTATTTTTAAAATGTCCCATTTTATGTTTTTCTAACGATTTGCGTCAATTTCTCGCCGATATCACGCTATCAAACGTCAGATTTGATTGATTTCGTAATGTCTAATGACGATATTTCGTCGAAAAGCCGCTGTTACTATCGAACACGTTTTTCAAATATTTTTACTATGAATGACGTTTTGAAACTCGCAAATCTATGTAAAACCGTACTCTGTAACTTTTATCTGCGTGTTTTGAATCGTATTTTGACAGAAGTAATCCCGCCACCTCTTGGGCAGGTGTATTAGAATCGTGTTTATTTATGGAAAATTAATTACCTAATTATGACATAAATATAACATATTGTGACGTAATTTTGCATAAATAGGTTAGTAAAACCTTTATTAATTGATTAAAAACACTGAATAGTCATTATAATGTGTTATTACAATGAAAACACGTATTGTAAAATAGGTTATGTTTATCATTTTGCCGTGGACTTTTAGTGATAAAAATATGTTTCTGTGTTCAAAAATCAATTAATTGAATCTTAATACTGATAAAACATGTTGATTGTTTAAATTAGGTTATGTGATGATAGTAAATTTATTCAATCTACCAAGTGTGTCGTGTAAATATTAGTAATTGATTTGTTTATTGCAGAATGTCAAAAAAACCTTCATAGGTTAAAGAGATATTAATGTAGAGAGCACATGAACTTTTTGACAACAAACATACTCTCCATCGACAAAGTTATGTTATATTTTTGAATTGAATATGTCGGTACGCACTTACTATTTGACATAAGAGGAACATTCCCATTCCAAAGGAACGATGTAGATGACGGACTGTCTTCCATGTGTTTGAAGCGAGTTCTTTAGAGCACATTCCCAGAAGAGACGAAGATCCTCTGCTAGATGGACTAACCAAACAAGGCTGCTACAGGTACATCGTGAAGGACAATAATCCAAAACGTATTAAGGACAAGGAAAGAGGACCACGACTCTCAACAGTATGGATACCTCGGTGCAGAAAAAGAATACCATATATAAGAGGTAAGAATCAATCAGTCGTAGTCTGATGGAAAGCCCATCTATCGCTGTGTATTGGTTGAGATAACTACTTGAAAAGAATCAATATTACTTATTTGATAGTGTCAACTAACTATACTTTGCATAACTAAAATAAAAAGACCTTAATATTATTAATAACAATGTGAATTTTATTTATTATAACCATTGACAAAATTTTAAAGTCATAAGAAATATTTATTGTGCTTCTGTATATAAATAATAAATCTTAATAGATATTTCCTTATACTCTTATCAGCGCTTATATCTGTATTACTAAAATTTACGCTACAGTTTCAGAGATGGCGTTGATCTTAGCGCTCATAATAATAAAATGATTTTGGTTTTCAGCTGATGAAGAATGTGTTATCTTCCCTTCAGTACCAGTATCAATGAAGATTTTTGGAATCTGTACACCTGTAACGAAGAATGTTCAATAATTAAAATAATATACTAAAAAATTGCAATTAATGTACTTATGTAAGAGTGTGTTCATTCAAGAAAAAAAAGAATGAAAAAGTAAAAAAAACAAATTGAAATATAATCAAAGAATAAAATTGATTACATTTTTCTTCTTTCTATCCTTACACACACTTCAGGCTTCCTACACATTCATGCAATTCCTCATACACACTCTACGATTCTTTTTACTCAGAACGCGTACATCCTGGAGAGTCTGGTCATGGTACGGCCATGTGGTTCATGGACGGCCGTGCTTCCTTACGCCTCTTCTTTCTCGCAGGTGTATTTCCTTTATTATCCTTTCATCATTCATTTTCTCTACATTCTACATGTCCCAACCATCTCAACTTGTTCACCTTCAATCTAGTCACAACATCCGTTCTACATTCACTCCCTAATCACTTCATTTCTTATCCTATCTCTCAATGTTTTTCCATACATTCTTCTCTGCGATAACAGGAAATTATATCCTGTGTGCACAACAGCTGCGAAAGGAATGGGTTAAGGATGTATGTCCATAAGACGAAAGTAACGATCTTTGAAAGTAATCCGATAAGAACGAACTGTGAGTAAAGAGATCACTGAGAAGAATGTTTGGAAAAATGTTATATATACGTGCAATATTATTATGAGATACAATATATGTGCCTGGTATGATTACTTACAATTGGAAGTGGAGCAATGAGGTGTACGTATGCCCTGGAGAAATTCCCTCTAATATTAGACTTTTGTAGATCATGTGTCATATTTCCATAGCCGTTCAATGCTTTCAATCACTGCTGTAAAGCCATCTCTTCCACTAGCAGACTGATCGCCCTGCCACCCTTGCTGAAGAAGATTCCATTATTTTTCTAGAAACAGTGTTTTATAGTAATAACATTACAAAATGCGAATAACAAAGCTAATAACTTAATTAATTTTTATTAAAAGTTTGTGTTCGTAATCGTACATATGTTTTGGCCTTGAAATGTCATTTGTTTGTGGCGTTTTAAAGTCGTTAAAAAACTGTATTTTTTCGCTAGGATCGGCTGAAGGTGGGTCTGGTAGAAAGCCTAGGCCCGCCCGCAGTCGAGCAGAGTGAAAAAATGACGTTTTTGGCGATTTTCTTAAGCAAAATACTCTCGACAAAAAGTCGGCGCGAAAGAGTAATATTTCCTGGACATTACACACACATAACAACATAATGACTCTAAACTATATGAAGAAGATGTTTTTTTTACTTCTAGGATAAGATAGATTGAGGAAAGTCAAACGTACTTACATGTAATGAAAAATATACTCAATAATTATGTTAACAAATAATTATGTCAACGACATGACGCCAGCGATGAGCAAATCACTAACATGAATAGCGAGGCGCATGGCGTGCGCAGACCGACATTTCGTTAGTCTGCGCAAACGATAATACCAACCACACAATATAAAAATATTTCCAAAGAGGACTGCGAATATAGCAATCTTTTGAAACACGTTTGAAATTCGATCGATTAGACAGTACGAATTATTTTTGAAACGAGATGAGATCGAGACGAATAAAATTTGAAAACGTAAAGAATGTGGGTTTATAAAGTACCTACCCAGGTGTGTTAACAACACGTGAACACAATTTAAATACCTAAAGACAAAAGACGTCAAATACTTCAATTATTTTGATTTACAAATTTTATTCTTGTAAAGCGTTCGAATTTTTTCTACATTCCGTAGTATATACACAATGCATGTAGTATTCCCACAACAGTGTAGAAGAATTACGGATAAACATTGTCGGGCTTACGACCGACCTCGGCTGGCTTCAGTGATCACTTTACACTCGAGAAACATTCGCCATTTCACAGTTCACCCCGGCTGGGATTCGAACCCAGACTTGCATAGTAGGGATCATATCCACTACACCACGAGGAGCGACGGCTGTGTTGTCGAATTTCATGTAGGTATATTACATAATTACCCATGTATTGTTGCATTTCTTACTGTTGAAGGGAGAGGGTGCTATTTTTAACACAATTCACGGGGTTCGAATCCCAGCCGGGGTGAACTGAAATGGCGAATGTTTTTCGAGTGTAAAGCGATCACTTAAGCCAGCCGAGGTCGGTCGTAAGCCCGACAATGTTCATCTTTAATTCTTCCACACTGTTGTGAGAATACGAAAAAGAAGTTAATATTTATAGTACTTTTTTGTATTGTCCTTTTTATTGGAAATTTAATAAATATTTTACTTGTCCTATAATAGTACTTTTTTTCGTTAAGATTTTCAGTGTTTGTCCTTCTTTAAGATTAGGTTTTGCGGCCCACCTAGTCTATGGTCTTCATGATTTTGGCCTGATGAATCAGGGATGAATGCAGTAGAAATGAGGTCGTTAAGAAGAATGTGTGGGAAAACGCTGAGAGATAAGATAAGGATTGAGGTTATTAGGGAAATGTGTGACTGCAAGACTGGTGTTGTGACAAGAATGAAAGTAAACAAACTAAGATGGTTTGGGCATGTTGAGAGAATGAATGATGACAGGATGAACAAAAATATATATTTGAGTGAGCGAAGAGGGGTGACCTGCCGCCCGAGACTGACCTGGTCCGATCAAGAGACGAACCCTGAACTGTAATAGGTACCAATTGTTTACAAAGAAAATATACATAGAAGGAAAATCAGGTGCGTAAATGCTGTTGAGATGAGATCGTTAAGGAGAATGTGTGGAGAGATAGGATAAGGAATAAGGTTATTAGAGAGATGAGTGACTGTAAGACTGGTGTAGTGACTATAATCAAAGTGAATAAGCTTAGATGTATAGAGCATGTTGAGAGAATGAATGATGACAGATATGGGTGAAAAAAGAGACCTGGACCGATCGTGTCGACCAAATCCTCAAAGATGACGCGTTTTGAGTAAAAGAAACTGGAGAGCGGTGTATGACAATTTGCATGAATGCGACGGAAGCAAGAAGTGTGTGTAAAGATGCGGCGGTCTGGCGTTCTATCGTCTCTACATACCCCGCAAGGAAAAAATGGAAAACTTAAGAGTAGACATATTGACATTACCAAAAAACTCAAAAAACGGGAGTCCTTAGATCTTGACAACCTTACTAAATATGCTTTGGAAAAAATAGAGTAGATACATAGAACCTTTATCTAGGGAATGACTGTAAAAGATTTTTTGTATCTTGTAATGTTTCTCATAAAAAAAAAATAGAAAAACACCTCTGATATTTTTTCCGAAAGACAGCAACTCGTTTCCCGAAAGTCTTGGATTTTTTTTATTGTATTCATAATAGGTATTTAAATCTAGGAAATGATCGTAAAAGTTTTTAATGAAGCGAAATTCACCCCGAAAAGCTAAAACCAACGCTATTTTAAACATTTTATCATGATGTGATTTTGAAACTTAATGCCGCGGGAAATGACAGTGACGTCATAGTTGGGACCCTAGCTTTAATTTATTGCATTTGATGATAATTTTGATTGTATGCTAGTGAGACTTGGACGTGGATGGACGACGACGGATGCGGTGGAAATGAGGTCCTTAAGAAGAATGTCTGGGAAAACGCTGAGAGATATTAGGGAAATAAGTGACTGCAAGACTGGTGTTGTGACAAGAATTAAAATGAATAAACTAAGATGTACAGGGCATGTTGAGAGAATGAAAGATGACAGAATGACAAAAAATATATATTTGAGTTAACGAAGAGGGGTGAGGAAGCGCGGCCGCCCGAGACTGACCTAGTCCGATCATGTCGACCAGATCCTCAAGGATGGACGCGTAAATGAATTGAGTAAAATGAATCGGACAGCGTGTATGACTGCACGCATTTCAAAATACATTTTTGTTATGTATCTACAGTCTATAGGTAGGTACCTATTATTTGTGTGTACGTGCGTGAATACTGCATTGTACTGGGTCACACAGTTACTTGTAACTAGGGTTGACATAATTGTCGAACTGCTGACCGGGACACCTTCTCCCCCCCCCAAAAAAAAATCTAAAAAAACTATCAATATTCGTAGTTTAGTAGCGCCGCAGTCGAAACTTTTATCATAAGACATGAGCGCGTAACTTTCTACATAAAAAAGGAGTGGTGTTAATCTTGTTTAGTTTAATCGGATTAAAGTATGTATTGATGATATGAACGCAGAATATGTAATAGAAGAAGAAGTGTAGTTGGCGCCGCAGGCAATTTTTTTATGAAAGAATTGTTTACAATGTAATGTAATTTACATTGTAATGGATTTTCGTAATAACTGTCCGGAAATAGTTTTATTTAGCAATTAAAATAAATAAATCCCTGACCGGGACAAATGATTGTCGGACCGGGACACCCGGACACGGACCTCAAAACCCGGAACTGTCCCGGCGTTCCGGGACGTATGGCAACCCTATTGTAACACATAGTAAACAAATAAATCAACGAACTGACCTGATAAAATAATAATCTATGTATAATATAAATGAGTATATTGTATATATTATATTCACACGCACAATATCAACATTCTGTAGACGATAATTTAACAATAAAAATAATACACAAATATATCATGAATTCAATAAAATATGTAAGTAACTAATTACTTGATTTATTCGTATTATATTACGTTGTTTTGTCAGAGAAAGTCAAAATTATTTAACACAAAAATATTTATAAACAATTTGTTTAAAACCTGACAAAAGTTTTTAAAGTTTCCTGAATTGTAAATAAAAAAAAAAACATTTATAACTTTGTATTGATGATGTAAAAACGTTTAGGAAATTCGCTGAATTCGTCGAAATGCGATATTGTCGACAAAAAACGAACATGTCACTGAATAAATACACGGTTTTCAGTTATGAATTTTTAAAATGTGTGTATTTACTTACAGATATTGTTAATCTGGTGGAAAACAAGCCAAATATTGCGGTGACGTTTCACGCGACGCGCGTTCACAGACCGGCGGACATGGAGTAAATGGCGAAGGAAGGAAGAATTTTCATTCCACCCAGTTTAATTTCCCCCCTATAAAATGATGAAAGGGCGCAACTTCCACTGCGCAGAACTAAAACACAACACATTTCACTCGATACAATGTAAGATGTAGTGTTTGGCAACGACATTATAATATTGAGTACTACCTAGACAGCGTACTCAATGCTAGAAGTGTACGAACAAAACTGGTGCCCACAAACTGTCAAATCGTATGGAAAATTTTGACAGTTTGTGGACAACGGTTTCGAAATTTTGCTCTTATAGTTAAAAACTGTATTAGTTGTAACGTTATTTGGAATGAAGCTATAGTTTTAAAGATGTTTTAGTTTTTATTATTGATATCTTGTTAATAGTGAGAGTTTTGCGACTGAAAAAGTGTCGAGTGTGAAATTGCGTCACTTCCGTTCTATTGAAAATACATGGAGTCAGATGTCTAGTACTTAATATATAATATCTTTGGTATAAGCGTCCTTATATTTGGGGAATCGGTCTAAATTACGGAACATTGCTTTCTAATTGTTTTAATACAGAATTCTTATATTGATTTGAGATATACCTAAATTATTTTAGATATTGTACTGGATTTATCTGCATTGCACAGATGGAAATACATTACAGTTTCTTCCTCAACAGAGACTAGAGGCATCTTCATTCATATAATGTAGCATTAAGGGGTTAATTGGAAGAAATCGCATAGTTCTGCGATAAATTCGCCCTAGTGAACAACGATTTATAATCTGTACTATGTCCATTTTTTATATTTATATGTATTTGTTGCTCACTTAAAGATTAAATAAATAAATAAAGTAATCTCTCTCATCTCTGATCATCTAATGTAATAATTCTTAACTTTTCTTTCTTTGCTTCCTTCATTTCTCCTTCCATTCTACCTCTTCCCATGCTTCCTCCTTCCCTACCATAAATATTTTATAAATATAAGATATACTAGTATAAACTATGCAATGAAATGTATTTGAAAATAAATCTGACCTTTTTTCCGAAAGACAGAAACTCGTTTCCAAATGTGCATTAAAATCTAGGGAATCTAGGTAAAAAAAAATTTATTGGAGGGAACCCCAAAAAATAGAAAAAACCTTTTTTTTTAGTTTTATCATGCAATTGTTCGTGCAATTTTGAACCGAAATGACCGTGACGTCATAGTTAGGTCGCGAACTTTAAGATAGTTCTTATTCCATAAGTAAGTATTACTTTTATATGTTTCCCCCATACTTTGATTTTCTCACTCGCTCTCCCTTTCATCGTACAGCTGCCTAATCATATTGCCCTCCAAATTAATCACCCCCTACAAACCTCCTAACTATGCACACGGCCTAGTCTACTTTGCTTCCCATACATTTTGTATGGAGATTTATAAAAAAAAAATCCTCGAATACTTTTGTTTTCCTTAAATAAATTAATAAAATACGCACCAACTATTTCCGTTTTCAAGAGTAGACTGAAGCAGCATTACCTTTCTATTTTAAATCCCACAACCCGTCCCTCCTGAACCCATCATCCCTCCCTTACCCTATCCCATCCCATTTACCATTCATATATATTTATATGTATAATATGTTTATCTATGTATGTATTTATGAATTCAATTATTGTTATGTATGTATTTGAGTATTCAGTTAAGGTACCCTCTTGGTACTGAATCTATAATTAGGTATATCTCATTTTTTGTTTCTATCTTGGGTTGGCTGGCAGAAATTGCCATTTGGCAATAAGCCCGCCCCTTGTATGTTTTTCTGTACAATAAAGTTTATTTTATTTTTATTTTTTATTTTAAAATAATCTTTATTGCATATGACTATGAGAAACATACAGATTAGATACAGAGAAATGTTAGTTTGATTGAGAATAGTGAGATTGTTGAGTGCCTGTGTTGATTTGATTGAGAGTGATGATGTACTCGTATGATTGTTTATATGTATACTTTTATTGTTGGTTCGGAGTCACAGGCATTGCCTAGTGGAGTGACCTATTTGTAATTTTAGTCCAAGAGCCCGCTGCTTAATTTATGACGTATCTGTTTTTTGATCGAAATGTGGTATAAACGATAGCTTACCAATAGGGTAATACATCGCACTAGGGTTGCCTACCAAAATCTTGCCGCAACCCCCCCTGCCCCCCCGAAAAGGTCCCTCTTCGCGGTTTTTCGCATTTTATAGGAATATGGTAAGAGATAGGAGAAAGTAGTCAATGACAAAAGTGTCCCTATGTGCTTTGGAGTATTTTTTAAGTATGATGCCGTAGAGATAGCTCAGTGAAATTTACAGGGTAAATAGTTTATGAAATTGGAAAGTTTTTGAAAACAGTTTGATACAATTTATATGTGATTATTTTTTAAATGGTCGTCGTAATATTTTACAATTTTGAATTGTAACTAATTTTGAGATTCGACATATTTTCACGCCACGATGTTATCAGATAGGCCCATAAATGTTTGCATATCTGCAAGATATACTTTTCACCTATTCTAGAAAAAAAAATCAAGTGTGTATCTCAATAATATAATTGGTGTCTCTGTGACCAATAATGTCTTGTTAACCAGGGTCTGACGAAAAAATACGAAAAATATTAATATCTCTAAAACTATAAAAAAATCGTTGAACATTCATAGGGGTTAAGGCTCCCGACCGTCACAGTCATTTCCATATATATAACGTCACAGTCATTTCCCACGGCATTAAGGTTCAAAACCGCATGAACAATCGCATGATAAAATGGTAAGAATAGCGTTTTTTCTGCGACTCTCGGGAAACGAGTTTCTGTCTTTCGGAAAAGAGATCAGAGGTGTTTTTCAAAATTTATTTTGAGAAGTCTATATACAAGATATGAAAAATATTTTACAGTTATTCGCTAGATAAAGGTTCAATGCATCTACCCTATCTTGTTCTAAACTTTAAAGCATATTTAGTAAGGTTGTTGAGATTTAAGGTCTCCCGTTTTTAGAATTTTTTTGGAATGTCAGTATGCCTACTTTTATTGCCATTGTCGCCTCAGGGAGCATCTCCGTAAACTGGGACTTGAAGAGGACGGCACATGCAGATTCTGTGAGGAGGAGGAAGAAACTCCCCACCATCTTCTGGCAGACTGCGATGCCGTAAGATCGATGAGGTTGAGAACTTTGGGCAAACACCAGATAAAGGTGGAATCATTTCCCACCCTAGACCCCCTCCGAGTGCTGAACTTCGTAAGACGTCTAGGACTAGAGGGACTGCTCTAACTGGGTAGTCACCAGATGGGCAAAGTAGGGGGAGTACAATAGATCTTATAGGTCGCAGTACATAATACACCCCATCTAATAAAATAAAAATAAATGCCTACTTTTGAATCGATAGGTATTGAGGTCCCCTATCACCCTGCTTCGGTTAGTCCGCAATGAGTGTTACACCGTTTTGTAAGTATGTAGGTAGATACGGTAGGTACTTACTACTAAGGCACTGAATTATGTAAAATAGATATCATTGCTTATTGTCGTGGAAGTAATGTTACGTCAAGACACTCTTGATTATCAAACACTAATTACTATGGACTTCATACTACTACGTATGGTTTGCAGACTCACCTTACGTCTGAACTGAACTCAAGATACAGAAGGGTTATTTTTACACGGAGACAGGACATGCCAGTACTGGGAAATATACACGGTGTAACACAAGCGGTGGACCAACCGAAGCAGGATGATAGAAGACCTCAATACCATCGATATAACCCCCATGTATGTTCAGCGATTTTTTGCAGTTTTTGAGTTATGATTTTTTTCATATTTATTCGTCAAACCCTGACTTACAAGACATTATTGGTCACAGAGACACAAATTATTTAGATGCACTCTCAATTTTTTTTCTAGAATAGGTGTACCGCACCGCGATGCTAGGCACGACTGTAGTTCCACTCGGAAGCTCTCGGCCTCCAGTGGGTGATGATTCTTCCCAAGAGCGACGCACGACAACGGGTTGTAAGGCCGCTGCTTGTCTCGGCTGGTGTTGAAGCTCGTACCGCTGTGTACCGCGTCTTCTTCTTCGCCCGGCTGCTCGTCTGCTTCGTCGCCCGGCGCCGTCCCAGGTACGATCTCTACCAGCCAGTGAGGAGTGTTTGCTGAGGGCACCCAAGGTCGCACCGTCAAGCGGTACTGACCTGCGACTTATACCAGACAAACACACACACACCAGCAGATAGCGATCGCTTACCACCCCACAATAGTCACTACCCGCTTGCGGCGTGATGTGCACTAATTAAATAGTACAGCTCACTGCAGCCTTTGGGTATCGCGCAACTATATGCAAGGCAGCCTGTAGTCCGTGGTGAAGGCGATGGTCAGAAGTGGTGGCGAGTAGAGAAGTCAGGTGAGGTCCAAGGTGAAGAGTGATGATCCAAAGGCGATTCCAAGGTAGAGGTGAAGAGAAGTAAACAGCAGAGAAGTTCGAGGTAGACTAACTTTATTATGAAAATCGGGCATTATTTATCCCCATACGCACGACGCCGCCGCGCGACGGTCGGGAAAAACGGGGGGAAACGCCGAACGGCCGACGTAAGTAACTCTCCCCACCGTCCGCCTCACCCATTCCGCACCGAACTGCCCGACAGGTCAGTCGTGTACGGAGCGGTGATTGCAACGCCACGCGTATGAGGATTTACAAGATATAATAATTTCATGACCAACAACTATGGCCCTATCATAATAATTTCCCTTCGCGTGCCTTCAGCCAGACGCTTATATCAACTCGATATTCTCTTTATTACCGGCTGAAGACACGCGTAACAATTTACATAAATCATTCTAGCTACTTAGATGATCCATTTACATACAAATTATACAACAAATTACATCAATCCGCGTCGTGGCGAGGGCGTCCCCACGGGGCGGTAGGTATGAACGGCGCGGAGGTCAAATTCTCTATCGCCGTCCGATACACTCCCCCCGTGAGGGTTCCCCTCACTCTTCGCCGGACGGCGGGTTCGTCGGCAGCACCACTATCTTGACGGCTGGCCTGGTGTAAGTCCCGCGTGACGTCCGCACTCGGGCCCGTCTGACCTGTCCGTCGGCGGCTGGATATACCTCCTCCACTCGTCCCAGCGGCCACACGTTCCGGGGTTGCGTGTCGTCCACCAGCAGCACGATGTCATCGACCTTGATGGGCGCCGCTGGTGTCCTCCACTTCTGCCGCTGGGCCAGTGTTGGGGCGTATTCTCTCAGCCACCGCCGCCAGAATTTATCAGCTATTTGTTGGGCCAGCCGCCATTGCTTCCTCAGGCAGACCTCCTCCTGGTCGGCTCCGTAGTGGGCGAAGCATGGCCGCACACTTGGCCGCCCCAGGAGGAAGTGGTTGGGCGTTAGAGGCTCTTCGTCCTTTGGGTCCACGGAGACATGGGTGAGGGGGCGACTGTTCACGCTGTGCTCAGCCTCGGCCAGCGCTGTGAGTAGTGTCTCCTCCCGCAGTGGTTGGCTCGCGACCGTTCGGTGGAGAGCCTTTTTGACGGAGCGGACCATCCGCTCCCAGGCTCCCCCCATGTGCGGTGCTCCTGGCGGGATGTATTTCCACTCAATCCTTTTTCCCGCCAGTTCGTCTAGCCATTTCTTATCCTCCCACAGGGCCTGTATCGCTAGTGTCATCTCCCTGTCGGCCCCGTGGAAGTTGGTGGCATTGTCGGAATGCAACCACTGCGGAGTTCCTCGCCTGGCCGTCATCCTGAGGAGGGCCATCACCATCGAGTCGGCACTTAGGCTGTGTGCCACCTCGATGTGAACGGCCCTTGTCGTGAGGCACGTGAACAGCGCCCCGTATCGTTTTTCCCTGCGTCTCCCGATGATTACAGTCAGCGGCCCAAAGAAATCCACTCCCGTGTGATTGAAGGGTCGCGTCCCGTGGTCCAGTCTTTCATTAGGTAGCTGCCCCATCATGGGTGGTGCCGGCCTTGCTGCTTCCTGCCGGCACCTCAAGCAGGAACGGACCACCTTTCTTGTTGTGGCACGCAGTCGGACGATCGCCAGGTCTCGCCTGGCGTCTGCAATAGTTTTCTCCACACTTTGGTGGCCACCCGCCTCGTGTAAGTGTCTGAGTACGAGGCGGGTGTACGGGCTTCTCCCGTCCAGGATTATCGGCTCGGCAAGGCTTGGAGCTGCGGCGAGGTTATGGAGCCGCGTCCCCATTCTGAGGACGCCTTGCCGGCACAGGTACGGGGACAGGTTTTCTATTCTGCTCCCGCCCTGTGCTCGCCCTTTCTGGGTTATTGCCAATATTTCCGTCTGGAAATCTTCCTTCTGTGTCTTCTTGACCCACCACTGTTCGGCATTGATTACTTCAGCCGCGCTGAGTGTCTTGGTGGTGGGTCTTCGTCCTCGACAGGCTTCTATGAAACGCCGCATCCAGGCAGTGACCCTCAGTAGCCGGTCCAGGGAGGAGAACTTCCGGGGGTCCAGTACTTCCTCTCTCGGTCGTGTTGCTGTGACTCCCACGATGCACTTCCTTCGCTCTTCCTCTGCTGCAGGGTTGGACTGGCCGGTGTGTCTCTCCGTCGGCCAGGCATCTTCTGATTCCTTTATGAAGGCCGGTCCCTGAATCCACAGTCCATCCTGGCTGAGGTCTGGTGGGTCCCCGTCCCGCGTTCCCACGTCTGCGGGATTCTGGTGCGTCGGGACCCACCTCCAGTCTTCTATGCGTGTTAGCTCATCGATTTCCCCCAGGCGGTTTGATACAAATGTGGAGTATGCCCGGGGGTCGGTCCTCAGCCAGGACAGCACCGTGGTAGCGTCTGTCCAAAAAACTCTTTTATCCACCCTCCTCTTCATTTCTTTGAGGAGGGTGGTGGCAAATCTTGCTGCGATGAGTGCTGCCTGAAGCTCCATTCGTGGCACCGTCATGGGTTTGAGGGGGGCCACCTTTGTTTTGCTCCCCAGGAGGGAGACGTGGGCTTCAGCCCCCGGTTGGCGCTCCACCAAGTACGCCACCGCGCAGCAGGTCACCTCCGAAGCGTCGGCGAACAGGTGGAGCTCCACGACGGCACTGGGGAAGCTCCTGATGCATCTTGGTATCCTTACTTTGAGGTTGGCCAGTAACCCCAGCCACTCCTGCCACTTCTTGGCCTGTGGCTCGCGCAGCCGCTCGTCCCATCCAATTCGGCTGCGCCACACCTCCTGAAGCAGTATCTTCGACCGCACTGTAAGGCAGGCGATGAACCCCAGTGGGTCGAAGATACTCATGACGTGCGACAGAATTTGACGCTTCGTGGGGCAGGCGTCAGCCTGGTTGGCCGCCTGCCCTCCTTCATATAGAAATGAGTCGTCTCGGGGGTCCCACCTGATCCCGAGTACCCTTTCTGGGCACACCTCGGGACCCCCTATTTCCACAATAGATTTTGCCCGTTCTTCGGCGGGCACGGTGTCTAGGACCGCTGGGCAGTTAGACGCCCAGTTCACGAGGGCGAAGCCTCCCGTCTGCAGGACCTGCCGCACTTCTTTTACCAGCTGGGCGGCCTGGTCCTGCGTGTCAGCAGCGTCCAGGTAGTCGTCCATGTAGAATTTATCCTTTATTGCTTCTGCGGCCGCTGGGAAGTCCGCAGAATGGCTGTCGGCTACCCGGTTTCTGACGAAATGCGCTGACGCTGGGGAGCACTTCGCCCCGAACATTAGCGATTGGAGCACATAGGTTTTGGGCTCCTGTCTGGGGTCCTCCCTCCACCAGAACAGCTGGGCGCCCTGGTCGGCCTTCTTCATCCCGATTCTCAGGAACATCTCCTTAATATCGGCCGCCAGGGCGCGTCTTCCTTCCCGGAACCTGAGAATGTTACCCACCAGGGATGAGAGCAGGTCCGGGCCGGTCAGTAGGGCGTCGTTGAGGGAGGTCCCCCTATATTTGGCTGCGGCGTCGAACACCACCCGCAGCTTGCCCGGCTTGTTCGGGTTACTTACCGCGAAGTGCGGTAAGTACCACCTTCTTGACGCCGGGCAGGCCACCTCTTCCTGGGTGGCCGGTCTCGCATACCCCCGCGAGATGTACTCCTCCATCTTCTCGCGGTAGGCAGCCTCCATTGCTGGGTTCTTGGCCAACTTCTTCTCCAGCGACACCAGCCTATTGAAGGCCGCGTCGCTGTTGTTTGGTAGCTTGGTGTCATCAGTGGCCCACAATAGGCCGGTTTCCCATCTTCCTTCGGGGGTTTGCCTTGTGGTGCTTTCCATTACTGCCAACGCTCTCTTCTCGGCTGCCGGCGTTCGATGTGCGGCCGTGACTCCTAATGCGTCCACCGCAAAATGGCCGCGGACGAGGTTTGTTAATTCATCCTCGTCCCGGCTGAAGCTGGTAAAGGCACATATTAGGTCTTGGGAGGCTCCTTTCACTCTGGAGCCCCCGACCTTCACCCATCCCAGGGCGGTTTTCACCATTCTGGTGGAGTCGGTGGGCGCCCGCCTTATTTCCCATGGTTCGAGGAGGTGGTAGTTGTCCGTACCTATCAGCATTCTTGGCCGGACTATCTTACCACCCCCCTCTTGGGATCGAACCATCTTAAGGGCGGGCACTGTGAAATTACCCTTGGTATTCGCCCACAGCTCATATTGGCCTCCATCTCCTTGGACCAGCAACCTCACTAGGTGGGACTCCTCGTCCCCAATCGTTGAGGTGTTCAGCGTCTCAGCCTCCAGGGGGTCCTTGAAGCCCTCGGCTCCCACCTGCCGCGCCACCTCTTCATCCACCATCGACAGCATTGATTCATCATCCAGCAGGGCGTGGATTTTCATCTGCCCCTTGGGGCCTACGATGGTGACCGGCAGGGTCTTCAGTAGGGGTAGCTCCTTGTTCTTCTTGGGTAACACTGACACATGAGCCACGACAGGTGCGGGAGCTTCGGATGGTCCCGCTATCTCGGAAGTGGGGTGAAGTGTGGTGTGATGTGACTTCCCGCATCCTGCGATTCCGCACATCGTCTTGCAGCTGCCCGACATGTGTGAGGGGCTTAGACACGCAAAGCACAATCTCTTCAGCCGAACGGCGGCCCATCTATCCTGCACATTCTTCGCCAAGTACTTTCTGCACTTGGCCGTCTGGTGCCGCCCTTCGCAGTGCTGGCAGTTTTTCTTCTGGTTGACTGGTGCGGGGCGTATCTCTCCCTGCTGAGCTCCTTTCTGGGGCTGTTGAGGCTGCGGGGGTGTGATGACGCTGTGAACTTGCTCCCTTCTCTTCTTGCTGGGTTCGGTTGTAACGGTAAACGCCCGGGAAAATGACAGCGTCAGTTCACGGTACCATTCGGCGAACTCGGCTAAGGAGGGTGTGGTTCTCCCATCCATTTGTCTTCTGGTTTGTGCGTATAGCAGCCATAGGGCTGACTGGTTGGCTGGCAGCTTCTGCGTAATCGTGCTTCCAAGCTCCACGTCTTCCAGTCTGTGCGGCGCTATTTTCCGTAGCACCGCTACTACATTCTGTAGCGCTGTGTAAAACATCATAGACTCGTATCCTGTTGTAGGCCCGTCCGATATTCGAGGCATACGTACGATCTTGTCGATGTGCTCTCGCACCACTGCCTCTGATCCGCCCCATCTATTCTCAAGGGCGACGAGGGCTTCGTGTAGCTAGTCGTACGGCAGTAGGCAAGATACTACAGAGAGAGCGTCGCCTCTGAGGGCCCTTTGTAGGCGCCCTACGTTCTCAGCGTCGGTCACTTTGTACAGCGCTGTTGACTGCCGGTACTGTGCTATGAAGTTTGGCCATTCCATTACACCACCGCTGTACGTCGGGAGTTCTGGGGCCATCCCGTAGACGTTCCTTCAATCTATATCTCTGTGTGCCGCGTCTGCCATTCTGTTCAGCCATTCTTGGATATACAGCTGCGATGCGGCGCTCTGTGTTCCCGTTCCGGACTGTGTAGACTGTTCAGCAAGGCGGTGCGTCACATCGTGTGGCACACCCGTTGGTTGTTGCACTACACTGGGGTGTATTGTACCGTAAGGTTCACCCGTCACTTGATTCATTGCACTGTGGTGCGCCACTCCCTGTGTCACACCTGTCACTGTGTCCATTGCACTGTGGTGCGCCACTCCCTGTGGCACACCTGTCACTGTATTCCTTGCACTGTGGTGCGCCACTCCCTGTGGCACGCCTGTCACTGTATACCCCGGAACGGTATTGTTGGGGTGTGCCAATCCCGGTAGCACACCTGTATACCCCGGCGTTGTATACTGCGGCACTGTATGGGGGTTCGCCACTGCGGGTGACGCCCCATTCACTACTGTACTGTTCATACTTGTCCCGGTGTACCGCGGCACTGCACTATTGTGGTGTGACACGCTCTGTGTCACACTTGTCACTGCATACCCCGGCACGGTATTGGTGTACGCCACTGCGGGTGGCGCACCATTCACTGCGTACTGAGCTTGAGACACTGTACTGTTCGTATATGTCTCAGGGTACCGCGGCACTGCACTACTGAGGTGTGACACGCTCTGTGGCACACCTGTCACTGCATACCCCGGCACGGTATTGCTGTGCGCCACTGCGGGTGGCGTACCAGTCACTGAATACTGAACTTGAGACACTGTATTGTTCACTGAATACTGAACTTGAGACACTGTATTGTTGACTGAATACTGAGGCACTGCACTACTTAGGTGTGTCACTTCGTGTGGCACACCTGTCGCTGTATTCCCCATAACCGATGCAGGCGCTGCTGTAGTTGAAGACGGGTGGACGATCGTCGGGGCCCGCATCCTCTGCATCTCAGCCTGCATGCGGCGTATCAATCTCGCTTGCTGTTTGAGTTGTTGTTCAAGTGTCTCGTTCGTCCTTGTGCTGCCCGATGAAGCATCCGATGAGTCATCATCCTGGTCAGCTGAAGGTCCCGGCAGGTCTACGTTGCGGTCATCCACCGCTACCGGTTGTTGTTCGGGGCTCTCCCCTGTCGCCTCCTCCTGTGCGCGGCCATCCGCCGCCTCCTCTGTTGAGCTTCTCAGCCATGGCATCATGAGTCGTCTTGGAAGATCCGGCGATCGAAGGACCAAATGTACCGCACCGCGATGCTAGGCACGACTGTAGTTCCACTCGGAAGCTCTCGGCCTCCAGTGGGTGATGATTCTTCCCAAGAGCGACGCACGACAACGGGTTGTAAGGCCGCTGCTTGTCTCGGCTGGTGTTGAAGCTCGTACCGCTGTGTACCGCGTCTTCTTCTTCGCCCGGCTGCTCGTCTGCTTCGTCGCCCGGCGCCGTCCCAGGTACGATCTCTACCAGCCAGTGAGGAGTGTTTGCTGAGGGCACCCAAGGTCGCACCGTCAAGCGGTACTGACCTGCGACTTATACCAGACAAACACACACACACCAGCAGATAGCGATCGCTTACCACCCCACAATAGTCACTACCCGCTTGCGGCGTGATGTGCACTAATTAAATAGTACAGCTCACTGCAGCCTTTGGGTATCGCGCAACTATATGCAAGGCAGCCTGTAGTCCGTGGTGAAGGCGATGGTCAGAAGTGGTGGCGAGTAGAGAAGTCAGGTGAGGTCCAAGGTGAAGAGTGATGATCCAAAGGCGATTCCAAGGTAGAGGTGAAGAGAAGTAAACAGCAGAGAAGTTCGAGGTAGACTAACTTTATTATGAAAATCGGGCATTATTTATCCCCATACGCACGACGCCGCCGCGCGACGGTCGGGAAAAACGGGGGGAAACGCCGAACGGCCGACGTAAGTAACTCTCCCCACCGTCCGCCTCACCCATTCCGCACCGAACTGCCCGACAGGTCAGTCGTGTACGGAGCGGTGATTGCAACGCCACGCGTATGAGGATTTACAAGATATAATAATTTCATGACAAACAACTATGGCCCTATCATAATAATTTCCCTTCGCGTGCCTTCAGCCAGACGCTTATATCAACTCGATATTCTCTTTATTACCGGCTGAAGACACGCGTAACAATTTACATAAATCATTCTAGCTACTTAGATGATCCATTTACATACAAATTATACAACAAATTACATCAATCCGCGTCGTGGCGAGGGCGTCCCCACGGGGCGGTAGGTATGAACGGCGCGGAGGTCAAATTCTCTATCGCCGTCCGATACAATAGGTGCAGATATTTATTTATTTATTCACGGCGCAAGCCTTTAACATGAATAATAATAATAACAAGTACAATATAAGCAACAACAAAAACAAGCAAGTTAAGGTAAATCTGAAACATTGACAAGAAATATAAAATATGAGATCAAAAGTATAAAAAATATTATACGCCTATCTGATTCCATCGCTTCTTAAAAAATATTAAATCTCAAAAGTTGTTACAAGTTACAATTTCTAAAATATTAACTCGGCTACGAGTGATGCATTGGAGCTGAAAACTGGAAGAACTGTGCAAAAATGTGCAAAAAAAAAACAGCCCTCGTGTAATAAAATCTGAAAAATATTAATAGTGGTTCTCGCACATATGAAAAATTATAAACAATTAATAATTATTCTTAGTGTGAATATAGTTTGTATCGTTTTTACAGAAATGTCCTGGGCTGTTGGTTACTGCGGGGTGATGTTTCAGAATTAAACGCTATTTCTAGATTTCTCTATAAAACCTCTAGGTATTAGACATTTTCCATGTATTTTTGTACAAAGCGTAGGTTCCACAAATTAACCGTTTGTGTTTAACCGACGTTAATATTATCTTGTCCAGACATTATTATTTTTAGACGGCGACTTTGGTCTGTATATTTTTCGTATCTGTATTTTAGGGACTCACTAGGGACAGTTAAAACTCAAAATCACGATAAACAATCGCTTGATAAAATTCTTTTTTTTTTACTTTTGGGGTTAATTTCGCTTCATTCGAAAAAACTTTTACGGTCATACCCAAGATTTTAATGCATATTATTATCAATACAAAAAAAATCTCTGCGACTTTCGGGAAACAAGTTGATGTATTTTTTTAAAAAGATCGGTGATGTTTTTAACATTTTTTTTTGAGAAATCTATACAAGATATAAAAAATCTTTTACTGTCATTCCTTCGATAAAGGTTCAATGTATCTACCGTATTTTTTCCAAAGCATATTTAGTAAGGTTGCCGAAATCTATTTTTTCGAAACGTCAATATGCCTACTATTAAAAGATAGACTCTAAACTAATGGACTGAATTCTAATAAATAAAATTTTTAAGAGTACAAATGAAGAATATGAAAATTTCTTCTACTAAGCAATTCGTGTAATTTGAGGGTCGCTTCAGAAGAACGTCTTTATTTTTATCATTTTTCCCCCACGACGGCGTCTAGTCGCCGTGAGGAGGAGGGACTAGGGGACGTAGGAGTGGCGGCAATCAACAAGTGTTATAAACAGAAATATAATGGTGATAACATTTCACACAGGAGAACGAACACGCCGATCAAAATCAAACAAGATTAATAATTTTCGAAATTATCCGATGTAACGTAGGTGTTTTTACTTTTTATCTCAAAGGCGATATGCTCTCCCATCTCTATCTATCAGTGGCGAAGGGTGGGTTTCTGTAGAAGGGGAGCCGGGGCTAACATTTCTTATTGGATTACGTCAGATTAGACACTATTATACCTATCATTTTATCCAAAGGTAACTCGATGGGAATCGTGTTCTTAAGTAGCTTCGCGCCTGCTATTTATAGATATAATCATTAATCAGGGCTGGATTTGCCAATAGGCCGAGTAGGTCGGGGACTTTAGGCGGCATTGGCTCGCTCAAAACAAAAAAAAAACATTCGTGAGTCCCCCCCCGCCGACGAGATCAACAGTTTTAGTGTTTGCAACATTTCATAGGGACCCCCCCCCCCGTTGATGAAAAAATATTGACCACTAAAATAAAAAAGGCATAAATTTTTTTTTGCGGCGAAAATATATGTCAGGGCCTACACCCGTTGTAAATTTACAACACCAAGTGTAAATCCGCCTCTGTACTACAATTTCAAAGCAGTTGCTACCGACCAGACGACAACACCACCACGACCTTTAGAGGGTAGTATATTTTAAGACGTCATAGTTGGGTCCCGAGTCTTATTAAAAGATTGGTAACAAAGTAATGAAAATACTCATTAAATCTATGCAATTTTAAACAGAGAAAAAATGGCGTAGAAAAAGTATTGTTCCGCTGGGTACAGTTTGTTGTGGGCGCGTTTCGTGCCTATAGTAACAAGACTAAGAAACGTCGATGTCTTTCTTTTTATTGTTTTATTGTTCTCTATCGTCCGTAGGCCCATTCGGGCACCTGGACTGGAATTTTTACAATATCATTTCATAGCATATCATTAAACAAAGTATCGTAAACAATATCGTTATCAGATCAATGCCAATCAGAGTGTAAAGAGCTCTGATTGACATTTCGTCATACATAAAATCAATTTTTCAACATATCGTCAACGAACTTTCCAGCCAAGATACCAATACCAGGAAATAATGTGAGAGGTCACCCAAGAAGCAGTTGCATGGAGCAAATTATTGAGAGTGTGCGCTGTATCACCTGCACGGAAGCATGGCCGGAGTCAGGGGGGGTTAGGGGTTCAACCCACCCCCCCTCAGAAATTTTACAGCCAACCCACCGTTTTATACGTAGGAGAAATGAATCACATTATTACCACGTATTGTTTTATCATCATGTCATGAATTATAAAAACATTAAAAACCATTATGAAAATCCTTTAAATCACAGTTGTTTCATAATTTTTTTTTTGTCTGCGACTCTAATCTAATCAAAGTGGGGGTTTGTTCATAAAAAATAAACTAGACTTTTAAACTATTCTGCTGTATCTACCTTATGAAAAAAATATTGCCTGCGGCGCTGGTCATTCCCGTATTGTGACCCAGAAATGTATCCATGCAAATGCCTTACTATTGAAATCAACTAGGTTCATCTATTTACCCATTTTTGAAAAAAAGTCGCTCCGCAGTCTTAGAGGATGTGGTCATCAGTCAGATACCCCGAGTCCTTTAAACTAATTAACGAGTCCTTTAATAAACTACAGCTATAAGCCCGATGAAAGTACACGTTAATTCAGTGTCTCTTTTTCAATCTGTCGTCCATTTTTTCATGTGTACTTTTGCTTTATAGAAATAAAGTTGTCATACTATATTTTTTTCATTAAGGTTTTTCCAGGTCAATATTATTTTCCACTGCAGGTAATCACATTATTTGTAATGCATTTGGAATGAAATTTGCACACCGACCCCATAACAGATGTTTGCGTACAAAATGTAATAAGATATCTGAAAATGAATTATGTAATACCAGCTTTAGTATTCTCAATGGCCCGGTGAAACTAATAAACGAAAAACCATGACAATTCAAAAAATAGAAAGAGACATTAATTTTGAATTAGAGAGATGTGCGAGGTCGAGGATGTCGTCAGATGGGGAAGGCAATGGAGGAGATATTGGTACGCGCATGTGAGGAGAATGGAACCATCCAAACTCACTCACATTGTTGACATTGTGCTCCATGGCCAACCCCAAAGTAGGCGACCCCGGGCAGACCACCAAAAAAAAGGATTAACAGCCGGGAGTCCCAATGACGTCACAGTCTTTTCCGACAGCATTAAGGTTCAAAATCGCGTGACAATCGCCCATTCCATTTTTTGGGGTTAATTTTACGTCTGTCTAAAAACTTTTACGGTTATTCCCTAGATTTTAACGCATATTATCAGTACAAAAAAAAAAAATTACTCCGCGACTTTCGGGAAACGAGTTTCCGTCTTTCGGAAAAAATGTCAGAGGTGTTTTCAATATATTTTTTTTGAGAAATCTATACAAGATAAAAAAATCTTTTACGGTTATTCCCTAGACAAAGGTTCAATGCATCTATCCTATTTTGTTCCGAAGAATATTTAGTATCGGTTGTCGAGATAGAAGGTCTCCCGTTTTTACAAATTTTTAAATGTCGGTATGCATACTCTTAACTCGTTGCAATCATTGCATGCATGCATTGAACTTTTTCTCTGTCTTCTTTCCAAAACAACAGGAGTTTTCTTGTGTTGTATTTCTATGGTGTCTCGGACATACAGACACCCTCCTGATTGTTCCAGAACCTTATTAAACCAGATGTTATGCAATTCTGTGCATCAAATTGCTCAGTACTATTTCTCCACTTGCCTCAGAATCCAATACACTTATGCAATACCTTAAATTATTACTGATACAACCATGGGCGTCGACAGCCTCGGAGCTAGGAGGGGGGGGGGGGGGGGCAACAAATATTTAAAAAAATTATGTAACATGAAAAACACGTAAGTATATAGCTCCGAAGGCGAATTTTTTTTGCGAGACATACTGGGAAGGTCGTGATGTGGTTTGGTTTATTTGAAAATGTTTGCACAATAATATGTACGAAACTGTTTTTATGAAAAGTATTAAAAAAAATAGCGCCGCTGGCAATTTTTTTATGACACAATTGTATTTTAATGGATTTTCATACTAATTAAAAAAAAATTATGGCATGATGAGAAAATATGTGGTAATAATGTGATTTTTTGTGAGGTTTCATCATTTAGTATGAAAAAATATATACCTATTCTAAAATCTAAGGGGGCAGTTGCCCCCCCCCTGACGATGCCCATGGATACAACTACAATTCATCCAATAAATAATAAATTCAGTGATTGAAGAACGTGAATAAACTGCATAACACCCCACCAGCTAATAATTATCCGTCCCATCCCAAGTCACGTAAATCATAGGGAAAAAATCATGGCGTCAGAAAATTTTGTATTTTACTATTAGGTCCCTAAGTCCCTTGATCATAGCTTGATCGCTCTTGGCATAGCCGTCGAGATAGGAATTATTTTCGAGTCGTATTTCTTCAAAATCGCATGATAAAATGTAAAAAATATGTAAGAATTCTGTACCATATATACGAAAAAAAAAATTCAGTCGTTCCTTAGATAAAGGTTCAATGTATGAATCTGCCCTATTTTTTTCCAAAGCATATTTAGTAAGGTTGTCGAGATCTAGCGACTCCCGTTTTGAGAAATGTCAGTATCCCTTATACCCTATTATACATGGAGGCACGACATTGCCAACACACTTCTCATTATTATCAGCCAGAAGTGGATTATGTACCGACCTAGAATCCCAAATATTTTTTATTTCAACTGCTAATTCTCTATATTTACGAATTTTAATGTTATAAAATTATTGTTGTTTTAATAAATAATAAACTAGTACTTAATATTTGTTTTACGCGCAACTTCAATTGCTGCTAACAGAGAAATCCCCTTAAGTAATTTTCCCTATAGGAATATCATTGGTTATCACGCACTTTGTATGAAAAGTTGTGCTGAGAGCTTATCAGATATTAATAAACAGCTTTGAGTCGTATGAAGTTTAGTAAATACGCGGAAAAAACACAGAATAATAAACATGTGATAAAGTGATTAATTGCATTTAAAATTTAATTAATTAAAATTAATCAATTAGTGTAAAATAATTAATTAAATAAGTACTAATTAAATTAAATTAAATTAATTAAATAGCAGACGTTCTACACTCTGTTAGCATTGATGTGCTTATCTTTTTTTAATTGCTCCTTTTGGTGGACTATATGGTGGACTATGTAACTAGGTAAATTTGACGAGTCCAAGTGTCCGAAATTAGGGCCTAAGGACGATAATGAACAATTAACAATAACACGTTTATTCTTGTTTGTTTATATTCAAGATATACCTTTTGATATTTAATATTGTTTTTAATTTTTTGTTGTTTAAATCTATATACAATATACATGTTTACATTAGTTTATTCCATGGTATACTTATTTACGTTTTTATTGTTAAAAAGGCCTCAAGGCCTTTGAAAAGTTTACAATACAAAAAGTTTAATATATCAATACAATTATAATATCTATTATTTTTTGTGTTCCGTAAGTGGGTTTACGTATTCATGTATTTATGTTTTTAATTTGAAACCAATTACTTTTGCTAATTTCATGATATACCTATTTGATATCTAATATTATTTTTTTTATAATCAAGGGTTTACATAAATACTAAAAAATATAATACCTTCATAAGTAATTAGGTAGGTATATTTGTTTTTTTTATTCGCTCTTTTTTTATACTCATGAATAAAATTTAAAATATTATAGTCAAGAGTTTTATATTTAATTTTGTTAAATTTTTTCGTTGTGTTATGTAGATATATTTTTACGCAGTTTATTTCAATTTTAAAGTTGTACGTATTTGACATTTCTCGATGTTTTCGACCGTTGGTACTTGGTGGAAGTCCATTTTTAAGGGGGAAAAATGATAAACTAAATATTTAGATTAAAATCCGCAAAAAATGACTTTTGCTTTCGCGACTAGTATTCGAGGATTCGCACCCTCATCATCAGGCGATTGTGAATAAAGTCATTCCCAATTTTTCATTATTATTTTTTTTCTTATTTGATATTTAATAATGTTTAATATTTTCTGTTGTGTTATGTAGTTTGTACTATAACTAAAATAAAATAAAATAGTGATGTCTTCGTGTTCGATGGTGGATTCTCTAGTCGATGATGATGAAGATAATTCATCGTAAGTATTTAATTTATTTATACTTAATTTATTTATTTAGGTAGTTGGCCTTAAAAACTAAGAATTAGGTACTTACTACAAGAACTCGTTTCCCGAAAGTCGCAGCGATTTTTTTTCGTATTGTTAATATGCTTTAAAATATAGGGAATGGCCGTAAAAGTTTTTTGATTGAAGCGAAATTAACCCTAAAAAATGGAAGAAACGCTATTTTTGTCATTTCATCATTCGATTGTTCACGCGATTTTGAACCTCAATGCCGTGGGAAATGACCGTGACGTCATAGTTAGGTCGGGAGCCTTAATACCTACGCATTATGGTAATAAGTACTCTTATAGAGAGTAAATCATTGTTGTAATATCATTAGGTATATTTACCATGGACGTGTCAGAGAGGCGGATGCCCCCCTTGGATGAATGCATGGCCGTGGGGGTTCAACCCCCCCCCCCCCCCCAAAATCCACAGCCAACCAATCATAGAAGAAATGAATCACATTATTTCCTCGTAGTTTTTTTATTATGTCATGAATTTTCAATAATTATTACGAAACTCAGTTTAATCACTTTTTTTTGCCTGCGGCGCTAATCCGTTGAAATGAGGGTTTGGTTTGCAGAATAAGCTGGCCTTTTAAACGATTCTTTGTTATCTACCTTATGATATTGCGTAACAAGATTTCGCCTGCGGCGCTAGTCCTTTATCATTGTATCCTATGAATGTATCCAGATGCCTTACTGCTGAAATCAACCAGGTTCATCAATTCACCCATTTTTGAAAAAAAAACTACATTTAGCACCTACAATTTCAAAACGGTAACAATTTTCTTTATAAATTTAAATTTTGAAATGAAAATATTCCACGATATTTTTCACACAGTTTCACAAAAAAGCAGCGCTATTTACAGCCTGCCAGGAAAGAGAATAATTTTCGATAAGGGTGCTGCATCTAACTTTTTGGTATATCCTAGGAATACATAAAATAGGTTTAGGTATAATTGCTGTGTATATATAATTTTTATTGTAAATAATGTATTGAAATAATAACTCTACGTCTTGTAGTATGTATGCACTCCCAATACGAGTAAAATAATCATGTAAACAGAACAAAAGTCAACAGCGCTATTCACGCGTGTATGACAAGTCTTAGGTTTAGCTTAGTTAGGTAGGTATATAAGTTAATTAAGTCTGTCTAAGTCTAGAATTCAATAATTTCATAGATTGTTAAAATGTAAACTGCATTTCTTTTTCAGCAAGAGTGGTTCTCAAATATTAATTTGTTTTATGTTTATTCATTGTATTAGAGTCTTTCCATTTTGATTAATGAGTTTGTTTTGTAAAATTTTTTTGTACCAAAAAAAATTTAGCTTGGGAGGGCGGAATATTGTAACGTGATTTCTTGAAGGTCATGCGTCAGGGCCCACACTACACGAAGGTCTTTCAAAAAGATAGAGAACGCATGCGCAGTGGAGAAACAGATGAAGCGCCAAGGTTATGCGCGCAGAGCCTGAAGGAGAAGAGATTATTCAAGAAGATTCAATCAATTCGATCGGACACGAGTTCACGGGGCGGGGGCGCTCCGCGCCCCCCGCGCTTGCGAATAATTTACTGATGGCAAACAGCCATGTTTAATAAAAGTGTGTTAAAGTTTGTTAAAATTATATTTCGGTTCAAGAGAGGTGGACCGCTATGTGTTTATTTTTAGTTGTGGAACCATACCAAATACATATACCAGAGGAAAAGTAATGAAGAAATATAATGATGTACAATATGTCAAATTGTAAAAAGGAAATTTATATGGATATAATACTGTACCAGTCAAAAGGGATTACTCATATTGAGGTGGGATCTATATTTATTTTATTTAATGTTCAACATTCAACTGGAGGTACCAGCGAAGCCATTGGATGCCCACAAGGAATCATCACCTACGGGGAGGGAAAAACAATAGGGATTTAAAATTAATTAAACTCTCATTTTAGTTATAGATTACATAATGTATTTATTTGTAAAACCACCTTGCAAAATATGTTACAATAAACCTTATAATTTTCATGTTTCAAACTAAATCGATGTATGTATTTTCTAGCCTTCAATACCGAGGCAGGAGGGGTCTGGAGGAACGGAGAATGGGTTGAGCCCCGAAAAGATCCAGGATGGACGCTGGTAGGAACACAGGAGAGATTGTGTAAGGGAGTCTCTCAAACCTTCTACCTGCCGCCCCCTCCTCCTCGAAGCCCAAAGCACCAATATTAACCCACGTGAGTGATTTACTATTTACTAATTTTACAAGGGTCTTGGGAGCCGTGGTTAGGCCCCAGACCAGGGTACTCCGGAGGCTAGGAGAACACCCGTTCCAACCCATACCAATCTCTAGGGGGGGCAACTGCCCCCCTCACCCCCCCTGACGACGCTCATGCTTATAAGTAATTTTTTATTGAATATGTAGTTATAAAATCGAAGATTTTGAAAAACTGGTTCAAAATATGGATAGATTATGTTCGGCATTTTTATTCACAAGGGTCTAATGTATTTATTAAAAGAAAAAAAAGTACTAGTTAATTATAGTTTTTAATGAAAAAAAATTAAAAGATGTCAAAACTTTCAACAAAAAAAAAAAATGAAATTTTGTTTTTGTGTTTAATTTTAGCAAAGTTATTATGATTATTATTAAATATTTTTGACATCAATTAAAAGCTTGTTTTATTACGAGACATAAAAATATTTTTTTATTAATTTTGGACTCATAGCATCAGAGTTATTTAGTGAAATGTGATGGTGGTCGATGTCGGGGGTGGAATTTTTTTAAAAGGGTGTAACTCCGCAACCCTTAAGAATTGGGATGACATCCCTTTGGCACATCTACGTTTCAAAACACCCTCTATCACCTCTCAAAATATCTGAACAGTGGAACCAATCACCCTGTATAAAGTACTGTCTCTCAGTCACTTTAAAAAAAAGCCTGCGGCGTTTTTTTGCTTTTTTTATAGTTACAATAAAAAAGTTTGTGAAGTCTTGCTTCATACCGAGAATATATACCGCACGACCTTGTTAGGGATATTAGAATTATTATGATTTGTCCCAATGTATGTATGTACTATGCTGACATACATACGATACAATATCAATAATTTGTAAATGATCTAATCATGTATTGATTAATAATTACCTATACAAACTACGCATAAACACATACATTAGGTTTAGTGTATTTTACCAATACCACCTCGCTGTACTAAATACATTTAAGGGCATGGCACCAGGAATGACGTCACAGTCTTTTCCCACGGCATTAAGGTTCAAAATTGCGTGACAATCGCATGATAAAATGGGAAAATAGCGTTTTTTTCCATTTTTTGGGGTTAATTTTGCGTCTATAAAAAAACTTTTACGGTTATTCCCTAGATTTTAATGCATATTATCAGTACAAGAAAAAAAAATACTCTGCGACTTTCGGGAAACGAGTTTCCGTCTTTTGGAAAAAAGGTCAGAGGTGTTTTTAAGCAAAATCTATACAAGATATAAAAAATCTATTACGGTTATTCCCTAGATAAGTGTTCAATGCATCTACCCTATTTTGTTCCAAAGTATATTTAGTAACGGTTGTCGAAATAGAAAGTCTCCCGTTTTTAGAAATTTTTAAAATGTCGGTATGCACACTCTTTTAACATTCAAACAACTTTTATTTTTCAAGAATGGGTCAATTAATGGACCTGATTACGAATCTAGATATATTTTTGGGTTACAACAAGACAGATTGGACTAGCGCCGCAGGCGAAAATTTTGTCATAAAATATAAGAAGGTAGTTCATTTTTTATGAAAAAACCATCACTTCAATTAGATTAGTACCGCAGGAATTTTTAAAATAAAACAACTGTGATTTAATGGATTTTCATAATAATTTTTGAAAATTCATAACATAATGATTAAACAATGTGGGAGTAATGTGATTAATTTCTCCTGGTTTACTGGGTCCATACCGAGGAATTTCAGGGGGGGGGGTTTGAGCCCCAGCCTACGGCCATGGAACCCACTGAATAGGTAGGTATTTACTTATCCAAGTCCGTGGTTCTAGTTAAGGAACCTGTGTAAAGGTGGGAAGAACTATTGAACATTGAGCCCCTTCTATATCTATGACAAATCTATGGTGGACGCCATTTTCATTGCGAACATATGATTGCGTGTCATAATGGTTGTCCACGATTGCATAAAACCTGGTTATATCAGTGATTTTTGCGACTCATTATGTATAATCAGTGTGGAAATTACCTTTGGAATATAACCTATGTAATCAAATGGTAAATTGCTGAAATGCTGGCGGTGGTCAATTTTTGTCTATGGCTTTATCCGTTAGGACTTCCTACATTTATACAAGTTCCCTAATTCTAGTTAATACGTCACCCACTTATTTCACCTTTGAGTATCGTGACTTGGTTCTACTCATATCGTTTCGTTTTGATAGTGTGGACGCAACAGGTTGATATCAAAATTGTATCACACATGCCCGGCTCTCCTATCTCCGCTATTCCTTGTCTGCAAAGTTGGTGAAATCTATACTATACTATACCCTCACGCCACCTCCCTTGCGGGGTAGGCAGAGAGAACGGATCGCCATCAGACTTTCCTATCCTCACACACACTTCGGGCTTCCGTCACATTCATGCGATTCCTCATACACATTCTACGATTACTTTTACTCAAAACACGTCCGTCCTTGAGGATCTGGTCAACATGGTCCAGCCATGTGGTTCTTGGACAGCCGCGTATCACTTTCATTTTAGTCACACCATCCTTTTTACATTCACTCAACTCTCTAATCATTTCGTTCCTCATTCTATCTCTCAATATTGGTGAAATCCAGTATTACTAATTGATTATTGCAATGTATTTTATTTGTACTACAGGTATACTTGCAACTTGTCTTACTTTTGCATTTTTATTCCATTCCACTAAGTGTGTATGTATTTTTTTTATAAAAAATGAATCTAGGTTTATTGAAATAAACCCAAATACATCTTTGTACACTTCACAGAAAGCTTTAAAAGCTTGCGTTGTGAAGTGGAGTAGGTCGGGGATTGAACCCGCGCCCACTGATGGATTAACAGTCGAGCGCGTTACCAACCAGGCTACCGACCACCTCTCAAATATTTTCATGTATTTTTTTCCTTTTCTTTGATATGACGATTTTCAATAGAACTATGTATTATAATTATATTTGTAAAATTTGTAACATATAAATGGCCATATGGCCCTTTATGAGTGAATAGGTGAATAAATAAATAAAACTAGCTGAGTTACCCGTGCTTCGCAACGGCAAATTTGACAAACCAACCCGGCATACTTTATAGGCTTGAGCTGGACAAAATGTGACTTAAGATCTGAATTTCTTTTCCAATTCCCTTTCATATGATACCACACACGACCCCACACAACCCTTGGATCCCCTCATCATCATGGCATCTCCTAGGAAAAGCCTTTTCTCCAAAAACCGGCGACGTTAGAACACAACCTATATTATCGCAATCGCAGCAATCCATCGTAAAATGCGGGAGTTATGCGAACACTTACAAAAATCAGACTTCACTTTATGTACGTGTAGATTAGTCCCCCCCAAGTCAAATACTAGATCGCCTCCCCCGAAATGAATAGGTACCTCTATTCGCCACTTTGAGGTGGTGTTTACTTATTTGATACGCTTTGGTGGTTTATCAGATCAGTTATATAAACCAGGTATAGGTACCTACTTAAACATTAAAGAATATTGGCACAATAGACATTATAGGGTTTTTTCAATAGCAAAATAAAACACAAAAAAGAACAATACATATTCCAGTAAACAATGTTTATGAATTATGAGGTAACCGACACATGGGCGTCGTCAGCTGGGGCAGCTGCCCCCCCCCCCCCCTAGAGAATGGAATAGGTATATACTTTTTCATACTTACTTTACTTATCCAGCCATCTTCGTCTACTGCTGAACGTAGGCCTCCCCCGTACTCCTCCATATATCTCTATCTTGCTCCCTTTGCATCCAATCACAAACAACTTGACCACCATACTAAATGGTAAAACCTCACAAAAGATCACATTATCACCACACGTTTTCTCATCATAGCATAAATTTTTATGAAAATCCATCAAAATACATTTGTTCCATAAAAGAAAATTGACCGCGGCGTTATTTTTTTACTCCTTTTTTGTAAAAAAAACGGTTTTCACACATATTATTGTACAAACTACAAAGTATCATACATTTTCAAATAAACTCACTAAAACAAATCGTCGCCATTTATCTTTTTTCATGCTGTATCATTTTTTTTAATTTTTGTTACCTCTCCCCTCCCCCCTAGTTCCGAGGCTGGCGACACCCATGAACCGTCTACTGTGTTATCTTACACATAATAAAAATGGATGTATGTGTGTGTTTAGGTGTATGTTCCACCTAAGGTTCCACCATAACTCCAGAACACCTGGAGCAATTTCGATCAAACTTGGTACAAGAATGCCTTGCTATCTGGAAACGAATACTGTGTGGTAGAAACTAAATGGGGAACCTTCCAAGAAATTTTGTTGATGAGGGGATCCAGAGTTGTGTGGGGTCATATGTGGTATCGTATGAAAGGGCATTAAAAATAAATTGAAATCCATCGGGAGACACCCTGGTCGCAGAATTACGTAGAACCTTCTAGAAAATTGTAGGGTCACTCGAACATTGTAGAACTTTCGAGATAGAAAGTCGTGTGGAGATTAACAGAAAATTGCAGAACTTTCTGGAAAGCTGTCAACGTGAATTAACAGATGAATGCAGTTTGGTCATACTGTCGACGCACTTCACCATCCAAATTTGCCGTACCGGGTTTGCACGGGTAACTCAGCTAGTACCTAATACATAAGCCATACCGATTGATTTTTCCCAGAAAGGATTGTTACAACTTATACAGTCTCGTTTTATATTTAAATATAATGTAACCAATAAGGTTGCCCGATGTCCGGCTTTATTTATTTATTTTATTTTCTTAACGGAATCAAACAGTCACAACAACAAATAACATAAATTAACATATCACTTATAAACAGACCAACAAAGATTCCACATTTTACCTACAATATAACAAACACAAAAAAAAAAGAAAAACAAAGAAGAAAACCTGCAAGTATGCATGAACTAAAAAATACGAATCTGAACACTAATAGATACAAGAGTAATATGCAGTGTGAATAAATAGAGAAAGTAAATCTGAATTAATTTCAATAGATATATAAATAAATAATTGGGATTGAGATACATATGGATATAATTAGATACTAGACGTATGAATGGACACAAAATCAAACACAAAAATCAATAATATTAATACTCAAAGATAGATAATAAATAGTGAATCCGAATAAAATAGAAATAGATATATGATTGAGATATATATACAATATATATTGGACCGGACAATCTCTTACATCTGTCCGGACGAAAAAATTGGAAAACCTTACAAAGGGTTGTCATTTTTTTTCAACCGGACTTCAAGAATTTTAACACGTTCAAGCCAGACTTATCAATTACCTATTTTTATTCATAAAGTCACTCAAGTGAATATAATCCTTGAAATTTTCCATCATTTTCTAATTTTTGATGCGTAGTAGCACCTACATTCCTTGTGAAAACCCGAGTATTTAAATACCTAGGTAGCATTTTTTTTCATAAAATAAAAGTTGTCTACTTAGTAAACTCTGTTTTTGAAACTTTCAAATTCAATTTTTTTATTGGGTATAGAATTACAAATTGTAAAGAAAAACAAATGACACTAAAACTACTCCCCAAAATTGAGCAGAGCTCGTGCTTTGGAGAGGAACAAAACAAAATAACTTATAACAATTAGTTTATCTATGCATATATGTATGTATCATTACCAATTAAGAGAAAGAATATTACATATATTAAGCTTACATACTTACATAGGACAGTATATTTTTTATATTTCGTTAAGGGACTTCTTAACGAAATATAAAATACATACTTTCTTAAGTAAGCTTTGCCTGCGGCGCAATTGTGTAAGCATATGTGATTTTGGAAAGAAAAAAATGTACGAAGGGGGCAAAAATTAAAAATTGACCGGTTTTTTTTGTCCAACATATCTGGCAACCCTATAGTAACCAATTAAGAGTTAGCAGACGCCATATCAAATAATATAAGTACTTTTATAAGTAATATTATTGGTCTGTTCCGTTACAAGAAAAATACTTAATTAATTCGGACCCATAATGTTAGAGACTCCGATTACATTGAAAGGTTACAGAGGTTTGAATTATTTTTGATTTACAAATTTTTATTCTTGTAAAGACGTTGGATTTTTTCTACAGCCGTTATACCACCCTCTCCCTTCAACAGTAAGAAATGCAACAATACATAGTTACTTAATGTCGCTGCCACAACCGTCGCTCTCCGTGGTGAAGTGGATATGATCCCTACTAAGCGAGACGAAGGTCTGGGTTCGAATCCCAACCGGGGTGAACTGAAATGGCGAATGTTTCTCGAGTGTAAAGTGATCACTTAAGCCAGCCGAGGTCGGTCGTAAGCCCGACAATGTTCACCCTTAATTCTTCTATACTGTTGTGGGAATACTTAAATGGTTACAGAGGTTGCCTGTACTCAGGAGTAGCTGCTGATAACTTCGTACCTTGGGTGGGATTCGAACTTACACTCTTTTAATTGTTTTATCATAATAGAGCCTATAATTCTGATCTTCTAAAACCGATTCCGGGTTGTATTTATAATATGGAAGTACATTTTAATTTATCAATACATATTTTTTGTGAGGCAGAGTAAAGGTCGTGAAGTGGTTTGTTTATTTGAAAATGTACATGTACCTAATACTTTCCACAACAGTATGTATGAAAATGTTTTATTATAAACAAAAAGTAAATAAAAATAGCGCCGCAGGCAATTTTTTTATGAAACTGATAGATTTTCATACTAATTTTCAAAAAAATTATGATATGATGAGAAAATGTGTTGTATTAATGTGATTTTTTGTGAGGTTTTACCATTTAGTATGAAAAAATATATACATACCTATTCCATTCTCTACTGGGGGCAGGGGGGCAGCTGCTTGACGACGCCCATCATGCCACAAGTTATGAAGGACCATAATAATAACAAGTTATGGCTTAATGAAGGACAGTAGGTATCTAATACAGAATGCGACGGTCGTAAAATAAAGCTTTGCAATATTGTATTGTAATCCAGTAACTTTAAACACAAATCAGTTCCTCGATGGAAAGTTGTGAGGTAGTCGGGATTTCTTTCATTCTATACGATTTTTGGGATGGTGAATCCGAATCCGAGGTTTGCCAACAAAATTTCGTGACGGAACATGGCGAAAAATACAAAAAATGGCGAAAATATTCATTTTCTGGCGATTTCTTTACTAGAACTTGAAAACTGACAACTTTCGTAAGTTATCTTTTAAAGCAAAATGAAAGTACGTAAAAATTAATACAAAATTGCGATATATTTTTTAATTAAAAATTAAATTTATTTAATTGTTAATTTTCAAGTTCATATCCAGAATTCGCCAGAAAATTGAAATTTTCGCCATTTTTCGCCTTGTTCCGTCACGAAATTTTGTTGGCAAACCTCGGATTCGGATTCAGCACCCCAAAAAACGTATAGAATGAAATAAATCCAGATTACCCCACAACTTTCCACCGAGAAATCTAACGGCACCGTATTATTGATGTAATACTCTTCTCATTGCATCGCTGGGTGCATTGCATATCGAGTGAAGTAATATCACGATACAATACAGTTCCCTCCTATCATTCCTACTGATTACATTATTATTATTGATGTCGTAACAATACCAGAAGAGATAGAAAGATGATTATGGTCTTACACCTAATCCCGAGGCGCCCAACCATCGTATCGCTACCCAATGTAGTTCTGGACAATTTACATCCAGACCTGCATTGATTGAACTAAACCACACCTGTTTTAAGTTTTGTTTTGTCACCATGTGTTTATTGATTTTATTATTTTCTGCCGAAACTTTTTATTGATGTATCTATCGCATTTTATTATGTTAACTGAACACAGGTAGTTTCTATGCAAAATAAATTTAGGACTCTAGATAAAAGAATAGAGGCGGCCCTTTGGTGCAGTGTGAAGGGGATCGAGGGAATTTTTGTCATAACTCCACCCATTTGCGAACTTTATTTTGCTTTACCGTGGACCTTAATATGTAGACCTGACAATTCCAAGTGCCTTAAATGGGGCCTACGGATGATTAGAGAACAATAAACAATCAAAAGTTTTAAAAAACAAAACGGACTTTATCAAATTTTTTGTGTCTCTTAATGATTTTTTTATGATTTACATTTACACCCTAAATACCAATACCCATTTGAGAGGACATTGTATGAAGCTCACCAAGGAACGGTTTCACAGTAATCCGACAAAGAATTTTATTTGCAATAATGTGGTGAATATGTGGAACCGTTTACACGAAAATATGATACAAGCACCATCATTGAACGTTTTTAAAAACAGATTGGATGACTTTCTCAGAACGACGGATAGCACGCAGACATTGATTTGATGGACACATCTGCCTAGGTTGCTTACCCGAAAATTAATAATTTTGAGAAAATAAATTTTGTATATAAATTGCGCTACAAAACTATTATACAAAACGGACCTTTGTATGGGCGTGAAATTATAACACACAAGTTTGCGAATTCTGACTTTGAATATTGCATCATACTTAATAGAATAAAAGTGAGAAATTAAACTCCACAGGCAGAATTCAATCAACAACTAGAGGAAATAAAAAAAGTATTGAATACTGCATGCAATAAGTGCACAATACATTAAGGCTATAGGGACCCAACTGACGTCACGGTCATTTCCCGCAGCGTTGAAGTTCAAAATCGCATGATAAAATGTTATAACATCGTTTTTTAACTTTTAGGGTTAATTTCGCTTCATTCAAATAAAATTTTACGGTCATCCCTTAGATTACAATACAATAACAATTATCAATACAAAAAAATCACTGTGATTTTTGGGAAACGATTTACTTTCTTTGTTTTTTTTTTCAGAGGTGTTTTACACATTTTTTTTTTTGAGAAATGTGTACAAAATGTGTATCTACTCTATTTTTTTTCCAAAGTATATGTATTTAGTACGGTCGTCGAGATAAATATTTGTACTTACTTAATTCATTCTCTCAACATGTCCAAACACATATCAACTTAATACGTAGGAGGAACGCTTTTATTCTAAAAATATTTATGTAGGTTAAATATTAATAATATTATTAAATACCTTTAGGAATATAAAAGAAAATGTCACTGAGGTGTTTACAAGAAAAAGTACCTGGAAGTAAGTTATTCTGAGGAGGCTGGTACCTATCTCAACCTACATTGTCTCACAATAGATACAGTACCCAGTATTTGTAACAAGATAATAAGTCTATGGTAACAACAACACCTATTATTAATTCCATCCGTCTTGTCCACCGTGCGGACATTACCTGCAAGTGGAGTTTAGATTGTATTGTTGGTAGCCCTGATTATCGAATCTTGTCGTAAGAGCTGTCAGAGGTTCCCAATATTCTCACATTGTATCTTTTACAAGTAACCTACAATGCCAAAAATATTACATAGTAGCGCTAGAGAAATCATTTTAAAGAAAAGATAGTTTTGCGAGTTGGAAAAATAAAAAATATTCCAACAATCCCTTCAAGCCGCCACCACAAGTTAGAAAAAGAATGTTGCCAGTTTATTCTAACAATTCAAAAATTGGCAAAATGTTTTAAACAACAGTTCTGAAATATAATTTGAAAGTAGCGAAAAAAATTAACCATATCGCATTATCACATCAAGCAACACTAAACCAAGTTTGCACCAGGGGACTTCTTACAGAGAATAGTCTGTATAAAGTGTGGAGACGTACAGAGGTGGGCACCGTTAATCAAAAAGTTAACTTCGTTAATCGTTAAAGCGTTACATTTTGAAAAATGCAACGGAATTTAACGTTAATCCGTTGATGTAAAAAATCGCGGTTAAATGGCATGAAATAGAACTACATAAGTACAACTACTATCATATTCACACTATCGGGATGTATCCCAACAAAGTGAAATTTCTTTTCCAACTCCCAACCCACATATGATACACACTTAACCCCATACAACCCTTGGATTATCTAATGCCAGCGCCGCCAGCTCTATACAAAAAATCAAGTATTAACGGACTTAACTAACGGAAGTAAAAGGTAACGAAAGTTAAATAATCCGTTGACAATTTTTGGAGGTGAGACAAGCGTTAATTCGTTAACCAAAATGTAAACTTCGTTAATTAACGGATTAACGCTTTTCTGCCCAGTTCTGGAGACGTACATACACGGTGTAACACAACCGGTGGATCAACCGAAGGAGGATGATAGAGGACCTCAATACCTATCGATTTAGCCCCCATGTATGTTCAGCGATTTTTTCGAGTTATGAATTTTTTTAGTATTTTTTTGTCTTGTCGAGATTGGTCACGGAAACACCAATTATTGAGATACATACTTGATTTTTTTTTTCTAGAATAGCTAAATGGTATACATTGCAGATACAAAAACAATTATGGGTACTACCTCATACCGTCAAGCTATAAAAAAATGTTGAATCTCACAATTAATAATTTTAATAAATGTTTGAGGACGGTTTAAAAAAAAACAGTCACAGAATATATTTTATAAAATTATTTTCAAAAACTTGCCAATTTCATAATCTATGTACCTACTCTGTAAATTTTTTGGGCTATCTCTACGGGATCATACCTAAAAATTGTTCCAAAGCAAGAAGGGCGGTAACTGACGAAAATAAATTTTGATGAATCTCTATACGAAATGTATGAGGAGAAAATTTCTTGAAAAAATCATAAATTTATACATCGTGTATATTACGCGCATAAGATATATTGACAACTCTAATGTTTTGTTTACGCTTTAAATACAATAATATGTAGGCCAATTATATTCTACCCAAGTGCATAAAAAATATTATGCCGATATTGATTTCCCAAACGCGCCGTAGGACCTTACCCCCAAAACTGTATGCGTCTCCCTCTCTCTCATTAAGCAGAGTTATATTGCTCGCGTATTATTCTCTCCCCCATCCACGAAAAACCATCATTTCACATCTTTGGTACTTCCTCCCCTCTGTCTTATTCGTACAAAATACACGTCAATGTCACACAGTTTTCGTAGACCTAAGATAAGTTCGCCCAGATCGCGCTATTAGCGACATAAAATTAATTCTAATAAAAATAGTATTGGTTCTATTAAGTCATGTGTTTGCTTACGTATAAAAATGTTCCTAAGGGCGTGTTCATCTTATAATGAAACAGTTTCGACACGTTATGAGGGCGGCTGTATCATCATTGAATTCTTATAACGCGATGAGCAATACTTATATGATTGTAATTATAATGATATGATTTTGCAATGTTGGGCAGAAAGCAGAGTTTGAAAGGGGAACCAGTTTTGGCGGACTACGGGCCCGAGGAATCACTCAATGAAAGTGCTGATATCGAATGGGTGAATAAGGTAACAATTTCATTTATCTTTTCAGTACATTTTATCATTGCACTATAACTTACATTGACATCTTAAGATTGTAACAATTCTTTTACACAGTGGATGAATGCAAAACATATAAGTCTTATCTTATGTATTCTTAGTATAGAAAACAGCGATCCGATGGAGTCACCAGACCTTATCGTTGTAAATTGATGTAAGGTTTTATCTAAATTGCAGTGGTCGACTCTAATAGATTGCAGAGTGGTGTATTTGAAACCATGACCACACAAAAACCCTTAAGAATATTACTCAACATGATTAAATCCCAAATAAGACAAAAGCCCTTTAGAAGGGCTTAAGGGACAAAAGCTCAAATCTAATTAGATTTTGAAAATAAAATTCATTGTATCTATTAGTACACGATTTTTTTCAGTATGTTAGAAACTAGCATAAATTAGAAAATGAACAAATAAATAAGCTGATCTAAAATTGGATAAACAATAAAATAGTTAACATTTTATAAATAATTCATCTACTGGAATCCAACTAGAAAATTTGAGCTTTTATCCGTTGGGGATATTTCTGAAGGGCTCTTTTCCTTTTTTGGATTTATTCAAGTTGAGCAATGTTCTTATGGGTTTTTCTCCGGGAACCATTTGAAACCAAGTCACTTTTATGTGCAACATATATTTGCTTTTATTTACATGTTAATATCTTACAACAATGTACAGTTTTACAATAGATATGTATATCTTCACTTTAAATCTCAATGTACACAAAATCAACATTACTATTCTTCATATTATTGATTTTTTTATCACAAAGTGTGGAATACATTGCCAGCGCCCATTTTTTCATTTCCACCTCCCTTGCGGGGTAGGCAGAGAGAAAAGATCACCAGACTTTCCTATCCTGACACACACTTCGGGCTTCCGTCACATTCATGCAATTCCTCATACACATTCTACGACTACTTTTACTCAAAACACGTCTGTCCTTGAGGATCTGGTCATCCATATGGTTCTTGGACGGCCGCGTTTCCTTACACCTCTTCTTTCACCCAGGTAAATTTTACTTGTTATCCTTTCATCGTTCATTCTCTCCACATGTCTTGTACATCTCAACTTGTTTATTTTCATTTTAGTCACAACATCCTTTTTACATTCACTCAACTCTCTAATCACTTTGTTTCTTATCCTATCTCTCCACACATTCTTCTCAAAGATCTCATCTTTACAGCATTTCATCTACTTGAGTCATCCTTCTTCTTCATTTACACCACCTATAAAAATTAATTAATTCTGTACAATAATGATAATATGTTTTTACTTACTTACCTTTTTCTTATAAACACCTCACATGTGTCATATCTTAAAGATACCTACACTTTGTTCCCACTCAATTCAACCTAACTACAGTAGCGTCTCACTAATCCGGCACTATTAAAAACCAGAGGGTATCGGATTATTGGAAAGTTTGGATTACTGGATTGTACAGGGAAATTCAATTCTAATGTATGTTGGAATAAGCCACCGCCACCTAGACATTTCTCTCTTTCTCTAGCCATGATGTAGGATTAATACATTCAACATTATAAGCGAGGTTGCCCAAGGAAATGTATGGAATAACAGTCCCTTAATAACGAATATGATGGACCATGTATTATATTCTGTTAGGAGATTTGACAGGAGTGGTGGTCCTTTGCAATCATTATGCTATGTTGCCAACTGTTACAGCACGGCTAAAGTACCTACTCTTGGAGGTGGTGAATAAGCAGATATGTGTTCATTTACTGCATAATTCAAAATGACAATCATCTTCTTCATCTCCAGCCCTTTGTCCTCCACTGCTGGGTATATGCATCTTTCATTCATTTCTGTTGTTTGCCACTTGTAACCAATTTTCCCCTCACAGCGGCTATGTCGTCGGACCATCTCTTTTGGGGTCTTCCAACGCCTCTTTTAATCTCCCAAGGTCTCCATCTTAAGATTTTTGGGGTCCATCTTCACTCACTTAACTAATTTATGTTAAAATATGTAGTCATAAAGTGAGCATCGTGAGTGGCAAGGTTGGTGACTGTAGATAGAGTGGTGGAGTAGGGTACCGAATTACTTGATATGTCGCGTACTGAATTTTTTTTAAAAGGATCTGGGCTTGCATACACAAACTGAAATACTTTCCTGCACACTTTGCACTAGGCTAAAAGCCTGTATCGCAAAGTGTGGAATACATCGTCCGCGCCGGGGTTTGAACCTGGCACCAACCGCTTGAGAGACTGCCGCCTCAACCAACTGCACCAACCATGTACTCAATTGCCGGATTAGAAAGACTCTACTGTGTGTTATGAATCAGACACCTACGTTCTACAATGCTTTTGTATCTCTTTTTCTATAGGAATTATTCATATAAAAATATCATCTTTTACCTGTAGGTATACCTATACTAAATATCTTGACTGTTTTGTTGAACATCAAACACAGTACAATAGGTGTTTATTTTGTAGAAAGTCAGTCAAAGACAGTTTCTACACAAAAAGGAACACTTTTATTTACTCTCAGTTTCATGAGAATAAGATGAAATAGGTGATTCTTTTGTGATTTTGAAAATTTATCAATGAACTGAGGGGGGGGGAGGGGTGGTAGATATGAGAATAGGATTGGAATCTTACAAGCTGTATTTAAAAGAAAAAGATTCCTTATTTATCTTATTTTTATTAAAATTATGAGCACAAAACAGACAACAGCGATAGATATAAGTAAGAACATAAAGGTAAAACGATTAGTCCATTCATAATTCAGCTGTCACCCACAAGTATGCACCACAGTTAAATTAAAACATATACATTCATTACGGTCACCTCCCACACTCACACTCAATCTCGCTCACGCAATCACTCATCGCACACGCAAAGCAATCAATTTGCTGATTTCTATAATACTGTAAACTATGTACAGGCCTCCTCTTGCTGCCAGAATGTGTGGTCGATGTTAGCGCCGATTACTGTTTGACGTGAATGCTGACCTGATCCTTATACACTCAGTTCAGCATTTGATCCTGTTGTCAATTGGAACTCTTTCCACTCCTATCGGCGTCAATAGATTTGATGAACTCTATAGTCTGTGCAAGTGTTTGATCTGCCTTGATTTTGACTGTGTAATGATTTGTATTAATAGTTTGTTTATGATATGTAAAAATAATTATGATATAAAAAAATAAAAAAAATAAAACATATTATTGAATACAATAAACAATTTGAAACTAATTAAGATGTAGAGTTACAAAAAAAAGACAATGGCTGAACAAGTTAAGACAAGTCATAGTGTTGGTCTAATATTTTATTAGTTTATGGTCTTTAAAATAATGTATTTTTCAGCTATGGGTGCGGAGGCTGATGAGGTTCTGCGCGTTGGTCAGCCTGATGTCTGTGTCCATGAACACTCCCAAGACCTTTGAGAAGTTGCCCCCCCTGCAGTACTTTACCTTCTCGTGCGATGTGGTGGTCACCTTCCTCTTCACAGCCGAGATGATTGCTAAGATGCATATAAGAGGAATACTGAAGGTACGAAATGTAATGTATAGCTTTTTTATATTATGACTATTTATTTATTTATTTATTCATTCACTTTACGAGAATATACTTCACTAAGGGCCACTCTTATAAAATAGACATATAAAGGTATAGAGAGAGAGATTTGAATTGAACGAGAGATGATAGCATGAATCCGGTTAATTGATATTGTTGTTGTTTCTATTTTTCTGTTAAAATGTGTCATTGTTTTGTTGTTAATGTTGTGTATTAGAATAGATGAAAACCCCGGAACTCCCCTCCAATACACGAGGTCTCCTCACATTGGAGGGTAGTATGGAAAATGTAAATATTGTAATAAGTTTTATATGTATGTATCTAATAGAAATGTAAGATATTAGTTATGAATAAATTTATATGAATTTGAATTTGAAAAGTAACCTGAACTTTAATAGGCACCAACTATATACAATAAAGAAAACATACATAGAAGGACTAATTAGGTGTGAATGATGTTGAGATGAGATCGTTAAGGAGAATGTGTGGAGAGATAGGATAAGAAGTGAAGTGATTAGAGAGTTGAGTGACTGTAAGACATTAGGGTGTAGTGACTAGAAAGAATGATAACAAAGTTAATACTCGTACAGGTAAGGAATTAGAGATAATTGAGTCATCGCATGTCACTTGGAAGTTTAGAATTATGTACTGACAATGACTTAGGTAATTGGGGGAATGAAGCGATAGTGTTGTATTACAGTTTATTTAAATATTTTTTTATTTAAGAAAAAGATTCTGGGCTTTTATGCACAAATCCAAATACTTTCCTGCACACTTTGGACTAGGATTGAACATTAATTATTGAAAATTCATGACATGATGAAAAAACTATGTATGTGGCAATAATGTGATTTGTTTCTACTATTAAGGTATAAAACGGTGGGTTGGATGAGGAATTTCGGGGGGGTTTGAACACCCAAACCCATCCCCATGCCTACGCCCATGCCTCAGTTCATATTATTCACCTCTCATTTCTTCATATCACCTCTCACCCCACATCTTCCACCTCTACACGCATCTGCCATATTAAGAATATGTTAAAATCTGTTTTAGGGAGAAGTGCCTTACCTGAAAGATCACTGGTGTCAGTTTGACGCCTCCATGGTGTTCTTCCTTTGGGTTTCTGTCATTCTGCAAATGTTTGAGATGCCAGGAGTCGTGCCAAGATTCAGTTACCTGAGTATTCTGAGAGCTCCCAGGCCACTCATTATGATACGATTTCTCAGAGTTTTCCTCAAATTCTCAATGCCAAAATCGAGGATCAATCAGATATTCAAGTAAGGTCAATTTGATTATTGGTTTATTGGTTTTAAATCACCCGTAGGCCTTATTTAAGGCACTTGAAATCATCAGGTTTACATATTGAACTAAATTTATACATTATAACCTTATGAACTGGAAAAATACAAACAGGGCAAGAAAAGAATGGAAACAATAATTACATGGAGACAAAACAAGATTATAAAAAAGGTGTGGATTAGTAAGATGCAGGTCTGGATGTAAATTGTCCAACAACAGCGTAGAAGAATTAAGGATGAACATTGTCAGGCTTACGACTCACCTCGCCTGGTTTAAGTGATCACTTTACACTCTTAATTTCCAAATCTAATTTCAGGCGTTCGAGTCAACAGATCTACAATGTGACATTGTTCTTCCTGTTTTTTATGTCACTGTACAGTCTGCTTGGTGTACAATTCTTTGGTGAACTGAAGAACCACTGTGTCTTGAATACAACTAAACCAGAGTAAGTTTATTGTCATACACCCTCCTCCCTTCCCATCAAAATGCACATTAATGAATGTTAAAAAACACTACATCTTACCAAACCATCATGCATAATATTATCTATGCTTGCAATATCAGACCGAAGCCTGCGATAGTAGAGTACAAGCCTACATCCTCGAATTCCATCACCGCCATGAGTGGTGACGTCACCTTGTATCGGTGACAAACACCTTGTCTCGGTGACAAAGACTTGAACTACGGAATATTTTTTCCCATACAATTTAGATGGTGTAATCATCGTCAAATGTCAGTTGGGCCCGGCCTCCATGAACAATATGGCGACGGCCTCATATCAGGCCAAAGGTGCGGCCGCAGATATAGTCATAGAAAATGTGTAGATAGCGCCGCAGGTTAATTTTTTTATGTAATCGTAATTTAATGAACTTTTATCTCTTACTGCAATAATTTTAGAAAATATAAAAAAATAACCCCGCTTTGGTGCCCCCTAAAAGTCTGCACCCTGGACGGCCGTCCCTCCCCCCCTTCGGTACGCCACTGAATGATAGAGTGGTGCCTACATTGCTTAAGATGTGTTTTGAGGAGATGAATTTGAGTAGAATTGTAAGCGAATTGGATGTTCAGGATTGACAGCAGGATGTGGTGTAATGGGTGAACGTTGCCGTGCATAAAGTGATCACTTAAGCCAGCCAAAGCCGACTCGTAAACGTCGAAACACCCATCCTGCTTCCTCCCTAAGGGAGTTCATATAACGCTACATTATGTGAATGAAGATGCCTCTCTTCTCTGTTGAGGAAAAAAGAAGTGTTAATTGTAGAAAATTCAATTTGGTTCTCTGCCTAACTTAATACTGTTTTTCTTTCAGTCACATATCCATCAACTCCATAGCAATCCCAGATACTTTTTGCTCCCCAGACCCGGGCTCAGGTTATCAGTGCCCCTCTGGAATGAAATGTATGAAGTTACAACTCTCTAAATACATCATGGGGTTCAATGGCTTTGAGGAATTTAGTAAGTAATATTGTCTACTACCTGTTAATATGTAGTATTCGGCATATCTGGGTTAAAATAACTGTCGAAAAAAATCATAAATGGATATTTTTTCTCTTTTATATTATTCATCCTTTCATTAATTGATTAGTTATATATTTTGCCTTAAAGCTAGGGACCCAAGACCCAACTATGACTTCACAGTCATTTCTCGCAGCTTTTCGGTTCAAAATCGCATGAAGAATCGCTCGATAAAATATTAAATAAAAATTGTGTTTTTTTTTTACTTTTCGAGGTTAATTTCGCTTCATTAAAGAAATCTTTTAAAGACATTCCCTAGATAAAGGTTCAATGTATCTACTCTATTTTTTCCAAAGCATATTTAGAAACGGTTGTCGAGAACTGAGGTCTTCCGTTTTTTACTATTTTTTTGAAATGTCAATATAAGTACGTACTCTCGTTAATAATTTTGTCACTAGATGAAGCTCAAATTATTTGCAGTCAACTGAAGAAACTGCATTCCAGTTGAAACGCAAGCTATATACGACAGTATTGTCCGACTTCTATAAACCCTATGTAACATATTGTTGTATGTTTCACATTTCAGCAACAAGTATCTTCACAGTGTATCAGGCTGCTTCACAAGAGGGTTGGGTGTTCATTATGTATCGGGCCATTGATTCATTACCAACGTGGAGAGCTGCATTGTACTTTAGGTGAGCACTTAAACCATTTATTCCATTTCAATCACGTAGATTGGTTTGTACCAAGCATTTTAGTTCTTTCTCTCCACGCCGTCCTGTCACTTGCCAATCTCTTCACTTCCGTGTAGGTGCTACAGCACACGCTCTCAATAATCTGCTCCATATAACTGCTTCTTGGGCGACCTCTCACATTACTGCCCTCTACCATTTCTTCCGCTATGGTGATGAGCAGGCTGGGGTGCCTGATGGTATGGCCTATCCAACGCACTCACGGTTGGGCAATCTTATTCAAGATTTGTCTTGTCTCAACACCTCGCTGTTTGTGATGTGATCTGTCCAGTGTCCAGTGAATCTTGAGCATGTGTCTGTAGCACCGCATCTCAAAGGCTGAAAGACTTTCACATTCTCTGCTGCTTCTTATCCATGTTTTGTGTCAGTATACCTAGTTAACTTGCAGTTTATAATTGTTTTATTTTCCAGTACAATGATTTTCTTCCTGGCTTGGTTAGTGAAGAACGTTTTCATTGCTGTGATCACGGAGACATTCAATGAGATCCGGGTTCAGTTCCAGCAGATGTGGGGAGTGCGTGGTCACATACAGAACAGCACCGCATCTCAGATACTCACTGGGGACGACAATGGGTGGAGACTTATCACCATAGATGAAAACAAGCATGGAGGTACAATTAATATAAATCTTTTTTATAAGTACGGTAGTCTCGCTAATCCGGCACATGCTGCTGTGCTGGATATCCGCATCTGTATATATTATTAAGTTAAAGAATTAATTGCACCAGTTTTAAAGTCAATGTATTGTACATGGATAAATTTTTCAACTAAAAGAACTTCAGAAATCTGTTCCTTGATTGCCTTTGAATAAATTAAACGTCATTTGAAATAATAAATCATAAGGACATGCAAATTATAGTTGATTACCAAGCCAGAGGTTTAAATTTCAAACATTGAAGCAGCCACAACTGCATCAGTGGCCACAACCCATACATGCCCTAGTATTGGTTTCCATCAGCAATATTTCTGTGTTTCAGGCCTAGCACCAGAGTCGTGCCAACAGATCTTGAGATCCGCCTACTTCCGTCTTCTAGTGATGACTGTCATATTATCTAACGGTATAGTGACAGCTACTATGAACTTTAAGCATGACGGGAGACCCAGGAAGGTCTTCTATGAGAAATATTACTACATTGAGGTATGCTCATGTGAAATAGTTTTTGACATAAATAAATAAATCTTTATACGGGTGTAAAGTGGATGCAGCCCCCCTAGCGGTGCGTTCCAAAAAGCTCCGACAGTTTCATACAATTTTTCGTTGAATTAGGTTATGATTTATTTTATTAAAATTTTCTTACATTTTAATGCTAATTTATGTTCCCCTTATAAAATAATGATATTGTGACACACTTCTAGGTGAAATTACATAGTAAAACACACCGATATTTGACTATAAAGTTGCGCGTTTAGTATAGAAAATCGCTGTCAAACTTGGCAGTTGGAACGCAAATAGTTTGTGACGTCACACTTTACACCCGTATTGGCCAGAGAAAATATGCGTCGTTACAAAAACAAGACAATGGTAGTGGGCCAAAAGGCGGACTAATTGCAAAAGCAACCAAAAAACCGTCATTTTTTTATTGCAAACTGTCTCACCACCCAATCTGACCCAGAGATATACGATGCTAACTTGGAACTAGGGCTGCCACCTCTCCGGGTTTGACCCGGAGTCTACGGGTTTGAGTGGTCACTCTACAAATTCATTTTTTCCGAATCTCCGGGTCTACGCTCTTACCAAGGTGGCAGCCCTACTTGGAACCCAGATAACACCATTCAAACCCGTAGACTCCGGGTCAAACCCAGAGAGGTGGCAGCCCTATACATCGTCGAGTGTGTATGAAGAATCACATGAATGTGACGGAAGCAAGAAATGTAAAAGTGGAGAGGAAAGTCTGGAGATAGGTTCTCTCTGCCTACACCGCAAGGGATGTTGGGTGGATAGAGTAATAATGATTGTATTATTTTCTAGGTGGCTTTCACGATCTTCTTAGACCTGGAAACCCTCTTTAAAATCTGGTGTCTGGGTTGGAGGGGATACTTCAAACATTCAATACACAAGTTTGAACTTCTGTTGGCTATAGGAACAACGCTTCACATTATTCCAGCATTTTATCTCAGCGGATTTACATATTTTCAAGTGAGTGTAAGCCCAGGCGCGGATCCACCGTTGTGGGCACGATGGGCATGCCCACAACCCTAATCCTAATAGACTCGAAACAAACAAACAATAGTGTATGTATATTGGCTTACTGGCTACTAGGAAAAATAACATTGTTTGCAATTTGTTTGGAATTTAACTATTAAATTGGTCGAATCGGATCTGACTTCCTCCAATGATTATTTCCATTCCTAAGGCCTAAGTCTTGATGCGCGGAAAAAAGGAAATAGTCAAATTAAAAGTCGTTCATGAGTCATGATTGTACATGAGCGAGTTCGTACTCCGACTCGCACTTGGCCGATTTTCGGGTGGCTGTGCCCATGGGCGTAGGCATCAGGGGGGGGGGGGGGGTTTGGACCCCCGAAATTCATCAGCTAACCTACTGTGAAATGAATCACATAATTACCACATCGTTTCTTGATCATGTCATGAATTTTTAATATAATTATTGTTCAAATCTATTAAATAACAGTTGTTCAATTAAAAAATTTCGACTGCGGCGCTAATCTAATTGTACTAAGGGCTTGATCACCAACAATAAACTGGACTTTTAAAGACTTCTTTTTTATCTACCTTCTTATGTTTTATGACAAAATTTCGCCTGTGGCGCTAATCCTTTGTCATGATGTAACCCAGAAATATATCCGGAAGCCTGACTATTAAACTCAACCATCATGTTCATCAAATCACCCCTTTTTGAAAAAATTTCGCCTGCGGCGCTATTTCCTGGTTTTTATTCCATTTGGTAATATCAAAATTTTAGATGTCCCCCCTAGATTTTGGGTTGTTACTTATTGTCTCTGTTCCAGAGCTCGAACCCCCCCCCCCGAAATGAATTCCTGGCTGTGCCCACAACCTTTTTTGAGGGCTGGATCCGCGCCTGTGTAAGCCTACGATACTAAGTTTCCAAATAATATTGGAGTTTTACCTACCATTAAAACTCTTATTATGTTGCCTGACTCATCCGGAACATATATGGGAGAGACAGCCATCTCCAATCTTGTCCTAGTGGTTACATACATAGCATACATATTGAAATACTCTTGGTAAAGTCCCTTTTACAGATTGCATCTTGGGTGGTCTATGGGTAGGTACTGTCACCAGAGCAGGTCACACTGAGTGTGTATATGTTATGACAATTGAATATCTCACCAAGCAGGCATTCAGTATGTTCCGGATGAGTCAGGCAACATAATAAGAGTTTTAATGGTAGGTAAAACTCCAATATTATGTGTGCCGTTTCTCATCCGGAACATATATGTGAGAGAAGTGTTTGGTATCGCCTTGGTGACAGTACTCGATGTCAATTGTGATTCAGTATATCGGAAAGGTTGAAATAAACTGGTGAGAGCCTTCAGGTGTTGTTAACTTTCTATGCTTCAGTTGTTTTCTATAATATTTGGTAAAGGTGTTTTCACTTTTCTAGTTTCCTTTCGATAAGAATGTTTTCCAACCAACTCAGTGAAGCCACAGCCGATCTTGTACTTCCAGCTGAACTATCAATACCAGCTTCCTTCAGGACAATTCTAACCCATCCTCCGATAACTGTTCTGGATGTTGGTTTTATTTCACCAACTGTAGTTATGAACAGGCTCCGAATCACGTTTGTTTCTTCTCTTCGTGGGCCAGACAGCTTGATTAACCATCTCAACCAAAAACTGGATCGGTACCCTTACTGGGTGCAAGGTTGAGTCTCCAACCTGACTGTTGACATGTCACAGAATCTGTTTTAGAACCATATATAGGCCACATGATGATATGATCCCCGTTCTCAACAAAACAGTCAGGTGTATACTTATTGGTCACACACCATTTACACCACCTCTTCCAAGCCAGCCTGTATGCAGTAATTGTAGCAGGCCTCCACCCTGCCTTTAGAAGAGACATTTTATTTGTGTCTAACTTTTTGTCGCCTCACTCCATCCCCAACATTCCAGACTTGTAGGCAGAGTTTCTGTACTTGTGGGGGATGATGACCTGTCGTGATGTCCACCAGATTGTCTACTAGGTTGTTGATTTCCTGTGGAGGGGCCAGGGCTCGTGCCATCAGATCTGGTAACCAATAAACTTTAGGCCACCGTGGACCAATTATCAGGAATCTGCCATTGAATTTGTTTATGTAAATGCAAGGGCAGATAGAAAATAAATGAGCAAAAACATGAGATATTCAGCATAGTGGAGGAAAGACCCACGCCAGTGTGAACTCCCATTTTCTGCTGAAGGCGTTGTGGAACATTGCATTCTGGTCGTGACTGTTTATAGCCACATAAAGATCCACTACTCGAGCATCCGCAGATGCAAATAGATCTACTACAGGCCTGCCCCATTTGTAAAATATGGGCTCCATTGCCGAGGGGAACAGGTGCCATTCTGGTGGGATTTGCCTCGGGATAAGATTGTCCACGAGACCATTTTAACTTTCGAGAAGATGGAAATGCTCAAAGATTATGGAGGGTAATGTAACTTATTATCTGATATGTCAAGTGAAGTAGATTCAAAAGCTTGTCCGCGAGACCATTGTATGAAAATGCTGTAAGATTATGGATGAAGTAGATTAATGGACTGATTTGCCTCGGGATAGATTGTCCGCGAGACTATTGTAACTTTCCAGAATATGGAAATGCTGTAAGATATGGAGGGTAATGTAACTTATTATCTGATATGTCAACTGAAGTAAATTCATGGACTGGGATTTGCCTCGGGATAAGCTTGTCCGCGAGACCATTGTATCTTTCCAGAAGATGGAAAATGCTGTAAGATTATGGATGAAGTAGATTCATGGACTGATTTGCCTCGGGATAGATTGTCCACGAGACCATTGCAACATTCCAGAAGATGGAAATGCTGTAAGGTTATATGAATTTTGGATGCAACATGTACATTCTCTATCCATCACTTCATGTCGAGAAGAACAGGTTGTCCTGGGAAGGCGAATACATTTTTTTTTTCCTTGTTCACAGTCCACCCGAGGTAATGAAGTAGTTTCATTGTATCCTCGGTGTGACTCTGGAGAACTTCTGTAGTCTTGACGAGCTAGCAGAAAATCGTCCAGATAAACAATCAGTCTGATACCTTTTTCTCGCAAGATCTCTGCGATTCAATTCGTTATAGAAGTTAATGCTTGAGGGGAACTGCTGAGTCCCCGAGGAAGGCATGTCATTTGCAATCGAACACCTTTGTATGTCAGCTGTAGGAAGCGACGGTGTGTCTCTGCCACAGATATGTGGGAGTATGCATTGCTCAAGTCCACCTTTGTCATGTAGTCACCGGGTTGCAGAAAGTCTGTAACCTTAAAATGTGATATCAGAGAAAATTTCTTCTGCACCACAAAGGTGTTTAGGTATCTCAGATTGAAGATGCGTCTGAGTAAGCTGTCGTTTTTCTTTACTAAGAACATCTAAGATAGAAGACCTGTGCTTTCTTAGGCTGGTCCGAGAATACCGGACTTTACCATCTCCAAACTTTCTTTGTCCATCTCGGGAAATTGCTTTATAGAGAAATTGCTCTGCACAATTTCTGATCTTAGGCTTACCAGCGGCAGTTTCAATATAAAAGGTATGCAGTATCTTCAGATGATCCTCTGGACGACTTCCGGGGCATTGACTCACTGCCATTCTTTCAAAAATTTTGCAATTGCCCTCCTCGAAATCGTCCTAGAAGTATGCCACTTACAGTGTTCTCTATGAAAGCGACGCTGTGAGGTCTGCCCTCGCATTGTCAACTTTCTGGAGCCTCCTCTCCTGGTTCCAGAGGCTGGAGTACCAGGAGTCTTTCCAGGGTCTGCCCGCTGGAATAAACCCGAAAGGGCTTGAGGCTTGCTTGAAATTGCTTTGGCTTAGGTGGAGGAAGAGTGCCTCGCTGTTCCGTTACCAAAATGTCACCTCTGGTGTTCTCTATGAAAGCGACGCTGTGAGGTCTGCCCTCGCATTGTCGACTTTCTGGAGCCTCCTTTCCTGGTTCCAGAGGCTGGAGTACCAGGAGTCTTTCCAGGGTCTGCCCGCTGGAAGTGAGCCCGAAAGGGCTTGAGGCTTGCTTGAAATTGTTTTGGCTTAGGTGGACGAAAGTTGCCTCGCTGTTCCGGTGCCAAAACTCTTGCAGCTCTCCCTAACTTTGGAAGTTGTGAGGAGAGCTGTTCTTCATTAAAAATATGCTGCACAGTTGGTAGAATTTTTCTAAGACTCAGTTTGTCATCCAATAATTTGCAGGCCATCTATAATGTGGTTCCTGCGAGTCTCAATGATCTCCGAACGTTTCCAACATGCTATCTGCAGAATGTCATCGTTCTGTTTGCAGAATTCCAACTCAGAAATCCTCACTGATTTTTGTCTAGAGACTTTATGGAGTGAGTATTGTGCCTGATGAACTCCGGTTTATCAGATTTTGGAGAGAATTCCGCATTGATTCCCTTTGTCGTAATGCCGCATGGGTGCTGGCAGGAAAGGCTCTTTCCATCCCTGTTAAAATAGGGCTTGCTGAGCTAAATTGTTGCAAGTCTGTGTTAATCTCCAACTCCTTAAGGCCTAAACATAGTCCTTAAGGGCTTTGGAGTAGTGCACCTTGTTCCATTCATTGTAATTGAAACGTTGTAGTTTGTAATGGGCCAGCGGGTGGTGTATGGAGTAACAAGTCTTTGAATTGTTATTAATAGTTTATTGGAGCACAATTTGCAGCTTACATATATTACATTACAGTGGTATCAAATTATGTAGGAATCGGTAAATTTTAGTATTTGAAGTATTATTTATAATAATTAGATTAATAATTTTGTTGGAAGCGAGTGATTAATTATCAAAAGATTGCTTCGATTATTAGCAGTTATTAGCGTAGATAAATTTAAGTAAAGGCGAACGTATAAAATATTAAATTAATAATTATTATAATAAACTAGTTGGTAAAAGTAAGTAAATAATTATATACACACGGAGAAACGGTTCCCGGGTTACGGCGAAATCGTTCTAACTTGAAATTGCAATTGTATGGGGATATATAGTATCTAGCGAAACATCCCTTAACACAGTGATGTTCAAACTTTATGGAATTAATCGCGTACGTACATTAGTTTTCGTATGAATAATTACTGACAATTAATAATCAATCACTTCCAATTTGTATACATAATCAATTCATTCTCACAATTAAATTAATGAAATTGTTGAACATAATTTAAGAATACATTTATACAGTACAATATTGAAGCTAAACAATACATAAGAAATCTAGATTTAAGTATCTGACAAGCAGTTTACTCTGCGCTTCTAACATGTTTTACACTTTGACATAACGAATGTTAAATGAGGCATTAATGATACAAATCTATAGTTATTAAGAAATAATTATCTGGAAGTCATCAAGGTTTAGTGTATGTTTAGAAACGCTGATAAATACAGTTGTATTTACTAAATAGGTGCTTTAAAATGATGCAATCCTTAGAATTTGGAACTATTGTTCATGAACATTACTTTCGGCCCTTTGAAATAAAACAATAACATAAAAATCTATTAAATTTAGACGCAATTTTGAAGATTGTCGGTAGATTGTGTTATATTAGGCTTTTAAAGGTATTGTTTCAAATTAGGCTTTTTAAAAAGTATCGTTTACAAGGAAGCGGCTTTCTATTTAAGTGCATCTATACAATATAATCATACTTTTAGCGATATTTTGGCGATGCAATAAACTAATATTGAAAAGATTGAAAGGTATCATATTTACTAGATTGTTTAACTCGGTCTTTGTTCTGAAATTCAATACATGAATATTTTTTACGAGAGATAGTTATCTAACTTTTTAAAATGTTGTTTTGTCATTAAGAATTCGAGGAATCTTCCAAATATATCTAGGGTTGCCAAAAATATTATTTTAATTAATTAAACGTTGTGGCTAGTCCATAACAACTCATTCCTATTTTTTAAATTGTTTCATTAAGATATTAATGAAACAATTTACAAACTCATTGGCATGTGTATTAAGTAATAACTACAAGACAGACAGACAAATTGCTCTATTTTAAGACATTGTAATTAATCAAATATAAAAATCTAAATTTTCAATTCTAATCAATCAATTAAATATAAGTAAGTGAACAATTCATAAGCAGAAGTAATGCTACAATAAAGAAAATCAAAATCAAGGTAATTTTAAATTCTAATCTATAATTAATACAAAAAGGAAAAATACTTAATTAACAAAGACATATACATATAAATAATTAATACAATGTTAATCCTTGACAAAAATACAATCAATGGACTTCATAACTGAATCCACATTGAGCAAGTACAAGTGTACCGAATGATTTACATTACGAGTATCAATTTTTGCATTTGTTATTTTTGTCAAAACAAAAAAATAACACAAGATATTTATAGAGACATAATCAAAATTATTATAATTAATTAGCTAAGTCAAGCAGATATCGTAGAGTAGCTAGTTCTATCAATAATCTACCTAAACAGAGCACGTACTACTAATTTATCTATATTACCTAAACTAAACCGGTTTTCTTAACTGAATTCGTACATCTCAGTTTCTAATACTTGCTTTTTATCATCTAACTTAAACAAAGTAATGTACCTAAACATTACATATTATCCATTCGTACATACATCTTACTTCTAAAACAACAAAGCATTATGGGAATGGAATTTCAATACGAATGTGTAAAAACACTTGGTTGAACTTTTCCAATATTCTGTCAATTTTATTAATTTCTTCGTTATCACAAAAGTTCAAGGAAGTCGAATTATTCGTACTAGAGTATCTATCTACTTCTAGCTAAAATATCATATTACATTTTTACTACTGCATTACAAAAATCATGAATGATTAATCGGTGATTATTTAAAATTTGGTGCATTTAATATTGTTATATTTTCCTCTCAAATAATTCAAAGCATCCTCCAACTTTCTCCTAAATTGAACACTATATATTTTTTTATGAATTGATGACTATAACTCCTAAACATGAACACAAATAATTGTGTTATTTTACATAGAAACATTTACATTAAATATCGCATAACATTCATTAATAAGAAAATTCAATCAATTTTAATTTACACATGATGTACTAGATCAATACAGAATCATATCCGTTACAAGAGGATAGTTATTACTATTATTTTTTATCTATGGGGATTAAAATTTTGACTCGATTAACGAAAATCATATACACATTATTGTAATTGTCTAAGACTATACTAGTTCCTCTAAAAATCGCAAATTCCCAACATCACAACACGGGTTGGTGAAGGTTTGAAGTTGTTTAAAAAGATCAATTACAATAAAACAAAAATTTAGGTTATATTCATTGCAATTTATAAGATTCTTTCACTGAAATATTAATCTACAATTTATAGTTATTTAACATGAATAAAAAGGGGTTTATTAAAAGTTATTACTATTAATTTTACTGAAAAGGTACGATATTTACAATAATTCAAGTCTTACAATGGTTCCAAAAATTCATATTCGTAAAGAAAATTTCAATATTTACAGGTAAATAAAGGTTACACAATCATAAAATAATTTTAATATATACATACTCTCAATTTCAAATCTGACGATATGAATCGACAACAATTTATGTGAATGCAATTAAACATGTCGGACAGTTAGTTAACATTATTTACATGAACTAACAATTTTTTTTTTTATGATTCAGGATTATGGATGAGACTAATATTATTTATTAATTAAAATTTATAAAATGTTTACGTTCGATCAACAATGTCTAATATCATAAAATGATTTTACAAGATTGACCATATTCGCAACAGTTCAAATTAAATTGTAATTCGTATAAACGTAAAAAATACATATGTATATATTTCTGCTGTGATTTATCCAATATCATCATCTGCTTCGCCTTAATTATATAATATCAAAGTGGTTCAACTTTCTATCAATTTAAATTTTGTTTCACGTCATACAGATCGTACTCTAATTATTATTAAGACACTAGTCGACCTTAAGTTATGACTATTTGTAAAAGAAAACAATTTTCATCCTCCAATTCACTTCAACATGTTCTAGACATTTCTTTTGATGGGCTAGAAACCTAATTACTATTACGAATTCGAATTGACATATTTTATTGTTTATTTGTAGTGGCTACGTTTTTTTCTATAAATAATTTCAAATAGTTTTAAATTGGTCGTTAAGTTAATTGTGCTAATTTGGTATTATACTGATTGGATTATTTTACACATTTAATTTTCTGGATTAATTTTCGCGAGGATCACGATATTAGAGATAGAGGTACCTATAATTACAGAGGTGGTACGTACAAAAAGATGTCGTTGTAAATATGTATTTGCATCAATAACATTCGCGTCCCTTGTTACCATTACGTTTGATATTAATTAATAATTAGAAAAGCAATAATCTAAGATCAGTTAATCAATTCTAAGGGTTTATTATTGTAGACAAATGATGGTTAAATAAGAGTTCATTAAAATATTTCATTTATATAACATAGATAATTTTAATTGAAACTATACATTTCGAATTCTTTAGAAAAACACAATTATATTTTTTTTATTTAATATAATTCAGTATCAACCACTAACGTATATTTTTAAGAAACAAGACATTATTATTTTTAAAATATTTGGAGATCTGTCTAAAGTTTTACGCAATTCAATAAGTAGACAATGGATATTTTACCTGGGCAAATAACAATTTAAAATTCGGCAAAACAATGATAGTCGGTAAATACACAGAGAACAAAATATTTAATCTCGATCATAAGAAATGTGATCTGAGTTTTGCAATTATTATATTTAGATAAATGCATTTGAGAACTGCATAAATTTTCGATAGGGTATCGGAATACCAAAAAGATTTAATTTATTCGCACATTGGCTGATTCGTAATTTTTTGATAATACATAACACATTTTTACAAAAGAAAATCACAATATAATAAAGATTCAAGAAAATCATAATATAAAAACAATTTATTCATACATCAATAGGATGTGGTCCTAACTACATTTCACATATGTAAAGTTTAATTAACTTATTACATCAATATATATATATTTTTTTCTCGTCTCCCAATTTAAATTTCTTATACCCTAAATTATCTATTTGGTGATATTTATTACATCAATATATATATATATATTTTTCCTATTCGTCTCCCAATTTAAATTCCTTATACCCTAAATTATCTATAATTTGGTGATCACCTATCCTATATATGAGTATAAGATTATCCAATGGGATTTGGGAGTTCAAAATTAATTTTTCATAAGAATCTCTAAAGGTGTAATAGAGAAAATTTTCATAATATAATTGGTAAATATTTTCCTTTTAATTTTTTTTTCATAGCGATGTCCTTACGCATCGTCAATACTATGCAATATGCATGTTTTACATTTTGAGCTCTAAATATCTATAAGATGTAATTAGATATGGGTTAACCCTTTAGTTATCACGTCGACTATATACATTTTATTTTTTCATCATTTTTCTTCTTATTCTACGCGTAGTTAAACATTGTACATTTATTTTGAGTGTTACTTTCAACACGATATTATTCTTTCATTTTCATTTTTTTTTTCATTTGATTTGAGTGTTACTTTCAACACGATATTATTATTTCATTTTCATTCATATTTGAGATCTCTGCAATATATTAGCCAAGGCAAAAGTTAACTCTCACAAACCTACGAAGGGCTCAAGACCCAAACGCGACCACATGGTTTTCCGAAGCAGCCTACGTGGAAATGCACCTTGCTTTTTCTCAGTGCTATTTCAAAACTATTGTTAATTGGATTAGCGCCTGTACCTTCTTGGTACAAATTTTGTAATCTATTGTAAATGGGGTTGCACCGGCTCTTACACTTCAAATAATGAGTTAACTATAATAAAATTCATCCTTTCGAAGGGGAGGACGCCATGTGGGTTTTGCGGATACCGCCAACACATCAATACAAAATATAATTTCCCCAAGCTCAATTGATCGTCATAAATGGAATTTAAATTCAAATTTAAAAAAATATATTTTTTCTATATTAGAATCGATTTAATTTACAAAATTTTCCCTTTCGTGATGGAGTCCAATAGGATTCTCCTGAGACAATAATTAATAAGAAGTGGAAAACAATTTTCACACTATTCAAATTCAAAATTGATTGCATTAACAGTTATACAATACATGTCATGATTAAATATTACAAAATCACAAATTACATAGTGCGATTCGTTTCATTACTGTTATGATTGAAATTTTACGTACAGTGCGGAAATTTAGGTTTACGAATTTACGAGCAATGCGGATGAGTTTAAATAAAATTATGGGAAACAAGATTTTACGGGTGAAATTATTGTGAAAAATTCGAAAAAGGAAATTAATAAAGAATCAAATATGACTTACAAGCGATCAATTAATAAACGTCCTCCTCAGGAAACCTGAGGGAAGACCCGACGGTATCCGAGACCGATTATCTTTTTGCAAAAGAAATCGCCCGAAAAGAAAAGACAGTTCGATTTATTTTTAACAGCTTTTTTCTATAAGAAAAAACAGATCAAACCGAAACTCGCGAAAGAAACACGCGTGGCTTCCCGAGATGAGCCTATAATACAACAAGTTGTATTATATAGTTCTTTTTGTAATAAAAAGAATCGCGAGAAACAAACTAAACAAAAAAGAGTCTTAAAACTAACGTGTGTACAAATTTACTACTTACATTACTGTTGTGCTGCTACGAGATGACATCGCTGTGCTCCTTCCTTACCTTCGTCAGATTTGCCTTCGCCTCCTGAATTCTCGGCTTCAGCAGACGGGGATCCTCTGGGAGGTCGGAACTTCTCGCTGGCCTGTAGATATGTGCAGTGTTTTCGGTGGGCCCTCCGATAATAGCTGCTTCAAGGGATGCGGGTTGTTCTTCCTCAGTCCAGGTGGACAACGGCGACTTCAAAGGGGTGATGACCTGGTGATCTGGTTCCTGCTCTTGTAGAGTGGTCTTCCAATCTCCTGGGTGGATGTTGAGTGTCGCGCCTCCGGTCTTTAAAACTCACAGACGTAACTCAACTTCCGGCGACAATGATGCTGATGTCTATTCACTTTTTAACCTTTGTTCTTCTAATTAAATATTTTAACTATTCAATTATAATTATTAAGACGCGGTTTTTTTATTGGAAATACATCCTCCAATTCTGACACCATTTATGTAATGGGCCAGCGGGTGGTGTATGGAGTAACAAGTCTTTGAATTGTTATTAATAGTTTATTGGAGCACAATTTGCAGCTTACATATATTACATTACAGTGGTATCAAATTATGTAGGAATCGGTAAATTTTAGTATTTGAAGTATTATTTATAATAATTAGATTAATAATTTTGTTGGAAGCGAGTGATTAATTATCAAAAGATTGCTTCGATTATTAGCAGTTATTAGCGTAGATAAATTTAAGTAAAGGCGAACGTATAAAATATTAAATTAATAATTATTATAATAAACTAGTTGGTAAAAGTAAGTAAATAATTATATACACACGGAGAAACGGTTCCCGGGTTACGGCGAAATCGTTCTAACTTGAAATTGCAATTGTATGGGGATATATAGTATCTAGCGAAACATCCCTTAACACAGTGATGTTCAAACTTTATGGAATTAATCGCGTACGTACATTAGTTTTCGTATGAATAATTACTGACAATTAATAATCAATCACTTCCAATTTGTATACATAATCAATTCATTCTCACAATTAAATTAATGAAATTGTTGAACATAATTTAAGAATACATTTATACAGTACAATATTGAAGCTAAACAATACATAAGAAATCTAGATTTAAGTATCTGACAAGCAGTTTACTCTGCGCTTCTAACATGTTTTACACTTTGACATAACGAATGTTAAATGAGGCATTAATGATACAAATCTATAGTTATTAAGAAATAATTATCTGGAAGTCATCAAGGTTTAGTGTATGTTTAGAAACGCTGATAAATACAGTTGTATTTACTAAATAGGTGCTTTAAAATGATGCAATCCTTAGAATTTGGAACTATTGTTCATGAACATTACTTTCGGCCCTTTGAAATAAAACAATAACATAAAAATCTATTAAATTTAGACGCAATTTTGAAGATTGTCGGTAGATTGTGTTATATTAGGCTTTTAAAGGTATTGTTTCAAATTAGGCTTTTTAAAAAGTATCGTTTACAAGGAAGCGGCTTTCTATTTAAGTGCATCTATACAATATAATCATACTTTTAGCGATATTTTGGCGATGCAATAAACTAATATTGAAAAGATTGAAAGGTATCATATTTACTAGATTGTTTAACTCGGTCTTTGTTCTGAAATTCAATACATGAATATTTTTTACGAGAGATAGTTATCTAACTTTTTAAAATGTTGTTTTGTCATTAAGAATTCGAGGAATCTTCCAAATATATCTAGGGTTGCCAAAAATATTATTTTAATTAATTAAACGTTGTGGCTAGTCCATAACAAGTTTCCCAACAGTGCAAAGCTTTTCTCCAAATGGAGCAGGCATTGTAGGATCTTTTAATGTGATTGTGGGCTCCGGCATTTTAAACGCTATAGGTGTTGCAGTGCTTGTGCTCGATTCACCCATTGGAGCCTCACACACTGAGTTAGTTTTGTTGTTCTTGTTCAGGATCTACAACCCTGCTGTAAATAAACTTTTGCAGATTGCTCATTTGTTGTGCTAGACTTTTTATTATCTTCCTCTGACTTTTGGAAGAATCGCGGCACACTTTCTTCCTTTTTGTCATTTTGCGTGACTGCGGCGACCATCTGAGGAACTGGAGGAATCCGAAGGACTATGCCCCCTGCGCTTCCTCTTATACACATGATGTTCATTATTTGACATTATGCTTTCTTATTATTTAAACACTGGCAGTAAAATCACAAAACACAAAGGAAGAATCACAACACACAAAGGAACAAAGAAAGTCACACCCTAATATGAGAGAGAACAAAGAAGGCCACGCCTTGTTTTCTAGTAACATTGTTTATAATTTATAAACAAAGGGACAACTCCTAATAATTAAACAAAATTTAAAATTGTTTAGATAATTCACATAAAGAAATTAACACAACTGTGATTGCACAGTTATTAAATCTTTGAAGAAACAGTTTTTGTATGCTAAATAAAATGTAATAAGTCTCTAACACTTTATAAAAAATATTATGTTTAGTAAATGTATTAAACAAGGCAAGTGTGAGACACAACCACTTATGGAAAGATATTGATGTCAATTGTCATAACATATACACACTCAGTGTGACCTGCTCTGGTGACAGTACCTACCCATAGACCACCCAAGATGCAATCTGTAAAAGGGACTTTACCAAGAGTATTTCAATATGTATGCTATGTATGTAACCACTAGGACAAGATTGGAGATGGCTGTCTCTCCCATATATGTTCCGGATGAGAAACGGCACACATAATATGAATTGGAATGCAAAATCCGAGTTTAAATCCTGGCACTAACAAATGTATTTTGATTATTTTGAAAATCACAATTTATGTTTTGTGAGAACATCAGATTCTCTACATATCGTAGTTGAATATAACAAGTAGTTATCTCAACAGATATACAGCAAAGGATGGACTTTCCATCAGGCTGAATACCAAATTAATCTCAACGGGCCGGCGCACAACATATATTTACACGTTTCTTGTCAACTCAGCTACCAGCAATCATAGCGCAGCGGCACAGAATACTGGCTTGTCTCTTGGAGGTCTGGGTTCGATTCCCGGCTGCGGCGGATGGGTGGACTGTAATTAGTGAATGTTACTTAAGTGTAAGATGATCACATTAAACCAGCCGCCGATCAGTCATAAGCCCGATAGAAAGTCAATTCTTCGCTGTATAATTGTTGAGATAACTACTTGTTAAATATATTTTGTTAAAAATTTATGATAATGTTTGTTGCAGGTACTTCGAGTAGTTCGCCTCATCAAGGCCTCTCCACTGTTAGAAGGATTCGTGTATAAAATCTTTGGTCCCGGCAAGAAACTGGGAAGTCTGATCATCTTCACTATGTGTTTACTCATCATTAGTTCCTCCATATCAATGCAGCTGTTCTGTTTCTTATTGGAATTTACCAAGTTTGAGAGCTTCCCTGAGGTGGGTACAGTTTTTATTTTAATTTTTTATTATAAGGTTAACGAGTAGACTGCCTTAGATTTTTTAATTTACTCCAAGGTTCTTTTTAAAAAGTTATAATTCACATTGTCGCCTCCGTTATTCTTATTCTGGGCTAACACTCTCATACAAAATTTGAAAAAGTTGAAGCGATGATAGAACGTTTTTTCCTCGGTACATATGTTCTTCTATTATTATTATTACCACTTGGTAGAACGCCTCTCTGTCCTGGGCAGTGCAAAACAGCTCCTTCACAGTCCTGATTCCAGTCCACTGACGAATCTTTCGAAGCCAGGATAGCTGCCTCCTTCCGACCTCTCTACGGCCTTCTATCTTCCCCTTCATAACGAGCTGGAGAATGGAGTATTTTTCTCCTTTAAGGACGTGGCCAAAATATGACATTTAGGTCCCTTAATTGCAAATCAAGGCACGATAATGTGCTAATGACTTATTGCAAAGGCAATATCTTACAGTCAACCCGACAAAAACTAATGTTGACGTTGTTCTGTGTGAATTAATATTACATTTCTCTTTGTAGGCCTTCATGTCTATGTTCCAAATCCTGACACAAGAAGCCTGGGTGGAGGTAATGGATGAGACTATGATAAGGACCAGTCATACACTGACTCCATTAGTTGCCATGTACTTCATACTGTACCATCTGTTTGTGACACTTGTAAGTATTATATGCATACTAGCTGAGTTACCCGTGCTTCGCAATGGCAAATTTGACAAACCAACCCGGCATAGCTTATAGCCTTGAACCGAACAAAATGTGACCTAGGATCTGAATTTCTTTTCCAACGCCCTTTCATGAGATCACACAACCCTTGGATCCCCTTATCATCATGGCACCTCCTAGGAAAAGCTTTTTCTCCAAAAACCGGGGACGTTACAACACAGCCTATATTATCGCAAATGTTATTCTAAATTTTCGCAGCAATCCATCGTAAATTGTGGGCATCTAGCCAAGGGTGCCAAATCAGTAATTTCCCGTAATTTTTCAGTCCCTTTTTAAATTTGCAAGCAGAAATGCTGAAAAATTCAGCTGTGTAGCTTTTTGAACCGTTTGTCAATTTTTGAAAATAATGTATGTATACATGACTTTTTTCAATAGATAGGTACATTTTATGGGGGAGGGAAGGGGCAGAAACAGATTTTGTCCCCGGGTGCCGAAAACTCTAATTACGCCACCCAATTTGTGCCATCTGCGTAATGACCAGACAGATAGACTTAGTACCGTTGATCTGAATACAAACCCAATTACAGATTGTGCTGTCACTTTTCGTGGCCGTCATTTTGGACAACTTGGAGCTGGACGAAGACATCAAGAAATTGAAACAACTCAAGTTTCGTGAACAGAGTGCAGAAATTAAAGAGAGTCTTCCGTTTCGACTGAGGATTTTTGAAAAGTTCCCCGACAGTCCCCAGATGACAATATTACATAAAGTGCCAAGTGACTTCAATTTACCCAAGGTAATTATTGACAATTTTGGTTTGTTGTTTGTGTAAAACTGCATTGGGTCTATTATGACGCAGTAGGATCTTTTTCTTCTTCTTCTTCAGCCCTCTTGTCCTCCACTGCTGGATATAGGCCTCCTCCATTCCTTTCTGTTGTTTGCTGCTTGCAGCCAGTTTTTCCCCCTCACAGCGGCTATGTCGTCGGACCATCTCTTTTGAGGTCTTCCGACGCCTCTTTTATTCTCCCAAGGTCTCCATCTTAAGATTTTTGGAGTCCATCTTGTGGGGTCTTATCTTGCGACGTGTCCCACCCATTGCCACTTCAGATGACAATAATGACATAAAAGTCAGCATTTTTAGGGTCTTGTAGGAATTAAAATTTATGCAACTATAAAATAGTTTTACAAGTTCATGACATGATGAGAAAACGATGTGGAAATAATGTGACTCTTCGTAAACTACTTGTTTAAAAAGTACTGTCACTCACGCTTTTGGGGGGGGGGGCCTTTAGCCCCATAGTACCCCCTGGATCCGCTAGTGACTACCTGCATAATGCACGCTGATACAAGTTACGTGGAATTTATTGTTTACACTTCACTTATTGTTTTATTCACCTATAGATATTGATGGTTGTACAGAATTCAGGTAAAGATGGAAACTCTCATAATTTAAATACGAAAAGAAATAATACTTTTGCTCACGAGCCGTCTATAAAATTATAGGAGTAGTAAGGTTTTATTGCACCTCATCAGGCAAGTGGCATCCAAAATCCCGATGTATAGTTACAATGTTTGCTATATTTTGGTTTCCAGGTCAGAGAATCTTTCATGAGACAGTTTGTGTACGAAGTGGAGGATGAAGAATTAGACGGTGGTGCTGGTAAGAAGTGTATTGGAGGAGCTATGTGGGATACCAAGATTGTCTTCAGAAAGCAGAGGCCTGTGAGGACATTAGCCATGGCTCCCAAATTGAGACAGGGCACCACTGACCTCAGGAAGGCTGCTGTTTCTCTTATAATCAAGTATGAAATTCTCTATCAAATATGTGTAGGGTGTTGGTTTATGTATAAGTTCAGGAGAGCCTCACTAATCCAGCACTATTCAAAAGCAGAGGGTGTCGAACCCGTGCCCACTGGATTAACAGTCGAGCAAGTTACCAACCAGAATTCCGACCACCTCAAAACTTAAAAATCACGTTTAATAATTTCATTTAAATTTTTAATTGTAAGATTCTTCTATAGTTCCATTGTTATTGTGATCCTCCCCAGAACATTTACTCATATCTAATCTTTCACCATTTTTTAAATAAACATTTTTTTATAAAATCAATCTACACGAATCAAATATACCTTCGTATACTTCACAGTAAGCTTGAAAAGCTTGTGTCGTGAAGTGGAGTAGGTCGTCATCGGGGATCGAACCCGCGCCCACTGTATTAACAGTCGAGCGCGTTACCAACCAGGCTACCGACCACCTCTAATCTCATATCTAATGTTTTCAATATATATTTTTAATTAAACATTAAATAATTATATTACTTATTAATATTTGTAGTGACTCAAATAACCAACGTCTGATGTTGGGAGACTCTGCCTTGTTGGCTGTGGGAGGAGGAGGGGGGAAGACTACTGGACTCAAATCACAAGGGACTGTGACGAGTGCAAAGCAGTTGCGGATTGATCAGAAGAAGTATGTTAAGTTTTTTTTTTTATAAAAAGTATTTGGGCTTGCATAAACCCAAATACTTTCCTGCACACCTTGCACTAGGCTAAAAGCCTGTATTGCAAAGTGCAGAATACATCGCCAGCGCCGGGGTTTGAACCTGGCACCTCCCGCTTGAGAGACTGACATATGAATAACGTAAGCGACAGTATGTTAAAAAAAATCAGGGCCCAAATTTAATAATTCAAAACTACCAGCATTTACCAACATTTATGATAAATTATTACACTTTCGCATCTTGCAAATTAAGCGGAATAATCCTTGTATCGTGTAAATTTCAGAGGTACTTTCAAAGCTATTTTTTTTATCTGTCTGATCTGTCAAGTTGTAGTCAATACTATTATGTTCAACTGTCTTCAGTATCAAGACGACATTCTCAGTATTGGCTGAGAAAACTATGTATCACGAAAGCCAATTCAGTGCACATTGGGCCTCAACTTTTAAAGAAAGTATGTAATTACAGTGTCTTGTCACATTTACAGATTTGGTTCTCGTTCCATTCGAAGGTCGGTCCGTTCCGGTTCTATAAAGCTGAAACAAACTTACGAACATCTGATGGAGAATGGAGACATTGGAGCTGCTCCAAGAGTTACGAGCAGTCGAGCCAGACCACATGATTTAGATATTAAATTGTTGCAAGCCAAGAGACAGCAAGCTGAAATGAGAAGGTAATCTATTCTATTCCTTGCGGAGTAGGCAGAGAAAATAGATCACCAGATTTTCTATCCTTACGCACACTTCGTGCTTCCATCACATTCATCCAATTTGTCGTACACACTCTACGATTCCTTTTACTCAGAACACGTCCGTCCTTAAAAATCTGGTCTACGTGGTCGTGCCATCTGGTTTTTGGATGGCATTTCCCAAGTATATTTTCATTGTTATCTTTCATCATTAATTTTCGCTACATGTCCGAACCATCTCAACTTGTTCACTTTCATTTTAGTCACAACATCCATTTTACATTCACCAACTTTCTAATCACTTCATTTCTTATCCTATCTCTCAACGTTTTTCCACATGTATATGGTTTTGCACAAGGATTAGGCATTGCACTTGTAATTAGTTGTAGGATATTTTTATTGTTTCATTGTTGTTATGATCCCCCCGCTATGTTTTCAGGAATCAGCGTGAAGAAGATTTAAGAGAGAATCATCCACTGTTCGACACGCCTCTATTAGCCGTGCCTAGGGAGTCTAGATTCAGGAAGTTATGTCAGGGGGCCGTGTATGCGAGATATGATGCAAGACTCAAAGATCCACTCACAGGGAAGGAGAGAAAAGTTCACTACAAAACTTTACAGTAATTTCAACTTATTTTTTGTTAATCAAACTCTAACATACTTGGTTATAAAAGATATAATTTAAAGCCCGATATGCGGTGCGTAAAAATCGTTCTATTATCGCTTCAATATTTTCCAAATTTTTGTATGAGAATGTTAGCGCGAAATATGAAGAACATAAGCGACAAAGTGAATTATACCTTTTTAAAAGAAACCTGCAAAGAAATTTAAAAATCTAAAACAGCCGATTTGTTAAAGATTATAATTACCAGTATTTTGGCTAAATTATTCTTTTATAACTGAAAAACTTAATGGTAAATCCTCAGATAAAGTAAATTTCAGGGGTACTTTTGGGAATATTTTTTTATTCAAGGAATTTCCAAATATTGTAATTCTAAAACAGCCAATCTATAGTCCATACTTTCATCTATCACTGTCTTCAGTTTCAAGAGGATTCTCTCAGTATTGGCTGAGAACAATTCAGGGCGCCGAAGCCAAATGACAGCATATAGGACCTTAAGTAGTATGAAATGATTCTTCAAATGTTGTATTTTGTTTGATTGAAGTAACTTCCTTGGACTGGTGACTTATCTAGATTGGGTGATGATCTGTGTGACGACTCTCTCCTGTCTGTCGATGATGTTTGAAACACCTTCATACAGAGTCATGGAGAACCCGCCTCTTCAGGTAATAATACCTAGTCATAGTGAAGTATTCTATGAACGTGAATAGACCAAAGACGTTATATATTAAGTACTACCTAGACGGCGTACTCAATGCTAGTAGTGTAAGGAAACTGGTGGCCCCAAACTGTCAAATCGTATTTTGAGAATTTTGAGAGTCCGTGGGCAACGTTTTCGAAATTTTGCTCTCATAGTTAAAAACTGTATCAATTTTAACGTTATTTAGGAATAAAGCGATAGTTTTAAAGATGTTTTAGTTTTTATTATTGATATCTTGTTAATAGTGTGAGTTTTGCAACTTTAAAATACCAAAAAGTGCCGAGCGTGAAATTGCGTCACTTCCGTTGTATTGAAAATACATGGACTCAGACGTCTAGTACTTAATATATAACGTATTTGGAATAGACCATAGCGAAGCCAGCGAAGGATTAAATGCAAGCGATGGTAACATGGTCAAAGTTATAATGCTTTATATTTGTCTATAAGATTCCAGTTGTGTTTGTAGGTGGCTGAATATGGATTTGTTATCTTCATGAGCTTGGAATTAGCATTGAAGATATTAGCCGATGGTTTGTTCTTTACACCCAAGGCTTATTTGAAAGATGCTGCCTCAGTATTGGATGTGTTCATATATGTGGTAAGACATAACATTATTTTATTTATTAATTGATTGGATATTTATTTTGTAGAACTCCATTATTAATTTAATGTTAACACTATACTAGTATGTATCAGAGTTCTATTTACATATTTGTGTTTGGTTTTACATGTTTCGGCTTGTTAGACCATTATCAAAAACTATCACCACAACTATACCGTCATAACACTTTTTTTCACCCCAAATCATCACTTTATCTCTAATACTCAATTAATTTACCTCTTGGTGATTTTATTTAATATTGTTGTTTATCATTCAGGTTTCTTTAACATTTCTATGGTGGATGCCTGTGAAAGTTCCCCCAGCCTCTACAGCTCAGCTGCTGATGGTTCTAAGATGTGTTCGTCCTCTAAGGATATTTACCTTAGTGCCTCATATGAGAAAAGTGGTCTATGAACTTTGTAGGGGCTTCAAAGAAATCTTATTGGTAAGTTTCCTAAATAATTATCATCTGTGGGTACTTAATGTACATACTGATGGATATATTTGTGATCTAATCTAGAGATACACATTGCTTATTGACCTTACAATAAAATAATGCCTTATCTTTCTTTCAGGTATCCACACTTCTTATTCTATTGATGTTTATATTTGCGAGTTACGGAGTTCAACTCTATGGTGGAAGGTAATAATAGAAAAATTAATGATATGTATTAGTATATTCGGCTAAACTGTTTGGCCTGATTAACGCACCTACGAATTATGACGCGCAAATAACATTATTCGAAGTACCACACATCCTGCTCTCCCGTTGAAACAAATCGCCTAAAACTTGTCAATATTTGTTAAAAATTGACTGTGTGTATAGGTAATAAATAACACTTATACAAAGGTACATCCCCATATATTTACAAAATGTATTACGTCACGAATATGAGTTTACCTAGACATGGTACCAGGCCCGGACTGTTCATCAATTCATCTATTTTTGAAAAAAAATCGCCTGCGGTGCTATTTACTAGTTTCGTGGAAAGTAGGGGGCTGACGTCTATACATCTCTATTGAGTACATTGTGTCACCTAATAATTCACTTCACATTCACCACGACTGTGGACACCCGAAGCAAACCATGCAGCACATCTTGCGTGATTGCCCCATACGTGCTTACCCCGGTACCATTGCCAGTGCTGCCAGTCTGCCCCCTGAGTTCCTCCAGTGGCTGGAGGCGCTGGATGTCCGACTTTAACGAGGTGACAATACTTCGACTTTGCCAAACAATAAATAAATTAAATTCACTTATTGTATATTTTGCAGGTTGGCCAGATGCAATGATCCTACAATCACCAAGAGAGAGGATTGTGTGGGAGTCTTTATGAGACGAGTGTTTGTCACTAAAATGAAACTGCAGCCCGCACAGAATGAGACATATCCCTCCATGTTGGTTCCCAGAGTTTGGTGTGTATACAAAACTTTACTTTTCTCACCGTTTTCTTATCTTACCCCTCAACCATACTTTCTTCTACTCGCTCTTATCCAGGGTTTTCTATAATCCGATATTTATTAGAGTTGATATATATTCGGATACATATCCAAAATTGATATGTGTCCAATTTATATCAATAGAAAACCGACTTTTTGAAATATGGTTGCTTATTTTACTAATATTTATGTACACGATGATGTTATATGAGTATTCGGACAGACGACGATTATTTACATAAGGCGCATATCTGAAAAATAAATAATCATCTGAAAAAAGTTTGTGGGGTGACTGGTATCCTAGCTACCGACACATTCGTACAATTTGTCATACATATCCTCCGAATTCTTTTTTACACAAAACGCGTCTGTCCTTGGTCAACACGATCGGTCCAAGTCAATCTCGGACGGCCTGTCTCACATTTCTTCTTTCACCCATGTATATCTTTTTGGTCATCCCCTAAATTCTTCCAGGATTTGAGCTAAAAAATTGGACAATTTAAATATTTGCTATCAATTCATAATTTTGTTCTTGCCTCACCCATTCATCCCACATATGTCTGCCATAATTATCGGTATTTCTTTTTATAATTTGCAGGGCAAATCCAAGACGGTTCAATTTTGATAATATCGGAGATGCAATGTTGGCTCTGTTTGAAGTTTTATCCTTCAAAGGATGGTTGGATGTGAGAGATGTCTTAATCAAAGCATTGGGACCTGTGAGTATTATCAACTTTATATAGATATCGGGAATCACGCCAACATTTACGTCACGTTTGGTATTTTGACTCAAGCCCCAGTTCTGTCCACAGGCAATCCAAGGAACAATCTTATTTATAATAGAGTGGAAGGGCTATTTTGTCGATTTCTAGTTACATTTAATACTAGCTGTGTTACCCGTGCTTCACAACGGCAATTTGGTTGGTGAAGTAGAACAATTGCAACGTTCAAGAAACTTTAACATCTACGGAGGTGCATTTAAGAACTTTTAGCCAAGACCGTAAATTTCAGATTCTTGCATAATTTATTTATAAAGAAGGAATAAGTTTAATACTGAAACATAATAAACTAATGTCTGTTTGTTAGACCACATTTTTTACAAATAGTAGCAGTAAACACTCCTAAATACGTTTGGTAGGTATATATTATGATTGTCATTTTTACACCATTTCAGAAAATGCCAAGTTTCAAATAACTTGTCTACTGGATACTTGATTCTTAGTAGTAATTTAATGGAAAAATTTCATATCCACGGAAACCCATGAGACAAAAAAATGTGAAACGTAGAGTATGTGATATGAATAAATAAATTTACGGACTAAAATATTTATGTAGGATTATCATATTTCCAGGTACACGCCATCTACATCCACGTGTATATTTTCTTGGGTTGTATGATTGGACTAACTTTGTTTGTTGGTGTGGTGATTGCCAACTATTCAGAGAATAAGGGAACAGCCTTACTCACTGTAGACCAAAGGAGATGGTAAGAACACTTACTATTTGTTGAATATTATACTTAAAGCCAGGCAATCTAGAGGTAACCTTATGGAGACATAAGATTATGAATGGCTACTATGATGTTCCCGATATCAGTTCCATCTACATCCTGAATACCGGTACCCATTTGAGAGGACATTCTATGAAGCTCTCTATCTTCGTCATGTCCCTGGTTTGGCCACAAGTTGTGACAAAGGATCGGGAATCAAACCCACGCACACTGGATTTATGGTTGTCTGTTATTTTTCAGGTGTGACCTCAAGAAGAGATTGAAGATAGCTCAGCCACTCCATCTACCCCCTCGGCCAGACGGCAGGAGATTCAGGGCTGCAGCTTACGACGTCACACAACACATTGCCTTCAAACGCTGCATCGCCATAGCAGTGTTACTCAATAGTAGTCTATTGGCTGTCACGGTATGAGTCCATTGAATCCACACATTCTTATATTAAAGGGCCTATAAATATAATCCACACAATCTTTCAAATGTTGTATGAGAATGTTAGCGCGAAATAAGAATAACGTAAGCGACAAAGTGAATTATACCTTTTTTAAAAGAAACCTGGGAACAAATTAAAAAATCCGAAACAGCCAATTTGTTAAGATTATAATTACCAGTATTTTGGCTAAATTATACTTTTATATCTGAAAAACTGAACAGAAAATCCTCAGATCCTGTAAATTTCAGAGTACTTTCGGAATATTTTTTTGTTCAAGGAATTTCCAAATACTGTAATTCTAAAACTAAGGAACCTATATAAAGGTGGGAAGAACTATTGAACATTGAGCCCCTTCTATATCTATGACAAATCTATGGTAGTCGCCATTAAGTCTCTAAACATATGATCGCGTGTCATATTGGTTGTCCACAATTTCATTAATCCTGGTGATATTTCAGTGATTTTTGCGACTCATTATGTATAATCAGTGTGGAAATTATCTTTGGAATATAACCTATGTAATCAAATGGTAAATTAGCGTACTTTACATCGAGAAAAAATTGCGTATACCTAGCGGAAATGCTGGCGGCTGTCAATTTTTGTCTATGGCTTTATCCGTTAGTACTTCCTACATTTATACAGGTTCCCTATCTAAAACAGCCGATGTGTAGTCCATACTTTCATCTATCACTGTCTTCAGTTTCAAGACGATTCTCTGAGTATTGGCTGAGAACAATTCAGGGATGCAATTCAGCATTAGTGCCTTACTTAAATATTGTTTTATTTAGACTTTATTTTCAATTGTTGTATTATTTTTTTCCAGTGGATAAAAGAAGCGCCCCATACAGAATGGTTGGCTTTCACGTCAGCTTTGCTAACTCTTGTATTTGTGTGTGAAGTTGTATTGAAAAACATTGCTTTTACACCGAGAGGATATTGGCAAAGCAGACGAAACAGATATGACCTCCTAGTCACAGTAGCTGGCTGTATGTGGATATTCATACATTGCATGTTCAAGGTAACATTTCATAGTAATTTCTTTAAATATGTTAGACGGTAACACTAGCAGATCCAGGGGGGGGCTAGGGGGCTAAAGCCCCCTCCAAAACCATGAGTGACAGTACTTTATATACAACAAATGTAGGGGTTTCAGCCCCTTAGCCCCCCTCCAAAACGTTGAGTGACAGTACTTTTTAACATGTGACGACATTCAGCCCCCCCAAAATTGAATCCTGGATCCGCCACTGGATGGTAAACAGAAACATCTCTAGCATGCTAAACAGAAACATCTCTAGCATGCTTAACAGAAACATCTCTAGCATGCTAAACAGAAACTCCACTAGCATGCTAAACAGAAACTTAATTTTAAATGGCCCTTCATCCAAAAAGTTTGCCCAGGCCTTTTATAGAAAGACAAGCAACTAGGTTCATTATTTAACACATTTTCTGAAAAAATTCGCCCGCGGCGCTATTTTTTGATACATCTTCTATTTAAAGACAATAAATCAAACGGTATAAAAAAAAATGGTATATTTTCAGAACGATTTGTCATACTTTGGTATATTTCCAGAACGATCTGTCGTACTTCATTGGTTTCATGGTGGTCATACTAAGATTCTTCACAATAACCGGGAAACACACCACACTGAAGATGCTGATGTTAACAGTGGGAGTCTCCGTGTGCAAATCTTTTTTCATCATCTTCGGAATGTTTCTGTTGGTGTTCTTCTACGCTCTTGCCGGCACAATCGTGTTTGGAAATGTCAAATATGGGGAAGGAATTGGACGGTATGTATTTTTTTGGACAATATTTTGGATCCAAAAATGTGATACAAGCACCATCAGTGAACATTTTTAAGAACAGATTGGATGACTTTCTCAGAACAATTGATGTCACAGACATTGATTTGGGCCCATCAGTTTAGGCTCCTTGCCCAAAATTATTATTTATATTTTTTTTATGAATTTGAGTTTATCGAAATAAACCCACCTTTGTACACTTCACAGTAATCTTGAAAAGCTTGTGTCGTGAAGTGGAGTATGTCGGAATCGGGAATAGAACCCACGGGATTAACAGTCAAGCGCGTTATCAACCAGGCTACCGACCAAATCAAATAATTAATTATTTATTTATTTATTTATTGTTTAAACGGCTTCAAGCCTTTGGAAAATTTACAATACAAATAATCAAATATATCAATACAATCGTGGTACACAGCCAAGCAATACACAGCAAAATAAAAAAAAAAAACCTTACTTAAATTTTATGTTTCATTTCAGACGTGCAAACTTCAACACAGCCATCCACGGTGTTGCCATGTTATTCAGAATTGTAACTGGCGAGGATTGGAATAAGATAATGCATGACTGTATGGTGGCCCCGCCATACTGTACACCGAGAGATAATTACTGGGAGACTGACTGCGGGAACTTCACGGCTTCATTGATTTATTTCTGCACTTTCTACGTCATCATCACATACATTGTGCTGAACCTACTTGTGGGTAAGAAAACTCGCAATTATCTCAATTCATAGGGAGCACACTCACTCATCAACGCAGAGCCCAAACGGTTAATTTTCTACCTCAACTCGGCTACCAGCCGTGATAGCATAGCGGTAGAATACCGGCTTGTCAGGTTGGAGGTCTGGGTTCGATTCCCGGCCGCGGCAGATGGATGGACTGGAATTGGTGAATGTTACTTAAGTGTAAAGTGATCACATTAAGCCAGCCGACGATCAGTCATAAACCTGATGGAAGGTCCATCCTTTGCTGCGTATCTGTTGAGATAAAACTACTTGTTAAATTTAGAAGGCGGATAAGTTTTAATACAAAACCTTCCACTAAAAAGGGATTTTCGGAAATTCTGCTCCTAAGGGATGAAAAATAGGGTTGAAAGTTTTTTAGAGTATGCAAATATCTAGTAGTAGTGTGTAAAACATACACCCGCCTTATCCAATGCTTATTATGTTGCAGCTATTATCATGGAGAACTTTTCATTGTTCTATTCTAATGAAGAAGACGCCCTGTTGTCTTACGCAGACATCAGAAACTTCCAGAACACTTGGAACATTGTGGATATCCACCAGAGGGGAGTTATACCTGTCAGGAGGGTGAGTGTGGAATACAACAAACATACATATTTTGAGATTTTCCTCAGAGAAGGCGGGAGGTATCAACATTCACATAAGGTTATTATGTGAACTCCCTTAGGGAGCAGGATGGATGTTCCGACGCTTACGAGTCAGCTTTGGCTGGCTTAATTGATCACTTTATGCCATAATAACCTTATGTGAATGTTAATACCTCCCGCCTTCGTTGAGGAAAATCTCAATGTATGCCATCTGCGAGATGCAGACAAATCCAGTTAATACCTAAATAATTTAGGTATATCCCTCTCGTACATACACATTGTTCATATAGATCTGGGCTTGCATACACAAACCCAAATACTTTCCTGCACACTTTGCACTAGGCTAAAAACTTGTATCGCCATCGCCAGCGCCGGGGTTTGAACCTGGCACCTCCCGCTTGAGAGACTGCCGCCTCAACCAACAATATTATCAGCTTATGATTGTTTTCAATTGATGTATGTATGCTCCCATCACATTGCTTCACATCAACTTGCTTATAACAATGTATTGTTGTTATAGGTGAAGTTTATTCTACGTTTACTGAAGGGAAGATTGGAGTGTGATCCACAGAAGGACAGACTGCTGTTTAAATACATGTGCTATGAACTTGAGAAGTTACACAACGGTGAAGATGTCACTTTCCATGATGTCATCAAGTAAGTACCATATCTCCCTTTTGCATCATTCCAAACAGACTTGTCAGGTTTACAAATAGAACAAAATTATAATCAATCAGAGTAAAAGCTGGTCAGGAAAATCGTAAAAGCCAGTTTTTTTCACTAATTATGTCAGTTTTTTAGGGTTTGACACTCAAAATTTCCCTTTTACAGATTGCATCTTGGGTGGTCCATGGGTAGGTACTGTCACCAAGAGCAGGTCACACTGAGTGTGTCTATGTTATGACAATTGAATGTCTCACCAAGCAGGCATTCAGTATGTTCCGGATGAGTCAGGCAACATAATAAGAGTTCTAATGGTAGGTAAAACTCCAATATTATGTGTGCCGTTTCTCATCCGGAACATATATGTGAGAGAAGTGTTTGGTATCGCCTTGGTGACAGTACTCGATGTCAATTGTGATTCAGTATATTGGAGGGGTTGAAATAAACTGGTGAGAGCCTTCAGGTGTTGCTAAATAATATTGTGTTGTTCCTTATTGCAGTATGTTGTCGTATCGTTCTGTGGACATAAGGAAAGCCCTTCAGTTGGAGGAGTTGTTAGCCAGAGAAGAGTTTGAGTATTTGATAGAAGAGGAAGTTGCCAAGCAGACTATCAGGACTTGGCTCGAGGGATGTTTGAAGAAAATCCGAGCCACAAGTGTGAGTCTAGAAATATATTCATGCCACATCCCTTGCAGGGTAGGCAGAGAGGACAGAGCGCCAGATTTGCCTATCTTTACACACACTCCTTGCAGTTTGTCATACACACTCCGGTTTCTTTCATTCAAAACGCGTCTATGCTTGAGGATCTGGTTGACGTGGTCGGTCCAGGTTAGCCTCGGACCCCCTTCAACTTTTATAGTTATACTGTCGTCATTCATTCCCTCAGCATGCCCTATACATCTAAGCTTATTCTTTTTCATCCCAGTAACAACACCCTAATATCTTACTTCATGCAATAAGAAGAATTTGTCATGTGTATGAGCGTGTGCTCTCCGATTCCTTTTACTCAAAATGCGTCCATCCTTGAGGATCTGGTCGACATGATCGGTCCAGGCCAGTCTCGATGTCCGCACTTCCTCACACCTCTTCGCTCACCCGAATATATATTTTTTGTCATCCTCTCATCAGTCATACTAAACTTAGTAGTAAGCTAATATCCCGTTATTTGTTGCATAGAAACAGCAATCCAGTTTGATGGCTGGCTTAAGAGCAACTAATGAACTACAAGCCGCACTGGAAGCCGAGGAACAAGTGGTCATTGTGGAACCATTAGCCAAGGTATGTTTGACAACTTTATCATTTATCCTTCAGAGTAACATAATATAGATTTGACACAGCCCTGCATGAGTAGACTCACGCTATCTCCGTTTAACTGCTACCAAAAAACACTCTATGAGAAACAGACAAATATAAGTTTCACTAGCTGATTAAGGTTGTCCCAGTAAATTTGAGGGAGTGGGAGGAGAAATGTCATTATTATGTTGCCAACCTAACGATTAGAATTATGGAATTCCTAGCAACTTCAGTCTCTGCCTTTTTCATAGCCAAATGACTCTACCACTTTTCTAACAAAAAATGTGTGTGACATTTTGAACACCTGTTGACCAGTCTATACTATATTGGTCTGAGATTTATCCAAACGAACCAGTATGCTGAAAACTGGTAATAAATATTTTTCAATGTGTTTATATTTCAGAGTAACTTTGACAACATCCTCTATCCCGAACAACAACCAGCGATTATTCCAATCAGCCACTCGCATCCCGAGGTGCCAACATCTTCGTCCATCAGGCCCGGAATGAGAACTAAGAAACCTGGACCCGTTGCATCAAGTGCCACACAGTGCCTTAGCAGGTAAACTTTGTTTAATTGTCACATCAATTTTCTTAGATTTTGTATGAGAGTGTAAGCGCTAAATAACAATAACATAAACGACAAAATCCATTTTGGCTTATTGCATACAAAGAGGACTGAATATCAAAAAAATGTCCACTAGAGTTGCTGTGTCTTACCTTAAACATTTTATCGAACAAATTATCGAGTACATGGTTGGGGAAGTTGGTTGAGGCGGCAGTCTCTCAAGCGGGAGATACAGGCTTTTAGCCTAGTGCAAGGTGTGCAGAAAACTTTTTGGGATTGTGTATGCAAGCCCAGATCCCAAAAAAAATTACAAGCATCATATCTAACAAGCTACGGGAATAATCTCAAATTAAAGTCAATTTCAGAAGTATCTTTGGAATAATTATTTATGAATAAAATTGGCAAAAATCTAATTTCTGGCTACTACAGTCCATAAAACGTATTGTCATTTATCTATGTTTTAAGTATTAGGATGATATCTTTAGTATTAGCTGAGTCTGAGTACTTTTCCCCATGCAATACTATGAGAAAAAAATTATCAAGAAAATTTAGAACAATCAAATTTCTATCTTCCTTATTTTATATTTTTTCTTTTAGGTCTGACAGTGCTGGAAGTCAGAGGAAATTCCTACAGCCGACTTTGAGTGATCCTCACCCTACAAGTACTAAACGACCACAAGGTAATTTAATAAACCTACTAGGCTGACAGGCCCAAATAAATGTCTGTGCCATCTGTCGTTCTGAGAAATTCATCCAATCTGTTCTTAAAAACATTCACTAATGGTGCTTGTATCACATTTTGGGGTAAACGGTTCCACATATTCACCACTCTATTGCAAATAAAATTGTTTCTGGGATTACTGTGGTGAGTGAGTCCCTTGGCGAGCTTCATAGAATGTCCTCTCAAATGGGTATTGGTATTCAGGGTGTAGATGGAGCTGATATTGCGAACATCATAGTAGCCATATGAACAACAACGGAACCCAACGATATCCTAATGAATTTTTCGGTATAGACTATTTAAAATAACTTGGCAGTAAGGTTGATTACATCCTAGTAAATCTATAGTCAAATCTTGTCGCAAGCGACAAATAACTCTGAAAGGGTTTTAGATGTACGTATGCCTAGATGATTCAGTATTAAACGATTTGACTCTATGAAACTAAATTGCTTAAAATTAAATTTCAGCTTCAACTTCTGTAAAACTACCTGGAGGCAGAGTTCCTCCCCCTACGGTGACCTCCTTTGAATGTACATCGCCTGGAGATGTTCCCGGTGGGTCCAATGGGTTCTCTGGACCGGTGGCTGGGACGAGTTCCGGATCTACGGGTGGATCTGAAGAAAGGCCCCGCATTCCGCCCGCTGTACACGATGTTAGAGACTGGTGGAGGGCGCAACTAACACACAAAACACAAAGTCATTGCCGCTAATAAATATATACGAGAATACCAATTTTTTAAGCACAATTTATAGAATGCAGTATTCCTACAACAGTGTAGAAGAATTAAGGATGAACATTGTCGGACTTACACTCGAGAAACATTTGCCATTTCAGTTCACGCCAGCTGGGATTCGAACCGAGACCTTTATCTCGCATAGTAGGGCTCTTATCCAATACACCACGTAGAATACCAGCTTGTCAGGTTGGAGGTCTGGATTCGTTACACGGCCGCGGCAGATGGATGGACTGAAATTGGTGAATGATAATTAAGTGTAAAGTGATCACATTAAACCAGCTGATGATCAGTCATTAGCCTGATGCAATGTCCATCCTTTGCTGTATATCTGTTGAGATAACTACTCGCTATATTTATCTAATCTATGCCATCACGGTGTATCCCTTTTGGGTTAGGCAGAGCACACACTACTATCCTAACATATAGTGTAGATAATAAATTTATAAAGATTTGAAACAGGAGTTTCTAGTGAGAAATTATAATGTAAATATAATAAATAAAAAAATATTTATTTTTAGGTAGAAATATGAAATGTAGCAAATACTAGATCATTTTTCTTAAAAGCCTTCATTAAGATCTAGAAGATCTTTGCTGGACCAACTTTTTAGGTGAGGAATAGCGGAGTTAGTCGAGCCACCTAGCACAAATTTTGTATGAAGAATAATGATAAGTGGCACCTATCTCCGCTATTCTTCTCCTAAGAAGTTAGTGAAATTCAGCACTTATGTTGTAAGTGGTAAAACTTAGAGATGTAACGAGTATTCCTCACTATTCGGCTCAATACCGAATACCGAAAACCAGGAGAAAGAAATAATAAAAAAACACAGTAAATTAAGGCTGTGTACCATGTCTAGGTATTAAATTCATATTCGTGACGTAATAGATATGGGAATATATCGTGGCGAAGGTATTAGCAAAAACCAATTATTTTATTACCTAAATGCCAGTTTTCAACATTGAAGGAATCCCGCGGGCTTAAGGCCCTCCACATCCCCGGGTAGCTCAGGCGCATAATAGCGACCTCTTTACCCGCACTTCTAGGCAAATCTATATTAAGAGGTGTGCCCAGAGTTAGCCTTAACGGAGCCCCCTGGCAAACCCCACCCCCAAATTACACTCCTTCAGTGTCCTTATCCAAGGAGGTTACAATTCACACTTACAGTTTTCAACAGTCAAATATTGGAAAGTTTTAAGCGATTTAATTCAGTGGGTCAAGAGCAGGATATGCAATAATCAGGCCGAATAGTTTGGCCGAATATTCGGTATTCGGCTTGAGGCTAAATATGGTATTCGTTACAACACTAGTAAAAATGTAATATGGTGGTCTCTCGACAGTTGCCTATTCTATTTAGTAATTTTATTTTAATTTTATAGGCGCAGCTATTCTATAGAAATTTATTCTTTTTTAAATAGGGCATTCTTTTTCGATGACCCTGTATTATATTATGTAGTCTTCCAAACATTGTTATATATTTATGTTTTTTGAAACAGATTTAGTTTACCCAATAGAAAAATGTTGCCAAGGATTTATGTATTGTTATTTATGAAATAAAATAATAAATTATTACAAAAAATAATAGGTGTTTTTACTGACATTACCCTTTATTACGGAAGCTTGCTGCTGGGGCATGTGGAGAGAATGAATGATGATGGAATGACAAAAACAAGTGGATATCTTGTAAATTAGAAACAACAATTATTATTTTAAGAGTAGCTGATATTTTTTTAATTAAAAGGATCTGGGCTTGCATACACAAACTCAAATACTTTCCTGCACACCTTGCACTAGGCTAAAAGCCTGTATCGCAAAGTGTGGAATACATTGCCAGCGTCGGACCTTGAACCTGGCACCTCCCGCTCGAGAGACCGCCGTCTCAACCAATTGCGCCAACCATGTACTTCATTTGGGGGACTTGCCGGTATAGTCGGCACTCAAATGTCCGATTAGTAGCCATTTTTGCCGGATAGTCGGCTTTCCCAACTAGTCGGTAGGTACCTACGTACATCTCTACTAAAAATGAAATTTAATTATGAGTAGGTAAGTTAAGTATAATTTTTTTTAGTTCTTGTATTTCCCATATTATAATGAATTTGATTCTCAAAAATATAAAATGTATTGCATCTAAATACTGGCGATCTACTCCTTTTATTTCCTGTTGATATTAGGTGCCGACTGAAATAGTCGGCATTCCCGACTATAGTCGGTACAACTCTAATAAAAAAACATTTGATTCACATAAGACTCCAATACGAATCAAAGGAAATTGACTGAATTATTATGGAACAAAAATCCTAGCGCTTTGATTACCTTATTCAATTTTGTGAGCGTGGGACTCTATAAGGGTGAAAACAATACAAACTCGCGTGGCTCACTCGGAAAGCGGTCACTGAATCAGCTCATTTTGAAATGATTCATATTATCATTTCATTGTGAAGGAACTGATCATAAAACACTCGGCTCTAATTGAATCGAAACCCTGTATGGAGCATGATCAAGTATATGGGGAGCTGCATGGGCATCGCCAGCTTAGGAGATAGGGGGCGGGGGGGGGTGAGGCAACCAAGATTCAAAATTTTGGAACAGAACAAAGAAGCGTAAATAACGCCGTAGACGAAATTTTTTTTATCGGACAGAGTGCAAAAGGTCGTTATGTAAGTAGTTTAGCTTATTTTCTTATAAAAAATGCACTAAAAAATAGCGCCGCAGGGATTTTTTTGTGAAACCATTGTATTTTATTGAATTTTCATACTAATTTTAGAAAACTTTTGATGTGGTGGGAAAACGAGTCGTAATAATGTGATTTTTGTGAGGTTTTATCATTTAGAATGAAAAAAATTACACCTATTCCAATCTCTAGTGTGGGCAGCTGCCAACCCCCCCACCCCCTTTGCTCCCCCGATGACAACGCCCATGGGGAGTTGTAAGTAGCTACGCAGACGTATTTTATAAGGCTTCGTAACGGCGTCAGTGGCGGTTCATCGCATAGGCGCATTCCTGCTTGTCTCTGAATAAGAGGAACTTACAAGAAATACGTTAATTTATCTTTATAGGTTAGATTATTCAGAATTATTTGTTTCACAGTAAGCTATAAGCTAAAAGCTTGTGTCGTGAAGTGGAGAATATATCGTTAACGCCTAGTTTCGAACCAGTTTAGAAGGACAAAACCAAGCGGAATTTAAAAAAAATGAAACATGTTAGTAGTGTACCTACTATACTATAAGATATGAAGAAAAAATTACCAAGATAAAAAACTCCCGTTCTTTTATTAGCTGGCATAGAGCAAGAAGTTTCTTTGTACTCGGCTAGGGTATTTGTGTGGCTTTCGTAATTTAAAACCTCTGCAGAGTATCAAATAGCAAATAAGTGGATTGGAGTTAGGGCATGCACAATACCTGAACTGAACCGAATACGACACTGGAGACTCAATCCCGGAATTGCGGAACTGGTTCCGGAATTCCTACAGTCGCGATTGGCTGTTTATTATACTGAATTTAACTTATAATCGTTTGAGCTTATGGCTAAGTAATATTTAGATGAAAACATGTTTTTAAACATATGTTAAGTCATAAAATAAAGCATCGAATTTCATACACTTATCTACCTAGATCGTACGACTCGTGTGATACGACTATGTAAGCTTACGAATACGAAGTTGGTGCATATCATAAAATTTCTTGAAAATCCATCAAAATGCAATTGTTTCATAATAAAAGTATTTAAAAAATCTCGACCTTATTTACTATGTCTCACTAAAAAATTCGCCTGCGGCGCCATTTGCGCTATTTCCTTGCTGTATCAAATTTTTAAATTTTTGTTGCCCCCCCCCCCCCTTCCCCTCCCTAGTTCCGAGGCTGGCGACGCTTATGGTAGGTATACAATTCATAATTATGTGACAGTTTGGAAATTAATATGATATCAAAATTCCGGTATTGAGACTTGAAGTCCGGAATTGAAATACAGTAAAAATATTTCCGAGTTCCGGGCTTTCGAAGTTCCGGTATGCACGCCCTAATTGGAATGCTTGTTAGGTACTCTCGCTAGATACCTTTCTCCACTCTCTTTGTAGTAATTACTTAGTGATCTTTCATCCTTGACATTGTATGACAGAAAAGAAACAATAAAATCTATAAAATATGTGTTTTTAAAATTAATCTGTGACCCTAGGGACTGGAAAAAGTCGATGATATTTTTTCCAAAAAGTGTTTATTTTTAATTTCCACATTTTTGGCGAAAAGTGGAGTTATTTTTAATACATTCCTTTCACTAAAATCTGGCAGTTTGGCACTTTATAATACATAAAAAATTGAACACTACAACACCTTATAAAAAATTGCAAGATAGTTTTGAGAATTATTTTTTTTGTGAAATGTCACTTTCGTCTTGTTATTTGATTATAAAAAACTTGTTATATACTTTGTAAGTTTTCGTAGGCAGGTAAAAAATAGTTTTTACCAAACAAAATAACAATATTGTAATGTCATACAATCACTATAAGTAAATAATAAATAAATAAATAAATAAAAAATAAACAGTAATAGGTAAAGTTCAAAACTTATATTACAAATTGATAGAGAATGCAAATCATTCCTAATTCTATAAAGTCATAAGAAAGTTCCAAGTATAAGTGGTTCCAAATTACAAAAAAGTTCTAAATTACAATAAGTGTTGAAGAAAAAAGTTTCAATAAGTATTGAATAAAAAAGTTCCAAATTACAATAAGCTTGAATAAAAAAGTTCCAAGTTACAAATAAGTGTTGAATAAAAAAGTGTAATAATTAAAAGAAATGATGGATGAAACATATCCCTTAATTTCAAACGATAAAAGTAATAAAACAAATTGGATAAAATTCAGAAGAGCTTCTAACAAAGTTGTAAATGAAAGCACTGATTCTAAAGGACTTTCTTTGTTTTTCACAATTCTGTGTGTCGTTGATTTATTTGGAGTTTTTCCTGTTATAACTCTACCCAAAGTAATTATGGCTTCAGGTAAGATACAAATATTTTGATACCCAAGTGCTTCAGCGAAAAAATAATGAAATATGTTTTCTACTTTCAGAACTTAGGGGGCCTAAATGCTGGATTTCACCAACTTCTTAGATGAGGAATAGCAGAGATAGGAGCCACTTATCATTATTTTTCAAACCATTAAGCACATTGTCGAAGACTGTCCTCTGAGAGCATTTCCTGGACCATATGCAGATATCCACAATGCCCTTGAATGGCTTAGAAGCCTGGATGTTGCTCTGTAGGGTATATGTCTCCTGTATGTAACAGATAGCATATCTTATCTTCTGACGTTGCCGCCCATCAGTGGCAGAAGCCATACGAAATAATAATAATATAAAATTTGTGCTAGATGGCTCCTATCTCCGCTATTCCTCATCTAAGAAGTTGGTGACATCCAGCCTTAGTATACTAACATCGCTACTCATTTTCTGCATTGATAGAAAGATTTCAAATGAATGTCATATGCTGTCTACACATGTACCACTCCTGTGAGATACTACCAGCTATGTTCACCATGAGCTCTAATGTGCACCTGAGAGGACATCAACTGAAGCTATAGAAAGCAAGAGTCACGTCCAATAGAGCTGTGAGGGCTTGGAATCAGTTGCCAGTCAGATATACGCCAACTTCTACAAGAATAGACTGGATAATTGCATATAAAAACATACTAACTGGGACTAGGGGCTAAATCAGCCAAAGATACTTTAAATTTTGCTGCGAGTTTGCCTGCGAATTCTGATTTGGAAACTATCCGTTTATGATGCAATCTCATACTTTATATTAAATTTCTAGGTGTATATGGACTGCTTATTGTCACAACTGTTTTTTCTATTCAAATATACACAGCCATTTTATTGGGTCGGTCGTGGTCCATAGCGGAGAAAATTGAACCAAATATCAAATTAAAAAGTAGGTATGTAGCTCATATTTTTTATTTATTTCTACGTAGTTAAAGCCCGATGTGTACTTAGCGAAAATCGTTCTATTACGCTTCAACTTTTTTGAAATTTCTTATGAGAATGTTAGCGTGACATATGAATAATGTAAGCGACAATGTGAATTATTTGCTTTAGAAAAACAGGGCCTAAATTTCAAATCCAGGCCCAATCAAATTGTTGACCTCATATTCACCTATCAACGTTTTTTCTAAATTACACTTTAACATCGTGCAAATTGAGCCCATTTCAGGGGTACTTTCAAAGTATTTTTTATTCAGGGTATTTTCAAATATTGTAATTCTGGATCAGTCAAGTTGTAGTCAATACTATCATGTTTACCTGTCTTCAGTATTAAGACAACGTTCTCAGTATTGGCTGAGAAAACCATGTATCGCCAAAGCCAATTTAGTGCATATCGGGCCTTAAGTCTCCATAAATTAAATAGTATCCACCTTTCTCTTTATATGTTTTTTTTATTGTGTAAATGTAGATATCCATATGCCGCACTGACTGAGTTGACATTTGGACCCAAGTTGAGTAATTTTGTTGTTATTTTATTGGATGTCACTGTGTTTGGAGCTGGAATACCAAATCTACTTGTGGGTAAGACATTTTTATTTTCTTGTTAGGCCAAGGGACCGTATATTCCCTGCGTCACTGCGACCAGAGTAGGTCTATTGTGACACCCTTCAATGTTACAACTCGTCTTCAAGGCCGACATGTCTCATGTATGTGTCTTGGTGTGAGTAGTCTTGCCTTATCGGAGTCCAGTAGGGGCCCTCCAAGAATGCGACTTCTTTTGTGAGCGAGTGCATCACAGCTACAAAGGATGTGGATAGGTGTTTCGTTGTAAGACATTATTAGATTACCTCTTTGTTAATTTTATTTGTACATATGTGCTTATTGAGTGTTGTAGAATATGTACCTAGTTTTACGACCATGACGAAGTGACAACAGAGCCTTTTACACTCTATTTGGCATTGAATTTCCCTGTAAAATCATTACTCTCCGATTCCTTTTACTCAAAATGCGTCCATCCTTGAGGAACTGGTCGACATGATCGGACCAGGCCAGTCTCGGGAGACCGGTTTCCTCACACCACTTCATTCGCACTAATCTATCTTTCTTGTCATCCTTCATTCTCTCAACGTGCCCTGTACATCTCAGTTTATTCACTTTCATTCTAGTTACAACACCATTCTTGCAGTCACTCATTTCCCTAATGACCTCAGTCCTTATCTCTCAGCGTTTTCCCACACATTCTTCTTAACGTCCTCATTTCAACTGCATTCAACCCGGATTCGTCCTTTTTCATCCACGTCCAAGTCTCACTAGCATACATTATGGTCGGCACCAAGACAGCATTGTGCACTAGCACTTTTGCTTTCATATACACATTGTTACTACCACCGGAATTGTGTAATTGTATGATTTAATATTTTAGCTTCACAGAACCTCCAACTGTTTGGACTAAAGATGTCAGAATACAAGTTAGATTTCTCATTCTGTTGGTGGTTGATTATAATTGGAATACTACTCTGTCCTCTGATGTGGCTGGGCTCTCCTAAAGACATGAAGTAAGTGCTTTTCATTCACTTATTTTGTTCCTCTATTTCTCCTCAAGGTCCTATATGCTGGCATCCGGCTTCGGCGCCCTGAATTGTACTCTGCCAATACTGAGAGAATCGTCATGAAGACAGTGATAGATGAAAGTATGGACTGCAGATTGGCTGTTTAAGAATTACAATATTTGGAAATTCCTTGAATTAAAAAATATTCCAAAAGTACCCTTGAAATTTACGGGATCTGAGGATTTTCCGTTCAGTTTTTCAGATATATAAAAGTATAATTTAACCAAAATACTGGTAATTAGAATCTTAACAAATTGACTGTTTTAGATTTTTAAATTTCTTCTCAGGTTTCTTTTAAAAAGGTACAATTCACTTTGTCGCTTACGTTATTCGTATTTCGCGCTAACATTCTCATACATAATTTGAAAATGTTGAAGCGAAAGAGTTAAATTTTCTTTATTATGCATACTGTGTTACTTTCAGATGTTTGGTGGCTGTATCAGTGATTGTAGTAAGTAGTGTGATGGTCATAACTGGGGTATGCATCCTACAAGACACAGAAACTGTTTACATCTCGCCTCCCTTGCAGCCCAATCTCTCAGATGTTCTCATCACCTATGGACTTCTGGCATTCCAGGTAACATTAATCTTCCATTAGCTGAGTTACCCGTGCTTCGCAATGGCAAATTTGACAAAACAACCCAGCATACTTGAGCTGGACAAAATGTGACTTAAGATCTGAACTTCTTTTACAACGCCCTTTCATATGATACCATCCATGAGCCAACGCAACCCTTGGATCCCTTCATCATCATGCCATCTCTTTGAAAAAAAATTTCTCTAAAAAGCGGCGACGTTAGGACACAGCCTATATTATCGCAAATGTTATTCTAAACTTTCGCAGCAATCCATCGGTAAATGCGGGAGTTATGCGAACACTTACAAAAAAACGACTTCATTTTATTTATATAAATTTTATATACTCTAACTGGCTTGTCAGGTTGAAGGTCTGGGTTCGATTCCCGACCGCAGGATTGGAATTGGCAAATGTTAGTTAAGTGTAAAGTTATGACATTAGTGCTGGATTTCACCAACTTTTTAGTTGAGGAATAGCGGAGATGGGAGCCACCTAGCACAAATTTTGTATGAAAAATAATTATAGGTGGCTCCTATCTCCGCTATTCCTCACATAAGAAGTTGGTAAAATCCACCATTTGTCAGCCCATGATCAGTCATAAGCCTGATGGAAAGTCCATCCTTTGCTGTATATCTGTTGAGATAACTAGCTTGTATTCCATTTTGTTTTAGTTTGATATTCATCCAATGTTGCTGACAATTCAAGTTGATATGCAAGACAGAGCAAAAATTGGATTGGCTGTCATTGGAGGGTTTTTAGGTAAGATTAATTCACTTTATATCAACGTTTGACTGATAAATGTATGATGTAACCAGCCTAAGGTCCTATATGCTGTCATTGGGCTACGGCGCCCTGAATTTTACCCAGCCAATACTAAGAGAATCGTCTCTTAGAAGTGATAGATGAAAGTATAGACTACAGATTGACTGTTTTAGAATTACAGGATTTGGAAATCCCTTGAATAAAAAAATATTCCTAAAGTACCCCTAAAATTTACGGGATTTGAAGATTTTCCGTTCAGTTTTTCAGATATAAAAGTATAATTTAGCCAAAATACTGGTAGTTATAATCTTAACAAATTGACTGTTTTAGATTTTTAAATTTCTTTCCAGGTTTCTTTTAAAAAGGTATAATTCACATTGTCGCTTACATTATTCTTATTTCGCGCTAACGTCCTCGTACAAAATTTGCAAAAGTTGAAGCAAAAATAGAACGATTTTTGCTCAGTGCATATGCCCCCTTAACTTGTTTTTCTTAATTCTTTCAGTTACTGGCCTCATGTTTTCGACGATTACAATAATTGCCATCTACAAATATGGATTGAACATTCAGTCTAACATCTTACAAGGTATTTCATTCTATCTAACATTATAACACTTCATTCTAAACTTATTTTTCCTTTAGGGGTGATATTTAAAAAAAATCCTTCTTAAGCGAAAAGTCTTGTATTAAAACCTATCTGTCTTCAAAATTTCATTTCTCTACGATTAGCAGTATATTGGGTTGACCGTAAGATATTGCTTTTGAAATATTGTTCTTCTTCATCAGCCTTGGTCCCTCCACAGCTTGATATAGGCCTCTTCCATTTATTTCCAGTATTTTCTATCCCTCGCCTTTCTGACACACTGTCTACCCGCTACCGAGGTCACGTCGTCCGCCCATCTTTTCCAGGGCCTCCCGACACCTCTTCTGTTTTCCCATGGCCTCCACTTTACGAGTCTGGGAGTCCATCTATTCTCATCTTGTCTCGCTATATGCCCTGCCTATTGCCATTGAAGTCTTGTTGTATGATCCATGACATCGACAACTTGGGTTCTTCGTCTAATTTCCTCATTTCTAATTCTATCGCTTTTGCAATAAGTCCGCCATTTAGCGCCCTACTGACGTCTTGTTTTCGATTTCTGACTAATAAAGATTTATTTATTTTATGCATGTCAGTCAGTCAGGCACTTTGTTTTATAGATAAAGATAATTAATATGGAGTCTAATTGTTTTACAGGACTGCCAGCTAGTTACCCGTTGTATTTTGTTGTTCTGCTTGTCACGTTGCAACTTTGTCTCTCCAGTGCGGTTGGCAGCTCTGCTTTATTCCAACATGTGGAAGACACACTCGGTATAGACAGAGGTATGATAATTTCTTTCAAGATTATTTTGGAAAATCACTGTTTATGTTTTGTGAGAATATCGGAATTTTCTACTACATGTCGCAGTTGAATATAACAAGTAGTTATATCTCAACAGACATACAGCAAAAGATGCACATCTACCCTTCTGGTTTAATCAGGGATATTTAAAAATAGTTGGTGCATACGCTAAATACCAGAAATAATCTGAGTAGAGGGCCGACATACAATAAAATGTATAATATGAATGTAACTATAAATAGGGATGTCTGGAGATTATCTCTGTCTATCCTGCAAGAGAATATAAATAAATATACCTAATGCATTATAAGGAATAATAAAAAACTAAATATTTAGACGAAAATCCAAAAAAATGATTTTAGCTTTCGCGACTAGTATTCTAGGATTTGAATAAAATGAAGTTGTGAATAAAGCTTTATTCACAATTGCCCGATGATGAGGGTGCAAATCCTCGAATACTAGTCGCGAAAAAGTAATTTTTCTGTTGGTTTTAATCTAAATATTTAGTTTTTCATTTTTTCCTTAAAAATGGACACCAAGTACCAACGGTCGAAAACATCGAGATTACTAATGCATAATTATTGCTTTTAGCTTTCAACTACAAGCGTTGTCTCCTGAGAGCATCTATTGTATTATTTGCCGTGTTCCTGGCTGAACTTGTACCCAGATTTGACTTGGTAATGGGATTAATTGGCAGCACACTCACCGGACCTCTGATCTTCATACTGCCACCATTGCTCTACACAAGAATAGTTTATATACGGAAATATCACTACGACGGGATACTAGACTCTAGCACTAGTGAAGATAATAGCGAAGACTCAAACACTTCAAGAGAATTCACAAAAGGTTCGCTTCTGCGAATGTTTCAAAAGATGGAAATAATTTTGTGTTTTTTGATTATGATATTTGGTGTTATGGCGACACTGATTGCAACTTATTACAGTTGGGCTGATGCTATCGTCTATGCAACTTTTACTCCTTCGTGTTTCATTAATATCACAGCGGCCACAAGATCATTACAAATATGAGAACTTTCTGTCAAATTGCTTGACAGTTCCGAGTAATATATTATAGAGATACACTGATAAAAAATCGTTCTATCTTCGCTTCAGCTTTTTCAAATTATGTATGAGAATGTTAGTGCGAAATAAGAATAACATAAGCGACAATGTGAATTATACCTTTTTAAGAAGAGCCTGGGAACAATTAAAAAAAATCTAAAACAGCCAATTTGTTAAGATTATAGTAATTACCAGTATTTTTGCTAAATTATACTTTTATATCTGAAAAACTGAACAGAAAATCCCCCAATCCCGTATATTTCTATCACTTTCTATGTGTTCTGTTAGTCTCTGCCACTTTCTGCGTAGGACACTCTGCATACCTGTTGTCCAGTCTATCTTATGTTTGTCTAAGGTCACAATTATAGATGATTATATAAGGACCTAGTAGTATTAAATAACTATGTACACAAATCACGTCACAAGATTTAATAAATATTACATTAATACGAGATTTTTTTATTTACATTACGTATAATCCCTCCTTTAAAATCCTACATCCCAAAATAACCATTTTTCCGTGGTAAAGGAGAATGCTTAAAAAAACTGAGACCCGGCGCAAATGAAATATAACTCAAATCATATGGAGGGATCAAGGCTGATGAAGAAGAAGATGGGCTACCTTATACTCATCATATTATAAACTTTTAAACCGCAATTGTAACTGTTTAATGCTCCTTTTACTAATACATTCATGTGACCCCTGCAAACTTCAAATAGGTATTTTACACATTAAGCCATTGATTTCGATGGTGCCCCTATGCAGTATTTAATTACTCATCTTTATCTAAATTTGAGTTACATGGATGGGTGACTCCTAAGCGTCAGAACACCCATCCTGCTTCCTTCCCAAGGGAGTTCACATATTGCTACATTATGTGAATGAAGATGCCTATCTGTTGAGGAAAAAACTATAATGTATTTCCATCTGTGCAATGCAGATAATTTCCGCTTCCAAACCTAAAATAATTTAGGTATATCTCAAATCAGTCTATAAAAACTTATAGTACGTCTAAAAATAAAACTAGATTAATAAATTGACATTTGTTGAGCTTTATTTCAAAAAAATATATTTTGTTATACATAAATAAATCAACACAAAATACAATTCACTATAAAGTAAAATAAATTAATAATCACAATGCAACACAAGCAGTCTCATTCACAATCACCAATAGTTGTAGCCATATGGTAACAATTAACACATTTTATGAACAAAAACACCCCAAAGTGGGGTAGTTTTGTAAATAATGAGACTAATAAGGTTCCTTCTGTGTGTAAAACATATAGGTTTCAAGGAAAAAACGATAAACTAAATATTTAGATTAAAATCCACAAAAGAATGACTTCAGCTTTCGCGACTAGTATTCAAGGATTTGCGCCCTCATCATCAGGCGATTGTGAATAAAGTTTTTTTTTTTTAAATTTAAAAGTGAACAAATACATCTTTGAACTCTTCACAGGAAGCTAAAAAGCTTGTGTTGTGAAGTGGAGTAAGTCGGGGATTGAACCCGCGCCCACTGGACTAACAGTCGAGCACGTTACCAACCAGGCCACCGACCACCTCATTATTTAAGTTTTATTTATCATTTTCTTTCCTTTATTCACAATCAATTGATGATGAGGGTGCAAATCCTCGAATACTAGTTGCGAAATCTAAAGTCATTTTTTGCAAATTTTAATCAAAATATTTAGTTTGTCATTTTGTCCTTAAAAATGGACTTCCACCGAGTACCAACAGTCGAAAACATCGAGATTATATAGGTTTAAAATTTTGGTCTCACATTTTGGTCTCGACAGTCTTAGAACCTTGTTTTTCTCGGGTGACCATATGTATTTTAAAATTCGCATGACTCATTTCACATTCGTGAAGGCAACATAACACAGTTAACTTAACATTACTTAACAAATATAAATTCTGATATAAATAAAATATAGTAATATAAATCTGATAATACATATATGTAAACCTTTTGTTCTGAAAGATTTCTATAAATGCAAAAACAATGTACTTTCTATAGGAAGACAAGAATGAATATTTTCTGAGAAATCATTGTGTACCCGTTATCTAGTATTTATGTCATTGTCCAATCTTAGAACTGGGGTGGAAATTTCTATGCTTTCTCACCCGAAACACGCAGATAAAATGCAAACTAAAAACGCCCTTATGCATATCGTTGTAAAGGTCATTTTCCATAAACATTTTATCTGCGTGTTTTGAGTGAGAAAGCATAGAGAGTTCCACCCCTGGCCATATCGTGAAACCCACTACATATATAGATCAATGCTCAACAACCGTAAATTTGGCCATATTGAGATTTCACCAATAATACGATCAGACAACGACATAGGTTTAGATTTTTTATTAGATACTATGGAATGTCAACTGTAATGAATAAAAAAATGGTACAGATATAATATATTAATCAGTAGGTCCGGTTGCTCGACGAATAGTATCGTCGGCTGGTAACAGTAGGGAGACAGAAATAGTTACTCCAAAAAAAGCAATGTGCTATTGTGAGATTTCTTACTATCTGTTTACCGCTGCCCCCAGGCCCAGTAAACGCATAGTAACGACATGTTAACGGGCTAGATATATTGGTCTTTCTTACCAAATATTGCTATCTTTGTAAAATCGAAATGGCAAACAAAACGTCAAGTGTAAGTTTCATGTATCTATTTAGTAGGACTATGGCTACGTAGGCCGAAACACGTAACTCATAGGTAATAAAAGTCATTCAAAAACTCAAAGTTTTTTCTTTTTTAAAAAACAATTACAATGAAAATGGAGTTTTATAAAACCACCTCTCAAATAACATAACAATTTCTATGTTATTAAACACTCGACCACATTGATAACAACCCATTGATTGAAATATTACGCAACTAATTATTAGTATGTAGTAATACGAAGTTTTCCTTGGAATTTAATGAACAAATACACATTATCATATATTTACAATATTGTCAATCCACATCGCAGTTAAGGCGTACTTACTAAATGGAATACTCTATTGCACGATTCAAATAAAAAGAACTGGGGCCTGAGTCAAACCATGAAACGTCACAGAAATGTTGGCGTTTTATGGGTTGTTTCTATGGTGATATTATTATTAATATTGTTAATTTTAATTAATTTAGAATATTGTTAACTTGTGTACTGTATCATAAATTGTGTAAAAGGCTCACGCCGTTGATGTGAATAAATAAATAAATAAAATAAATGGTTTGACTCAGGCCCCTGGGCTTTTACACACATTCACAGTGGAAAATTAATACATGGCAGTTGGTTGAGGCAGCAGTTTTCCAAGCGGGAGGTGCCAGGTTCAAACCCCGGCGGTGGCGATGTATTCCACACTTTGCGATACAGGCTTTTAGCCTAGTGCAAGGTGTGCAGGAAAGTACATATTTGAGTTTGTTCGGTGCAAGCCCAGATCCTTTTTTATAAAAAAAAAATAGTGGGAGCTGGGTCAGTAAAGTAGTCGGTTAATCCCCGATGCAGATGTACTCCACATCACAACAAAAACTTTTCTAGCTTAGAAAGTTGTATTTGGGTTCATTTTCAGAAAAACCCATATTCGCTTAAAAAAATGTGTACAACTTTACACTAGGCAAAAAGCCTGTATCGCTACATACAGGATATATCGATAGGGATGGCGTTTGAACTCAGCACCTCTCGTCCCCGGAAACCCGTGGTTTAACCATTACACCAACCGTGTGCTGCATATAAGCCAAATAATTACATACAGTTATTAATTGACACAATATTGATTGCAATTTTATTCCATTTACCAAGAGTTGAAATAACTAAGTCTTACTACTATATCTCCATTGCTATAGATAGTACTGCAATTATGCTATGAAATAAACACATTATCTCAATCTCAAGTTGTTTAGAAATAAGCCTCAGTAAGATGGAGAAAGGTGTGGTTGACTAGAAAGATAAAATAAGGATTTTTAATCAATATGAAAAAATAGTTTTAATAAAAAAGTTACATTTGAATTACCTACTAGTTTTGGCAATCTTATTAAAGATAATCAGGCTCTAATTGTTTATTTATTGTGTTTATTGTGTATCATCATCCGTAGGCTCCAATGGAGCACTTGGATTCGTCAATATTATCACAAAATATTACAGTTGACACATTAAACAAAATACAATACAAAATAAAATATGAAAGACATACATACTATTTAGATCTTTACAAATCAGAGTGTAAAAGGCTCTGACTTGCAAATCGTCAACTGAACATAAAATATTTTCAAAAATTATCAATGCTAAGAGTGTTACTTCCACTGTTTAGCATTTCGTCAATTGTATAAAAAGATTTATCGACGAGATACTTTTTCACTCTCGTGCGAAACGTCTCCATGCCCAGGGCCCTAACATCTTCAGGCAGCTTGTTGTACATCCGCACACTGAGGCATACAAAGCTTTTGCTGACCTTTGCCAGCCTATGTTTGACAGCACGAACATCATTTTTATGGCGAGTGTCATAGGTGTGCTGCTCCGAATTTAGGGGAGTGTTTGGCAAGTTTTTACGGGCAAAAGTAAGTTACATAGGATAATTCTATACCAATGGAAACATAGCCTAAAAGTGTAACATATTATGTAGTAACACATAGAAACGTACCGTTGTATTAACGAACGTGATCATCAGCCTTTCTCGTGGCCTTGTACGCCTCACGTTCCTGGTCGGGATACTTTGTAGGAAGATTCGGAGAATGCAGATGGACCTTAGCATCATACCTACGAAAGCAATACAAAGGAGAATGATCATTTAGTACGAAAAAAAAACCAGGCCTGGCGCAAATTTCTTTTTGTGTTTTTTATCGTTTGAAACGAAACATGTTCTGTGTGCACTCTTCGGCACAAAGGCTGAACGCTGTAATGCCAAAGAGTGTTATATTTATATAAAAAAAAATGTCCACAATTGCATGAAACCTGGTGATATTTCAGTGACTCATTATGTATAATCAGTGTGGAAATTACCTTTGGAATATAACATATGTAATTAAATGGTAAATTAGCGTACTTTACATCGAGAAAAAATGGCGAATACCTAGCGGAAATGCTAGTAACGAAAATGACGGCGTCAAGTTTTTTTCTATGGCTTTATCCATTACGAGGCGGAACGCAATAGTATTATCATACAGGCCCTGCTCAACTGACATTTGACGATGATGACGTCACCAAGCTTGAGAGAAAATGGATGGGAAAAAATATTCCGTAGCCCAAGTGTTTGTCACCGATACAAGGTGACGTCACCAATCAAGGTGGTGATGTTATTCGTATGTCCAGGCTTGTATACTATTGTTGGCTTCATTCGTTAAGTCTTCCTACATTTATATAGGTTCCCTACTGTATATAGTATTCTTATATTAGTATGTTTGTTACCTTATGCCAGCTATGTCCACTTCATAGTTTCCTGAGAGAATATAATCGTGTTTCACTGGTAGAGCATTGCCATCGTCATCAAAGTTTTGTATAAAGCCTAGACAAACCTGCAAGCAATATCGTCTTATTGTAATCACACACAAACACTCAATTACTCTCTTCTCCATTCTTCTTGGGTGTACCGTGTGTAGACTGTCGATGTTGTCGAGCTTTCGGCCCATTTACTACGGCCATCTTCAGGACTAATGTAGTGGCCTCAGCAAGTAGACCGAAAGCTCGACAACATCGACAATCTACACACGGTGCACCCGAGAAGAGTGGAGAAGAGATTAGCAAGGACCGTGAAAATCTAAAAAGCACTCAATTACTGTTTTACATATGTAATACTATGTATGATGGTGGTTCGTAAAACAGTGTTTTACATATTTTTAACCATAAATAAATATTGCTTATTTTTAAGATTGCGAATGAAAGCTGTCAACCACCGCCTCCTAGACTAGGTAGTCTAGCCGTGCTGTAACAGTTGGCAACATAGCATAATGATCAAATAGGACCACCACTCCTGTCAAATCTCCTAACAGAATATATATGTGGTCCGTCATACTCGTTATTAAGGGACTGTTATTCCATACATTTCCTTAGGCAACCTCGCCTATAACGCTTTACGTATTAATCCTACATCATGGCTAGAGAGAGACAGAAATGTCAAGGTGGCTGTGTGTCAACACTATTTTTCAAAATATAATATGTGGTTCATCCCAGCATTTCTTCCTGGATCGAACTAATTCTATGATACATATTCAGCTTGGCAACGTTCTTCTATCCCCTCACGCAACGTCCCTTGCGGGGTAGGCAGAGAGAACAGATCACCAGACATTCCTATCCTCATTACACATACTTCGTGCTTTCGTCACATTCATACAATATGTCATACACGCTCTCCGATTCCTTTTACTCAAAAGGCGCCCATCCTTGAGGATCTGGTCGACATGATCGGACCAGGCCAATTCGGCAATTCGTCATACATACTCTACAATTCTTTTAACTCAAAACACGTCCGTCTGTGAGAATCTGGTCGAGCCATGTGGTTTCACGAAAAATTGTGATCTGCATTACTATCTTTATGCTATATATTGCTATGAGCTGTGTACTAAGTACGTACCTGTTTTTGAAACGTAAAACCATAACTAGTTGTGGTTGTTTGCCCACAATACTTTCCATCCCTGTAAATGGGCTCGCCCCCCCAGCTCCACAGGTCCACCTCGGGGTTGTGATCATTCAACAGCAACTGGACGTATTGACGCTTTATACCTTCCTCTCTCTGCTTCAGCAGCGCCCCTCTACCAATGAAACCTCCTTCCTTCTGCAAAGTACAACCAACAATCTATTTATCATTTGGCAACATTGAAATATTGTTACAGAGTTAAAGTCTGACATCCAGCGCCTCCAGCCACTGGAGGAACTCAGGGGACAGGCTGGCAGCACTGGCAATGGCACCGGGGTAAGCACGTATGGAGCAATCACGCAAGATGTGCTGCATGGTTTGCTTCGGGTGTCCACAGTCACACTGTGGATCATCCCTCATTCCCCACTTGTGGAGCATGTCACCACAGCAACCATGACCCGTCCTAAAGCTATTGAGTGTGGCGATTTTGACATAAATCAAGATTCTATTTCAACTACGTATGTTAACATGGATCTTGTGTTATAATAAACAATAAATAAACGGAATCTTACATCAAATTTAACCCTCCATGTTCTTCCGCACTCGAGGGGTGTAGTCAGAGTGTCTAGATCCTGACCCCAGAAGGCAAAGAACTTCTCCACCCTCAGGGATCTCATGGCGTAGTAGCCAATGTGGTCCAAGCCATACTTCTCGCCAACTTCCATCAGTCTGGAGTAAACGTGGAGAGCAAACTGTAACCAGATACATAAAGTTAAAACGAGGATGCGACATATCCAAAGTCTAAGAATTTAAATCTAAAGATTAATTTTCTGTACACCGGTGCATAGAATGAAGCACCACTAGCGGTGCAGTCCAGAAAGTTCTGACAGATTGATACAAATTCAATTAGGTTATTATTTAATTAATTCAAATTTTCTTACAGATTCGTGCTAATTTATGTTCCCCTTATAAAATAATGATATTGTGCCACACTTTTACGTGACATTACGAAGTAAAACACACGGATATTTGACTAAAAAGTTGCACGTACAGTATGGATAACGCTGTCAAATTTGACAGTTGGACTATATCCCGTTAGTGATGTCACATTTTACACTCGTATTGCATCCTAAATATGTATCAAAAGTGTAGCCTTTGTGGAAAACTATATTTTCCAAATTTTGCTTTTATTTATATGTACTTGTTTTAATAACACTGAAATTTTATAGGACAATCGAAAAAGAATCAAGGGATTATTCTATAAACCTGGGATAACATAACTTAAAAATGGTGTAAGAGCTAGGCTATTCCACTTAAATATGTAAGGTGAAATAGAATACAAACCTCATTAGGAATATAAAGGACATATCCAAGTTCTCCAGTGTGGGTGAGATTCATAGTTCTAATTCCATTAGCCAATCCAACGTCCAATTCCTTGAATGTGAAAAACGGGAAATTCGTCGGGGTGAGATCAGTATCAGTCAATTCAGACAACAGAACTCTCGAGAAAGGACCCATGATGCATATTGCCGTAAACATTGACGTGACATCGTTAATATTCACAGAGCCATTCGTAGGTAGTCTCCTTTGCATCCAAGCTTTACATCTCGTCTGTTGTATTGTGGGCGCGATCATCATGTAATGATTCTCCGATATTCTGGCCAAAGAGCAGTCGTTCTCGTAGCCACCGAGGATGTTCTGCATGCCTGTGTGAATTATACTCCCGACGGGTACATCTACATCATTGGAGCAAAGGTATTGCAAGAAGTTAACCACTTCCAATCCTTTCGACCAGAGATCTATTTTGGTGTATGAAGAATAATCACACAGTCCGACTCTCTCGCGACACGTAGCGTATTCGTTGGCCACAATATCAAACCACGGAGGTTTACCAAACGTTCCCGTCTCTGCGATTTTGAACGGTCTCAATCCGCTGTCTAATCTCTGTTGGCTCTCTTTATCGAACCAGGTGGGTCGTTCGTATCCCATCACTTGACCGAACACGGCGCCGGCTTCTTTCAACACCGGATAAATCGGAGACATCCTCAAGTTTCTACCAGTCTTAAACTCATCAAAAGGGTAACTAATTTTGTAGTGATATCCGGGAACCTCTTTAGATCGATCTCTGAGGAATTTTCGATTATTGTGAAGACCTAAGAAACGACTAATATCTAATTCGTACATATCAAACGGTGTGTATCCGTCAATTATAATCTCGGCCGTAGCTTGTCCGACACCGCCAGCTGCCGACACTCCGACGGTTTTCATCCCCGCGGCGACGAGATAGTTGGCTAATTCCGGCGCTTCACCTAAGATCCATTTACCGTCGGGAGAAAATGCTTCGGGTCCATTGCATAATCTTTCTAATTTGGCACTTTTTAATGTTGGCACTCTGTGTAGCATTTCCTTTAATAAAACGTGAAAGTGGTCCCAGTCTTCGGGTAGACTACGATCATTCTTAATCACTGAAAAACAATATAAGATTACTATTAAAATCTCACCACTGAAAAAGACTCACCAACCCGCCCGGCAAGCGTGGTGTTTAAATGCCGAAAACCTTCTGAACAAAAACCAATGTGTTCGAAATCTATAGCCCAAGATAGAAGATAGTGGAAGAGTTTAGAAGAGGCCTATGTCCAGCAGTGGAACGCAAGTGGCTAGCAGTAAGTAAGTAAGTATTAAAATCTAATACCACGGTCATTGGCAAAGTTTCTGTACCTCTGACTGTATACTGACTTTAAATTAAGTGTTTACATATGATTAAATAAACCTTTTTTCACGGAAATAGTCACACATTTTTGAAATACTATGTTTTATTTCTTACACATAAAAGCACGATTACACAATTTTTTTTAAATAATAAATTGTACACAAAATTTCGTTACAATACGGACATTTGTATGGAAAAGGCGTGGAACAGTCATTTGAATATGAAATAAAAATGACAATGTTTTAAAATTTCTTTTAAAGAGATTGAGATTTTTTTAAAGCATTATGAAATTGTACATTTTATGTGTAAGAAATAGGACATAAGTATTTCAAAATTGTGTTACTATTTCTTTGAAAAAAAGATTTATTTAATCAATCATAAACAATTACGTAATTCAAAGTCAGTGCTCCTTTTTTGTCAGAGGTATAGAAAATTTGGCAATGACTGACCAAAATCTATTTGTTAGTTTGTCTATTTGTTCAGTTTTTTCACTTACATGTGCTTTCATCCTCCCAGTACAGTGGCTTAGCAACAGGTTCGAAGCCCCCTCCTAGAATTCTCCCTTCATTCTCACGGAAATATATGTAACCATCTGGATCTCGCACCACTGCAAAAAGATACAGGAGATTAGTTTATTTTTTAATGAGTAAAAGATGTCCCAACTTTTTCAAATTCGCACGAGAGTGTAAGTGCAAAATAAGAAAAATGCAAATGACTTATTGTATAGAAAGGGGACAGAATATCAAAAAAAAAATATCCACTAGAGCAGGGGTTCCCTATTCTTTATAGCTACAGAATCCTAATTAATCTACCCTTTTTGGTGGAACCTCATCTCGATAACAAAAAAGCAAATTGACAAAAATACATTATGACACATTTGTATGTTATGTTCTGGTTGAAAAGAAAAACTATGTTTTAGTTAAAAATCTTTACTGCACGTAGGTATTTAATATGAAATTTCGGAATTTACTACGACAATACGCTCTAACTCTCGGAACCCCTGTGACCCTTCCGCGGAACCCCATTGTTTGTTGGTGTGTGACAGATTGCATGCATGTGACGGAAGCTAGGAGTGTGCTTAAGGATAGGGCTGTCTGGCGCTCTGTCCTCTCTGCTTACCCTGCAAGGAATGTGGCGTCAGGGTATAGATATAAAAAATAAGTAAATAATAACTCACCAGGCATCCCGGGCGACAGTCCCTCTATTGGTTTGGTATGAAGATAATAATGTTCCGTGGCATGAAGGGGAACTTTTACAATCGGCTGTGAGAGCATTCCAATCTGTCTCGCCCAAAAACCTCCACAATTCACAAAATATTTGCAATAGAAATTCCCTAAATTAGTTTCCACCATGGAGACGGCGCCACGATCACTTTTTATTGCGGTAATATTACATTTCTCTAAGACATTCAGATCTGAAAACACAAAGTAATTCAAACTATATGAGTTAACGTGAAAATTAAAGGTTATAGTGAAGGAATAATTAGCAGTAGCATAATAAAAATCATATGATTTGCAAATAGCATTTTAAGTTGCTAATGTTGTAAATGCTATTTTTGATCATCGTAAATTTCCGTAACATATTGAAAATAGCAGTCGTCAAATACAACAACCACAAATAGCAACTCATAAATAATAATTATAAAACTAATAATTATCAATAGCAAATAGCATGCTACGCGGTATTGACATTATTTCGAAACAGCCATCGCTCTTCATGGTGTAGTGGATATGATCCCTACTATTCGAGACGAAGGTCTGGGTTCAAATCCCAGCCGGGGTGAAATGAAATGGCGAATGTTTCTCGAGTGTAAAGTGAACACTTAAAGCCAGCCGAGGTCGGTCGTAACACCTACCTCGGCTCATTCCTGTTGTGGGAATACTGCATTGTATATACTACGTTATGTTAATAAAATCCAGCACTTTACAGGAATAAATTTGTAAATCAAAATAATTCAAGTGAAAGAATTGAATTAGACCCACCCATTTTCACAGCCTCTTGGATTAAAGTGTTGGTGATGAGATACGGGTCTCCAACACCGTCTCCTGGTATCCACAGACCACCGAGAACATCATCCACATTCAGTACGGGACACAAGCGTTGACATTGTTCTCTGTCAACCAATTCACACTGAATATTCCACGAAATAGACTGGGCTTTCATTCTCCTATATACGGTCATTCTGTCTCTGGTTCGAGCCAAGAGAAGTGAGCCGCACTCCTTCCATCCAGTGGGGAGATTCTGAGCGCTTAATTCTTTCCAGAGTTCGACAGAAGATTGGGCCAGTTTCACTTGTGACAGTGTAGGTTTATATACTCCGACTAAACCTGAAGAATTCCACCGTGATTCGCCGCCAATCCTATAAAAATATAAAAAGGTGAGTACTATTTCATTGTTGCGCCCCCACTTTTTGTCAATTTTTGTCAAGTTCTTTTTTTTTCAAAAAGGCGCTAAAACGGTCTTATTTCGCTCTGCTCGACTGCGGGTGGGACCGGACAAGTGCACAGAAAATCAGAATGTGTTTTTTAAAACGAATTTAGTAAATTTACGATGTTTTGGGCTTGAAATGTCACTCCTGTCAAAAGTTAATCATGTTTTAAAAAGGTGCTAAAAATTGTATTTTTTTAAAACAAAATAACCTTAACCTTGAGTAGGGCCGTAATACTGAAATTATACCAAATTTATAGTCTGATTTCAGCTGCACTACTCATGAAGAAGTACACAAACTTGTTACATCAATAAAAGTGATGATTTGATCTTACAAATTAGAAATGATGCAAATCAATTGAATTGTATGGAGATCACAATCTCTATTTGAGTCGCTAAAGTAGATAATATGTATAGTAAACAAATTCAACCTTGAGAGATAAGAAAGTTGTTACTTTGTTACTTACACATCTCTCTCAATGAGCAACGTTCTGTGGCCCCATCCTCTCTTGGCCAAATGATACGCCACGGCAGCTCCCATGATGCCTGCCCCGCACACAATGACATCCATCTGCGCCGGCACATCTTTAGAGAAATTCTTGTAGTTTGTAGTGGACGCGATATTAGTCTCATTGCTTGCATTGTAAGGCTCGTTTCTTCCTGGCGTACACAACGAGCGACAGTTGACAAGAGTTCCCAAAAAACGTTTACTTTTCGCGACAAACATTATACAAATTAATTCCTAAACATTTCTAATAATAAATCTTACTGGCTAAACTATTGTTTAATGTTTTGCACGTAGTATTAAAACTATTAACGAGAAAATTTCGCACCACGCTCCGCGCACAACCGAAACCAAAATGACACAAAAATAACCATAGATTTTAGTAAAAATGACATCTAAACTTTAGTGTTGCCAGCTTGACAAACCCACAGCCAAAATATGGAGTGTTTGAAAATATCACCGAGCAGACATAAGACATATCACTTTTTTTTAACTTTCCAAGGGATACCTATGCTGGTCATATTGGGTTTTTTAAAGCGCTAAGAGTTTTTTCATCTACTTAATTCAGCTCCAGGTGCCTTTTAGCTCTTAAAATAAACTTTTTTTAGCTCTTTAAAAAAAAACTAACCCGCAATCATTGATTTTGAACGTACGGATTTCATGTCTGCTGGGTGAAGTTTTCTTCTATTTCTATGGAATTATTATGTCATTTTGATTTGACATTGACAGTTTATTGTTTGCCGAATGTTTTGCAAACCATGTAAGTTTGTTTATTTTCATTCTCACAAAACACTATTAATGATTAATGAATCTATCTCAACGTTTTCCCACACAGTCTTCTCAACAATCCCATTTCCAGTACTTTTAACTCTGATTGGTCCTTCTTCAGCCACGTCCTTGTCTCACTAGCATACATGCAGGTTGACACTATAATAAGACAGCATTGCTTTGGTAGCCACATTTCTACTACTAACAATTGGTCTGAGTGCACCATATGTCCTAGTACCCAACAGCTTTCTTCTTTCAATGTCTCCATCACAGCGTCCATCTCTAGTAAACAAACTCCCCACATATAAATACTCATGCACTTACACTGCATTGAACCCTGATTGGTCCTTCTTCAGCCACGTCCTTGTCTCACTAGCATACATGCAGGTTGGCACTATAGTAAGACAGCTTTGCTTTGGTAGCCACATTGCTACTACTAACAATTGGTCTGAGTGCACCATTTGTCCAGATATTGGCTAACTTACATATTTTAATGTTTCCATTCTTTGCGAAGTGATAGAACGTTTTATAATATCTATTAACCTTTGTGTTTGTTTTAGTTTTAAATGGCGACATCATCTCCTTACTTGGAAAGTGGTGAGGCGGTGTCGGGCCCTGTTAACAAGCACGTCCTATATGTGGAAGTTCTGCCGTCACATACCTTCAACCGCCTCCTAGATGAATCCTTCAACTGTGATCAAGTTAGTCTTTTATCAATAACATTGTATTAGAGGGAACGAGGCCGCCGCCATATTGTTCATAAAGGCCATGCCCAACTGACATTTGACGATGATTACACAATCAAAATTGTATGGGAAAAAATATCCCGTAGGTCAAGTGTTTGTCACCGAGACAAGGTGTTTGTCACCGATACAAGGTGACGTCACCAATCTTGGTGGTGATGGAATTCGAGGATGTAGGCTTGTACTATCGCGGGCTTCGGAGGGAAGTGTAGCATAGACAAATTATCAACTACTCATTAAGGTCAATTCTCTAATTATGAGGGCTGTCTGTAAAATAAGTTTCCCTGATTGCCACTGGCGTGCGGATCGCTGTTACGTGCGATCCGGCAGCACTGGTCGTAGCTTGGTCTTCCCCCCAAATCCCCACCCGGCCGAACTCGCTGCGACGCTCAGTGTCGGTTTGGCAGCCGTAAAGAAAGGAGCTCCCGATCGCTTCACCCGCGAGGTGTAAAGTATGCTCTGTGATTAGTTTTTTGAGTGCCAAAGGCCATTCGGCGACGGAAATTCATTCTCAACTGACAGAAGTGTATGTAGAAATGTGCATAGATGTTCAAATGGCGCAAAGAATTCAATAAAAGCACACAGACCTCTATGATGAACAGAGGTCCGAAAGGCCATCGGTCAGCGACGAAACGATTGCGAAACTTATTTTACTAACAGCCCTCGTAACAATGTGTAGTTAGTAGGTATACAGGAATGCTGTTTTTATTACACTGTATAATTTTTTTCAGAATACTGAAGATCCACTAAATGTAGTCACTAAATGTAAGAAGGGAAAGTCAAAAATTGTACACAGGAAAAAAATACGGAGAAAATGCACTAAAAGGGGAGGAGAATTGACTGAAAATGACAAAAAACACTCAAACAAAAGATTGTCGAATCCTAACCTAAAAAATACAACCGAATTATCAAATATTGAAACGAGATGTCAGAGTGAAGTAGATCAAGATACGTTATTTAATCCCAAAATTGACAAAACAAATCTTATAAAATCTGTAAAAAAACATAGGAAATCCGTTAAATTAATCCGTAAACAAAATATAAGCAACGGAATAGAAACTAAACGAAAAAAAGTTAAAATAAAACAATCAAAAGACAATGGAACGGAACATAATTTAAAATTCTCCAATCAGATTTTGACAAATGACTTTAATGACGATTGTTTGTCAGACGATTCGGAACATTTGAAATATGATTTAAACAATTCTGAAACAAAATGTGATGCACAAAATGGCGGAGATGCAACACAAAATGGCCCCTGCGTAAATACTAATAGCGAAAGTTCAAATTTAGAGGGTGAAAGATGTAGGAAGGTCAGTGAGAAAGATGATTGCATTTTGTACAGTTGTAATTTGAGTGCCGATTGTAGATTCGTTGCTTCTAGACTCAGACAGTTAAATAAGCATAAAAAGGAATGTCACAGAAATGTCAAAGAGTTCCAATGTTCTGAATGTCTCTACAAAGGAGCTACAGCTTCAGATCTTAGGTAGGTACACTTCCTTACATCTCTTCTTTCTCCCAGATATATTTTAGAGTATCATTCACAATAATAGTAAACACTCACTGAAAATAAATTGATCGTAGTTTTTTTAGATTGGTTGTATTTATTTTAGAAAGCACTCCCGCCAACATTCAGATGAGTTGCCGTATGTCTGTCGAGTGGCTCAGTGCAATTACAAGGCCAAACACAACAACAGTTTAGTTTATCATACAAAAAAGGTGAGTGTCAACTAATAACTTTGTTACAGTATTGGACCATATATTACTATGCTGTTCACAAAAAATGCTCGTGAGCGGATACAGCAATTTCACCCTAATTTCTTTCAAAGCTGTACCTTGAGATGCCTCGCACTTCTCCCGAAGGTTCTACCGCCCTTGAAGTCTACTCTAGGACGCTTTTTATGTGACGGGGTGCATTTGGTTTGACAAAATTTGAATTCTATCTTCTTGGGGCCAAATTTGGTCCATATAGTGAACATTTCGTTCACTCCAGAAAGTCAGAAGTCACGTACAGATATCCCAGGAGAGTAACGAACTTCGTAAAGCACAATTTTCTAGGTTAGGTTAGGTTCAATGTCTGTGCTATCCGTCGTTCAGAGAAAGTCATCAAATCTGTTCATAAAAACGTTTACTGATGGTGCTTGTATCACATTTTGTGGTAAACGGTTCCACATATTCACCACTTTATTACAGATAAAATTCTTTCTGGGATTACGGTGAGCTTCATAGAATGTCCTCTCAAATGGGTATTGGTATTGAGGATGTAGATGGAGCTGATATCGGGAACATCGTAGTAGCCTCGTATTTCTTGTATCTATAAAAGCATTATTCTTTCAGTATCATCCCACGGGGGAGCCCCTCCAGTGCCCCGTAGAGTCATGTGCGTACAGCAGCCACCTCCCTGGGAGCATGCGGCTCCACGCACTCATACAGCACGGCCCCGGCAAGACACTCTGCTGTGAACGTTGCTCCTACAAGTGTTACCTCATGGGAGATCTGAGGAAACATCAAAGTAAGTCAAGTAGTTATATCTCAACAGATACACAGCAAACGATAGCCCTTCCATCAGGCTTATAACAGATCGTTGGCTGGCTTAATGCGATCATGTTACACTTAAGTAACATTCGCCAATTCCAGTCCATCCATGTGTCGCAGCCGGGAAACAAACCCAAACCTCCAACTATAAGTTATTTAAATAGGGTGCATCTTTATCGATGACCCTGTACTTAGCAGTGGACTATTTCTTTGGCCTGATGATATTTTCCTGAGCAAGCTGATTTCCTAGTTAGCATTATAATTGTTCCCTAATGTTTGTGTTCCGTACAGGGGTGCATTCGGGTGATTCTCCCTTCCAATGCAGCAAGTGTCCATACAGATGTAAGATATCGAGCAACCTGAAGAAACATTACCGGACACATACCATGGAACAACCTTTTCAATGTGAACATTGTGAATTCAGGTACAGACCAACCGTAGCCGTAACCTACCTATAATAAGGAAAATTACTCATCTATGTCATACTAAAGATATCATTCTAATGCCCAATCCCACCAACTTTTACCTAGGAAGGAGAGTCCTAAGTAATTTCCATACAAAAACAGGGATAATATTGTATTTGTTGAATAAAGAATGTCAGAGTCCCCCACTACCACAGCCAAAATCCATACGAAATGCAGCATGCAGCTCACCTACTCTGGGCGGAGATATTTGGGCACCTAAAGTAGGTGAGCTGCATGTTGCATTTCATATGGATTTAGGCTGTGTTCTAGCTGGAAGCTGATGTTCTTTATTCAATAAATAGAATATCTCTGTTTAATTATCTCTGTTTTTGTATGGAAATTTCTTAGGGCTCTCCTTCCTAGGTAAATGTTGGTGGGATTGGGCATATGACTAATAACTATACATCAGAAGATTCAATGCCCTAGGTACCTGGCACTGAAGATGTGCAGGGACGTAGAGAGTGAAGTTTATTTGCTTGTTAATACTACCTGCATAATGCACGCAGATACAAGTTGCGTGGAATTTATTGTTTACACTTCACTTATTGTTTTATTGCCCTATAGATTTTGATGGTTGTATAGAATTCAGATAAAGATGGAAACCCCCGTAATTTACGAAGAGAAATAATACAATTGGTCACGAGCCGTCTATGGAATTATAGGATTAGTAAAGTTTCATTGCACCTCAATAGTAAAACGGAATTCGTTTTCCCGATGTATACTTGTATGTTTCAGTGATGTTAATAGTTAGAAATCTAACTTATGGCAATTTCCTGTATGAAAAAACGATTCCAAAATAATCTTTAAAATTCCCTGAAACTTTTATACTACATATATCTAAGAAATTACTCGCGTAGTTTCTTAGATATAGTGTTGTAATTTTAAATATTTTTTGTTTTGCTTATTTCAGAACGAACTTTGTCAATTCGCTCAAGGTACATCGCAGGACGCACTCAAACGAGAGACCGTATTCTTGCACGCATTGTTCCTACCGATGCAATCACGCTTCCAATCTCAAGAAACACATTCTGCGACTACACCCGGGGTCTATATACTCTGCTAACCTGAAGACTAAACGAGATATTTGACTTGCAATACAACCAACAATTGCTATTGTGACAGCTATCACCATCCACAAAATGGTCTATATACAGTTTACTTACGGTCCTACATATATGCTGTCATCCGGCTTCGGTGCCCTGAATTGTTCTCAGCCAATACTGAGAGAATCGTCTTGAAACTGAAGACAGTGATAGATGAAAGTATGGACTACAGATTGGCTGTTTTGAAATTACAATATTTGGAAATTCCTTGAATAAAAAAATAAGAGCTGTCAAAGGTCTGAAATATTCTCAGATTGTATCTTTTACAAGTTTCCTCCAATGTAGAAAATATTACAGTGCGGCTCTAGAGAAATCATTTTAAAAGCAAGATAGTTTTGTGAGTTGGAAAAAGAAAAAAAATACTCCGATAATCTCTTTAAACCCCAATCATCACAAGTTTGAAAAACAAAGTTGCCAGTTCATTCTAACAATTTTAAAATGGGCTAGTTTTCTTGAACAACAGTCCTGAAATATAATTTGAAAGTAGCGAAAAAATGTAACCATGTCTTATTATCACATCAAGCAACACTAAGTCAAGTTTGCTCCGTGAGACTTCTGAAAAAAATGGATTGTAATGATAGTAGCATTCCACAATTGCTGTGAAAATAAACTCTTGTATATAATATTATGATTTTTTTGTAATTTGTACCCTGGATATGTGGAAATTGAGATTGCAATGTGCAATGCAACAGTTACCAAGAAATGAACGGGAGAAAATATTAAAAAGACTTATCAGGTTTCAAAATTCATTTATGTTTTGTATTTTTTTATATGAATGCGTGTTTACAAGCTTACAATTAAATAAAATAGAAACAATACATTTTTACAACATGTTATTGCAAAATTAAATTATTTTTTGTTTAACAAAATTTTTTTTTTTTTCTGTAGAAGACAAACTTGAGTGGAAATAAATAATAATAAATAAATAAATACAATAATATTATTAATTGGTCATATGGAATGGAAAGTTTATAACTAAAGTCTAAAGAACTAATAATCTAAATAATCTAAAGAACTATATTAATTCAATGAAATAAAAACAAACTAGTAGTTATTATAATTATTTGATCTTTGTGCCCTCCTCCTTCGCAATAGATTCGACATATACCGGTACTGCAAACAAACACAATAATATAGTTGTGGATAAAGTACAATAACTTACTTGTATGCGATTTAGTGAAGTATATATATATATATATATATATATATATATATATTAGGGGTCGCTCCCACTTTTGAGAAAATTTAATAAGTATAAAGAAAAAAAAAATCAAACTTTTTACTTTTTATTGAATTTTTCTCTATATTTATATCTATCGAATACAGCAACAAACATAATACATTATTTCAGTTGAGTGTCTATTTCCCTAGGCGTACCCCAGCCAGGCCGGTGTATCAAACTGATTTTAATACTAATATAATTATTAAATTTTCAACACCGAGTAGCAACCCCTAAACCATGTTTAAGAATTCTGAAAAAAAAATGTAGTTCCATTTTTTACATAGGAGAATAGAATAACAGGGTGTCCCGTTAACATTTCGAAATTTCAATTTTAAGAAGCACCCTACTAATATATATATATATATATGTTAACTTACACCGTAACAGATGATACCCTCCTGCTTACAGCTGTCGCTTCTTAAACATTTTTGGATGTTGAGGGCATGTTTCCATTCGGTTCCTCCGACTGAAAATTATTAACAAATTTAGTATGTCCCTGAGGGAAAACTAATATATGGATCAGAGTCTAGAAAGACCAAGATGGACGATGTCGTTTACAAAGTTTCCTATTCAGAAATGGAGTTGGGCTAGTCATGTGGCCGGAACCACAGACTCTAAGTGGACAAGGAAAATTTTGGAGCGGCGACCAGAATGGGCACAAGAAGTGTTGGTAGGCCTCAAGCACGGTGGTCGGACAATGTTAAAGCGGTTGGATGCGGTCTACCCAGGATAGCGAGCTGTGGAGATCAGTGGGGGAGGCCTATGTTTAACAGTGGACGCAGGGAGGTTGACATGACGATGAACAGATTACTATAGTGATGACGGTACCTTCTCTCTGAATCCGATCAGTAGGGCAGTTCGTTTATTGAATGAGCTGTCTAGCATTTTTTTATACTTAATATGACATATAACGAATTGGTTGCCCGCAGCTGATCTGATTGAATGCGGATATATGTATTTTGTATTTAGCATAAGTAAGGCTGTAACCTCACATTGTGTGGCGCACACTGTAATGTTATTAATATCAGAATAAATTATATTGGGGATACCTACATCTTCAGATAAGTCTATCGTGATCACATTAGGTCCTCTCTGTCTATCTGTCTCCTAAAACAATAAGCATTGGTAATTATTACAATATTCAATCCTGCTATGTATATACGTCACAGTTTTGTGTCAGCGATGTAGCTGTAAGAAAATAAATTTGGGTACCTAGGTACGTATTATTTTTCATTATTATATTGTTTTGTTGAACCTCAGCGATAGAATTAGAAATGAGGAAATCAGACAAAGAACCCAAGTTGTCGACGTCATGGATCTTACAGTAGCAATGGGCAGGGCACATAGCAAGACAAGACGAGAATAGATGGACTCCCAGACTCGTAAAGTGGAGGCCATGGGAAAACAGAAGAGGTGTCGGGAGGCCCCAGAAAAGATGGGCGGATGACGTGACCTCAGTAGAGGGTAGGCAGTGAGTCAGAAAGGCGAGAGGGGCCAAGGCTGACGAGGAAGAAGATTGATGTAATATTGTATAGTACTATGTGTTGATACTACATAGGTTTGTAGTGAAATAGTTTGTAAAAATGGTGCCTCTACAATGAGTAGGTACAGCTGTATAGATTGTGTTATATTTTAGTTGACACCTTTAAGTGTTTAATAAGTGGTAGGAAATGAGATTTTAAGTTCTGATAATTACATGATACTCCCCCCCCCTTAACACAAGTTTTACTTTATATGGGCGCGGGGGTAAAACGTTATAGTTTAAGATCTATATTTTCAATTGTAAATTATCTATAACTTGTCAACTTATTGTAATTAAACCGAGGCCAGACGCAATATTGTCATACAGGCCCTGCTCAACTGACATTTGACGATGATGACGTCACCAAGATTGGGAGAAAATGTATGGTATAAAAAATATTCAGTAGCCCGAGTGTTTGTCACCGATACAAGGTGACGTCACCAATCAGGGTGGTGATGTTATTCGTGGGTCCAGGCTTGTATATACTGTTGGCTTCAATTAAACATGTCTACTTCTAAATAAATAAATAAAAATATGTAAGTGTAATACTGTATTAAGAAGTGGACATACCCTCTCCCCTGCTTCCTCGACTTGAATACCCTGTCCATGTGGCCTCCTCAATAGCGCCGTAATCCTTCTGCATTTTTGCCCCAAATCCTCCATGCGCTGCGTTAAAGCCTGGTTTTCATGACGGAAGAGTTCATCCGCTGCAAAAAGTAAGTAAAGTAATCATATAAGACAATTGTATTTTGTAAGACCCCTAGCCACAAAATGGAGTTTGATAATAATATAATGATAACGCGAGATGAGATCGTTGAGAAGAATGGGTGGTAAAACGTTGAGAGATAGGATAAGAAACAAAGTGATTAGAGAGTTGAGTGAATGTAAAAAGGATGTGACTAAAATGAAAGTAAACAAGTTGAGATGTACTGTTCCTGCAGGAAATGTGGAGAGAATGAACGATGAAAGGACAACAAGGAAAATTTACCTGGGTGAAAGAAAAGAGGTATAAGGAAACGCGGCAGTCCAAGAACCACATGGCTGGACCATGATGACTAGATCCTCAAGGACGGACGTGTTTTGAGTGAAAGTAATGGTAGAATGTGTATGAGTAATTGCATGAATGTGACGGAAGCCCGAAGTGTGTGTAATGATAGGAAAGTGTGGCGATCCGTTCTCTCTGCCTACCCCGCAAGGGAGGTGGTGTGAGGACTCACCCTTTCGCTTAATATTATGAATTCTCGCTGTCAATATTGTGGCATCAAATAGACAACTCTCCAAATTATCCCTGAGATCTTCCATGTCCTTATTAACAGCCTCCAACTCATCCTCAATTAGCTACAAAAAGATAAAAATGCATTTCCATGTAAATATCATTAAATTTATTGCACTTTTATAGCTAATTCACATAATCAACCATACTTTGAATTTTAAAAATACGAATTTACCTTTTGGATATCCATTTTTAATGTTTTTTAAAGTTTTTAACAAGTAGAAATGACGACCCGTTTCAAAGTTTCCCGCAACAATACGAAAACAAAGAAAAAAAAACAATTGAATCAACAATTATATGGCTGTTTCCGTAACTATTATTGTCTATGGTACCTTCTTCCGCCACCAGTATTGCCATAAAGCATTTTGTATTAGGTATTTAGCATTTCTTATAAGATATACCAGTAGTTGCAAAACTTTTTAGATTCACGGACCTTTAAATTTTGAATTTATTTTTTTTTTCGATGAGCAATCTCATACAATAATTCAATACACTCCAGATAATTTCTTTTAATAATTATTATAATGCCAAGAGCTCGCTGCCGAGCATGTCTTTAAATCAGAAGAATCGCTTCCACGAATTGTTATTGGTCCTGCCGAGTGCCGACGATGCCATTAAAGGTGACTATGTAGACCAATTCTGGACATTCACACTCTGTACAAATATAGTACCTAACAGAGAAATGCCCACTAGGACGAGCTTATCACAAAATCTAACTTTATATAGGGTTTTTTTCATATCAAAATGCGTAGGTAATCCATACTTTTTATCATATCAGACCAACCGATAAGCACTAATTCCCATGGGCGTCGTCAGGAGGGGCAGCTGCCCCTCTGGAGATTCGAATAGGTATATATTTTTTCATACTAAATGATATAAAACCTCCCAAAAAATCATATTATTACCACACATTTTCTCATCATGTCATATTTTTTTTTAAATTAGTATGAAAATCCATCAAAATACAATAATAATTGTTTCATAAAAAAAATTGCCTGCGGCGCTATCTTTTTGTTACTTTTTATAAAAAACATTTTTAATGCATGCTATTGTGCAAATTATTATATATACATTTTCAATTAAACCAAACCACATCACGACCTTGTTCACTATGTCTCACAAAAAATTCCGCCTGCGGCGCTATTTACGCGTTTTTCGTGCTATATCATTTTTTTCAATTTTTGTTGCCCCCCCCCCCCTAGCTCCGAGACTGGCCATGCCTACATTTTGGAAGTATAATGTAATATGCAGCGAACTAGACGTGTGACGAGATTAAGATGACTTCTTTCGGGGTTGATTTAGTGTGGATAAAAAAAATCAAATCTCAAATTTCTCTACCAACCACAATCAAAAAGTTAACTCGCGGACCACCACTTTGACGACCGCTATGACGTCCGCCTTGTCCGACGCATATGTGTTCTGTGGTCCGACGTGAACATAGTCGAATACCAAAACTCCACCCAGCAGATACGTAAGATCACTTTTTGAACTTTCCAGCGGATACACCTGTCAAATTGTTTTTTTTATTTAAGTGCTAAAAAGTTTTCTTTGGTCTGTTTCAGCTGCGGGTGCATTCTAATAAAATAAAACCGTTTTTTAGTGTTTTATAAAAGCTAACTAACCGCCAACATTGATTTTGTGCGTGTGTACGTATCAATGTCCCATATCTGCCGGATGAAGTTCTGTGTATTTGTTCGATGTTCAGGTATGTAGGATTAGGATTGATGTAGGTACCTAGTTCTTTCATTCAGTGTTGCCATGTATACAGATTTATCTGTATTTATACAGATTTTAGGCAACGGGAACAGACAATACAGATAACAAATTTTACTCCGTTTTATAGAGATTTTTGGAATTTTGGAAATAATCTATGATAAATCAGAAGAATAATGTACAAAAAAAAACAGATTCGAGCACGATTATCATTTGATAATAAGTAAACAGTAGATGAAAATCTCATTTGTAAAATGAGTAAAAATATGTACAAAAAGCAATTTTATGTACCTACTGTTATTTTCTCAAAAAGATTAGTTTTTCAATAAACTACCATATTTTGCTGGTTTCAAAATTTCATTGATGCAGATTTTTTGCCTTTTTGTGTTTTTTTATACAGATTTTGATAGGTTCCTTTTAAGATTTTGCTTATTATTATAATCTCATACAGATTTCTAGACTTTGAGATACAGATTTTTATTTTTGGATCATGGCAACACTGCTTTCATTGCATTTTGTTTGTAAATCCGTGATTGTGAACTTATGAACTTGTTCTTGTTCTTTTTCTTTCACAAACTTGTTGGATTCGTGCTCGTTGGTTGTCGTGCCCCCGCCCGCTATATCCGCGAGCGGACATTCCTGATAATTCCTATTTAACATCAGTATTTCTTCGTTTCAATAATTAAACATTGTTTACTTCTCGTCAAGTTTGTTAAACAGTAAACAAACACGCATTGACATTTTACATCAAAAAGTGTTACGACTTTGACAAAACTTTCAACAAGTTTAACTGTTAATCTTCAAATACCTAATTGACAAAGTTTCTAACAATATTTGTAAGTCAGTGAGATGTCAAACTGAAATTAGTTTTAGGTGAGTTTGTAAACTGTGTGACAATATACCTACGATGTTGCTCAACTAACCAATTACTGTACGTACTTATATTTTCGTTTCTTCTGATTACATTTTAATAGACATAATTTATTTTTGATTACCTGCCGCTGTGTTGCAATAATCCTTGTCATTTGATATTTCAATTTAATACAATCACAATAGACATCGTTGATTATTAGGTAGGTACTGTTGTTATAGACATGTAAGTACATACTTACAAAACTTGTCCAAATTTTCAACAAGTAGCTGTATTTCTGATTAAATAACTAAAGTTAGTTTTTTTTTATATAACTAGGCAGTCCACCCTAACTGGGTGATTTGTGCCAGTAGTACACATCTAAGAAAACTTAAGATAAAATGAGATTCAGAAGTTTAAATCTGTTAAAGTTTCAAGTCGAACTTCTTCGGAAAGCCTAAGGATTTCTGAAGAATAGATTCCTTAGGCTTCATTGATAGAAGGCCCTATATGCTGGGCTTCGGCGCCCTGAATCCTACTCAGCCAATACTGAAGGAATCGTCTTGAAACTGAAGACAGTTATAGATGAAAGTATGGACTACAGATCGGCTGTTTTAGAATTACAGGATTTGGAAATTCCTTGAATAAAAAAGTCTTCCAAAAGCACCCCTAAAATTCACCCCGGTTCGACTTGCGGGAAATCTGGCAACCCTACCGATATAGGGTCTAGGGACGATAAACAACAATAAACAATATCCTGTTATTCACTCCATCAGTTTGTCCTGCTTCCTAATCATATTTTAATTTACATCTGTTTTAGTGCGAGCTTATTTCGGGGCAGTGGAATTATATATTGACATCAGTTGCAGAAGGATTTAATAAGGTGGGTAAGTATGTCAGCCGTGTAGGTGAAACAGAAATTAAGAATACATCTAATCTATGTCTACCATATTCTATCGATTTTTCTCTGTGAAATTTGCTGAGTCATTTGATTGATCGAGAGAAGTTTAAAATCATTCTTTCTTATCTGCTTGTTTCATATTATGATATAGATTTCTTCCATGACTTTTTGCCCTTGGTTCTTTGCTTTTTTGCGTACCATTCTATCTGCAACTTCTTATTTAGTACAGCATCTTATTTCCTTATTCCTTATCCCTTCTCTTACGGAGACATTGCAAAGAATACCAGGGTTGCAATTCTGGTTCTCTTTCTTAACTTAAGAAAGGTCTCCTTAAAGGATACTATCGCTTGCGAAAGATGTCTCTAACGACAATACGATTCTTGATCTTTTTTTGTTATTAATTTTATTAATCAGACTTTTACAATTTACTTAGAATTTTTGTTTATATAATTATATTTTTATTGTTTGTAGTTACTATTGACCGATTAGCTGATTGTGTGCACTAATAACTGGGGGTTACTTGAACACTACATGTGGTATACTAATATTGTGATTAATTCATAAGTAATGCCTGTATGTGTACCTTGAATAAATAAATAAATAAAATAAATAAATGATCCTTACAATGCATGGTAAGGTAAAGTCCTTATTTATACGTTTTTTTACCTGTGATACCATTGTTGTCCGACTCTATTGTCTCCCTTCTGTATTGTTTCACAGAAGGATTTGTCAAAATCTGCCATTTTGGCATTCGAGTCATTGTTGGTTGCTACACGTTTAAGCCGGAAAAAATGGTGTTTTTAGATCTGCTCGGCTGCGAATGGGATAGAATACAATTGCAGAAATAAGTAATAATCATTTTTACTTACGTTTATGTGCAAAGTTTGTTAATTTTATTGCAAATTTAACTCGTTAAAAAAAGCATAATTAAGGTATCGCCTGGGTAAATACCCGGCGTCAACTTAAGGACAATATTAAGGACATTCGCCTTCATTAAGGAATTAATTTGTCATCGAGAATCGAAAAATACTGACTTAGCGATTGTATTCTTAAATAGTCGTCTTAAGTTAAGGAAGAAAGAACCAGAATTTCATCCCAGTACCAGAAATTATTGGGAAGTTTGTTAAAAAAAACTGGGATGTATTCTTAATTTCAGTTTTTTTATTACTTGTTTAGTTTGTAAGTGCTTGCGCGAATATAGATAGTCAGTAATAAAAAAGTTTAAACAAAATACCCGTAAAACGGTGTGCCTTTGTGCCACCAGGGGTGAGATTGTGCCACACGTATTATTGAATTTGCCGCTTTGGCTCTTGGAAATTAATTAAAACTCTTAACTAGTTCGATAAAGTTAATATTACTGCCATCTATTGAAGGCATTAGAAAGTTAATTGAAACAACTAATCGGTTTTCATTCAATTTAATGTTTTCAAGAGCTTTTTGAGTGCATGGTTGGCGCAATTGGTTGAGGCGGCAGTCTCTCAAGCGGGAGGTGCCAGGTTCAAACCCCGGTGCAGGCGATGTATTCCGCACTTTTCGATACAGGCTTTTAGCCTATTGCAAGGTGTGCAGGAAAGTATTTGGGTTTGTGTATGCGAGCCCAGATCCTTTATTTAAAAAAAAAATTGAAAAACATATGAATTTTAATTTTAAAAGTTTCTTTGTTATGTTGGTTTATTTTTGGTGCAATTTATTCTCTTTTCCTAGCAAATATGTAACCAGTTTGTAGTTACAATACTTGTCTTTTATAAAAATGGGTTTAGATTGTTCAGTCTAGCTTGGTTCTTAAGATATCTACAGAAAACTTTGATGGCACAATGTCACCCCATACCATGAGATGAGATTGTGTCACACATAAATGTAGTTTTCTCACTTATGTGATGTTTCATTATCTCCAAATAATAATTATTACATAGGGAACAAATCAATCCCTTCATTTCAATCATTATTTTGAAAATATGTATATTGCTTATTTTTTTTGTGCATCGAAAAAACTACAAAAAGTGGCACAAAGAAACCCCGTATTACGGCTGTAAATAGATCTTTATTAGCCAGTAATCAGGGTTACAAACCAGACGACGTTAAAAGGTGGACTTATTGCAAAAGCAATATCCATAGACTTTTATATAGGGTTGCCAGACGTCCCGGTTTACCGGGACTGTTACCGGTTTTATGCTTCGTGTCCCGGTGTCCCGAACAAACCTTTCGGGACGCCTAAATGTCCCGGTTTTCGGAAATGTTGCTATATTCTTACGATTTTTATCATTTTGTGGTATTTTTGACAGTTTGTGTATAAAAATTTCAAAGAAGAAAGGTTGCGCATTAGCGGTTCGTAAAATTTTCGATTTGGAACTTATCATAAGTAAAAATTAAGAACGGTTTCATAGGAGTACGCCCCCCCCCCCCCTGACCGAGAATGAAATTTTGTGCATTTTTTATAGTCAAATTGAATTTAAAAAAAATACACCGCCAAAATAAAAAATGCATCAAAAAATGTTTTCGTCGGGGACAGAGAGCGGGGGGGGTTGTCCCAGTTTGACTTGCGAGAAATCTGGCAACCCTATTTTATATTAAGTACCCTGATGGCGTACTCAATGCTAGTAGTGAACTAAACCGGTGCCCACAAACTGTCAAATCGTATGAAGAATTCTGACATTTCGTGGGCAACGTTTTCGCAATTTTGTTCTCATAGTTAAAAACTGTATTAGTTTTAACGTTATTTAAGAATTAAGCGATAGTTTTAATTATTGATATCTTGTTAATAGTGTGAATTTTGCGACTCTAAAATACCAAAAAGTGCCGAGCGTGAAATTGCGTCACTTCCTTTCTATTGAAAATACATGGAGTCAGAAGTCTAGTGTACTTTATAATATAAAAGTCTATAGTAGTATCATACAGTCAACCCAAAATATGACTATAATAAGATATTGCTTTTACAATAAAATACTTTTACTAAATTATGTCGTTTGAGCTGGGGTGGTACTTTGTAAGCTCTCTCACCCAAAACACGCAGATAAAATGTTTGTGGAAAACGACCCTTACAGCGATATACATAAGGGCGTTTTTAGTTTGCATTTTATCTGCGTGTTTCGGGTGAGAAATCTTTAGAAAGTTCCACCCCTGGACATGACTGAAGAAAGACATAAAAACATTGATGACAAATTTTGTAAAATATGTAATTTTATGAGTAGGAAGAACCTTGTTGTCCTCAGACTACAAGACATGCATTATATCTGATTAATGAACCAGAAAGGTTGGCTGATAATTGATATCTATATCATTGAAACATATCGTCGACGGTTCCCAGAGAAAAACCCATAAGAATATCGCTCAACATGAATAAAACCCAAAAAAGACAAAAGTCCTTTAGAAATATCCCCAACGGACAAACTTTCTAGTTGGATTCCAGTATATGAATTATTTATAAAATGTTGACTATTTTATTGTCTATCCCATTTTAGATCCGCTCATTTTTTGTTTATTTTCTAATCTATGCTAGTTTCTAGCACACTGAAAGAAATTGTATGCTAATAGATACAATTAATTTTATTTACAAAATTCGATTAGATTTGAGCTTTTGTCCTTTGAGCATATTTCTAAAGGGCTTTTGTCTTTTTTGGGATTTATCCAGATTGAGCAATATTCTTATGGGTTTTTGTCCAGTCACGATCATGGACGTATCATTGATATCTTGTAATGTATCTGATATATTGAATATCAGACTTGAATGCAACTGATTGTTGTCTAATAAAAATGATGCAGCATCTTATTATGTGAAGCGATGTATAAACCTATGTACCTGATTACAGAAGCAAGAGGTATCTACATTTACATAGTAGCATTATGTGAACTCCCTTGGGGAGGAAGCAGGATGGATGTTCCGACGCTTACGAGGCGGCTTTAGCTGGCTTAATTGATCACCCGGGGCAACGTTCACCTATTCCACCACATACTGCTGTCAATTGTGTATTTTGGAAGTTGTATATTTACTACAGATCGGAACACCCATCCTGCTTCCTCCCCAAAGGAGTTCACATTAAGTTATACTAGTCGCGGGAGGTTAAGAGCCTTTTTTGTAGTGTGAGACAGTGTGACCGCACGCAAGTCCGCACACGCAGTTATAGTAGTATTAGTGAGCGCACAATGAACAAGAATGCACACAGATGCGTTAGGCAGATATATCCGTCCTTTACGAACACTACAAAAAAGGGTCTTAAACTCGCGCAACTTTTATACATTATGTGAATGTAGATACCTCTCACTTCTGTTGAGAAAAATCTGTAACGTATTATGCAGAAAAATCCAGTTCTCTACCTAAAATAATTTAGGTATATGTATCTCCAATTAAAGTTTATGTTATATTATCTATCCAAGTTCTCTCTTTATTCACAGAGTGTTTTGCCTTAATAAACATTGTGTCTGATAAACACCAATGATGGATAGCGACAGTGGAGAGTACTTGGAACACGGAGACTCGAGCAATTCCACTGAGGCACCTTCTAGTCCTCGGAATCCTGTGAAGACTGATGCCGCAGGTGGTGAGAATAAAACTGACAAGACTCCAGCCAAAGAGACGGGAGGTGACGCCAGTGAGGTGAGTACAATTTTACAGGCCAACACTTGACATTGTTTACTGTAGGTTGTCTAATTTTTTTTCCAGGTTTCCCAGAAACCAAAACAGCTTATCTATATTCGTGTTTCTGACTTGTGTGTATTGATGTATGAATGTTTGCTTCGGGTGAAATCATAGACTAATGTGATGTATGTACCTACACACCGCCTCCTAGAGTAAGTACTCTAGCCGTGCTGTAACAGTTGGCAACATAGCATAATGATCGCATAGGACCACCACTCCTGTCAAATCTCCTAACAGAATATAATACGTGATCTGTCATACTCTTTGTTAAGGGACTGTTATTCCATACATTTCCTTAGGCAACCTCGCCTATAACGTTTTATGTATTAATCCTACATCATGGATAGAGAAAGAGAGAAATGTCAAGGTGGCAGTGACCTACCTCAGTATTTATTTATTTATTGTAACATATACGGCCTTTGAGAATACACACAACATCAAACTGTTCAGTTTTGAACAAAAATAATTCAATATATAAACATAACCTGCGACAAACTGAATAAATGCAAAAGTAAAATGATAAATACAACAATAGAAAGGTATGCACAATACAAAACTAAATAGGTACCCAAAAGCAATAAAGTAGAATCAAAGATAACAAAAATTACGCATAATAGGTAGCATAATTGAATGTAGTACTAAATAAAAAATCATATAAATGCATGGATATAGTATAAGATAGATCATAACAGTAAAATAGGTAGTCGAATTATAAAATAAAAATATTGAAACGGTAGGTATTTTAACACATTCGCAATACAATAATCAACTTATGGACTTCAATGGTGGTGAGGTGGTCAGTAGCCTGGTTGGTGACGCGCTCGACTGTTAATTCAGTGGGCGCGGGCTCGATCCCCGATGCCGACCTACTCCACTTCACAACTCAAGATTTTCAAGCTTACTGTGAAGTGTACAAAGATGTTTGTGGGTTTATTTAAAAAAAAAGAATAATAAATAAGGTAGACTGGACAACAGGTATAGAAAGTGTCCTACACAGAAAGTGGTAAAGACTCACAGAACACATAGAAAGTGGTAGAGATTGAAGTATGACATTCCCCTCACACTCCTCCGCTCTCCCTCACATTTGCTGGGACAAGGATTGATCTGAAACCAACTTATGTTTGTGTATGTATATTTAATGTATGCTAGTGAGACTTGGACGTGGATGAAGAAGGACGAATCGGGGTTGAATGCAGTAGAAATGAGATCGTTACGAAGAATGTGTGGAATGCTGAGAGATAAGATAAGGAATGAGGTTATTAGGGAAATGAGTGACTGCAAGACTGGTGTTGTAACTAGAATGAAAGTGAATAAACTAAGATGTACAGGGCATGTTGAGAAAATGAAAGATGACAGGATGACAAAAAAGATATTTGAGTGAACAAAGAGGGGCGAAGAAGCGCTGCCGCTCGAGACTGACCTGGTCCGATCATGTCGACCAGATCCTCAAGGATGGACACGTTTTGAGTAAAAGAACCGGAGAGCGTGTATGACTGCATGCATGAATGTGACGGAAACTAGTTGTGTGTGTAAGGATAAGGCTGTCTGGCGCTCTGTCCTCTCTGCCTACCCTGCAAGGGACGTGGCGTGAGGGTATAGATAGTATGTTTAATTTTTGTGCGTAATATTTTCAGGTTGCCACCCCAAAGAAGCCTGAAGAGACAATTCAAATTGAACACAATGAAGATAGCAAGTTAAGCGGTGACAAAGACAAGCCCGATGGTGTGTATCTCCATAGACCTGAGCCCGGGAAGCAACAGAGAGCTAACCAACCGGAGAATGAAGGCATCTGTATGGAAGTTATCTATGCAACCGTCTCATGTATGGACAACTGTACTCTCCTATAAAGTATTATCATTTGTATTATAGGATTTTATGTGTTGTTTGTACTGTAATCCTGGCTGCACTCTGCAACATATCTATGTCTCTTGCGTAAACCGTCCAGTAATGTAGCATGGGGGGGAGGCGGCCCGCCCCAGTTAAAATGACAGAAGTCCATTAAATCACATTTGTTTCATTAAAACTTTATTATTCTCTTTTTGTACTACATCAATATCTACATTTTAGTTGTCCCACTCGAAAAAAGTTGAAAAAATATACCTGCTGTGCTGTTTTCTCATTTTCTGCTATGACTGGCCTAGAAGTTCTTTTAAATTCCTGTAAATTTTCGAGAATATTGGATCTATATGCCAATTAAGGGGGGGGTGGCGGATTTGACTTCCACCCCGGGCGGCAGAAACCCACGCTACGCTGTGGCGCCTATGACACGCATGGTACGTTGTCACTTGGTGCATTCCATAGGCGCCACCAAGGTTTCGTACCGCGTGTGTCATAGGCGCTGAAACCGTATATATGTGATATGTCTGATCTCACAACAGTATTCACTCATTCAGTTTGTCAAGTCCATTGTTTAAATACATTCACACTTTGTGGAACAACAAGCTCCATACCTGAGTCCATACATACACAACTCTATTGGATGTGTACAGGGATTCTGTGACTGTTTACGTAAGAGACATTGATACTTTGACTCTTGTTTGTAATTTTAATTTTATTTGTAATCCACATATGATATTTTTATCATTCCATGTTTTTATTTACATTCCAGATTACAGAATATATTTTGCTACTAAAATAATAAAAACAATCAAGTGATTATTGTCACTCGATCGGTTAATGAAATCTAGGAATCTCAAAAATTATTTTGTAAGAGGTTTGTTGTATATAAAAAGGTTTAGTCTCGTAGTTACTAGTTCTGTTTCTATACATTGAGCTCCTAGGAATTTGTGCTATTGTGACTTGAAATGATAGCTAATGTTTGTATAAGCAAATACTGTATAACAATAGTAATACGTGCAGCTTCTGACATTTCACATACAAAGTAGCGATCATACTGCTAAGAGAGCCATCTAGCGGGCCGAAAGTAAAAGTAAATATCCCCTTCATAGATATTGTATGGAGAGCTCGGGAAAATTACGCGATTTAATAGAATTATAGAGATATTATCATTTCTATTGAATTCATTTGTACTAACAAAGATTTAATACATCTCTCGTGTATGTAAATACCATATAACAAAGACCAAATACTATTTATTAGATGCTCATTATGTAGTTCAAAAGTTGTCGTCACATATCTTAGTATGAACCTTCTCATACATTACGTGAATAAATAGGGAGTAAAATTAAACAGTTTTTAAATCCTCCCACGGCATTTAATCGGCATTTATGAGTGTCATATCCTTCTAAAGATGAATATAGGATTTATATTTCTCATTTATTTCTCATCAACATAATTCATTCAATTTTTTAATATTTTTAAAGTAATGATTTGTATGAAGTATGTATTGAACTCCTGATCTCTTTCGAAAAATTTACTCTCGCGCCCCATTTTGGCGCTAGTATCGCAATTATAAGAAACCAGCGAAGCTGCACGTATGACTATTGTTATAAAGTATTTGGTAGTACAATAACAGCCATTTCCCATCACTGGATAAGAAATTGAAATAGTAGTCATAATAAGAAAACTGTTTTATGTATGTATTATACCGTCCTGTTAAGCGATAATACTGTGGATGTATAAAATGAAATTAATACTGTATCATAGTGACAAAAGGCAGCTAAATTGTATAAAAAATACTTGGATATTTTTTACTTTTGGGTATTTTTATTATTTCAATTGTTGACTCATAAAAAAATACTGTATTGTAGCGATGGCGAACCATAGACTTATTTTTTATACAAATATGTTCACAAGGGTTTTTCAAAGTCCATTTGTGCCGGTCAAACTCCGTTCCATGGATTGATAATGATTAAGTTCTTAAAACTTAATCGTAATCCACAAAGATAGATATTATTCTGTAGTTCATACAAATACATATTTATTTAATCTAATAATGGTTCGCAACTTTGCTAACTTTAATTACAATCTATGGGTTTTTTCCTTGTTAGGTCAGGGGACTGTATATCCCCTGCGTCACTGCGACCAGAGTAGGTCTATTGTGACACACAATCTATGGTTAGAAAATGCGCTATTTTAAATGGCGTTTTTACTAATCTTTATACAAATTTTACAATGTTAAATCTCTTAGAAATAGATCAGGTTGACTGTAAGATATTGCTTTTGCAATAAGAAATAAGTCCTCCCTTTAGCACACTACCATTGTCTTGTTTTGTAACTCTGCATAGTTTTTAGGCTTATAAAGATTTATTTATTTATTTAATAGATGCTAAACAAAAATAACAATGAACAATGTTTGAATCACTTCTCAAAATTGTCGCCATCGTAAAGTCTGCCGAATCATTCGACAGTATGATTTGTTGCTTTTATTTTTACGTGCAGTCACTGCCACCTAGACACTCTTTCTCTAGCCATGCTGTAGAAATTTGAGACCACTTCGTTTTAAGCTGCGTTGCCATCACCGCCGCTAAGGAAATGTATGGAATAACAGTCCCTTAACAACGAGTATGATGGACCACGTATTATATTCTGTTAGGAGATTTGACAGGAGTAGTGGTCCTGTTTGATCATTTTGCTATGTTGCCAACTGTTACAGCACGGCTAGAGTACCTACCTAGGAGGCAGTGGCTCAGTAAATCAGTATGAAATCTGTTTTACGAAGTATTTAATTAGAATCTCGAGCTACGTAGCAAATATGAAAGGTGCATGTTGTACATAATACTATAAATAATCATTATACAATATACAGGTCATAGAAAAGGATAAACCCTACTAACAAAAGGTATAACCATTTTTTTTAATATAAAAAGTATCTGGGCTTGCATACACAAACCCAAATACTTTCCTGCACATCTTGCACTAGGCTAGAAGCCTGTATTGCAAAGTGTGAAATACATCGCCACCGCCGGGGTTTGAACCTGGCACGTCCCGCTTGAGAGACTGCCGCCTCAACCAACTGCGCCAACCATGTTAAGTGAGTGATTCTTTAACTGTATGGTATCTGATGAATGTAAGTTTTGTTTAACTTTAACAAGACTTAAATTCATCAGTTAAAGCTCGAGTCTCGAGTGGATGCCAATTCTATACATATACAAATAATTTGTTCCATATTGGGAACAGTGAAACATTTGTGTGGACAAGTAATATAGAATAAATAAATAGAGAAAAAAAGAGAATGAATAATCTTCGCGTTATATTATTTTTTGTACAACAAAGGGTTTGAAACAGAATGCTAATTTGTCTAAACCTTACTTTCTCCAGAATATGCACAAAACGTATTCAGATTTTTTCTTAAAATGTGGGTCCCCTAAAGGTGCATGGTACTAATAGTAGGTATTGGTTTGCGTAAATCATAATTTTGAAGTTATATGTATGTGCGGGCTACAGTTAATTTATCGTATAACTAATGATAAAAATAAAATAAGTTCTATAATATTTTTACACCATGGTCACCCTTTCCAGAATTGGCATACACTCGAGACTCGCACTTTACCATACAGTGAAAGAATCACTCGTTTACCATGAACGGTTCCGAAGTTATACCTTTTTAAAATACAGTCCATCTTTTTCGATGACTCTGTATTATTATATACCTACTGTCATTGTATAGTTAAGTAGGTGTATTAGTGTTATAAGTAGATTTTAAGTTGAGTACCTACCTACCTAACTACGCAAGCATAATTTTAATAAAAGGCTAGTAGGTAGGTACTCGTAGCGTTATTTTTAGACTGGCAATTCTGATAATAAAATAGGCTTAATATAAAAAAAATAACCATGTTCATTCCGTTACAAAAAACGATTTCAATTTTTCTGACAATTTGTGCAGTCAGATTTCTACCAATCGGTGCGTGGTATTACCGGTTATAGAGGTTATCCTATATTCAGGAGTGGCTATACAAATCTGAATCTTAAAGAGTATGCATATTGACATTTCTAAATACGGGAGACCTTAGATCACGACAACCATTACTAAATATGCTTTGGAAAAAAATAGAGTAGATACATTGAACCTTTATCTAGGGAATAACAACAAAAGATTTTTAATATCTTGGATAGATTTCTCAAAAAAGAAATGTGAAAAACACCTCTGATCTTTTTTCCGAAAGACAGAAACTCGTTTCCCGAAAGTCCCGGAGAATTTATTTTTTTGTGCTGATAGTACGCATTAAAATCTAGGGAATAACCGTAAAAGTTTTTTGATTGAAGCGAAATTAACCCCAAAAATGGATATAACGCGATTTTGAACCTTAATGCTGTGAGAAATGACAGTGACGTAATAGTTGGGGCGGGAGTCTTAATGAACTACCCTACATTAGGGTGTTTTTTTTTTAATTGTACTCGTAGATTTACACATAAAAAAAATTCGTCCAGTCGATGTTCCAAACATAAAAGCGAAAAAAATTGTACAAAAGTTTTATAGTTCAGTTTGCCAGTGTGAAAAAATCACGCTAAAATAATAGAGAATGTTTTCTTCCTCATGTCAAATTTTTGTGGAGTGATAGAGGATGTTGAAATATTTAAAAGAGAACAAGTGCTGGATTTCACCAAGTACTTAGGTGAGGAAGGCGGAGATAGGAGCCACTTATCATTATTTTTCATACCCCCGTTTTCACCAACTTTTACCTAAGAAGGAGACCCTAAGAAATTTCCATACAAAAATAGAGATAATATTCTATTTTTTGACACGCAGGCCTACCAACCACACCCTAATTCCATACAAAATGCAACATGCAACTCACCTACGTTAGGTGCCCAAATATTTCTGCCCAGGCTAGATGAGTTGCGTGTTGCATTTTGTATGGAATTAGGGTGTGGTTGGTAGGCCTGCGTGTCAAAAAATAGAATATTATCTCTGTTTTTGTATGCAAATTTCTTAGGGGTCTCCTTCTTAGGTAAAAGTTGGTGAAAACGGGGGTATCTCTGTTTTTGTATGGAAATTTCTTAGGGCTCTCCTTCCTGGGTTAAAGTTGGTGGGATTGGGCATAAGTCTACTTGGTTTAGTTGTATAAATTAGATAAGTAGGAATACATTGATGGCTGTCTCTACTGTAAGTGCCATTATTAGTTAGTAGTCGGTTTATGAATAATCTGTATTGAGCTGCTAAGTATTATATGTATATTCTATCTTATTATAAGCATTTCTACTATATTTATTTTCCAATATTATTTATATACATATACATGTAATGCCTATAGAATTCCTGTAACATAGACTGACATGAATACAGCTGACGGACGCCACTACACGACATTTCCGACATTACCATTTTTTCTGTACCTCTATGTCGTCGTTTCAAAAGAAAGGTGACTACTTAACAGTGGCAAAGGGTGGATTTCTGCAAAAGGAAAGCCTGGGCTAACATTTCTTATTGGATTACGTCAAATTATATACTATTATACCAATCATTTTATCCAAAAAGTAACTCGATGGGAATCGTGTTCTTAGATAGCTTCGCGCCTGCTACTTAATCCACGCCTTTGTTATCAGTGGTACAGAAAAAATGGCAACACAACTCAAAAATGTGCCCATGCTATGCTGTATTAAAAACAAAGATTATGTAATTTACTGTTTGTCTAATAAAAATTATATTAGTTTACGCCCCCCCCCCCCCTTTATATACGCCCTTGATACTTATAGATTGAGTACCTACCAGGCGCGATGCCTACCAAGAACATGATTCACATCGAGTTACCTTTTTGTTTAGGATCTTAATATAACGGGCCTGATTATCCTTGGTATTATCTTTGATATATCCCCTTATACCAGCAGAATATTGCTGACTGGGGATGAACTATTATTATTATGGTGAACAAAACATAAAACTTAACTTGTATTATATTACCCGAAAAATAAATTTATTATTATTAAAAAAATAATAATAATCTGACATCTCCTTAATAATTGTGGATTTTCGGCAGCGTTGAGTATTTGACAAAACGCCGTCACAATCACATCGGAACGTTATTTTGAAAATTGTATATATACTGTGTACAAAAAACATTTCGCATTGCACCTAATTTAATTTTGTTTTAATTATATACGTACAATACAAAAAGTAGATATTCGTATACGCAACTTACTTTGCACGAGATTGTATTGATATTTTGGATAAAAATATGTGCAACAAAGGGAATTATTGATTTATAATGATTTTTTATTTCATTTCTGATTTTATAAAACATCACTACCGCCATCTATGAATCATAAATGATCCGGGAAAGAATGTGAAAAAAATGACGATTCGCGTCCGGAGTAAACATTAATACCAGACGATTTTAGACATCCATATATTAAATAAACTTACAAATGGAATCTCGGCTTCAACATAGGCTATTAAAATATATGATTTGTATCGTGGTTTGGTAAAATTATCAAGTTTTCCCAAGATTCTGAATTCTATCAAGTTAGTATGAAAATGAAAGAAGCCATTTAAAGTAGTCCCGTTAATATGGTTTTTAAATTTGTTTGCGTCGTTACATAATCTAGAACTAGGATATACATCTAAGGATTATTTTTATACAATGTTTTTGCTCTACAAATACTTCTGTATGACTAAAAATGTATCTATAATAATTAAAAAATAGTTTTGACATTTGCTCCGCGGCACTTTCTGTCGTCGTCTGTTTTGACTCGCGTGGTGTAGGGGCTAGCGTACTTAACTTAAATTGAGTGCTATGCGATGCGAGGGTACGAGTTCGATCCCACTCCATACCCAACGCTTTCTTCTTCTTTTTTTTACTATCTTTTTGTGAAATTTGAATTGAGCAGAATCCTATATACATAAAAAATAATTTACTAGGTAAAACAAATATATTCCTTCCTATATGCCAAAAATTTATTGCATTAGGTATTTAATTCTAAGACGATGTAACTTCACCACCCGTACACAATTTTAGCCGTTGCGAAGCACGGGAAATACAGCTAGTAATACAATAAAAAAGGTTAACCCCGGCTTCCCTTCTACAGAAATCCACCCTTCGCCACTGTTACCTACGTATTGTAAAAAAACCCTGATTGTGAATTTAGTATTGGGCACCACATATCAATGGATCTAATTTATATAAGACTGAGTTTCAAATTAACACATACTATTTTAATAATAAGTACCTAATTGTAAATTATTTTTTTAAAAAACAAGATTTTATGACTTCACATCTTAGAACTGTTTGTCGCAGTCGAGATATCAAACACTCTCTTCCTAGGCGCTTGGATTCCTTCGTTCCAATATCGCCCCCACCAAGAATAGACAGAATCAAAATTTGTTTGTCAAGAAAAAAAGATACGAGTTCAACTTGTAAAGTACTTTCATGAGATACCAAATACGGCGGTATGCGGTGACTGATGGATCCTCTCAGTCGCTTGGTGTCTTCCGAAGCTTGACAAAATCTCACTTACTATATATGGATTTCTTCTCCAACGCCCTTTCATACTTTACCACACTACCCTTGGATCCCCTTGAAACTCTTTACATCTTTTTACCTAGAGGTCTGCGTTTACACAATGTAAACTCTTGTGTTTCCAATTACTGATTATTTCGTGTCCTTCCGTCAAATGTAATCTTTTGTGTATGTGCTACAGTTAGCTACAGCAGAGCCTCTATAATCCGAACACCGAAAATGTATACCCTGTTCGGATGTACGAAGCGTTCGGATTATAGTATGTGGACGTTTTGAAAAGCATTTTTCGAAATAAAACAAAAATATTTTACATTATAATGCATTTATTTAAGTATGTATGTTAGATACAAGGCTATTAATCACACTTTTTTATGGAATCCCAATAATAGTGCTTTGACGAGTAGTGTTTCTTCTTCTTCGTCAGCCTATTCCCGTCCACTCCTGAACGAAAGCCTCCTCCATTTCCTTCCACGCCGCTCTATCCTGGGCTCTTTGGATCCAGTTGGTACCCACGTAGTTTACCAGGTCGTAGTGTTTAGCGACACAGAAAATGCTTTATCCCTTAATTTACGTAGCAGCATTTTGAGAAATGGTGGTTGCGGGGTCGTTCGGATTATCAAGGCTCTGCTGTATATCTCTCCCAAACAAATCTTCCATAATTTTATATACTCTGTCTATTATTATGTAGGAGTATGTTGTTGATTTCAATGTTATTTATATTAGATTAAGAAATTGCTTTTAAGAAATTATCTTTTATAATTGTTGTGGCACTCGGGTCTCCTCTCCATCTGTCAGTGGACCCGGCCTCAGCTCAGTTTTAGACCAATTACATATAAATACCTTTTATATACATATGTAGTATTATATCATTTATTTATTTTTATGAAAAAACGAGCAAATAAAATATATTACTTCAGATTAAATCAGTTGTATTTCATTTTAACTCTTCTAGTGCCAAAAACGAGATATCTTGTTTTGTAGATTGGCTCGAAGCCTGCGATAGTATATTACAAGCCTACATCCTAGAATTCCATCACCATTATTGGTGACGTCACCTTGTATCGGTGACAAACAATTGAACTACGGAATATTTTTTCACATATAATTTTGATGGTGTAATCATCGTCAAATGTCAGTTGTGCCCGGCCTCCATGAACAATATGGCGACGGCCTCGCTGAGTTCTATACCAGAATGAATTGTCCCCACCTTCAGAATAATCTCCCACAGTTCCCAACAATACTGTCTACCAAAGTATGTACTTGTCAAAAAGTATGTAAGGTGTACGACAAGGCTGCATTTTGTCTCCAGTTCTCTTCAATATCTATGGAGAATATATCATGAGGAGAGCACTTGACGGATGGGACGGCGGAGTGAAGATTGGGGGCAGAAGCATATCCAACCTTAGATACGCAGACGACACAACACTAGTTGCCAAGTCTGAGAGTGAGATGGCTTTTATATTTCAGAGAGTAGAGCAGGAAAGCAGAAGGCTTGGACTAGAGATAAACAAAAACAAAACTAAGGTAATGATTGTTGACCGGCACAACCAGCTGCAACGGACAAACGCCTTGTCCGGCATGGAGATTGTGCACAAATTTGTTTATCTTGGTTCAATGCTCTCAGACAACGGAGAATGTGTTGACGAAATTGAGCGACGAATGGCAATGGCTAAGAATGCTATGGCTAAGTTGGATAAAATCTGGAAGGACAGAAACATCTCCAATGCCACAAAAACTCGATTAGTTAGGGCACTAATTTTCCCCATATTTCTGTATGGAGGAGAATCATGGACAATAAAAGACCGAGAAAGGCAAAGGATCAATGCCTTCGAGATGTGGTGCTGGAGACGAATCCTGAGAATCCCCTGGACAGCGAGAAGGACCAATATCTCCATTCTAAAAGAGCTAAAAGTAGACGACGGACTGGCCTCCATCTGTCTAAAGCGAGTCCTTCAGTTTTTCGGACACATTGCCAGAAGAGACGACAATAGCCTTGAAAAACTTATGGTCGTGGGAGGAGTAGAAGACAGAAGAGGTAGAGGAAGATCCCCCACTAGATGGACTGACCAAATCAAGGCTGCCACAGGTACATCAGTGGTTGGAGCAATGCGTACGGCGGTGTGTCGGGAGGGGTGGAGGACAACAATCCAGAACGTAGTACGGACAATGAGAGAGGATGGTCACGACCCTCAGCAGTGAGGACATCGACGCAGAAGAAGAAGCACCGCCATCTGTGTTCTAACCTCTCAAACAACAACAATCCTACTATGAAGCATTAACCTACACCAGTTAGCGGAGTCTCACACCTATTATGTTTCTCACAATTTACCACAGATGTCAGTACGTTTACGGTAAGTTCGTCTAAAATCAATTTGCCTAACGATCAATTCAATTCGTCGATTTCAGATGAATTGATAATTAGACAAATCGATTTTAGACGAACTTACCGGACACTTCCTAAGCTAGTCTGTTCACAGCTAAGTATCAAACCAGAATGAGAACCCCTTCCAATAGAGCAACCTTCCACAGTTTGGCAATACTCAATAATAAATTATCTACAAATGACTGATGCCATCTGTGTCCTACTAATATAATTACTATCATACAATCTCATCTATGAAACCTAACCTAGTTAGCAGAGTTTCACACCAATATAGTATTAATTTGTTATTTTACCACAGATGTCTCTATACCGATATCTTCTATAATGCAAGAAACCTCACCTAAAATTTGCTATAATTACTTAATATTACACCTATTTCCATCCTATTTCCTATATAAAATATAAGGAAGATAATTCATAAGATGCCTCTTAACTGCATTAGTATATAGGGGAAGCGACCAAGCAAGAATAGTAACGAAATTTTAGTCATAAGAATATATCGAAAATCTAGCTTATTTATCGTAAAATAAAAAAAAAATACTTAGGCACCTATAACACGCAAACAGGTTTTATTAGCGTAGCAGGCAAATTTTTGAATGAAATTTATTTTAATTTTACAGTTTTTCATGATAATTTGAGAATATAAGTATGACCAGGGCCGTGCGGTCCATACAGACAAAGAAGCAGCCGCATAAGGCGGCACTTTCAGAGGGGCGGCAAAATCGGCCAAATTGAAAATCAATAATATATAAGATTTTTTTTTCTCGAAACCCTTTTTTATTGGTCGATTTCGGTATTGATCAATTTATGATTTATCGCAATTTGCAAATGTCTGCCTCACTTGAGCGCTTTATTTGCCTTAAACATTGATGGCACTTCTTTCTTTAGTATTTTTTTTGTATATTTTATGTAGTGTTTCTAATTGTAAAGAGTATACATAATTATGTTTTATCTTTTGTTGATTGTTTTAAAGGCATTTATGCCATAATGTTATTTACAAGTTGCTAAATATTGTTTGAAAAGGCATTTATGGCATAATGTTATTTACAAGTTCATGGGCGTCGTCAGGGGGGGGGGGGGGGCAATAGTGGTGGAATAGGTATATAATTTTTCATACTAAATGATGAAACCTCACAAAAATCACATTATTACCACACGTTTTCTCATCATATATAAATTTTCATGAAAATCCATTAAAATACATACATACATACATCTTCTTCCCCGTCTATCCTTGATTGGGTCGGGGGCCCAAAGCATCTGCATATCTTCGCCAGAGGCCCCTGTCACTCGCAGCTTCCAGGACCTCTGGCCACTCCAACCACAGTCTCTCCTCGCACAACTTTGTCACCTGCTTCTGCCAACTATTTCTGGGGCGGCCCACCGGTCTTCTGCCTGCACCCTCGGCTTCCAGAGCTTTTAACGGAAGCCGCTCCTCTGGCATCCGAATGACGTGCCCGAGCCATCTTAGCTGAGACCTCTCTATGAAGAGGAGTGTGGGTTCCACCTCGAGAGCCTCCCGAACATACTCGTTCCTTATACGGTCTCTCAGGGTTACTCCTGCCACTCCTCTGATTAAAATACAGTTATTTCATAAAAAAAATATTGCCTGCGGCGCCATTTTTTATTGCTTTTTTATAGAAGACATTTTTCATACATATTATTATGCAAAAAATTATACACATTCTCAAATAAACCAAACCACATCACTACGTTCTTCAGTATGTCTAAAAAGATTGGCCTGCGGCGCTATTTAAGCTTTTTTCATGATTTGTCGAATTTAAAATTTTTATTGCCCCCTTCCTAACATCGAGACTGGCGACGCCCATGTACAAGTTGCTAAATATTGTTTAGTAGTATGCAGTGGCGGATCCAGGATTCAATTTTGGGGGGGGCTGAATGTCGTCACATGGTAAAAAGTACTGTCACTCAACGTTTTGGGGGGGGCTAAGGGGCTGAAACCCCTAGATTTGTTGTGTATAAAGTACTGTCACTCATGGTTTTGGAGGGGGCTTCAGCCCCCTAGCCCCCCCCTGGATCCGCTAGTGATAGTATGTATAGTAGTAAGGTCAACAATTTTGGACATGTCTTTCACTTCGTCCTAGGGACCCCCCCCCCCCGTAACAAAAAAAAAACTGTTACAAACTCAAGGGGCGGCATTTTTAAGACTTGCTTCATGTCCACCGCACGGCCCTGAGTATGACAAAATATAAACCTATCTATTATCTATACCCTCACGCCACGTCCCTTTCAGGGTAGGCAGAGAGGACAGAGCGCCAGACATCCCTATCCTTACACACACTCTTAGCTTCCGTCACACTCATACAGTTTGTCATACACGCTCTCCGATTCCTTTTACTCAAAACGCGCCCATCTTTGAGGATCTGGTTGACATGATCGAACCAGGCCAGTCTCGGATCGGGCGGCCGCGCTTCCTCACACCTCTTCGTTCACTCAGATATATCTTTTTTGTCATCCTTCATTCTCTCAACATGCCCAAACCATCTTATATACCTACCTACCTATTCCAATCTCTAGCGGGGGGGGGGGGGGGGCAGCTGCCCATGGAGGCTACTATATTATTTTCAATGATCGGCTGACAAAAAGAGTGCGCGTGGTGGGTCACCTTGATAACTTTATTGGTCATCTCATGGAAATATGAGTCCAAATTCCTTTCTCGTCAGCAAATACTTATTAACATGACACATAATATTATAATAACAATTCCTATGAGACAATTCCTAGTAACTTTGTAGTATAGCTTATATAACTAGCCCAGGGCTGCCATAATTGTCAGCATTGTGAGCATTGGAACACATCGTCCATGCTCCGTGCGGATTCGGTTTAAGGTTACCCATTGACGCCTCGGGAGGTCAAAGCCGGGTATCGGTACCCCCACCCTTTATAAAACCTTTATAAAATTACTATCAATATTTCTAGTTCAGTTCGAAAGGCATGAAATCAGTGGCGGATCCAGGATTCAATTTGGGGGGGGGGGTGAATGTCGTCACATGGTAAAAAGTACTGTAAATCAACGTTTTGGGGGGGGCTAAGGGGCTGAAACCCCTAGATTTGTTCTATATAAAGTACTGTCACTCATGGTTTTTGGGGGGGGGCTTCAGCCCCCTAGCCCCTCCCCTGGATCCGCTAGTGCATGAAATGAATTTTTTTTAACGAAATAATTGTATTTTGATGGATTTTCATGAAAATTTATGTTATGATGAGAAAACTTGTGGTAACAATGTGATTTTTTGTGGGGTTTTAACATTTAGTATGAAAAAATATATACCTGTTCCAATCTCTAGGGGGGCAGCCGCCCCCCTGCCCCCTCTGACGACGCCCATAAATCTTGTTTAGTTTTATCGAAATAAAAAATAAGTAGGTAGGTATAGGTACTGATGGTATTAATGCAGATATTTAAAATAAGAAGAAGTGTAATTGGCGCCGCAGGCAATTTTTTTATGAAAGAATTGTAAAATATAAAACACTATGATTTAAAACACTTGACAATGGCAAAATGATAGATAAAAGTATGGGGCTATTTTAGAATTAGGTACTGGATTTGGAAATTCCTTTGGAAACTTTGGAAACCGGAAAGCACCCCTAAAATTTACAGGATCTGAAGATTTTCCGTTCAATTGTTCAGATAAAAAAGTATAATTTTGCCAAAATACCTACTGGTAATTATAATCTTAACAAATCGGCTGTTTTAGATTTTTAAATTTGTTCCCAGGTTTCTTTTAAAAAGGTATAATTCACATTGTCGCTTACGTTATTCTTATTTCGCGCTAACATTCTCATACAAAGTTTGGAAAAGTTGAAGCGAAAATAGAACGATTTTTGCTCAGTGCATATAAGCCATTAAGCAATTATTCCTAAGAATTGCCTGACCGGGACGTGGGGCAGCCCTAAACTAGCCTAGCCACAAGTTATCAACGTCCCATTTGGTCAGTTCATTTTGTCCTATCGTCTTGTGTAGGTATTCTTTGTTCCATACGACAGTGCTACCTCGCTGTAAGTAACTATACAAAATCATTATTTCTTTAATTATTTTTGTTTTTACAAATTATCCTTGTATAGTGTTGGATTTTTCTGATAAACTTTTATGGGTAAGGCCGTATTTTTTTCCACATTTGACCCATGAAAAACGTGCCACCAAATTTCATGAAACCTATTGCACCCAATGTTACAATTGTGATTTTTTTTCATTCTTTGTCTATTTGGCGATATAATTTCAATAATTTATTTACCTTAAGAGTGTGCATACCGACATTTCAAAAATTTATAAAAACGGGAGACCTTCTATCTCGACAACCGTCACTAAATATGCTTTGGAACAAAATAGGGTAGATGCATTGAACCTTTATCTAGGGAATAACTGTAAAAGATTTTTTATATCTTGTGTAGATTTCTCAAAAAAAATATTTAAAAACACCTCTGTACTTTTTTCCGAAAGACGGAAACTCGTTTCTCGAAAATCGCGGAGTAAAATTTTATTTTTGTGCTGATAATATGCATCAAAATCTAGGGAATAACCCTAAAAGTTTTTTGATAGACGCAAAATTAACCCCAAAAAATGGGAAAAACGCTATTATTACCATTTTATCATGCGATTGTCACGCGATTTTGAACCTTAACGCCGTGGGAAATGTCTGTGACGTCATTCCTGGTGCCATGCCCTTAAAGGTTATTAATATAAATAATCAACAAAATAAAACCAAAACGGGGGAATTTTAATGAAAAAACGCGGTGTTAAAAATTAAAATTGTGAAGTTTTTCCTTCATTGTAAAAAATCTTTAACATATAACTGATAAATTATTTTTCTGTGGAACAGATGTGATTATTAGGTATGACATTCTTTAATTTCAGCAACAGAGTCTAAATACATAGTATTTTTTGTATTTTTTTCTGATAGGCTTTTAGTCCAAGAGCCCGCTGCTTAAATTATGACGTATCTATCTGTTTTTTGATCGAAATGTGGTATAAATCATAGCTTACCAAACAACATTTTTTTTTTTCAAAAAATATCCTGTTTTTTGACCGGCCATTACGGGTAAACTACTAGTCCTACGGAAAAATTGGGTTAACATTTTTTATAGAGAATTTAGCAAGGATTGTTTTTGTCATTTACTACTTTCTCCTATCTCTTACCATATTCCTATAAAATGCGAAAAACCGCAAAGAGGGATTTTTCCGGGGGGGCAGGGGGGGTTGCGGCAAGATTTTGAAAGGCAACCCTAGTGCGATGTAATACCCTATTGGTAAGCTATCATTTATACCACATTTCGATCAAAAAACAGATACGTCATAATTTAAGCAGCGGGCTCTCGGACTATTTGTACAAATGGTCTAAAAAGCCGTATAAGTTTGTAAAATAAATAAATAGTTTTCAGACTCTGAAATAGTGTACCAAAAAAGCAAAGGTCGCAGCCAGGAATTCATTCCGGGGGGGGGGCTCGAGTTCTGGAAAATTTGATATTTCCTAATGTAATAAAAACGAGTAAATTGCGACGTAAATTAGTAAGTAGAGTAAATTTCAATAATATTTGAATAAATGAACCTGGTTACGCATCTGAATATATTTTTGAATTTTGGGTTATAACAATTGACAAACGACTATCGAATTTTGTCATAAAACATAAGAAGGTAGTTATTTTTTTATGAACAAACCATAACTGTAACTAGATTCAGTGGCGTAACTAGGCGGGGGCGGGGGGGGCGGTCCGCCCCGGGCGGCGCATTCAGGGGGCGGCAAAATGGCACAACTTATAAAAAAACATCTTGATAAAACACACAAATTAAAAAAAATCTCTGAATTTTCTAAAATTATTATGAATACCTTCACGTTCTTTCTCTGCTTTTTAATGTCCTTTCTAACCCTTCTTCTCCTAATTATCTCAAGACGAATTTTACCCCACTGGCATCTCATGGCTTACCTCTGCGTTCTGGTGCCCAACGCACGTTGTCTATTCCAACTCATCGCACTTCTTTTTTCACAACTTCGTTTACTACACATGCTGCTCGATTGTGGAACGGTCTTCCGTTACATATCAGACTCGCACCAACTATCTCAATTTTCAAGAATAAGTTGAAGCATTTCTACCTTACTCCAACTACCACGACATAAGTTCACAAAATCCCTGATTTCCTTTCCTTTAATCCTCCTATCTCATTTTTTCCCCCTCCTTTCTCTCCCTTGTATGTATGTATGTGTATATGTATATGTGTGTGTGTGTGTGCGTATGTATGCTTGTGTGCGGATGGCTCTATTCAGGTACTTATGTATTTATTTTTTATTATTATTATTTATTATTCGTCAGTTGATATCGTGACAGTGTGCTGGTTGGACGTCTGTGTTGCTGTGTTAGCTGAATTACGTGAGCGTATCAATACTTTTATATTTCAAAACTTCATTATTAATTTTTATTTTAAAAAGTCGAGCTGACTCTTTTTGTTTATTAGAAGATTTTAGTTTATTTTTTTGCGTTTTGTATTTTTTTTTTTATTATTATTATTTTGTCAAATAAGACTTCGTCAACGGGATGGACATCGATCCGCCCCTGAACACTCCGGACCCTCCCATTCCTCCTCCTCCTCCTGATCCTCCGGATTCGCGTAAACGAAGATTGGTGGACGAGGAGGGCGAGACGTCGAAAAATGTTAACGCTAAACAATTGTTTACCATGCCTCTTAGGGAACATTTTTATTCTCAAAAATCATACGGGCCGTTCAGCGTATATGTTCAAATGTGCGAAGAGGGGAAACCCATTTATCCCATGAGTTTCGGGAAATTCCTGCATTCGAAAAAAATCCCTAATGTCGTCAACGGATCGGTTAAGGCGGAGGGACGCTACAAGATAGCAATGGAATTCGCAAGTGCACTGTCGGCAAATTCATTTATAAAGTCAATTTATTTAACGTCAAATGGAACGTACAAGGCGTTTATACCCTCCCACAATGTCACCCGAATGGGTGTCATAAGAGGAGTACCAACTGACGTGAATGAAGAAGAGATACTGGAATCAATCTCGGATTCTAATCCGGACATGAGCCCAGTAACCAAAATCAGACGTATTAATTATAAGGATGTGTCATCTGGAGAGACGGTATGGAAACCATCTCGGTCATTGGTTTTGACCTTCGAGGGTCAGTCACTGCCGTCGCATCTATATATTTTTTACAATTCTTTTACTGTAGAAACATACTGCTACCCCACTGTACAATGCTTCAACTGTTGCAAGTTTGGGCATGCAAAAAATATCTGTCGTTCACCCTCAAAATGTTACACCTGTGGAGGTAGCCACACACCAAATGATTGTACAGCACAAGATGCGAAATGTTTTTATTGTAAGGGGCCACATAGGGCTATTAGTCAATCCTGCCCTGAGTACTTAAGGCAAAAGGCAATTAAACAAACTATGGCTTGCAGAAACATTTCATATATCCAAGCAGCTTCTTTCCATCCTCAGTCTTTTGACAGTTATGCAAGAGTAACTGCAAAGACGGCACCCCCCAAGTCTACTAACTCTCCTACTTTTAACAGCTATGCAAATGCAACTGCCAAAACTATGTCATTTGATCCCTCTCTCGCTCCTTCTAACTCATCCAACTCTGTACCTGCTCCTTCTAATCCTTCTAGCTCTAAGCGCTCTACTACGCGAGGTAAATTCACATATAAAACTCCCAACGCTTCACTTCGTCCTTCTTTTACTAGAGCTGAGTACGAATCTTTGCTGTACTTCCCAAACGGAACTACTCCTTCACCGTCTCCAAATGGTTGCGCTCTGACAGACAGTCCCACTCCCAATAGTAATGAAATCAATCCCAACCAAACTGACAAGCTTCAAAGCAAGTTGGTTTCCGACAATACAGAATTTCTTAAAAACATCATAAATATACTGATTGAAACTCTTTCCTCTTCTGAAAATCAATTACCGTCCAACGCTGCTCCATTAATCTCATCTCTTCAACACTTTATCTCTCAAAATGGCTTTACAACATCCTAATAATCACTATTTCTCAATCCTACAGTGGAATAGCCGAAGCGCTGTTTCAAACTGGCATGAATTAAGACAACTAATCAAATCCTACAATATCAACATTGCAGCTGTTTCTGAGACATGGTTCCCTCCTGGGTCTCATTTCGAAATCCATGGCTTTTCCTGCCTTCGACAGGATAGACTGGATGGTAAAGGAGGAGCTGCCCTATTCATTGATTCCAAGTTTCCTTTCACTCAAATTAATTTACCTTATAACATCAACTTTCAAGTGGTGGCTGCCCAAATCTACGATATCACTTTTGTTTCCATATACATTCCACCGAAGAAGACTTTCGATCTAGTATACTGGAACAGTATAGCAAATTCTTTCACAAAACATTTGATCTTTCTGGGTGACTTCAATGCTCACGCTAATATGTGGGGTTGTGCTTTTACTGACCACTCTGGAAGAAATGTTCTGGAGTATGTGGATTTACATAACTTGTGTATTCTAAATAACGGGCAACCCACAATAATAACGCTCCCTAACCATAGACCCAGCGCAGTTGATCTCTCTATCTGTTCGGCTAGTCTGGCGCCTTCGATCGAGTGGACAGTTCTGGATGATACTCATTCAAGCAATCACTTTCCCATCATAATACGCTTAGGGAAAAACCATACTCCAAAAGTAAATCCCAGAGGTACTCGCACTTACAACTTGAGTAAGGCAAATTGGGCAGAATTCCGAAAAACTCTGGATTCTTCCTCTGAGCATTACGAATGCTCAATAGACCCCAGTAATATCAACAGAGCTGCGGAAGATATCCACGAAATTGTTGTTTCAGCAGCTGAAAGGTTTATCGCAAAAAATAGTAATAAACCTAAAAGAAATAAAAATCCACCTTGGTGGGACAAGGAATGTGATGAAGTTGTAAAGGAAAGAAAACAGATGCTTAAAAGGTACAACAAAGATATGACATTTGATAACTACATCCTGGCGAAGAACTCACAAGCCAAGGCCAAACGTATTATGAAAAAGAAAAAAAGGCAGGGATGGTATAATTTTTGTTCCAGCCTATCGCCGAATACACCACAATCAGAAGTCTGGAGATCAATTAAGAGATTTAGGGGTTCTGGAAAGCCCCATGGAAGTGCCAATCTGAGAGAAGAACTGATTTCTGATTTTTCTAATAAAATAGTGCCATCATATGTTCCGCATCTTTCAGAAATTCCATCTCTGTTTTCAAATCCATCGGATAATAAATCACACTGGTCCTATCCTTTTACTATTGATGAACTAATGATGGTCATACAGTCTTCTGGAGATTCAGCTCCGGGACACGATGGCATCTCTTATGCACTTATTCGCAACTTTCCTGAGAGCCTCCTTTCTTTATTACTCAGACTGTACAATGCAATTCTGAACTCTGGAATGATTCCGGCTCAGTGGAAAGTCCAAGTCATTATTCCTATCCTAAAGCCGGGTAAGGATGCATGGTTGGCATCCTCGTATCGTCCTGTTGCCCTTTCCTGTTGCTTCCTGAAGATATTCGAACGTATGGTGAAGACACGATTAGAGTGGTACGTAGAGAATGGTTCCTTGCTACCTCCATGGCAGTATGGATTTCGACGAGGGTTGTCTTGTTTGGACGGACTTAGCGTGTTGACAACGGAGGTCAGATCGGCATTCTGTGGGAAATCGAATATTGTTGCCGCTTTTCTCGATATATCTAGTGCCTACGACAATGTCTCATTGACGGTATTGAAACAGAAACTTTCGAAAATGGGATTACCAGACAATTTTTCTCAACTCATAATTAACATTATGGCGGAGCGCTGCGTTCGTTTAGATTGCCCTGAGGGAGTAATTCACAGGAAAGTTTTCCGAGGTTTACCTCAAGGATCAGCCTTGAGCCCGATTCTCTTCAATATTTATACAGCGGATTTGCAGGAAATCGACACAACACCATGTGAAATAATTCAATTCGCGGATGACTTTGTGTTATACTGCGAGAACAGGAATATATCGGTTGCTGCCGAGAGCTTGCAGAGAGTTTTATCAAGACTGAATGAATGGCTGTCTGCCAGTGCGCTTAGTCTGTCCCCTTCGAAAAGCAACATCGTTATATTTTCTAGGAAGCATAAACTCCCGAAGGTGTCCGTGAAGGTGAACGGTACAGATATTCCGATACAAAAGTCTGTTAAATTTTTGGGAATATTTTTTAACCGCAAGTTGTCTTGGAATGAACATATAGAACATACTATCACAAAGTGTGAAAAAAGCATGAACGTCCTCAGGGCGGTATCGAGAGTATGGTGGGGTTGTAACCCAGCAACCATGAGAATTTTATATTTTGCTTTGGTACGCAGCCACTTGGATTATGGATGCCAGCTCCTGGATCCTTTGCCCTCCTACTTGAATGAAAAACTACAGCGTGTCCAATCCAAATGCTTAAGACTAATACTAGGAGCAATGAAATCATCCCCGGTGAACGCCTTGCAGGTGGAGTGTGCTGAGATGCCTTTGCTGTTTCGTAGAGAATTTCTCTCATTTAAGTTTATCCTAAAAATGCAAAACTCGAACCACCCCTTGCTTAGTAAGCTTTCGTGTCTAGTTGAGGTAATCGCTGGACCCTCCAGGGCGAAGGATGCTAGTGCTCCATTTTTGTGCACCGCTATAACAGAGAGAACAACACTCCTTCCATCTTGTAATGCGTCAAATATGCCAGTATTTTCGGTGCCGTTCGAGGCCATAATGTTCCGACCGCAGATCTCTGAGTCAATGGGTTTAAATAGAACTGCTTCTGGGTGGAGCCAGGCAATGGTCAATGCGATGTTTGACTCAGAAATCGATTCTAGATGGAATGATTTCACCCCCGTGTTTACTGATGGCTCAAAATCGATTGGGGGATGGTGTGGGGCAGCATTTTGCATCCCTAAATTTGGTTTGGAAAGGAAAATTACTCTTCCCAGGAATTCGTCGGTGTTCTCAGCAGAGTGCATTGCACTAAGGGAGGCATTGACAGAAATTTCAAAGATAAAGCTATATAAGGCAGTAATATTTACCGATTCCCTTAGCCTCGTTCATAAATTAAAAAACATCAAACAGGATCCTCGAGATGCGACATTCTGGGAAATCAAGCAAGCGTTGTTTGATCTCGCTCAGAGTCATTTTACAATACATATTGCGTGGATCCCAGCCCATGTCGGGATCGTAGGTAATGAAATGGTCGATCAATTGGCTAAGGATGCTTGTCACTCGGGTACTCCAGTTGAGAAATTTGCCCCTCCAGCATCACAGATGCTGGTAGGAATCCGTAAAAAGATAGGAGATAGATGGTTTTCTGAGTGGCAATCTTCACCTAAAGGTAATCATTACAAAAATATACAAGAAAAAATTATATCGTCCCCGTGGTTCCTACATTGCAGACTGTCCAAGGTCGATATATCGTTATTGTGCCGAATGCGAATAGGACATTGTTGCACAGCTTCCCACTTATATAAAATTAAAGTGATCGAGTCTCCAAAATGCAGGTGCGGTGATGAGGAGGAATCCCTAAACCACATCTTCTTTGAGTGTCCTCTCCTCGATCGGGACGAATTAATTAGCGAATTAATGAATGTGACGCCGTTTCCGACTAGTATTCAGTCACTGTTGGCAAGTGGAGATATTGTTATTATGAGAAGTATAGTTAGATTCCTAAAATACAATGAAAAATTTTTGTAAGCTTATACCTATTTAGAGCAAAGAAATAATACTACCTAATAAGTAAAAAGTTTAAAAAATGTATATACAAAAAAATAATCTAAAATCCATTGTTCGATCGAAATAATCAGCTCGGTTTATATTATGACCGTGCGCTGTACAAGTATAATGTAGTATCGTTGCAATTTTGAGTATAGAAATATTGCTACCGCGCCGCACAGCTCCTACTGAGGGCTGTTGCAGGTATGTACTATGGCTGTATCACTCGGCATCGGGTGGAATGCCGTACAATAAATAAAAAAAATAAAAAATTTATTATTCGTATATATTGCTTTTTATATTTTTATCTATATGTATTATATTAACGGGTACATTAAGTACATTGGTATGTCTTTTTTCTAATTTGCGTCTCATTTCATATGTCAAAGTTGGGTTGATTGGCAGAAATCGCCAACAGGCGATAAATCCGCCCTTTGTGTATAAATTTGTGTACAATAAAGTTTTTATTTATTTATTTATTTATGAAAATCTATTACATTACAATAATTTTCGTAAAAAAATTTGCCTGCGGCGCTAATTATTCCCATTCGCGTCTTAGGTACATATTATTTATAGGTGCTCAAATAAGATAGATTTTCGATATCTATCTATCTATCTATACCTATCTATACCCTCACGCCACATCCCTTGCAGGGTAGGCAGAGAGGACAGAGCGCCAGACAGCCCTATCCTTACACACACTCCTAGCTTCCGTCACATTCATGCAATTAGTCATACACGCTCTCCGATTCCTTTTACTCAAAACGCGTCCATCCTTGAGGATCTGGTCGACATGATCGGACCAGGTCAGTCTCGGACGGCCGCGCTTTCTCACCCCTCTTCGCTCATTCAGATATATCTTTTTTGTCATCCTGTCATCATTCATTCTCTCAACATGCCCAAACCATCTTAGTTTGTTTACTTTCATTCTTGTCACTACACCAGTCTTGCAGTCACTCATTTCCCTAATAACCTCATTCCTTTCGATATCTTATGACTAAAATTTCGTTACTTCTTGCATGGTCGCTTCCCCTATATAATACCTGTAACCATATGTGTTACCTACTACAGAAAGATAACCAGGTTCATCATTTCACCTATTTGTCCGAAAAATTTCGCTGGCGGCGCTCTTTTTTTGATATTTTTTATATCTTTTTTTGCGATATGTACTTATTGTTTTATATGTTTATTACGAGGTGGTCGGTAGCCTGGTTGGTTACGCGCTCGACTGTTAATCCAGTGGGCGTGGGTTCGATTCCCGATACCGACCTACTCCACTTCACGACGCAAGCTTTTTAAGCTTACTGTGAAGTGTATAAAGGTGTATTTAGGTTTATTTCGATGAACCCAGATTCATTAAAAAAATAAAGAAAGTAAACAAAACTACAACATGACCTTCACTTAAAAAAATTCGCCTGCGGCGCTATTTACCTGCTTTATTACGCCACATCTATATTAAAATTTTAGTTGTTCTCGTCTAGCTTCAAAACTGCAGATGCCAATGCGTAGGTATGTACTTGTATAGGTACTTTAGGGGTCGAGTGGGGCGGCATTTTCAGAGTCCGCCCCGGGCGGCACTAATGCTAGTTACGCCACTGACTAGATTAGCGACACAGGCAAGAAAATTTATTAAAACAACTGTGATTTACTTAATTTTCATAATATTTATTGAAAATTCATGGCATAATGAAAAAACAATGTGATTAATTTCTCCTATGTATAAAACGATGGGTTAGCTGAGGAATTTCGGAGGAGGGGGTTTGAACCCCCAAAACTCTTCCCCTGCCTACGGCCTTGAAAGAGCTCTTTTCAACAGGCTAGGGTTTTTTCTACTCAAGGTCATGGACATATCATTGATATCTTGTCTGATGTATTGTAAATATCGGACTTGAATGCAACTGATTGTTGTCTAATAAAAATGATGCAGCATCTTATTATGTGAAGCGATGTATAAACCTATGTCTTCTCCATTCTTCTCGGGTGTACCGTGCCGATGTCCTGAAGATGGCCTCAGCAAGTACACACGGTACACCCGAGAGGAATGGAGAAGATATTAACAAGGACCGTGAAAATCTACAAAGCTATCTATAAATTTAATCTATGTACCTGATTGTTAATATTCAATTCAAATTCTCTCTTTATTCACAGAGTGTTTTCTGTCAATAAACATTGTGTCTGATAAACACCAATGATGGATAGCGACAGTGGAGAGTACTTGGAACACGGAGACTCGAGCAATTCCACTGAGGGACCTTCTAGTCCTCGGAATCCTGTGAAGACTGATCTCGCAGGTGCTGAGAACAAATCTGACAAGACTCCAGCCAAAGAGGAAGGGCCTTCTAGTCCTCAGAATCCTGTAAAGACTGATCCCGCAGCTGAGAACAAATCTGACAAGACTCCAGCCAACGAGGAAGGGCCTTCTAGTCCTCAGAATCCTGGGAAGACTGATCATGCAAGCGTTGAGAAGAAATCTGACAAGACTCCAGCCAAAGAGGAAGGACCTTCTAGTCCTCATCAGAATCCTGTGAAGACTGATCTCCCAGGTGCTGAGAACAAATCTGACAAGACTCCAGCCAATGAGGAAGGGCCTTCTAGTCCTCAGAATCCTGTGAAGATTGATCTCCCAGGTGCTGAGAACAAATCTGACAAGACTCCAGCCAATGAGGAAGGGCCTTCTAGTCCTCAGAATCCTGTGAAGATTGATCTCCCAGGTGCTGAGAACAAATCTGACAAGACTCCAGCCAATGAGGAAGAGCCTTCTAGTCCTCAGAATCCTGTAAAGACTGATCCCGCAGGTGCTGAGAACAAATCTGACAAGACTCCAGCCAACGAGGAAGGGCCTTCTAGTCCTCAGAATCCTGGGAAGACTGATCATGCAAGCGTTGAGAAGAAATCTGACAAGACTCCAGCCAAAGAGGAAGGACCTTCTAGTCCTCATCAGAATCCTGTGAAGACTGATCTCCCAGGTGCTGAGAACAAATCTGACAAGACTCCAGCCAATGAGGAAGGGCCTTCTAGTCCTCAGAATCCTGTGAAGATTGATCTCCCAGGTGCTGAGAACAAATCTGACAAGACTCCAGCCAATGAGGAAGAGCCTTCTAGTCCTCAGAATCCTGTAAAGACTGATCCCAAAGGTGCTGAGAACAAATCCGACAAGACTCCAGCCAAAGAGGAAGGACCTTCTAGTCCTCAGAATCCTGTGAAGACTGATCTCCCAGGTGCTGAGAACAAATCTGACAAGACTCCAGCCAATGAGGAAGAGCCTTCTAGTCCTCAGAATCCTGGGAAGACTGATCCCGCAGGTGCTGAGAACAAATCTGACAAGACTCCAGCCAAAGAGACGGGAGGTGACGCTAGTGAGGTGAGTACCATTCTTCTGATTACAAATATTTAATATTGTTTATTGTAGATCGTCTTATTTTTTCCTGGTTTTCCAGAAAACCAAAACAGCTTTCCTATCTATTTTATTATTATTATTATTATGTACTGCGACCTACGAGACAAGATCTATTGTACAAAAATTGTGATTTTCGGAAATTCTCGTAGTATTGATTTTCATAGTGACAGTATAAATAATTTAGTATGTTTATAATCTTCATGCATAATATTTTCAGGTTGCCACTCCAAAGAAGCCTGAACAGACAATTCAAATTGGTTTGAAGGCGAACTTCACTGTTAAAGATAGCAAGTTGAGTGATGACAAAGACAAGCCCGATGGAGTGAATCTCAAGCCCGAGAAGCAACAGAGAGTTAACCAACCTGAAGATGAAGGAATATGTATGGGCGTTATCTATGCAACCGTCTTATGTATGGACTACTGTACTCTCCTATAAAGTATTATCATTTGTATTATAGGATTTCTCACTACAACAGTATTCACTCATTCAGTCTGTCAAGTCCATTGTTTAAATACATTCACACTTTGTGCAACAACAAGCTCCATACCTGAGTCCATACATACACAACTCTATTGGATAAGAAATGTTATCAGCCAGGCAGCTATGGTGATATGTCTGATCTCACAACAGTATTCACTCATTCAGTCTGTCAAGTCCATTGTTTAAATACATTCACACTTTGTGCAACAACAAGCTCCATATGTTGGACCTAAGGAAACTATGACCCTGTATTTGATTTTTTTTATAATGAGCTCCTTTTGAAGTAAAACAAGAATATCTTTTTTTAGAAAGGGATCTATGCCTAGAATTGTACCTACCTTTTTAAAAAACTACACTAAATGAGGAAGTTTTTAATATAATTTGCTAGCTTAATGTGATACAATTTTTTGCACTGCACGGAGTCGAAATTTCATAATAAAAAATAAAAAACTCGAGAACCAGAAACGATGTTCTTTTTTTTCAAAAATGTAAAAAATAGGTTTCATTTTGGAATATAATCAAATATATAGATTATTCAGGATTACGAATCAAAAATTATAATCCTATAATATTGAATTTTGTGACCCTGGCGATCGAAAAACTGATCGAAGGTGTCGAATTTCATAAAAAAAAAACAAAAAAGTGCCGATAACTCAAGAATGAGCGATTTGGTACTAAGGTTTTATTTGGATTTTCTGGTCCGTTATGAGTTGGTCTATCGATCACACCTCCACGGGATGACGTTGACTTACGGGACATCCTGTATATAGATTGGGAAATTTTGTAGTAGATACAAATTGTCTTACGTAGAATAAAAAAACTATCTAAGAAAAAAATATCCAGTTTTTAACAGGCCATTACGGGTAAACTGCTAGTCCTACGAAAAAATGTGTAGAAGAGATTTTGTAGAGAATTTAACAAGGATTATTTTTGTCTTTGACCACTTTCTCCTATCTCTTACCAGATCCTTATAAAATGCGAAAAACCGCTATGTGGGACCTTTATGTGGGCGGAGCATGGTGGGTGCGGCAAGACTTCAACTACTGGAGCCACAGGAGGCGGGGCGTTCGCATGGGGGGAATATTCAGGCACTCTGATTGGTCGAGCAAACACTTTCTTAATTTCACAATATTATACACAGGGCCGCACTGGGCAGAAGGGAAATATAATAATTATACTAATATTAAAATACGATTTCAATATTACGATGTATTTTTGACCACTTCCTGACTACTTAGAGACCTGAAACTTTGCAAATATACGTAAAGTCGATGCCAATACAATCCTGTACCACTTTGGATCAGCCTACTCCAGAGACAAAAAAGATGTAAAGGGTTTCAAGGGGACCCAAGGGTCGTGTGGGGTCATGTGTGGTATCGTATGAAAGGGCGTCGGAATATATCCAGATCTTAAGTCAGATGTTGTCTAGGTCAAGCCTCGGGAGACACCGAGCGATCGAGAGGATCCAGTCACCGCATACCGTCGTGTTTGGTATCTACACGAGTACAAGTGATTGAGATTCTGTTTGTTGTTGGTGGGAGGCGCCATTGGCCATACAATTAGTGGAGATATTGAATGTACGATAAGAGTCGTGTGTACTGATATGGAGAACGTAATATGATGGATATTACGTTCCCTACCTGTGTACTGATGTTTAAATGTAAAAGTACTTCATATAAACTCGCAAAACACATTAAATTATTAAAATACTACAGTGCGTCTAATAATATGGCCAGGGACTGTATATAGATTAGAATTCATTCCACGATTGCATATAGTCCGAGAGCCCGCTGCTTAATTTATGACGTATCTGTTTTTTGATCGAAATGTGGTATAAATGATAGCTTACCAATAGGGTATTGCATCGCACTAGGGTTGCCTATCAAAATCTTGCCGCAACCCCCCCTGCCCCCCTCCCCGAAAAGGTCCATTTTCGCGGTTTTTCGCATTTTATAGGAATATGGTAAGAGATAGGAGACAGTAGTCAATGACAAAAATAATCCTTGCTAAATTTTCTACAAAATATTTTAATACAATTTTTTCATAGGACTAGTAGTTTACCCGTAATGGCCGGTCAAAAAACACGATATTTTTTGTAGTCATTTTCTTTTCAAAATGCCGCCCCCCGTCCTTGTATATTCTGAAATCTGCCGACAGCCTAGGGGCGGCAGCCTAAGGGCTGCAGATTTGTGAAATTAGTCTAGTGCAAGGTGTACAGGAAAGTATTTGGGTTTGTGTACGCTAGCCTAGATTGTTTTAAAAAAAATCCCGAAAATGCCGCCCCTTGAAAAGTACACATCCCTGGGATGACCTATTTGCTCAGTCCCCTGGACCTAGGGCAAAGAATATAGGTTCCACATGTTTTTTTAATCAGATTTTTTAATGTGTCACGTAGAAACCGTGGAGAAAAAAAAACGGATTAACTAGGTTAAGTTTTAGAATACTTTTAAGTTAGGTATAAGGTAGATTACACATAAGGTTTCAGTAGAATTAATATTTTGAAAAATAGTTTTCGAATCTCCCGTATTGCTCGGTTTTTTTCTCATATTTAGCATATTCATTTGAACGGTTCAAGATTATAAAATAATTGAGTGAAAGAAATTTTACATTGTAGGTATTTCGTAAATATTATTCATTAAAATTTCAGCAGAAAAAAGGTGTACCCACTGAAAACAAAAATAACTTGTAACAATTATATTATTTGCTATTGAATAAAAATTGATGTAGGTCAAGGTACCTTACCGAGTTAGTGAAGTGTATTTTTATGAATTATTTATTTGAATTTTATTTCATGCATATGTATTGTATTATGTAGGGTGTGTAATGACTTTTCACGAACCAGAAGAATTTATTTTGAATTTTTGTAGATTACAAGAAATATTTCATTTAAAGTAAAGTCAATTATAAAATAGTATTGTTTATATAAACATTTAGAAGAAATATTGTTTGGTATTGAATATTTGTAAAAAAATGTTTTTATTGGTTAATTTTTTTTGTTTCATACATTGCAGTGCATGTATGCCGATTTTATATTCAGTCAGCCAGGCGTTCAAGCGAGTAGCTTGCTAGTATAGTGTGTATATTTGTAGATTGTAAATTTTGTAGTTTTTTAGAAATGTGTATGTATACAGAGTATACATAGATATAATATCACGGATGTGACAGTTTGGAAGCCTGAATGTATGCATTCTGAAATTTTGAGATGCAAAATTGTGGCGCAAAAATTTCTGTTTGGAAAGCAGTTTGTTTATTCCGATTGGAAAGTATGGTAACTAGGGACAGTAGTTACAAAGTCGGACTTGTTGTCCGTGGGATTTGCCAATGACTGGATTTCATTCCAACATGCGTGTGAGCGGACTGAGATCACGCACGGACCAGGTTTTTTTTATTGATCAGGAGTGATCATGTCTTTTCGAGTATTGAGGTACTCGCGAAGTAAGGTCTTCGTGCTATGAGGTGGGCGGGAAAGTCCATCTATAGTACGAATTGGTATGATTTTTGGTTGGTGGTATGATTGATAAATTTTGACACACATGGTGCATGGAAATTATAAATGATTATGACGAACCGATTACGACTTACCTGATTTTGACTAATGAATGTGACCATATGTGTGGAAAGTTTTTTACAGATTTCGAATATTTCGTTCTGGGCGTGTGTGCCTGGAACCGGTAGCGGAACTTTCATATAGGCAAATAAGCCGGGCTTACCCAGACTAATTTATAATTTAAACCCTGAAAAAAAATTAAATATTTCCGAAAACTCAATATTTCTGCATATAAGTAATTTCAAATTTACCGCGCCCACAAAATTGATCGTACTACTAGCGACAATCTAGCGTTGGGTATCTCTGCTGTACTAATGGGTCCGTTGAGACCCGAATGATCCCGAATGGATCCCGATCTTACACGATCATCTCAAACAGGAGGCAATGGGATGTGGGCTTATCGTCTATCTCGCTTTTCCCTATTAAATTACTATACTCTTTCGTATAGTTTATGCATTCATATTATACGTAGGTATCTATAGATTGTTATTGTATTATTCATACGAACAATAAGCAGGCTTTTATAGGTCACTAGAGATAATTATCTCATGCTAGTGGCGCTAGTGTCGTGATATTTTTTCTTAGCTGATTATTTGCGTTCGATTTTTTTAGTTCTTGACTGTTCCGTCACATGCAGGCTTATTTATGGTGGCTTAATATTTGATTATAGAGTATATGTGTTCTGTGTTATAGGACGAAACAAAACAAGACGGAATCAGTCAGCTGACAGCTGACAATTTGTCGTTTTATTTTTGTTTTGGTTTTGTGTTTGTTTATTATTACTGCAAAATGAGTGACCTTTTTGTTGTAAGTTGTGATGAATTAAAGTGCATCGATGTTTTATTTACCAGGGTAAGTTGAAAACTAAAAACTGAATTAATAACCTCTCCGAAATCGCTCAGTCATGTCATAAAATCTCGTCGGCAGTTTTTTAATGCTTCTATTTAAAAAAAACTAAATGTGTGCCTGGTTTTTCGCAGGTCAATTAACTTTTTTGTTGGTTTTTCGTTATTTTTTTGAAAAGATGAATAGGAGCAAAATGTTTGTATTAATCGCATTCATAAGGAAATGACAGTTGTTATAGGCTACAAAAAACTTGTCTCTTTTTATCGTTCACATCTCCTTGAACCTACAATTTTTATTATGTATAGCAGACTTAAGCGCGTTTTTAAATATTAGTTTTTAGATTTTGTACTTAGTAGGTACATGCCTATTATTCTTTTCGGGTTTGTTAAAAACTAAGTTTGTCCTTGATCGAAAAGTTACTAATAGCTCAGTCATTCCGAATAGTTCAGTCATTATGCGGGTGGCAATATTTTAATTTTTTGAAACCTACTGTGCAGGATAATACCTTGGGGTAGGGTATTCAGAATATCAATTGTCCGAACCCCCCATCTGACGTGTCCCCTCTCCTTCCCCCCCCCTTCTCTATGCGGGTTTTCACAATTTTTAGAAAAACAGTAAGAGATAGAAGAAAACTGTAAATGACAAAAAGAATCCTTAATCAATTCTCTACAAAAAAGGTTTGATGCATTTTTTTATAAGACTAGCCGTTTACCCGCATTTAACGGAGGAAATTCCGAAAAATTTTAGTCATACAAATTTTTTCGTTACACATATGTATTTTTTAAATTTTCCTTTTTTTATATACTTGGGCTTACCTGACGTGAAAACCCTAGCTCCGCCACTGCCTAGAATATTGAATATTGAGACCGTGACGATCTGAACACTGATCGAAGGTGTCGAATTTCACGAAAAACCACAAAAGAGTCGATATTTACTAAAAATGAGCGAATTTTTACTAGAGTTCGTAAAGATTTTCTGGTCCGTTATGAGTTGGTCTATCACACCTCCATGGGGTGACTTTGACTTACGGGACACCCTGTATATAGACTGGAGAAATTTTGTAGTACAAATTGTCTTACGTTGAAGAAAAAACAATCTAATAAAAAAGTATCCAGTTTTTAACAGGCCATTACGGGTAAACTGCTAGTCCTACGAAAAAATGTTTAGAAAAGATTTTGTAGAGAATTTAATAAGAATTAATTTTGTCTTTGACTACTTTCTCCTATCTCTTACCAGATCCCTAAAAAATGCGAAAAACCGCGAAGGGGGACCATTTCGTGGGCGGGGCATGGTGGGTGCGTTGATAGATAACCCTAGTACTTCAACTACTGGAGCCACAGGAGGCGGGGCGTTCGCATGAGGGAATATTCAGGCATTCTGATTGGTCGATTCTTAATTTCACAATATTATACACAGGGCCGCACTGGGCAGAAGGGAAATATATTCATTTACTAATATTAAAATATTCATTTACTAATACTAACTAATGATCACTTTGTGTCAACTGTCAAACTGTAGGCGCTCTGTTTTAAAATCTGTTTTTGTAACCAATACTTGTCAAATCGGTTTTAATAGTATTTCAATGAAATTCTCAATTAATAACATCATTGTGTTAATGTGGGCATCACTTTTAGATGGTGAGTCTGAAAGATATTACATTTTATAACTTGAATAAACTCTCCATCAAGCAAAACCATAAGGGTTAATTTCGCATAACATCAACACATTAATTGTCATCTGGCCCAATCACAGTGCGATTCACATTGCTAACCAATCAGCTGATAGTCACCATCTCCGCGTCAACTTATTTCAAAAACAGGGTTGGCACAGCATCGTACCGGTACCGCATTGCGTATTACCTGTACCAATCAATCAAACCACAATCATGATGGACGCTCAGGAAATCATTGCCCAAGTGAAGGAGGCAGCCAGCGCACTATCCCAGCTAGTTATGGACAGCGCAAACAAGTTTAATAGAGAACACATTGGCAAAATAATGCCTATATCGGTCGATTTTATGGCTGTAATGAGCTTGGCTACAGCCAAAATCGTTAACCAACAAGGGGAGATAGCCCTCTTAAAGGAACGTCTCGAACGATATGAGGGCTTGGACCCTTCTAACAAGGCTTTGGATATTTGCGACACGTTGGCTGAACTGGCTGAACGGAACACACGCTCAAAAAATATTATAATGTTTGATGTTCCGGAGGCAGGTCCCGAGATTCCCATATCTGATCATACAACGGAAGATCTGAAGAAGGTCACCGAAATAATTAACCATACCGAGGTCCTGACCACCGACAAAGTGGTTAGAGTGCATAGATTGGGTGCTCGTCAGACAGATAAAATAAGACCATTGAAGATTATTTTTGATAGCAGTGAAGATGCGAAAGCGGTGATTTACAATAAGTTTAAGCTTCCAAGATATGTCAAGGTGAAGCAGGACTACACAGATATTCAGAGAGATCACATGAAAAAACTGTGGAGTGAGTTGGAGAAGCGTAAAACAAACGGCGAAGAGAACATCATGATAAAATTCGTAAATGGCACTCCTAAGATTGTGAAAAACAATAAAAAAAACTAAGTCATAATTTAAAACTGTATTATCAAAACGTGCGAGGCATTAGAACAAAATTATCTGATCTAAGACAAAATATACCAATCCTAAATCATTCTGTTTTCTTACTTACTGAGACATGGCTAGATAAAAAAATTAAAGATTCTGAACTGGGATTTATTTCACACACTGTATATAGAAAGGATAGAAGCCATCAAACAAGTGTAAAGAGCATAGGTGGGGAGCACTTATCGCCATCAGTAAAGAAATAAATTCTACACTTCTAAAAGTGAAGAATAACAATATAGAACAAATTTATATTAAGGTTAAACTACACAATCAAATTATTATCATCGGTAATGTTTATATACCACCCCTGTCTCCCATGAAAGTATACAAAGACTTCTGTGAAGACCTGGAAGACTTACAAAAAAAGTTCCCAAACTCGGCGTTTTTAATCACTGGTGATTTCAATTTGCCAAATGTAACATGGAATCAAGATCTAGACGAAATACCAATCAATAACGATGACAACGAAGGAGCAAGAGAGTTGTTTGAAACTATCCACTTTTTGAACTTGACGCAACATAATCGTGTACGTAACGAGCGAAATAAAATATTGGATTTCATTTTGTCAAACCATTCAAATGTCAGAGTGGAGGATGACAGCGATAATATGTTATCACGTATAGACTCTCTTCACCCTCCACTTTTAGTACACATATCTTCTGACCATGTTAACGTAAAACAGATTTCTGCTTTCTCTCATAACTTTAAGAAAGGTGATTATGCTGGTGCAATAAATTACCTATTTAATGTGGACTGGACCTTTATTCAGAGTCAAGACATCGACGGCATAATCCAAATACTCTATCAGAACCTTAATAGTGCCATAGATAAGTTCATACCATATGTAGAGTTTAAGGTTACTTCGTTTCCAAGATGGTTTACTTCAGATCTTAGATTAATACGAGAAAAGAAAGTGGCACATAAACAGTATAAAGAGACACAGAACATAGAGAATTATGATAAATTTAGTAGAATCAGAGCAGAGTGTGACAGGTTAAAGACAATTTGCTACAGGAAATACATAAGTGAGGCTGAAGATACAACTTCCGATGCAAAGAGCCTCTGGAAGTTCAAAAACTCGCTCTCAGGTGGGGACAAAAATATTCCAAGCGAAATGTACCTGGGAAGGAAGCGGGTCAGTGGCTCTCAGGATATTGTCGAGTCGTTTGCAGAATTTTTCGGCAGCGTATTTGAACAGCCTGTCCAGAGCAATGATTCAACAAACCTCAATTTTGAAAAAACCTTGGACCTATCTGAATGTGTTGTCGACTTTGACAGGGTAGATCATGTGTTGACTCATTTGGATACAAATAAATCGGCGGGTCCTGATGGTATTCCACCTATATTCATAAAACACTGCAGTCCCGCGCTGGTGGTCCCTTTAACATTCATTTTCAATAAATCACTGGCTTCTGGTCACTTTCCAAGTGAGTGGAAGGCGGGCAATATTGTGCCTATACACAAGAAGGGAGATCGTTGCGATATCCAGAACTATAGGCCGATCTGTATCCAGTCTACTCTCGCAAAAGTATTTGAGGCACTAGTATTGGAAAACATAATGCCTAATATAGCGAAAGTTGTTGAACCTCAGCAACACGGTTTTGTCTCGGGTAGAAGTACTTTGACTAATCTAGCTTTGTACGAGGATTATATTTGCAGGGGCCTTGCTGATGGACGTCAGGTGGACAGCGTCTATACTGATTTCAGCAAGGCCTTTGACAAGGTCTCTCATGAAATTCTCATGAAAAAGATGGTTGCTCTGGGGTTGGATGGTCCACTGGTGGATTGGTTTTATAGCTACCTAAGTGGCAGAACACTACGCGTGAAGGTCGAGAATTGTCAATCAAATAGTTTTAACGCGACAAGCGGGCTTCCGCAGGGCAGCCATTTTGGGCCTATTTTGTTCCTAATTTTTATTAACGATGTTGTGAGCATTTTCCGTGACGTCAATGTTTTACTATTTGCCGACGATTTAAAAATTTACAAAAGAATAGATAGTGTAAATGACTGCCGGGTAATTCAAGAAAATTTAAATAATCTTTATAACTGGTGTAGAATGAATAATCTATATTTAAACACAGAAAAATGCCAAGTAATTAAGTTTGGCAGAACAAAAAATAAAACAGAATTTGATTACAGCATTGACAGTGTCAAACTGGAGGTTGTTCGCAGCATAAGTGACCTGGGAATTATTTTTGATGACCAGTTGTCATTTATTGAGCATGTATCCGAGGTGGCTGGAAGGGCGATGAAAAATCTTGGATTCGTATTGCGTACTGTACAATGTTTCAACAATGTACATACAATAACATTGCTTTATATATCCCTAGTGCGAAGTCTCTTGGAGTACAACTCGCCCATCTGGTCTCCCGGGTATAATGTGCACATTGATAATATAGAACGAATTCAACGTAAATTCTTGCGTTTCATAAATTATAAACTAAAAATACCTAAGGAACAGTTAAATTACAACTTTTTGTTATCCCATTTGTCATTGGAAAAATTGATTGATAGAAGAACCGTTTTCGACTTAGTGTTCCTTTATAAAATAGTTCATTCTCTTTTTGACAGCCCTGATCTTTTGCAGCTGATAGATATTCGTGTACCCGCGCGACGTACTAGAAGTGTTGACTTGTTTCATTGTAACAATCAAATAATCACCAACTACCTAAAAAATACGGTGATACCTAGACTGCATCGCTTGGGGAATGAATGCCTACCTATACATGTAGACATATTTAATGTAAATCTGCCCTCGTTTAAAAATACTATTAAAGAAATGTACAAACCTGAAGTTTAATGTTCGAATTACAAAAGATATTTGTATTATTATTTATAGATTGCTATGTTTTATCGTTTGTAAATACCACATATTTTCGATATAAGTTTGCATTTTTGATATAACTTGTATTGTATGCTATTAGCTATTACACATACCTATAGATAATTTATCAGTTCTATAGGTGTTTACCTACAGTTAGATTGTATTGTGTATTTGTTTTTTTGTATGTGTACTTCAGCATCAACTAAAGATTATTGTTACGAGTGCCTATAGTTGCGTACTCTTAATTCTGTATAGTGCATTGAGGTGACGTTATGGTACCTACCTGGCGCCTACCTATGTATAAATATAGCTGGTACTATGTATAGTGCTGTTCTCACTGTTTACTTATATTATATATGTAGTTAATATTATCATAGTGGCGGAATATTATAAGTTCGCACTGCAGGTATTGTTGCTATTGTTATATATATTTTTATTAATTTGAGTATAAGTATTGGTATGATATTATTATAAGTAGCACAATAAGTATATTTGTAGCACAATAAGTATATTGTTTTATATATCTTTAAAAGGCTTTAAAGCCGTTGATTGAATAAATAAATAAATAAATAAATAAATAAAAATACGATTTCAATATTACGATGTATTTTTCGACCACTTCCTGACTACTTAGAGAGCTGAAACTTTACAAACATACGTAAACTCGGTGACAATACAATTCTGTACCACTTTGGATCAGCCTACTCCAGAGACAAAAAATATGTAAAGGGTTTCAAGGGGATCCAAGGGTCGTGTGGGGTCATGTGTGGTATCGTATGAAAGGGCGTTGGAAAATATATCCAGATCTTAAGTCAGATGTTGTCTAGGTCAAGCCTCGGGAGACACCGAGCGATCGAGAGGATCCAGTCACCGCATACCGTCATGTTTGGTATCTAACGAAAGTGCTTCGCGAGTACAACTCATATCTTTTTTCAGAATTTGGAATTCAAAAACATTTCACCATTCACTAGCTATAAGCTATTTTACAAAATTTTCAATACCTACTCTCCAGATCATTTTAATATCGAACGTGTATTTTGCGCTCCGAAAGAAAGTTTTTATAACTACGTCTAAAACAAATCAAAATAGTATTCAAAACATACCTATTTGTTCATAAAGATACTGCGAATCTAACATCATTGTCGCGGTGCAGAAAGGAAATCAGTGGCCGCTCTAATTTTGTCAAAAGTGCACCAAAATTATAGATAAAATCAAAAGTTGTGGATATTGTCACAAATCGGATCAGCTGTGGTGAGTGGATTACGACTATACTTATTAAAGTTATTAATCGGACATTCCAGAGGTTGCAAACATTTCTAGATAACCATGTCTGGAAGAAAAGTAAAATGCAACCACTGTAGTAACACTCTAAGCCCCAAAAAATATCTAAAGTGTGCAAGGTGCAAGGCGGCCTTCCATTATTCCTGTGGCGGCACCACCGAGGAGAGATATAGGCTGCAAACCCAAATCGCAAAGGGGTCTTGGAAGTGCCGAGAATGCATGGTAGCTGACCCGAGGTCTGGCACTTCAACGCCTACGTCTGATTGTGGCGATCATAGCCCACAAATTAAAGCACCAAACGCACAGCCAAATATAAATCTAGAGGAGGTGCTCGCCAGATTGGAGGGACTGGAGGCCGAAAACGCCGAACTCAGGAAGAGGATTGCTGCGCTGGAGGATGGAGCGTCAAAAGCGAAAACCTTGGAAGAGGAGATCGTGGTGCTTAAAAATAAAAATATTGAAATTGAAATTGGAGTGCACGAGTCTAAAAATGAATCGCTGCCAGACATCTTCAAAACTTTGATGAGGGTTGCGGGCTGTGACGTCGATATGAATGAGGTCGACTATATAATCAGAACAAGATCAAGAATTAAAACTGCACCGAAGCCAATAATTGTCAAATTCATGCGGAGAATATCAAGGGACACACTTCTGGCATCTGTGAGAACAAAAAAAAGGAGAATCTCCACACAAGACATCGGAATGATGGGACCTGCCAATAGTATATTTATCAACGAACATCTAACCATAAAAAACAAGCAACTTTTCTACGAGACCCGTCAAGCTGCAAAGGAGATGGAATACAAATTAGCTTGGACACGAGGTGGGAGGATTTTTTTACGAAGGAACGAGGGATCGCAGAGGATAATGATTTTATGCACGGAAGACTTGGAGAGCGTCAGGCGAGGCAGCCAGGAGCGGAGACCCCAAAGGGAAACCGAAGATTAATAGTCTCCATAGTCATTGTTAGTATTATGTATAACCTAAACTATATCCATTTAATATCCCTCCTGAAACCCCCCTCCTTCATCCTAAGACTCCGGTTTGTGGACCCTCAATACTCCTCATCTTCGCGGGTGTCTTTCCCGCATTCCTCTTGTCGTACAAAAAACAAATGTAAACAAATACTGACCAACGGTTTACGATCCCTAAAAATATCAAAAATCACAGACGTTGCTACTTACCTATATGTTTACTTACCACTACCAATACCACCTTACAATACCATTAACGCACAACAAACTAACTTACTCATACTATCACATTGCACTTTCATACTGCGGATGTTACGGTGTTACCAAACTTGCAAACCAGAACGTACGTGTAAATCACCCGTCACACGGGTATCAATTTTTGGTGAAATATTAATCGAGTTTGTCTCTTTGGTTTCCGCATTTTCGAACTCGGAATACTATACTGAACAACTTTCAAACATTTCTAAGGCGCAGGGGAACTAAATATTTTTTATCAGAATGTTAGAGGTCTTCGTACAAAGACTAATGTGATTTTACGGAATTGCATCGAAGAACAATTCGATATCATTTGTTTGACCGAGACTTGGATTAATGACAGCTTTTACTCCCCAGAAATGTTCGACCGAAGGTACGAGGTGTTTAGAAGAGATAGGGGTGGCCCCAATGTCGGAGGTGACGTTCTTATTGCGGTCAAATCTGGCCTGAATCCAACACACAATCAAACGTGGTCCTCTTCATCTGAGGACATATGGGTTTCCATTCCCAAAAATTCGCGGAACTCTATACATATTTGTTGTGGTTCAGAGGGCGGTGGTCATGTTTCCAATCTTGTATCACATCTAAACATGGTAGAAGAAATATATATACACAAATCATTCGGAAGATACATTCATCCTTTTAGGTGACTACAACCTCCCGTACGTTAACTGGGTATTAAATTCTAACTCATTACCGATAGTAGGCGAATACACGCGGGGAGCAGCTAATGTACAGTTCGTTGATTTCTTATCCATGTCCGGATTGCAGCAATATAATTACGTGCACAACTCGTATAATAAAATACTTGATCTTGTTTTGTCAAATGTTGAGTGTGACGTCAGACCGTCTCCTCCGCTGGTTAAACCCGACCTCCACCACAAACCCCTGCTAATTAAAACCAATAGCGGGCTGATTAAGGATAAATGTATCAAAAACAACTTTCGCGATGTGATACAATACAATAAGGGTGATTATACTAAAATTCGTAACGATTTATCAGCTTACGACTGGGACCACCAGTTTTTAAACCTTAACACGGAGAATTGTCTTATAAAATTTTATAATATTCTGTCCAAAACTATAAGCGATAATATTCCGATAAAAAAAATCAGAGCGGGTTATACGTATCCTCACTGGTTCTCCTCAGCGTTGATAAGGATAATAAAAGAGAAACAACATTTTCACAAAAAATGGAAGAAATCCAATAATCCACTTGACTACCAAAGTTTTTCCTTGTTACGTGCCAGACAAAAACTGATTCAAAAAGATTGCTACAGTAAATATATTGATAACATAGAAAAAAATATTAAAAATAATCCTAAATACCTATTCTCATTTGTAAAATCGAAACGGCTCGTCGAGGGTATTCCTAAAACTATGACATATAAAGGTGTAAAGCACACCGAGGCAAAAGGTATCTGTGAATCGTTCAATGACTTTTTTACATCGGTACATATCCAGGGCGACTCCGGTATCGGTGATCAAGATTGTAGCGACGAGGTGTTGTATTGTCCGAATGTCGCACTAGCAAGCAGTATTGAAGTTACTAAAGAGATTGTCGAGAAGTACCTAAACGCTGTCGACGTCACCAAGGGACAGGGTCCTGATTCAATACCTGCTATCTTCATAAAGAATTGTTCGACTGTGATTTCGTTGCCACTGTCCATAATATATAAAAAATCCATAACAGAGGGATGTTTCCCATCCCAATGGAAAAAATACATATATCGCCTATATTTAAGAGTGGAGACCGAAATGACGTCACAAACTATAGACCTATATTTCTAAACTACCAATAATTAGCAAAGTACTAGAAAAAATCATAAAAGACCAAATTAGTCCCATACTTAACCCCCTCATTAAGCATAATCAACATGGTTTCCGAAACAAAAAGTCGGTGGACTCAAACCTGCTGGAATTTACCCACGCCGTAACCAAATCGATGCACAAACAAATCCAAACAGACACAGTATATACTGACTTTAGTAAAGCATTCGATAAAATAAACCATAATTTATTACTGAAGAAAATTGAACATATTGGAATAGTTGGTGAATTGTTGGGGTGGTTCAAATCGTACATAACAAATAGGATGCAGGCGGTGGTCCTGCATGGTTATGAATCGGAATACAAACCTGTGTACTCTGGCGTGCCTCAGGGATCACATCTGGGACCATTGCTGTTCTCTTTATATATTAACGACATGGAAAAATGTATAAAAAATTCAAATTTATTACTTTTTGCCGACGACGCCAAGATATACAAGGAGGTGGGCGATGTTGATGACTGCCATGGGTTGCAGCGGGATTTGGATGGTCTACAAAAATATTGTGAGCGGAACCAACTATTTCTAAATCCAGAAAAATGCAATATTATATCATACACGCGCAACCGAAGAAAAATAAAACACGATTACAAAATCAATGATCATCTTATACAATATAAATCAGAAATACGTGACCTCGGGGTCTTATTAGACGAAAACCTCAGCTATACTAATCATATTGAAAATATAACCTCGCGGTCATTCAGATTGTTAGGATTTATTATCAGGACAATCAAACAATTTAAAAATACAAAATCTTTGACAATCCTGTTTAATTCATTGATTCGCAGTATTCTGGAATTCGGTTCAACTGTGTGGAGTCCTAACTATATAACGCACATCAGCGCTATAGAGCGCGTACAAAAAAAATATATTAAACAGCTTAATTACCGTAATAGGTTGCATTTCGATAGCTACACTCGGGCTCTGCAATATTACAAAATAAGTACTCTAGAAAATCGTAGATTAATTATTGACCTTTGTTACTTACACAAAATTTTAAACAATAACGTCGATAGTTCATATTTGTTGGGCGCTTTGCCATTCCATTGCCCCACTAGGAGACAACGCAGTCCGCACCTTTTTTACGCCGAATCATCTAGAACAAATTACCACCAAAGCTCATATATAAATAGAGTAGGTATGTATGAGTTTTAATAGAAATTGCGCGGTGAGCTCGGAGCTGGACCCGTTCAGTACAAGTCTCAACTCTTTTAAAAAAAAACTGGTTGGAATCTCAAAGTTTGGAGCTACAGCATCTTGAAAGTCGTTGCTATGGGGTTAGTGCCTATATATGCAAACACCAATGCATATTGCTGTACAAAACTTGTACAAGTCACTGTTTCTTCATACTGTTTTGTTATTGTTGTAATTATGACGCACACATACATACACATCATAAACTACTGACTGACTTAATAAAGACACAACTACAATGTAAAAATACAAACCAAACCAACCAAGCGGTATCCCTCCCTTTCCTTCTCCCTATACTTTCCATCCTATTATCCCTTTCTCTCTTTATAAAACAAGTGCTTTATTCTTAGATTATATTATCCATTACATAATACTCGTATTTTCCAAGTCATGTAGGTATGTAACGCTTGCCCATTGGAAAATTTTGCAAGTTCCATGAATATGTATGTAAATTTAAAGCAGCGACGCCTTTGTTGGTGTCTAGACATTTTCGTCGTGTTTTAGATTTTAAAATTTTATGAATGATAAATTTTAATTATCGAATAGTACCGTACCTACTAATGAAATTATGAATGAAAATAGTTTTGAAATATTTCTTTCGTGGAAATAATCAAGTAAGTACCACTTTACACAACGTAACAGAAAATGAAAATAGAATTCTCATACATACTATATGGTGCGTACCTACACGTAAAGATTGCAAATCGAACTATTTAAAGTACCCACCATCTATAGATGTGTAAAGTACCTATGTATGTTGATAGACATGTAAGAGGAGTTTTGTGGCTTTCAGGGGTGGGTGCCAACTAAAAAAGTTGACAATATGAATCTGGTCTTACGACTTTCATGACGATATTGGAGAGACGAGGAAAAGACGGAGCCTTGTGATCTTCCTGTGTTTACTCGAGGAACTTTGAAGGGTGGAGTAGTAATAGGTGGTTATATAAAAACATATTTAAGCAAGCCTCCGTGATTTTCACGGGTAGGTACCCTCTAGTTGTATTATATTTATGTACACTACTTGCAGTATATCTATAATGTAACATGTATATGATGTTGAACTAGTATCAGCCAATAGATAGATACTATAATTGGCAATATAAAAAATGCATTGTATATTATTATTTTAATGAAATATTTACTAAAGCTGTTGTATCTAATAAAATATTAAAATAAAAAAAATAAAAATCACACCTCCACGGGATGACGTTGACCTACGGGACAGCCTGTATGATTGGGAAATTTTGTAGTACAAATTGTCTTACGTAGAATAAAAAAATATCTAAGAAAAAAGTATCCAGTTTTTAACAGGCCATTACGGGTAAACTGCTAGTCCTACGAAAAAATGTGTAGGAGAGATTTTTTAGATAATTTAACAAGGATTATTTTTGTTTTTGACCACTTTCTCCTATCTCTTACCAGATCCCTATAAAATGCGAAAAACCGCTATGTGGGCGGGGCATGGTGTGTGCGGTTGATAGGCATCCCTAGTACTTCAACTACTGGAGCCACATGAGGCGGGCGTGTGGAGCAGGCATTCTGATTGGTCGCAAGGGAACACTTTCTTCAGTTTCTTACCGGATCTCTCAAGTGTTCTCCTCAATGACCCTATCTCCCCTGTGTGTAATTGTGGATGTTAAGTACTACTGCTAGGAAGCCACATTGCTTCCATGGAAGTACTGCTCCTCGTAGCAATGGCTAATGTAATTCCAACAGAATGATGTGCAGGTTAAACAGCCGAGACTTCACACCTTTGGTCAGAGAAAACTGATGTTATAAGATATGCACTGTTCAACCTAACACTCGGCGAATTCATTCCGTAAGAAGTAATTATACTGTTTGAAAGAGGATAAGTATTTCAGAGAACTTTTTAGGAGATTTGATGAATACAATCTTTACTCTGTATATTTTTAAAAGTGACTTAAAAATGAAGTATTTTTTTTCTCGATGCGGTCTTGGGACTTTGTCGGGCCATATTTTTTTTGACCGCCACTTTCTGGAACAATTATTATTTTTTTCTGAATAGTCATACATCTGAGATAAGAATAAAATTTAATTGGAACCGATTGGTTGGTAAATAAAAAAGTTATAGAGGATAACCAAAATATGGGAAAAAATACGGAAATTCATACAAAATGGGGAGCACCTTATATAATTTCTGAGTACCCATAAGATGTTCCAAATAGTCCTCTCTATATACCATATCAGTTTGTCCAACACCTGGTTTGTATCCCTGTATATTGGCTTCGTGTTGAATTTGTATGGACTTGTATTAAAACAACTGAATTACAATAAAATCTAAATTTATTATTTAAACAATTCATAAATTACTATACAATATATACAAATAATTACTTATTATAAATTGATTTGAATACTAAAAGTGACAAAAGTCTATTTAAAAAAAATAATTGTATAAAATAATTAATTACTAAAAACTAAAAGCGTAATTGCAGGAATTATAAAATATTATTAATTGATTAATTAAGTAATAATAAATTTTGAAATAATAATAAAAAAGACATAATATGTACATTGTATTATATGCAGTGGTGGACCAACTGAAGCAGGGTGATGGGGCCCTCAATACCTATCTATTTAATCCCCATGTATGTTCAGCGATTCAGAATAACTCCAAAACTACAAAAGATCGTTATTGAACAAACACGGGGGTTAAATAGATAGATGTTGAGGTCCCCAATCACCCTGCTTCAGTTGAACCACCAGTGCATGCAATGCAATGTGAGGCATTAAGGGTAAGCCCACCTCCACCCCTGGATGACTTTGAAGCTTCAGCTCCTATGTCAACCAGTCTTTAACGCAAATATTTTTTTTCAAGGGAGGGCTCGAGGTTCGCCTGAAGGGCTCCCCTCGACAAACCCCTCCCGAAACTACTCTGAATACCCTTAACGCTAAAAATTAAAAATTGTATACAAAAAAATATATTATTTACAAAATTCATGTCGAAAAATAAAACTTATTACTAAATAAAAATTATATACAAATAAATATATTTACAAAATTAATGTCTAAAAATAAAACTTATTACTAAATAAAAATTATATAAAAAAAGTGTATATAAATATATTTACAAATTAAATGTTAATAAATAAAAATTCATTATAAATATAAAAATAGAATTAAAAGAGTTAAAATTTTTTCTTCCTAAACCTCCTGTGGAGGATGGGGCTCTTGGGCCCGCTGGAGGAGTCCAGATCCATTCTGCTCTCCTCCAGCAGGGAGTCCCTCTCCAGGGAGGGGGAGACAGTTAGGGCCTTCATGCCTATTATGGCTTCTTGTATATCTCTAGTCTGAAACACAAAGGAGACATAAAGTATATTAGTTCATCATCTAGGGATACCATCTGACCAGATAAAGAGAGCTTAAACTGGATTTCATTCAAGACAATATCATAAGATAGTTCGACCAAATAATAAGGCCCACCTAATCTTTATTTTTTAAGTTTTGTATTACGGAGACGAAATTAGAATAGTGATTGTGTAAACTCGACATTTATTCTTCAACAAGATAATATAACAATTAGTGTTAAAATATAAGAGACAATAAAAATGTCTTATTAGGAACTTGGTATCATAATCCTGCCATCAAATAGATATTCATTAAAAACATGGACTGTATGTCTAAATAATTCTCAGATAACCCACAAATATAGGTAATGAAGAAACTTGGATTTCAAATAAGGAATTATGAAAAAATCCTTGAGTTATATTATATTGCAAAAACAACTCTCCTCATACTTCTGGCATAGGCAGTTGCAGGGACTCTGTATTGCGGGAAGCAAGGAGGGGGAAGATGGCCTTCGACTGTGTTGCCGAAACATTTTGGAAATCTGTGTTGGAGCGAAATTATGCGTTGCGGGCCTTATTGGGATGCGGGCCTTACCACACAATGCAAATGTGGAATGAATTCTCTCGCGGCTTCGCATTTCGCAGTGAAGAAAGGAAAGGAACTGATTGTCAGTAGAGTCAATACGTATTACTCACACAAGTTGAAACCAAAACCGAATTACACACTGAAATTTCTACAGAAATAAACTTTTGGAAAGGTCGTTGCTAGTGGACAAAAGCATGGGCGTCGTCAGGGGAGGCAGGGGGGGGGGGGCAGCTGTTCCCTCCGAACTCGTAAATGCGAGTTACTTGAAACTTATCTATTAGCAATAATATGTAATAAGTAATGAATAATAGTTAGCACTCACAAAAAGTTCGTTCGGAGAGCGGCCAGCCCGCATGACTTGTCTCCGCCTCTGAAACATTACAAATAAATTCATATAAATCAGATATTTATACCTTGATACATATCAAGGGATTTTTATTATTAATTGATGCCAAATATTTTGAATTTTTCTTGTTTTTTGTACAAATCCTGGATTTTCATGCACTGTTATGTGAGTAGACAATCATTTACGCAAGGCACACGTTGTGCAAACTCCAGAAGACCGTACGAAATCAAGTGGCCACTTAGTATCCCGAAGAATTTAGGGGTCGCAGGTTCAAATACCATCAGTCACCCCACAAACCTTTCTTCAGATATTTTGTATTTATTCGGATGTGTGCCTTGTGTAAATGATTGTCGTCTGTTGTATATACTCATATAACACCATCTAGTACATTCGAATTCGTAAAATAAGCAACCATATTGTTTTCTATTGATATAAATCTTTTGATAAAATATATCCCATCTTTATAATAAACTAGCTGAGTTACCCGTGCTTCGCAACGGCAAATTTGACAAACCAACCCGGCATACTTTATAGGCTTGAGTTGGACAAAATGTGACTTAAGATCTGAATTTATTTTCCATCGCCCTTTAATACGATACCACACACGACCCCACACAACCCTTGGATCCCATCAACATCATGGCATCTCCTAGGAAAAGCTTTTTCTCCACAAACTGGCGACGTTAGGACACAGCCTATATTATCACAAATATTACCTATTCTAAATTTTCACAGCAATCCATCATGAAATGCGGGAGTTATGCGAACACTTACAAAAATCAGACTTTACTTTATATATATAGATATAGGAACCCTGAGGAGAGCATAACAAATTCATAGACACGAGAGAAATATTCCCACATAATGCTAGTGGTGCCTCTCTGCCTACCCCTAAAGATGGTGGAATCATAGTAAAATAACAGAACGTACTCTCTCCACCCTCCCTGTCAGGACGCGCATCTGATGGAGCTTCCGCTTCATGCGTTCAACGTCTTCATTGAATCTTCGCATGAACTGAAATGAAAACAGAATATACTAATACAGTCACATATATCTCAACAGATATACAGCAAAGGATGGACTTCCAACTTTCACCGATCGTCGGATGGTGAGAGTGGTATGACTATATTAAAAATAATATTTTTAATTTAAACATAGAGTTTTAATTTTCACCCAATAATTTATAAAAACTCGAGTACTTTCGAAGAATTAACGTAAAGATTTATTTATTTATTTAAATATACGTACTTTGGATTCCCTCCATGGCCTCGTGGGGGTATCGAGGTACAAGAAAGTCTCCTGAAAGGAAGGAAAGGGAACAATTAGTATCATAATATAATATTCTATCCTCTCACCCCTGCGGGGGTGAACATCTAGTGAATGGCCGTAATCTTTTTTTAATGAAGCGAAATTAAGGGCTTGGTACCAAGAATGACGTCACAGTCATTTCCCACGGCATTAAAGTTCAATATCGCGTGAACAATCGCATGATAAAATGGTGAAAATAGCGTTTTTTTTTCATTTTTTGGGGTTAATTTTGAATCTATCAAAAAACTTTTACGGTTATTTCCTGGATTTTAATGCATGCATATATATTATTAGTATCTATGTACAGAAAAATGTTTACTCCGCGACTTTCGGGAAACGAGTTTCAGTCTTTCGGAAAAAAGATCGAAGGTGTTTTTTACATTTTTTTGAGAAATCTATACATGATATAAAAAATCTTTTAGGGTTATTCCCTAGATAAATGTTCAATGCATCTACCCTATTTTGTTTCAAAGCATATTCAGTAACGGTTGTCGAGATATAAGGTCTCCAGTTTTTAGAATTTTTTAAAATCTCGGTATGCATACTCTTAAGCGTAAAAAGTTAAAAAAAAACGCTATTTGTAACATTGTTAACCTCTAAAGTTTGAAAAGGTAAACTATATGCAAATAACACGTAGTTGTATAAATGAGTATATATATTAATATAGGTAGGTACACAACATCAATACTTACGTTTCCCCAGCCACTTTCAATAATGTAGGTGCCGTCCCCTTCCCTGGGGGGCACAGAGTATGTTGCCCCCGCCCCTGCTGCCTCCGCGCCGGTGGCCAGTGCGGCGCGGACGGCATCCCCTGATTGCGGCGACATGAGCATCGCCTCGTCGAGGTTCGCCTGTGGTGTTTTTGGACTTGATGCCGGCACTGCGGCGGCGAACAACGGCGAGGCTACCACCTGTAAAAAAATATAGTATTAATTAATCATTACTCGTATGAGTTCTCAATCAGCTAAGATAGTACATCAATCCATCATTTTAGAGCGCACAATTAATCACACGACAGCCCCTCGAAGGAAAGTGCAGAGTTCTTTCATTCCATACGTTCTTTGGGCTGCTGAATCCGAGGTTTGTCAACTAAATTTTAAAATTTCCATTATAACTAGAAAACTAACAACTTTTTGTACAGATTATCTCAATTATCTGTCTATGTAAAATGAAAATGCGTATAATATTTTCTATAAACCAGCCGAATTTTCGAATTATATTTTGTATTTTAAATTTACCTACTGAGAATCGAACATGAGGAAACTTGTCAGAATAAATTTAATTTGAAAACATAATATAGTTCATAAAGCACCCTGTATATACACGTAGGGTTCGTTCTGGATCCGTTAATTTTCACTCATGAGCGAGTCAACGGGCGATTATCGCACGAAGCAGAACGCATCCGCACAAAGACACGAAATTAAAGTTATCAAATTTTTGGAAAACCTTAATTTATAGTTAATGTAATGAAAACCAAAATAAAAAAATGCAAGGACCCTATTGCAGCTGATTAGCCTGAATGTTTGTTAATAAATAAATAAATAAATAAATAAAGAGACTTACGTCGCCGCTCGAGGCAGGGGGACATTGAGGAGCCGTTAACGTCCTCAGCTCCGGTAGGGGGGGGGCAAATGTCGCCGACGTTATTTTGATCTGGGCCCCTGCGAATAAAGGCCAGGGGCCGCCGGCAACCAACTCTGGGAAAGGGGCGGCAAACGACGCAGACTGCAGGAAGAGGCGGGGCTGATGGGGAGCTGGCGCTTCCCCCACCTGAAAAACAATTACACAGTAATAGATTGTATGAAATACATATTAAATAAATAAATCTTTATTGGCCAGTAAATATGCATAGTAACAAAGACGAGACAATGCAGTGTGCCAAAAGGCGGACTTATTGCAAAGGCAATGTCTTACAGTCAACCCGAGAAAAGAAAGAGAATTTCGCTAATAAAATCGTTTTATCGCGATCGCTATATTCTCCAGTGTACATTGGTGGGTATACAAGGGAAACCTCATATAGAATAATAGACATAAAGAATATGAAATGGTTCCCCTGTATAGCCGCGATATTAGGGAAGATAATTAGTATTGTATAGGTTGTACCTCCTGCATCTCGACGTTATCGCAGGTCGGGGCGTTCTGGTAGGCGTCCTGCAGACAAACAAAATAATCATTACTACTAGGCAAGTCCATACATGGCCGTCAATATACAACACATACTATATACATACATATAATAGTACATACTAAACTAACATGCCACTTCTATATATAAGTACTCGGGGCCGAATTTAGAGGAGGGCAACCCCACAATAGACTTCAGAAAAAAATCTAATTCAGACTAGTAAACAACTTTTCCTGATTTTCAAAATATTCTATACCTACTTGGTTTCACAATAAATTATTTATTGGAAAACTCGACTGAAAAAAATTGACCATTTTATTTGGAAAATAATTTGAGGCCAGGGGTTCTCCACTCCTTTGTGCCCCGAGGCCTCCACACCTCTAAATCCGGCCCTGTATGTACTATAATTTGCTATAATCTAAGCGTATGTGTATAATATGACGAGTGTGTGTGGACATTACTTAAATAAATTAGTAAAATCTGGGACAAAATATTTCGTTATTAAGTAGAAATGCAACAATTGTTCTGAAGAGTATTCATTAATAAAATTAAAATCACTCACCATAGTTGTTGAGTAGAAAACTTTTATGTCACAAAAATTTAAAATATTTATAAAATATTTAAAAATATCACAATTTAATAAAATTTAAAATGAAATTTATTCAGATTTTTAATGTAGTAATATAGATAATAATTTAAATGACAACATGCAACAACACAACATAAAATAAAAAAACAACGTGTATCCTCCACGGATATTTAGAAAGAAGTGAAGTGAGGTGCGAGATGCTAAACGCAACGCAACAATACTTCCTAGTCGTGTTTTATTGTCGATTTGTTGGTGTTTTTTACTTTTACCAATTCAATAATAACATTAATCATTATTATAATTGTCCAATGTCTGTCTGTGCGCAGCGCAAGACGAAAATAAATAGTACTGTGATTATTATGCAAACTAATGGATCGAATCTATGAAATTTTCAAAATATTCTCTACACTAGCGCGTTACATCGGACGAAAAGTGTTGGTTGAACAATAAGTTTAAGTAATGTGATTTCAAACTTTTTGAAATTTCGAATTATTGGTACTTGGTGAATACAGTAACTTATAGGTAGGTACATACCTACTTGATACAGAATGCATCGAGTTTTTCGAATCATACCTACATACTATATATATAGTAGGTACGTATAGTCAAATGGAATGAAAACAGTTTTGAATAGGTACTATCAGTTGGTTCGTATGATTTTGAAACAATCAAGTACTACATACATACCTACCTACCTATTATATTAATTATTGATAGAGTCATTCAAATCATAATTACTGTAGGTATAATAGGTACGTATGTAAAATTAGTATGGAAAGTAGGTAAGACCCTATATTTTTTCACACCAAATAGCGACCAATTCTCCACACCTCTTACCGAAAAGACAGTAATGTTACCTTCGATTATTTTTAGTGTTTATTTTTTTAACGTGCCCAAACCAGAAGACTATCAGAGCGATCTCCAATACTGTTCGAAGTGCACAGCACATGGAGTGGAGATGTATCAAATACATCCTATATAGTGAATGTGAAGGGACATAACGATTCACGACAACAGATTAGGGGATTCAAAGTAATCCATATACCTACTATATTCCAGTTCGCCAACTGTAAGAAGATGTTGGCTACGAAAAGTTTCGCATGGTCCTATATTCGGCATGTTCCAATAATGCAAGACACACAGGGTTACCCATGCTCAGGAACCCCCTTGCTCTTTACGATACATTGTTCCTATTACAATGATATCAGAACATTGTCAGGGCAGCATTATCAACAGCAATAGCAGGGGCATGGGAAAAGACTGAGCCTTGTGATTTCCCTGATGTGTTCCTTCGATTAACTTTAAAGACCGTGGTAGAGTGGCAGTATGAGTATGGGAATGACACAGGTAAAGAGGAGTCTTGTGGCTTTCACGGGTGGGTACCAACTAAGAAAGTCGACGATGTGAATCTGGTTCTACGACTTTCTTGACGATACTGGAAAGACGGGGAAAAGACGGAGCCTTGTGATTTTCCTGTGTTCTCTCGAAGAATTTTGAAGGATGGAGTAGTAATAGTGGTTACACAAAAACATATTAAACCAACCTCCGTGAATTCACGGGTAGGTACCCACTAGTTAATAATAAGTTTCAACTAAATTACTGAAGTAGCGTTTACATTGGGATAGTGGCTGGTTGAATAACACTGCGCTCATAATGGATGCGCAAAAGTGTGTTGAAGAGGCGCGAAGCGTCATTGAATCACTGATGGCGGAGGCGGAGCGAAGGAGATTTAACAAAGACCACCGAAGTTTGATTGCCGATTCCATGACCAAGATTATGGCCATTGTTGGACAACTTGCCCCAAATGGAGGTGAAGGTGTTCCCAGGGAGGAGTACGGGATTATGGTGATGTCAAAAGGTGAAGGTGATGTCAAAGAGGAGATACTCCGTAAAGTGAAGATAGGAAAGACAGGGATTGGAGTGAATAACATAAAGAAATTGTCAAATGAGAAGATAATAATGAATGTACCTAAGAAGGAGGATGTAAGTACTTTGGCAGATGCCATAAAGAAAAATACTGAGGCAGACGTGAAGGTGCTGGGTAAGCGAAATCCAACGGTTATTTTTAAAAATATTTACAAAGATTACGAGATTGGCGAACTAAAAGATGATTTGATCCGGCAAAATCCAGGTTTTCGGGACTGTTTGAAGGAATTTATTACAAAAAAAATATTCAAAAGCAAATACAGGGATGGCCAGCATGTGCTGGTGGAGACCGATAGAGGAACTAGACGAGTACTTATGCAAACCGGAAGAGTGTACCTGGGGTTTCAAAGGGTACATGTAGACGATGCAAACCCAATACGGCAGTGCTATCACTGTCTTGGCTTCGGGCGTATTGCAAATAACTGCAAGAAAAAAAGCCAGCCCCCTACGTGCCCGCAATGTGCCGGGGCTCATGCATTAAAAAATTGCGTTCCAAAAAGCCAGCCGAAGTGTGCAAACTGCTCGAAAAGGGATAATGTGTCGCCTAGCGACTTGGCTCATCGAGCAAACGACAAAGAAAAATGCAGGTTTTACAAGAAAAATCTTGTAATAGCTAAACAGAAGATCGACTATTAGACTGCGTACAAAATCGAACTTTACTGCAATAAAATGGCTTACAGTTACATAGATGAAGATGATCTGGTTAACTATTCACGCATCGATGACTTATGAAAATATGTTATTTGATAATTACTTAATTAAATGCATTAATGACGTAACGAGAGAATTGCGATTGTATCGGGTAGAATAACAAGAACTTGCATTGACCATATATTTGTGAGAACTGGCATATGTAAACGCGACTCTGCGTCTATACATAGCGGTGTATGGTATAAACGTTTCACTATGCGGTGGCTATTTGTATGAATTATACTAATGATAGAATGAAAGGTGACAATAAATCTGACTGCTCGCAAAACCATAACACTGTAATATCTCAAAAAATAATTGATAAACAAATTACTTCTTTATTAAGTACTAGCTGTATTTCCCGTGCTTCGCAACGGCTAAAATTGTGTACGGGTGGTGAAGTTACATCGTCTTAGAATTAAATACCTAATGCAATAAATTTTTGGCATATAGGAAGGAATATATTTGTTTTACCTAGTAAAATTATTTTTTTTGTATATAGGATTCTGCTCAATTCAAATTTCACAAAAAGATAGTAAAAAAAAGAAGAAAAAAGCGTTGGGTATGGAGTGGGATCGAACTCGTACCCTCGCATCGCATAACACTCCATTTAAGTTAAGTACGCTAGCCCCTACACCACGCGAGTCAAAACAGACGACGACAGAAAGCGCCGCGGAGCAAATGTCAAAACTATTTTTTAATTATTATAGACATATTTTTAGTCATACAGAAGTATTTGTAGAGCAAAAACATTGTATAAAAATAATCCTTAGATGTATATCCTAGTTCTAGATTATGTAACGACGCAAACAAATTTAAAAACCATATTAACGGGACTACTTTAAATGGCTTCTTTCATTTTCATACTAACTTGATAGAATTCAGTATCTTGGGAAAACTTGATAATTTTACCAAACCACGATACAAATCATATATTTTAATAGCCTATGTTGAAGCCGAGATTCCATTTGTAAGTTTATTTAATAGATGGATGTCTAAAATCGTCTGGTATTAATGTTTACTCCGGACGCGAATCGTCATTTTTTTCACATTCTTTCCCGGATCATTTATGATTCATAGATGGCGGTAGTGATGTTTTATAAAATCAGAAATGAAATAAAAAATCATTATAAATCAATAATTCCCTTTGTTGCACATATTTTTATCCAAAATATCAATACAATCTCGTGCAAAGTCAGTGGCGTATACGAATATCTACTTTTTGTATTGTACGTATATAATTAAAACAAAATTAAATTAGGTGCAATGCGAAATGTTTTTTGTAAACAGTATATATACAATTTTCAAAATAACGTTCCGATGTGACTGTGACGGCGTTTTGTCAAATACTCAACGCTGCCGAAAATCCACAATTATTAAGGAGATTAATGATTCCAATGTGCTGTACAGAAGAATTAAGTTATATTTTGATCAACTTTATATCGCTGCTTCTGTAAACGTGAATTATGCGCGTAAGAGACCACAGAGTATAGCTGAGTGGATGACTCCTGATTTGCTGCTTCAAGTACAGAATAGAGACCACTTATATAGAAGATGGAAGAGTAATCCTACAAATAATTTATATGAGAAGGAATACCGCGGGTCCAGAAACTATGTAAACAAAATGATCAAGAAGGCAAAATCTCTTTATTATGGCAACAAATTTAGTCAAAACTTTAATAATGTTAGAAGGACATGGGACTCCATTAATTCAATTTTGGGTAGGAAAAGTAAGAGTAATTGTGACGAAATTGTGTTAAAGTATTTTTCCAAAACTCACAGCATTGATCAGATTGCTAATAGCTTTGTTGATTATTTTACCGATAGTGTTTCTCAGTTGTTGCATTGTTGTGGGATGGGTGCGATAAACATAAGTCCACCTTGTGCAACCCAGAGTATGTACTTACCTAAAGCAAAAGTATCTGATATTATTGACATTGTAACAAGGTTAAAAAAATCAGCGCCAGGGTTTGATAACATTGGGATTGGTGATATAAAACGTAACATAAAAGTGTTGGCCCCTGTTATTACTCACTTGATGAACTTAATTATAAAGCAGGGCATTGTGCCCGACGATTTAAAATGTGGCGTAGTTCGTCCGATATATAAAAGTGAGAAGCATAATTTATTAAAAAACTATAGGCCTATATGCATTCTTTCCGCGATTGGAAAAGTACCTTCTTGGGAAACTCTCGGCTTATTTGGATAAGCATGGCTTGTTGGATCCATCTCAGCATGGATTCCAACAAAATAAAAGCACAGAAACATTGTTGTCAGATTTCTCAAATCACATTAATTCTGAACTGAATAATAAAAATCATGTTCTTGTTTTGTTTATTGATAATTCTAAAGCTTTTGATACTATAAATCATGATAAATTATTATTTATGTTAGAGAGTATAGGGATTCGTGGCCACGTCCTGAAGTTATTTCAAAATTATCTGTCAAATCGTACAATATGTGTTAAAATAGCTGAATCTTATAGTGTAAGGAAGAATATATCATCTGGCGTGGCCCAGGGGTCAATTCTGGGACCCACCTTGTACATAATCTTTGTCTCATTCATGAGAATACTTTTTAAAAATGTAAAATATTTTGTGTATGCTGATGACACGGCGCTGGTCATGTCTCACCCCGATGTGATGGAAGCTAATAGATTGCTACAAGCAGATTATAATAGACTGTTGCAATGGTCCCATGATTTTGGTCTCCTGATTAATGAGAAAAAAACTAAATTAATGCATGTCAGAACTCCTCACACGGTGTGTGACACCACGCCGATTATTAGATCTCATGATTTTAATTGTATACACAGAAATGTTGAGCTCCCCACAAATTGCAAGTGTACTGCTTTGAATATTGTTAATAAATTTGTATACCTAGGTGTAATTATAGATGATAGGTTTAAATGGGATCTCCATGTAAATAAAATTTGTACTAGGTTAAGATCTATTGCTGGTAGAATTTATAGAATTAAATATTTCGTGCCTAAATCAGCACTTCTAATTATATACAGGTCCTTGGCGGAGTCGTTAATTAGATATGGAATTGGTTCATGGGGTAATTTGCGCGAATACGAATATTAAACGGGTTATGATGGCTCAAAAGAGCATCCTTCGGTTATTCACTGAAAAGGATAAACGTGTAAGCGTTCTTTGCCAAGTAGAAATGACGTGTCGGTTGCTTTCAGGAAGCTTAAGGTACTCCCCGCCAAGGGCTTGTTCTGGCAGAAGATAATCCTTGATCACTTTCTGAAAAATGTTTATAAGAAAATCCCGCGTCATAGTCATCAAACAAGATTTAAAGCAAATTCCGGTTATTGCATTCCAACATTCAATAATAAATATGGTAAGCGCACTCTAGAATATAATGTCCCCAAGCTGTTTAATATGATGCCGTCATCTATTAAAAAATGCACAGGTAAGTTGAAGAGAAAGGGACTTATCAAGGATTGGTTGTTGAAGTGTAGTTTTGTATATAGTTGATACCTTTTTGTTATTGTGTTGTGTATGATAGTATGTATTATACATGTATATAAGATAATGTATATAGTAGAATTAGGATAGTATTGTTACATACCTAATCAGCATTTTAGTGATTTCGCTGATTTTGCTGTTGTTTTTGGGAATCTTCCATTCAAAACTGAAGAACTTTACAAACATTGTGATCCAAGAAAATGAATGCTCAATCTTCTAGAATGTGAATGCAATTAAAAAAAATAAAAAAACATTACAGATAATGTAACAGGGTTGTTTTTAAAAAGAGCGTATTTTTCAATATTGAAAAAAGGGGTGAGTTTAGACAGTGGCGTAACTAGGGGGGGGGCGGTCCGCCCCGGGCGGCGCATTACAGAGGGCGGCAAAATGGCACAACCTTATGAAAAAACATCTTGATAAAACACACAAATTAAAAAAACTCTGAATTTTCTAAAATTATTATGAAAATCTATATAATTACAATTATTTTCATAAAAAAATTGCCTGCGGCGCTAATTAGTCCCATTCGTGTCTTAGGTACATATTATTTATAGGTGCTCAAATAAGATACATTTTCGATACCTTATGACTAAAATTTCGTTACTTCTTGCATGGTCGCTTCCCCTATACAATACCTGTAACAATATGTGTTACCTACTATAGAAAGATAACCAGGTTCCTCATTTCACCTGCGGCGCTCTTGTTTGATACTTTTTAAATATCTTTTTTTTCATATGTAAGTACTTATTTTTTGTATATTTTTAATTTAAAGAAAGTAAACAAAATTATAACCTTCATTTTCATTTAGTTTGAAAAGTCATGAAAAAAAATTCGGTTGCGGCGCTATTTACGTGCTTTGTTATGCCACATCTATATTAAAATTATAGTTGCTCTCGCCTAGCTTCAAAACTGCATACACCAATGGGTAGGTATCAGTAGCGAAGGGTGGATTACTGCAGAAAGGAAGCCGGGGCTTACATTTCTTATTGGATTACGTCAGATTAGACACTATTATACCCATCATTTTTTCCAAAAGGTAACTCGATGGGAATCGTGTTCTTAGGTAGCTTCGCGCCTGGTAGGTATGTACTTAATGTAGGTACTTAAGGGGGCCGGCATTTTCAGAGTCCGCCCCGGGCGGCACTAAAGCTAGTTACGCCACTGAGTTTAGAGCTCTAAGTAGATATATCCTCACGTTTTTTTACATTTAGTTTCGAGATATCGAAAGCTTAGGTTGTTTTATCGAGAACTTATAGAAGAAAAGTGCGATTGGTAATTTTTTTTAAGATAATCTGGAAAATAAGCTAATCAAAATTTCAGTAAATTTTGCTTTTTTTAAAGACGTAAAACATTCTCATGTTGTATTTTTATCCAACAAATTAATGTACTTCTGAGTAGTTCATAATGTTTTTAACCTTGCTGGATATTTTAAATTTTCTAAATATTGAAATTATCATAAGATTATATAAACACAAAATGATAATGATAAAAATCAGGTTAGTTGGCGACTAATAGCCAACCCATGTGGACGTGGAATTTGCTGTCATTTTTTTCGGATGACATTTCATGAATATTTTGTGAATTTAAGAGATAAACACCAATTTAACCGATGTATATATCTCTTCTTAATCGTAAAATCTATCAAATGTACATAAGGCAAATGATTATTAACAAAATATAACGTGTAAATTTAGTTTTCAGGATCTGTCATAATCATTACAATAATAATGTCTAATGTTATTATCATGCCACAGTCATACTTCGTCACATGCTAGAGAAAAAAATATCTGTTCCAGTAGTTCGACGCAGTAGGCACTATTAATTATATGAAGCAATATATTCGCAATATTCATATTTATTTATGTAAGCTCTCATCAACTGTATGTGTGTAAAACAGGGGTGTCAAACTCAATTTTGCAGAGGGCCGGATATTCAATTTTGAATCTGTAGGCGGGCCAGATTAAAATAAAAAAATGTACTGAATCAGTGGCGTATATAGGATTTCATTTCGGGGGAGGGGCGATCAAATATTTGACTTTGGGGGGGGGGGGGTGGAGGCAACAAAAATTTTGACATTGACGCACAGTATCAAAATTGCAATAGCGCCGCAGGCAAAAATTTTTCGTGAATGTAAGTGAACAAGGTCGTGTTTTGAGTTAGTATTAATATTATGTCCAGAAAATACAAAGAAGAAGAGCGCCGCAGGCGAAATTTTTTGAATAATGGGTGAAATGATGAACTTATGTAACTTTCATGTTTTAAAATAACGTTTTTTAAAAATTATTCAACATTTCTGGGGGGGCTCGCCCCCCCCCCTATATTCGCCACTGTACTGAATTATTACATTTTATTTAAATGTGCGTCACCAGCCTCTTAACTATAAGGGGCAACATAAATTAAAAAAATTACATAGCATAAAAAATGTGAGAATAGCGCCGCAGGCGAAATTTTTTTATGAAACTGATGGATTTTCGTACTAATTTTAGAAAATTATGATGAGTAAAGATGTTCATTTGTAGAGGAATCGAGTGAAAACATGATTCTTCTTTCTGTGATACGCGATCGCGGGCCGGATTCGATTTCCGAGACTATAAAATGAATCAGTTTTTTCTGTGTACTAACTATCGCTAATTTATACGTCGTCTTGTTTTTATATGCATCTGCATGCATATTATATAGAAGTAATATTTAATATTATGTACAATAATTATGTACGTGTATTATATACACCAGGAAGGCATGTAGTAAAAAGGGCATTTTTTCAAAACCGATATGGAGCGTGTTATATGTACCTTTTGACTAGAATATCGCGTAGGTTGACTCACGGAATACCCTAAGCAATATTACTAGTCCATTGTAGTACTATATGCTCGGAAGGTAAAAATACCCGATCCGCCGTCTATGAGTTAAGATGGACGCAATATTGCGTAACACTGAATACATTCCATGTATTGCGCAATACGTATATAGGGAAGTGTGTCCTCTCTGCCTGCCCCCTGAAGGGTGACAACTAGTAATTAATATAAAAATTAACTTTGGTAGGTATTGTTCTGAAGAGTATTCATTAATAAAACTAAAATCACTTACCATTATTGTACAGTAGAATATTATATAAAAACTAGAGGGTAGTACAGAGATCACTCGTTCTTTATGGGTGAAATGCCTAAAAAAAAAAAAAAAAAAACTAGAGGGTACCTATACCCGTGAAAATCACGGAGGCTTGCTTAAATATGTTTTTGTCTAACCACCTATTACTATTCCACCCTTCAAAGTTCCTCGAGTAAACACAGAAAGATCACAAGGCTCCGTCTTTTCCCCGTCTCTCCAATATAGTCATGAAAGTTGTAAGACCAGATTCATATTGTCGACTTTTTTAGTTGGCACCCACCTCTGAAAGCCACAAAACTCCTCTTATATGTCTATCTACATACATAGGTACTTAACACACATATAGATGGTGGGTACTTTAAATAGTTCGATTTTCAATCTTTACGTGTATAGGTACGTACCATATAGTGTATGAGAATTCTATTTTCATTTTCTGTCACGTTGTATAAAATGGTACTTACTTGATTATTTCCACGAAAGAAATATTTCAAAACTATTTTCATTCATAATTTAATTAGTAGGTAAGGTAACATTCGATATTTTTCGATATAAATTTTCATTCATAAAAGTTTATGTCTAGACACAAAACGTGAGACTTCGACGAAAATGTCTAGCCACCAACAAAGGCGTCGCTGCTTTAAATTTACATACATATTCATCGAACTTGCAAAATTTCCCAATGGGCAAGCGTTACATACCTATATGACTTGGATAATACGAGTATTATGTAATGGAATTGAGAGAGAAGGACAACATTAAACTATGTAAATCTTGTACCTATCTGCTGAAAAATTACAACTGTACTTGTATTATATTACTAAATAAATAAATAAATATAGGGGAGAGTGGGGGAACCGTGCGCACCTAAGCCAAAATTGATGCTACGTCGAAACCTTTTTAGTTCAGAAAGTAAAACATTGATATATGGAAGCCTCATATGTCTTCTATCAAACCTCATACTACTATTTACTTTAATTATTCGCAGAACTGATCTACAAAGCATTAAATGAGACAAGTCATTTGCGCACCATTCTCCATACCGCAAGGTAATGGTGCGCATGGGTAGGGTAATTGTGCGCATTCAAGGCGAAGTTAAACGACCAAATTTATTTTCTATGAGTTAAATAACCAACATTATTTTATTAATGAGGCAATTGTCATTGTTTAGAATTACAATTATTATTGTTGACAGTGAGAAAAAGCACTAAAAATGGGAACGAAGTCTATTTGAAGATATCACATATTTAACTCGCCAAAAAAACTGCGTTTATTCTGTGATTTTGTCACAGAAGATTTTTGAGCTCCCAGCATAAAGAAAAATGGTTGGAAGATATTCCTTTCAAACTTTTTCACAGTGTTGACTCGGGCAGGTATGCTAATTCTTTACCGTCAGCTCAGAGTTTCCTTTATTTTTAGTATCGCGTATTGTTTTCTGCAATACCTAGCTAGTCTAACTGTTTACGTTGGTTTTTCTATCATATTTTAGGCACTCAGATTAATTGAAACATTTTTTTATTATAATTAGGTGCTATTACGTTATTAATATAATTTTTTTTTTAATTGTGAAATATGTATTCCTTGCCATTTAATTTCATGAGGGGTAATCATGCGCATTCAAAAAACAGTATGCACTCGTATGCGCATACAATTACCCCTCACGTGGAATTAAGCATCTTTATTATGCCTACATTACATCAACACTCAACAATTATGTAGAATAATATTAACAAATAATTCAGAAAACGTCAGCGAATAATAATAAATCAACACTACAGACCGCCGCCCCTGCCCCCCCCCCCCCCCCCCCCCACGCTACGCTACTGGTTCCGATGCTTAAAATACTTATTTTAAAGTACCTATCAGTGGGAGACTGATTAAGAGTTCCGTAGTTTTTGGGACATTCGTTACGTAGCACAAGCAGAAAATTTATGAAAACCTCAAAAAACTCATTTTACGAGCAAATGAAGAGATAAGAACCATATGCATCTTTCCAGGAATTAATTGTCATACATAGCATCGGATCGCTTTTTTTCAAAATCCACCAATTTTTATTATTTGATGCAACGTTCGGTACACAATATTGAAATGTTCTTTTTATTTCATATACTAGTTTGCCGAGAAGGTACTTCACTAGAAGCGATATAATTCATAAGCAAGCGTCGAATGGTTACACAAAATATCAACTTTGATCATCCATAACTTTCTAACTATAACTTTTAAAGTTATTTTATTACGCTTGTGTTATAGAAAAATTATTTACCTTTAATTTCAATCTCTTGAACTTTTGCTTTATATCACGGTTTTGGAGTTATTCAACAAAAATAGCTGAGGCAATTTATTTTTCTTAGTAATGTTTTTTTAAAAGACCGTAGCTCGGTTATTATTTAAGTTACAGAGTTAATTTTAAAATCAAGATATAGAAAATTATTTTAAGATAAATTTCAAAATAAATATTTTTTCCCTAACACCAACTGTTTAGGAGGTATTTTGATAAAACTGATGAAGGTAAAAAAAATAATCTTCTCGATATAAAATGTTACGCAGTGGCGTATCAATAGCGAAATTTCGATTTTTAACTAAAAAAAATGTACATTAATAAGAAAGTGCCGCAAAATTAAGCCTACGTTACCTTCCACACATCGAAATCTATCATTTAATAAATTTCTCTATTTCACTCGTCTCCCTTTAAATACCTCTACATCCTAAACCATTTAATATTGAAGTAATATTTTAATGTCAGTTTATAGAAAATTAACCGACCATTGAATCATGTTCAGTAAAATTTGCTGTAAGTAGCTTAGATTAGAAGATATTTAACAAATATTCAAGAAAATTAAGAAAATTACATCTTGATGAGAAAAACAATACAGTTTTAAACCGCTGTTTCTCAGTTATTCTGCAAAGTAGAGAGTAGTATTTGCGCTCATTAGACGAAGAATTTTAACTTCTTTAATTCATAGGAGAACACAATTTTCCTAGAATGCTTCGTTTAGGAGTTATCGGTGAAAAACTGAAAAAAGTTCTAAAACTTTTCAGTTTTTGGGACACCCTGTACTTAGCACAGGCGGAAAATTGGTGCAAACTTCAAGAAACCTTCTTTGTATGTTAGTGAAGAGATTAAAACAGTTTCCAGCTTTCCGAGAATTATTTACGCTACAAAGCTCGTTTTACTGGCCTAATAATGTTTCAGTAGAATTAATATTTTGAAAAATAGTTTTCGAATTTCCCGTATTGCTCAGTTTTTTTCTCATATTTAGCATATTCATTTGAACGGTTCAAGTTTATAAAATAATTGAGTGAAATAAATTTTACATTGTAGGTATTTCGTAAATATTATTCATTAAAATTTCAGCAGAAAAAAGGTGTACCCACTGAAAACAAAAATAACTTGTAACAATCATATTATTTGCTATTGAATAAAAATTGATGTAGGTCAAGGTACCTTACCGAGTTAGTGAAGTGTATTTTTATGAATTATTTATTTGAATTTTATTTCATGCATATGTATTGTATTATGTAGGGTGTGTAATGACTTTTCACGAACCAGAAGAATTTATTTTGAATTTTTGTAGATTACAAGAAATATTTCATTTAAAGTAGTCAATTATAAAATAGTATTGTTTATATAAACATTTAGAAGAAATATTGTTTGGTATTGAATATTTGTTTCACACACGCATATTTAAAAAAATGTTTTTATTGGTTAAATTTTTTTGTTTCATACATTGCAGTGCATGTATGCCGATTTTATATTCAGTCAGCCAGGCGTTCAAGCGAGTAGCTTGCTAGTATAGTGTGTATATTTATAGATTGTAAATTTTGTAGTTTTTTAGAAATGTGTATGTATACAGAGTATACATAGATATAATATCACGGATGTGACAGTTTGGAATGTATATGCATTCTGAAATTTTGAGATGCAAAATTGTGGCGCAAAAATTTCTGTTTGGAAAGCAGTTTGTTTATTCCGATTGGAAAGTATGGTAACTAGGGACAGTAGTTACAAAGTCGGACTTGTTGTCCGTGGGATTTGCCAATGACTGGATTTCATTCCAACATGCGTGTGAGCGGACTGAGATCACGCACGGACCAGGTTTTTTTTATTGATCAGGAGTGATCATGTCTTTTCGAGTATTGAGGTACTCGCGAAGTAAGGTCTTCGTGCTATGAGGTGGGCGGGAAAGTCCATCTATAGTACGAATTGGTATGATTTTTGGTTGGTGGTATGATTGATAAATTTTGACACACATGGTGCATGGGAATTATAAATGATTATGACGAACCGATTACGACTTACCTGATTTTGACTAATGAATGTGACCATGTGTGGAAAGTTTTTTACAGATTTCGAATATTTCGTTCTGGGCGTGTGTGCCTGGAACGTCGGCGTTTGCGTGCCATGGGTGAGCTACCTATGGGTGCGTATAGTGCGTACGTTGTAGTGCGCTAGATGATTGGGTGATGACGATGTAAGGAATGCGTGACGGTATGTATGAACCGTCACGTTGTAGAACATGTATTTCTGAACAATCGTATGATTAAATGGTAAAAATAGCGGTTTTTCCATTTTTTGGGCTCTATTTATTATTATTTATTCTATTTGCGTCTATCAAAAAACTTTTACGGTTATTTCGTAGATTTTAATGCGTATTATCAACACAAAAAAAATTACTCCGCGACTTTAGGGAAACGAGTTTCCGTCTTTCGGAAAAAAGATCAGAGGTGTTTTTCAAATTATTTTTTGAGAAATCTATACAAGATATAAGAAATCTTGTACGGTTATTCCCTGGATAAATGTTCAATGCATCTACCCTATTTTGTTCCAACGCATATTTAGTAACAGTTTTGAAATGTCGGTATGCATACTCTTAATTAGTCAATGCATTGTATTGCAATAATTTGTTATTGTTTTCTACAAACGCACTGCGTTGAGTGGGGAGCGAAAGACAAAGAAGGGGTAATACACTATCTCATTCACTCTTCAACATCACGAGCGGCTGTGTGTGTTGGTAATCACTAACAAATTCGCACATCACACTAATACCACTGTATTCTAGCTGTAAAAAAAATTCTACGTATAGCGGGGGTTTTTTAGCAATAAAAAAAATAAAATTCAAAGTATGTTTTTACTATAAATTTGATACGGAATAAAAAATACGCTGTATGAAAAACCGTTTAGTGATTTTTTTATCTCATTTATTGTTATAGTTTCAAAGATATAGCGATATAAAGTCAATTGTTATTTAATACCGTTTGCGAAGTACCTTCAGTACGTATTATATACAAAATAACGATTTGCTTAGTCAGGGATTGTAAACATTCTAATAATAAAATATATTTAAGGATCTAGAAAACATAATATCTACTCTTAGATTGTCTGGAAGTGCATAGTTATTTGTAGGTTTCTACGAATCAATTATTGGTTAGTACTTTAGTAGATTATATTAGGTACATTTGAGTGAATAAAGAAAACGAATTTAAGATATTTTGAGAGGTGATAGAGGGTGTTCTAAAACGTAGATCTGCCAAAGCGATGTCATCCCAATTGTTAAGGGTTGCGGAGTTACACCCTTTTAAAAAAAATTCCACCCCGACATCGACCACCATCACATTCCACTGAATAACTCTGATGCTATGAGTCCAAAATTGATAAAAAAATATTTTTTTGTATTGTAATAAAACAAGCTTTTAGTTGATGTTAAAAATATTTAATAATAATAATAATAATAATAACTTTGCTAAAATTAAACACAAAAACAAAATTTCCCCCTCTAAATCTGCATGTCCCCAAGCTGTTTAATATGATGCCGTCATCTATTAAAAAATGCACAGGTAAGTTGAAGAGAAAGGGACTTATCAAGGATTGGTTGTTGAAGTGTAGTTTTGTATATAGTTGATACCTTTTTGTTATTGTGTTGTGTATGATAGTATGTATTATACATGTATATATGTTCATTATCCATATGAATATCCGCAGCATTAATAGAAATTTTGATCAATTTGTGTTGTCCATAAGTAGTTTAAAAAAAAGCCGGACCTCATAGTATTAACAGAATCACAAACAAACGATTTGACACCAAATTATTTTTTGCCGGAATATAAATTTATTGCAACAAAAATAAATATTAATAAAACCAGTGGAATTGTAATATTTGTACATAATAATATTAATATTGTCAACCTTATGCCTCATCCACATGCTGTCCGTCCTTCCACGAGTCCCGCGCGAATGAGTAAAAAGGCTTTAACCGTCGGTTACGTATACAGTTCAAGACAATCACCTCGTCCGTACGTCCTTTTACTCATTCTCACAAAACTCGTGGAAGGTCGCCGAGCGTGAAGCGGCCCCATTAAGGAATATCCGATATATAAGGCAAATTGCATAGAACTAGAGCTACAATATAGTAAGTTAAAATTTCACTTAATTTCTGTATACAGAACACACGAGTCTCATCCTTCTGATTTTGTAACTAGTTTTAGTGATGTACTCTCTGGAATTCGAAATAAATATTGTATAGCTATTGGTGACTTTATCCTAAATATAAATAATGATATTGAAAACGACGTAGTAACAGATTATATTAACTGTATGACAGAATTGAATTTTAAATCCTGCATAAACAGTAACACTCGCGAAGTACCCGGACAGACACCCTCTTGTTTAGATCATATATGGGTAAATTTTAGTACAAGTCATACTGATAAAATAAAAACAGCGGTCTGGAAATTAGGTATTACAGATCATCATGCCTGCTTATTCTTATATGATGCCGAGATAAAAAAAATACATAAAAACGTCGAAAAAAAAGTAAATAGTAAAATAGTAAAAAAATAAAAAGAAAAGCGACAAAACCGAATCGGAATTCGGCATCCCACAGTAGGGAACAGTGCTTGGTCCCGTGTTATTCATAATCTTTGCTGATCCACTCCTCAGACAGAATTTAAACGGCCACGTAATTTCATACGCCGATGACACCGCATTGATTGTGAGTGCGAAAAATTGGGAAGAATTACAGAATAAAATAAATGACGACATCAACAAACTAAAGAAATGGTTCGATTCCAACATATTAACTGTAAATAGCGATAAAACGTACGTGCTACCATTTTCCATTCATTCGAAAGATTTTCCACAAAATTTTATTGTGACAATACATAGTACTCACGACCCATCTGCGTGCAATAGCGAATGCTCTAAACTGAAAATAATTAACAAAGTTAAGTATTTGGGTGTTACTATTGATAAAAATTTGAAATGGAAAGAACAAATTAACGAAACAGTAAAAAAATCTTTATATTATATACTATAGCCTATTTTTCAGTACGGTGTAACTAGCTGGGGCGCAGCCTACAATACAAGCTAAATGTGTGGAAATCATTCAGAAACTAATCATAAAAATTATGTTAAAAAAACCGCGTGATTTTCCAACTCAACTATTGTTTCAGGAGTTCACAGTCCCGAAATTTCACTTTGTATTCCAAAAAAAGCGATACTTCAAATAATTAAAGAACCAGAATCCCACACCTACATAATAGAAAACAGAACGCGACACAAATTTGTATATTTACAGCCAAAAAAAAGAACTACTTTCGCTCAACATAATTACAGTTACCTGGGAGAAAAATATTTTAATCAATTACCTTTGGAAATAAGGAAAGAAGTTAATTACGACAAGCTCAAAACACATATTAAAAAGAATTACAAAAATATTACTTGCAATTTTATAAAAAAGCGTTTCAAAAATATAACTTACAGTGTTCGGCCTCTAGTACGGCCTCTTACTAATTAAATTATAGATGTCAATAATATTGTTTATATAGATATTTTGTATATGGATTAGTTGTATTACAACTATATTATGTGGATATTAAACAATTGTAAGTTTGTGTTTATTGTTACAATATTGTTGTATACTTGGAGACATTCCACTACATAATACTCGTATTATCCAAGTCATGTAGGTATGTAACGCTTTCCCATTGGAAAATTTTGCAAGTTCGATGAATATGTATGTAAATTTAAAGCAGCGACGCCTTCGTTGGTGGCTAGACATTTTCGTCGAAGTCTCACGTTTTGTGTCTAGACATAAACTTTTATGAATGAAAAATTTGAAATATCGAATGATACCGTACCTACTAATGAAATTATGAATGAAAATAGTTTTGAAATATTTCTTTCGCGGAAATAATCAAGTAAGTACCATTATTTTATACAACGTGACAGAAAATGAAAATAGAATTCTCATACACTATATGGTACGTACCTATACACGTAAAGATTGCAAATCGAACTATTTAAAGTACCCACCATCTATATGTGTGTAAAGTACCTATGTATGTAGATAGCAGTGGCGAAGGGTGGATTCCTGCAGAAGGGAAGCCGGGGCTAACATTTCTTATTGGATTACATCAACTTAGACACTATTATACCTATCATTTTATTCAAAAGGTAACTCGATGGGAATCGTGTTCTTAGGTAGCTTCGCGCCTGGTAGATAGACATGTAAGAGTAGTTTTGTGGCTTTCAGGGGTGGGTGCCAACTAAAAAAGTCGACAATATGAATCTGGTCTTACGACTTTCATGACAATATTGGAGAGACGGGGAAAAGACGGAGCCTTGTGATCTTCCTGTGTTTACTCAAGGAACTTTGAAGGGTGGAATAGTAATAGGAATAGTAATAAGCAAGCCTCCGTGATTATCACGGGTAGGTACCCTCTAGTAATGTATAATAGTGGATTCACTACAGCTGTATGTATTGATATAATAGGTTCCTGCACACTGCACGTGTATACTTTGTAATATCTATAAGTGTCTACATATATAGTATATAGTTGTGACGTATATTGTATAGAAGCCCTGTGTAATGCTAATGATATATACTAATGTTAATAATCATGAATAGTATGCACTCATTGTAAACACTCCTCTCTCTACTCAAGTATTTATTTACTTATTGAGAGAGAAGGACAACATTAAACTATGTAAATCTTGTACCTATCTGCTGAAAAATTATAACTGTACTTGTATTATATTACTAAATAAATAAATAAATATATATATATAAGATAATGTATATAGTAGAATTAGGATAGTATTGTTACATATCTATTAAGATTATTGTTTAAGAGCACACGCCGACAAACTTGTCAGGTTTGGCGTGACTTGATTGTTTTAATTTGTATATATTTTATGTCTAATAAATAAAAAAATTAAAAAAAACTATTGGAGCAGCAGGAGGCGGGGGGGGGGGGGGGTATTGCACAATATTATACACAGGGGCGCACTGCTTCAATTATATTATTTTTTATAACAAGATCTCCCCAAACACTAAATACGATTTTGAATAATCTTAGATCGTCAACTAAGCACCCACTAGCAAACAATTATTCTTCGTTGGTTTTTTCCAAAAAAAAACATGTTTTTCAATAGAATTTCACTGTATTCTCTAGAAATGGCCGCAAATTAGGATAATTTCATGAAAACCTACATTATTTATTACGATTTTTAATTTATTTTGTCAAAATCGAGTTATAGTAGTTAGTGAGTTATTGTCAAAAAACCCAAATGAGAATTTTCATTCACAATTTTCAAAGGGCCGTAACTCCAAAAGCCATTGATTTTTGGACATACAATTAGAATACTTATTTTTCATATTTTTTTATCCTTTTATCACATTACCAAACATTGGACATAAAGAACCTAGGACCCTGCATTATGTTTTTTTTATAATGATGTCCTTTTGAAGCTAAACAGGAATATCTTTTTTTGTAAAGGGTGCTATGTCAAGTTTTGTACCTTTTTAAAAACTACACTAAATGAGGAAGTTTTTAATATAATTTGCCAGCTTAATGTCATACAATTTTTTTACAGTGTAAAGGGTCAAAATTTTATAATTAAAAACAAAAAACTGGAGAGCTGGATACGATGTTCTTTTCTTCTAAATTGTGAAACAATAGGTTTCATTTTAGAATATAGTCAAATAGCTAGATTATTCAGGATTACGAATCAAAAATTATAATCCTAGAATATTGAATATTGTCACCGTGGCGATCGAAAAACTGATCGGAGGTGTCGAATTTCACGAAAAACCACAAAAGTGTCGATATTTAATAAAAATGAGCGATTTTTTACTAGAGTTCGTAAAGATTTTCTGGTCCGTTATGAGTTGGTCTATCACACCTCCACGGGATGACGTTGACTTACGGGACACCTGTATATAAATTTGCGAAATATTGTAGTACAAATTGTCTTACGTAGAATAAAAAACTATCTAAGAAAAAAATATCCAGTTTTTAACAGGCCATTACGGGTAAACTGCTGGTCCTACGCAAAATGTGTAGGAGAGATTTTGTAGAGAATTTAACAAGGATTTTTTTTGTCTTTGACCACTTTCTCCTATCTCTTACCAGATCCCTAAAAAATGCGAAAAACCTCTATGTGGGCGGGGCATGGTGGGTGCGGTTGATAGGTAACCCTAGTACTTCGAGCCACAGGAGGCGGGCGTGTGGAGCAGGCATTCTGATTGGTCGAGCGGGAACAATTGCTTAATTTCACACAGGGCCGCACTGGGCACAGGGGAAATATATTCATTATAATAATATTAAAATACGATTTTGGTTTGTGCGCGAATATTACGATGTATTTTTCGACCACTTCCTGACTACTTAGAGACCTGAAACTTTGCAAACATACGTAAAGTCGATGACAATACAATCCTGTACCACTTTGGATCAGCCTACTCCTGAGACAAAAAAGATGTAAAGGGTTTCAAAGGGTTCGAAGGGTCGTGTGGGGTCATGTGTGGTATCGTATGAAAGGGCGTTGGAAAATATATCCTGATCTTAAGTCAGATGTTGTCTAGGTCAAGCCTCGGGAGACACCGAGCGATCGAGAGGATCCAGTCACCGCATACCGTCGTGTTTGGTATCTACACGAGTACAAGTGATTGAGATTCTGTTTGTTGTTGGTGGGAGGCGCCATTGGCCATACAATTAGTGGAGATATTGAATGTACGATAAGAGTCGTGTGTACTGATATGGAGAATGTAATATGATGGATATTACGTTCCCTACCTGTGTACTGATGTTTAAATGTAAAAGTACTTCGTATAAACTCGCAAAAGACATTTAATTATTAAAATACTACAGTGCGTCTAATAATATGGCCAGGGACTGTATATAGATTAGAAAACATTTCACGATTGCATATAGTCTGAGAGCCCGCTGCTTAATTTATGACGTATCTGTTTTTTTGATAGAAATGTGGTATAAACGATAGCTTACCAATAGGGTATTACATCGCACTAGGGTTGCCTATCAAATTCTTGCCGCAACCCCCCCCTGCCCCCCCCCCCCCGAAAAAGTCCCTTTTCGCGGTTTTTCGAATTTTATAGGAATATGGTAAGAGATAGGAGAAAGTAGTCAATGAAAAAAATAATCCTTGCTAAATTCTCTATAAAAAATGTTAAGTCAATTTTTTCGTAGAACTAGCAGTTTACCCGCAATGGCCGGTCCAAAACCGAAATTCATTTAAAATACTAAAAAAATGTATTTAAACTAAATTGGTTGATAATTAGTAAGAGCTACAGCAAAATAGTCAAAGAACGAATTAATTACCATAGTCCTAGCTATAAAACGAGCGATAACCTGTGTTCATGCATATAACAAATTCGGAGTTATTACAATAAAACTCAGTGACGAAAATTCTTAAAATTTCGTTTTCATAAAATAACCAGTGATATAGCGCCGCAGGCCAAATTTTTTTCCATAAAATGTTAGTAATAATGGGTAGAAGAATGTGAAAGAAAAAAAAATAAACCTTTTTTTTTTATTTTTATAAAAAATATCCTGTGTTTTGACCGGCCATTACGGGTAAACTACTAGTCCTATGAAAAAATTGTTTTAAAATATTTTGTAGAAAATTTAGCAAGGATTATTTTTGTCTTTGACTACTTTCTCCTATCTCTTACCATATTCCTATAAAATGCGAAAAACCGCGAAAGGGGACCTTTTCGGGGGGGGCAGGGGGGGTTGCGGAAAGATTTTGATAGGCAATCCTAGTGCGATGTAATACCCTATTGGTAAGCTATCATTTATACCACATTTCGATCAAAAAACAGATACGTCATAAATTAAGCAGCGGGCTCTCGGACTATATGCAATCGTGGAATGTTTTCTAATCTATATACAGTCCCTGGCCATATTATTAGACGCACTGTAGAATTTCAATAATTTAATGTGTTTTGCGAGTTTATATGAAGTACTTTTACATTTAACCCTTCCAGACGGCTGGCACGCATCCGTGACAGTACAAATCTGGTCTCAGGGACTACTGTCACGCATACGTGTCGCTCACTTCTCATACAAATTTCTCAATACAGGCGAAGTATTCACCACGTAATATTAGTACCAAAAAATCGAGAAATCATCATACTGCCGACATCTCTGGAAGATATCATGAAATATTATAAAGTTTTGTTATTATAAACAAATGAATCAGGACCCGTAAGTATGTCAAAATGCCGATCAGTTCAAATATTCCCGCCCAAATACACGAACGAATAACGTCGCCCGGTTTCTCAAAGTATCATGTGTCAAGTGTCCTCAAGTGTCATATTAGCAGTGCTTGTGCGCCGCTATCTGCATAAATGTACTTCTATTATATTTTATTGTAGGCAGTTGTGTTTTTTTTGTGAAGGAACATTTTATCAATGACTTTATTTATTTATTTATTTATTCTTTCAGTTAACAATCTCATACAATTATTAAGTACGTAACAGATAATGTTTTAGATACAATTGAATAGAGATTAGTGTTTATTGTGCGGTGCTGTGTGTATCATCCATTTTTATTGGTTTTCTCCTACTCTTATGTTTTTTTTTTCGATCTTTTGTATCAAAATGGCTAAACGGAAATTATTTTGAGTTATTATATTTAAGTGTTTTAAAGAATTTCTTAAAAAATAATTAGGTATATCCAGTTATTTTTGTGTTTCTTGGTTGGGTTGATATTAGTTAATGAGTTTGTGTAGGTAGTAAGTTAATATTGGTTATTAGTGATAAAACAGTTTGGGTAATACAAAACACATCGGCGCAGTGTTCTTGTCATCACATTATGGCAGCGAGGTATGTTTTTTTATATGAAGATTGTTTAATTTATTGTTTTCTATAATCTTGTGACATCCTGAGCATCAAATATTATCCTAAACAGTCAATTAGATAAATACTCAACTGATTGTATAAACAAAACTCGGATAAATGATATATTTACGACGCAGTGAGTATTTTAAGGTACCTGAAAAAACGTATCGTCTGTGGTTATGATTTCATTTATACCTAGAAGTCTGGAAAAGTTAAACATCAGTACACAGGTAGGGAACGTAATATCCATCATATTACATTCTCCATATCAGTACACACGACTCTTATCGTACATTCAATATCTCCACTAATTGTATGGCCAATGGCGCCTCCCACCAACAACAAACAGAATCTCAATCACTTGTACTCGTGTAGATACCAAACACGACGGTATGCGGTGACTGGATCCTCTCGATCGCTCGGTGTCTCCTGAGGCTTGACCTAGACAACATCTGACTTAAGATCGGGATATCTTTTCCAACGCCCTTTCATACGATACCACACATGACCCCACACGACCCTTCGAACCCTTTGAAACCCTTTGAAACCCTTTACATCTTTTTTGTCTCTGGAGTAGGCTGATCCAAAGGGGTACAGGATTGTACTGTCACCGAGTTTACGTATGTTTGCAAAGTTTCAGGTCTCTAAGTAGTCAGGAAGTGGTCAAAAATACATCGTAATATTGAAATCGTATTTTAATATTAGTATAATGAATATATTTCCCTTCTGCCCGTGCGGCCCTGTGTATAATATTGTGAAATTAAGAAAGTGTTTGCTCGACCAATCAGAGTGCCTGAATATTCCCCCATGTGAACGCCCCGCCTCCTGTGGCTCCAGTAGTTGAAGTACTAGGGTTACCTATCAACATCTTGCCGCCCTCACCATGCTCCGCCCACATAAAGGTCCTACATAGCGGTTTTTCGCATTTTATAGGGATCTGGTAAGAGATAGGAGAAAGTAGTCAAAGACAAAAATAATTCTTGTTAAATTCTCTACAAAATCTCTCCTACACATTTTTTCGTAGGACTAGCAGTTTACCCGCAATGGCCTGTTAAAAACTTGATATTTTTTTCTTAGATAGTTTTTTATTCTACGTAAGACAATTTGTACTACAATATTTCCCCAATCTATATACAGGCTGTCCCGTAAGTCAGCGTCACCCGTGGAGGTGTGATAGACCAACTCATAACGGACCAGAAAATTCAAATAAAACCTTATTAGTACAAAATCGCTCATTCTCTAGATATCGGCACTTTTTTGTTTTTTTTTTTTTAAATTCGATCAGTTTTTCGATCGCCACGGTCACAAAATTCAATATTCTAGGATTATAATTTTTGATTAATAATCCTGAATAATCTATCTATTTGATTATATTCCAAAATGAAACCTATTTTTTACATTTTTGAAAAAAAAGAACATCGTTTCTTTGTTCTCGAGTTTTTTATTTTTTATTATGAAATTTCGACTCCTTTGCAGTGCAAAAAAATTGTATCACATTGAGCTAGCAAATTATATTAAAAACTTCCTCATTTAGTGTAGTTTTTTAAAAAGGTACAATTCTAGGCATAGATCCCTTTCTAAAAAAAAGATATTCTTGTTTTACTTCAAAAGGAGCTCATTATAAAAACAATCAAATACAGGGTTATAGCTTCCTTATGTCCAATATTTGGAGAGGTAATAGAGGATAAAAAACGAAAAAAAGTATAATTAATGTATGTCCAAACTCAATCGTTTTAAAGTTATGGCCTTTTGAAAAATCAGTATGAAAATCTTTATTTGTGTTTTTTAACAATAATAACTCAAACTACTAACTCGATTTTGATAAAATAAATTAAAAATCTTGTAAATAATGTAGGCTTTCGATGAAGATCCTAATTTGCAGCAATTCCTACAGGATACAGTGAAAAATTTGTCAAGAAACATGTTTTTTCGTAAAAAAAAACGAACGAAGAATAATGGTTTGCTAGTGGGTGCTTAGTTGACGATCTAAGATTATTCAAAATCGTATTTAGTGTTTGGGGAAATCTTGTTATAAAAAATAATATAATTGAAGCAGTGCGCCCCTGTGTATAATATTGTGCAATACCCCCCCCCCCCCGCCTCTACGTACGCTCCGCCTCCTGCTGCTCCAGTAGTTTAGCATCTCTCTCACTTCACTTCACTTCTTTCTAAATCTCCGTGGAGGACAGACGGTGTTTTACTTGTCTCTCTCACAACTTAATTTTTTAAATTATTATATTACTACGTTTTAAATTTTAATTAATTTCTTTTAAATTTTATTGAATTACTGTGATTTTTTAAAAATAATTTCTACTCAACATTTTCGTTTATTCCCATTTGACCAACCAACCTTCAGTCTGGAGAAATTACAACATATTTATTATATATTTATATTGATTTTCGTGACGTTTCTTACCTACCTGCATATCTACATACATACACATATATCTTTATACATAGGTATATCTTGTACGAAAATGTTCGTAGGTAAGTATATCAGATGGTTTGGTTATTTTTCTATCATATTTAAAGGTATATAAGCATGAGCGTCGTCAGGGGGGGTGAGGGGGGCAGTTGCCCCCCTAGAGATTGGTATGGGTTGGAACGGGTGTTCTCCTAGCCTCCGGAGTACCCTGGTCTGGGGCCTAGCCACGGCTCCCACAAGACCCTTGTAAAATTAGTAAATAGTAACTAAATCACTCACGTGGGTTAATATTGGTGCTTTGGGCTTCGAGGAGGAGGGGGCGGCAGGTAGAAGGTTTGAGGGACTCCCTTACACAATTTCTCCTGTGTTCCTACCAGCGTCCATCCTGGATCTTTTCGGGGCTCAACCCATTCTCCGTTCCTCCAGACCCCTCCTGCCTCGGTATTGAAGGCTAGAAAATACATACATCGATTTAGTTTGAAACATGAAAATTATAAAGTTTATTGTAACATATTCTGCAAGGTGGTTTTACAAATAAATACATTATGTAATCTATAACTAAAATGAGAGTTTAATTAATTTTAAATCCCTATTGTTTTTCCCTCCTCGTAGGTGATGATTCCTTGTGGGCATCCAATGGCTTCGCTGGTACCTCCAGTTGAATGTTGAACATTAAATAAAATAAATATAGATCCCACCTCAATATGAGTAATCCCTTTTGACTGGTACAGTATTATATATCCATATAAATTTCCTTTTTACAATTTGACATATTGTACATCATTATATTTCTTCATTACTTTTCCTCTGGTATATGTATTTGGTATCGTTCCACAACTAAAAATAAACACATAGCGGTCCACCTCTCTTGAACCGAAATATAATTTTAACAAACTTTAACACACTTTTATTAAACATGGCTGTTTGCCATTAGTAAATTATTCGCAAGCGCGGGGGGCGCGGAGCGCCCCCGCCCCGTGAACTCGTGTCCGATCGAATTGATTGAATCTTCTTGAATAATCTCTTCTCCTTCAGGCTCTGCGCGCATAACCTTGGCGCTTCATCTGTTTCTCCACTGCGCATGCGTTCTCTATCTTTTTGAAGGACCTTCGTGTAGTGTGGGCCCTGACGCATGACCTTCAAGAAATCACGTTACAATATTCCGCCCTCCCAAGCTAAAATTTTGTTGGTACAAAAAAATTATACAAAACAAACTCATTAATCAAAATGGAAAGACTCTAATACAATGAATAAACATAAAACAAATTAATATTTGAGAACCACTCTTGCTGAAAAAGAAATGCAGTTTACATTAGAACCATCTATGAAATTATTGAATTCTAGACTTAGACAGACTTAATTAACTTATATACCTACCTAACTAAGCTAAACCTAAGACTTGTCATACACGCGTGAATAGCGCTGTTGACTTTTGTTCTGTTTACATGATTATTTTACTCGTATTGGGAGTGCATACCTACCTACTACAAGACGTAGAGTTATTATTTCAATACATTATTTACAATAAAAATTATATATACACAGCAATTATACCTAAACCTATTTTATGTATTCCTAGGATACATGCAAGTTGTGTGATCCATTTCGCTCTCGTCTCAATCCTCTGATTTATACATCATGTTCGTCCCTCATCATTCATACTTTGAGTTGCTCATTCGGCGCACATACAAATCTTCAATCATTCGTCCATCCATCCATACTCAACTCAAAATTAGATCACACACCTTCCATCACCCAGAAATACATGTTCTACAACGTGACGGTTCATACATACCGTCACGCATTCCTTACATCGTCATCACCCAATCATCTAGCGCACTACAACGTACGCACTATACGCACCCATAGGTAGCTCACCCATGGCACGCAAACGCCGACGTTCCAGGCACACACGCCCAGAACGAAATATTCGAAATCTGTAAAAAACTTTCCACACATGGTCACATTCATTAGTCAAAATCAGGTAAGTCGTAATCGGTTCGTCATAATCATTTATAATTCCCATGCACCATGTGTGTCAAAATTTATCAATCATACCACCAACCAAAAATCATACCAATTCGTACTATAGATGGACTTTCCCGCCCACCTCATAGCACGAAGACCTTACTTCGCGAGTACCTCAATACTCGAAAAGACATGATCACTCCTGATCAATAAAAAAAACCTGGTCCGTGCGTGATCTCAGTCCGCTCACACGCATGTTGGAATGAAATCCAGTCATTGGCAAATCCCACGGACAACAAGTCCGACTTTGTAACTACTGTCCCTAGTTACCATACTTTCCAATCGGAATAAACAAACTGCTTTCCAAACAGAAATTTTTGCGCCACAATTTTGCATCTCAAAATTTCAGAATGCATACATTCCAAACTGTCACATCCGTGATATTATATCTATGTATACTCTGTATACATACACATTTCTAAAAAACTACAAAATTTACAATCTATAAATATACACACTATACTAGCAAGCTACTCGCTTGAACGCCTGGCTGACTGAATATAAAATCGGCATACATGCACTGCAATGTATGAAACAAAAAAATTTAACCAATAAAAACATTTTTTTACGAATATTCAATACCAAACAATATTTCTTCTAAATGTTTATATAAACAATACTATTTTATAATTGACTTTACTTTAAATGAAATATTTCTTGTAATCTACAAAAATTCAAAATAAGTTCTTAATCCGGTGAAATTAAACACAAAACAGTTCCTCGATGGAAAGTTGTGGGGTAGTCTGTTTTTCTTTCATTCTATAAGTATTTTGGGGTGCTGAATCCGAATCCGAGGTTTGCCAACAAAATTTCGTGACGGAACATGGCGAAAAATTGGTAAAATGGCGAAAATATTCCTTCTCTGGCGATTTCTTTATAAGAACTCGAAAACTGACAACTTTCGTAAGTTATTTTTCTACGCAAAATTAAAGTACGTAAAATTTACTACAAAATTGCGATATAAAATTTTTCTCTAAAATAAATAGCAACGGAGCTGTCAAGGTCCAAAAAATGGCCAAATTTTCTTATTGTTTTACATTACGAGAATCGAAAATGTATTGAAAAAGTTCACCTTGTTGCCTTCATAAGCAAATTTCAACAATTATTCTTTAAATTCATGAGTCATATTTTACCTCGTTGGAATCAGAAAACACAAAGAAAGCTTTTAACGAAATTTTTATTTAAAAACCCCGTGAAATATTTGAGCTAGACATGTTTAAATAATTTTATTTAAAAATATAGTAATTTGTGTAGGCTAAAAATGTTTAAACCTTTTTAGCGTAAACATTTCACTATATTTTTAAATAAAATTTATGCTGAAACCTTTATCCATGTTTACTGATTCCAACGAGGTAAAATATGTATCATAAATCTGAAGAATAATTGTCAAAATTTGGTGATAATTCTAACAAGGTGACCTATTCTCCATACATTTTCCATTATCACAATTTAAAATAACGAGAAAATTTGGCCAATTTTTGGAGCTTGACAGCTCCGCTGTTAGTTATTTTAGAGAAAAATTTTATATGGCAATTTTGTAGTAAATTTTACGTACTTTAATTTTGCGTAGAAAAATAACTTACGAAAGTTGTCAGTTTTCGAGTTCTTATAAAGAAATCGCCAGAAAAGGAGTATTTTCGCCATTTTACCAATTTTTCGCCATGTTCCGTCACGAAATTTTGTTAGCAAACCTCGGATTCGGATTCAGCACCCCAAAATACGTATAGAATGAAAGAAAAACAGACTACCCCACAACTTTCTATCGAGAAATCTAAAGGCACCGTATTATCTTCTGGTTCGTGAAAAGTACACACCCTACATAATACAATCCATACGCATGAAATAAAATTCAAATAAATAGTTCATAAAAATATCAAGTCTTTCAATGTAATATGAAGTGGTTCTAAATCAATTTTTATTCAATAGCAAATAATATGATTGTTACAAGTTATTTTTGTTTTCAGTGGGTACACCTTTTTTCTGCTGAAATTTTAATGAATAATATTTACGAAATACCTACAATGTAAAATTTCTTTCACTCAATTATTTTATAAACTTGAACCGTTCAAATGAATATGCTAAATATGAGAAAAAAACCGAGCAATACGGGAAATTCGAAAACTATTTTTCAAAATATTAATTCTACTGAAACCTTATGTGGAATCTACCTTATACCTAACTTAAAAGTATTCTAAAACCTAACCTAGTTAATCCGTTTTTTTTTCTCCACGGTTTCTACGTGACACATTAAAAAATCTGATTAAAAAAACATGTGGAACCTATATTCTTTGCCCTAGGTCCAGGGGACTGAGCAAATAGGTCATCCCAGGGATGTGACCCTAAAGACAGTGACAAAAACGTTGGCGCCAAATTGTAACGGGCTTTCCTGCCCAAGCTTCTTGTCCCAAGGGGTCAGCTCCGACCCTGGCTTGGGGACCAAATAAATAAAGTAAGACTTACGTGGGTTATGCCACTGTCCTCATGGGAACACGGCCAGTGAGAGATCCTGGAATCAGTAGCGTAGCGTGGGGGGGCGGGCCGCCCCGAGCGGCACTTTTCAAGGGGCGGCATTTTCGGGATTTTTTTTAAAACAATCTAGGCTAGCGTACACAAACCCAAATACTTTCCTGTACACCTTGCACTAGACTAATTTCACAAATCTGCAGCCCTTAGGCTTGCCGCCCCTAGGCTGTCGGCAGATTTCAGAATATACAAGGACGGGGGGCGGCATTTTGAAAAGAAAATGACTGCATCGTAACAAGCAAAGTTCCTGCGTCTGTTCTTGTGTTTAAACTTTCATCTGTCTCTGTCAGTTTTTCGCAAGTAACTGCCGCTAGACTAGACTGTCGGCCTAGGGGCGGCAGATTTCAGAATTTTAAGGACGGGGGCGGCATTTTTCAGAAAAGTATTCATAACTCAAAAATAATATTCTTCTCATTAGCGGATTCAGACGGCGGATTACCCCCCAAAACAAGTGACAGCACTTTAATATAAAACTAGTTTCCGAAGAATCACATTATTACTGCATCGTTTTCTCATCATGTCATGAATTTTCTAAAACTACTACATTTTTTGGTAAAAAAAAATCGCCCGCGGCGCTAATTAAATCTGTTGCGTTTATCCTATCACTTTCGCCGATTTCTCTATAAAAATTTCGCCTGCGGCGCATTATACAATCCCTGTTATATAATCTAAAATTATATTTTACTTGCGGCCCGTCGCTCATTTATAATTTCAAATGATCCTTCATCCAAAAAGTTTTAGGTTCAATATTTAAGCAGTTAGGATTATTATTTCACACATTTTCTAGAAAAAATTCGCCTGCGGCTCAATTCTGGGTTACGTTTATTTTCAGAAAATAAAACAAACAACCTTGACTACATGACCCTTTTCACACAGTCTCAATTCACTTTTGTAATACCACAAGGTCATATTTGCATGAAAAAAAGAATGAGTTTTTTATGGGGGGGGGGGCGGCAAATTTTGCCTCCGCCCCGGGCGGCACAAACCCGCGCTACGCCACTGCCTAAACTCAACCCTTTTTTCAATATTGAAAAATACGCTCTTTTTAAAAACAACCCTGTTACATTATCTATAATGTTTTTTTATTTTTTTTAATTGCATTCACATTCTAGAAGATTGAGCATTCATTTTCTTGGATCACAATGTTTGTAAAGTTCTTCAGTTTTGAATGGAAGGTTCCCAAAAACAACAGCAAAATCAGCGAAATCACTAAAATGCTGATGAAGGGCCCTTAAACAATAATCTTAATATATATGTAACAATACTATCCTAATCTCTTCTATAATTGGAAGTGTCCTGACTGACTGACTGAATGACTGACTGACATACTCACTCATCAACGCAGAGCCGAATTGGCTAATCCTAGAGAAGTGAAATTTTGAAGACAGATAGGTTTTAATACAAAAGCTTCCACTAAGAAGCGATTTTTGGAAATTCCGCCCCTAAGGGGGTGAAAAATAGGGTTGAAAGTTTTTCAGAGTATGCGAATATCTCGGAAACCAGACATTGTACGAAGTTGAAATTTGGCACATAGATTCTACTATTAAAATTAGTAATAGGCTGTTTCGCCGTTTTTTTTTAATTTTTATTTAAAGGGATGAAAAAGGACATAAAGAAAAGGGGTGATTTTTAAATGCCTCTTAATACGGTAAAAAATAATTTTATCGGAATTTCCAAAAAATGGATTCCTAAGAAAGGGTCAAAATATGATATTCTGTCCAGAAAAAGAGTCAATCCTTAAGGGTTAGGGCGTGGGATTAAATTTGCTTTGATAGTAACGTATCTCGGTAAACACTGAAGCTACAAAGCTGTAGTTAAACAGTTGCATACTTCTTTTAAAATGAAAAAAAATCGTCTTACATTGTTTAGTCAAAAATTGAGGATAAGGGTATGAAAAGGGTAGTTTTTTAGTTGTTAGTTGATATAAGTACTCTCCTGTGTACGTGAATATATACACGTTTTTATAGGTGGTGAAATACGTGTATTGTTATGCGCTCAGTGAAGCATGGACTCTGAGTAAAAAAATATTTGCAATTTCGTTAATTGTATTTTTTTCATAAGCCGTACTAACTGTATTGCCCGGCGTTGCCCGTCTAGCCAAGTTCTACTTGTGAAGCTCTTTTATGAGACACCAAACAATGTGGTATGTGGTGACTGGATTCTCTCGATCACTCTGTGTCTCCCGATGGTTTGAAGAGGCATAAATATGACTTTCTGAAGATTTGAATTTCTTTTCTAACGCCCTTTCATACCATACCACACGTGCTCCACACAACCCTTGAATCCCCTCATCAGTAAAATTTCACAGAAGGTTCTGAATTTCCAGAAGTTTCTACCACACAGTATTGGTTTCCATATAGCAAGGCATTTGCGAATATTTAACGCAAATATTAAGATGTAGTTGGTATTTTGCTGGACTGACTATACAATATTTTACCGTACTACACACGTGTATACTTATGTACACAGGTGGGCACACAGTCAGCAGTCTGTTTTTACATACATATATTGCATAGTGTGTTTTATCGATTGTGGAATACATATTATTAACCCCGCCCGTTGGAACACCAACGGCGGGAAATTTAAATTGCAAAATATATAAACTTTTAAGTAAAATAATATTCGTAATTTTGTTAATTTGTTAATTTCAGAAAAAAATGTAGGTATATAAATTTTGATGATACGTATTAATTAATTCAGACAATTTAGATGACAGATTGTGATGATTCCCAATACTTTTGGTTTAGACAAAAATATAGTTACCCGGGCAACGCTGGGTAATACAGCTATCCCACATAAATATTTTAGTTCGTACCTATGGTATATACCTAACATTTTTCACCTTCTCCTTTATAGACACCTAAACCGTTCATCCGATTGAGATGAAACTTTGGAGAATTATTGTGCTTGCTCCAGGGAATGTTCTTATTGTGGTAGGGGGTACGAGGAGGGGGACACTAAGGGGGCACGAAGGGGGGGGGGGGGAAAGAAGAAAAAACCTTTTTTTTCGAATCCATATAGCTTTTGTTGCCGAAAAGATAAATAGTAACCCTCACGACATCTGCAGGAAAAAGGGGAGGGCTGGGGAAAGAGGGTCGGAATGAAAAGAGTGATATTAGTGTCTAATCCATGGTTTCCCGCATCATTAAGATGAATAGTAACCCTCCCGATATCTGCAAGAATAAGGGGAGGCGGTTAAGGGGGCTGGGGACGGTCGGAATTAAAAAAGTGATATTAGAGTCAAATCCATAGTTTTCCGCTTCAATAAGTTGAATAGTAACCCTCCCGACATCCGCAAGAATAAAGGGGAGGGAGTTAGGGGGCTGCGGGGCTGGGGGGGGGGGGGGTCGGAATGAAAAAAGTGATATTAGTGTCGAATATTAGGGGAATAAGTTTTCCGCCTCAATAAATGAATAATAGCCCTCCCGACATCTGCAAGAATAGGGGGGCGGGGGAATCCATAGTTTTCCGTGTCAAAAAGATAAATAGTAACCCTCCTGACATCAGCAGGAATAAGGGGGAGGGAGGATGGGGAGGTAAGGGGGGTGGAACGAAAAAAGTGATATACTAAAACCAATACATATATTCATTTCTACACCCCAAAAATTTATTCCATTATTTAGTATGCCTTCGTGCCTTTCTGCAGAGCCACCAAAACTGTTGTGAGTTATAGTGGCTCTGCAGTACTTTGGCTGATACATGATGGTTCCACTTCACCATCCACACAATTTATTCCGTAGCGAAGCACGGGTAATACAGCTAGTTCTACAATATACATTATGTTATATACATGTATAATACATACTATCATACACAACACAATAACAAAAAGGTATCAACTATATACAAAACTACACTTCAACAACCAATCCTTGATAAGTCCCTTTCTCTTCAACTTACCTGTGCATTTTTTAATAGATGACGGCATCATATTAAACAGCTTGGGGACATTATATTCTAGAGTGCGCTTACCATATTTATTATTGAATGTTGGAATGCAATAACCGGAATTTGCTTTAAATCTTGTTTGATGACTATGACGCGGGATTTTCTTATAAACATTTTTCAGAAAGTGATCAAGGATTATCTTCTGCCAGAACAAGCCCTTGGCGGGGAGTACCTTAAGCTTCCTGAAAGCAACCGACACGTCATTTCTACTTGGCAAAGAACGCTTACACGTTTATCCTTTTCAGTGAATAACCGAAGGATGCTCTTTTGAGCCATCATAACCCGTTTAATATTCGTATTCGCGCAAATTACCCCATGAACCAATTCCATATCTAATTAACGACTCCGCCAAGGACCTGTATATAATTAGAAGTGCTGATTTAGGCACGAAATATTTAATTCTATAAATTCTACCAGCAATAGATCTTAACCTAGTACAAATTTTATTTACATGGAGATCCCATTTAAACCTATCATCTATAATTACACCTAGGTATACAAATTTATTAACAATATTCAAAGCAGTACACTTGCAATTTGTGGGGAGCTCAACATTTCTGTGTATACAATTAAAATCATGAGATCTAATAATCGGCGTGGTGTCACACACCGTGTGAGGAGTTCTGACATGCATTAATTTAGTTTTTTTCTCATTAATCAGGAGACCAAAATCATGGGACCATTGCAACAGTCTATTATAATCTGCTTGTAGCAATCTATTAGCTTCCATCACATCGGGGTGAGACATGACCAGCGCCGTGTCATCAGCATACACAAAATATTTTACATTTTTAAAAAGTATTCTCATGAATGAGACAAAGATTATGTACAAGGTGGGTCCCAGAATTGACCCCTGGGCCACGCCAGATGATATATTCTTCCTTACACTATAAGATTCAGCTATTTTAACACATATTGTACGATTTGACAGATAATTTTGAAATAACTTCAGGACGTGGCCACGAATCCCTATACTCTCTAACATAAATAATAATTTATCATGATTTATAGTATCAAAAGCTTTAGAATTATCAATAAACAAAACAAGAACATGATTTTTATTATTCAGTTCAGAATTAATGTGATTTGAGAAATCTGACAACAATGTTTCTGTGCTTTTATTTTGTTGGAATCCATGCTGAGATGGATCCAACAAGCCATGCTTATCCAAATAAGCCGAGAGTTTCCCAAGAAGGTACTTTTCCAATCGCGGAAAGAATGCATATAGGCCTATAGTTTTTTAATAAATTATGCTTCTCACTTTTATATATCGGACGAACTACGCCACATTTTAAATCGTCGGGCACAATGCCCTGCTTTATAATTAAGTTCATCAAGTGAGTAATAACAGGGGCCAACACTTTTATGTTACGTTTTATATCACCAATCCCAATGTTATCAAACCCTGGCGCTGATTTTTTTAACCTTGTTACAATGTCAATAATATCAGATACTTTTGCTTTAGGTAAGTACATACTCTGGGTTGCACAAGGTGGACTTATGTTTATCGCACCCATCCCACAACAATGCAACAACTGAGAAACACTATCGGTAAAATAATCAACAAAGCTATTAGCAATCTGATCAATGCTGTGAGTTTTGGAAAAAAACTTTAACACAATTTCGTCACAATTTTTCTTACTTTTCCTACCCAAAATTGAATTAATGGAGTCCCATGTACGTCCTTCTAACATTATTAAAGTTTTGACTAAATTTGTTGCCATAATAAAGAGATTTTGCCTTCTTGATCATTTTGTTTACATAGTTTCTGGACCCGCGGTATTCCTTCTTATATAAATTATTTGTAGGATTACTCTTCCATCTTCTATATAAGTGGTCTCTATTCTGTACTTGAAGCAGCAAATCAGGAGTCATCCACTCAGCTATACTCTGTGGTCTCTTACGCGCATAATTCACGTTTACAGAAGCAGCGATATAAAGTTGATCAAAATATAACTTAATTCTTCTGTACAGCACATTGGAATCATTAATACTTAATAAAGAAGTAATTTGTTTATCAATTATTTTTTGAGATATTACAGTGTTATGGTTTTGCGAGCAGTCAGATTTATTGTCACCTTTCATTTTATCATTAGTATAATTCATACAAATAGCCACCGCATAGTGAAACGTTTATACCATACACCGCTATGTATAGACGCAGAGTCGCGTTTACATATGCCAGTTCCTTCTCACAAATATATGGTCAATGCAAGTTCTTGTTATTCTACCCGATACAATCGCAATTCTCTCGTTACGTCATTAATGCATTTAATTAAGTAATTATCAAATAACATATTTTCATAAGTCATCGATGCGTGAATAGTTAACCAGATCATCTTCATCTATGTAACTGTAAGCCATTTTATTGCAGTAAAGTTCGATTTTGTACGCAGTCTAATAGTCGATCTTCTGTTTAGCTATTACAAGATTTTTCTTGTAAAACCTGCATTTTTCTTTGTCGTTTGCTCGATGAGCCAAGTCGCTAGGCGACACATTATCCCTTTTCGAGCAGTTTGCACACTTCGGCTGGCTTTTTGGAACGCAATTTTTTAATGCATGAGCCCCGGCACATTGCGGGCACGTAGGGGGCTGGCTTTTTTTCTTGCAGTTATTTGCAATACGCCCGAAGCCAAGACAGTGATAGCACTGCCGTATTGGGTTTGCATCGTCTACATGTACCCTTTGAAACCCCAGGTACACTCTTCCGGTTTGCATAAGTACTCGTCTAGTTCCTCTATCGGTCTCCACCAGCACATGCTGGCCATCGCTGTATTTGCTTTTGAATATTTTTTTGTAATAAATTCCTTCAAACAGTCCCGAAAACCTGGATTCTGCCGCATCAAATCATCTTTTAGTTCGCCAATCTCGTAATTTTTGTAAATATTTTAAAAAATAATCGTTGGATTTCGCTTACCCAGCACCTTCACGTCTGCCTCAGTATTTTTCTTTATGGCATCTGCCAAAGTACTTACATCCTCCTTCTTAGGTACATTCATTATTATCTTCTCATTTGACAATTTCTTTATGTTATTCACTCCAATCCCTGTCTTTCCTATCTTCACTTTACGGAGTATCTCCTCTTTGACATCACCTTCACCTTTTGACATCACCATAATCCCGTACTCCTCCCTGGGAACACCTTCACCTCCATTTGGGGCAAGTTGTCCAACAATGGCCATAATCTTGGTCATGGAATCGGCAATCAAACTTCGGTGGTCTTTGTTAAATCTCCTTCGCTCCGCCTCCGCCATCAGTGATTCAATGACGCTTCGCGCCTCTTCAACACACTTTTGCGCATCCATTATGAGCGCAGTGTTATTCAACCAGCCACTATCCCAATGTAAACGCTACTTCAGTAATTTAGTTGAAACTTATTATTAACTAGTGGGTACCTACCCGTGAATTCACGGAGGTTGGTTTAATATGTTTTTGTGTAACCACTATTACTACTCCATCCTTCAAAATTCTTCGAGAGAACACAGGAAAATCACAAGGCTCCGTCTTTTCCCCGTCTTTCCAGTATCGTCAAGAAAGTCGTAGAACCAGATTCACATCGTCGACTTTCTTAGTTGGTACCCACCCGTGAAAGCCACAAGACTCCTCTTTACCTGTGTCATTCCCATACTCATACTGCCACTCTACCACGGTCTTTAAAGTTAATCGAAGGAACACATCAGGGAAATCACAAGGCTCAGTCTTTTCCCATGCCCCTGCTATTGCTGTTGATAATGCTGCCCTGACAATGTTCTGATATCATTGTAATAGGAACAATGTATCGTAAAGAGCAAGGGGGTTCCTGAGCATGGGTAACCCTGTGTGTCTTGCATTATTGGAACATGCCGAATATAGGACCATGCGAAACTTTTCGTAGCCAACATCTTCTTACAGTTGGCGAACTGGAATATAGTAGGTATATGGATTACTTTGAATCCCCTAATCTGTTGTCGTGAATCGTTATGTCCCTTCACATTCACTATATAGGATGTATTTGATACATCTCCACTCCATGTGCTGTGCACTTCGCACAGTATTGGAGATCGGTCTGATAGTCTTCTGGTTTGGGCACGTTAAAAAAATAAACACTAAAAATAATCGAAGGTAACATTACTGTCTTTTCGGTAAGAGGTGTGGAGAATTGGTCGCTATTTGGTGTGAAAAAATATAGGGTCTTACCTACTTTCCATACTAATTTTACATACGTACCTATTATACCTACAGTAATTATGATTTGAATGACTCTATCAATAATTAATATAATAGGTAGGTAGGTATGTATGTAGTACTTGATTGTTTCAAAATCATACGAACCAACTGATAGTACCTATTCAAAACTGTTTTCATTCCATTTGGCTATACGTATACCTACTATATATAGTATGTAGGTATGATTCGAAAAACTCGATGCATTCTGTATCAAGTAGGTATGTACCTACCTATAAGTTACTGTATTCACCAAGTACCAATAATTCGAAATTTCAAAAAGTTTGAAATCACATTACTTAAACTTATTGTTCAACCAACACTTTTCGTCCGATGTAACGCGCTAGTGTAGAGAATATTTTGAAAATTTCATAGATTCGATCCATTAGTTTGCATAATAATCACAGTACTATTTATTTTCGTCTTGCGCTGCGCACAGACAGACATTGGACAATTATAATAATGATTAATGTTATTATTGAATTGGTAAAAGTAAAAAACACCAACAAATCGACAATAAAACACGACTAGGAAGTATTGTTGCGTTGCGTTTAGCATCTCGCACCTCACTTCACTTCTTTCTAAATATCCGTGGAGGATACACGTTGTTTTTTTATTTTATGTTGTGTTGTTGTATGTTGTCATTTAAATTATTATATTAGGTTTTAAATCTCAATTAATTTCTTTTAAATTTTTAATAATATGTATTTTATTTAAATTATTATATTACTACGTTTAAAATTTTAATTAATTTATTTTAAATTTTAATAAATATTTTTTATTTTTTGTGATACAAGTTTTACTCTCTACAACTATGGTGAGTGATTTTAATTTTATTAATGAATACTCTCCAGAACAATTGTTGCATTTCTACTTAATTACGAAATATTTTGTCCCAGATTTTACTAATTTATTTAAGTTAGCCAAAACCGATTAGATATATAGATTCATTTTTATTATTTTGTTTGTGACGATCCTATATGGTGATAAAGAAAAATGTATGGTGCCCTTAGGGCGATTTTATCGCTAAACGGCGCCCAAAATTGTCCAATTATTATTAAATTTACGAGATCTGAGGAATTTCCGTTCAGTTTTTCAGATATAAAAGTACCTATAATTTAGCCAAAGTTTTTTCAGATACAAAAGTATAATTTAGCCAAAATACTGGTATTTATAATCTTAACAAATCGGCTGTTTTAGATTTTTAAATTTGTTCCCGGGTTTCTTTTATGATTCGCTTTGTCGCTTACGTTATTCTTATTGAGCACTAACATTCTCATACAAAATTTGAAAAAGTTGAAGCGAAAATAGAACGATTTTTGCTCAGTGCATATAGGCCCTCCAAACATCACTAATATCATACATTTCTAGTACATACATATGAAACTTGTTACAATATTTACATTTTCCATAGTGCCCTCCAATGTGAGGAGACGTCGTGTATTGGAGGGGAGTTCCGGGGTTTTCATCTATTCTAATATACAACATTAACAATAAAACAATGACACATTTTTTTATACATCATAACAGAAAAAAACAAGAATTCCTCTCTACATATCTTTAGCATCATTCGCTAGTCACATCAACATTCGTTTTACATTCAATCAACTCTCTAATCACTTCATTTCTTATACTGTCTCTAGTCTCCACACATTTTTAAAACTCGGCAATCTCGTCTGACAGCACTTAGCTCGCCATGTCCACACACACTCGTCATATTATACACATACGCTTAGATTATAGCAAATTATAGTACATACAGGGCCTCGGGGCACAAAGGAGTGGAGAACCCCTGGCCTCAAATTATTTTCCAAATAAAATGGTCGATTTTTTTCAGTCGAGTTTTCCAATAAATAATTTATTGTGAAACCAAGTAGGTATAGAATATTTTGAAAATCAGGAAAAGTTGTTTACTAGTCTGAATTAGATTTTTTTCTGAAGTCTATTGTGGGGTTGCCCTCCTCTAAATTCGGCCCCGAGTACTTATATATAGAAGTGGCATGTTAGTTTAGTATGTACTATTATATGTATGTATATAGTATGTGTTGTATATTGACGGCCATGTATGGACTTGCCTAGTAGTAATGATTATTTTGTTTGTCTGCAGGACGCCTACCAGAACGCCCCGACCTGCGATAACGTCGAGATGCAGGAGGTACAACCTATACAATACTAATTATCTTCCCTAATATCGCGGCTATACAGGGGAACCATTTCATATTCTTTATGTCTATTATTCTATATGAGGTTTCCCTTGTATACCCACCAATGTACACTGGAGAATATAGCGATCGCGATAAAACGATTTTATTAGCGAAATTCTCTTTCTTTTCTCGGGTTGACTGTAAGACATTGCCTTTGCAATAAGTCCGCCTTTTGGCACACTGCATTGTCTCGTCTTTGTTACTATGCATATTTACTGGCCAATAAAGATTTATTTATTTATTTATTTAATATGTATTTCATACAATCTATTACTGTGTAATTGTTTTTCAGGTGGGGGAAGCGCCCGCTCCCCATCAGCCCCGCCTCTTCCTGCAGTCGGCGTCGTTTGCCGCCCCCTTCCCAGAATTAGTTGCCGACGGCCCCTGGGCAGTTTTCGCAGGGGCCCACATCAAAATAACGTCGGCGACATTTGCCCCCCCCCTACCGGAGCTGAGGACGTTAACGGCTCCTCCATGTCCCCCTGCCTCAAGCGGCGACGTACACTCTAAGAAATGATTCACCAGAATTCTTGTTGTTATAGTGATATTCCTGCTATATTCGGGACCGTAAGAATTTCTCGTTGATTCTGCAGGAAAGCTTACCGCTGATTTAACAGGAAAGTATTCCCGTTAACCCGCAGGATTATACCAATATTTCTCTATTGCTACACTGTCGTAACGACATTCTTTCCTGTTAATCTTTAGGTTTATACTGATATTTCTCAATTACTACGCTGTCATAACAACATTCTTTCCTGTTAAATTTGCAGGTTAGGACTGATATTTCTCAATTGCGGCGCTGTCATAACAACATTCTTTCCTTTTAAATCTGCAGGTTTATAGTGATATTTCTCAATTACTATACTATCATCTCTATGTTCTTTCCCAGAAATTCGGCATTGTTGGCCTAATATTTCCTTAGTATTATAAATGTTAATTATACATTAGGTATTTACAATAAAATTTATTATTCCATATTAAAACTTGTAGGTATTGCAAATGGGATTATCAGAGCACACGTTACAAGTATTTCTATGGAAATAAATATATTTTACAGCAAAAAAGAATTATTAACACACAAATACATAAGAGAAATATAATAGTAATGAGATTATTTGAGGATAAGATGATATATTCTAACTATAATTATTTTTACACCCAGGTGCTTTATGGATGTACATATATTTACTTCCTACTTGAATTAATCAGACAAGAAATAGTAACCGTTAGATAATATCATCTAGTCCCAAATGGTAGGTATAATAATGAATATGGTCAAGGTAAATAACAGAAAGAAACATGGTTTACAATGTATATTTAATAATGGAAAGAAATATAGTTTATAATTTATTATTACTTTATAAATAAGCAATTAGGTACAATATTCATGCTGGAATAGGTGCATAATTTTTCACAGTAGGTATATGATAAAACCTCACAAAAATCACATTATTTAATTACAACATGCCGTTTTCCCATTATATCAAAAAACATTCCCCACTTCGTCAAAAGATTCGCAGTAGTCGCGTCCATTTTTATAGTCAACTTTATTCTAATTAGCACAGTAAGTAGGTATATGAATACACACGATAGTTATTACAAATTAATTATTCAGAATTGTCCAAACAATGCTTTAAATAAATTCACCACAGCGAGAGTATTGTAAAAAGTGTGTTAGACAAGATAGATCGCGTCATAATGCACTCTGCGTATACGCGTCTGTAGACGCATGCGCATATGTCGTTGAGTTTTAACAGGAATAATCCCGTGTTTTCCACGAGAATAATGTAATTATGCGTTTCGCGTCATAATATTTTGTAATGAATCCTGATAACTTAGCATTAAGTCTGCATTTTCGTTTAAACTCATTATGTTAAGTTAACAGCAAATTAGCTTTGGATTAGCATTAGCTATTAATGTTATTTTTGTATGATATTCTTGCATTTATAAACGTTCGGACCTTTATATTATCTTTTTGGGTAATATTACTGTTAAATTGAAGTGACGAGTCATTATAAATTAAACAGAAATCGTGTAATGTCGTACATTACGGGAAAATACTGTTAGGAATACAATATATCGTGTTAATATGTACGTAGAGATTTTATAATTTGTTAGTATGAATTCTGCTTTTTGGAAATAATAGTTTTTAATGTAATTTTAACAGGAAACCCTAATAAATAGACATCGACATGACATAAAACTGTTGTTTTTAAAGTAATTCCCCAAACATTATGATTTTACGTAATTTCAAATCTACAGGCTTACTCATATATTAGCAAAACTGTAGTTAAATGCTGCGGGGAAGACCACTATTTCGACGTTATTCTAGGATTTTCTACCAAACAACTGATACATTAACAAGAATCAAAAATATGATTTCTTTCAGTGTAAGTCTCTTTATTTATTTATTTATTTATTTATTTATTTATTAACAAACATTCAGGCTAATCAGCTGCAATAGGGTCCTTGCATTTTTTTATTTTGGTTTTCATTACATTAACTATAAATTAAGGTTTTCCAAAAATTTGATAACTTTAATTTCGTGTCTTTGTGCGGATGCGTTCTGCTTCGTGCGATAATCGCCCGTTGACTCGCTCATGAGTGAAAATTAACGGATCCAGAACGAACCCTACGTGTATATACAGGGTGCTTTATGAACTATATTATGTTTTCAAATTAAATTTATTCTGACAAGTTTCCTCATGTTCGATTCTCAGTAGGTAAATTTAAAATACAAAATATAATTCGAAAATTCGGCTGGTTTATAGAAAATATTACGCACTTTCATTTTACATAGACAGATAATTGAGATAATCTGTACAAAAAGTTGTTAGTTTTCTAGTTATAATGGAAAATTCGTCAAGAAATGTAAATTTCGTAATTTTTGCCATATGTTCCGTCACAAAATTTAGTTGACAAACCTCGGATTCAGCAGCCCAAAGAACGTATGGAATGAAAGAACTCTGCACTTTCCTTCGAGGGGCTGTCGTGTGATTAATTGTGCGCTCTAAAATGATGGATTGATGTACTATCTTAGCTGATTGAGAACTCATACGAGTAATGATTAATTAATACTATATTTTTTTACAGGTGGTAGCCTCGCCGTTGTTCGCCGCCGCAGTGCCGGTACTATCAAGCCCTGCAACCGTTAGAACACCTCAGGCGAACCTCGACGAGGCGATGCTCATGTCGCCGCAATCAGGGGATGCCGTCCGCGCCGCACTGGCCACCGGCGCGGAGGCAGCAGGGGCGGGGGCAACATACTCTGTGCCCCCCAGGGAAGGGGACGGCACCTACGTTATTGAAAGTGGCTGGGGCAACGTAAGTATTGATGTTGTGTACCTACCTATATTAATATATATACTCATTTATACACCTACGTGTTATTTGCATATAGTTTACCTTTTCAAACTTTAGAGGTTAACAATGTTACAAATAGCGTTTTTTTTTTAACTTTTTACGCTTAAGAGTATGCATACCGAGATTTAAAAAAATTCTAAAAACTGGAGACCTTATATCTCGACAACCGTTACTGAATATGCTTTGAAACAAAATAGGGTAGATGCATTGAACATTTATCTAGGGAATAACCCTAAAAGATTTTTTATATCATGTATAGATTTCTCAAAAAAAATGTAAAAAACACCTTCGATCTTTTTTCCGAAAGACTGAAACTCGTTTCCCGAAAGTCGCGGAGTAAACATTTTTCTGTACATAGATACTAATAATATATATGCATGCATTAAAATCCAGGAAATAACCGTAAAAGTTTTTTGATAGATTCAAAATTAACCCCAAAAAATGAAAAAAAAACGCTATTTTCACCATTTTATCATGCGATTGTTCACGCGATATTGAACTTTAATGCCGTGGGAAATGACTGTGACGTCATTCTTGGTACCAAGCCCTTAATTTCGCTTCATTAAAAAAAGATTACGGCCATTCACTAGATGTTAATGCATATTATCATTATATACCTAAGAAAAATATTTATTCTTTGCGACTTTCGGGAAAAACGTTGCTGTGTTTTGAAAAAAAATCAGGTGTTTTCCACATTGTTGTGTGAAATCTGTACAATATCGAAATTTTCCAGTCTGAACTGACGGTTGCGACATGTAGAGAGAATGAATGATAAAAGGATAACAAAGAAAAGATACCTGGGTTACCGTCTACGCATCAGCGTGTTCTGAATAAATTAGATTGTATGAATGTGCGTGAGGATAGGAAGGTGTGGAGATGTGTTCTCTCTGCCTTCCCCGCAGGGGTGAGAGGATAGAATATTATATTATGATACTAATTGTTCCCTTTCCTTCCTTTCAGGAGACTTTCTTGTACCTCGATACCCCCACGAGGCCATGGAGGGAATCCAAAGTACGTATATTTAAATAAATAAATAAATCTTTACGTTAATTCTTCGAAAGTACTCGAGTTTTTATAAATTATTGGGTGAAAATTAAAACTCTATGTTTAAATTAAAAATATTATTTTTAATATAGTCATACCACTCTCACCATCCGACGATCGGTGAAAGTTGGAAGTCCATCCTTTGCTGTATATCTGTTGAGATATATGTGACTGTATTAGTATATTCTGTTTTCATTTCAGTTTATAAAGAAGGTAAACGCGGACATTGAACGCATAAAGCGCAAGCTCAATCAGATGCGTGTTCTGACAGGGAGGGTGGAGAGGGTACGTTCTGTTATTTTACTATGATTCCACTATCTTTAGGGGTAGGCAGAGAGGCACCACTAGCATTATGTGGGAATATTTCTCTCGTGTCTATGAATTTGTTATGCTCTCCTCAGGGTTCCTATATCTATATATATAAAGTAAAGTCTGATTTTTGTAAGTGTTCGCATAACTCCCGCATTTCATGATGGATTGCTGTGAAAATTTAGAATAGGTAATATTTGTGATAATATAGGCTGTGTCCTAACGTCGCCAGTTTGTGGAGAAAAAGCTTTTCCTAGGAGATGCCATGATGTTGATGGGATCCAAGAGTTCTGTGGGGTAGTGTGTGGTATCGTATTAAAGGGCGATGGAAAATAAATTCAGATCTTAAGTCACGTTTTGTCCAACTCAAGCCTATAAAGTATGCCGGGTTGGTTTGTCAAATTTGCCGTTGCGAAGCACGGGTTACTCAGCTAGTTTATTATAATGTACTAGATGGTTTAATATGAGTATACAACAGACGACAATCATTTACACAAGGCACACATCCGAATAAATACAAAATATCTGAAGAAAGGTTTGTGGGGTGACTGATGGTATTTGAACCTGCGACCCCTAAATTCTTCGGGATACTAAGTGGCCACTTGATTTCGTACGGTCTTCTGGAGTTTGCACAACGTGTGCCTTGCGTAAATGATTGTCTACTCACATAACAGTGCATGAAAATCCAGGATTTGTACAAAAAACAAGAAAAAGTTAAAATATTTGGCATCAATTAATAATAAAAATCCCTTGATATGTATCAAGGTATAAATATCTGATTTATATGAATTTATTTGTAATGTTTCAGAGGCGGAGACAAGTCACGCGGGCTGGCCGCTCTCCGAACGAACTTTTTGTGAGTGCTAACTATTATTCATTACTTATTACATATTATTGCTAATAGATAAGTTTCAAGTAACTCGCATTTACGAGTTCGGAGGGAACAGCTGCCCCCCCCCTGCCTCCCCTGACGACGCCCATGCTTTTGTCCACTAGCAACGACCTTTCCAAAAGTTTATTTCTGTAGAAATTTCAGTGTGTAATTCGGTTTTGGTTTCAACTTGTGTGAGTAATACGTATTGACTCTACTGACAATCAGTTCCTTTCCTTTCTTCACTGCGAAATGCGAAGCCGCGAGAGAATTCATTCCACATTTGCATTGTGTGGTAAGGCCCGCATCCCAATAAGGCCCGCAACTCATAATTTCGCTCCAACACACATTTCCAAAATGTTTCGGCAACACAGTCGAAGGCCATCTTCCCCCTCCTTGCTTCCCGCAATACAGAGTCCCTGCAACTGCCTATGCCAGAAGTATGAGGAGAGTTGTTTTTGCAATATAATATAACTCAAGGATTTTTTCATAATTCCTTATTTGAAATCCAGGTTTCTTCATTATACCTATATTTGTGGATTAACTGAGAATTATTTAGACATACAGTCCATGTTTTTAATGAATATCTATTTGATGGCAGGATTATGATACCAAGTTCCTAATAAGACATTTTTATTGTCTCTTATATTTTAACACTAATTGTTATATTATCTTGTTGAAGAATAAATGTCGAGTTTACACAATCACTATTCTAATTTCGTCTCCGTAATACAAAACTTAAAAAATAAAGATTAGGTGGGCCTTATTATTTGGTCGAACTATCTTATGATATTGTCTTGAATGAAATCCAGTTTAAGCTCTCTTTATCTGGTCAGATGGTATCCCTAGATGATGAACTAATATACTTTATGTCTCCTTTGTGTTTCAGACTAGAGATATACAAGAAGCCATAATAGGAATGAAGGCCCTAACTGTCTCCCCCTCCCTGGAGAGGGACTCCCTGCTGGAGGAGAGCAGAATGGATCTGGACTCCTCCAGCGGGCCCAAGAGCCCCATCCTCCACAGGAGGTTTAGGAAGAAAAAATTTTAACTCTTTTAATTCTATTTTTATATTTATAATGAATTTTTATTTATTAACATTTAATTTGTAAATATATTTATATACAATTTTTTTATATAATTTTTATTTAGTAATAAGTTTTATTTTTAGACATTAATTTTGTAAATATATTTATTTGTATATAATTTTTATTTAGTAATAAGTTTTATTTTTCGACATGAATTTTGTAAATAATATATTTTTTTGTATACAATTTTTAATTTTTAGCGTTAAGGGTATTCAGAGTAGTTTCGGGAGGGGTTTGTCGAGGGGAGCCCTTCAAGCGAACCTCGAGCCCTCGCTTGAAAAAAAATATTTGCGTTAAAGACTGGTTGACATAGGAGCTGAAGCTTCAAAGTCATCCAGGGGTGGAGGTGGGCTTACCCTTAATGCCTCACATTGCATTACATGCACTGGTGGTTCAACTGAAGCAGGGTGATTGGGGACCTCAACATCTATCTATTTAACCACCGTGTTTGTTCAACGATCTTTTGTAGTTTTGGAGTTATACTGAATCGCTGAACATACATGGGGATTAAATAGATAGGTATTGAGGGCCCCATCACCCTGCTTCAGTTGGTCCACCACTGCATATAATACAATGTACATATTATGTCTTTTTTATTATTATTTCAAAATTTATTATTACTTAATTAATCAATTAATAATATTTTATAATTCCTGCAATTACGCTTTTAGTTTTCAGTAATTAATTATTTTATACAATTATTTTTTTTAAATAGACTTTTGTCACTTTTAGTATTCAAATCAATTTATAATAAGTAATTATTTGTATATATTGTATAGTAATTTATGAATTGTTTAAATAATAAATTTAGATTTTATTGTAATTCAGTTGTTTTAATACAAGTCCTTACAAATTCAACACGAAGCCAATATACAGGGATACAAACCAGGTGTTGGACAAACTGATATGGTATATAGAGAGGACTATTTGGAACATCTTATGGGTACTCAGAAATTATATAAGGTGCTCCCCATTTTGTATGAATTTCCGTATTTTTTCCCATATTTTGGTTATCCTCTATAACTTTTTTATTTACCAACCAATCGGTTCCAATTAAATTTTATTCTTATCTCAGATGTATGGCTATTCAGATAAAAATAATAATTGTTCCAGAAAGTGGCGGTCAAAAAAAATATGGCCCGACAAAGTCCCAAGACCGCATCGAGAAAAAAAAATACTTCATTTTTAAGTGACTTTTAAAAATATACAGAGTAAAGATTGTATTCTTCAAATCTCCTAAAAAGTTCTCTGAAATACTTATCCTCTTTCAAACAGTATATAATTACTTCTTACGGAATGAATTCGCCGAGTGTTAGGTTGAACAGTGCATATCTTATAACATCAGTTTTCTCTGACCAAAGGTGTGAAGTCTCGGCTGTTTAACCTGCACATCATTCTGTTGGAATTACATTAGCCATTGCTACGAGGAGCAGTACTTCCATGGAAGCAATGTGGCTTCCTAGCAGTAGTACTTAACATCCACAATTACACACAGGGGAGATAAGGTCATTGAGGAGAACACTTGAGAGATCCGGTAAGAAACTGAAGAAAGTGTTCCCTTGCGACCAATCAGAATGCCTGCTCCACACGCCCGCCTCCTATGGCTCCAGTAGTTGAAGTACTAGGGTTGCTAATCAACCGCACACACCATGCCCCGCCCACATAGCGGTTTTTCGCATTTTATAGAGATCTGGTAAGAGATAGGAGAAAGTGGTCAAAAACAAAAATAATCCTTGTTAAATTATCTAAAAAATCTCTCCTACACATTTTTTCGTAGGACTAGCAGTTTACCCGTAATGGCCTGTTAAAAACTGGATACTTTTTTCTTAGATATTTTTTTATTCTACGTAAGACAATTTGTACTACAAAATTTCCCAATCATACAGGCTGTCCCGTAGGTCAACGTCATCCCGTGGAGGTGTGATTTTTATTTTTTTTATTTTAATATTTTATTAGATACAACAGCTTTAGTAAATATTTCATTAAAATAATAATATACAATGCATTTTTTATATTGCCAATTATAGTATCTATCTATTGGCTGATACTAGTTCAACATCATATACATGTTACATTATAGATATACTGCAAGTAGTGTACATAAATATAATACAACTAGAGGGTACCTACCCGTGAAAATCACGGAGGCTTGCTTAAATATGTTTTTATATAACCACCTATTACTACTCCACCCTTCAAAGTTCCTCGAGTAAACACAGGAAGATCACAAGGCTCCGTCTTTTCCTCGTCTCTCCAATATCGTCATGAAAGTCGTAAGACCAGATTCATATTGTCAACTTTTTTAGTTGGCACCCACCCCTGAAAGCCACAAAACTCCTCTTACATGTCTATCAACATACATAGGTACTTTACACATCTATAGATGGTGGGTACTTTAAATAGTTCGATTTGCAATCTTTACGTGTAGGTACGTACCATATAGTATGTATGAGAATTCTATTTTCATTTTCTGTTACGTTGTGTAAAATGGTACTTACTTGATTATTTCCACGAAAGAAATATTTCAAAACTATTTTCATTCATAATTTCATTAGTAGGTACGGTACTATTCGATAATTAAAATTTTTCATTCATAAAATTTTAAAAATCTAAAACACGACGAAAATGTCTAGACACCAACAAAGGCGTCGCTGCTTTAAATTTACATACATATTCATGGAACTTGCAAAATTTTCCAATGGGCAAGCGTTACATACCTACATGACTTGGAAAATACGAGTATTATGTAATGGAATAATATAATCTAAGAATAAAGCACTTGTTTTATAAAGAGAGAAAGGGATAATAGGATGGGAAGTATAGGGAGAAGGAAAGGGAGGGATACCGCTTGGTTGGTTTGGTTTGTATTTTTACATTGTAGTTGTGTCTTTATTAAGTCAGTCAGTAGTTTATGTGTATGTATGTGTGCGTCATAATTACAACAATAACAAAACAGTATGAAGAAACAGTGACTTGTACAAGTTTTGTACAGCAATATGCATTGGTGTTTGCATATATACTATATAGGCACTATAAACCCCATAGCTACGACTTTCAAGATGTTGTAGTTCCAAACTTTGAGATTCCAACCAGTTTTTTTTTAAAAGAGTTGAGACTTGTACTGAACGGGTCCAGCTCCGAGCTCACCGCGCAATTTCTATTAAAACTCATACACACTCTATTTATATAATGAGCTTTGGTGGTAATTTGTTCTAGATGATTCGGCGTAAATAAGGTGCGGACTGCGTTGTCTCCTAGTGGGGCAATGGAATGGCAAAGCGCCCAACAAATATGAACTATCGACGTTATTATTTAAAATTTTGTGTAAGTAACAAAGGTCAATAATTAATCTACGAGTACTTATTTTGTAATATTGCAGAGCCCGAGTGTAGCTATCGAAATGCACCCTAACGGTAATTAAGCTGTTTAATATATTTTTTTGTACGCGCTCTATAGCGCTGATGTGCGTTATATAGTTCGGACTCCACACAGTTGAACCGAATTCCAGAATACTGCGAATCAATGAATTAAACAGGATTGTCAAAGATTTTGTATTTTTAAATTGTTTGATTGTCCTGATAATAAATCCTAACAATCTGAATGACCGCGAGGTTATATTTTCAATATGATTAGTATAGCTGAGGTTTTCGTCTAATAAGACCCCGAGGTCACGTATTTCTGATTTATATTGTATAAGATGATCATTGATTTTGTAATCGTGTTTTATTTTTCTTCGGTTGCGCGTGTATGATATGATATTGCATTTTTCTGGATTTAGAAATAGTTGGTTCCGCTCACAATATTTTTGTAGACCATCCAAATCCCGCTGCAACCCATGGCAGTCATCAACATCGCCCATACCTCCTTGTATATCTTGGCGTCGTCGGCAAAAAGTAATAAATTTGAATTTTTTATACATTTTTCCATGTCGCTAATATATATAGAGAACAGCAATGGTCCCAGATGTGATCCCTGAGGCACGCCAGAGTACACAGGTTTGTATTCCGATTCATAACCATGCAGGACCACCGCCTGCATCCTATTTGTGATGTACGATTTGAACCACCCCAACAATTCACCAACTATTCCAATATGTTCAATTTTCTTCAGTAATAAATTATGGTTTATTTTATCGAATGCTTTACTAAAGTCAGTGTATACTGTGTCTGTTTGGATTTGTTTGTGCATCGATTTGGTTACGGCGTGGGTAAATTCCAGTAGGTTTGAGTCCACCGACTTTTTGTTTCGGAAACCATGTTGATTATGCTTAATGAGGGGGTTAAGTATGGGACTAATTTGGTCTTTTATGATTTTTTCTAGTACTTTGCTAATTATTGGTAGTTTAGAAATATAGGTCTATAGTTTGTGACGTCATTTCGGTCTCCACTCTTAAATATAGGCGATATATGTATTTTTTCCATTGGGATGGGAAACATCCCTCTGTTATGGATTTTTTATATATTATGGACAGTGGCAACGAAATCACAGTCGAACAATTCTTTATGAAGATAGCAGGTATTGAATCAGGACCCTGTCCCTTGGTGACGTCGACAGCGTTTAGGTACTTCTCGACAATCTCTTTAGTAACTTCAATACTGCTTGCTAGTGCGACATTCGGACAATACAACACCTCGTCGCTACAATCTTGATCACCGATACCGGAGTCGCCCTGGATATGTACCGATGTAAAAAAGTCATTGAACGATTCACAGATACCTTTTGCCTCGGTGTGCTTTACACCTTTATATGTCATAGTTTTAGGAATACCCTCGACGAGCCGTTTTCATTTTACAAATGAGAATAGGTATTTAGGATTATTTTTAATATTTTTTTCTATGTTATCAATATATTTACTGTAGCAATCTTTTTGAATCAGTTTTTGTCTAACACGTAACTAGGAAAAACTTTGGTAGTCAAGTGGATTATTGGATTTCTTCCATTTTTTGTGAAAATATTGTTTCTCTTTTATTATATTTATCAACGCTGAGGAGAACCAGTGCGAGGATACGTATAACCCGCTCTGATTTTTTTTTTGTCGGAATATTATCGCTTATAGTTTTGGACAGAATATTATAAAATTTTATAAGACAATTCTCCGTGTTAAGGTTTAAAAACTGGTGGTCCCAGTCGTAAGCTGATAAATCGTTACGAATTTTAGTATAATCACCCTTATTGTATTGTATCACATCGCGAAAGTTGTTTTTGATACATTTATCCTTAATCAGCCCGCTATTGGTTTTAATTAGCAGGGGTTTGTGGTGGAGGTCGGGTTTAACCAGCGGAGGAGACGGTCTGACGTCACACTCAACATTTGACAAAACAAGATCAAGTATTTTATTATACGAGTTGTGCACGTAATTATATTGCTGCAATCCGGACATGGATAAGAAATCAACGAACTGTACATTAGCTGCTCCCCGCGTGTATTCGCCTACTATCGGTAATGAGTTAGAATTTAATACCCAGTTTACGTACGGGAGGTTGTAGTCACCTAAAAGGATGAATGTATCTTCCGAATGATTTGTGTATATTTCTTCTACCATGTTTAGATGTGATGTAATTGGTCAGGTTTGTCAATACATATTCCTGTTTCATTGTACATATTCCTGTTTCATTGTACATATTCCTGTTTCATTGTACATATTCCTGTTTCATTGTACTGTTGTGACTGTATTTGTACCATAGATAAATAAATAAATAAATACAAGATTGGAAACATGACCACCGCCCTCTGAACCAATGTATGAACAACAAATATGTATAGAGTTCCGCGAATTTTTGGGAATGGAAACCCATATGTCCTCAGATGAAGAGGACCACGTTTGATTGTGTGTTGGATTCAGGCCAGATTTGACCGCAATAAGAACGCCACCTCCGACATTGGGGCCACCCCTATCTCTTCTAAACACCTCGTACCTTCGGCCGAACATTTCTGGGGAGTAAAAGCTGTCATTAAGCCAAGTCTCGGTCAAACAAATGATATCGAATTGTTCTTCGATGCAATTCCGTAAAATCACATTAGTCTTTGTACGAAGACCTCTAACATTCTGATAAAAAATATTTAGTTCCCCTGCGCCTTAGAAATGTTTGAAAGTTGTTCAGTATAGTAGGTATTCCGAGTTCGAAAATGCGGAAACCAAAGAGACAAACTCGATTAATATTTCACCAAAAATTGATACCCGTGTGACGGGTGATTTACACGTACGTTCTGGTTTGCAAGTTTGGTAACACCGTAACATCCGCAGTATGAAAGTGCAATGTGATAGTATGAGTAAGTTAGTTTGTTGTGCGTTAATGGTATTGTAAGGTGGTATTGGTAGTGGTAAGTAAACATATAGGTAAGTAGCAACGTCTGTGATTTTTGATATTTTTAGGGATCGTAAACCGTTGGTCAGTATTTGTTTACATTTGTTTTTTGTACGACAAGAGGAATGCGGGAAAGACACCCGCGAAGATGAGGAGTATTGAGGGTCCACAAACCGGAGTCTTAGGATGAAGGAGGGGGGTTTCAGGAGGGATATTAAATGGATATAGTTTAGGTTATACATAATACTAACAATGACTATGGAGACTATTAATCTTCGGTTTCCCTTTGGGGTCTCCGCTCCTGGCTGCCTCGCCTGACGCTCTCCAAGTCTTCCGTGCATAAAATCATTATCCTCTGCGATCCCTCGTTCCTTCGTAAAAAAATCCTCCCACCTCGTGTCCAAGCTAATTTGTATTCCATCTCCTTTGCAGCTTGACGGGTCTCGTAGAAAAGTTGCTTGTTTTTTATGGTTAGATGTTCGTTGATAAATATACTACAGTCCGATGTCTTGTGTGGAGATTCTCCTTTTTTTTGTTCTCACAGATGCCAGAAGTGTGTCCCTTGATATTCTCCGCATGAATTTGACAATTATTGGCTTCGGTGCAGTTTTAATTCTTGATCTTGTTCTGATTATATAGTCGACCTCATTCATATCGACGTCACAGCCCGCAACCCTCATCAAAGTTTTGAAGATGTCTGGCAGCGATTCATTTTTAGACTCGTGCACTCCAATTTCAATTTCAATATTTTTATTTTTAAGCACCACGATCTCCTCTTCCAAGGTTTTCGCTTTTGACGCTCCATCCTCCAGCGCAGCAATCCTCTTCCTGAGTTCGGCGTTTTCGGCCTCCAGTCCCTCCAATCTGGCGAGCACCTCCTCTAGATTTATATTTGGCTGTGCGTTTGGTGCTTTAATTTGTGGGCTATGATCGCCACAATCAGACGTAGGCGTTGAAGTGCCAGACCTCGGGTCAGCTACCATGCATTCTCGGCACTTCCAAGACCCCTTTGCGATTTGGGTTTGCAGCCTATATCTCTCCTCGGTGGTGCCGCCACAGGAATAATGGAAGGCCGCCTTGCACCTTGCACACTTTAGATATTTTTTGGGGCTTAGAGTGTTACTACAGTGGTTGCATTTTACTTTTCTTCCAGACATGGTTATCTAGAAATGTTTGCAACCTCTGGAATGTCCGATTAATAACTTTAATAAGTATAGTCGTAATCCACTCACCACAGCTGATCCGATTTGTGACAATATCCACAACTTTTGATTTTATCTATAATTTTGGTGCACTTTTGACAAAATTAGAGCGGCCACTGATTTCCTTTCTGCACCGCGACAATGATGTTAGATTCGCAGTATCTTTATGAACAAATAGGTATGTTTTGAATACTATTTTGATTTGTTTTAGACGTAGTTATAAAAACTTTCTTTCGGAGCGCAAAATACACGTTCGATATTAAAATGATCTGGAGAGTAGGTATTGAAAATTTTGTAAAATAGCTTATAGCTAGTGAATGGTGAAATGTTTTTGAATTCCAAATTCTGAAAAAAGATATGAGTTGTACTCGCGAAGCACTTTCGTTAGATACCAAACATGACGGTATGCGGTGACTGGATCCTCTCGATCGCTCGGTGTCTCCCGAGGCTTGACCTAGACAACATCTGACTTAAGATCTGGATATATTTTCCAACGCCCTTTCATACGATACCACACATGACCCCACACGACCCTTGGATCCCCTTGAAACCCTTTACATATTTTTTGTCTCTGGAGTAGGCTGATCCAAAGTGGTACAGAATTGTATTGTCACCGAGTTTACGTATGTTTGTAAAGTTTCAGCTCTCTAAGTAGTCAGGAAGTGGTCGAAAAATACATCGTAATATTGAAATCGTATTTTTATTTATTTATTTATTTATTTATTTATTCAATCAACGGCTTTAAAGCCTTTTAAAGATATATAAAACAATATACTTATTGTGCTACAAATATACTTATTGTGCTACTTATAATAATATCATACCAATACTTATACTCAAATTAATAAAAATATATATAACAATAGCAACAATACCTGCAGTGCGAACTTATAATATTCCGCCACTATGATAATATTAACTACATATATAATATAAGTAAACAGTGAGAACAGCACTATACATAGTACCAGCTATATTTATACATAGGTAGGCGCCAGGTAGGTACCATAACGTCACCTCAATGCACTATACAGAATTAAGAGTACGCAACTATAGGCACTCGTAACAATAATCTTTAGTTGATGCTGAAGTACACATACAAAAAAACAAATACACAATACAATCTAACTGTAGGTAAACACCTATAGAACTGATAAATTATCTATAGGTATGTGTAATAGCTAATAGCATACAATACAAGTTATATCAAAAATGCAAACTTATATCGAAAATATGTGGTATTTACAAACGATAAAACATAGCAATCTATAAATAATAATACAAATATCTTTTGTAATTCGAACATTAAACTTCAGGTTTGTACATTTCTTTAATAGTATTTTTAAACGAGGGCAGATTTACATTAAATATGTCTACATGTATAGGTAGGCATTCATTCCCCAAGCGATGCAGTCTAGGTATCACCGTATTTTTTAGGTAGTTGGTGATTATTTGATTGTTACAATGAAACAAGTCAACACTTCTAGTACGTCGCGCGGGTACACGAATATCTATCAGCTGCAAAAGATCAGGGCTGTCAAAAAGAGAATGAACTATTTTATAAAGGAACACTAAGTCGAAAACGGTTCTTCTATCAATCAATTTTTCCAATGACAAATGGGATAACAAAAAGTTGTAATTTAACTGTTCCTTAGGTATTTTTAGTTTATAATTTATGAAACGCAAGAATTTACGTTGAATTCGTTCTATATTATCAATGTGCACATTATACCCGGGAGACCAGATGGGCGAGTTGTACTCCAAGAGACTTCGCACTAGGGATATATAAAGCAATGTTATTGTATGTACATTGTTGAAACATTGTACAGTACGCAATACGAATCCAAGATTTTTCATCGCCCTTCCAGCCACCTCGGATACATGCTCAATAAATGACAACTGGTCATCAAAAATAATTCCCAGGTCACTTATGCTGCGAACAACCTCCAGTTTGACACTGTCAATGCTGTAATCAAATTCTGTTTTATTTTTTGTTCTGCCAAACTTAATTACTTGGCATTTTTCTGTGTTTAAATATAGATTATTCATTCTACACCAGTTATAAAGATTATTTAAATTTTCTTGAATTACCCGGCAGTCATTTACACTATCTATTCTTTTGTAAATTTTTAAATCGTCGGCAAATAGTAAAACATTGACGTCACGGAAAATGCTCACAACATCGTTAATAAAAATTAGGAACAAAATAGGCCCAAAATGGCTGCCCTGCGGAAGCCCGCTTGTCGCGTTAAAACTATTTGATTGACAATTCTCGACCTTCACGCGTAGTGTTCTGCCACTTAGGTAGCTATAAAACCAATCCACCAGTGGACCATCCAACCCCAGAGCAACCATCTTTTTCATGAGAATTTCATGAGAGACCTTGTCAAAGGCCTTGCTGAAATCAGTATAGACGCTGTCCACCTGACGTCCATCAGCAAGGCCCCTGCAAATATAATCCTCGTACAAAGCTAGATTAGTCAAAGTACTTCTACCCGAGACAAAACCGTGTTGCTGAGGTTCAACAACTTTCGCTATATTAGGCATTATGTTTTCCAATACTAGTGCCTCAAATACTTTTGCGAGAGTAGACTGGATACAGATCGGCCTATAGTTCTGGATATCGCAACGATCTCCCTTCTTGTGTATAGGCACAATATTGCCCGCCTTCCACTCACTTGGAAAGTGACCAGAAGCCAGTGATTTATTGAAAATGAATGTTAAAGGGACCACCAGCGCGGGACTGCAGTGTTTTATGAATATAGGTGGAATACCATCAGGACCCGCCGATTTATTTGTATCCAAATGAGTCAACACATGATCTACCCTGTCAAAGTCGACAACACATTCAGATAGGTCCAAGGTTTTTTCAAAATTGAGGTTTGTTGAATCATTGCTCTGGACAGGCTGTTCAAATACGCTGCCGAAAAATTCTGCAAACGACTCGACAATATCCTGAGAGCCACTGACCCGCTTCCTTCCCAGGTACATTTCGCTTGGAATATTTTTGTCCCCACCTGAGAGCGAGTTTTTGAACTTCCAGAGGCTCTTTGCATCGGAAGTTGTATCTTCAGCCTCACTTATGTATTTCCTGTAGCAAATTGTCTTTAACCTGTCACACTCTGCTCTGATTCTACTAAATTTATCATAATTCTCTATGTTCTGTGTCTCTTTATACTGTTTATGTGCCACTTTCTTTTCTCGTATTAATCTAAGATCTGAAGTAAACCATCTTGGAAACGAAGTAACCTTAAACTCTACATATGGTATGAACTTATCTATGGCACTATTAAGGTTCTGATAGAGTATTTGGATTATGCCGTCGATGTCTTGACTCTGAATAAAGGTCCAGTCCACATTAAATAGGTAATTTATTGCACCAGCATAATCACCTTTCTTAAAGTTATGAGAGAAAGCAGAAATCTGTTTTACGTTAACATGGTCAGAAGATATGTGTACTAAAAGTGGAGGGTGAAGAGAGTCTATACGTGATAACATATTATCGCTGTCATCCTCCACTCTGACATTTGAATGGTTTGACAAAATGAAATCCAATATTTTATTTCGCTCGTTACGTACACGATTATGTTGCGTCAAGTTCAAAAAGTGGATAGTTTCAAACAACTCTCTTGCTCCTTCGTTGTCATCGTTATTGATTGGTATTTCGTCTAGATCTTGATTCCATGTTACATTTGGCAAATTGAAATCACCAGTGATTAAAAACGCCGAGTTTGGGAACTTTTTTTGTAAGTCTTCCAGGTCTTCACAGAAGTCTTTGTATACTTTCATGGGAGACAGGGGTGGTATATAAACATTACCGATGATAATAATTTGATTGTGTAGTTTAACCTTAATATAAATTTGTTCTATATTGTTATTCTTCACTTTTAGAAGTGTAGAATTTATTTCTTTACTGATGGCGATAAGTGCTCCCCCACCTATGCTCTTTACACTTGTTTGATGGCTTCTATCCTTTCTATATACAGTGTGTGAAATAAATCCCAGTTCAGAATCTTTAATTTTTTTATCTAGCCATGTCTCAGTAAGTAAGAAAACAGAATGATTTAGGATTGGTATATTTTGTCTTAGATCAGATAATTTTGTTCTAATGCCTCGCACGTTTTGATAATACAGTTTTAAATTATGACTTAGTTTTTTTTATTGTTTTTCACAATCTTAGGAGTGCCATTTACGAATTTTATCATGATGTTCTCTTCGCCGTTTGTTTTACGCTTCTCCAACTCACTCCACAGTTTTTTCATGTGATCTCTCTGAATATCTGTGTAGTCCTGCTTCACCTTGACATATCTTGGAAGCTTAAACTTATTGTAAATCACCGCTTTCGCATCTTCACTGCTATCAAAAATAATCTTCAATGGTCTTATTTTATCTGTCTGACGAGCACCCAATCTATGCACTCTAACCACTTTGTCGGTGGTCAGGACCTCGGTATGGTTAATTATTTCGGTGACCTTCTTCAGATCTTCCGTTGTATGATCAGATATGGGAATCTCGGGACCTGCCTCCGGAACATCAAACATTATAATATTTTTTGAGCGTGTGTTCCGTTCAGCCAGTTCAGCCAACGTGTCGCAAATATCCAAAGCCTTGTTAGAAGGGTCCAAGCCCTCATATCGTTCGAGACGTTCCTTTAAGAGGGCTATCTCCCCTTGTTGGTTAACGATTTTGGCTGTAGCCAAGCTCATTACAGCCATAAAATCGACCGATATAGGCATTATTTTGCCAATGTGTTCTCTATTAAACTTGTTTGCGCTGTCCATAACTAGCTGGGATAGTGCGCTGGCTGCCTCCTTCACTTGGGCAATGATTTCCTGAGCGTCCATCATGATTGTGGTTTGATTGATTGGTACAGGTAATACGCAATGCGGTACCGGTACGATGCTGTGCCAACCCTGTTTTTGAAATAAGTTGACGCGGAGATGGTGACTATCAGCTGATTGGTTAGCAATGTGAATCGCACTGTGATTGGGCCAGATGACAATTAATGTGTTGATGTTATGCGAAATTAACCCTTATGGTTTTGCTTGATGGAGAGTTTATTCAAGTTATAAAATGTAATATCTTTCAGACTCACCATCTAAAAGTGATGCCCACATTAACACAATGATGTTATTAATTGAGAATTTCATTGAAATACTATTAAAACCGATTTGACAAGTATTGGTTACAAAAACAGATTTTAAAACAGAGCGCCTACAGTTTGACAGTTGACACAAAGTGATCATTAGTTAGTATTAGTAAATGAATATTTTAATATTAGTAAATGAATATATTTCCCTTCTGCCCAGTGCGGCCCTGTGTATAATATTGTGAAATTAAGAATCGACCAATCAGAATGCCTGAATATTCCCCCATGTGAACGCCCCGCCTCCTGTGGCTCCAGTAGTTGAAGTACTAGGGTTACCTATCAACCGCACCCACCATGCCCCGCCCACATAGAGGTTTTTCGCATTTTTTAGGGATCTGGTAAGAGATAGGAGAAAGTGGTCAAAGACAAAAATAATCCTTGCTAAATTCTCTACAAAATCTCATACATTTTTCTTTCGTAGGACTAGCAGTTTACCCGTAATGGCCTGTTAAAAACTGGATATTTTTTTCTTAGATAGTTTTTTATTCTACGTAAGACAATTTGTACTACAATATTTCGCAAATTTATATACAGGTGTCCCGTAAGTCAACGTCATCCCGTGGAGGTGTGATCGATAGACCAACTCATAACGGACCAGAAAATCTTTACGAACTTTAGTAAAAAATCGCAAATTTTTTGAGATATCGGCACTTATCTATTGTTTTTTTTTTCGTGAAATTCGACACCTTCGATCAGTTTTTAGATCGCCACGGTCTCAATATTCAATATTCTAGGGTTATAATTTTTGATTCATAATCCTGAATAATCTATATATTTGATTATATTCCAAAATGAAACCTATATTGTTTCACAATTTAGAAGAAAAGAACATCGTATCCAGCTCTCCAGTTTTTTGTTTTTTATATATTATAAAATTTTGACCCTTTACACTGTAAATAAATTGTACCACATTAAGCTAGCAAATTATATTAAAAACTTCCTCATTTAGTGTAGTTTTTAAAAAGGTACAAAACTTCATATAGTTCCCTTTCCAAAAAAGATATTCTTGTTTAACTTCAAAAGGAGCTCATTGTTAAAAAAAATGCAGGGTCCTAGGTTCTTTATGTCCAATATTTGGTGAGGTAATAGAGGATGAAAAAATATTTTAAAAAAGTATTAAAAATATATGTCCAAACTCAACCGTTTTGGAGTTATGGCCTTTTGAAAATTGAGGAGTACATACGAAAATTAAAAACTACTAACTCGATTTTGATAAAATAAATTAAAAATCGTAGTAAATAATGTAGGCTTTCATGAAATTATCCTAAATTGCGGCAATTCCTACAGAATTGTGTGAAAAATCTGTTAAGAAACATGTTTTTTCGTAAAAAAAATCGAACGAAGAATAATTGTTTGCTAGTGGGTGCTTAGTTGACGATCTAAGATTATTCAAAATCGTATTTAGTGTTTGGGGGAATCCCACATAAATATTTCAGTTCGTAATATGTATGTATGTTCGTATTTTTCTCACTCCCCGTTACACATCATCCCTCTCATGGGTTTCCATGGATACAAAAGTTTTTCCATAGAATTACTACTGATCCAGCGTACATCATACTTGAAACAGAGAATACTTTCTGTCCAATTTCCACAATTTCCAGTTAATTCATTCCGGGGTAATCTTTTATATGAAATAGTTTTGTGCGTTCATTAATTGAGTGGATTTAGTAAACATTTCCAAGATACACATAGGATATAAAAAATTTAATAATTTGTAGTCTTGATTAAGATATTTCATTACACAAATCATCAAAATACAAGGTTTTTCAAAAAAATGGCCATCAGTCGTGTCCAGTCCAAGATGTCAGTTTTTAAAAAGATACATTGTTTTTAAATTAATGAAAGGTGGTACAGTTATAAAGTACATTGTGAAATGTAAAAGTATTATTTACTTACATTTTGCAACTAAAATTTTAGCTCTCTCTACATAAATAAAAAAAGATACAACAAAATATAGAATTATCATAGCAATATTTCATACCAACCTTTCATATTTTTTGCATCAGAGATATCATTATTCTATAGAGTGGCTTAGAGTTTTTTCTCTTATTATCAACAATTGTGTCATATCTATACATACAACACTCAGGATTATGTTCTACTTATTTTTTTCAAATATTTCATACTTGCCATATCACACCACAGGAAATATTATTTATATGGACTATGGTACCTACCTAATGTATATTGAACAAAGTAGATACCTACTAAAGGCGCTAATTTTTATAGGAGAAAATAATTAGTATTCAATGAATAGAATTTGATAGAATACCTTTAAGACTGCATGTCTGATGTGTATTTTCATATTCTTCCGTTATTATCTGCAGCACGTGGCATTCATTTACTCAATACTCACAATAGTATCACGAAATTATTATAAAACAACGCTGAGTTATTGTTTCATTAGGATAAAGTTATAATTTGCAACTAAAACAAGGTTAGAACACATCTCCTCCAAATCCAGTGACATTTCTAACGTAAACAAACAAACAAGTACATATTGTGTCATGTGAAGTGTCATGTCATGTCACAGACAGGATAGGATGCCAACGTATGAGAAATTATCGTTTTGCCAAATGAATTTGCGAAACATACAAGTTTGAACAACAAGTAGATATACACCTCTTAACCAAATTTGTATTTATGAAAAAATATATTAGTACAAAAATACTGCGATAATTTCATTAAAAAGTCGCCCAATTTAATTAACATCCGATATATCGGCGTTGCCTTGCTTTTAAATATATGGCAATACTAAGGCATTGGTTATGTATCGTAGGTTGGTAGCATTGATGTCGCGGGTGACAAGTAACAGTGCCGTATTAAGTTTGCGCGAAGCCCGTGCCAAAGATATTACGTCACTTTCTCCTATGTAGAAACGTATGAAGCAAAAAATATACATTGTTGATATACGGATTTTTGAGACATAGTCAAGAAGGTGGTGATACAGATCTGGTTTATTTCATTTTAATAAAAATGTTACGCAATAGGTATGAAAATTGTTTACTTATACATAATGTAGTAAAAATATAGCGCTAAAGGCCAAATTTAAAACATAAAAAGTCCGCATAAAAGAGGTAGTGATGTAAAATTAGTTTATTTTTCATAGGTAAAATAAAAAAACACATCAGAATACGAAATACGCATACGCAATAATAGGTATAAAATAATAAACAATTGTAAATTTACCTACTTCGCTACTAGATTTAGATTGATAAGTAATTGAAATATTTTTTCTGTCAGGGCGCGTGGCTCCCAAAAGCGCGAACCCATTGGTATTAACACCAGTGGTACTATAGTTGATGCGGTTCTGCTTTTGTTTGTTTTGTCAAGTGTCAGTTCGAAACAGCGGAGATATTATATTTACTTACGATATAATGCGAATGTTTGCTAATATAAATGTAAAATGACAATATAATAATTGTATATCTTTAAGAATAATACTTTTAATAACACCATGTGAATTAAAGTGAGTATAAGGTTTAAAGTATTTACTTATTAACGTCTGTTTTGATTTGGTGGTTCATAACCTCAATATTCATTATTTTCTTGAAACATAATAATATATTTGTTTGTTAATTTATTTCAGATCTAAAGATGATTTTGTATTTCAAGATGTAACCTAACCTAACCAGCTCAGTGTTGATGGTATGATCATCTGTGTGTCATATTATGCAGAGGAAAGACAACAAATAAATTTTCAGTTACTTTTTATTGGATAATCCTGCTAGACGCTTATCGGCTGATGTTCTTTTGTTGTGATTTCGTCTCGCTGTAAATCTGCTGATGGAAATATTTAGTAGTATTTATGTGGGATTAGTTCAAGTCTATTTATTTTTATTTATTTACACTTTTGGTGAACAAGATACAGACATACATATGTAAACAGTTTACTTAATATGCATTGTACATTTGTCGTACATGGTGAACATTCAATAATGTCTATCATGGCATTTTTAAAACATAAATACAAGGGAACTTAAGACATACTGAAATTCTACGTCGTCGGTAATGTGAGTTTATGAGTAATTGTTAGACATAAGTAAGTAGTATTACAATATTAGGTATATTGTGTGATATGAAGTGGTAAAGCAAGATTCCTTTGACTCTGGGAATATATTTTCAATTCGGACTACAGGTGCAAATTATTATTTGGGTTTGTGTGTACAAGCCAGATTGTTTTTCTTTAAATGCAATGCAAGCATAATATACTGCATGTCACTAAAATTTTGCTTTCTGCGCTTATAATATTAATTCTCCATGGAAATTAAATTCTTTTACACATAAAAACTTCTGCCCAAATATGATTTATGAAGCAAATATTGTGAACACACTTAAAATATTTCTGCACAGTATAAGTATATATGTATTTACATCAAGGAGTGTTTTCTTTAAATGCTACTTATAATTGTTCTGCAACCAGCCGACAAAGGGTACTACATAGTTACAGTAAAAAGGATTATTAAGGATAAGCAAAAACTGTGAGTTATAAATAAAACAGAGGTTTGTACGTACGAGAAATCTAAACTGATAATTTTAAAGTAGATAATTCACCATAATTTATTGACACTAACCGAATATTCATTTTATCTAAGAACATACAGCATCTGGTCATTGATAGTTACATGAAGAGAATAAGTTTTAACAAATTAGATCCTTTAGACAGGGTAAAGAAATGTTTAAATGATTAAAGAAAATAACGTTCCCCTTGTATGATTTCTCGACGTAGATTGATACATTAACCATTATTCTTAAGTGTTTGTGTACGCCTAATGCTTATATTACCTATACTTCCATAAGGATGAACTCAAAGGTTGCATACAAGGGAAATGGAACATATCAGATAAAGGTTCTCTATCCAAGCCCATGATGTTAGAAGTTAAGTAGTTGGGCAGTCTGAATGCTCGCAGGCTCATGATTGGTATGTGTGAAAGTCACCAAGGGAGGCAAGTATTATGATGAGAGCAGGTATAACTCATTACTTTATGATGTGATAGATGGATTAATGTGTTTCGGGTCCCATTGCTGAACTACTCCTTCATCCAAACCCAACATTTGACAGTAGCGAAGCACGGGTTCTTACGCTAGTAATAATAATAACTTTGCTAAAATTAAACACAAAAACAAAATTTCATTTTTTTTTATTGAAAGTTTTGACATTTTTTAATTTTTTTTCAATAAAAACTATAATTAAGTAGTACTTTTTTTTCTTTTAATAAATACACTAGACCCTTGTGAATAAAAATGCTGAACATTATCTATCCATATTTTGAACCAGTTTTTCCAAATCTTCGATTTTGTAAGTACATATTCGATAAAAAATGTATACTTCGCTACTGATTACCAGGTACATGTACCTACTTAAAGAGGTAGTCAGTAGCGAAGTATACATTTTTTATCGAATATGTACTTACAAAATCGAAGATTTGGAAAAACTGGTTCAAAATATGGATAGATAATGTTCGGCATTTTTATTCACATGGGTCTGGTGTATTTATTAAAAGAAAAAAAAGTACTAGTTAATTATAGTTTTTATTGAAAAAAAAATTAAAAGATGTCAAAACTTTCAACAGAGAAAAATGAAATTTTGTTTTTGTGTTTAATTTTAGCAAAGTTATTATCATTATTATTAAATATTTTTGACATCAATTTAAAGCTTGTTTTATTACAATACAATTTTTTTTTTTTATTAATTTTTGACTCATAGCATCAGAGTTATTCAGTGAAATGTGATGGTGGTCGATGCCGGGGGTAGAATTTTTTAAAAAGGGTGTAACTCCGCAACCCTTAACAATTGGGATGACATCCCTTTGGCAGATCTACGTTTTAGAACACCCTCTATCACCTCTCAAAATATCTGAATAGCGGAACCAATCACCCTGTAGATGAACACACTGCGTTACGAATGAATTTCCTTACTGGCGGAAGCATCCCGATTGGCTGAAATTTCGTTAGTAGGCAGTAACATTAAACCGGTAACATTTAAACCGGGTATCAATCACAGGCGACAAAGGGAAAGAAATTAAAACAATCTATGTTAAGTATTTATACCATCTTACAGTGTCGAAATATAAACTAATTATTCGATATTGAGTGCGGTAGGTAGGTTTTAATTTTATATATAGTAAATGAAATTACAAATCAACCATCGCCCCCCTATACAACGCCAATGCCCCCCCCCCCATTTTTTTCTGGGCCCCGTAACGCCCCTCTCTAGGTCTCCAACGCCCACAACGGGGGCGTTATCGCCCACTTTGAGAAAGACTGGTATAGAGACATCTGTGGTAAAATGACGAATACTATATTGGTGTGAAACTCTGCTAACTAGGTTAGGTTTCATAGATGAGATTGTGTGATAGTAATTATATTAGTAGGACACAGATGGCATCAGAAATTTGTAGATAATTTAGTATTGAGTATTGCCAAACTGTGGAAGGTTGTTCTGTTGGAAGGGGTTCTCATTCTGGTTTGATACTCAGCTCGTTAGAGTATATGTGTTCTGTGAGGTAAATTATTAGTCATTTAATTACTAACCATAAAACTTGTAAGATATCGGTATAGAGACATCTGTGGTAAAATGACGAATACTATATTGGTGTGAAACTCTGCTAACTAGGTTAGGTTTCATAGATGAGATTGTGTGATAGTAATTATATTAGTACGACACAGATGGCATCAGAAATTTGTAGATAATTTATTTATTACTAGCTGTATTTCCCGTGCTTCGCAACGGATAAAATTGTGTACGGGTGGTGAAGTTACATCGTCTTAGAATTAAATACCTAATGCAATAAATTTTTGGCATATAGGGAGGAATATATTTGTTTTACCTAGTAAAATTATTTTTTATGTATATAGGATTCTGCTCAATTCAAATTTCACAAAAAGATAGTAAAAAAAAGAAGAAAAAAGCGTTGGGTATGGAGTGGGATCGAACTCGTACCCTCGCATCGCATAACACTCAATTTAAGTTAAGTACGCTAGCCCCTACACCACGCGAGTCAAAACAGACGACGACAGAAAGCGCCGCGGAGCAAATGTCAAAACTATTTTTTAATTATTATAGACACATTTTTAGTCATACAGAAGTATTTGTAGAGCAAAAACATTGTATAAAAATAATCCTTAGATGTATATCCTAGTTCTAGATTATGTAACGACGCAAACAAATTTAAAAACCATATTAACGGGACTACTTTAAATGGCTTCTTTCATTTTCATACTAACTTGATAGAATTCAGTATCTTGGGAAAATTGATAATTTTACCAAACCACGATACAAATCATATATTTTAATAGCCTATGTTGAAGCCGAGATTCCATTTATAAGTTTATTTAATAGATGGATGTCTAAAATCGTCTGGTATTAATGTTTACTCCGGACGCGAATCGTCATTTTTTTCAGGTTCTTTCCCGAGTCATTTATGATTCATAGATGGCGGTAGTGATGTTTTATAAATTCAGAAATGAAATAAAAAATCATTATAAATCAATAATTCCCTTTGTTGCACATATTTTTATCCAAAATATCAATACAATCTCGTGCAAAGTCAGTGGCGTATACGAATATCTACTTTTTGTATTGTACGTATATAATTAAAACAAAATTAAATTAGGTGCAATGCGAAATGTTTTTTGTAAACAGTATATATACAATTTTCAAAATAACGTTCCGATGTGATTGTGACGGCGTTTTGTCAAATACTCAACGCTGCCGAAAATCCACAATTATTAAGGAGATTACTACGTTTTAAATTTTAATTAATTTCTTTAAAATTTTATTAATTTATACATTTATATTTTCTACATTTCAATAATGGTAAGTGATTTTAATACTTTTTAGAACAATAGTTGCATTCCATTGTGAAATATCCCCCAGTATTTTATACTAAATTGCTTAGTTGATCTCATTCTAAATCCTATTTCCTTTCATAAATATACCAAAGTGATTTTTTATATTAATTACTAGTTGTCACCCGTTAGGGGGCAGGCAGAGAGGCCACACTTCCCTATATATTGCGCAATATTGCGTCGATGTAGAAAATGTTCTATTGAAAAAGAAAAAAATTCGAAAATAGCTTATAGTCCGAGAGCCCGCTGCTTAATTTATGACGTATCTGTTTTTTGATCGAAATGTGGTACAAATGATAGCTTACCAATAGGGTTTCACATCGCACTAGGGTTGCCTATCAAAATCTTGCCGCAACCCCCCCTGCCCCCCCCGAAAAGGTCCCTCTTTGCGGTTTTTCGCATTTTGTAGGAATATGGTAAGAGATAGAAGAAAGTAGTCTATGACAAAAATAATCCTTGCTAAATTCTCTACAAAAAATGTTATATCAATTAAGAATAGGACTAGTAGTTTACCCGTAATGGCCCGTCGAAAAACAGGATATTTTTTGAAAAAAAAAAAATTTTTTTTGTTTTTTTTTCTTTAACTTTCTTCCACCCATTATCACTAACATTTTATGGAAAAAAATATTTGGCCTGCGGCACTATATCGCTGGTTATTTTATGAAAAACTAAATTTTAAGAATTTTCGTCACTGAGTTTTATTGCAATAACTCCTAAATTAATTGATGTATGAAAATAAGTTATAGCTCGTTTTGTAGCTAAGACTATGGAAATTAATTCGTTCTTTCACTATTTTCCTGTAGCTCTTATCAATTTTCAACCAATTTAGTTTAAATTATTTTTTTTAGTTTTTTTAACAAATTTCGGTTTTGGACCGGCTATTGCGGGTAAACTGCTAGTTCTACGAAAAAATTGATGTAACATTTTTTGTAGAGAATTTAGCAAGGATTATTTTTGTCATAGACTACTTTCTTCTATCTCTTACCATATTCCTACAAAATGCGAAAAACCGCGAAGAGGGACCTTTTCGGGGGGGGCAGGGGGGGTTGCGGCAAGATTTTGATAGGCAACCCTAGTGGGATGTAAAACCCTATTGGTAAGCTATCATTTGTACCACATTTCGATCAAAAAACAGATACGTCATAAATTAAGCAGCGGGCTCTTGGACTATTATTGTTATGCAATCGTGGAATGTTTTCTAATCTATATACAGTCCCTGGCCATATTATTAGACGCACTGTAGTATTTTAATAATTAAATGTGTTTTGCGAGTTTATATGAAGTACTTTTACATTTAAACATCAGTACACAGGTAGGGAACGTAATATCCATCATATTACATTCTCCATATCAGTACACACGACTCTTATCGTACATTCAATATCTCCACTAATTGTATGGCCAATGGCGCCTCCCACCAACAACAAACAGAATCTCAATCACTTGTACTCGTGTAGATACCAAACACGACGGTATGCGGTGACTGGATCCTCTCGATCGCTCGGTGTCTCCCGAGGCTTGACCTAGACAACATCTGACTTAAGATCTGGATATATTCCGACGCCCTTTCATACGATACCACACATGACCCCACACGACCCTTGGATCCCCTTCAAACCCTTTACATCTTTTTTGTCTCAGGAGTAGGCTGATCCAAAGTGGTACAGGATTGTATTGTCATCGACTTAATAGTCCAAGAGCCCACACTACTGGAGCCACAGGAGGCGGGCGTGTGGAGCAGGCATTCTGATTGGTCGCAAGGGAACACTTTCTTCATTTCACACAGGGCCGCACTGGGCACAGGGGAAATATATTCATTATAGGTACTAATATTAAAATACGATTTCAATATTACGATGTATTTTTCAACCACTTCCTGACTACTTAGAGACAGGGGCGTAGACTCCAACAGTGCGCAGGATACAGCGCACCCCCAAATAATTCGGCTCAAAGTAGTAAAATAGTAACTAAAATAATCCGATAATAATGTTAAGAAATGATAGTAATTCCCAAACCAAAATGCTCGACTCCTTAAATAGGCAAACTCTAGCGCATCAATTCGTACTCTGTGCGATATTTGTCTGCGCGCCCCCAGAATTCAATAATTCTCATACAAATCGACTAAAAATTGGTATTCCGTGCTGAGTACCTATCTCCATACTGCTTGTATCGGGACATGTGTGCGCTGCACACGGGAAGTATAATATTGTGCGTGGTGACGGCACAAACCTTATTATATTACTACCGAATTGTACTTACACTGATTTTTCGAAAGATGGCTGGCGTACAAATAGTATGATAATAATATTGATAATATAGTCTGTTCCTACTGTATGATGATTGATGAGATTATGCAAAATATTTTCGTACCTATACATTTTTAGCTCCGCCCCGGTCCCGATTGTGGACACTGTAGATTTATTTATTTATTTTAGGGATTTGTTATTGTTCATTAAGTAGGTACTATTGCATACTATTTATTATTACCCTAATTACGATGGGTAAAATTATTATGTACTTAGTACCTACTGTTAATTATAATGATCGCACTCCCTGATTCAGAACCCAGGAGACGCCACTGCTTAGAGACCTGAAACTTTACAAAGATACGTTATAGTCCGAGAGCCCGCTGCTTAATTTATGACGTATCTGTTTTTTGATCGAAATGTGGTATAAATGATAGCTTACCAATAGGGTATTACATCGCACTAGGGTTGCCTATCAAAATCTTGCCGCAACCCCCCCTGCCCCCCCCCCCCCCGAAAAGGTCCGTCTTCGCGGTTTTTCGCATTTTATAAAAATATGACTATTTTCCTGTAGCTCTTATCAATTTTCAACCAATTTAGTTTAAATACATTTTTTTAGTATTTTAAATGAATTTCGGTTTTGGACCGGCCATTACGGGTAAACAACTAGTCCTATGAAAAAATTCACTTAACGTTTTTGTAGAGAATTTAGCAAGGATTATTTTTGTCATTGACTACTTTCTCCTATCTCTTACCATATTCCTACAAAATGCGAAAAACCGCGAAGAGGGACCTTTTCGGGGGGGAGGGCAGGGGGGGTTGCGGCAAGATTTTGATAGGCAACCCTAGTGCGATGTAATACCCTATTGGTAAGCTATCATTTATACCACATTTCGATCAAAAAACAGATACGTCATAAATTAAGCAGCGGGCTCTCGGACTATAACATATCTTTGTAAAGTTTCAGGTCTCTAAGTAGTCAGGAAGTGGTCGAAAAATACATCGTAATATTGAAATCGTATTTTAATATTAGTACCTATAATGAATATATTTCCCCTGTGCCCAGTGCGGCCCTGTGTGAAATGAAGAAAGTGTTCCCTTGCGACCAATCAGAATGCCTGCTCCACACGCCCGCCTCCTGTGGCTCCAGTAGTTGAAGTACTAGGGTTGCCTATCAACCGCACCCACCATGCCCCGCCCACATAACGCTCCCACCGCTCCCACATAGCGGTTTTTCGCATTTTATAGGGATCTGGTAAGAGATAGGAGAATGTGGTCAAGGACAAAAATAATCCTTGTTAAATTCTCTACCAAAAATTTTACAAACATTTTTTCCTAGAAGTAGCAGTTTACCCGTAATGGCCTGTTAAAAAACTAGATATGATTTTCTTAGTATCTTCCTTTACCATAATACAATTGGATATAACTAGTAGTCTAATTACGAACGCGTCGTGAGTGAAAGAAATCGGAGAAAATGCACTACGAATTGCACAAATGTGACGAAATCGGATCTTGATAAATTCTCTACAAAAAATCTTGTATACATTTTTTCGTAGGACTAGCTGTTTACTCGTAATGGCCTGGTAAATAACTGAATATTTAGATTTTTTTTTCGTTTTTTTAACATCCTTCCACCCATCATCACTAACATTTCATGGAAAAAAATGACCTGCGGCGCTATATCACTGGTTATTTTATGAAAAACTAAATTTTAAGAATTTTTGTCACTGAGTTTTATTGCTGTAACTCCGAAATTATTGGATGTATGAAAATAAGTTATATAGCAAGTTTTGTAGCTAAGACTAATGTAATTAATTAGTTCTCCGACTATTTTCCTGTAGCTCTTATTTATTTTTATTTATTTATTTATTTAAACTTAAAGTAAACAACAAACACATAAATATACAAAATGGACATAGTACAGATTATAAAACGTTGTTCACTAGGGCGAACTTATCGCAGAACTGCCATTTCTTCCAGTTAACCCCAGGAAAATACCATTTTCAACCAATTTAATACATTTTTTTAGAATTCTAAATGAATTTCGGTTTTGGACCGCGCGCCCATTGCGGGTAAACCGCTAGTCCTACGAAAAAAAATACAAAACATTTTTTGTACAGAATTTAGCAAGGATTATTTTAGTCACTGACTGCTTTCTCCTATCTCTTAACCATATTCCTATAAAATGCGAAAAACCGCGAAGAGGGACCTTTTCGGGGGGGGCAGGGGGGGTTGCGGCAAGATTTTGATAGGTAACCCTAGTGCGATGTAATACCCTATTGGTAAGCTATCGTTTAAAAAACATATGCGACATATTTTGATGCGTCAAATTTTTAGCAGCCGGCTCTTGGACTAATACCAAACACGACGGTATGCGGTGACTGGATCCTCTCGATCGCTCGGTGTCTCCCGAGGCTTGACTCGTCTGTCGACAAAGTCTGACTAAAAATCTGGATATCTTTTCCGACGCCTTTTCATACGATACCACACATGACCCCACACGACCCTTGGATCCCTTTAAAACCTTCATCATCTTTTTTATCTCTGGAGTAGGCTGATCCAAAGTGGTACAGGATTGTATTGTCATCGACTTTACATATGTTTGCAAAGTTTCAGGTCTCTAAGTAGTCAGGAAGTGGTCGAAAAATACATCGTAATATTGAAATCGTATTTTAATATTAGTAAATGAATATATTTCCCTTCTGCCCAGTGCGGCCCTGTGTATAATATTGTGAAATTAAGAATCGACCAATCAGAATGCCTGAATATTCCCCCATGCGAACGCCCCGCCTCCTGTGGCTCCAGTCCTATCAACATCTTGCCGCCCTCACCATGCTCCGCCCACATAAAGGTCCCACATAGCGGTTTTTCGCATTTTATAGGGATCTGGTAAGAGATAGGAGAAAGTAGTCAAAGACAAAAATAATTCTTGTTAAATTCTCTACAAAATCTCTTCTACACATTTTTTCGTAGGACTAGCAGTTTACCCGTAATGGCCTGTTAAAAACTGGATATTTTTTTCTTAGATAGTTTTTTATTCTACGTAAGACAATTTGTACTATAATATTTCGCAAATTTATATACAGGTGTCCCGTAAGTCAACGTCATCCCGTGGTGGTGTGATAGACCAACTCATAACGGACCAGAAAATCGAAATATTACCATAGTAAAAAATTGCTAATTTTTTGAGATATCGGCACTTTTTGTTTTTTTTTTCGTGAAATTCGACACCTTCGATCAGTGTTTTGATCGCCACGGTCACAAAATTCAATATTCTAGGATTATAATTTTTGATTCGTAATCCTGAATAATCTAGCTATTTGATTATATTCCAAAATGAAACCTATTGTTTCACAATTTAGAAGAAAAGAACATCGTATCCAGCTCTCCAGTTTTTAGTTTTTTATTACAAAATTTGACCCTTACACTGTAAAAAAATTGTATCACATTAAGCTGGCAAATTATATTAAAAACTTCCTCATTTAGTGTAGTTTTTAAAAAGGTACAAAACTTCATATAGTTCCCTTTCCAAAAAAGATATTCTTGTTTAACTTCAAAAGGAGCTCATCGTTAAAAAAAATGCAGGGTCCTAGGTTCTTTATGTCCAATATTTGGTGAGGTAATAGAGGATGAAAAAATATTTTTAAAAAGTATTAAAAATATAACTATGTCCAAACTCAACCGTTTTGGAGTTATGGCCTTTTGAAAATTGAGGAGTACATACGAAAATTAAAAACTACTAACTCGATTTTGATAAAATAAATTAAAAATCGTAGTAAATAATGTAGGCTTTCATGAAATTATCCTAAATTGCGGCAATTCCTACAGAATTGTGTGAAAAATCTGTTAAGAAACATGTTTTTTCGTAAAAAAAATCGAACGAAGAATAATTGTTTGCTAGTGGGTGCTTAGTTGACGATCCAAGATTATTCAAAATCGTATTTAGTGTTTGGGGGAATATTTAAAAAATAATAATAGTAATATAATTGAAGCAGTGCGCCCCTGTGATGATGATGATGACGGATGATTTATGATGCGCCGTTTAATGTATTCCATCTCAAGGGCGCGGGAAGCTGGTCCTAAAACTTTCAGTTTTTATATAGCTTGCTCCTGAAGCTAGTGATGGGCTGGTCTTTTCGGAGTTCGTCCGACAGTCTGTTCCAGGTAACTGGTCCCGCGACAGAGAAGGCTCTCTCGAAGAAACCGGACTTGTTGGCTCTGTTCCGCTCTCGGAGTTTGTTGATGGCTGTGGCCGCTGAGCGTAGTGGCCTTCTCGAGGAGTTATCCTGCAGGTTGCAGACCTCCGAGATGGGTGAGGGCGCCATGTTGTTGAGGGCCTTGTATACTGTGAGGCAAAGCTTATATTTCACCCTTTCGCTCACTTTAAGCCAATGCAACTCTTCGAGAAGCGGTGTGATGTGGCAGTCCCTGCTTTCGCGAAAGATAAGTCTCGCGGCTCCGTTGAAGGCCATTTGCAGGCGGTTCAGTTGTGTCTGAGGCAGTCCGGTGTATAGGATGTTGCAGTAGTCCAGTCGAGACACTACGAAGGCGGACACAAGACTTTTTATGGAGTCTGTTGGGAGGTTTCTGGCGACCGACCGTACTTGGCGAATGTAGAAGAAAGCAGAGCTGACAGTTCTTGATATTTGGGGTTCCATTGATAGAGCGCTGTCTATGCGGGCCCCGAGTACGGTGACCATTTGGGATGGCGGTATGTCTGCAGTAGTGGTTATTGAAATTGGGTCGTTGTCCAGAAGGTGTTGGCGTCCGTGTATAATATTGTGCAATACCCCCCCCCCCCCCATACAGTCCACACCGGCCTTAGCCCCCCCCCCCAATACGTTGAGTGACAGTACTTTTTACCATGTGACAACATTCAGCCCCCCCCCCCCCGCTTCCGCTTCCCGGATCCGCCACTGTTGTCAAACTGTGGAAGGTTGTTCTGTTGGAAGCGGTTCTCATTCTGGTTTGATACTCAGCTCGTTAGAGTATATGTGTTCTGTGAGGTAAATTATTAGTCATTTAATTACTAACCATAAAACTTGAAAGATATCGGTATAGAGACATCTGTGGTAAAATAACAAATACTACGTTGGTGTGAAACTCTGCTAACTAGGTTAGGTTTCATAGATGAGATTGTGTGATAGTAATTATATTAGTACGACACAGATGGCATCAGAAATTTGTAGATAATTTAGTATTGAGTATTGTCAAACTGTGGAAGGTTGTTCTGTTGGAAGGGGTTCTCATTCTGGTTTGATACTCAGCTCGTTAGAGTATATGTGTTCTGTGAGGTAAATTATTAGTCATTTAATTACTAACCATAAAACTTGAAAGATATCGGTATAGAGACATCTGTGGTAAAATAACAAATACTATATTGGTGTGAAACTCTGCTAACTAGGTTAGGTTTCATAGATGAGATTGTATGATAGTAATTATATTAGTAGGACACAGATGGCATCAGTCATTTGTAGATAATTTAGTATTGTCAAACTGTGGAAGGTTGTTCTGTTGGAAGGCACTAGCGGATCCAGGGGAGGCTAGGGGCCTGAAGCCCCCTCCAAAACCATGAGTGACAGTACTTTATATACAACAAATCTAGGGGTTTCAGCCCCTTAGCCCCCCCCCCCCAATACGTTGAGTGACAGTACTTTTTACCATGTGACGACATTCAGCCCTCCCCAAAGTTGAATCCTGGATCCGCCACTGGAAATAGGTGCAATATCAGGTAATTATGGCAAATTTCAGGTGAGGTTTCTTGCATTATATAAGATATCGGTATAGAGACATCTGTGGTAAAAGAGGTATGATAGTAATTATATTATTAGGACCACTAGCGGATTTATGGGGGGGCTAGGAGGCTGAAGCCCCCCCCCCCAAAACCATGAGTTACAGTAGTATATATAGAAAAAATCTAGGGGTTTAAGCCCCTTAGCCCCCCCCCAAAACGTTGAGTGACGTTTGTAGTGTTTTGAAAACTAAACTAGTATTTTCTGAAAATCTGGTATACTGAATTCACCCCCCCCCCCCCCCGCGCTCGATAAATTTTTAGTCGTCAGTCAAGGTCAACAAATTTTAGGCGAGGACCAAAAAAAAAGGTCGACATAAAGAAATCTGTTGAAAAATTCATTTTTACATTTATATTTTCTACATTTCAATAATGGTAAGTGATTTTAATACTTTTTAGAACAATAGTTGCATTCCATTGTGAAATATCCCCCAGTATTTTATTCTAAATTGCTTAGTTGATCTCATTCTAAATCCTATTTCCTTTAATAAATATACCAAAGTGAACTTTTATATTAATTACTAGTTGTCACCCGTTAGGGGGCAGGCAGAGAGGCCACACTTCCCTATATATTGCGCAATATTGCGTCGATGTAGAAAATGTTCTATTGAAAAAGAAAAAAATTCGAAAATAGCTTATTGTTATGCAATCGTGAAATGTTTTCTAATCTATATACAGTCCCTGGCCATATTATTAGACGCACTGTAGTATTTTAATAATTAAATGTGTTTTGCGAGTTTATATGAAGTACTTTTACATTTAAACATCAGTACACAGGTAGGGAACGTAATATCCATCATATTACATTCTCCATATCAGTACACACGACTCTTATCGTACATTCAATATCTCCACTAATTGTATGGCCAATGGCGCCTCCCACCAACAACAAACAGAATCTCAATCACTTGTACTCGTGTAGATACCAAACACGACGGTATGCGGTGACTGGATCCTCTCGATCGCTCGGTGTCTCCCGAGGCTTGACCTAGACAACATCTGACTTAAGATCTGGATATATTCCGACGCCCTTTCATACGATACCACACATGACCCCACACGACCCTTGGATCCCTTTAAAACCTTCATCATCTTTTTTATCTCTGGAATACCTAGGCTGATCCAAAGTGGTACAGGATTGTATTGTCATCGACTTTACGTATGTTTGTAAAGTTTCAGGTCTCTAAGTAGTCAGGAAGTGGTCGAAAATTACATCGTAATATTGAAATCGTATTTTAATATTAGTAAGTGAATTTATTTCCCTTCTGCCCAGTGCGGCCCTGTGTATAATATTCTGAAATTAAGAAAGTGTTTGCTCGACCAATCAGAATGCCTGAATATTCCCCCATGTGAACGCCCCGCCTCTTGTGGCTCCAGTAGTTGAAGTCTTGCCGCACCCACCATGCCCCGCCCACATAAAGGTCCCACATAGCGGTTTTTCGCATTTTATAGGGATCTGGTAAGAGATAGGAGAAAGTAGTCAAAGACAAAAATAATTCTTGTTAAGTTCTCTACAAAATCTCTTCTACACATTATTTCGTAGGACTAGCAGTTTACCCGTAATGGCCTGTTAAAAACTGGATATTTTTTTCTTAGATAGTTTTTTATTCTTCCTAAGACAATTTGTACTATAATATTTCGTAAGTCTATATACAGGCTGTCCCGTAAGTCAGCGTCATCCCGTGGAGGTGTGATAGACCAACTCATAACGGACCAGAAAATCCAAATATAACTAGGTACTACTACTACTACTATACCCTCACGCCACGTCCCTTGCGGGGTAGGCAGAGAGGACAGAGCGCCAGACATCCCTATCCTTATACACACTCTTAGCTTCCGTCACACTCATACAGTTTGTCATACACGCTCTCCGATTCCTTTTACTCAAAACGCGCCCATCCTTGAGGTTGAGGATCTGGTCGACATGATCGGACCAGGTCAGTCTCGGGCGGCCGCGCTTCCTCACACCTCTTCGTTCACTCAGATATATCTTTTTTGTCATCCTGTCATCCTTCATTCTCTCAACATGCCCAAACCATCTCAGTTTGTTCACTTTCATTCTAGTTACAACACCAGTCTTGCATTCACTCATTTCCCTAATAACCTCATTCCTTATCCTATCTCTCAGCGTTTTCCCACACATTCTTCTTAGCGACCTCATTTCCACTGCATTCAGCCCGGATTCATCCTTCTTCAGCCATGTCCACGTCTCACTAGCATACATCAGGGTCGGCACCAAGACAGCATTGTGCACTAGCACTTTTGCTTTCATAGACACATTGCTACTACCAACAATCGGACCGAGCGCACCATTCGTCATAGTACCGGCCAGCTTCCTTCTTTCAATGTCTCCATCACAGCGTCCATCTCTAGTAAACAAACTTCCCAGATATACAGGGCCGGATTTAGGGGAGGGCAACCGGGGCTACTGCCCGGGGCCCCCACAAAAGAGGGGCCCCCACAAAAAAATTAAAAAATCCATTAAATCACATTTGTTTCATTAAAACTGGAAAAAATTTGGCCTGCGGCGCTATTGTTCTCTTTGTACCATATCAATATATCTAAATTTTAGTTGTCTCACTTGAGAAAACTTCGCCTGCGGCGCTTATTTAGCTCTTTTTAGGCCATATCAATATCAAAATGTTTGTTATCCCACTCCAGCCTAGAAGTCTTTATAATTCCTGTAAATTTTCAAGAATTTTGGATTTATATGCCTAAATATGGGGGGCGGCAGATTTGATTTAGATACGCCCCGGGCGGCAGAAACCCACGCTACGTCACTGGGCAGGGGGCCTTCACTCCTTTGTTGCCCTGGGGCCCCCACACCTCTAAATCCGGCCCTGCAGATATACATACTCATTCACTTGCTCCAGACAGTCATTACCAACCTTTATCACACAATTTGTCCTCACTTCCTCTCTTTCAAACACTAATACTTTCGTTTTATATTTACATTCATTTTCATACCATTCATGTCGCAGCTTTCATACACACAGGATACTACCCGTTGTAACTCGTATATAATATAACCTTAGTACAAACTCGCTCATTCTCTAGATATCGGCACTTTTTTGTTTTATTTTTTTTTTTTTTGTAAAATTCGATCAGTTTTTCGATCGCCACGGTCACAAAATTCAATATTCTAGGATTATAATTTTTGATTCGTAATCCTGAATAATCTATCTATTTGATTATATTCCAAAATGAAACCTATTTTTTACAATTTTGAAAAGAAGAACATCGTTTCTGGTTCTCGAGTTTTTTATTTTTTATTATGAAATTTCGACTCCTTTGCATTGCAAAAAAATTGTATGACATTAAGCTAGCAAATTATATTAAAAACTTCCTCATTTAGTTTAGTTTTTTAAAAAGGTACAATTCTAGGCATAGATCCCTTTCTAAAAAAAGATATTCTTGTTTTACTTTAAAAGGAGCTCATTATAAAAACAATCAAATACAGGGTTATAGTTTCCTTATGTTCAATATTTGGAGAGGTATTAGAGGATAAAAAACGAAAAAAAAAGTATAATTAATGTATGTCCAAAGTCCAAACTCAACCGTTCTAGAGCTATGGCCTTTTGAAAAATGAGTATCTATGCAAATTTTCATTTGTGTTTTTTAACAATAATAACTCACAAACTAGTAGGTACCTAATCAATTTTAGTTTTAAAACTAATCTAGTGAGATGGATGAATTTGATGATTTTGAAGTTAGGACAAGTATACAGGGTGATTGGTTCCGCTATTCAGATATTTTGAGAGGTGATAGAGGGTGTTCTAAAACGTAGATCTGCCAAAGGGATGTCATCCCAATTGTTAAGGGTTGCGGAGTTACACCCTTTTTAAAAAATTCCACCCCCGGCATTGACCACCATCACATTTCATTGAATAACTCTGATGCTATGAGTCCTAAAATTAATAAAAAAAAAAATTTTGTATTGTAATAAAACAAGCTTTAAATTGATGTCAAAAATATTAAATAATAATAATAACAACTTTGCTAAAATTAAACACAAAAACAAAATTTCATTTTTTTTGTTGAATTTTTTGACATAACTATTTTAATTTTTTTTCAATAAAAACTATAATTAAATAGTACTTTTTTTTCTTTTAATAAATACACTAGACCCTTGTGAATAAAAATGCCGAACATTATCTATCCATATTTTGAACCAGTTTTTCCAAATCTTCGATTTTGTAAGTACATATTCGATAAAAAATGTATACTTCGCTACTGATTACCAGGTACATGTACCTACTTAAAGAGGTAGTCAGTAGCGAAGTATACATTTTTTATCGAATATGTACTTACAAAATCGAAGATTTGGAAAAACTGGTTCAAAATATGGATAGATAATGTTCGGCATTTTTATTCACATGGGTCTGGTGTATTTATTAAAAGAAAAAAAAGTACTAGTTAATTATAGTTTTTATTGAAAAAAAAATTAAAAGATGTCAAAACTTTCAACAGAGAAAAATGAAATTTTGTTTTTGTGTTTAATTTTAGCAAAGTTATTATCATTATTATTAAATATTTTTGACATCAATTTAATTAAAACTTGTTTTATTACAATACAATTTTTTTTTATTATTAATTTTTGACTCATAGCATCAGAGTTATTCAGTGAAATGTGATGGTGGTCGATGCCGGGGGTAGAATTTTTTAAAAAGGGTGTAACTCCGCAACCCTTAACAATTGGGATGACATCCCTTTGGCAGATCTACGTTTTAGAACACCCTCTATCACCTCTCAAAATATCTGAATAGCGGAACCAATCACCCTGTAGATGAACACACTGCGTTACGAATGAATTTCCTTACTGGCGGAAGCATCCCGATTGGCTGAAATTTCGTTAGTAGGCAGTAACATTAAACCGGTAACATTTAAACCGGGTATCAATCACAGGCGACAAAGGGAAAGAAATTAAAACAATCTATGTTAAGTATTTATACCATCTTACAGTGTCGAAATATAAACTAATTATTCGATATTGAGTGGTAGGTAGGTTTTAATTTTATATATAGTAAATGAAATTACAAATCAACCATCGCCCCCCTATACAACGCCAATGCCCCCCCCCCCCCCCCCCCATTTTTTTCTGGGCCCCGTAACGCCCCCCTCTAGGTCTCCAACGCCCACAACGGGGGCGTTATCGCCCACTTTGAGAAAGACTGGTATAGAGACATCTGTGGTAAAATGACGAATACTATATTGGTGTGAAACTCTGCTAACTAGGTTAGGTTTCATAGATGAGATTGTGTGATAGTAATTATATTAGTACGACACAGATGGCATCAGTCATTTGTAGATAATTTAGTATTGAGTATTGCCAAACTGTGGAAGGTTGTTCTGTTGGAAGGGGTTATCATTCTGGTTTGATACTCAGCTCGTTAGAGTATATGTGTTCTGTGAGGTAAATTATTAGTCATTTAATTACTAACCATAAAACTTGTAAGATATCGGTATAGAGACATCTGTGGTAAAATAACGAATACTATGTTGGTGTGAAACTCTGCTAACTAGGTTAGGTTTCATAGATGAGATTGTATGATAGTAATTATATTATTAGGACCACTAGCGGATTTATGGGGGGGCTAGGGGGCTGAAGCCCCCCCCAAAACCATGAGTTACAGTAGTATATATAGAAAAAATCTAGGGGTTTAAGCCCCTTAGCCCCCCCCCCCCCAAAACGTTGAGTGACGTTTGTAGTGTTTTGAAAACTAAACTAGTATTTTCTGAAAATCTGGTATACTGGATTCACCCCCCCCCCCCTCCCCCGCTCGACAAATTTTTAGTCGTCAGTCAAGGTCAACAAATTTTAGGCGAGGACCAAAAAAAAAAGGTCGACATAAAGAAATCTGTTGAAAAATTCATTTTTACATTTATATTTTCTACATTTCAATAATGGTAAGTGATTTTAATACTTTTTAGAACAATAGTTGCATTCCATTGTGAAATATCCCCCAGTATTTTATACTAAATTGCTTAGTTGATCTCATTCTAAATCCTATTTCCTTTAATAAATATACCAAAGTGAACTTTTATATTAATTACTAGTTGTCACCCGTTAGGGGGCAGGCAGAGAGGCCACACTTCCCTATATATAGTCGATGTAGAAAATGTTCTATTGAAAAAGAAAAAAATTCGAAAATAGCTTATTGTTATGCAATCGTGGAATGTTTTCTAATCTATATACAGTCCCTGGCCATATTATTAGACGCACTGTAGTATTTTAATAATTAAATGTGTTTTGCGAGTTTATATGAAGTACTTTTACATTTAAACATCAGTACACAGGTAGGGAACGTAATATCCATCATATTACATTCTCCATATCAGTACACACGACTCTTATCGTACATTCAATATCTCCACTAATTGTATGGCCAATGGCGCCTCCCACCAACAACAAACAGAATCTCAATCACTTGTACTCGTGTAGATACCAAACACGACGATATGCGGTGACTGGATCCTCTCGATCGCTCGGTGTCTCCCGAGGCTTGACCTAAACAACATCTGACTTAAGGTCTGGATATCTTTTCCAACGCCCTTTCATACGATACCACACATGACCCCACACGACCCTTGGATCCCCTTGAAACCCTTTACATCTTTTTTGTCTCTGGAGTAGGCTGATCCAAAGTGGTACAGGATTGTATTGTCCTCGATTTTACGTACGTTTGCAAAGTTTCAGGTCTCTAAGTAGTCAGGAAGTGGTCGAAAAATACATCGTAATATTCGCGCACAAACCAAAATCGTATTTTAATATTAGTAAATGAATAATATATTTCCCTTCTGCCCAGTGCGGCCCTGTGTATAATATTGTGAAATTAAGAATCGACCAATCAGAATGCCTGAATATTCCCCCATGCGAACGCCCCGCCTCCTGTGGCTCCAGTCCTATCAACATCTTGCCGCCCTCACCATGCTCCGCCCACATAACGGTCCCACATAGCGGTTTTTCGCATTTTTTAGGGATCTGGTAAGAGATAGGAGAAAGTAGTCAAAGACAAAAATAATTCTTGTTAAATTCTCTACAAAATCTCTTCTACACATTTTTTCGTGGGACTAGCAGTTTACCCGTAATGGCCTGTTAAAAACTGGATATTTTTTTCTTAGATAGTTTTTTATTCTACGTAAGACAATTTGTACTATAATATTTCGTAAGTCTATATACAGGCTGTCCCGTAAGTCAGCGTCATCCCGTGGAGGTGTGATAGACCAACTCATAACGGACCAGAAAATCCAAATATAACTACTACTACTATACCCTCACGCCACGTCCCTTGCGGGGTAGGCAGAGAGGACAGAGCGCCAGACATCCCTATCCTTACACACACTCTTAGCTTCCGTCACACTCATACAGTTTGTCATACACGCTCTCCGATTCCTTTTACTCAAAACGCGCCCATCCTTGAGGATCTGGTCGACATGATCGGTCCAGTCCAGTCTGGGGTGGCCGCGTTTCCTCACACCTCTTCGTTCACTCAGATATAGTTATATTTTTTGTCATCCTGTCATCCTTCATTCTCTCAACATGCCCAAACCATCTCAGTTTGTTCACTTTCATTCTAGTTACAACACCAGTCTTGCATTCACTCATTTCCCTAATAACCTCATTCCTTATCATATCTCTCAGCGTTTTCCCACACATTCTTCTTAGCGACCTCATTTCCACTGCATTCAGCCCGGATTCATCCTTCTTCAGCCATGTCCACGTCTCACTAGCATACATCAGGGTCGGCACCAATACAGCATTGTGCACTAGCACTTTTGCTTTCATAGACACATTGCTACTACCAACAATCGGACTGAGCGCACCATTCGTCCTAGTACCGGCCAGCTTTCTTCTTTCAACGTCTCCATCACAGCGTCCATCTCTAGTAAACAAACTTCCCAGATATACATACTCATCCACTTGCTCCAGACAGTCATTACCAACTTTTATCATACAATTTGTCCTTACTTCCTCTCTTTCAAACACTAATACTTTCGTTTTATTAACATTCATTTTCATACCATTCATATCGCAGCTTTCATACACACAGGATACTATCCGTTGTAACTCGTATATAATATAACCTTAGTACAAAATCGCTCATTCTCTAGATATCGGCACTTTTTTGTTTTTTTTTTTTTTTTTGTAAAATTCGATCAGTTTTTCGATCGCCACGGTCACAAAATTCAATATTCTAGGATTAAAATTTTTGATTCGTAATCCTGAATAATCTATCTATTTGATTATATTCCAAAATGAAACCTATTTTTTACAATTTTGAAAAAAAAGAACATCGTTTCTGGTTCTCGAGTTTTTTATTTTTTATTATGAAATTTCGACTCCTTTGCATTGCAAAAAAATTGTATCACATTAAGCTAGCAAATTATATTGAAAACTTCCTCATTTATCTATCTATCTATCTATACCCTCACGCCACATCCCTTGCAGGGTAGGCAGAGAGGACAGAGCGCCAGACAGCCCTATCCTTACACACACTCCTAGCTTCCGTCACATTCATGCAATTAGTCATACACGCTCTCCGATTCCTTTTACTCAAAACGCGTCCATCCTTGAGGATCTGGTCGACATGATCGGACCAGGTCAGTCTCGGACGGCCGCGCTTTCTCACCCCTCTTCGCTCATTCAGATATATCTTTTTTGTCATCCTGTCATCATTCATTCTCTCAACATGCCCAAACCATCTTAGTTTGTTTACTTTCATTCTTGTCACTACACCAGTCTTGCAGTCACTCATTTCCCTAATAACCTCATTCCTTATCTTATCTCTCAGCGTTTTCCCGCACATTCTTCTTAATGACCTCATTTCTACTGCATTCAACCCTGATTCATCCTTCTTCATCCACGTCCACGTCTCACTAGCATACATCAGGGTCGGCACCAAGACAGCATTGTGCACTAGCACTTTTGCTTTCATAGACACATTGCTACTACTAACAATCGGACCGAGCGCACCATTCGTCCTAGTACCGGCCAGCTTCCTTCTTTCAATGTCTCCATCACAGCGTCCATCTCTAGTAAACAAACTTCCCAGATATACATACTCATCCACTTGCTCCAGACAGTCATTACCAACCTTTATCACACAATTTGTCCTTATTTCCTCTCTTTCGAACACTAATACTTTCGTTTTATTTACATTCATTTTCATACCATTCATATCGCAGCTTTCGTACACACAGGATACTATCCGTTGTAACTCACATTCATCATCAGCCATCAACACTAAATCATCTGCAAACATTAACGCACATACTTTCACTCCATTTAGGTCCACACCAACATTCAGCTCATTCAGAGGACGCATGCAGTAGTCGAAGAACAGGTTGAACAACCAAGGCGACATGACGCAACCCTGTTTAACCCCTTTTGTGAGAGTGAACCACTGCGACAACGCAGCATTCACCCTGACACAAGCAGAGCTCTCCGTATATAGAGACGCGATTGCGCCAATCAGTCGGTCGCTCACCCCATATTCCGACAGTACACGCCACAGTCTTTCTCGGTCCACACGATCGTATGCCTTCTCCAGATCCACGAACGCGCAGAAGAGCCTCTGGTGTTTAGCCAGAAGCTTCTCCACGACCATCCGTAGGGAGAAGATCTGATCGGTGCACCCCCTGCCACTCATGAAAGCACCCTGCACATCCCATACTTTACTTTCAGTCACTTTTCTTACTCTTTCAATCAATACCTTTCCATACAGTTTGCCCACAGAGCTCAGCAAACTGATAGCCCGATAACTGCCGCATTCCAACCTTGAGCCTTTCCCCTTGTACAAAGGGCAGATGACTGCCCTCCTCCAATCCTCAGGAGTGCAGCCACTCTCCCAGCACAAGGCATAGATCCCTTTCTAAAAAAAGATATTCTTGTTTTACTTCAAAAGGAGCTCATTATAAAAACAATCAAATACAGGGTTATAGTTTCCTTATGTCCAATATTTGGAGAGGTAATAGAGGATAAAAAACGAAAAAAAGTATAATTAATGTATGTCCAAAGTCCAAACTCAACCGTTCTAGAGTTATGGCCTTTTGAAAAATGAGTATGCAAATTTTCATTTGTGTTTTTTAACAATAATAACTCACAAACTACTAACTGTATTTTGACAAAATAAATTAAAAATCTTAGTAAATAATGTAGGCTTTCGATGAAGATCCTAATTTGCAGCAATTCCTACAGGATTCAGTGAAAAATTTGTCAAGAAACAAGTTTTTTCGTAAAAGAAATCGAACGAAGAATAATAGTTTGCTAGTGGGTGCTTAGTTGACGATCTAAGATTATTCAAAATCGTATTTAGTGTTTGGGGGAATATTTAAAAAAATAATAATAATATAATTGAAGCAGTGCGCCCCTGTGTATAATATTGTGCAATACCCCCCCCCCCCCCCGCCTCCTGCTGCTCCAGTAGTTTAGCATCTCTCTCTCACTTCACTTCTTTCTAAATCTCCGTGGAGGACAGACGTTGTTTTACTAGCCTCTCTCACAACTTAATTTTTTTAAATATTTTATTTAAATTATTTTACGTTTTAAATTTTAATTAAATTCTATTAAGTTTTTTATAATATTTTCGAATTTTTGCGATAAAAATTTTATACTCAACAACTATGGTGAGTGATTTTAATACTTTTTAGATACAATTGTTTGTTGCATTCCATTGTGAAATATCCCCCCGTATTTTATACTAAATTGCTTAGTTGATCTCATTCTAAATCGTCTTTGGAAAATTATGGAGAAACGGGCAAAATAAATAAAGTGGACCTACTTAATAACGAAATATTTCGTCCCAGATTTTACTAAATTACTTAAGTTATTATTAATAATATTTTTTGGGTAAGCAGCCTAGGCTGATGGGCCCAAATCAACGTCTGTGCTGTCCGTCGTTCTGAGAAAGTCATCCAATCTATTATATAGCGTTCACTGATGGTGCTTGTATCACATATTGGGGTAAACGGTTCCACATATTCATCACTCTATTGCAAATAAAATTCTTTCTCGCATTACTGTGGTGAGACAGTCCCTTGGCGAGCTTCATAGAATGTCCTCTCAAATGGGTATTGGTATTCAGGGAGTAGATGGAGCAGGTGTAGAGGGAACATCGTAGTAGCATTCATAATCTTATTATAGTTAGCCAAAACTGATTAGGTAGATTCATTTTTATTATTTTGTTTGTGACGATCCTATGTGTGGTGATTTATTCTATCATTGTTATACTGTTTGTGACGATACATACTTAGTAGTACATACGTATAAAACTCATTACAATATTTAGATTTTCCATACTGCCCTATACTTACTTATATATAGAAGTGGCATGTTAGTTTAGTATGTACTATTATATATATATAATAAATCACCACACATAGGATCGTCACAAACAAAATAATAAAAATGAATCTACCTAGGATATATATATATATATATATATATATATATATATATATATATATATATATATATATATATATATATATATATATATATATCCTCCATACTATGTCTGTTTATTTAGTAGTAAACTCCTGAATGTATGTAACCTCTACAACATCCTCCATACTATGTCTGTTTATTTAGTAGTAAACTCCTGAATGTATGTAACCTCTACAACATCCTCCATACTATGTCTGTTTATTTAGTAGTAAACTCCTGAATGTATGTAACCTCTACAACATCCTCCATACTATGTCTGTTTATTTAGTAGTAAACTCCTGAATGTATGTAACCTCTACAACATCCTCCATACTATGTCTGTTTATTTAGTAGTAAACTCCTGAATGTATGTAACCTCTACAACATCCTCCATACTATGTCTGTTTATTTAGTAGTAAACTCCTGAATGTATGTAACCTCTACAACATCCTCCATACTATGTCTGTTTATTTAGTAGTAAACTCCTGAATGTATGTAACCTCCATAACATCCTCCATACTATGTCTGTTTATTTAGTAGTAAACTCCTGAATGTATGTAACCTCTACAACATCCTCCATACTATGTCTGTTTATTTAGTAGTAAACTCCTGAATGTATGTAACCTCTATAACATCCTCCATACTATGTCTGTTTATTTAGTAGTAAACTCCTGAATGTATGATACCTCTATAACATCCTCCATACTATGTCTGTTTATTTAGTAGTAAACTCCTGAATGTATGTAACCTCTATAACATCCTCCATACTATGACTGTTTATTTAGTAGTAAACTCCTGAATGTATGTAACCTCTACAACATCCTCCATACTATGTCTGTTTATTTAGTAGTAAACTCCTGAATGTATGTAACCTCTATAACATCCTCCATACTATGTATGTTTATTTAGTAGTAAACTCCTGAATGTATGTAACCTCTACAACATCCTCCATACTATGTCTGTTTATTTAGTAGTAAACTCCTAAATGTATGTAACCTCTATAACATCCTCCATACTATGTCTGTTTATTTAGTAGTAAACTCCTGAATGTATGTAACCTCTACAACATCCTCCATACTATGTCTGTTTATTTAGTAGTAAACTCCTGAATGTATGTAACCTCTACAACATCCTCCATACTATGTCTGTTTATTTAGTAGTAAACTCCTGAATGTATGTAACCTCTACAACATCCTCCATACTATGTCTGTTTATTTAGTAGTAAACTCCTGAATGTATGTAACCTCTACAACATCCTCCATACTATGTCTGTTTATTTAGTAGTAAACTCCTGAATGTATGTAACCTCTACAACATCCTCCATACTATGTCTGTTTATTTAGTAGTAAACTCCTGAATGTATGTAACCTCTGCAACATCCTCCATACTATGTCTGTTTATTTAGTAGTAAACTCCTGAATGTATGTAACCTCTATAACATCCTCCATACTATCTCTGTTTATTTAGTAGTAAACTCCTGAATGTATGTAACCTCTACAACATCCTCCATACTATGTCTGTTTATTTAGTAGTAAACTCCTGAATGTATGTAACCTCTATAACATCCTCCATACTATGTCTGTTTATTAAGTAGTAAACTCCTGAATGTATGTAACCTCTACAACATCCTCCATACTATGTCTGTTTATTTAGTAGTAAACTCCTGAATGTATGTAACCTCTACAACATCCTCCATACTATGTCTGTTTATTTAGTAGTAAACTCCTGAATGTATGTAACCTCTATAACATCCTCCATACTATCTCTGTTTATTTAGTAGTAAACTCCTGAATGTATGTAACCTCTACAACATCCTCCATACTATGTCTGTTTATTTAGTAGTAAACTCCTGAATGTATGTAACCTCTACAACATCCTCCATACTATGTCTGTTTATTTAGTAGTAAACTCCTGAATGTATGTAACCTCTACAACATCCTCCATACTATGTCTGTTTATTTAGTAGTAAACTCCTGAATGTATGTAACCTCTACAACATCCTCCATACTATGTCTGTTTATTTAGTAGTAAACTCCTGAATGTATGTAACCTCTACAACATCCTCCATACTATGTCTGTTTATTTAGTAGTAAACTCCTGAATGTATGTAACCTCTATAACATCCTCCATACTATGTCTGTTTATTTAGTAGTAAACTCCTGAATGTATGTAACCTCTATAACATCCTCCATACTATGTCTGTTTATTTAGTAGTAAACTCCTGAATGTATGTAACCTCTATAACATCCTCCATACTATCTCTGTTTATTTAGTAGTAAACTCCTGAATGTATGTAACCTCTACAACATCCTCCATACTATGTCTGTTTATTTAGTAGTAAACTCCTGAATGTATGTAACCTCTACAACATCCTCCATACTATGTCTGTTTATTTAGTAGTAAACTCCTGAATGTATGTAACCTCTACAACATCCTCCATACTATGTCTGTTTATTTAGTAGTAAACTCCTGAATGTATGTAACCTCTACAACATCCTCCATACTATGTCTGTTTATTTAGTAGTAAACTCCTGAATGTATGTAACCTCTACAACATCCTCCATACTATGTCTGTTTATTTAGTAGTAAACTCCTGAATGTATGGAACCTCTACAACATCCTCCATACTATGTCTGTTTATTTAGTAGTAAACTCCTGAATGTATGTAACCTCTACAACATCCTCCATACTATGTCTGTTTATTTAGTAGTAAACTCCTGAATGTATGTAACCTCTATAACATCCTCCATACTATGACTGTTTATTTAGTAGTAAACTCCTGAATGTATGTAACCTCTACAACATCCTCCATACTATATATATATATATCCTCCATATATATATATATATATATATCCTCCATACTATGTCTGTTTATTTAGTAGTAAACTCCTGAATGTATGTAACCTCTACAACATCCTCCATACTATATATATATATATATATATATATCCTCCATATATATATATATATATATCCTCCATACTATGTCTGTTTATTTAGTAGTAAACTCCTGAATGTATGTAACCTCTATAACATCCTCCATACTATGTCTGTTTATTTAGTAGTAAACTCCTGAATGTATGTAACCTCTATAACATCCTCCATACTATGTCTGTTTATTTAGTAGTAAACTCCTGAATGTATGTAACCTCTACAACATCCTCCATACTATGTCTGTTTATTTAGTAGTAAACTCCTGAATGTATGTAACCTCTATAACATCCTCCATACTATGTCTGTTTATTTAGTAGTAAACTCCTGAATGTATGTAACCTCTATAACATCCTCCATACTATGTCTGTTTATTTAGTAGTAAACTCCTGAATGTATGTAACCTCTATAACATCCTCCATACTATGACTGTTTATTTAGTAGTAAACTCCTGAATGTATGTAACCTCTATAACATCCTCCATACTATGTCTGTTTATTTAGTAGTAAACTCCTGAATGTATGTAACCTCTATAACATCCTCCATACTATGTCTGTTTATTTAGTAGTAAACTCCTGAATGTATGTAACCTCTATAACATCCTCCATACTATGACTGTTTATTTAGTAGTAAACTCCTGAATGTATGTAACCTCTACAACATCCTCCATACTATATATATATATATATATCCTCCATATATATATATATATATATCCTCCATACTATGTCTGTTTATTTAGTAGTAAACTCCTGAATGTATGTAACCTCTACAACATCCTCCATACTATATATATATATATATATATATATCCTCCATATATATATATATATATATCCTCCATACTATGTCTGTTTATTTAGTAGTAAACTCCTGAATGTATGTAACCTCTATAACATCCTCCATACTATGTCTGTTTATTTAGTAGTAAACTCCTGAATGTATGTAACCTCTATAACATCCTCCATACTATGTCTGTTTATTTAGTAGTAAACTCCTGAATGTATGTAACCTCTACAACATCCTCCATACTATGTCTGTTTATTTAGTAGTAAACTCCTGAATGTATGTAACCTCTACAACATCCTCCATACTATGTCTGTTTATTTAGTAGTAAACTCCTGAATGTATGTAACCTCTACAACATCCTCCATACTATGTCTGTTTATTTAGTAGTAAACTCCTGAATGTATGTAACCTCCATAACATCCTCCATACTATGTCTGTTTATTTAGTAGTAAACTCCTGAATGTATGTAACCTCTACAACATCCTCCATACTATGTCTGTTTATTTAGTAGTAAACTCCTGAATGTATGTAACCTCTATAACATCCTCCATACTATGTCTGTTTATTTAGTAGTAAACTCCTGAATGTATGATACCTCTATAACATCCTCCATACTATGTCTGTTTATTTAGTAGTAAACTCCTGAATGTATGTAACCTCTATAACATCCTCCATACTATGACTGTTTATTTAGTAGTAAACTCCTGAATGTATGTAACCTCTACAACATCCTCCATACTATGTCTGTTTATTTAGTAGTAAACTCCTGAATGTATGTAACCTCTATAACATCCTCCATACTATGTATGTTTATTTAGTAGTAAACTCCTGAATGTATGTAACCTCTACAACATCCTCCATACTATGTCTGTTTATTTAGTAGTAAACTCCTAAATGTATGTAACCTCTATAACATCCTCCATACTATGTCTGTTTATTTAGTAGTAAACTCCTGAATGTATGTAACCTCTACAACATCCTCCATACTATGTCTGTTTATTTAGTAGTAAACTCCTGAATGTATGTAACCTCTACAACATCCTCCATACTATGTCTGTTTATTTAGTAGTAAACTCCTGAATGTATGTAACCTCTACAACATCCTCCATACTATGTCTGTTTATTTAGTAGTAAACTCCTGAATGTATGTAACCTCTATAACATCCTCCATACTATGTCTGTTTATTTAGTAGTAAACTCCTGAATGTATGTAACCTCTATAACATCCTCCATACTATGTCTGTTTATTTAGTAGTAAACTCCTGAATGTATGTAACCTCTATAACATCCTCCATACTATGACTGTTTATTTAGTAGTAAACTCCTGAATGTATGTAACCTCTATAACATCCTCCATACTATGTCTGTTTATTTAGTAGTAAACTCCTGAATGTATGTAACCTCTATAACATCCTCCATACTATGACTGTTTATTTAGTAGTAAACTCCTGAATGTATGTAACCTCTACAACATCCTCCATACTATGGCTATTTATTTAGCAAATAAAAATCTAAACTCCTGAATGTATGTAACCTCTGGAAATGTAGCTCTGAAATTCGTGAATTTGGTAGTAAAATAGTTCTGGAGATTGGTCTTTTCCATAGTCCTTTTGTTAAAAAAATATCAAAGGAATTAAAGTTGTTTACTAGTCTGAATCTGATTTTTTCCCGATATCTCTATTGTGGTCGCCCCTCTTTTGTGAGGGCCTCGGGTAGTAGCCCCGGTTGCCCTCCCCTAAATCCGGCCCTGCTAGCAGTAGTGACTATGAAGGCAGATTCTGGACATGCACACTCTGTCACACTTTGGACTAGGTCGCTCCTCATTTGAGGACGGGTCTCCGGGTGGTTCTGTTTTGCTAATAATAATGGGAAGTGGGAAGTGGAGAAATAAGATTCAGTAGTTTTACATTCAATATTATCGTTTATTCCATATTACTGAACGGACCGCGTTATTATAGAACAACGATTCGTCAAATAATATGCTTTGGTTTGATTTTAAATAATTCTTAACACGAGTAATGTAGTACTTAGCAATATAGAGTAAAACTGTACAATCGTAATATATATAGCCATACTTATTTAACATAATTTACAATAAATATAAAACAGTTCCCTTGGAGTTTATTCATTTGCTTCATAATCTTTTACTGCAGAGTGTATAGGTACAGATGTGACGCCAATATGAGACATGCGTCTCGCGCCATTGAAATCTTGACGCTCCTTCGATCCTATTGGTTAACATCTGACTAATCACAACTCCCCAGATTTCAAGTGAAGTTTAGACGTACGCAACCTAGAAGACTTACTTTCAAGCCCTCATTGGTTCTGGTGTCCTTTAGGTGCCCGCTTAAATTAGACAGATCTGTTTAAAGTGCTTTCTCTAAAAAAAAAAAACATCTTCGTTATAATAGCAACAGTGAAAACGCAAACATGCAGTTCACAAACAGTGGATTTCCAAAAAAATTTATCCCTTAAAATCTGAGGCGTTGTGATTGGTCAGATGTTAACCAATAGGATCGAAGGAGCGTCAAGATAGCACTGGTGCGAGACACAAACAATATGAGAGCCTATTTCGTGGTGTGAGTAACAGCGTAATTAGACCCAATCTGTACACTCAGTTATTGTAGAATTAGTGATCTCATACAGATAAATTAAATGTTCATTTAAAACCTTCAATAAGCAACACAGGGACATACGTCTGCTCACTAACACCACAAAAAAGGCTCTCATTTTCAAACTTCACCTATACCATCTTTAAGCAGTTCGACAGAGATCAAAAATGAAGTTATTTTCCACAGAATGTTGCAAGAATCAGCCCATCTATACCAAAGTTTTACATTGGGGAAGGCACATTTGACTGTTGCATTAATTTCTATAAAATATACTAGTAGTTGTGTTTCTATTACTTGCTTCCCTGATGTATCCAGGGGTTCGTTCTGTATCCGTTAAAATTCACGCAGTGATTCGCTCAATTGTTTATGGTTCCATTGTTCTCCGTTCTATCATCGGTGCGAGTCAACTGGTTGTGCGATTCAACCTGTTCTATGTGCACAGTTGACACGCTTGGTTGTTGCGAATAACTATTTGGTTGGGTGACATTCGCTCGCCATAGATAATAGAAAGGTCCGCACGTGCAGTTCACTTACACTTATTAACCCGCGATATGACTATCCCTTTCTAAGAAGAGTATTTGCTATCTCGATGTATGTATATCTATCAACTCACTCTTATTAGTATTCTCATATCTCTATTTCTGTTTGACAATTCCAATTAGAACAATTTCCCAAATGCGTTCTGCTTTGTGCGATAATTGTCCGTTGACTCGCTGAGTGAAAATTAACAAATCTAGAACGAACCCCACAGCGTACTATGTAGGTATATGAAAATATGGTTGGTAGTCACATCGATATAGAAACACCGACATATAATAATATTATTTACTGCAATTCCAATTAGGTACTAATTATAACAAGTTGCTCAACGGACTGCGACTCCGTTGATGGTAACCATTGTGTTTGGTCTTTGATTTCTCTGCGGTTCAGGTTCGTACGTCGTATCCGAATCACCGCTCTGACTGTGGTTGTACGTGTGATTGTCTGTCAGATGGTCGCCGTAAGGTGCGTCGTACACGTTGTCTTGGACGTGGTCGTACAAATGATGTCTTCTGAAGCCGTTGGCCCCGTCGTGTAGCGACGCATAACTCATCACAGCGGCGTTTTCATCTTCTTTACGCTCGGCGCTTTCTACGTTTTCTGTGTTCTTCACTGGGGTCGCTTTACGTCTGAAAATAAAAGCACAACTTTCTAAACTCCTGAATGTATGTAACCTGTATAACAACCTCCATACTATGGCTATTTATTTAGTAAATAAAAATCTAAACTCCTGAATGTATGTAACCTGTATAACAACCTCCATACTATGGCTATTTATTTAGTAAATAAAAATCTAAACTCCTGAATGTATGTAACCTGTATAACAACCTCCATACTATGGCTATTTATTTAGTAAATAAAAATCTAAACTCCTGAATGTATGTAACCTGTATAACATCCTCCATACTATGGCTATTTATTTAGTAAATAAAAATCTAAACTCCTGAATGTATGTAACCTGTATAACAACCTCCATACTATGGCTATTTATTTAGTAAATAAAAATCTAAACTCCTGAATGTATGTAACCTCTATAACACCCTCCATACTATGACTATTTATTTACTAACACTTTTGGTGAACAAGATACAGAGACATGTTAACATTACTAATATAAATCACAACATTTGTTCACTGGTTCAAAACTGATCTGGACCAAGCGTGTCCACCAGATCCTCAGAGATGTACGCTTTTCGAGAGTAAAAGAAATTGGAGAATGTATATGACAAATTGCATGAATGTGGCGGAGGCTAGGAGTGCATAAAATAATAGAACAGTCTATGTAGAGTATTATAGATACTTACAGTCTCATATATATAATTCCTAAGAGTAGAAGCAAAAACAGCACTAATCCACAGCCGATACCGATGCTCAAAGCTAAATTACTCGAGTCTTGCGTTTCGTTTGATATCAGTTCGCAGGTGGGTTCGTCCCCAGACCACCGGCCATCGTCCATGCACTTCCTCAGGTAAGGACCCACTCGCTGGAAGTGTGGGATGCAGTGATACTCCACACTGCTCCCGAATAGAGTGGATCCATTCGCAATGATCACACGACCGTTCTCTATAACTCCGGGATGGTCGCAGTTGATTGCTGAAACAACAAAATAATTATACATTAGAAGTCCATTAGTCCGGCATCCAACAGTCCGGAATGCCCGATAGTCCGGCATTGCTCCGGATCTCTTTTGCTGAGGCTAGTACTAGTTACAGTGCTTCAGAAATTATTGATTTCCATATCATTAGAAATAAATTTTATACTAAACGCCAAAAGTCAAGAAAACAAGACATTCGTGACTTTTTTTGAAGCATTATATGAAATGTAAAATAAACTTTGTTGTATTTGCATACTGTATTAGTAGTTTAATTATTAACCTAATTGTTCTTACATAATTACGATATATGTAGTTAAAAAAACTAAGTACCTACAATAAAAAGAAGGGGCACCGCCCGATAGACCGGAATTTTCGATAGTCCGGCACTGAGCCGGTCCCGAACATGCCGGATTATCGGACTTCTACTGTACTTCACAATCCAACAATTATATACCTACTTTAATCTATCGGACATTGCACATTTTTCTGTACCTCTTATATTTCTAAATTGTTACGAAACGGGTATTGAACCCAGACCTCCAACCTGACACACCGATAGTCTACATCTGTGCTATTACCGTTCATGACACAGCTGGTAGAGTACCAGCGTGTTAGGCTGGAGGTCTGGGTTCAATACCCGGACGCCGGATGGGCTGAAATTGGTGTATGTTACTTAAATGACCACATTAAACCAGCCGACGATCTGTCATAAACCTGATGGAAAGTCCATATATCCTGATAACTACTTGTTATTTCAACTACGACACATAGAAAATCCGAATTTGTCACAAAATGAAAATTGTGATACATATTAACAATATTTTACTGTTAGATGTACAGAATAATATCAACGATAAATAACGAGTCTGGTATAAAAGCTGCAAAGATGTAATGAAACTACTCTAGTCTATTTTTTCAGAGCAAACTTGGTTTAATGTTGCTTGATGTGATAATAAAATATAGTTACATTTTTTCGCTACTTTCAAATTATATTTCAGAACTGTTGTTTAAAAAAACTAGCCAATTTTTGGATTGTTAGAATGAACTGGCAACATTGTTTTTCACAAACTTGTGTTGGCGGTTTAAAGGGATTATCTGAGTATTTTTTTCTTTATCCAACTCGCAAAACTATCTTGCCTTTCAAATGATTTCTCTAGCGCCGCTCTGTACCTAATATTTTCGGCATTACTTGTAAAAGATACAATGTGAGAATACTGCGGACCTTTGACAGCTCTTATGACAAGATTCGACAATCAGGACTAACAACAATACAATCTTGAACTCCACTTGCAGCTAATGTCTGCCGGCTGCCAAGATATAGTAAATAGAAAATATATGTTAGTAGAGCAATGCTTACGTATACAAGTTGGTTGTGTTCCACTCCAGGTGCCGCGGGCAAGACATATTCTGGAATCGTTCCCCTGTAAGGAGAATCCTCTATCACAGCTGTACTTGGCAAGTCCTCCGACACTCGCTGAAGATGACTCCACAAGCAGTCCTAATGGTAACTCTTGTACCACTGGGGACTTACATGTCACTTCTGAAAACAGAAAGAATCCTAGCTGAGAAAAAATACTTGTATTATTATTTATTGTATTACATCCTATCCCCTCACGCCTCATCCCTTGCGAGGTATGCAGAGAGGACAGATCGCCAGACTTTCCTATCCTTACACACAGTTCATGCTTCCGTCACATTCATGCAACTCTACATTAAAGATTTTCCGTTCAGTTTTCAGATATAAAAGTATAATTTAACCAAATACACTGGTAATTATAATCTTAACAAATTGACTGTTTTAGATTTTTAAATTTCTTCCCAGGTTTCTTTTAAAAAGGTATAATTTACTTTGTCGCTTATGTTATTCTTATTTCGCGCTAACATTCTCATACAAAATTTGAAAAAGTTGAAGCGAAAATAGAACGATTTTTGCTCAGTGCATATAGGGCCTCAAAATGAAATTTGTCACACTTTTAGGTGGATTTTTAAATTGAATTAAATACCCACCAACGCATTTTGGTTCCTCGGAACTCCACGTCCCATTATCCTGGCACAGTCGCCTAGACACTCCGTCCAGTTGCCAGTTCTTATCACACTCGTACAACACAGCTGCTCCATAATACGTGGCGTTAGTCGCTAATGTCACTTTCCCGTGACCTATTGGACCCGGAGTGCCGCATTCCACGTCTGTAAAGAAATAACAAACATTAATAAAAAAAATAACTTTACGATGTTGAGGCGTGGACACTAAAAGTCAACGTAATGAACCGTCTTGAGGTGTTTGAAATGTGGCTCCACCGTAGAATGCTAAGAATACCTTGGACCGACGTGGTAACCAACACTGAAGTATTACTTAGAGCAAATACTAATAGACAATTGTCCAAGACAATAAAGCTCCGTAGAACATCATATTTCGACCATGTCCTTAGAGGAGAAAAATACTCCATTCTCCAGCTCGTTATGAAGGGGAAGATAGAAGGCCGTAGAGGGGACGGAAGGAAGCAGCTATCCTGGCTTCGAAACATTCAACAGTGGACCGGAATCAGGGGTGTGGAGGAGAGTGCGAGGAGCTGTTTCGCACTGCCTAGGACAGAGAGGCGTTCTCCCAAGTGGTCGTCAACGTCAGGGGGACCCGACAGGACACACAGAGAAGAAGAAGAATAATAAAATGAAAGTGAACAAGTTGAGATGGTTGGGACACGTAGAGAGAATGGACGTGAGGAAATTGTGGGGAAACGCAGCCATCCAAGAACCAAATGGCTTGACCATGTAAGCTAGATTCTCAAGAACGGACTTGAGAGATGAGTGACAATTACATAAGAATTATGGAAGCTAACCTCATCTGTGCTTAACAATATTAAATACATAGTTAATATACTAACATTGACAGAAAGGTGTATCTCCACTCCACAGTCCAGTGTCTTCACATGTAGAGATACTCTCCCCCACTACCTTGTAGCCTCGCTCACATCTGTACTTGACCAGAGCACCAATCTTGTATGTCGTGGAACCTGCATTCACTGATTCTGTCGTACGAATCAACGTTCTGCCGTACATTCTGTCGTTGCCCGTCACAGATAGTATACTGTGCTCAGCGACAATCGGCTCCGGACATCTAATTTCTGGAATTACGGACGAAAACATTTAAATACATTCAGTTACATACACTACAAGATTAAAATACCTGGGAGAAAGAAGAGATGTAAGGAAACGCGGCCGTCCGAGAACCACATGGCTTGACGTGTTCTGAGCAAAAGGAATGGTAGAGTGTATATGAGGAATTGCATGAATGTGACGGAAGCACGAAGTGTGTGCAAGGATAGGAAGGTCTGGTGATCTGTTCTCTCTGCCGACCCCCAAGGAATGTGGCGTGAGGGGATATTGTTTATTGTTCTCTAATCATCCGTAGACCCCATTTAAGGCAGTTGGAATCGTCAGGTTTACATATTAAACAAACATCACAAAAAACAAAATGCGATACATCAATAAACAGTTACAGCAAACAAGAATGAAATCAATAAACACATGGTTACAAAACAAAACTTAAAGCAGGTGTGGTTTAGTTCAATGCAGGTCTGGATGTAAACTGTCCAGAACTACATTACGTCAATGACAACAGAATTTCATAAAGAAATCAGTATAATAAAGAGATAAATTCCCCGATATCAGTTCCATTTACACCCTGAATACCAATACCCATTTGAGAGGACATTCTATGAAGCTCACGAAGGGACGGTTTCACAGTAATCCCAGAAAGAACTTGTTTGCAATAGAGTAGTGAATATGTGGAACTGTTTACCCGAAAATGTGATACAAGCATCATCAGTGAATACTTTTAAGAACAGATTGGATGACTTTCTCAGAACGACGGATAGCACAGACGTTGATTTGGGCCCATCACCCTAGGCTGCTTGGCCAAAATTAATAATAATAATAATATTATTGGGATAAAAGTAGAATAGATAATAGTATGTATATGTACAAATGTAATTGGTCAGGTTTGTCAATACATATTCCTGTTTAATTGTACTGTTGTGACTGTATTTGTACCATAGATAAATAAATAAATAAATAATTTACCTTCGCATTTAGGAGTGGTGTCACTCCACTGGCCATTGTCTTGGCAGTGTCTCAGCTTAGGGCCTATGAGTCTGTAGCTGTGGGAACACGAGTACTTGATCTGACTTCCTAGGTGGGTGGTGCTGTTTATATACTCGGTCACTCCGTACAACATCGTGGGTATCTTCCCGCAGTCCACATCTGAAATTAAACAGAATATTTTAATACGTAACCAGACAAGTGAGGGCCTTGTAACAGACTTATCCTTCGTCAGTTATGTCCATGTTGCACTAGCAGAGAAATAAACCCAAATACATCTTTATACACTTCACAGAAAGCTTGTGTTGTGTAGCGGAGTAAGTCGGCATCGGGGATTGCAGCCGCGCCCGCCAGATTAACAGTCAGGCGCGTTACCAAGCAGGCTACCGACCACCGTCAACGACCATAGTTATATCTCATACTTACATTCGCATACTGGAGCCTCTCCGGACCATTCCCCATTGTTGTTGCATATGAAAGTAGTCTCCCCGACCAGCTTGTGTCCGACCTCACAGTGATATTCTATGGAGGAGTGGATGTTGAGATCGTAGCCCACAACATAACCTCCAGCCGGGGCCTCTGGTTCACTACAGGTGATCACTGAAACAAAGATCAATGGAGTAATACATTGTAAACTAGATAATAAACGAATACCACTGAAGCATATTGATGTATGGCACAACAACTCTGTTTTATATAATCTATATCTATAAACCAAAGTGTCCTGACTGACTGACTCACTCATCAACGCAGAGCCCAAATGGCTATAAGTACCTAGAGAAGTGAAATTTTGAAGACAGATAGGTTTTAATACAAAACGTTCCACTAAGAAGGGGTTTTTGGAAATTCCGGCCCTAAGGGGGTGAAAAATAGGGTTGAAAGTTTTTTATATATATCTCAGAAACCAGAAGTGAAACGAACATAAGATTTGGCACATAGATTCTCCTATCGAAAATAGTAATAAGGTGTTTGCCCCTTTTTTGAAATTTTTATTAAAAGGGATAAAAATGGCTTATAGAGAAGGGATGATTTTTAAATGTCTCTTAATAAGCTAAAAATCAATTTTATAGGAATTACCAAAAAACGGTTTCTTTAGAAAGGAAATTATTAAGTAATAATACCTAGTACTGGGAAATATTCACCTATCCAGATATCACCGATATCAAGAATGTGAAATTAATATCGTTCATGTCTCAAAAACAAGTAAAGGATTATGCATATTTACTTACAATCACAAGATGGAGTATCGTGGGACCATTTCCCTTCCCTCGTACAACTAAGGACTTCCACTCCGTCCAGCCAATAATCCAAATCGCAAGTATACTGTATCTGACTGCCGTATGTGGTGGTCCCATTGAGTAATCGAAACGATCCGTGATCTATGTGAGCTGGAGATCCACAATCCACGTACTTGCACGATGGAGGAGTGTTTGACCAATTCCCACCGAGATTGCAGACGACATTCTGGAAATAAGACACCAACATTAATTTTTCTATCTATACCCTTACGCCACGTTCCTTGCAGGTTAGGGAGAGAGGACAGAATGCCAGACTTCCATCTCCTTACACACACTCCTAGCCTCTGTCACATTCATGCAATCTGTCATACACACTCTCAGATTCCTTTTACTCAAAACGCACCCATCCTTGAGGACCTGGTCGGCATGATCGGTCCAGGTCAGCTAATATTAATAGCGATCTCTTTACCCGTACTTCTAGGCAAATATTATTAAGAGGAGGGCCCAGGGTTAGCCTTAAGGGAGCCCCTCGGCATTCCCCACCCCTTAAATTACATTCCTTCAAAGTCCTTATCCAAGGAGGTTACAATTCATTACTTACAAATAGGAGATCAATAGGGAGAGGACGTGGATATGTATGTATGTATAGGTAGGTACTTACTGGTTGTCCAAAGAGTATGAATCCTGAATAGCACTCGTATGTGGCTACGGAGCCGGCCTGGTGTCCACTGACTTTAACATTGGCTCCTGATATCTGCGGAGGGTCGGGGCACCAGTCAAACAGGCACTTGGGAGTGTCCCCTTCCCATCTTCCATCATCTCCGCAGCGTCTTTCAGCATTGCCTGCAAAAATTAATAATTTGAAGATGACAGCGTCTTACAGGCAGAGGTGGGCACCGTTAATCAAAAAGTTAACTTCGTTAATCGATAATCCGTTAACTAAAAAGTTAACTTCGTTAATCGTTAAAGCCTTCCTTTTTAAAAATGTAACGGAAGTTAACGTTAATCCGTTAAAGCGTTAATGTAAAAAATCGCGGTTAAATGGCATGAAGATGAAATAGAACTACATTAGTACAACTACTATCACATTTACACTATCGCGATGTATCCCAACAAAGTGAATTTTCTTTTCCAACTCCCAACCCACATACGAAACCACACATAACGCCAGCGCCTCCAGTGGATGATGTCTATGCAAACAATCAAATATTAACAGACTTAATTAACGCAAGTAAAATGTAACGGAAGTTAAATAATCCGTTAACAATTTTTGGAGGTGAGAAAAGCGTTAAATCGTTAACCAAAATTTTTACTTCGTTAATTAACGATTAACGGATTAACGCTTTTCTACCCAGCTCTGCTTACAGGTAATAATGTCCCCATTTATTAGGAAATTAATTTACGGAATGAAATGTATTGAAAGGTTATAGAGACATCTACAAAAAAACTCAAATAACAAATGGTATGGGTGTGAAACTCCGCTAACTAGATAGAAAGTGAACTTTCATACAATGAGATAGTAATTATACAGTAAGCACACAGATGTCATCACTGTATATTGGATATATTTAATTAATGTTAGTATTGCCAAACGATGGGAGTCTGTTCTACAAGAGAGGGATTTCATTCTATTGGGTTTTATACTCAGCTATGAACAGACTAGCCTAGGCCACTCTCATTGTAAATATTCTAAGGTACATTATTAAGGTGACCATATTTTTAAAAATAAAAAGGAGGACAAGAAATTAAAAAATACCTAAAGTACAGCGTGTTATGGGCGTCGCCAGTTGAATGATGCGTCTTAGAGAGAAAATTTGTAATTAAAAGTTGTATTATTTTTAAACTTACCTATAATTGTATGATTTTTTTCACAGGAATAAACAGCCAATGCACCGTGCGTTGTTCGATTGTCGGTTAGTCTAACACTTCCATGAGTGATCGAGGGTAAACCTCCGCAGTTGACATCTGGAACAGTTGTACATTTATTTAATTATTTGCATACTTTGTGGGACAGGCAGAAAGAACCGAACCCCAGACTTCCTTATCCTGTTGCTGGTTGCCACAAACCTGTTGCTGCCACCGCATTCATGCAATTCATCATACACGTTCTACAATTAACACATTAAACACCGACGGAACAAATATTACATAATTACATAAATTACATAAAGACTTTTTTTCGGTATTCCATGTACTTACTTATTAATGTGAAACATACCCAAAATAAGTTATACACGAATCAGGCGTAGGATTCCATAATTATAACAAAAAAACTGGTTTGAAAATATTTTTCAGAATTTGGAACCTATTTTCCAAAATTTACTGAGCAGCTGTGTTCCACTGCACAGGATAACTCTCGAGCACCATGCCGGTCACATACATACACGAAATAAATGAGAAGTGTGACCGTTGGCGCCAAAAAGCATTTGAAGTATATATTTTGCCCCCCACGGCGCAATAATGCAGAAAATATGATGTCACCGGTGCCCCCCATGGCGCAATAATGCAGAAAATATGAGGTCACCGGTGCCCCCCATGGCGCAATAATGCAGAAAATATGAGGTCACCGGTGCCCCCCATGGCGTTTAACGTGTTAATTTCGCTCAAAATTGTCCATTGCTCACGTCCATTCACGAGCGAGCTTCTACAAACATAAATATTTTTCCACACACTTCACTGTAAACTAAAATCTTGAAGTACACAACACATTGCCAGCAACAGATAAACACTTTAAATTATCACAAATCAAAAAAACAGTATAAGAAAATTAATTACATAATAATTCTTACATTTACAACTCGGTGCGTTACCACTCCAGAAACCATTCGGCTGACATGTCCTGATTTCGTCTCCGACTAACATGTGGCCTAAGGGACACGTGTAATTAACACTGGCGCTTATCGCGTGACTCTTTCCATGCAACGTTGTGTTCATTTTCTTGTCAGGGGTGCCGCAGGTTGCGGGATCTAAAACCAAATCAAATAATATGTGCTGACATTTAGGGGGAACCTAATTGTCAAAATACGGACAAGCGCAAGCCAATTATAATACTTACAATCTATTCCCTATCAACCCCTGATAAAAACAAGCTTGTTTTTTATGTAAAGATTTGCTTAACAGATGCATTGGAAAAACAAGTTTATTGATTTATACTTTAAGTGAACAAATTCAATTGGAAACCATGTAATTTTTTACTATGGCGAATTGTTTATTAACAATGTTAAATGCGTTGATATCTTTTAAATATTTTTTTTAATAAAGATATTCTTTAAGATTTCCTAAGCATTAATAATTATTTAAATGTTTGGGTGATGTATGCATCTGTTAAAACAAATAATCTAAAAAAATCGCAACAATGTCAAAAAAACGCAAGCTCTTTTTAGAACATTCATAGAAAAATGAATTGCTGTCATTTGTACAATTAATAGAACATGCGTAACATTCAAAACTAAACAAAAGTAACAAGACAGCTCTCCTTAGGCTCATCACACACAAGCGTAAATTCGGCTGCTAACGTTGCGTAAGCAGGCAAGCCATTTGCGTGTGGAAATTCAGCATGAAAATTCCGCTGCCGAATTTCCGTCCTTATGTTATGAGCCTTAGAGAGATGGGGGCACTATTTTGCTTAGATTAGAATGTTATACACGTCTATCAATTGCGTCAATCATATTTCTATTAGAATGTACGACAGATGAGATATGAAATGATTTTTTCTTAATTAAGAACTCACAGTATTGACACATCCAGTGAAGATAGTCTAAATTACATCCAACATCGTTCCACAGCCAAGATCTTCCCCCATCCAACACTACACAGTTCTGTTCTCCGTTGTAATTGTTCGGCTGATCTTTTCCCCAAGAAGGTTTGGACACTAATTCACCTGTAAAAAACATTTAGTATGGAATTTACAACATGCATAGCAAGTCAACATCTTTAGAATGGAGAGGCCCGTGACCGGACAAAAAGCCATAAGAATATTTATTTATTTATCGTTTGGCAACGTCGAAGTAGTGTCACAGCGCCTTTAGCCATTGGAGGAACTCAGGGGACAGGCTGGCAGCACTGTCAATGGTACTGGGGTAAGCACGTATGGGGCAATCACGCAAGATGTGCTGCATGGTTTGCTTCGGGTGTCAAAGAATATTGCTCAACATGAATAAATCCCAAAAAAAAAAGCCTAACGAGATAAATGCGTTGAAAATATTACAGGAATCAATTTAAGAATTGGTTCCTGAAAAAATTGTATTATTAAAAAAAATCCACACAGATACCATGTATCTTTTCCTATTTTTTCCATAGTGTACTATGTACCAGTGTGGAAAAATTTATACTGAAAAAATGGTTCCTTTGGGATGTATTTAGTACTAATAAGTTCAACATCCAACTATAAGATATGAAGATGTGTAAATAGGCGGATAAAGTAGAGGATACTTGCCACGTATAAATTTTATTAGTATGTAAGATTGATAATAAACATCCATTGGTATCTATCAAAAAACTTTTACGGTTATTCCCTAGATTTTAACGCATATTATCAGTACAAAAAAAAATTTTACTCCACGACTTTCGGGAAACAAGTTACCGTCTTTCGGAAAAAAGGTCAGAGGTGTTTATAAAAATTTTTTTTGAGAAATCTGTAAAAGATATAAAAAATCTTTTACGGTTTATTCCCTAGATAAAGGTTCAATGCATCTACCCTATTTTGTTCCAAAGCATATTTAGTAACGGTTGTCGAGATAGAAGGTCTCCCGTTTTTACAAATTTTTGAAATGTCGGTATCCACACTCTTAAGATTCAAGATTTTTTGTATTACTGACTGACTGTTTTACAAATAAAAAAATAGGAAATTACATATTATAATGTTGGTACACATTATAGTATAGTTACCGTTAACCCATTTCCATGTTCTCGATGTTATTCCCGGCTCCTTCTGAGCTCCTATCCACACCAATTGTGTTTTGAGGGTTGCTTTCCTGCGCTCCAATTCCTGGAGAAGGAAGGTAGCTGTCGCTCCCTGTAACATTATTTCAATGAACAATTTGCAATGAAGAATAAATTACTCACATATGGAGAGTAACACTAATTCATGGTGCTATTTGTAAAATTATAATTGTTTTAAATGCATGATTAAATTAGTAGCGGGAGGTGCCAGGTTCAAACCCCGGCGCGGAAATGTGTTCCACACTTTGTAAAACACGCTTTTAGCCTAGTGCAAGGTGTGCAAAAAAGTATTTGGGTTTGTGTATGCCAGCCCCAGATCCTTTATAAAAAAATCAATAAATGCAATATAATCTCGATATTTTTTACCGTCGTTACATGGTGAAAGTCCACCCGCCTGATGATGAGGGTGCAAATCCTCGAACACTATTCGTGTAAAGTCATTTTTGTGGATTTTAAACTATATATTTATTAAACTAAATTCCATTTTAAATGCAATATTCACTGCAGTTTAAAGGAGAAGAAGATTTACTGGTTTTCCAATTACTAGGATAAATCGTGATAGTCTATACTTCTTTATTTGGTACAATAAACAATGCAGCAGAGGATGGAGGAAGCAGGAGTATGGAGAGGAGAGGATTTAGTTCCCGGCAAGTGCCTGATCTATAGACCTCCTAAAAGCATGCATGCAAATAAGTTTGCATAAAAATCAGGTGCAATTTCTCAGGACACAAAAGCCAGTTATGAATATAGCTGGTCCTGAATGTCTTATACTTCTATCTATCTATCTATACCCTCACGCCACATCCCTTGCAGGGTAGGCAGAGAGGACAGAGCGCCAGACAGCCCTATCCTTACACACACTCCTAGCTTCCGTCACATCCATGCAATTAGTCATACACGCTCTCCGATTCCTTTTACTCAAAACGCGTCCATCCTTGAGGATCTGGTCCACATGATCGGACCAGGTCAGTCTCGGACGGCCGCGCTTTCTCACCCCTCTTCGCTCATTCAGATATATCTTTTTTGTCATCCTGTCATCATTCATTCTCTCAACATGCCCAAACAATCTTAGTTTGTTTACTTTCATTCTTGTCACTACACCAGTCTTGCAGTCACTCATTTCCCTAATAACCTCATTCCTTATCTTATCTCTCAGCGTTTTCCCGCACATTCTTCTTAATGACCTCATTTCTACTGCATTCAACCCTGATTCATCCTTCTTCATCCACGTCCACGTCTCACTAGCATACATCAGCGTCGGCACCAAGACAGCATTGTGTCTTATACTTCTCATAGAATATTCTGTAAAAGGAATATTGGAGTATTATTTCCTACCTGAAATCCGTGAACCAAATCTCCGCCTTGCTTCTTACAATATTTCCTAGCGTCTTCAAACGATCCACCTTTGTTGACTCCAAACTCGTAGCACGTCTTATCGTAGGCTGCTAACTGAATGTCATCTGAGGCGCCCGGTGGGGCACAGCGATCATTTGAAAACTCTGCAAAAAATTTAAATATATATTTGTTGGGTTGTAAGTTGTTGAATACATGTGTTTATTGATTGTATTATTTTCTGACGTAACTGTAAATTATCTACAAATGACTGATGCCATCTGTGTCTTACTAGTATAATTACTATCATACAATCTCATCTATGAAACCTAACCTAGTTAGCAGAGTTTCACACCAACATAGTATTCGTTTTTTACCACAGATGGCACTATACCGATATCTTATAAGATTTATAGTTTGTAATTAAATTAAGTACTAATTATATTATTTACCTTCAGTAGTGAAGACCTCAACCTCACATATTGACAGAGATCCCTCAACTCCGACTAACTGCAGAAACACATGTTGCCCAACCAAAGGTCTCGCACACGTGAATGTTTTAGTTATGCCCTCATCTGGAAACAGTAAGACAATCTTAAAGTCAATTTTGGTCTAATTTAGAAATTATATGTACAACCTCGTGACCGGACAGAAAGCCATAAGAATGTTGCTCAAAATGTACAAATCACAAAAAAGACAAAAGCCTTAAAGGAATTTGCTCGAGGGACAAAAGCTCAAATCTAATCGGATTATAAAAATAAAATTAATTGTATCTATTAGTATATGATTTCTTTCAGTGTGTTAGAAACTACCACAGATTAGAAAACAAGCAAATAAATATGTAGATTTTAAATGGGATAGACAATAAAGTAGTCAACATTTTATAAATAATTTAATCCAACTAGAAAGTTTGGGCTTTTATCCGTTGAGAATATTTCTGAAGGGCTTTTGTCTTTTTTGTGGTTCATTCACCGTGGCCAATACGTGGTTGGCGCAGTTTGTTGAGGTGGCACTCTCTCAAGTGATAGGTGCCAGGTTCGAGTCCCAGCGCTGGCGATGTATTCCACACTTTGCGATACAGGCTTTTAGCCTAGTGCAAGTGTGCAGGAAAGTATTTGGGTTTATGTATACAAGCCCAGATCCTTTTAATATATTCCTATAGGCTTATCTCCGGGAACCATACGACCTATTATGATGATTTTACACGTACCAAGGGTGCCGGGAAACCATGCACACAGTGGGTTTCTTTGAAGATCAGAACTGCTGTTTCCGACTCGGATTTCCAAATCTTGAAGCGGTTGGTGTCCTGAAAATTAGAATTTAATATAGTACTGTGTAGGTAAGATATTATTATTATTTTTATTGGGGTAGGCAGCTTTCGCTGTTATGTAGTAGAAAATATAGTCCATGGATCTGTCCCCTTAGTACACTGTCCCCAATTGTACAGAACATTTTCTAGATGGCGGTACAATCCGGTTTATTTTGCATATATTTTTTCGCTATGTTATCAGTCGGCGTTGCTAGCTAGACGGTCTTTTGGCTAGGCCGGCCCATCGGCCCTCCGACCCGACCGGCCCTTCAGGCATTTGCCCGAACTGCCCTAAGGCCAGTCCGGGCCTGGCTAGGAGGAGTGTGTAAGGATAGGGCTGTCTGGCGCTGTGTCCTATCTGCCTACCCGGCAAGGGACGTGGCGTGAGGTTATAGATAGATAGAAGAAGTTCTTAGTAAGTTTGTCGTGCAACTTGCAGCAAGCGAAATGCAAGGTTGTAGTATGAAAACTAGCTCTTTCATTATAGTAGTATTATGTTATTGGATATATTTTCTTACCGCAGCACCCTCTAGTGGTAATCCTCACAACCTTGACAGGGTAATGTCTCAGCAGATTGACTTGCCACCAAGGAGAAGCCTCTCGCTGTGTCTCAGTACACTTGGGGCCATCGGTCGCCGTAGGATCTCCTGTTGCTTTAGCTCCGTCGTTTCCATTACTCGCACTCCCGCCTCGAACAGTTGTGGACTGGTTTGCTGGCTTACGATAAGCGACATTCGTCCCTGGAAAGAAATATTAAAAAGATATTTTAATACAAGAGAATAAAGATAGTTAATACAAGATTGTGACAACATCCTCAAGACACTCACGGGCTTTCTAACGCGTCATTGTCGGCTCAGGGAGCATCTCCGTAAACTGGGACTTGAAGAGGACGGCACATGCAGATTCTGTGAGGAGGAGGAGGAAACTCCCCATCACCTTCTGTCAGACTGCGAGGCCGTAAGATACATGAGGTTGAGAACTTTGGGCAAGCACCAGATAGAGGTGGAATCATTATGCCCCCTCCTGAACTTCGTAAGACATCTAGGACTAGAGGGGCTGCTCTAACTGGGTAGTCACCAGATGGGACAATAGATCTTATAGGTCGCAATACATAATACACCCCATCTAATAAAATAAAATAAAATATAACTGTGCTTACCACAAAATGGTGGTTCACCATTCCACAGTCCACTGGGCGTGCATGTGAGTGACGTCGCCCCAAACAACTCGTAGCCTTCGTCACAGGAGTAGGTGGCGGTGCTGCCGGGCCGGGGCGGATCTGTAGAGAGTCGCACTATGGAATTTGATGCTACAGCAGGGGACCCGCATTGTGATTCTGAAAGAAAAAATAATGGAAATTAGTATGTAGGTAATTAATTGGGATAATTGACTGTCGACGAAATGCCGGAGTGAACCATTTACATTCACTCCAGCATTGAACTGACTATATCATAAATTGTTTGTTGTGCTTTCATTATATAGTTATCTTGCTTCATACTATGTCACTGTCTCTGACGAAATGTTAACAGAGCCCTTTACACTCTTTAGCATTGATATTGTGCATAATACGTGCTGTATATTCCATTTAATTATTATATGTCTAATTATATATGTAAAACTGAAGAGTACAAGTGCCCGACATAGGGTCTAAGGACGATAAACAACAATAAACAATAAACAGTCGCTAGCTTTAATAATATTAATGGATGTACAGTGTTGTTCGTGGATGTCAAAATTGTGTAAACGACCCAATATTAATATGTTGCACTACAAAGACAGACATTCTTCTTTATTAAATGTCTTGTCTTTGAAGTGAGGAATAATGATTAGTTTCCTGAATTGCATTATAAGATTGCTCACATCAGTATGGCTAGTTAATAATACACTAATTAAATGTTAAATACCTACATAATTATTACATGTTGATAATTCTGCAATTAATTCACTTTCTAATGAAGAAATAAACAATTACACTGCAAGAATATTACACATCCTACTTCTGTGTGTTTATGCTGACTTACTCCACCTCACAACGCAAGCTTTTTAGTCACATTAAATTACTTTGATGTCTTTTTCTTAATTCATTTGAAATGAGTTGTTCTTGTTCATAAAATGCTTTGTACAGTAAACTTCCAACAAACATCTTGTTTTATAAAAAACAATCTGGGCTTGCATACACAAACCCAAATATGTACTTTCTTGCACACCTTGCACTAGGTAAAAGTCTGTACCGCAAAGTGAGGAACATATCGCCAACGTGGGGGGTTTGGACCTGGCACCTCCCGCTTGAGAGACTTCCGCATCAACCTTCTTACACAGGCTACTTTTACAAGCATACAAACTTGCATTTCGCTTGTCGCATGTTTGCTGTAGCTGAACCATGACTTATTTTTAAGGTTGCTATGACAAGCTTGCAACAAACTTCTTGCGCAAGTTTATCAGTGATAATGATGTGGTTACAATCTTGTAGATCGGTTTGTACCAAGAATTTTAGTTCTTTCTCTCCACCTCGTCCTGTCACTCCCCAATCTCTTCACTTCCGTGTAGGTGCTACAGCACACGCTCTCAGTAATAATCTGTTCCATATAACTGCTTCTTGGGTGACCTCTCACATTACTGCCCTCTACCATTCCTTCTGCTATGGTGATGAGCAGGCCAGGGTGCCTGATGTTGTGGCCTATCCACAACGCTCGCTGTTGGGCCAACTTATTCAAGATTTGTCTTGTCTCTCCGGCCCTACTCAACACCTCACTGTTTGTGATGTGATCTGTCCAGACTCTCTGAATGTTACAGTTTATCAGTGTTGGTGATCATATCAGTCAACGGAATGCACAACGTTCTGAGATATTCATCACACGACGTTCATGAGATTATTTATTTTCAAAGCAATTACCAGATTAGTTTCTACCTGTCTCGGTGCAAATTAATTTTCTATGCAATCTCATTCAGTACGAGTCGAGGTGTGTTAATATTAAGAGCGATTGTCTGTTGGTACTCTCTGTGAGAATACAGTTCCCATGAAGTATAATCATTTTACTTTCATCATCTCTCATAGACATTATAAAGTAAGTATGTAAGTACAGTAGAAGTCCGATAATCCGGCACGTTCGGGACCGGTTCGGTGCCGGACTATCGAAAATTCCGGTCTATCGGACGGTGCCCCTTCTTTTTAGTGTAGGTACTTTGTTTTTTTAACTACATACATGCATATATCGTTTTTATAAGAACAATTAGGTTAATAATTAAACTACAAATACAGTATGCAAATACAACAAAGTTTATTTTACATTTCATATAATGCTTCAAAAAAAGTCACGAATGTCTATTTGTTTTCTTGACTTTTGGCGTTTAGTATAAAATGTATTTCTAATGATATGGAAATCAATAATTTCTGAAGCACTGTAACTAGTACTAGCCTCAGCAAAAGAGATCCGGAGCAATGCCGGACTATCGGGCACTCCGGACTGTTGGATGCCGGACTGATGGACTTCTACTGTACTACATACAACACTACATTAGATTAGAAACACATCAACAATGACTGAAACTATAACACTGCTTACTCCAACAATTATGCTGTACGTAAGTATAAATAAATGATTGAAGATATAGGTATACCTATCTAAATTGTTTGAGGTATTGAACTAGATTTTTCAACACTGCACAGATGGAAATACATTATAACAGATTTTTCCTCGAGAGAAGCAAGAGGTATCTACATTCACATAATGTAGCTTTATGTGAACTCCCTTGGGGAGGAAGCAGAATGGATATTCCGACGCTTATGAGTCGGCTTTGGAAATATCCTCAACGTATAAAAGCCTAAACTTTCTAGTTGGATTCCAGTAGATGAAAATGGGATAGATAATAAAATGTTGACTATTTTATTATCTATCCCATTTAAGATCCGCTTATTTTTTAATCTATGGTAGTTTCTAAGACATGGGAAGAAATCGTAAACTAATAAACACAATTAATTGTATTTTCAAAATCAAATTAGATTTGAGCTTTTGTCCTTTGAGCATATTTCTAAAGGGTTTCTCTCTTTTTTGGGATTTATTCATGTTGAGCAATACTGGTAAAAAAACGAGCAGCTGCCTTAAAATGGAGTTGGGCAGGACACGTTGCCAGATGCTCAGATTCTAGATGGACCAAAAAGATTCTCGAGTGCCAACCTAGAACAATAAGCAAAGGAGGGTGGGAAGACCTCAGGCAAGGTGGTCTGACGATGTGAGGCGAATCGCACGAAGCAAGTGGATGCAGCATGTCCAGGATAGGGATCTGTGGAAAGTCAAAGGGAAGGTCGTCTATGTCCAGCATTGGAATTAAAACGGCTGAGAATGAAGCAGAAGAGCAATATTCTAATGGGTTTTTGTCTGGTCACGCATTATTCTGTTTAGTAGGTAGCAGGCGCAAAGCTACCTAAGAACACGATTCCCATCGAGTTACCTTTTAGAAAAAAATATGGGTATTATAGTGTCTAATCTGATGTAACCCAACAAGAAATGTTACCCCCGGCTTTCCTTCTGCAGAAACCCACTCTTCGCCACTGGTAGGTAGGTATTTTTAATACCTAGCAGGCGCGAAGCTACCTAAGAACACGATTCCCATCAAGTTACCTTTTGGAAAAAAATGATAGGTATAATAGTGTCTAATCTGACGTAATCCCATAAGAAATGTTAGCCCTGGCTTCCCTTCTACAGAGATCCACCATTCGCTGCTGATACCTAGTATTTATAATACCTAGTATTTTTAATTATAGGTTTGGTCTGCACCTACTTAGAAACTAAAGAATGCGATATTATGCTTCTGGAGTGGAACTATGATTAACTGAATCATTTTCCGTCATACCGATACGTCTTACTCCACATTTCAAACGTAATAACAGCAGTTAATATTCTAAATGCAGCAATTTATGAAGTATTACACATTATTAGTACCAACCTACTTGTACCTAATCTCACCGGTGATGTTAATCCAGTTGTAATTATTTAGATTTTATTTTAAAAAATGTATCTGGGTTTATCGTAACAAACCCAAATACATCTTTGTACACTTCACAGAAAGCTTGTGTTATGAAGTGGAGTAGGTCGGCATCGGGAATCGAACCCGCGCCCACTGGATTAACAGTCGAGCGCGTTACCAACCAGTCTACCGACCACCTCATTATTCCATCTAATGTCATTATGCGAACATTTTTAACTACGTTATCACCTTTTTTTAGGTTATGGGGCATTCGTGATGTGGTCCCTCGACGAAATTCAACCTTAGACCCACCTATTTCAATAATAAAAAGTCGTAACTACTGTAGAAGCGCGGCACCGTTTTTTGAGTAAAAAAGCCGCTTTTTGTGAAACAATTTTTTTTTACTAAAAAAAGCGCTAAAAACCATGTTATTTCGCTCAGCTCGACTGCGGGTGAGGCCGGACGAGGGCACAGAAAGTCAGAATGTGTTTTTTTTTCAAAAATTTACGATGTTTTGGACTTGAAATGTCACTCCTGTCAAAAGTTTATCGTGTTTGAAACAAAGTAAACTTGAACTTGACCGGGGCTGCGATTCTACAATAGTACCAAAAAGTCTGAGTTTCCATACGCAACCCCTATTTTTCAAGCCATCTGTATCATGCATATGTATGGAGTTATAACATGAGCGATACTAAGGTGACCATATTTTTAGAAATAAAAAGGAGGACAAAAAAAATCAAAAATACCTAAAGTACAGCCTATCGTGGGCGCCGCCAGAACTAGGCGGGGGGAGGCAATAAAATTTAAAAAATGGATACAGCATAAAAATGTGTAAATAGCGCCTCAGGCGAAATTTTTGTCATAAGACATAAGAATGTACCAAAAAGGGCCGTAATATAATATAAAAATCTAGTTTATTTTTTGTTAAAAATAAAAAACATAGGTAAACCTACGTAATTAGCGCCGCAGGCAATTTTTTTTATGAAACAAACGCATTTTAATGTAATTTATACTATAGTACTAGTGAATTCATGGTATGATGAAAAAACGTGTGGTTTTGAGATTTATTAGTTTGAATTACAGACTATTTAGTTTAAAATGTTAAAAAGTAGAAAAGGAGGACAAAAAGGAGGACACTTTTGGAGGGAGGACAGAACCTAGAAAAGGAGGACTGTCCTTCCAAAAGGAGGACGGTTGGTCACCTTAGCGATACAAGACTTTTTTCGCGATTATCTCAGCTTCAACATTTTGGTTTATGCGCGGTTCTTCCTTAAGAGTCTTAGAACGGCAGAGTCGCTGTCAATTTCACTTCTTGTTCTCCCATCCCAAGAGATTCTACAGAGAATTAAGAGTAAAATTAGGTAAAAACGTATGTACGTACGATTGAGAAATATGCACATTATAAAATCCCATACGAAGCCAGAACGTAGTGAGATTTAAAAATATGCTACTCTACTTTGCTGTCACAGAGCATTTAAGCCAACTCTATGTGCGGTGGCAAAATTATGAACTAACATCTTCCTAGTGAAAAATATGGGAAAAAGTGCGATCTACGCGCTTGCTCCTGAGCATGTTGTCTTGGTGAAATTTTACACTTTTGCAGCCATCTTTAAAAAAAAGACCAATGAGAATCGTTGTTAAATACCGTTCCGTTTATAACGCATAGAGACACTATGACGTTGTCTGTAATTTTTTACCCGCTTCAAAAAGAGATAGATATCGTTTTGTCATATTGAATTTGAAAAAACGGGAAACTGGACGTTCCCTTGACCTAGTTTTGAAACAGCTGATTACGGGTTCAATGACCTGATTCCTGACCTATCCCATACCTATCCCAACTCAAATTATATTGCGCGCTCTAAGAATTTTCGGAGATCGATTTCGTTGACAACTTTTTTGTTTTTCAACATTTTTTAATTCTGTAAACGGATTCTGAAAGCTGCATTAATGAAATTCCGATCCTATCTATAATTTAAAAGGAAAATGTCTAATTTAATTAACAGGTTTGATATATATTTTTTTAGTTTAACTTGCTTTTTCTATTCGTGTGACGGAGTGATTTAAAGCTCACGACCCAACTATGACGTCACGGTATTTTCCACGGCATTAAGGTTCAAAATCGCATAATAAAATGGTAAAAATAGCGTTTTTTTCCATTTTTTGGGATTAATTTCGGATTTCGCTTCAATCAAAAACTTTTACGGTTATTCCCTAGGTTTTAATGCATAATATCAATATGAAAAAAAACTCCGCGACTTTCGGGAAACGAGTTTCTGTCTTTCGGAAAAAGATCAGAGGTGTTTTTCACTTTTTTTTTTGAGAAATCTATACAGTCAGTCAGTGCCTATCAGTGACGAAGGGTGGATTTCTGCAGAAGGGAAGCCGGTGCTAACATTTCTTATTGGATTACGTCAAATTAGACACTATTATACCTATCATTTTTATTAACTCGATGGGAATCGTGTTCTTAGGTAGCTTCGCGCCTGGTGCCTATACATAGAAAATTTTTTTCACATAGTCGTTTGATTGAATAAATGTCCCCCTCCCGTACCAAAAGCCTGGATACCATCAAATGGTAATCGTGTACTTCTTCTACCGACAGCCTTGTTGAAATTGAAATAAAATTAGATACATTTTTCTTGGATAAAAATCTAAACATCTTTTTTTCGTCATACACATTGGAGTCAAGGTTAGAATTAAACGGATTAGTATACAGAACTGCAACGAAGATATCAGAAGACTAGATCAGAAATACTTATACTATATACAGTGACGTAACTATGCATGTATAACTGGCATTAGTATATCGCCCGGGGCGGACATTGAATGTGGGAAAATGACTCTAAGAAAATACTCTATGTTCTTAGCCAGAACGAGGGAACCTCTATAAATGCAGGAAGGCTTGGGTTCCATGTCAAAATCTCAAGTGACAAAATCTCACATGTCAAAAGGGTAACCTGCTATTGACAGAATCGCAACTCAACACCGGGAAATCTGATGCCGTTGTTTTTTGTTTGTTTTGTTTTTGTGTGTAAAAAAAAAACAACCTAACGAACCTAACCCAACAATATTGAAATTAGCGGCAACAGGTTTTCCGGTGATGAGTTGCGATTCTGTCAATAGTAGGTTACCCTTTTGACATGTGAGATTTTGTCACTTGAGTTTCTGTCTGGTTACCGAAGACTTGACAGAAAAAGCCAAAGACAAAACTTGACCGCCGCCATTGCTTTTTCGCTAGGTATACGCATTTGTCTGAATGTAAAGTACACTAATTTACCATTTAATTACATAGGTTCAGTGGCGGATCCAGGATTTAATTTTGGGGGGGGGCTGAATGTCGTCACATGGTAAAAAGTACTGTCACTCAACATTTTGGGGGGGGGCTAAAGGGCTGAAACCCCTAGATTTGTTGTATATAAAGTACTGTCACTCATGGTTTTGGGGGGGGGCTTCAGCCCCCTAGCCCACCCCCTGGATCCGCTAGTGCATAGGTTATATTCCAAAGGTAATTTCCACACTGATTATACATAATGAGTCACAAAAATCCCTGAAATAGATCAAGTTTCATCAAATTATTGACAACCAATATGACACGCAATCATATGTTTGTAGCTCGTAGCTCCCATGGCGTCCACCATAGATTTGTCATAGATAATAAAAGAGACTTACCCCCGTTTTCACTAACTTTTACCTAAGAAGGAGACCCCTAAGAAATTTCCATACAAAAACAGAGATAATATTCTATTTTTTGACACGCAGGCCTACCAACCACACCCTAATTCCATACAAAATGCAACACGCAACTCACCTAGCCTGGGCAGAGTTATTTGGGCACCTAACGTAGGTGAGTTGCGTGTTGCATTTTGTATCGAATTAGGGTGTGGTTGGTAGGCCTGCGTGTCAAAAAATAGAATATTAACTCTGTTTTTGTATGGAAATTTCTTAAAGGTCTCCTTCTTAGGTAAAAGTTGGTGAAAACGGGGGTGTCTCTCTTTTCTTCAGGCAAAGCACCCGGAAACTAGTTAGGTGAAAAATAAAACTCAACGTAAAGAAGTCTATAATATAAAAACGTAGTCATTATATTATATTTAGCAAGTGTAATCCATCCAACATTTTAAAATTCATATTATTTCCTCGAACAATTACTCCTGACGTTTGATTGATTTTTGTTTATTTCTAAGCCATTGTTCATTTGATTACATTTATGGTTACTTCGTGAGAATTTGAGAACATTTCGCACAACCGTCTCTTTCACTCGTATACTTCGTATCGTCTTGATAGAAAGAGACGACACTACACGAAATTGTACATTATTAATTGTGATAATTATTTTCGTTGCACAGTTCTCAATATTAAATTATTATTTTTTATTATAGCTATTTATTATTTTATTTTACACGTCCGAGAATAATTTAAGGGTTCGGCACCAAGAATGACGTCACACCCCCTCTTAAAAACATCGCGGCGACTCCAGTACTTATTTCTTTGTTCAATAGATGCCGTTGACGTAAAGTTCTCTCTAAATTTGAATTTAGTCTAGGAACAAACTTAGATAAATCATCAAAAACAAGATGTAACTACTAACTCCTCCACAGTAGACAACTGTGTACGTGGTTACAATATCTTGTACTAGCTGAGTTACCCGTGCTTCGCAATGGAAAATTTATCAAACCAACCCGACATACTTTATAGGCTTGAGTTGGACAAAATGTGGCATAAGATTTGAATTTCTTTTCCAACGCCCTTTCATACGATACCACACTCGACCCCACACAACCTTTGGATCCCCTCATCATTGTGGCATCTCCTAGGAAAAGATTTTTCTCCAAAAACCGGCGACGTTAAGACACAGCCGATATTATCGCAAATGTTATTCTAAATCTTCGCAGCAATCCATCATAAAATGCGGGAGTTATGCGAACACTTACAAAAATCAGACTTTACTTTATATATACAGATAGATAGATTGTGTAGTGTCGATTATTCACTTGTATTGTATTCAAAAGAAGGAAATAATACAAGAATATAGCGAGTTTAGGTAAAGGGGGTCAAACAGATCACGAAGTATGTTGAAAATACACAAACCTCATAACTCACAAGCTTATTATATTACTGTAATGTAATCTTATACCACTGTCTATATAACATACTAGATGTATTACCCAGCGTTGCTTGGGTAGCTTTATTATTGGTTACTAAAAAATGGTTCTTAAAAAACAAACTACTCCCACGGTGAATGTGTGGTTGATGTTAGCGCCGATTACTGTTTGACGTGAATGCTGTCCTGATCCTTATACACTCAGTTCAGCATTTGATCCTGTTATCCCATGTATGCCTTTGACGAAACGCCAATTGGAACTCTTTACACTCCAATCGACGTCGATAGATTTGATTTCTTTCTCTTTAATCTGTTTAGGTGTATTGTATAATAGTTTGTTTATGATATGTAAAAATTGACGAGTACAAGTGCCCGATTCGGGCCTACGTATGATTAAATACAATAAACAAAAAACCCATTTAGCCATGACAATTGACTTTTTGCGGAAAATGAGCGTGACGTCACATTTGGGTCCCCATACCCCCATGGGTCATAATAAGTATAATACATGCGAAAAATTGCGTAGGTAAAAGTGAATTTCTCAGCTAATATTGAAGATTACAATTGCTTAAAAGACTTAAAACATGGATAAATGAGATTACATTTTATTTTTTTTAATTTTTTTCAATAAAAGATAATAATTTCAAAATTACCACTGCGATTTTACTAAAATTTGAGATTATTCCCGTAGTTTGTTAGATATAATGCTGTAATTTGGTTAATAAAATGTTTAAGGTAAGACGCCGTGACTCTAGCGTTTTTTTTTTTTTTTTGATACTGGGCCCCTTTTTTGTTTTGCTCTCATTTTTGAATCTATAACAGTATGATTTTTGCATATTTTCGTTGTTGGTTCTTCGGGTTTCCTTACTGCGTGTAGAGTGGTTTTGGCAGCGATACTACTGCCATCTTCATCCTGAAGGACGCAGAAAGGAAACCTGAAGAACCAACAACAACGAAGATATGGATTCATCACGCTGCGAAAGTCTACAAGATTATGATTTTTACTCAGAATTATAATTAGGGTCGATACCCGTAGAATATAAATCCGCATACCTTGAACTAAGAACGCCACAGTAAAGAAAAACTCCAAGACTTCGAAGAAAAACCACTAGGTTACGGTTGGTACGCCTCCATACATGGTTTGATCTCGTGCACTAGTCGCGCCGGGCACATACCACGTCTATAGAATAGTCTGTCATATGCCTACCTTCATACTCATTCATATAACAGATTGGTCACCTATTAATCCATATACTGCCTACAATACTTTTTACAAGTCTTAAACCTCAACGAGTAAAGATTGCAACGTAAATATTGGTTCAGGCAAGTAGTTATATCACTACACAGCAAAGGATGGACCTTCCATCAGGCTTTTATGACTGATCGTCGGCTGGCTTATGGATGGACTGGAATTGGTGAATGTTACTTAAGTGTAAAGTGATGACATTTATAGCCAGCCGACGATCAGTCATAAGCCTGATGGAACATCCATCATTTGCTGTATATCTGTTGAGATATAACTACTTGTTATATTCAGAGAAAACTGTCAAAAAAAAAATACTCCGATAATCCATTGAAACCGCCATCACAAGGTGAAAAACAATGTTGCCAGTTTATTTAACAATCCAAAAATTGATCATTTTTCTTAAACAACAGTTCTGAAATACAATTTGAAAGTAGCGAAATAATGCAACCATATCTTATTATCACAACCAAGTTTGCACCTGTGAGACTTCTGAAAAAAAAGTACCCAGACTTTGTTAAACTACAATCCATTTCGCGTTAGAAGTCCCCTGGTGCAAACTTGGTTTAGTGTTGCTTGATGTGATAATGCGATATGGTTAAATTTTTTCGCTACTTTCAAATTATATTTCAGAACTGTTGTTTAAAACATTTTGCCAATTTTCGAATTGTTAGAATAAACTGGCAACATTGTTTTTCTAACTTGTGGTGGCGGCTTGAAGGGATTATTGGAGTATTTTTTCTTTTTCCAACTCGCAAAACTATCTTTTCTTTAAAATGATTTCTCTAGCGCCGTTTTGTAATATTTTCGGCATTGTAGGTTACTTGTAAAAGATACAATGTGAGAATATTGGGAACCTTTGACAGGTCTTACGACAAGATTCGACAAGCAGGGCTACCAACAATACAATCTAAACTCCACTTGCAGGTAACGTCAGAACGGTGGTCAAGAGTCAAGACGGATGGTACAGATAATAGAAATTTAGTGTTGATAAACTGAGTTAGTTTATTTGCTAACTGATTTAGTGTAGTCTATACTATATAGCATAGAGGATATTCGCATATAAAGGAACTAATATTATAAAGTGTTATACTATGAACTATTACAGTTTATTCAATAATAAAACAGGTTTACAAGGACAGACACAATCTATCGAACACTACCGATACGATATATATCTTGTAATTATATTGGGCTAGTTTTCTTATTATACTAGTACAATTATTTCAGAACAAACAGTTCAACTATACTCTATTCTGTTTTATCAATCGCTAGCAGTGGCGAAGGGTGGATTTCTGCAGAAGGGAAGCCGTGGCTAACATTTCTTATTGGATTACGTCAGATTAGACACTATTATACCCATAATTTTTCCAAAAAGGTAACTCGATGGGAATCGTGTTCTTAGGTAGCTTCGCGTCTGATCGCTAGGTGAGTTACCCGTGCTTTGCAACGGCAAATTTAACCCGGAATTCTTCATAGGCTTGAACTGGACAAAATGTGACATAGATCTGAATTTATTTTCCAACGCCCTTTCATACGATACTACACACGACCCCACACAATCCTTGGATCCCCTCATCATCATGGCATCTCCTAGGAAAAGCTTTTTCTCCAAAAACTGGTGACGTTAGGACACAGCCTATATTATCCCAAATATTATTCTAAATTTTCACAGCAATCCATCATGAAATGCGGGAGTTATGCGAACACTTACAAAAATCAGACTTCACTTTATATATATGTAGCCGCTCAACTAATGCACAGTGTAAGAGGATGTAAAATGCTGGACTTCCGACCAGCCGTTGGATGGTTTAGGTGATCACTTTACTCTCGAGAAACGTTTACCATTCAGCATTTAACACCTGTGTATGTACATAGTATTCATACACCTTTTTTAGAGTATGTTATACTCTGAAAGCTTCGCACCTTGGATGGGATTCGAACCTACTCCCCACGGATGTGAAGCAAGGATTCAGTTTGCCTGCAAAATAAATAGGTTTTTATTCTCAATTATATCTACTATGTGCCAGCTTACCCGAAATAAATAAGTTTTTAGGGTTATTAAAACATATATTTCCTAAGAAAGGTATGAATTAAAGAACCTGTGATAAATTATTTCACACATTTCCTAAATTGACCCGGTATTGTATCTAGGGTTTGTGTACAATTCCTAAGTTTCATACATTTACGGTAACTTAGTTATATTACCACGAGATACACTTCCTGGGTTATTGTGCTCTATTCTTACGCAATTTCATAATTATCTTATTATTTATTTACTTAATTAGAAATTAAACTAGCAAAACCATTTTCCTGGGGTTAACTGGGAAAAATCCCAGCTCTGCGATAAGTTCGCCCTAGTGAACTATGCGTCATAATCTGTACTATGTTCATTTTTATGTGTATATACTTTGTTCACTTAAAGTATGCAGTTATGTCAACAGATATACAGCAAAGGATGGACTTTCCATCAGGCTTATTACATATCGTTAGCTGGTTTAAACAGATCGGCCCATCGGGCATTTGCAGGCGGGTTTATAGTTTGTGACATTTTCTGCCAGTCAACCAAAAGAAAGGTAGGCGTAGGATAGATCTAAAAGTTTCTAAAATTATAGTATAATCAAAGTTTCATGATACTCTTTGGCGCCTAGAACAACTGCCTTCTTATGTGACTACCCAGATACTAGTTGGACACGGTCACATGGGCGATGGTCACCTGGGCGACGGACACTTAAGCGACGCGACACCTGGGCGAGATGTCTCGTCGCCCAGGTGTCGCGTACCGTATACAAATATAGGTATACGGTATCCAAGACTGCACTGGGAATACAAAACACCTTATTAGAAATATTATTATCACTTACTCCAACCTACTAACTTACTAACGACATAACAATGTGAACCTCTCTCAGATGTTCACAACAGTTATTCCTTACGACGGTATAGTGATGTGTAGAAGAAACTGTACGAAGTACGAATAAAAAGAAACACTGTTGCACCGCCTCCTTGACATTTCTCTCTTTCTCTAGCCATGATGTAGAATTAATACATTCAACGTTACAGGAGAGGTTGCCTAAGGAAATGTATGGAATAACAGTCCCTAACAACGAGTATGACGGACCACGTATTATATTCTGTTAGGAGATTTGACAGGAGTGGTGGTCCTGTTTGATCTCTGTGCTATGTTGCCAACTGTTACAACACGGCTAGAGTAGCTACTCTAGGAGGCGGTGAGTGTAAGCATATCAACATTAAAAAAAAAAAAAAAAACGTGATTACTAAATATGCTTTGGAACAAAATAGGGTGGATACATTGAACCTTTATCTACGGAATTACCGAAAAACATTTTTATAGCTTGTATAGTAGTATAGATCATTAAAAAAAATGTGAAAAACATCTCTGATCTTTTTTCCGAAAGACTCGTTTCCCAAAAGTCGCGAAGATTTTTTTGTATTAATAAAATGCATTAAAATCTAGTAAACGACCGTAAAAGTTTTTTTAATTGTAGCGAAATTAGCCCCAAAAAGTTAAATAACATTTTTAACGATTTTGAGATTCCATCGCATCAATATATGCGGATGTCTGCAAAGATGCCATCCCGCATGCCGGTGCAAATGTTCAAATCATCCTCCAGAGTCACAAACCACCGGTTCTATATTCGCGCAGTGGTGATGAATTTGCATTGTCGAGACGTGAAATCAGTGGCGTATATAGGTTTAAATTTTGGAAGAGGGGGGGAGGGGGCGAAAAAACTCTTGAGGAAAGCAATTAAAGCTTTAACAAAGACGTAGTTAAAGAACCTGTAATAGCGCCGCAGGCGAAATTTTTTGGAGAAGCTGAGTGAGAAAGGTTGTGATTTAGGTTGGATGTAGTTGGGAATGCAACAAAAAGAAGCGCCGCAGGCGAATTTATTTTCAAAAATAGGTGAAGTGATGAACCTTGGATTTTTCTATAGCAGAGTATATTTCTATAGCACATCATTGTTTGACATTTCGAGGGGGGGGGGGGGGGCTATATACGCCACTGCGTGAAATTATATGATGTGCTGTGAACTGAATCAATGATGATTAAGATTTACTTGTCAGACCTTCGGTTTAATTTAACGGTAAAGAGAAAACTAACAATAAATTGGTATTATTGGTTTTATGTAATAAAACTGATAGACAGTATTCTGCTTCAGTTTACTTTGCGAAATAATTATGGCTTCGTTGCAAGTACTTGATCTAATTGTTGGTGGAGGCGACAGGCGGGAGGTGCCAGGTTCAAACCCCGGCGCTGGCGATGTATTCCACACTTTGCAATACAGCTTTTAGCCTAGTGCAAAGTGTGCAGGAAAGTATTTGGGTTTATGTATGTAACCCCAAATCTTTTAAAATATAAATGTAAGAATCAGAGGTTATGACATGATGAAAAAACAATGTGGTAGTATAATGTGATTCATTTCTCTATAAAACGGTGGGTTGGCTGAGTCATTTCAGGGGATAGGGGGTTAGAACCCCCAAAACTCCCCCTCTGCCTAGGGACATGATGGCCCTTGGACAACAACTCCTTCAAGTCACCTCATTTTTTTTTTATAGAAAGGATCTGGGCTTGCATACACAAACCCAAATACTTTCCTGCACACCTTGCACTAGGCTAAAAGCCTGTATCGCAAAGTGTGGAATACATCGCCACCGCCTGAGTTTGAACCTGGCACGTCCTGCTTGGGAGACTGCCGCCTCAACCAACTGCGCCAACCATGTACTCGCTGTTGAGATCCTTAAAGAGCTACTGAACATCTGCCCATCGCTATCAACAAAATGCATTATTAATAAGGTAAGTACTTTGCATTCTCAACATCATCATGCAATTAATTCATTATAAGATTTCATTTTTTTAACAATTACGTATTCATTATAACATGACCGCATAAATAAACCCATAAGAATATTGGTCTTGATGAATAAACCCCAAGAAAGACAATCCCAATACTTAGAGTATCGTCTTGAAACTGAAGACAGTGTTAGATGAAAGTATGGTAATCTAGGAAAGTCTTATTAAGAGGTGAGCCAAGGGTTAGGCTTACATGTAAGTACTATAAAGTTAAGATTTTTTTTTCATTAAGTATATTTCTGAATCTGAAGAGCTTTTGTTTTTTGTGTTTGTGGTTCGTTCACCATCCGCAATGTTCTTATGGTTGTTTTTCGGGAGCTGATAACTTTATAGTTATTATTAAGTACGTAGTTATCAGTTTAATATGTATTTAAGTATATTATTTCTATTATAGTGTTCTTCTGTGGGAAATATGTTACATCACCGTTCAGGCGATGGGTCGCCATCAGGCTCAACTACCGAGTAAAAACAATACATTGTTCTTTGATAATAAATCATACATAATGGTGTACTTAATATAAAAATAAAATACCAACACATTTCACACTAAATATTCTTATTAAGTTATGCAATAAATTGGCATCGTAATATCTGATTCTAGATGGTAGTCGTCGTGATCGGACAAAAACCCATAAGAATATTGCTCAACATGAATCAATCCCAAAAAAGACAAAAACCCTTTAGAAATATTCTCAAGGGACAAAAGCTCAAATCTAATTGGATTTTGAAAATAAAATTAATTGTGTCTATTAGTATACGATTTCTTTCAATGCGTCAGAAACAACCATAGATTAGAAAATAAACAAATAAATAAGCGGATCTAAAATGGGACAGACAAAAAAATAGTCAACCCTCTCTCTCTTGGGTCGTATTCCTCATTGCTGAGGGTCGCGATCCCCAAACACCCGTTGCTGGACAATCTGTCGCCACGCGGTTCTGTCCCCCGCAAGGTGCATGGCCCTGTAGATGGAAGGGGCCAGAGTTTGCACCACCTGATCGGTCCACTCATAGGTGAGCGCCCTCTTGGTAATAAATAATTCATCTACTGGAATCCAACTAGAAAATTTGGGCTTTTATACGTTGAGGATATTTCTAAAGGGCCTTTATCTTTTTTGGGATTTATTCATGTTGAGCAATATTCTTGTGGGTTTTTCTCCAGGAACCGTTCTACGACAGATCGTCTTGGCACAAAATGTTAACAGGACAAATCGAAATCAAATCGTCTCCAGACGAAAAGTTTGGAATATTGACTTCCCCCATATAGTGCTGTCTTGTTACCAAAACAAAATACCAAATCTTAACACTTGAATCTGACCCTGAATGGTAAATACAGTAGGTAGGCAGAGGTTCCATAAATTATACAACCGTTTGGTAAATATTAGATATCAAATTACCATAAAACAATGAGATTTAAGGGTAGGCATATCGACATTTCAAAAGAATTCTAAAAACGGGAGACCTTAGATCTCGACAACCTTACTAAATACCTATATGCATTGGAAAAAATAGAGTAGATAATTGAACCTCTATCTAAGGATTGACCCTAAAAGATTTTTTATATCTTCTATGAATTTTTCAAAAAACAAAAAATATGTGAATAACACCTACTGATCTTATTTCCGAAAGACACCAACTCGTTTCCCGAAAGTCGCATAGTTTTTTTTTTGTATTGATAATATGCATTAAAATTAAAATGGCAGTGGGCTGGGCATGTGGCTCGACAAGAGGATACTAGGTGGGATCCTACCCAGAATCCTATAGTGGAGGCCCTGGAACAAAAGGAGAAGCGTCGGAAGACCTCCCAAAAGGTGGTCTGATGACCTAGTCCAACAAGCCGGAAGAACCTGGATTCGGAGGGGGAGAAACAGAGATGAGTGGAAGGAAATGGAAGAGGCCTACGTCCAGCAGTGGAGGGAGGAAGGCTGAGGAAGAAGAAGAAGAAAAAGAAGAAGAATATGCATTAATCTAGGGAACACAGTAAAAGTTTTTTTTTGATGAATAGAAATTAACCCTAAAAATTAAAAATAAGCTATTTTTTAATATTGTATCATGGGATTGATCATGCGATGACCGTGACGTCATAGTTGGGCTCCTAGTTTCAACTCATTAAGATACTCAATACTTCTTTAGGACAATAGCTGTTTATACTCAAATTAGCATAAGTATCTAACTAATATTTTCAATTGCAGCACCGTATTAAAAATAATACGTACATGAGAGCATGGGCGTCGTCAGGGGGGCAAGGGGGCAGCTGTCCCCCTAAGAGATTGGAATAGGTATATATTTTTTTATACTAAAAGATAAAACCCCACAAAAATCACATTAGTACCACACATTTTTTCATCATTTATCACATATTTTCTAAAATAAGCATGAAAATCCATCAGTTTCATAAAAACAATTGCGTTCGGCGCTATTTTTTTATTACTTAAAATAAAAACATATTAAATACATATTATTGTACATTGAAGGAAAATCCCGCGGGCTTAAGGCCCTACACATCCCCAGGTAGCTCAGGCGCAATAATAGCGACCTCTTTACCCGCACTTCTAGGCAAATCTTATTAAGAGGTGGGCCCAGGGTTAGCCTTAAGGGAGCCCCCCGGCAAACCTCACTCCTAAATTACATTCCTTCAGTGTCCTTATCCAAGGAGGTTATACAATTCATATTATTGTACAAAGTATTATATACATTTTCAAATAAACAAACCACATCACGACCTTCTTCACTATGTCTCACAAAACAATTTCGCCTGCAGCGCTATTTATGCGTTTTTATGCTATATCTTTTTTTTTAATTTTCTTGCCCCCCCCCCCCCCCTAGCTCCGAGGCTGGCGACGCCCATGCATGTGAGAGATTTACAAGTACGCATTATTGTTCCTATTAATGTATGCATTGAGTACAAGGAACACAAAAAAGGTGTATATTTTTTGTTTAAACAATAACTGTATTAGAAACACATAATTTTTCTCTTTTTTTCGCGTTGTCGTACAGTTTTTTGCGTGTTTTGGTGTCATTAAATGTGTTTATTGTAAGATTAACAGATAATTTCACGCATATAACATTGTAACGGTATGTATTGGGCGGCGAGAAAAAATATTGTAATGAGTCAGCGATTTTCCAATATGTAATACAAAAAAATAAGTGTTTGTATTTAAGAGTGTGCATACCGACATTTCAAAAATTTCTAAAAACGAGAGACCTTATATCTCGACAACCGTTACTAAATATGCTTTGGAACAAAATAGGATAGATGCATTGAACCTTTATCTAGGGAATAACCGTAAAAGATTCTTTATATCTTGTTTAGATTTCTCAAAAAAATAATTTTAAAACACCTCTGATCTTTTTTCCGAAAGACGGAAACTCGTTTCCCGAAAGTCGCGGAGTAAAATTATTTTTTTGTACTGATAGTATGCATAAAAATCTAGGGAATAACCGTAAAAGTTTTTTGATAGACGCAAAATTAACCCCATAAAATGAAAAAAACGCTATTTTTACCATTTTATCATGCGATTGTCACGCGATTTTGAACCTTAATGCCGTGGGAAAAGACTGTGACGTCATTCTTGGTGCCAAGCCCTTAACATGGACTAGGTATGGACCAGTATATCCGAGCCTAATCCTCTGATATTCAATACTACAAGCGTGATGGCTATAGTCACTACCTCCTAGAGTAGGTACTCTAGCCGTGCTGTAACAGTTGGCAACATAGCATAATGATCAAACAGGACCACCACTCCTGTCAAATCTCCTAACAGAATATAATACGTGGTCCGTCATACTCGTTGTTGAGGGACTGCTATTCCATACATTTCCTTAGGCAACCTCGCCTATAATGTTTTATGTATTAATCCTACATCATGGCTAGAGAAAGAGAGAAATGTCAAGGTGGCGGTGGTATAGTGAATTTCGTGACAGAAGTCCAAACTGGTTTTGTGTTGCTTGATGTGATAATAAGATATGCTTACATTTTTTCGCTACTTTCAAACTATGACGTCACAGTCATTTCCCACAGCATTAAGATTGAAAAAATCGCGTAAAAAAATACTTCAATAATTCCTTTTAGAGTACGCTTACTGACATTACAAAAGTTTCTAAAAATGGGAGACCTAAGATCTCGACAACAGTTACTAAATAGTAAATATGCTTTGGAAACAATAGAACAAAGGGAATCTAGACAGAAACTTATTTCCCGAAAGTCGCGGAGAATTTTTTTTAGCTGATAATATGCATTACAATTTAGGGAATAACCGTAAAAGTTTTTTGATTGAAAGAAAATTAACCCCAAAAATGGTAAATCCCTATTTTTACCATTACATCTTGAGATTTTGAACCTTAATCCCGCGGCAAATTACCGTGATTTAATAGTTTGGCACCAGGAATGACGTCACAGACATTTCCCACGGCATTAAGGTTCAAAATCGCTTGACAATCGCATGATAAAATGGTAAAAATAGCGTTTTTTCCATTTTTTGGAGTTAATTTTGCGTCTATCAAAAAACTTTTACGGTTATTCCCTAGATTTTGATGCATATTATCAGTACAATAAAAAATTTTTACTCCGCCACTTTCGGGAAACGAGTTTCCGTCTTTCGGAAAAAAGTACAGAGGTGTTTTTAAATATTTTTTTTGAGAAATCTATACAAGATAAAAAAAATCTTTTACGGTTATTCCCTAGATAAAGGTTCAATGCATCTATCCTATTTTTTTTCCAAAGCATATTTAGTAACGGTTGTCGAGATAGAAGGTCTCCCGTTTTTAGAAATTTTTGAAATGTCGGTATGCATACTCTTAATAACAAAACTAAATCGTCAGAAGAACATAGGTTTAGAAAATGTAGAAACAACATAATTATCTAAAGGAAATATGCATACTTCTTCCATTATATTATTATCTACGTGAACTAGTTTCTCTTCAAACATAAGTATTAAGTATACCTTCTTCAGTACCAACCTATGCGACCATCTTTCTTCCAACAATGCCGGATGTATCTTATTGGTTTCGAATGATCATTGTTCTTGTGTATTGCACTTAGGTTTTTGTTCAACAGTGTTAATTAACTCAGTTATAATATAATAATGAAAGAGTTCCCGTTTCCTAGTACTGTCTCTCTCTATACAATGTACAACTCAATTGTAATCACAAGAAATCACATTACATATTGTGAACAAACTATACTAGAATATAATGTTCAACTGTACACTCAATACATATAAATCATTGCTGAAGTCAAAATTGTGAAACATATATCTATATACTGTAAATATTAATAGTGATTATTGTCGGCTGTCTGTGCCTGCAAATTGGTCTATACAAACCATCTCTCATGTACTTTTGATCTGATATTTTATGTTTTTTTTTTGTTTTGTCAATGTTTCAGATGTACCTACATTAAGTAACTTATTTTTGTTGTTGCTTGCATTGTACTTGTACAAAACTATTGTTAATGTTAAAGGCTTGCGCCGTAAATAAATAAATAAATAAATAAATATGTAAGTACTATAAGAATTTCTCCATATAACAGACAATAGAAAATCATTTATTAAAGAAATAAATAATAAAAAAATCTACATATTATAGTAATGAGCAAGTTTTTTGGTTTATTAGAGACTGTGGTCATTTGTGTTTTTTTTTTGGTTTTGATAATATGCATTAAAATCTAAGGAGTGACCGTAAAAGTTTGGTTTATTGAAGCGAAATTATCCCCAAAAATTAAAATAACGCTATATTTAAGGGCATGGCACCAAGAATGACGTCACAGTCTTTTCCCACGGCATTAAGATTCAAAATCGCGTGACAATCGCATGATAAAATGGTAAAAATAGCGTTTTTTTCCATATTTTGGGGTTAATTTTGCGTCTATCAAAAAACTTTTACGGTTATTCCCTAGACTTTAACGCATATTATCAGTACAAAAAAAAATTACTCCGCGACTTTTGGGAAATGAGTTTCCGTGTTTTTAAATATTTTTTTTTAAAAAATCTATACAAGATATAAAAAATCTTTTACTGTTATTCCCAAGATAAAGGTTCAATGCATCTACCCTATTTTGTTCCAAAGCATATTTAGTAACGGTTGTCGAGATAGAAGGTCTCCCGTTTTTACAAATTTTTGAAATGTCGGTATGCACACTCTTAATATTTTATCATGCGATTGTTTATTTATTTATTTATTGGATTTTAACATTGGATATACATTGTTTATATGTTTGCCTCCCCCACTAGGAAAATCCTGTGTCCTGTGAGTTTATGCGATTTTGAACCTTAATGCCGCGGGAAATGATCGTGACTTCATAGTTGGGTCCCCAGCTCAAATAGTAGGTAAGCCTGCTTGTTTACATAACAACATCCGGTGATAGAAATATTTAACAAGTATCGTCGTGTTCTGTTACAGGTTAATTACTATCGTCACTGACGATTGACGATATCGTCACGCATGCATGCGATGACTGTTGAAAAATGAAGAACACTCTGTAAACAAAATCTTATACAATGTTTACACTCTAGAAGGGTTTGTTGATAATTAATCTATTTTATTTTATTTGTTTATTCAAATTTGAAATTATAAACATTGGATTTTACATACGAATATGAAAGGAAATAAGTAGTTCTATATTCTATTCTATCCCCTCACGCCACATCCCTTGCGTGGTAGGCAGAGAGAACAAATCGCCAGTCTTTCCTATCCTTTCGGGCTTTCATCACACTGATGCAATTCGTCGTACCCACTCTACGAACTGGTCCGTCCTTGAGAATCCGGTCTACACGGTCAAGCCATGTTATTCTAGGACGGCGCGCTTCCTTACACCTCTTTTTGCACCCAAGTATATTTTATTTGTCATCCTTTCGTCGTTAATTCTCTCTACATGTCCTGTACATCTCAACCTGTTCACTTTCATTCTAGTCACAACATTCGTTTTACATTCACTCAACTGTCTAATCACTTTATTTCTTATCCTATCTCTCAATTTTTATATAATTACATACCTAATTAGCCCGAGGTGCGCGTCAAACATGGATAGTCATGTATACGAGATTTAACGATAGAGTTACTAGGGATGGATTGGCAGTTGGGAGTCGACATCGCAGGAGGCTAATCCATCCTCATAACGGGCCACAAGGCCTAAGTTATTAGGGATGGTTGTACGAGTACATGGTTGGCGCAGTTGGTTGAGGCGACAGTCTCTCAAGCGGCAGGTGCCAGGTTCAAACCCCGGCGCTAGCGATGTATTCCACACTTTGCGATACAGGCTTTTAGCCTATACTGCCAAGTGTGCAGGAAAGTATTTGGGTTTGTGTATGCAAGTCCAGATCCTTTAAAATAAAAAATATATATTCTTAAACGAGAAATCTACTGCCAAATAAGCCAAGTTGTTCATTAGGCTGCGCGACTCATTCGGGCATTTGGGATTTGGTCATGGATTGTGTGGGTGACTCTTTGCATATAGAATTATAGGCATACAGTAGATAAATATACCTACACAAGATAAGCCAGGGTCACCAGTAATAATCATTAATTTATTTACGATTGAGAATTATCAAAGTCCGTTAAATATCTTGAAGTCAGATTTTTGTCAAAATTATGCCATTTTTGATGACGCATAACTTTTTTAATAATAACATTACGAAAAAACTTAAGAAAATTTAATATTCTATAATTCTCAGTTTTTTTTTTCTTTAGGGTGCCCTCGCCCTCATAAAAAGTTATAATCAATAAACTGAAAAACGGCCGGAATACCGTCGGTTTTTGGCTTGCCCTAGTGAACGCACAAGGGTGGGAAGATCGCAAACTTGGTTTCTGAACCACAAGACCAGGGTGGACCTATAAAAAGTTTTAATCATTAAACTAAAAAACGGCCGGAATGCTGTTGGTTTTTGGCTCGCCCTAGTGAATGCACAAGGGTTGTAAGGTCGCAAATTTGGATTCTGAACCCCACGACCGACCTATATAACATATCCAAAAATCAGAAATACTTCTCTTATTGAAAACTTATTAAGCAAATTTCAAGCAAGCAATCCATACATTCAAACAAAACACTGATATTAATTCGATTAATTAGAATGTGCTTATTCGATTTCATCAAGCTCTGCAAACATGCGACACAAAAAGTGAGACTTCGTCGAAAACTTTTAGCCACCCATGAACGCGTCGCTGTTATAAATTTATTCATAGAACTTTCAAAACTTGCCAAAGGCCCAGCGTTATATACATACCGGACTGGGATTCTACCAGTATTATGTAATGGAATGATAATTCTTCGATAATTCGATAGTTGTTATAAGTTTCAATTTGTACAATCCCTTTGTAACTTTATACCACATAGACACATTGTACCAAATATTCTTTTCTAAACGAATCATCTTTTTACCATATTTAGTAATGGTAATCTCCATATAGCATATAATAATGTAAAAACGTGTATTTTACCATCATAATGGTATTGTATTCAATATATAATAGGCAGTATATTTATCATATTGATCATTAATAATGAGTTTAAAAATTTCCTATATTGAAATATGTACTTATAATAATATAATGTATGACTAGGGTTGCCACCTTTTTTTTATCCAAATAAAGTACATTCGTCATTATAGGTACGAAAAAAAAGTACATGGTATCAAAATAAAGTACAATTTATCTAGTTTAAAAACATATTTTTTATTCCTTTTTGCAGTTTGTATCAAATTAGTACCTCTGCTAAACAATTGCACAGCATCTTTAGAGTCTATATTTAAATTAAAGTAAATAAGTAATTATTTTTTTATTAAATTCAGAGACACTTTGTTTCTTTCGTCTCGCCAAAGAAAAAACTCTTTCTGTGAATGCTGACGTGGCGGGAATAGACAATAAAAATGAAATTAAATACTTTATACAAGCTTAAAAAACTATCATCACTCTCATTATTAAATAGGTACTTGCTGCCATTTTTGTGCAGTTGATAGTTCTGCAAAATTCTTAGAAGTACATATTATCTATGTAAGTTGGTTTAATAAAGCGATTTCTCCATAAAGATCATCCATATCTACATTAAGTTTTTGCTTAATTTCGTTTAGCAAAAAAATGCTTGCTACACTTAAACACAAATAAAGTATTTTCGTGTACTTTATTGTTGTCATAAAGTATAAAGTACAATTACCTGAAATAACGTACAATACTTTATTATAAAGTACGGGTGGCAACCCTATGTATGACCCACATTGAATATTTTAAAGAATTGTCAACTGTGTAAAAATTCTGTGTCAGAAAGACATTGTTTTTTAAATGCTTAGTACAAAGGTAAAATGCAGAATAGAGTCTAGAAAAAAAATCAGAGGTGTTTTAAACATTTTTTTTTAGAAATTCATACAAGATATAAAAATTCTTTTACAGTCATTCCCTAGATAAGGGTTCAATGTATCTACCCTATTTTTTTCAAAGCATATTTACTATTTAGTAAAGGTTGTTGAGATCTATAAGGTCTCCCGTTTTTTGGAAATTTTGAAATTTCAATATGCCTGCTATTACTGTCGTGAGGCCACATTACGAAATGCTGTCCAGGACAATAAGTCCAGTATAGCATGGATCACTATCATGACGTCAATATTCTTATAAGCTCCTATGTTATCATCTTCATGACGAAATGCAAACTGAGCCCTTTACACTCTATTTGCATTGATTTTACTTCTCTGGCACATTGTCACTGTTGCTCCTCTTGATTGTTAAAAGACTATTGCCCAATCCCACCAACTTTAACCTAAGAAGGAGACCCCTAAGAAATTTCCATACAAAAACAGAGATAAAATTCTATTTATTGACACGCAGGCCTACCAATCACACCCTAATTCCATACGAAATGCAACACGCAACTCACCTAGCCTGGGCAGAGATATTTGGGCACCTAACGTAGGTGAGTTGCGTGTTGCATTTCGTATGGAATTAGGGTGTGGTTGGTAGGCCTGCGTGTCAATAAATAGAATTTTATCTCTATTTTTGTATGGAAATTTCTTAGGGGTCTCCTTCTTAGGTTAAAGTTGGTGGGATTGAGCATATAACTGCTATAACTATGTAAATTTGACGAGTCCAAGTGCCCGAAATTAGGGCCTAGGGATGATAATGAACAATAAACATGAGTTGATCCCGGCGCCATTAGAATGAAAGTCTGAGCTCCTACAACCTGCACCAACCGTATGTATAGGGTGTTTTTTTAGAATAGATACACTTTTAAAATGAAATTAAACGTATTAAAATCATAGTAATGTCCATAAAATGGCTTCATTGGAAAGATGAGAGTTTACCATTTATGTTTCAATATGATTTAGGGCTAGGGGGGCCAACCCGCGGCCCGCGGGCCGCATGCGGCCCGCCGAGGGTCTCAATGCGGCCCGCGGAGCAATCTTACAATATAATCGTATGCATTGCCTGTTATAGAAAGACAATCAGATTCGTCACTTCACCCATTTTTCCTTAAAAATTTCGCCTGCGGCGCTATTTTGGGTACTCTTTTCAATTAGAAAATGTTTGTCACATTTTGTTTTGAGCCTTCTCCATTCAGTTTCGCAAGGAAAAAATCGCCTGCGGCGCTATTTCACTTTTTTAGGTCACAACAATATTTTATTTTCTGTTGCCACCCCCCCCCCCCCCCATCCGAGACAAACCTATGTATTATTTCTTTGTTTCAAAAATTGTTTGTGCGGCCCGGTAAGCCATCTCATTCTTAGGATCTGGCCCGGCAGCTCAAAAAGGTTGGCCACCCTTGATTTAGGGCATATATGCGCGGGTGTTCCTTTCTAGGAGCCATTACTGAGACACCGTCAAATCCACAAAAACTCACTGTTTAGTGTGGAATCACTGTCCCATATTTCTTCAAAGATGCTGGCGGTCGGAAAATTACAGTCAGGTCCATTATTCAAGATATTTTGTTCCCTAATTATATGGCATTAATGTGCAACAGCTTTAGTTTCAACAAGACGGCCAACATGCCACACATAGAGCGACACAATCAGATTATTGCGGGAAACATTCGATCGGAGCATAATTCCACGTAATGGTTCCGTTAATTGGCTTCCACGATCGTGTGATCTCACCCCTATGGATTATTTTCTGTGGGGATATGTGAAGTCTACTAGGGGGTTTACACAGATAAACCTGAGTCATTGGATCACTTGGAGGCTAACATTCGCGGAGTTATTAGCGATATACGGCCTCAGCTGCTCGAGAAAGTAGTCGAAAATTGGAATTCCAGATTATGCTTCCTTCGAGCCAACCGCGGCGCACATATGCTCAAAATCATATTAAAGCATTAATGGTATAAAATAATCTTTTAAATAAAGCTATTTTTATGGACATTATTGTGATTTTAATACGTTTAATTTCATTTTAAAAGTGTATCTATTCTAAAAAAACACCCTATACTCAATGTTCATTATAAATGCACACGTGATGATATGATTGTGAGATGAGCATTGCCGATTGTGCGGTTAAACTAACCTCATTTCAAAATAATCATCACATGACATAGTGGATGAGCAGGCCCCTCTTTCCTATTAGCCACAGTAGGGCACTTGCCCAGGGCCCCCTAGTTCCTGCTAGACAACCTATTGATCCAAGTCACTAACTTCTGCATACAATTTCACAAAAAATATTCGCATGCGGCGCTTCTTACTAAATTTTTATGCCATATCAAAACTTTAATTGTTCTTTCCTCAAGGGTGACGAGAGGCATCTTCATTCACATAATGTAGCGTCATGTGAACTCCCTTGGGGAGGAAGCAGGATGGGTGTTCAGACGCTTACGAGCCTTAAGGGCTTGGCACCAGGAATGACGTCACAGTCTTTTCCCACGGCATTAAGGTTCAAAATAGCGTGACAATCGCATGATAAAATGGTAAAAATAGCGTTTTTTTTTTCGTTTTTTGGGGTTAATTTTGCGTCTATCGAAAAACTTTTACGGTTATTCCCTAGATAAAGGTTCAATGCATCTACCCTATTTTGTTCCAAAGCATATTTAGTAACTTTTGTCAAGATAGAAGGTCTCCCGTTTTTAGAAATTTTTGAAATGTTGGTATGCATACTCTTAAGTGAACACTCTTTGTCCAGGCCAACGTCACCATCCCACCACATCCTGCTGTCAATTGTGTAATTTTTGAAAGTTTTACATATGCTACTGCTGCAATTTATTTCACATTGACCCAATGTTTCAGATGCTAACGCCATCTGCTGAGGAGCGGATGCAACATTTGCAAACCTAATTTTACTGTGAAGCGGAGTAGGAACAACTGTGGTTCCATCTACTCCACTCTAGGAGACGTGCAATACAGATAAATCCGATTCAATACCTAAAATAATTTAGGTACATCTCAAATCAAAAATCTCAAGAGGTGGGTACTGGGGACCCTGGTTTTATTAATTATTATAGTCCACACCACGGTAGTCACAGAGGGGCCCTATTATCCTAAAGTTCCCAAGGCCCCCAATAGATTATAGACGGCCCCGTAGCTGAGGTTAAACATTGAATTCGGAGCCTATTGTATGTCATGCAGATATACCAGGGAAGTAGGTAGCACTGAACTGATCGTGGACTCGATAGTGCTAAGTGCTTAAACATATTTCTATAATATACAATAACTAGTAGCCCCCAGAATTATTTAGCATAAAATTAGAAGGTATGGTATATTTTCCCTCATATTTATACTCACTAAATAGTGATCCCTTCTCTCCATGCAGCTGTCAACCGAAATGATGGCGTCAGGATTTTTTCTTAATTTTAAATGTTATCTAATATGTTACTTATATCAATTGTATTAATACAGCAATCATACTCTTCCAGTATACGACTCTCACTATAAAGAAATAATGAAAAAAAAAGAGAATGTTTTTGAAATTTAAGACAGATGATGGTGATGTAAGGTGGTCAGGTAGTGATGTAAATTTTATTTCAAAAATAAAAATATACATACCAAACAATAGGCTTAAGAGTGTGCATACCGACATTTCAAAAAATTATAAAAACGGGAGACCTTCTATCTCGACAACCGTTACTAAATATGCTTTGGAACAAAATAGGGTAGATGCTTGAACCTTTATCTAGGGAATAACCGTAATAGATTTTTTATATCTTGTATAGATTTCTCAAAAAAATGTTTTTAAAACAACTCTGAACTTTTTTCCGAAAGACGGAAACTCGTTTCCCGAAAGTCACGGAGTATTTTTTTTTTGTACTGATAATATGCATCAAAATCTAGGGAATAACCGTAAAAGTTTTTTGATAGACGCGAAATTAACCCCGAAAAATGGAAAAAACGCTATTTTTACCATTTTATCATGCGATTGTCACGCGATTTTGAACCTTAATGCCGTGGGAAATGTCTGTGACGTCATTAGCGGTGCCAAGCCCTTAAATAATATGTTCACTCAATTGTAATAAAATAATATAGCAAAAGTTAATGGCGCGATTCTCACTAACTAGGTAAAATTAGGTATGTACTCAAAAAGTAATGAAAGAAAAAAGAGAATATTTTCGAAATTTAAGACAAAAAAATCCTGCATAAGAGGCAGTGATGTAAAATTATTTCACCAAATAAATATATACTTTAGTATACAAAATAAAAGGTATAATTAGTGGCCTAAATTTTTTTTATGAAGCAATTGTGAATTTCCTATACTTTTGCCAGATCTATGCTCGATTTTTAAAGTTAAGTATGTTTTTATTTTCTGCCTGGGAGCTGCCACAAGTGCTACTATAGTTAATCTTTTTTGAAACTTGCCGTAATTTCAGCTTGTTGGAGAGATATTATGTGTAGCCAAAAATCCATAGAATTAGGCAAATTATTTATTTATTTATTTAATCACATGGGCACAAACAGTTATAACAGCACATATCAACAACTAAACAAAAATGGAAAGCAAACCAGTGAAGGCCCGTCAATTTTACCAGAAAAACATTTCTAAGTTAAAATAAATTAAATTTAAGAAACTAGTTATAAGTAAAGAAATATTATATGTATGTATAGACAAAAAGAACAAATCAGGTAAAATGATATTCAATGATGCATGTACGATAAATTAATAAGGGATGCACACAGATACAGATATTATAATGTGAATTTTGTGAAGCTTAAATAATACTAAATTAATTTAATTAAAAAAAAATTGTCTTGACTTCGTTTGTAGACTAGAATTCACGCTTCCATTCAATCGGGAGGGCTTGTGTATTATACACGACGATACGTTAGTACTAATAGTGTTAGTATGGAGGTATCTGATTATTGGGTAAGTACTTTGTTTTACCGTTAGCCTGAGATAACATAATTGAGTTTTCGCTTCATCTGCTGATGAGAATAACTGTCATTGTCTCGTTGTTTGTGTGAGGTTTGTTAGCAGGGCCGTCTCTTCCATTAGCCACGGTGGGCACTTGCCCAGGGCCCCGCGATCCAAGGGGCCCCCAAGCTAGTATATTTCATTATTTTCCGAAAATCTAACAATAATTACTGACTACAAATTATAATACTTATCAGATTTTTTGGTATTCTGATGAACAAGGGCCCCAACAAACAAAGCCTGTCTTCCTCATTACGATCCACGGGGGCCCCTAGTTCATGCCTAGATCACGAATTGATGATATTGCTTATATTTGCATGTGACGACCTACAGCCCTCCCCCAAAATTGAATCCTGGATCCGCCACTGGGTTGTTAGGTATTATCAAAAGGCCGAGCAGGCCGGGGACTATGGGTGGCCCAAGGTCAACAGTTTTAGTTTTTGTACTCCGGCTCTGCATTAGGGGCCCCATCAGAGTAAAGTGCCCAGGGCCCCCAGTAGGTTAAAGACGGCCCTGTTTGTTAGGGAAATGGAATTGTTTTACTCAGAGGTGAATACACTATAATATGTATGTCACTATACGCTGCATTCTATTGTGCATTGTTCATATGAAAAATACATATTTTTTGTCACATTTTTTTGTGAAAACATCGGATTTTCTACACCTCATAATTGAATAGTTATATTGATATAGCTCGTTATGGAGGGGAAGATAGAAGGCCGTAGAGGGGTCGGAAGGAAGCAGCTATCCTGGCTTCCAAACATTCGGCAGTGGACCGGAATCAGGACTGTGGAGGAGCTGTTTCGCACTGCCCAGGACAGAGAGGCGTTCTCCCAAGTGGTTGTCTACGTCCGACAGGACACATAGAGAAGAAGAAGATTGATGTATTATTTTCTGTATTTGTGTGATCATATATATGAACGAATGCTATTGAGTACATTGTTGGCGCAGTTGGTTGAGGTGGCAGTCTCCTGAGTGGGAGGTGCCAGGTTCAAACCCCGGCGCTGGCGATGTATTCCACACTTTGCGATACAGGCTTTTAGCCTAGTGCAAGGTGTGCAGGAAAGTATTTGGGTTTGTGTATGCATGCCCAGATCCTATAAAAAAATTGTTTTTTAGTTCCTAGCCTGAACAGAATAGGGGTAGAAAGTCGGAGTGTCAGGTCAAAGGATCAGGGGTCGATTCCCGACTCGAGATGATACGTGTTAGTTAGTGCCAGATGGATCAGCCACATAGTGCGTCAAGAGGGTCTCCTATTTGAAGTAATTGAAGGAATGAACGAGGGGACAAACTACAGAGGACGACCAAGGAAAGAATACCTGGACGACCTGTGCTAGGATATGGGCTTCGACTCATAATATAAAGGGTTATAAAGAACCGCACAGGACATGGATGAGTGGAGAAGGAGACATGGGGCTTTGCTGCAAACCAATCATAACGATTGAAACTGGAGAAGAATAAGCGTTACATACATGTTTTAAAAAGTAGATTTCGATTTGAGTCATGGCCTCAAACACTTGAGAGTCTTGAGACTACTTGAGACTTGTAAGTTCCTACAATAAAACAATATCATCGACTTCAAACAACTACACATTAACATGTTCACACATATTAAGTCAGAAGCACTATTTACATGGGCGTCACCAGCTTCTGAATTTGGGGAGGACAACAAAAATAAAAAAAAATGATGTAGCATGAAAAACGCATAAATAGGGCCGCACGATATTTTTTTTGCGAGACATAGTAAAGAAGGATGTGTGGTCTGTTTATTTGAAAATTTGTAAGTGCTTATAATACTTTGCACAATAATATGTATGAAAAATGTTATATACAAATACGTCATAAAAAATAGCGCCGCAGGCAATTCTTTTTATGAAACTGAAGGATTTTCATACCAATTTTAGAAAATTTATGATATGATGAAAAAATTGTGGTAGTAATGTGATTGTTTGTGAGGTTTTAACATCAAACAACAACCTGGTTCCACACTACCTAGGAAGCTATGGAGCTCCCTCAATAGACTCAGGTGCGGCGTTAGCTGCACTGCATTCCACCTTCACCAATGGGGGCTAGCTGACTCTGCTATGTGTGAGTGTGGCGAGGAGCAAACAACAGAACACATTGTGAACCAGTGTGTTCTGTATTCTTACGACGGAGGACTGGAGAAGCTCCATCTATTGACGGACGATGCGATTACATGGCTGCGGAACCTGGGGGTGAGGGTTTAGCGGCCCATGAGAAGAAGAAGAATTTAGTATGAAAAAATATAAATCTACCTTTTCCAATCTCTAAGGGAGAGCAGCTGCCCCCCCTTGGCGACGCCCATGACTATTTACTCGTATATCGATTCATATAAACTTCAATAGGGAAACTACAATTTTACGATCGGTCCATTGGTAACGATTACTTTCAAAGTAGGTATTTAGTTCAGACTTCAGACTATTAGGTAATCCCTCGGATATAGAATACACCAGAGTGTCACAGATCCTATTTTTGGAGTTCTCCTCATAATCCAACTTCTCTTATCTTAGCATTTATTTATTTATTCATTGAAACACTCATGGAGGATTGACACTTGACAGATATACACAACTACAAACATTAAACACATCCTTTGCTGTATATCTGTTGAGATTACAGGAATCTCAAGAGATATATAGCAAAGGATGGACCCTTCACCAGGCTTTTGACTGATCGTCGGCTGGTTTAATGCCTTGTTATATTCCACATTCCACTACGACATGTAGAAAATTCCCATGTTCTCAAAAAAACAAATTGAGATTTTATAAAAATAATATTATTAGTATTATTTTAATAAAATGAATCTGGGTTTATCGAAATAAACCCAAATACATCTTTGTACACTTCACAGAAAGCTTAAAAGCTTGTGTTGTGAAGCGGAGTAAGTCGGGGATTGAACCCGCGCCCACTGGATTAACAGTCGAGCGCGTTACCGACCACCTCAAATTTCAAATTTAAATATGGAACTAACTTTATCCAACGATATATCTCTAGATTTTTTTTACAGTCCATACGATAACGCAAGCGTGTTTTTTAAAGGATTTACTTATATTTTACGGCTTAAGTTTTATGGGAAGTACGTGTCGCTATGTCAGGGTCAGTATATTATATGTACAATATAATATAAGTACACATCTTCGGAAAGGGATTATCAATTTAGTTTTCAATATGATCAACATTATACTTAAAACTTAGCTTACTAAAACAGAACACACTAACCGGACAATGTTAGGCTTTTTGACCTCTTGTCCGGCCCGTCCGGCTTTTGATAGGCTTTTTATTAAAGCTCAGAAACTATTGCAATAATGTTGAATTTGTAAAAACTTTTATGATGATATTACTAAATAAATTGTCTTTTTAAAGCAGGTTTCTGCCAAAGGAAAATATATAAATGATACGGATTAAAATGTGTTTTATTCAATTTTTTAGTCAAAAAAGTTTTTTATTTAGCGCCCGGGTTGGGTCCGGCTTTTTTAGCGCCTGAGTCCGGCTTTCTAATTTTTAGAGATGGCAACGCTACATCAGGCACGTCTTTCTGCTATTGCATTGAGCAGGTGTCTTCCTCCTTTAATTTTGTTGAGAACTTCTTCGTTCGCTCTGTGTTAGAGGATAATAGGATTCTGTATACTTATAGTATATACCTAGTCGTATGTATTGTATAGGTACTTAGTGATTTTTTTGTTGTTTTTCATCTCCTTCCCAATTTGGTGCGATAAACAATATCAAGATATAATTATAATTGTTACTATTAGGCGTACTCGTCTATGTACGTGTACTAAGATGTTCCGTGATTTATTAAAAATTTATTAATACATATTATATAATCCTCATCACAGTAGATTCCTCATTGTTGGTAATAGAGTTGAACCATCCGTACTCTTTGCAAACCATAGGGACGATATAATAATAAGCTTGGTATTTTAGAAAAATTGATTAAGGAATATGAAACACACAGTAGGCTCAATTAGCGCCGCAGGAGGAATTTCTTTTAGAAGAATCGGTGAAGTGATAAGATAAAAGCAACAGATTTAATTAGCGCCGCAGGCGAATTTTTTTATATAGTAGTTTAGGGTTAACTGTAAGACATTGCTTAAATGCAATAAGTCCGCCCTTTTGCAAATTTATATTAGTCTAATAAGATTTATTTGTTTTGATTTTAGAAAATTCATGACATGATGAGAAAACGATGTGGTAATAATGTAATTCTTCGGAAACTAGTTGTACTTATAATGTATATAAAGTACCAGAGTTCTGCGATAAGTTCGCCCTAGTGAACAACGATTTATAATCTGTACTAGTCCATTTTTTTATGTTTATATGTATTTCTCGTTCACTTAAAGATTAAATAAATAAATACTGTCACGCATGGTTTTCGGGGGAGGCCTTCAGCCCCCTAGCCCCCCCCCCCCCTGAGAATGGTGTTACCTGCGCAGTAAGGTTTAAAAAGCTGAGTATTTTACTTTATTTTTAGTAATTATTTCATCCAGTTAAGAGGAGCCCATCTGATTACGCGGCTAATTACATTGTTTAGTAGTACAGTGTACATTAGTATAGTGTTTAGCGTATTGGAATGGAATTATCGTGAAGGATGTTCAGTTTCAAGGTTGACCTTATAGTGGAGTTATCCTACATATCAATCCACCTATGTAAATAGCTTCTCAACAGAACACATCGCATTGTTGTATAATCATCTCGTACTTGTCAAAGTGTGGGACGCGATTGCTCCCTTACAACTCCCAGAAAAAAAATCTTTAGAAAATCAATCTGGGTTTATCAAAATACATCTTTGTACACTTCACAGTACGTTTGAAAAGTTTGTGGAGTAAGGCGGCATCGGGGATTGAACACGCACCCGCCGGTTTAACAGTCAAGCGCGGTACCAACCAGGCTATCGACCACCTCTAAATGTTGGTATTTCTAGATTTTTTTTCTCGATAATTGGAAAATTTCTCTATTGTACTTGAATCGTTCAAAAAATTTACTTCTCTTTTTCTTCTTTCTCAGTCGTCTCTCCACTGCCTCTTCTAACGTTTTCCAATTTTTATTTCTTTGAGCTTTGCTCAGCCAGTTTCTTCCTGCGACTGGGACTACATCATCCACCCATCTTTTTTGGGGTCCTACGGATCTTCTGTCCTCCCATGGTCGCCATGTTAGGATTCTGGGTGCCCATCCCTTATTTCCCTGTCTCGCAACGTGGCCTGTCCATTTTAACAAGTACCAACGGCCGAAAACATCGGACGGATTTTTAATTAAAAGATATATTTCTACAGTTTTAAAGAAAATGCTGTTCTTTTTCAGTATTTAGTATACGTAGGTACAGACTAGACAATAATTTGAGAATCTTGCTATTTATTAGGTAGTGAATAATACAAAACAATGCGCCACGTCTGGTGGGCGTCTAATGTTGTGAGGTCTTTGCCTTCTTCCAACTTCATAATTCTAATATTGTATACCATACATATCCACATAGGTATACTTAGTATAGCTTCACGTGACAACGGTGACTAGACAAACTTACAAGTAGGCATATTGACATTTCAAAGAAATTCAAAAAACGGGAGACCTTATATCTCGACAACCGTTACAAAATATGCTTTGGAAAAAATAGAGTGAATACATTGAACCTTTATCTAGGGAATAACCATAAAATATTTTTTATATCTTGTATAGATTTCTGAAAAAAAATGTGATAAACACCTCTGATCTTTTTTCCGAAAGACAGCAACTCGTTTTCCAAAAGTGATCAAAAGTGACGAGGGTATCCAAGTAGGCGAACATCTACCCTACTCCTTATGGATCCCCCTCAACAGATTAGGAGTGGGTGTTACGCGCTGTGAAAAGAATCTCCAACGTTGGGGGTACCTGCCTGATGACAACATCCTCTGTGACTGCGGAGCGACCCAGGACGACAGCCACCTACTAATATGTCCCCTGATGGGAGAGAGCTGCACCCCTGAGGACCCTTTCTTAAATTGGGCGAAGGCCACTAAGGCCTGTTTGTGCAGAGTCTGCTGCCTCTTGTGATGTGGACTCCCAGCTGTCCTTCCATCGTTTGGGGGGCTTTCCAGGTAATCTCCTTCTCTGTGCATTTCCATGTAGGGCTAGGTGTGGTTATCTTTGGGAGTTCATTCGCTCCACATGGTCTCTCTAGTGCCTTCTCCTTTGCCTCCCCCATCTGAAAACTTCTTGGATGTCGTACATCTCTCTGATTGTAGTGTTCCTGATTCTGACGCGCAAAGCCCTGAGGACCCGATTTTAGGAAATGACAGGGCGATGTATGATGATGTATGGCAGGGACGATGTATGACCCACCCGGACACGTAAAGTCAGTAAGAAACATAAAATTGTTTGATTAAATGATCACGCACGATAAATACTACGTAAGTACATAGTTACATACCTAGTTAGGTACATACCTGAGATACGAACCTAATATCTAAAATATTCGAAGTGGGCAGCAAAATCGCGATTGAAGAGGATGATATATGACGTGCTTATACCATACAGTAAAACACATTAACTTCACGTATAGTATGGGAGGTAATACTTACCTTAATTAAATTAACTTTTATATATTATATTGTGCCTATACTGAGAGGTACGTAAATATTCTTATTTTATTTTATTTTCTTAACAGAATCAGTAGTAATATGGTAACAGAACAAACAAATCACCAACAAACAAACTAGTAAAGATTCTACATTTCACTCAATTATAATACCATGAACGGAAAACATAAAAAAAAAACACAGACTGTGATCAGTGAACAAAAAGCAGATAGACAAGTGAGTGAACAATCCATCAACAACTGAACAACGAAATGATTAATTAAGAGTGTGCAATGTGCATACCGACATTTCAAAAATTTCTAAAAACGGGAGACCTTCTATCTCGACAACCGTTACTAAATATGCTTTGGAACAAAATAGGGTAGATACATTGAACCTTTATCTAGGGAATAACCGTAAAAGATTTTTTTTTATCTTGTATAGATTTCTCAAAAAAAAATTTAAAAATACCTCTGTACTTTTTTCCGAAAGACGGAAACTCGTTTCCCGAAAGTCGCTGAGTAAAAAAAAAATTTGGACTGATAATATGCATCAAAATCTAGGGAATAACCGTAAAAGTTTTTTGATGGACGCAAAATTAACCCCAAAAAATGGAAAAAAACGCTATTTTTACCATTTTATCATGCGATTGTCACGCGATTTTGAACCTTAATGCCGTGGGAAATGTCTGTGACGTTATTCCTGGTGCCAAGCCCTTAAATGACTACATCCATATACACACAGATGATCTCTCCTTAATCTCATTACCCTCTCTCTTTCTCATCCCTACTCCTTTACTTCCCTACTAATCTCACATTGGTTATACTCGTATTATAGTGTTTGGTCTTTTTAATTTTTATCTTCTTTCACATTTTCACAATAAATATTATTTGGTGTTTTTTTCACAGTTTTTTTTTAGAAATCTATACAAGATATAAAACATATTTTACGGTTATTCCCTAGATAAAGGTTCAATGTATATATCTACCCTATTTTTTCCAAAGCATATTTAGTAACGGTTGTCGAAATCTAAGGTCTCCCGTTTTTAGGAATTTTATAAATGTCAATAAGTATGCAATTTGTGTAAAACTTGACAAGTTTAAGTCCCTGACAGGGGCCTAGGCATGATACAGCAATAACAACAAAAATAACAAAAATAAAAATGGTATAAAAAACAATTTTAAAAAAATAGATTTACTGGAAAATTTATACATACAAATGCAAAAATCGGTAATTATTAATACTTGTAATATTGTAAGACGATTTCTAAATACTGATATTTCAGGCACAATGCTTGTATTTTAGGCCCCGCGCATCTGAGCCTAATCCTGTGATATCCGTGATATCTGGATAGGTGAATATTTTCCAGTACTAGGCTGATGAGTTTATATGTGAATCATGAATGATAATATGTAGACTTTTCTGGCTGATAATACTGAGAAGTGTGTTGGCAAAGTCATGCCTCCGCGTAAAAAAATAATTGTTAAAGTGCCCACACACGTGTTGTTGACTACCTTACATTAAGGCGAATTTCGTGATGATCTGACGGATGGGTATATAATTAATAAAAGTACATTTAGTAAGTAATTTGTTTTTTTTTAATATAAAAAATACTAACTATTAAAAAAAACTTAAATTATGACAATATAATAAGACTGAAGGATGAATGTTTAATTGAAATTGTAAAAAAATGTAATTACTTAGAAAATCGTGCTAAAATAAAATTATAGTACTTATTTCCTATAGTATTATGGAGTAAAACATTAAGGGGGCATATCCACTGAGCAAAAATCGTTATATTTTAGCTTCATATTTTTCAAATTTTGTATGTGAATGTTAGCGCGAAATAAGAATAACGTAAGCGACAATGTGAATTATACGTTTTTAAAAGAAAGCTGGGAACAAATTTAAAAATCTAAAACAGCAGATTTGTTAAGATTATAATTACCAGTATTTTGGCTAAATTATACTTTTATATCTGAAAAACTGAACGGAAAATCTTCAGATCCCGTAAATTTTCGGGGGTACTTTGGGAATATTTTATTATTCAAGGAATTTCCAAATATTGTAATTTCAAAACAGTCAATCTGTAGTCCATTCTTTCATCTATCACTGTGTTCAGTTTCAAGACGATTCTCTCAGTATTGGCCGAGTACAATTCAGGGCGCCGAAGCTCAATGAAAGGTTATAGCCCCTTAAACATATCAAGGTAGGCAGCAATGCTTGGACTATTGCGGGTACTAGAGTCTTAATGCTTGATTTATTAGTACCTACCTAAGTTATAGTACTATTCTGTTCCGCATTTATCAATGATCATGTACGTCGTCAGGGGGGGGGGGGGGGCAGCTGCTAGAGATTGGAATAGGTATATATATTTTCATACTACATGGCAAACCTCACAAAAAATCACATTTTCACATCATTTCATAAATATGCTAAAATTAGCATGAAAATCCATCACTTTGCACAACAATATGTATGAATGATTCATATGATTTCTTATTAAAAAAGTAATAAAAAATGGCGCCGCAGGCCATTTTTTATGAATCTGATGGATTTTTATACCAATTTTAGAAAATGTATATGATGAAAAAATGTGTGGTTGAAATATGACTTTTTGTGAGGTTTTTTTTATTTAGTATGAAAAAATATACCTACTGATACCTACTCCAATCTCTATGGGGGGCAGGGGGGCGGCTGCTTGGTAACGCCCATGGTATGAATTATGTTCACTGAAGATTATGTTATACCTACCAGGCATGAAGCTACCTAAGAACACGATTCCCATCGAGTTACCTTTTGGAGAAGATGATAGGTATAATAGTGACTAATCTGACATAATTCCATAAGAAATGTTAGCCCCGGCTTCCCTTCTGCAGAAATCCGCCCTTCGCCACTGATACCTACATCAACTATTTGCCTAAAATGAAACGGCAGTTGATATTGACCTCTGGGAGACTTCCCGCCAAACACAATTGTGACCTAAGTTGCGCCAGAAGACACCTTTTGTTTATTATATACGGCGAGATTAGAGTGAATTTTGAAAACGCTTCAATAATTTACAATACAATACAACAAAAATTCCTTTGGCACGCCACAGGCATAGGTAGATTTCAAGTGATTTATTAATTTTATTAATTTTAAGAGTACATCTGTACAATAAAAACAATCACAATATTATCGGCAAATAAACCAGCGAAGTGATGAAGTAGTATGGATGTAGTTTATTCTTTGATTATCGAAGTACCGTATGACGAAAAAATATTTGATTAAGTACTTCAATAATCAAAGGAAGTACCTAATCCAATAATCAAATTATTTTCATTCCACACATTATATGGATTGGTACCGGTACCTAAGCACTAGAAATTTGAAAAAAAGATGTGAGTTCTTCTCGTATCGTGAAGCACTAAGACAACAAACACGCTAGTACCTATGCGGTAACTACTTACTAGATCTTTCGATCGATCAGTGTAGTCCGAGGAATTGAGCTAGACAAAATCTGACTTTTGATCTGTATTCCTTATTTAATGCCCTTTCATACGATACCAGACACAGACCCTCACAATCATTGGATCCCCTCAGAATGATTGTTTTTGAATTTGAAACCTTAAAAAGTGAACCTTCCTCTTAATGGATTTCACCCAATCTCCTATCAGTTCATCTACCACTTACCAAAAATCTACCACCCAAGTTTCACGTTTCTGTGACGCATAGTTTGGCCGCAAACGTGCGCACAAGAAAAGGGACATATATATGGCTTATATATATAAACTTTTAAACCAAGGTCGGATTTGGGTTCTCCTGGTCCTAATTAGTGATACTGAGTAGAAATTTTTCAATTCTGCGACATCACGGGAGAAACGAATAGGTAGAGTTCCTTTTGGAAATCTACCTAAAAAAGTACTGGATTTTATTGCCCCAATAGGCGATAGCCTTTTCCGGGGCAATACTAACCACAATGTAATAGCTCAAGGTTACCTACATGTATGTACAAAAAATAAATAACATAGTGACAGAATACTGGGTGATAAGCAAACGATTCAAATTGATTCGATTTCGGTTCGATTGATCGTGTGAAATTATAATTTATTCAATTTAAGGAATGAAAATTAGTAAGTAAGTAATTACTTACCTACTTATTTTATATTATGTTGCGTACAGGTTGATTTATCTGTGATAATTATACTCAACAAGACTATTTGTAGCAAATTTGTGAAGATATTATGCGTACGAAATATTTGTTATTTTGCGATCAATATTCGTCGCTTCTATGATAAAAACTTTCTTCTGTCAAATGTGATGTAGTTTATTACAATAAACTTTGAATTTGTTCGAATCCAGCCATATTCTTTTTTTTTGATCTGAATATTTAATATTTGAAATTTGGTTTTGATTCATGGTACGTTGTATGTGGATTTATGACATAATATAAATGGGTACCTAAGCGCTTTAGAAATTTAAAAAAGATGTGAGTTCTACTCGTATCGTGAAGCACTTTTCTAAGACAACGAACACGCTAGTACCTATGCGGTAACTACTTAACCAGATATTTCGATCGATCAGTGTCGTCCGAGGAATTGAGCTAGATAAAATCTGTAAATTGATCTGTATTCCTTATTTAATGCCCTTTCATACGATACCAGACACGGACCCTCACAATCATTGGATCCCCTCAGAATGATTGTTTTTGTATTTAAAGCCTTAAAAAGTGAACCTTCCTCTTAATGGATTTCACCCAATCTCCTATCAGTTCATCTACCCCTTACCAAAAATCTACCACCCAAGTTTCACGTTTCTGCGACGCATAGTTTGGCCGCAAACGTGCGCACAAGAAAAGGGACATATATATATATGGCTTATATATATAAACTTTTAAACCAAGGTCGGATTCGGGTTCTCCTGGTCCTAATTAGTGATCCTGAGTAGAAATTTTTCAATTCTGCGACATCACGGGAGAAACGAATAGGTAGAATTCCTTTTGGAAATCTACCTAATATACAATACAGTCCGTTACTTCTGTTGTATTTAGGGTTGCCAGATAGATTGAACAAGAAAACTTGCCAATTTTTAATTTAAGTCCCCCCTACAATTTATCTCTTTCCGAAAATACGTTCTTACTCCATTTGCACCGCAAGTGATTTTTTTTAATATCTGAAGAGCGATATATTCCCGTAACGAAATATAGAAAATATGTATACTAAAGTAAGTAGTTCAAAACAGTGTTTATTAAGTAGACAATATTTTTTTATGAAAATGCTTCCCATTAAAATACTCGGGTTTTCACAAGGAATGCAGGTACCTACTACGTATCAAAAATGAGAACATGATGGAAATAATCAAAGGATTATTTTCCCTTGAGGGATTAATGAAAAATATGTAGGTACCAGTGGCGAAGAGTGGATTTCTGCAAAAGGGAAGCCGGAGTTAACATTCCTTATTGGATTACGTCAGATTATACACTATTATACCTATATTTTTTTCCAAAAGGTAACGCGATGGGAATCGTGACCTTAGTTAGCTTCGCGCCTGGAGGTACTCAATTGATAAGTTGAACTTATTGAGGAACTTATTGAGCCTTGTTGAACTTATTGAGGTCCGATTGAAAAAACCGGACAACCCTTTGTCCGGTTTTCCAAGATTTTTTCGACCAAAAGAAAAACCGGACCGTCCGGTCCAAAGCCGGACATCTGACATCCCTAATTGTACTGTGCGGCAGTGATTTGGTGTGAATAATCGAACGCTGACCGCCATCAATGGCTTCACTTCTGGATGTCGTACGAGTATTTTCATTAGAATGACGGAAGCATAAAATATTACTGCTTGGCGAATACAGTTTAACTACTTTACCTACATTTACATTACAAATAGGCTATTATTGTCGTACCACTTCTCTGAAGTCTGTTGTAGTTATGGTTGCCAGATATTAAAAGAATTAAAAGGAATAAGAAAAAAAAAACTAAAAAAAAAAATAAAAAGATGGGTTGCGGAGTTGTAATTGTACTGTTGTTTAGTGATAAGTTCTAAAATATGTATTAGATTTATAAGATAGAATAAAAGAATATACTGCCAACAAACTGCTTTGTATTTTGGAAAATATTGGTTAACTATTTTTTTGTAATTTTATATGTACTTATAATAAACCATTAAAAATATATATATATCTTGGTAGTCAAACCGGGACAATCGTAAATTTTCAATAGCGGGAGGAGGGGGTGTACCAGCGCCTTATTTACGCTTTTTGTACATATAGGCACTGACTTTATGCTCCCCCCCCCCTCTCTCCAGAATTGTTTTTATCTTCTAAAAATGCACCATAAAGTTATAGGGCCGCGGGCGAAATTTTTTAGACAAATGGAGACCTGGTTGTTTGCTTATACTAGGCAAATCACCGTGTAAATAGCGCCGCAGGCGAAATTTTTGACATAACTCTCTTGGTCCAGTGGCGAAGTGTGAATTTCTGCAGAAGGGAAGCCGGGGCTAACATTTCTTATGGGATTACGTCAGATTAGACACTAAAGTAGTAATTTTTTTTCAAATTGTAACTCGATGGGAATCGTGTTCTGAGATAGTTTCGCGCCTGCTAGGTACGTAACAAGTGAATTTGCCAATCCAGAACTGGGGCCGGGGTACCTTGGACGAGGAAGAAGACTAAAACAGTTGACCAAGAATAAAACGTTTGGATGGAAGTGGGAGTTTCAATCGAAGCAAATTTCCCAACTACAGAATTAATAAGGCAATGTATTAAAAAAGTAACTAATTTACCAATAAGTAATAGCCAATTCAATTTGCAAAATAGTATTACAATATTCTCTGACGGCCACCATCAATTAAGTACTATATGTAGTACCTAGTGGTAGAATTCGGCCGATCGATTGCGATTGTGTGTGTTTTTTTTTTGTCATTTTTATCAATTCTGATGTAATGGGTAAGTCCCAGTGGCGTGCGGTGGGATTGTGATGAAAAACAAGTAAAGAAATACCCTAAAATGAAAAATGAATGACAAAACGTGTTTAGAACTTTCTACGTAGGTACTTCATCCTGAAGATGGCAGTAGTATCGCTGCCGAAGGCTCGGTTATTCAACCACTCTACACGCAGTAAAGAAACCTGAAGAACCAACGACGAAGATATGGAATGATGGAATCATCACGCTGCGAAAACCTACAAGATTATTATAGAGTTTATTTCGTTTTTTTATCATCGGGTAAGCAACGTCCAACGACATTATATATTAAGTACTACCTAGTTCTACGGCGTACTCAATGCTAGTAGTGTAAGTAAACTATTTTGAGTAAAATAATTGACAGTTTGTGGGCAACGTTTTCGAAAGTTTCCTCTTATAGTTAAAAACTGTACCTATTAGTTTTAACGTTATTTAGGAATAAAAAGATAGTTTTAAAGATGTTTTAGTTTTTATTATTGATATCTTGTTAATAGTGTGAGTTTTGCGACTCTAAAATACCAAAAATTGTCAAGCTTGAAACTGCATCACTTCCGTTCTATTGAAAATACGTGGAGTCAGATGTTTAGTACTTAATATATAATGTCTTTGACAACGCCTAAAGTGATTCCATGCAACGCATGCCACTGGTGGGTACTACTTGTAATTTAATAATACAAAGGTAAAGTAACACGCAACGAATATAGAAGTAGTAATTTAATAAGCAGACTCTAGACAGGAAATTCATGTATTGATTGTGTGACAGTCCCTTGGTGCAAATAATTTTATAGTAGGCTACCTACTCGAAAGTTAATTCGGTATAAGTATACGGGTGTAAAGGGAATGCAGCGCCCCTAGCGGTGCGTTCCAATAAGCTCTGACAGATTCATACTATTTTTTGTTCAATTGAGTTATGATTTATTTAATTCAAATTTTCTTAGATATTAATGCTAATTTATGTTCCCCTTATAAAATAATGATATTGTGCTACACTTTTACGTGACATTACTAAGTAAAACACACGGATATTTGACTATAAAGTTGCACGTATAGTATGGAAAAACGCTGTCAAACTTGACAGTTGGAACGCAAATCATTTGTGACGTCACACTTTACAGACGTATTCGATGTACCAAAGGGGTTAGAAACAATAGCCCCTACCAAGTTTTTGTACAAATTTAGGGTGGCAGAATAAACGATATTCACTCATTAGTGTACAGCACTTTTATACGTAACTGACAGTGCTAAAAACATGCAAAATATGTTTGATCGCTCCTCAAAATTGACTATTCTTTCACCAAATACAATTAGTACAGTAGCCAGAGGAAATTTGATAGCATATCTAGGAAAAAATATAGAAGTATTTTTTCCTATCGTCCCGTAGAACGTTGCCACCTGCAAAACGCAGACATTTATGCCAATTAGCTGATGACTTAAACGAAGCATGTGAAGTCGAATCTCGTTATTGACTTGTATATACTATTGCGGACTTTCTCGAATACAATCGAATTTACAATCGAATCATCGTGGTATCTAATCGATTTATGAGCCCATCACTAAAGAGTTTCCTCTGGATCTAATTCAAGTACCTGAGTGAGTCTATGTATAATAATTATACACAATGATTAGAAAATCACTTTCCCTCTTTGGCTCAGTGAGAAAACAAAACCAGATGTAATAAATTATACTATGAGATACTCTTACTTTGTTTATATTTACTTATGATTATGTTATGATTATGAATTATAATTATTATATTTATATGTACTTAAAGCAAATACTATCTTAAAGTTACTTGCCTAGCGGATGGACCCCATTAAAACACACTGATTCTACATATTTGCTTTTTTTTTACCACGCTCTTTTTCAATTTAATTTTATTCATTTTATTCTCCATTTTTTTTTCGTTATTTAACATTTAACTTCTTCGTATTTAACTTCAGGGAAATGAGAGACTGCAAGAATGGTGTTGTAACTAGAATGAAAGTGAACAAACTAAGATGTACAAGGCATGTTGAGAGAATGAAGGATGACAGGATGACAAAAAAGATATATTTGAGTGAACGAAGAGGTGTGAGGAAGCGCGGCCGCCCGAGACTGGCTTGGTCCGATCATGTCGACCAGATCCTCAAGGATGGGCGCGTTTTGAGTAAAAGGAATCAGAGAGCGTGTATGACAAACTGTATGAGTGTGACGGAAGCTAGGAGTGTGTGTAAGGATAGGGCTGTCTGGCGCTCTGTCCTCTCTGCCTACCCTGCAAGGGACGTGGCGTGAGGGTATAGATAAATATAGATAGAGTATTTAACTTCGGGTTGACTGTAAGACATTGCTTTTGCAATAAGTCCGCCCTTTAGCACACTTCTGTGACTAATAAGATATGTTATTTATATTTGGTCTGTGGCTTATAAAGATTAATTTATTTATTTAATTTCATCTTTCCCGTTTTTTCTTCACTCTTTAATGTAACTTCCCAACACACATTTGCTTTAAGGGCATGGCACCAGGAATGACGTCACAGTCTTTTCCCACGGCATTAAGGTTCAAAATTGCGTGACAATCTCATGAAAAAATGGTAAAAACAGCGTTTTTCCGTTTTTTGGGGTTAATTTTGCGTCTATCAAAAAACTTTTACGGTTATTCCCTAGATTTTAATGCATATTATCAGTACAAAAAAAATTTACTCCGCGACTTTCGGGAAACGAGTTTCCGTCTTTCGGAAAAAATTCAGAGGTGTTTTTTAAATTTTTTTTTGAGAAATCTGTACAAGATATAAAAAATATTTTACGGTTATTCCCTAGATAAAGGTTCAATGCATCTACCCTATTTTGTTACAAAGCATATTTAGTAACGGTTGTCGAGATAGAAGGTCTCCCGTTTTTAGAAATTTTTGAAATGTCGGTATGCACACTCTTAAATCACAGTCAAAAATTGTGGTACCATTTTATCATAAGCATGTTTCAATTGAACTTTTCTAATGAGCGGTTTGATTTGAACTAACATTATAATATAACCAATTGTTCCGGCATTACCTGACTGTCTAATTATATCTAACTATTACTAGCTGAGCTACCCGGCGAAGCCCGTAAAAAAACTACCCATTCCGCACAATTAAATTTATAGGTTTGCGACAGCTACTTCTGTAAATTTGTATGAAATATCTTGGTTCGCAACCACTATATGTAAAATGTTTCCATATTGTGGAATTAAGAAAACTTATCTATGTTAATCTAAGGTTGGTAGTAATTACTAATTGTCGGGTTTACGCATGCGCAGGCAATCATCTCCACATTTGTATAGCCCGGTCTGTCTACTGTGGCGTGACATTTGTCATGACCAACATGGCCGCCTTGTTTTGGTACTGCCTCCGTATTTCGATTTCAAAGTTAAATATCTCTTAAAATAAGTGTTTCTTTTTCAAAAATGGCGCCATCAAAACCTAAAGCGAATCGGTAGAAGTGTTTATGTGAATTTTCACAGCAATCTATCGTAAAATGCGCGAGTTTTGCGAACACTTACACAAATTGAGACTTTTGCTTAGTTATATAGATAGATATAGTACTATGTATCTACCTCTCAGATGGATTACACAACGGACTATCAATCTATTTGACAATTCAGCGAGGCATTGCGCGGGAAATTGATTAAGAATTCAAATCACTCGGCGCGACAAATCTGTGAGAAAAAGAAACTAACACAGTGAACTCACATTTATTTGTATGACGAAAAATACTTTCATAGAGAACCTACCTGGATTGGTACCTTCTATATTTTCGTGTGACGTGAGATTGAACTCGCCGTGAGTCCGAACCCACGCCAGATCCGCCGATGTCCATGGGTTCTCCAGCCTCGGAGCTAGGGGGATGGGGGGGGGGGGGGAACAAAAATTGAAAAAAAATGTAGCCTAAAAAAAATATGATATGATATATGATATGATATGTGTGGTAGTCATGTAAGTTTTCGTGAAGTTTTATCAATTAGTATGTATAAAATATATCCCTATTCCAATCTCTAGGGGGGCAGGAGGGGCAGCTGCGACCCCCATGTCTATGTCAAATGTAATTACATTAAGGGTAAACCCACCTCCACCCCCGGATGTTTCAGGAGCTTTACCTCCTAATCATCCAGTCTTTTAAGCAAAAACATTTTTTCAAAGGAGGGCTCAAGGTTCGCCAGAAGGGCTCCCCTCAACAAACCCCTCCCTGTACTACTCTGAACACCTTAATGTTCCTTGGAGGAGACTCTCACTGCAAGGATCTACACACTACTACATTTTTTTTTCTTAGAAACTGTAATGTAATTATAATAATTTTAAAAATCTATGAGCGCTTTCGTCCGACTGTAGTATCGGATAAATTAGTATTTATTGTATTTGGTTGTGTAAGTCTCAGCTGGCTCATTTAATGTAATTATGCGGCTCGTTTTGCTCATTCCGTCGCTGGAGAAATTGGACGGGAAATAAACAATTAATATTGAAAATAAACATACATATTACATAGTAATCATGTCCCATGACTTCGTTCTTGGTATCAAAAGTAGGCATATGACTGACACTTAAAAAAATCAAAAGACAGGAGAGCTTAGATCTCGACAACCTTACTAAATATTCTTTGGAAAAAATATAGTAGATACGGCAGTACCTGGACCAGGTGTACGAGGACATGAACTGCACCACATATTTCGAGCTGAAAAGAGCTGCGGGAGACAGAGAGGAGTGGAGAACAAGATGTAGGAATTTGTTGCAAACCAATCCCCAGGATTGAAACTAGAGAAGATAGTAGATACATTGTACCTTTATCTAGGGAGTGACCGTAAATTTTTTTAATATCTTGTATAGATTTCTCAAAAAAAATGTGAGAAACACCTCTGATCTTTTTTCCGAAAGATGGCAACTCGTTTCCCCAAAGTCGCAGTACTTTTTTTGGATTGATCAAATGCATTAAAATCTAGGAAATGACCGTAATTTTTTTTTAATCTATCTATCTATCTATCTATACCCTCACGCCACATCCCTTGCAGGGTAGGCAGAGAGGACAGAGCGCCAGACAGCCCTATCCTTACACACACTCCTAGCTTCCGTCACATTCATGCAATTAGTCATACACGCTCTCCGATTCCTTTTACTCAAAACGCGTCCATCCTTGAGGATCTGGTCGACATGATCGGACCAGGTCAGTCTCGGACGGCCGCGCTTTCTCACCCCTCTTCGCTCATTCAGATATATCTTTTTTGTCATCCTGTCATCATTCATTCTCTCAACATGCCCAAACCATCTTAGTTTGTTTACTTTCATTCTTGTCACTACACCAGTCTTGCAGTCACTCATTTCCCTAATAACCTCATTCCTTATCTTATCTCTCAGCGTTTTCCCGCACATTCTTCTTAATGACCTCATTTCTACTGCATTCAACCCTGATTCATCCTTCTTCATCCACGTCCACGTCTCACTAGCATACATCAGGGTCGGCACCAAGACAGCATTGTGCACTAGCACTTTTGCTTTCATAGACACATTGCTACTACTAACAATCGGACCGAGCGCACCATTCGTCCTAGTACCGGCCAGCTTCCTTCTTTCAATGTCTCCATCACAGCGTCCATCTCTAGTAAACAAACTTCCCAGATATACATACTCATCCACTTGCTCCAGACAGTCTTTACCAACCTTTATCACACAATTTGTCCTTATTTCCTCTCTTTCGAACACTAATACTTTCGTTTTATTTACATTCATTTTCATACCATTCATTCATTTTTTTTTAATGAATCGAAATAAACTTCAAAAATAAAAAAAAATAAAAACAAAACATATTTTATGCGATTTTGTACTTTAACGCCGCGGGAAATGACCGTGACGTTATAGTTGGGTTCCGAGCCTTAAGGCCTTGGCACCAAGAATGACGACACAGTCATTTCCCACGGCATTAAGGTTCAAAATCGCGCGAACAATCGCACGATAAAATGGTAAAAACAGCGTTTTTTCCATTTTTGGGGTTAATTTTGCTTCTATCAAAAAACTTTTAGGGTTATTCCCTGGATTTTAATGCATATTATCAGTACAAAAAAAATTTTTTACTCCGCAACTTTCGGGAAACGAGTTTCCGTCTTTCGTAAAAAAGATCAGAGGTGTTTTAAACATTATTTTTTGAGAAATCTATACAAGATATAAAAAATCTTTTACGATTATTCCCTAGGTAAATGTTCAATTCATCTACTCTATTTTGTTCCAAAGCATATTTAGTAACGGTTGTCGAGGTATAAGGTCTCCCGTTTTTAGAAATTTTTGAAATGTCAGTATGCATACTGTTAAATTCGATCAAGACTTAAAATATGTACTGTGCGGGTGGTACCTAGTGAAGTGAGATGCACGAATAGATATACAGTGAGAGAGTCTCACACATTACGTATGAAATACAACATACTAAGAGTAATAAGAGTTAACACGCAACATTTCTCTCAGGTCACGTCAGCTAGTAGGTACCCCATGCCATAGCGGCTAACTCAATACTTGGAGAGTTCTGTGGGAGCTGGTAAGTAAATAAATAAATCTTTATAAGCAAAAGCCATGCACAGTTCAAACAGCAACCCTTTGGGAGGTCTTCCAGCACTTCTGTTCATTGGGCAGTTCGATTGAGCAGTTGGAGAAATAAAGATGATTGGCGAATAATATACTAATTCGCAAATATATATTAAATAATATACTAACCAAGCGAACCCTAGAATGGCGACAGAGAACCGGCTACAGAAATCCAGGCAGACCACAGGCGAGATGGTTTGATGACATCAAGAAGGTGGCAGGACAGCAGTGGCATAGAATGCCGATGGATAGGGAAGTGTGGAAGTCGGAAAGGGAAGCCCATGTTCAACACTGGACGAGGGAAGGCTGACGATGATGATACTAATTCGATTTATAAACTATAGAGGTAATAAGATAATAAAGACTGTGTTAAAGATTTTGTGTTGATTGTTGTGAGTTTATGAGAGAAAATGCCCAGGTGTCCCTCAGGGCACGTAGCCTGGCCCCTGTCCCCATCTGCAAATTTACTTAAAACATCGACTGATTAGATGTTTTATGTTTACTAGAACGAGTTATTGCAGTTCTACACAACTTGCTACACTTCACAAATGTATGTAATTAATTGAGAAACATTGCAAAGTATAAGTTGATTCATAATTATTATTTATCATAATATACCTATGTAATTAATAAGTAGGTGGCGAACCAGTGGCGAAGACTGAACTTTTCTTAAGTAGTAGTTATCTCAACGGATCTACGGCAAAGACTGGACCGTCAAGCCTGATGGAAAGTCCATCATCTGCTGTACATCCGTTGAGATGACTACTTGTTATTTCAACTACGACATGTAATAGAAAATCCCATGTTAGTCGCAAAATAAAAATATTGATGTTTTATTGATTTCTTTACTAGTACAGGCGCGGCATGCAGTTTCGTATGAACAATATGAGGACCGTATCCCATCAATGACGAAGTTTTTCGGAAGACTTCACGTGCATTTGATAATTGTCCGTATGTCCTTATCTGATACGGAAAACAATCTTAATTGATATATTCCCTAGATTTTAATGCATATTATCAATTGTACAAAAAAAATCTCTGCAACTTTCGGGAAACGAGTTTTTGTCTTTCGAAAAAAAGATCAGAGGTGTTTTTCATTATTTTTTTTTGAGAAATCTATACAAGATATAATATTTTTTTTTACGGTTATTCCCTAGATGAAGGTTCAATGTATCTACTCTATTTTTTTCCAAAGCATAATTAGCAACGGTTGACGAGATCTATAAGGTCTCCCGTTTTCAGGAATTTTTGAAATATCAATATGCACCCTTTTAACAAAATTATTTGTCCATTTATCTAACTTGATGAGTGTCGTTATTGTTACGTATTTGCGCGCCTGGCTGGTACCTACACGTACACTTGGTCGATACGATAATGATGATAATAGTAATTATAAAATGACTTTCTTATGAAATGTGCTGCACCAACATGGCTAATGAGAGGGAAAGTACCAGTACTGGCTACAGGTATACCTCTACTCTCTATCTATATGGAGACACAACTACTGGAGCAGCCAACAAGTACTTTAGTCTTTAGATATACCGAGGCCTACGCCATATTGTTCATAGAGGCCATGCCCAACTGACATTTGACGATGATTACACCATGAAAATGTATGGGAAAAAATAGTCCGTAGTTCAAGTGTTTGTCACCAATACAAGGTGACGTCGCCAATCATGGTGATGATGGAATTCGAGGATGTAGGCTGCTATGGCTGGCTTCGGATATACTATCTGAATCAGTGACCGGACATAAACCCATAAGAATATTGCTCAACGTTAATAAATCCCAAAAAAAACAAAAGCCCTTCAGAAATTATGCTCAAGGGACAAAAGCATTAATATTAATTGTATCTATTAGTATGCGATTTCTTTCAGTGTGTTAGAAACTACCATAGATTAGAAAATAGGAGGGGGAACAAAATATGAAAAACGCGTAATAGAGCCGCAGGCGAATATTTTTTGTCAGAAGACACAACTACTAAAAAAGGATAATAACATAGTACTATATACATAGGCACCTACTTAAAGAATGAGTAACACAAGAACAAGCACATGTAATTAGCGCCGCAGGTAAAATTTTCTATGAAACAATTGTAGCATTTTCATGATCATTTTCGAATAGTTTTGATATGATGAGAAAACGTGTGATAATAATGTGATTTTTTATGAAGTGTAGTATTAAAAATTATATACATACATATTCCAACCTCTAAGGGTGGGGGGGCAACTGCTCCCCTGACGACGCCCAATGATGACCCCACGTCTTAAGTAGGTACCTAAACTTTATAAAAAGGAATGCACCCTACATAGTACCAATATCTTCTAAATGCCTACATATTTAGAACGTACTAGGAATTGACATTCTGCACCTAATAATTATAATCATTTCACATCATTAAAGATAATCGCAATTAATATTAATTTCAATTATGTCAAAGGGGCCGTCTAGTCCAGCAAACATCTGCCATCATTTAAAGAATGTGATAGATATGGATGGCTATATGAGATGAAAAAAAAACATCACCTATGATACCATCGTAGTTTACTATGCGTGTATTTGTATCTTCTTCTTCATCATCTTTTCAGCCTTCTCGCGTCCAATGTTGGACATAATCCTCCAACTTAGACATCTATACTGCTCCCTATCTTGAGCCGTCCGCATCAAACCGCCCCTGGCAACCTTAGGATTAAGTTAGGATATGGAAAAGGACTGAGTTAGGCTGCCTTAGGCCTAGAGGTGCCAATAAACCTGAAAGCTAAAGTCTACGACTCGTGTATCTTGCCAGTGACCACGGGCAGTCTAGAGACTATGTCCCTCACTGTCAGAAGGGTACAGAAATTAAAATGTGTTCAGCGAGCAATGGAAAGACAAATGTTGAGCGTCAGTCTTCGAGATAAAATTAGAAATGAGGAGATCAGACGTCGAACAAAGAACAGCAAAGCTAAAATGGCAGTGGGCAGGACATGAGGCAAAACAGGATAGTGCCAGATGGGCATCTAAAATCCTGAAGTGGAGGCCCTGGGAGAACAAATCAGGCGTAGGAAGACCACAGAAAAGGTGGACAGATGACATTGTCCAGCTTACGGGTCGTAGATGGCAGCAGATAGCCCAAGATAGAAGACAGTAGAAGAGTTTAGAAGAGGCTTATGTCCAGCAGTGGAACGCAAGTGGCTAGCAGTAATCAATTAAGGGTTTGGTACCAAGAATGACGTCACAGTCATTTCCCACGGCATTAGGGTTCAAAATCGCGTGAACAATCGCATGAAAAAATGGTAAAAATAGCGTTTTTTACATTTATTGGGGTTAATTTTGCGTCTATCAAAAAACTTTTACAGTTATGCCCTTGATTTTAATGCATATTATCACTACAAAAAAAAATTTACTCCGCGACTTTCGAAAAACGAGTTTCCGTCTTTCGTAAAATATCAAAGGTCTTTTTCTTATTTTTTTTTTTAAATATATACAAGATATAAAAAATCTTTTACTGCTATTCCCTAGATAAATGTTCAATGCATCTGCCCTATTTTGTTCCAAAGCATATTTAGTAACGGTTGTCGAGATATGAGGTCTCCCGTTTTTAGAAATTTTTGAAATGTCGGTATGCATACTTTTAAGAGGCACATATCTCAATGCAGAATTCACATTACTACAACAATGTACTAAGTGCATATATACCTACAGTACTTATATATCTTTACAATAGCAGTGACGTAACGCGATTATGACATTATCAATATGTATCCATATTTATTATATTTCACACAATACATTACACCAGAAGTACTTGTTCAATGTAACATACGTTACACATACCTACACTTGCTACATTAGTATAGAGGTATATACTAGTACATGCCACTTACCTAAATATTGCTAAGCATCTAAACTAGCGGAACGTGCGAAAATGCGTCGAGAATGGTAAGATTACTCGGTTAATACTACCTAAAGATATCCGTGACTGGACAAAAACTCATAACAATGTTGCTCAATATGAATAAATCTCAAAAAAGACGAAAACCAAATTTAAGTAAGTTTACTCAGATAATACTAAAGATATCCGCTATGGACAAAAACTCATGATAATGTTGCTCTTCTTCTTCTTCATCAGCCTACTCCCGTCCACTCTTGGACAAAGGCCTCCTCCATTTGCTTCCACACTGCTCGATCCCAAATCCCAAAAAAGATCCTTCAGAAATATCCTCAGCGGATAAAAGCCCAAACTTTCAGTAGAGGAATTATTTATAAAATGTTGACTATTTTACTATCTATCCCATTTTAGATCCGCTTATTTATTTGTTTATTTTCTCTATACTAGTTTCGAACACACTGAAAGAAATCCTATACCAAAAGATGCATAATTTTATTTTCGAAATCCAATTAGATTTAAGCTTTTGTGCCTTGAACATATCTCTAAAGGGGTTTTGTTTTATTTGAGATTTATTCACGTTGAGCAATGCTTATTCTTATACAAATTGAAAAAGTTGAAGAGATATATACGTAACAGAATGATTTTTACTGGAAGCATATCGCCTCTTTATAAGAACCTATACTAATACATATTAATAAATACATATACATATAGATAGTAGGTATGTGTGTTACAGATTTTTGCATCGTTTAATTACACCATGTGCCAAAACAATAATAACTTATACAGTAGGTATTAAGTATTAATACATTCGCAGCGATGTTAACATAACCTACTATGCGAAACAAATATCCACATATTGTAGTACATATAATATAACACGTTATTGGACAAAAACACATAACAATATTGCTCAACATGAATAAATCCCAGAAAAGACAAAAGCCCTAAAGATATACGCTGGGGTTTACTGGAAGAAATCGCAGTTTATATACATATATTAAATATATTATTATTCGTATGACCAACATCACTTCTTCTTCCTCTTCAGCCCTCTGTCCTCCACTGCTGGATATAGGCCTCTTCCAATCCTTTCTGTTATTTGCTGCTTGCAGTCAGTTTTTTCCCTCCACAGCGGCTATGTCGTCGGACCATCTCTTTTCGGGTCTTCCGACCCCTTTTTTATTCTCCCAAGGTCTCCATTTCAGGATTTTTGGGGTCCATCCCCAACATCACGCCTATATCATCTATCATTCGTTATGTCAGACTGTAAAAAAGTTAAAAGCGCCGAGTGAATTGCTTTTGAGCATTTTTTCTGAGACATAGTGAAGAAGGTCGTGATGTGTTTGGTTTATTTGAAAATGTACGTAATAATTTGCACAATAATATGCATGAAAAATGATTTTTTCTATAAAAAAATAATAATAAAATAGCGCCGCAAACATTTTTTATATGAAACAATTGTATTTTAATGGATTTTATACTAATTAAAAAAAAATATGACATGCTCAGAAAATATGTGGTAAAAGTGTGATTTTTTGTTAGTTTTTATCATTTAGTATGAAAAAATCTTTGATTATTGAAGTACTTAACCAAATATTTTTTTGTCATGAAAAAATATATACCTATTCCAGTCTCTAGTGGGGGGAAGGCCCCCCCTTGCCTCCCCTGGCAACGTCCATGTGCACATTATGTATATTATATTCTTATGAATATTATCCTCCAATTACCAAATGATATAGAAAACAATTATCCTACAAATTCTTCACATCTGACATTTAACCCACATTGTACTGAACCTGTTTTTGTCTTCATATAACTAGATTTGTATATATATTTGAATTTAAATTATCTATCTAATATGAAATTTGCATACCTACCAACAGCACCCAACAATAATATCATAGACACTTATGTGTTTACAGGCTTGCCAAAATGATCAAATAAATTTATATTATTTTTTCGTATCGTCGTATCATTCTCAATAATTCTCGTACAATAAAATAATAAATAAATAAATAAATCTTTATTGACCAAAATGATTACAATGATTACAAAAAAATAAGACAATCTTGTGTGCCAAAAGGCGGACTTATTGCTAACGCAATATCTTACAGTCTCCAAAATCTAATGCATCAAATAATACATAATTAAAAATCGCATGAACAATCGCATGATAAAATGTTAAAAATAGCGTTTTTTACATTTTTTGGGGTTGTTTTCGCTTCAATTAAAAAACTTTTACGGTCATTCCCTATATTTTAATGCATATTATCAATACAAAAAAAATCGGCGACTTTTGGGAAACGAGTTGCTGTCTTTCTGAAAAAAGATCAGAGGTGTTGAGAAATCTATACAAGATATAAAAAATATTTTACGGTCATTCCCTAGATAAAGGTTTAATGTATCTACTCTATTTTTTTCTATAGCATATTTAGTAAGGTTGTCGAGATCTAAGGTCTCCCGTTTTTTGAAATTTTTTAATTAAATTTCTCAGCCAATCCACCGTTTTATACAAGGGAGAAATTAATCACATTATTACCACATTGTTTTATCATCATGTCATTAATTAAAAAATATATTGTGAAAATCTTTTAAATCACAGTTGTTTCATTAAAAAAATTCGCCTGCGGCGCTAGTCATTAATCATATTGTGACCCAGAAATATATCCAAATGGCTTACTATTGAGATCAACCAGCTTCATGAATTTACCCATTTTTAAAAAAAGTTTCGCCTGCGTCGCCATTTTCGCCCATGATTGTTACTTATCGTTTCTGGTCCAGAGCTCGAACCCCCCCCCCCGAAATGAATTCCTGTCTACGGCCCTGCTTATAGTACCTATACTATCATTATAATATGTGAGAAAATGTTTAATTATTTCGTTAATACACACATCTATAGTATCTTAATCCGCTCGCGATGATGCAACACGTATTTTTTCATAATAATGGCAATATGTCATTGTCGAAACGTATTACATATCATGTGTACTAAACTATGTGATTAAAATGACATTGTCCGCTCTCATTTAATTGCTGTTATTAGCAATAACTATAGGGACTGGAAAAATCGGAGTTATTTTTCGTGAAATGTGGTGTTATTTTTTGCAAAAAGGTGTTATTTTTCACAATTTTGTAAATATGTGGTGTTATTTTTCACAATTTTGGCAAAATGTGGTGTTATTTTTCACTATTTTGGCAAAATGTGTTGTTATTTTTGATACATTTACAACACTAAAGTGGACAATTTTGCAGATTTTACAAGAATATTTAAAAAATTGATGGTAAACAATATTTTATGTATACAAAAATTCCTAAAACAAAAATATTTGAAAAATACAAAAAACGCCTTTTTGCAAGATTTTTTCATTGTGGTTCTTCTTGCTTTCAAAGCCACAATCCTTTTGATAATGTTTAAATTACGATGTTTTCCAAATTTAAATCGAAAATCGCGTCAAATATGCGAAAATTCGCGTTATTTCTGTATTAAATATATTCTCTGGCACATATACCGACATACATAACGCCACTCCAAATGTCTTTCAATGGCTTAATGAATTGGATGTTGCTCTCTAGTGTCTCCTGGATGTAACAGCGAAAAATCTTTGACTCTCTTGTCTTCTGACGACGCCACCTTTCGGTGGCTGATGCCAAACGATAATAATAATGTTGAAACTCGCAATATGTGTGAAAAAACACGAAATTCGCGAATAAATTCGTTTCATCGCGATCGCGACATTTTCCAATCTCTAACAATAACACATTATATGTATTATAATTACCAAACCAACTAGTAAATAATGCAATATTCTGCGGCTGATTTATTAGTGTTTTTACCTTCGAGCACACTGAATGCCGTCGTGGAAGATGTTGTCTTTCACTCGCTTATTGTAGCGGAGAGGATGTCACAATGTGTCGCATTATTCTTCATAATGGAGATGTCTTCACTTACCTGAAATGACAAGAAATAACTCATTATAATCAAAATTTTTAAATTGAATTGAGCTATACCTTAATTATTTTAGGTATTAGGTATTGAACTGGATTTATTTGCATTGCACAGACGAAAATACATTCTTCCTCCCCAAGGGAGTTTGCATAACGCTACATTATGTGAATGAAGATGCCTCTCGTCTCTGTCGAGGAAAAAATCTTGCTAATGTTTGAATGTAGAAACTTGGAGATGGTTGAAATAGGATGAGTCTGGTCTGGTATAAATGCTGTAGAAATAACTAATAAGGTCGTTAAGGAGAAAATGCAAGAAAACTTTAGTGGATCGTAGTATAAGGGATGATGTAATTATTACAGCAATGGGCGATTGCAAGACTGGTGTTGTGACGAGAATGAAAGTGAATATGCTGGATGGTCAGGGCCGCCGCTGGCATATGAGCAAAGTTGCAGGCGGCCTCCCGACAATCCGGCAAAAATGACAACTATTTTAGTTGGCCGACGAGTCGGACATTTGATTGCCGACTATTCGTCTAATCGGCGAGTCGGCCAAATCCATAGTCGACCAATGACAACTTCTTAGTGATCTCATTTCAACATAAATATACCATACTTAGAGTGACTCAGTATTTCAGATATTATAATCCCACATAAATATTTTAGTCTGTAAATTTATTTATTCGTATCACGTACCATACAATTACTACTAAGAATCAAGTATCCAGTGGATAAGTTATTTGAAACAGAGAGTAAAGGTTATTTGAAACAGAGTAATGTTCTAATTTCAAACTTGACATTTACTGAAGTAAAAATATCTGCCATTGTGTCAATTATAATACCTACCAAACGTATTTAGGAGTGTTTACTGCTGCTATTTGTAAAAAATGTGGTCAAACAAACAGACATATTAGTTTATTATGTTTCAGTATTAAACTTAATCCTTCTGTATGAATAAATTATGCAAAAATCTGAAATTTACAGTCTTGGCTAAAAGTTCTTAAATGCACCTCCGTAGATGTTATCTTTTGCCTATAGATATACCCTAATGTGTGTCAGTGTGTGTATACAGGATATGAAGAATAAATAAAATAAATGGGGTTAACTGGAAGAAATCGCAGTTCTGCGATAAGTTCGCCCTAGTGAACAACGTTTTATAATCTGTACTATGTCCATTTTGTATATTTATATGTGTTTGTTGTTTACTTTAAGTTTAAATAAATAAATAAATAAAATATCAATAGGTATATCTAATACCTACCTACATATTCAATAACAATAATGGGTCGGTGATTGGGATGTGTCGGAAGGTCGCAATAGAGATGGACTGACGACATAACCTCAGTAGCGGGTAAACAAAGAATCAGAAGAGCGAGTGAAAGAGAAGAATGGAAAAGTTTGGGAGAGGCCTATGTCCAGCAGTGTAGAATTGGGAATTACTGAAGAACATTGTAGAACCTTCTAGAAAGTTAACGAATGAACAGATGAATGCAGTTCGGGTCATACTGTCGATCTACTTCACCACCCACATTTGCCGTTGCGAAGCACGGGTAACTCAGCTAGTAATCTAATAAATAAGTTTTACTGTATCTCGCCGATACACACGAATGGTTCCAAGAGATAAATGTATTTCAATAAAGTGTTGTCGTTCGTGTTGCTCGATAAACTATTTGACAAATTAGATATACAACTTTCACATCAAAACAAATTAACTAACTACACTTTCAATCAATTATATTAAATACACTTTATACAGTTTTTCTTCACCAGAAGCCAAAAAACATTATGTGAATTGTGAACTACCTGAGGGAGGAAGCACCATGGTGTTCCGCCGCTTATGAATCTTTTTTTAGATTTTTTTTATTAAAAGTATGCATTTCTAAAAATTTCTGGAGACCTTAGATCTCGACAACCTTACTAAATATGCTTTGGAAAAAAATAGGGTAGGTACATTGAACCTTTATCTAGGGAATAAAAGATTTTTAATTGAAGCGAAATTAAGCCCAAAAAATTAAATTAACGCTATTTTTACCATTATGTCGTGCGATTGTTGATGCGATTTTGAACCCTAATGCCGTGGGAAATTACCGTGACGTCATAGTTGACTTAAACAAATTGATTTTTTAATTGATCTTTTAAAGATCCATAGCCGGTAGAACCCTCAGAAACAGAATTAGAAACTCTGTCATGTGAGAAACTTGCGAAACTGAGGATATCGTGCGGTGGAGCCGGAAGAGGAGGCGGTTCTGGCGAGATCATGTTAATAGAATGGACGAAACAAGATTAGCCCACGTTGCTACAAATGAAATCCCCATATGCTGCCAAGAAGACTACCAGAAAGATGGAGAGATAGCTGGTCTTCCACATCCCGAAAAGGAGCACCAAATGCCGAAACCAACAGATCCCAGATCTAACATAAGCGGAAGAAGAAGATTTTTTAATGTTTTCCCAAAAAATGCCCTCCCCTAAAGAGAGCCCCTCGGAGCGAACCCCCCAGACTGCCCCTCTCACGCTATGCTACTGGTACCTAAACCTATACTTTGAAGATGATAGATACAGATTAGGTTTATTGTTTATTGTTTTCTGTACGTAATAAAATATGAAATAAGTTACGTCTCATTACTGCGGTCTCACTGACCAGCCAAAACAATAAAGACTAACACTGCAGACCTATCTAACATTTTAAAACAAAACGGCTATTATAATGAGCCGTTTTCACTCAGCCGATAAACATGAGCCTTTGAACTGTGACGGTATTACGCGCAACTATACGTAACCGTGGCTGGACAAAAACCCATAAGAATATTTATTGCTCAACGTGAATAAATCCCAGAAAAGATAAAAGACCTTTAGAAATATCGTCAACGGATAAAAGCCTAAACTTTCTAGTTGGATTCCAGTAGATGGGGTTACAAAGAGGAAGACACCTGAGAGTGTGGTGCTGTACAGGATCACAGTCACCTGTTTTCATGTCCCCAAACAGGAGTGACATGCACGCCCGAGGATGCGCTACTGGCGAATGCCGAGGGTGTCCGGGTGGCCGAACATTGGAGATACAAAATTTGATAGTGTTCCGGACACGGAAAATGAGTATAAGTAAGTAATAGGTGAATTATTTATAAAATGTTGACTATTTTATTGTCTACCTCATTTTAGAGCCGCTTATTTATTTGTTTATTTTCTAATCTATGGTGGTTTCTAACACACTGAAAGAAATCGTATACTAATAGATTCTATTAATTTTATTTTCAAAATCCAATTAGATTTGAGCTTTTGTCCCTTGAGTAGTGTTTTCAATGCTTTTAATAGATTTTTCTGGCTGATACTGCTGAGAAAATTGTGTTTATGTTACTGGCAAGTAAGTAAAAAGACGTACGCTACTAGATCACATATAGTTAGATCGAACATGGTTTGAGACATGCGCAACGCGTAGTATTATTGTGCCGTAATTCTCGTAATATTGTTAAAAATATTACAAGAATTATATACACTATAATATCTCTATTAAAAGTTATGTATTATGATTGGATAATGAATTCTACAACAATGTTCCAGTGCAGTGAGCCGCACTTATAACAAAATGCAACAAATTTAGTGAGTAACAATTAGTATGTATGTAGTTATAACTGTTATAAGATTCTGGTATTATTACATGAGAATAATACTTGTTTAATAATGTTTAGACAATTCACACTATGCTGCAAAGCATTAGTTGAGAAAAACACACAAAAAAATCTATAACAAGTTTTCCTTCATCTTCTTTTTAGATCTGACAATCTGTTCGGTCTAGGAAGCGTCTGTCCCATTTTAGATCCGCTTGTTTATTTTCTAATCTATGGTAGTTTCTAACACACTGAAATAAATAGTATGCTAATACATAGATATAATTAATTTTATTTTCAAAATCCAATTAGATTTGACCTTTTGTCCCTTGAGCAAATTTCTTAAGGGCTTTCGTCTTTTTTTGGGATTTATTCACGTTGGCCAATATTACTATAGGTTTTTGTACGATGGAGATCCATCAGGGGAGCCTATTTTCTACAGTGAACATATGAAGGCTGATGGTGATGACGTACTTAATCAAACAAGATTTCAAGGGCAATTTTTTAATAAAGGATCTGGGCTTGCATACACAAACCCAAATACTTTTCTGCACACCTTGCACTAGGCTGAAAGCGTGTATCGCAAAGTGTGGATAACATCGCCAGTGCCGGGGTTTGAACCTGGCACCTCCCGCTCGAGAGTCTGCCGCCTCAACCAACTGCGCCAACTATATACTCAAATTACTGGCGATTCTTGGCGAGCTTCGAAGACCGCATGCGGTCCGCGGGTCTTAGTTTGTAATGTTTGTATAGAATCTAGTTGACTTAGGCGACGTTGAATACTGTTTTGTATTCAATACACGCAAAAGAGAAACAAGTTTTAATTTGTTTGCAATTGTGGACCGTTATTCAAACACTTCATACGAAATACACAAATATCGTAATCTATCTATATAAAATAAAGTCGGTTTTTTGTAAGTGTTCGCATAACTCCCGCATTTTATGATGGATTACTGCGAAAATTTAGAATAACATTTGCGACAATATACTCTGTGTTTTAACGTTGCCGGTTTTTGGAGAATTTTTTCCCTAAGAGATGCCATGATGATGAGGGGATCCAAGCGTTGCGTGGGGTCATGTATGGAATCATATGAAAGGGCGTTGAAAAAGAAATTCAGATCTTAAGTCACAATTTGTCTCGCTCAAGCCTATAAAGTATGCCGGGTTGGCTTGTCAAATTTGCCGTTGTGAAGCACGGGTAACTCAGCTAGTTTTGTTATAACAACTACATACGAGTACATACGAGAACCGTAATACCTTAAGCTCTAGTCTATCAAATTATGACGTGTTTTTTAAGAGGAGGCCCTGGGAGAACAAAAGAGGCGCAGGAAGACCACAGAAAAGGTGGACAATTGACATTGTCCAGCTTACGGGTCGTAGATGGCAGCAGATAGCCCAAGATAGAAGACAGTGGAAGAGTTTAGAAGAGGCCTATGTCCAGCAGTGGAACGCAAGTGGCTAGCAGTAAGTAAGTTTATTAACAGAGATGTAATTTAAACTATGGTTTGCACACATAGGGTTTCCCATCAAAATCTTGTCCTCCCAATAGGCCCCCTTACGCGGTTTTTCGTATTTTAAGAAATATGGTAAGAGATGGAGGTGGATGGATGCAGTGTGCTCAAGACAGGGAGCTGTGGAGGATCAAAGGGGAGGCCTATGTCCAACAATGGACCTGAGCGGCTGCAGAAGAAAGAAAAAGAAGATAGAAGAAAGTGGTCAATGACAAAAATAATCCTTACTGTAAATTCAGCCTTAGGCGAGCGAAATATTTGGATTTTAACGTTAATAGGTATCTAATTATAATCACATTTTGATACTTGGAAAATTGTAAACGTCAAAAATCACTAATGAATATAGTTTCACGTCAATTTCGTGTATTTGATTCATACAATTTATTCCTATAGCGTCATACTGAAACAAATTCAAATAGAGCGAATCTAGTCAAGTGGAATGAAAATAATTTGATTAGGTACTTCGATAGTGAAAGATTCGTACAATACGTCACTTGCAGATAGCTTCATGTCGCTTCCGAACCGCCTAATTCTGTCCCACTATTACCTGCAGAGTAGGTGTGTTGTGATATGAATACGGAATATGATATCAACTTGGCCATGACGTCATATAACCAAGTAATGAACTATGCTCACGTTATTACTGGTGACAGAATCAAAACAGGTTTTGAGAGGCAATTGACTGGTTATTTTTACACTAGACTGACAATACATTCAAGTAGTATGTAGGTAAATATTTATGAATTCGGTCAATAACAATAACACTTAAGACTCGCGACCCAACTATGACGTCACGGTCATTTCCCACGCCATTAAGGTTCAAAATCGCGTGAAAAATCGCATGATAAAATGAAAAAAAACAGCGTTTTGTTTTCATTTTTTGGCGTTAATTTTGCGTCTATCAAAAAACTTTTACGGTTATTCCCTAGAATATAATGCATATTATCAGTACTTACAAAAATAAAATTCTCTGCGACTTTCGGGAAACGAATTTCTGTCTTTCGGAAAAAGGATCAGAGGTATTTTTCACTTTTTTTTGAGAAATATATACAAGATATAAAAAATCTTTAACGGTTATTCCTTAGATAAAGGTTCAATGTATCTACCCTATTTTGTTCCAAAGCATATTTAGTAACGGTTGTCGAGATTTAAGGTCTCCCGTTTTCAGTAATTTTTGAAATGTCAGTATGCGTACACTTAATTAATAGCTACCTACCTAATGATGTGTGTTTGTGTGATAAACACACATTTCAATCTCAGCAGTAGGCATATTGACATTTAAAAAAATACGTTTTTTGAGACCTTATATCTCGACAACCGTTTCTAAATATGCTTTGGAACAAAATAGGGTAGATACATTGAACCTTTATCTAGGGAATTATAGTAAATGGTTGTTTATATCTTGTATAGATTTCTCCAAGCCAATTAGATTTAGTTGAGTATGACCGTGTGACTTTTATCTCTCTGGCAGTTGCAGTTTTTTTTTAATCTTTATGGACATCCATCCTGCTTCCTACCCAAGGGAGTTTACATAATGCTACATTACGTAAATGCAGAATGTAAATACTTCACGCTTCTGTTGAGGAAAAAACTGTGATGTATTTTCAACGAGCAGCTGCCTTAAAATGGAGTTAGGCAGGACATGTTCCCAGACGCTCAGATTCTAGATGGACCAAAAAGATTCTCGAGTGGCAACCTAGAACGGGCAAAAGGAGCGCGGGAAGACCTCAGGCAAGATGGTCTGACGATGTGAGGCGAATTGCAGGAAGCAAGTGGATGCAGCATGCCCATGATAGGGATCTGTGGAAAGTCAAAGGGGAGACCAATGTCCAGCATTGGAATTAAAACGTCTGAGAAAAAAGAAAATTCAGTTCCAATAGGTAAGTACCTTAAATAATTTAGGTATAGGTATCTCAAATTATTCTTGGAGTTTCTCTATAATGGAAAATGTTTTTACGGGATTTCGTCGGATCACGAAATGTAATAAAAATAGTTGAGATATTTTTTAATAGTTGAGATATCAATTACTATTATACTCTATCTGATACATTTTATGATACACGATTCTCTCTTCCATCACCATAAATCACTCACGATGCACTCTCCGATCTATCGGATCAATCTTTTACGTCATTAACTTAGATCTTCTTCTTGGTAGGTATAATAATAACATTCCTCAGGCAATACTAATCGAAAGATGTTTTATTTTTAAGACTTCTGCCCAATCCCACCAACTTTTACCTAGGAAGGAGAGCCCTAAGAAATTTCCATACAAAAACAGAGCTATTATTCTATTTATTGAATAAAGAACATCTGCCACCAGTGCCAGCGGATTCTAATTCCATATGAAATGCAACATGCAGCTCACCTAGCCTGGGCGGAGATATTTGGGCACCTAACGTAGGTGAGCTGCATGTTGCATTTCATATGGAATTAGGCCGTCATTATGCTGGAGGCTGATGTTCTTTATTCAACAAATAGAATATTATCTCTGTTTTTGTATGGAAATTTCTTAGGGCTCTCCTTCCTAGGTAAAAGTTGGTGGGATTGGGCACAGGTATACTGATACAAACGGGAGACTTTATATCTCGACAACCTTACTAAATATACTCTAAAAAAATAGGGTAGATACATTGAGCAGCCGTGCTGTAACAGTTGGCAACATAGCATAGTGATCAAACGGAACCACCGCTCCTGTCAAATCTCCTAACAGAATATAATACGTGGTCCATCATACTCGTTGTTAAGGGACTGTTATTCCATACATTTCCTTAGGCAACCTCGCGTATAATGTTGAATGTATTAATCCTACATCATGGCTAGAGAAAGAGAGAAATGTCAAGGTGGCGGTGGTTCATCTCAATCAGATTGATGAATGATAATAAAATGAGGAAACCTTAGGGGACAGATACACAGACTGTCAATTTTTAAAAAAATGAATCTGGGTTTATCGAAATAAACCCAAATACATCTTTGTACACTTCACAGAAAGCTTAAAAGCTTGCGTTGTGAAGTGGAGTAAGTCGGGGATTGAACCCGCGCCCACTGGATTAACATCGAGCGCGTTACCAACCATCAGGCTACCGACCACCTCTTGTTATATTATAGGAATACTTTGGCCACAATGTAGGTATTACAGTATTTTGGGTGTATACTACTTATAAAACTTATACAGTATTTAGCATACTCCCACATACGAGGTATATATTACTTATTTAACATTCAGGCCATTAGATCTGTTAATGTATTCGAGACGAGACTATAATATAGCCGCCTTGTTTATGGGTCAAGATGTGTAGGAATGGAAGAAAAGCCTATGCTAAATTTCTTTTGTGATATTAGGTAAGTACCTCTACAGTACCTATATGTTCTTCTTTACTATGTTGTATTTGATTCGATCGTGTTACTGACCATTTCATATATCAAAATGTATCTATCGTATATAGAAGTGAGTAATGGTAAAATACTATTACATACAATGATACAACGTTTTTTTTTTTTTTTTTATTTAAATTATAAAATAGTTTACACTACAGGGACGTTATTTTTAGAGTACTTCGATATATACCACCTGTAGCGGACGAGCAGCTGCCTATATTAAAAATCATGTATTTTTTGAATTATTTTGTAGCTACGAAGTTATCTGGTTGACCTTGGAATAATTGAGATGCTCACGCTGCGGCTGAGTATCTTTTCGGAGTCGTTATTTATAGGTATCGGGTGACTATACATACATACCTATCTAGGTATGTATAGATGATTAGGAAAATGATTACAGCCAGATAGCTCCGTAGCGCATTATGTTATTTTGATGAATCTTTAGGAATATTGCTCATTATTGTATTAGCTATAAATTGGAATTCACAGGATCTGAGAATGTCCGTTGGTTTGGGATTTCTCTGAAGGCGTACCTGAGTGGTTGGAAGAAATCAGTCTGGTTGACCTACCATTCGATAGCCTTGAGGATTCCACGCTTTAACGTGAGATTCCCAGGTCTCTGTGATAATTAGGTCCAGAGATATAGGATTTATAAGGAAATTATACAAATTAGGTTTTTTGTAAATATCTCTGTAATTAAGTGTTTTATAGGAATAAGATTAATTGTAATAGATTTAGATTAGCTATTGCATATTCGATTTAGGTATTTTAATTACAATAGGATTAAGTTTTATATATGTACAAACTATAATAACATAATCCCGCCATTTCTACAATGTTCACGTTCCGAGCAGTGCAAAAAGCATGCTTGAGTTTTTAGTATAAAATAAAGAGCCATTTCTATGGCGGACAGTCTCGCATTGAGTCTCATAGAGTCTCTCGGATTCGTCTGAACACTACCAACAAAACGCTGTTTCACTTTCATCCACTCCACCGCATCACCATCTCAACTTCAACCTCTGCCCTTCTCAGGGCAAGTCAAGGCCGACCATCGTCGAGGATTGCAGTCCAGAAAATTACTTAAAACGGTGTAGGTTTGCTACATCGCGCTGGTCCTTCGATTCGCCGGATTGCCAACCAGGATATCGAGATGCCAGGCCCCCTGAGGAGTGGAAGACAACGAGAGTTGGATGACAGTGAACAGTGCGAGGAAGTCGTAAGTCCCGCTATGTCGGAAGCGGGTGCGCGTTCAAGTTCGTTGTCGCGAATTGAGTTCGAAGAAGTGTGTCGTAAACTTGAAGATGATCGTCGTGCGGATCAAAACGCGATCGTCTCTCGAATGGACGCGGTCGTGGAAAAATTGGTGCATAGCCAGACGCAACTCCTGACCGCGATGATGGAGAAATTCGGCAATCTCCTCGCGGGTGAAAATACACGTCGCGTGGAAACTGTGTCCGCCCCTACGGTCTCCGTGGTGCATGAAGTCGTCGAGGATCCAGTGCTGCAAGGGGAGCATCTGGGGTCTGAAGACCGTTCAAGAGGATGCCTTGGCCCACTAAAGGGGGGCATCCAAGGCATGGCACCAGAGGAAGATTCCGTCGTGGATCCCGTGTCGCCAAAGGGACAGAGATCCGGGAGTCTCCCAAATAACAGCGTTTCCAAGGAGCCAGTGAAAGGAGCGGAAAAATCCGAAACATCACTAATTTCTACATTGATGGCGAGACAAACCACGTCCAGAGGACTACCACCTTTTGATGGCGACCCCCTGGAGTGGCCAGCCTTTAAGGCACAATACGATGTATCATCTGAAGTGTGCGGACTCACGGATGCAGAGAACCTGCTGAGGTTGAATGCCGCACTGAGAGGAAAGGCCAAAGAAGCTGTAAGCGGACTGCTAATACACCCATCCAACCTCCAACTAGCCCTGAAAACCTTGGAAAGGTTCTACGGGCGAAAAGACGTAATAATATCAAAAATGTTGGAAAAGGTCAAAAGATTGCCCAGACTTCAAGATAGTCCAACAACCGAAGAGTTGAACAGTTTCTTCATTACAATTAGAAACTTTGGAAGTGTGGCCGGCCAACTAGACGGAAACTATCTGACAATTCCAGGCCTGCTAAGTGAACTAGTTAGAAAGTTGCCGCCACAGCTAGAAAATGCCTGGATTAACTCCCAATGGGCATCGGTAAGCACCGCACCAAAAAATATTATAGACTTTTCGGAATTTCTAGAAAAAGTGGTTGACCTAAGGGTCTCGTGTGCCGCATCGGGAACTGGGCAACGCGCGGAAAGGCCCAAACCCAGACATTTCGTGCACGCACAGACTGAATCAAATAGAAACGGGTGCGATCTGTGCGATCAGACGCACCCTTTAAGAATGTGTGAAAAGTTTCTACAAATGAACGTTAATGAACGGTGGGAGCAGACAAAAAAATCCAAAATGTGTTTCAAATGTCTCAACCCCTTTAGTGCAAATCATAAGTGTACATTCAGGTGTGTAAAGTGTAAAAAACCACACAACAAACTCTTGTGTAAGGTGACGGAAGCGGTGGTTACAAACATTCACGCGAACACATCGGTGTTGTTAAAAATAATCCCCGTTCAGATCCACGGGCCGAGAAATAACGTCACTATATATGCGCTCCTGGATGAAGGGAGCACCGTAACTTTGATAGACAAGGACATTGTACAGAAGGCTGGAATAAATGGAAAGGAATGCCCACTAATGATCCAAGGAGCTAAGGGCATGCGAGCTTACGAGAACAAGTCCCAGCTGGTAAAGCTGAACCTGAACAACAGATTCGAAGCACCAGCAAGAACGATTGCCAAAATAGATCTCCCAGAACAGGACTACATGGAAGATGGGAAACTTATAAGGGTGATTCCCAAACTATTAATCGGGCAAGATAATGCCAGTCTTATAGTAACCCGAGAGATCAGGGAGGACAATGGTATGAAGGTGCAGTCAAGGACACTACTGGGGTGGTGCACCCATGGTCGTGTAGGAACGGAGCCTAACACACTGGCAATAGGTGCAGTAATGCACATGATTTCGGACCAATCCCTGAACGACCTGATAAAGAAACATTATTCAATAGATTCATTAGGCGTGACAGGCCCGGCTCGCACCAACAAGGTGGAAAAAAGGGCTGACGAACTAATGACGAAGACAACGTCACAGCTCGATTCAGGACATTGGGAAACAGGATTACTGTGGAAGGATGACAACATTGAACTGCCGAATAACAGGGACAGCGCCGAAAGAAGGTTGTTAACCCTGGAAAGGAAGACAGCAAAGGATGACAACTTGGCAAGGGAATATAAGGAGAAAATCAACGGTTATTTAACCAAAGGGTATGCCAGAGAGGCTACAAAGGACGAAATAGATCTCCCACACCCTCGCAAGTGGTATCTGCCGCATTTTCCAGTAATTAATCCAAATAAACCTGGAAAAATCAGAATAGTATTTGACGCAGCAAGCAGATTCAAGGGAATATCCCTTAATGACAATTTGACCCCTGGCCCAGATCTATTGGCTTCGCTAATGGGCTGTCTACTCAGATTCCGGGAAGGGATGGTAGCAGTAGCAGCGGACGTGAAGGAAATGTTCCTTAGGGTGAAGATCATACCTGAAGATCAAAAGGCGCAGATGTTCTTGTGGAGAGAAACGCCTGAAGAAAAGATAAAAACTTATGTAATGACCTCGATGGTTTTCGGTGCCACCTGCTCTCCAAGCAGTGCACAATTCGTTAGAAACAAGATAGCTGAGCTGGGGGAACAGGATCACCCGGAAGCAGCTCACAGCATCCAAAAGAATTTTTACATGGATGACTATTTAGAAGCATTTAATAACACAGAAGATGCCGAAGGAAAAATAGCAACAGTAGCAAAATTATTACTAAATGGAAAATTCCAGTTAACCAACTGGGCTTCAAACGTGCCACAAGTTTTAAGGACGTTGCCTGAACAATTACAAGATGATAAAATGATAGATATTATGGGAAAGGACACTAAAGTGCTTGGAATCACTTGGAGGAGTGACAAAGATATATTAGTTATAAAGTTTAATAAATTATCTGACACCGCCAGTGAAAATACAATGACAAAAAGAAAATTATTGGGAGAAGTGATGGAACTCTTCGATCCCTTAGGCCTCGTCACATGCTTGACAGTGCGAGCCAAAATACTCCTGCAGGATATTTGGAGATCAGGTATAGATTGGGATGACCCTGTGAGCGAGGCGCAGTACTCAAGATAGAAGGACTACGTCACGTTAACTGAGAACACTATCTGCGAAATCCCAAGGTGCACAATATCCAACAAGTCAGTGCCAGTGACCCTCCATGTATTCAGCGATGCATCAGAATCAGCGTGCTGCGCAGTGGCGTACACAGTTGAAGAAGGAAGAGTGCCAGCGTTCGTCGCCAGCAAAGGAAAGGTCGCCCCTCTAAAGCCATTATCAATTCCGAGGTTAGAGCTACAGGCGGCACTAATGGCGGCCAGATTGGCCAAAACTATAAGAAAGGAGACATCTGCCAACATCACCAGGACCATCCTTTGGACAGATGCTACAACAGTGCTATGTTGGATACGAAGTGATCCAAGAACATATACCAGTTACGTTGCCAACAGATTAGGCGAAATAGACGAGCTTTCAGAAGCCTCGCAATGGAAATGGGTGCCGTCCAAACAGAATCCAGCAGACTTGGGCACCAGAGACGGGGAACTTCCAGACACGTCCAAGGACGGGATGTGGTTCACCGGTCCAGAGTTCCTGAGACAACCAGAAGACAAGTGGCCCCAAGAGCCGAAAAATAGGACGGTACGAGCAGAAGAGGAAGCTGAGAAGAAGAAATGTGTCTTCGTTACGACCGAAGAGATTGACTACGGAGGGCTTCCAGACATTGCCCGATTTTCAAGAAAAATAAGATTACTACGCACCACAGCTTGGGTAATTAGATTCGTAAACAGGTGCAGAAAAGCAGGGCCAAATGGACCTGCATTAACTGCGCCAGAAATACAAGACGCCGAGAGGCGATGGATTGAACGATCTCAAGGTCAATCCTTTAGAAAAGAAATCGTCGAACTGAAAGAAAGCCGAGAAGTACCTAAGAAGAGTCGCCTACTTAAAAGCTGCCCGATTTACAGAAATGGTATTGTATACATGGCAAGTAGGCTAATGACAACTGGAAACTTGACAAGAGAATTTCGAGCTCCAATAATATTGGACGGAGACCATCCATACACAAGGTTACTCATAGAAGAGGAGCACATCAAGTGCCATCATGGAGGCACGACCAGAACAATGTGCGAAGTGAGACAGAAATATTGGGTGCTGAAGCTACGGACAGTAACCAAGAGCATCATCCACAGGTGTTTAAGCTGCAGAACGAGGAAAGCTACAGCAGAACCACCACTGATGGGCCAGATTCCAGACGCCAGGACAGCAATCAACAAGAGACCGTTCAGCCAATGCGGATTGGACTACTTTGGTCCACTGTTTACAACAGTAAATAGAAAGAGAGAGAAGAGATATGGGCTGATATTTACATGCATGACCACCAGAGCCGTGCACTTAGAACTGACTGAGTCCTTGACAACAGACGGCACCATCCTCGCAATCAGAAGAATGGCGGCCAGAAGAGGCTGGCCAGACGCCCTTCACAGTGATAATGGAGGAAATTTCCACAAGGCAAATGCAGAGCTGCGAAAGGCAGTACAGAAAATAGAAAATGATAGCCGCTTCCAGGATACCCTTGCAAACAGAGGGGTCGAATGGAAGTTTATACCTCCCGTCTCACCTCACATGGGGGGAGCGTGGGAACGGTTGATAAGATCAGTAAAAACGGCGCTAAGCATAACCCTGAAGGCAGCAGCGCCCCGAGAAGAAGTTTTAACTACAGCCTTGACTGAGATTGAATGGGCTATGAATAGTCGGCCACTAACTCACCTGTCCGCCGACTCAGCCGAAGATGACCCATTAACGCCAAACCACCTGCTACTTGGCGCCAGGGTCCACTTGCCACTGTTGACAGACACGATCCCAAATCGTGTGAAATCCCAGTGGAAGCTTGCTCAAAAAATGGCAGACAACTTCTGGAAAAGATGGTTAATAGAGTATCTTCCAGACTTGAGAGCTAGACAAAAATGGAACCTGATGACAGAACCATTGAAGAAGGGAGACTTGGTGATCATGGTAGATCCAAAGAATCCAAGAAACCATTGGCCGAAAGGTATAATCACCGAAGCTACTCTAGCAGCAGACGGACAAGTCCGAGTAGTGAGAGTCAAGACAGCAGCAGGAGAATATACAAGACCGGCGGTCAAGATCATCCGCATCCAGGCAGCAGCTGCAGAAACTGGTGAAGCCTGAGGCTTCACGGGGGGAGTGTAGCGGACGAGCAGCTGCCTATATTAAAAATCATGTATTTTTTGAATTATTTTGTAGCTACGAAGTTATCTGGTTGACCTTGGAATAATTGAGATGCTCACGCTGCGGCTGAGTATCTTTTCGGAGTCGTTATTTATAGGTATCGGGTGACTATACATACATACCTATCTAGGTATGTATAGATGATTAGGAAAATGATTACAGCCAGATAGCTCCGTAGCGCATTATGTTATTTTGATGAATCTTTAGGAATATTGCTCATTATTGTATTAGCTATAAATTGGAATTCACAGGATCTGAGAATGTCCGTTGGTTTGGGATTTCTCTGAAGGCGTACCTGAGTGGTTGGAAGAAATCAGTCTGGTTGACCTACCATTCGATAGCCTTGAGGATTCCACGCTTTAACGTGAGATTCCCAGGTCTCTGTGATAATTAGGTCCAGAGATATAGGATTTATAAGGAAATTATACAAATTAGGTTTTTTGTAAATATCTCTGTAATTAAGTGTTTTATAGGAATAAGATTAATTGTAATAGATTTAGATTAGCTATTGCATATTCGATTTAGGTATTTTAATTACAATAGGATTAAGTTTTATATATGTACAAACTATAATAACATAATCCCGCCATTTCTACAATGTTCACGTTCCGAGCAGTGCAAAAAGCATGCTTGAGTTTTTAGTATAAAATAAAGAGCCATTTCTATGGCGGACAGTCTCGCATTGAGTCTCATAGAGTCTCTCGGATTCGTCTGAACACTACCAACAAAACGCTGTTTCACTTTCATCCACTCCACCGCATCACCATCTCAACTTCAACCTCTGCCCTTCTCAGGGCAAGTCAAGGCCGACCATCGTCGAGGATTGCAGTCCAGAAAATTACTTAAAACGGTGTAGGTTTGCTACACCACCTCCAAAAGAAATTAAAAATAATTAAGTATTTGAAAAACGCTATTTTAAAACATTTATATAAACTCTAGTAAAAATAATGATGTTATTCACCCGCCTAAAACAGCTATTTAACATCACTACCCATTTTTCAACATAAATTTTGACTGCGGAGCTATTTTTTTTACTATCTACATTTTTTGTGCATGATAATTTTCACACCATTTCCACTCACATTCAGGAAAAATATTGCCTGTGGCGTAATATATTTTTTAATATACCTACGTATCTGGTTCGCCCCCCTCTGAAATAAAATGTTATATACGTCACTGTTGGGTTAGGTTGTAGACAAAACCTACATAATTCAATATTGTATACAGATTGTATATTAGTGCAATACGTTCTAGTTTCCAAAGCGTTACTATGTAAAATATTACACCTATATATCAACTGTACTTATAGCGGCTATATAAAGATACATATACACTATTCAAAGTGGTTTGTGTGGCTTAGAAGTTAGAACGCCCCCCAAAACCATGAGTGACACACTTTATATACAACAAATCTAGAGGCTTCAGCCCCTTAGCCCCCCCCTCCCAAAACGTTGAGTGACAGTATTTTTTACCATGTGACGACATTCAGCCCCCCCCCCCAAATTGAATCCTGGATACGCCACTGATAACGTGTTAAGGGTGAGGTTGCCAGATATGTTGAAAAAAAACGGTTTAAAAAATGTTTTAATTTTTGCCCCGCTCGCGCTCCCCCTCCTATTTCAATTCAATTCAATTCGGTTTATTTCTCAAAATATTATATGTACAATTGAGTAATTTATGAATACCAATATTAATTAAGAAGACACAAAAGTTAATTAGCCGCCCCCAGACAGCATATTTATATGTAGATTGTCTATATTTTCTTTTTCAAAAAATCAGAACAAAAAATCAGATCTTAAGTCACAATTTGTCCAGCTCAAGCCTATAAAGTATGTCGGGTTGGTTTGTTAAATTTGCCGTTGGGAAGCACGGGTAGCTGAGCTAGTAGATGATAGATATAGAACAAACTATTCAAACAACAGTTCTGAATAGAGTTAACCTTGTTAAACGAAGGTTTCGGAGGTGAAATTTGAATATAAACAAAATCCGTCCCCACCGCGTCACACAGAAAAAGTGATCATGCTAAACTTTTTGTTTCTCTTTTCCGCACACGCGTTCACTCGAGTAATTAGATAAAGACGGAACGATGCAAAATACCTTTTCGTAAACATTATTTCTATACGCTGGGCATTCAAACGTTTCGAATGAAATTTGTTCTAATTTCGAAATTATAAAATTAAATACACATCATCTAAATGCAATGCAATACAACGCACATAATAGATTTTTTTTTCTTTTCTTTGGTCCCTTTTGTGAGATTCTTACTTGTTCCCAACTCGTTTCAAATGTTTACTTACCTATGGGGTAATTGCACGATTTTGCACGACCACTTTTTGACGAGATTGAGTATGCATTTATGGGCTTGGCACCAAGAATGAGGACACAGCCATTTCCCACGGCATTAAGGTTTAAAATCGCGTGAACAATCGCATAAAAAAATGGTAAAAATAGCGTTTTTTTTCCATATTTTGGGGTTAATTTTGCGTCAATCAAAAATCTTTAACGGTAATTCCCTGGATTTTAATGCATATTATCAGTACAAAAAAAATGTACTTCGCGACTTTCGGGAAACGAGTTTCCGTCTTTCGGATAAAAGATCAGAGGTGTTTTTCAAATTGTTTTTTGAGAAATCTATACAAGACAAAATAAATCTTTTACGGATATTCCCTAGATAAATGTTCAATGCATCTACCCTATTTTGTTCCAAAGCATATTTAGTAACGGTTGTCGAGATATAAGGTCTCCCGTTTTTAGAAATTTTTGAAATGTCGGTATGCATACTCTTAAGAGTACCGACATTCATGTAGTTCATTTTTGTTTAAAAAATTGATTGTAAGATTTAGAGAATGTTTTGAAATTACTCTATTTCAATTGTTGTCGTTTCATTGTCAACTAGTATATTAAAAAGTACCTACCTAGTATGTATTTTCAATGCGGAGGTGTACCTATGTAGTTAAATGCACTATTTATTACCATAAATCGTCATTTTATTTATTTTAATTCATTAAGGCAATCCACCCGTAAAGAGTGATTTGTGCCAATTAAATCAAATCAATACAATATTAGAATAATTTTGATAATAAGATGAAAGATAAAGATGATTACAAATAGACTTATAACGAAAAACAATAAAATAAACCAAACATATTAATACAAGAATGTGAAAGTGTTAAAAATTTCTATTATTTTGATGGATGCATTTCATGATTGATAGATGAATGTCTTGTGAATTTTGGGCTAAAAGGAAATTAATGGATATCGGAAAAGTTTGGACATGACAAGCCCCCCTCGGGAGTCGTAATTTATCGGCTAAGCTCGGATTTATAAAAAAAAATCAAATTATAATGACTTCCCAATGTCCCAGCATCTTGAAATTTCGCATAAAAATAGGGAAGATACATTAAACTTTTATCTAGGGAATGACCGTAAAAGATTGTTTATATCTTGTATAGATATCTAAAAAAATATGAAAGACACTGGTCTTTTTTCCGAAAGACAACAAGTTTTTCCCGAAAGTATCACATTATTTTTTGTTTTGAATATATGTAATAAAGCAAGCGAATTACTGTAAAAGTTTTTTGAATGAAGCGAAATTAACCCCAAAAAGTAAAAAAAAAACTATTTTTAACATTTTATTATGCGATTTTGAAGCTTACTTTGCTGCTTTTTACTGCTTTGAAGCTTAAAACGACTGTGACGTCATCGTCGGTCGTATAAAATATCCAGTTAGTGCCAATCGCACTGCGGGTACCTAGTATTATTACAAAGTAAGCACTCTTTAACAATTAACATCGGCAGGTACTGTGTACCTACTTTAAATATCAAGTTAGGCTGTAGTATGTATATCAAATGATCGTACATTTAATATGTATCAAGGTTCTGTGAGATGCTAAGATACCTGCAGCATAGATATATAATAGAGTATTTTAAATGAATTAATCTATGTCTATATTACAGAACAATATATGGAGCAGACATAACAATTGTTATATTAATAGTATTAAATTATTCACAAGTGCGAATGAAGCAGGTAGTCGTCCCTTCTCGGTCGCACGTTTTATGACTGCGTTCGACAGTTTAAAATAATTTCACTGTAGTACTAAGCCCAGACTTTCTAGTTGGATTCCAGTAGATGAATTATTTATAAAATGTTGACTATTTTATTGTCTATCCCATTTTAGATCCGCTTATTTATTTGTTTATTTTATAATCTATCCTAGTTTTTACACACTGAAAGAAACCGTATACTAATAGATACAATTAATTTTATTTTCAAAATCCAATTAGATTTAAGCTTTTGTCCTTTGAACAAATTTCTGAAGGACTTTTGTCCTTTTTGGGATTTGCTCATGTTGATCAATATTCTTATGGGTTTTGGTCCGATCACAAGTATTCTCATACTCTCTGTCCAATTGGAACAATCACCCAAATCACCGCCACCTTGACATTTCTCTAGCCATGATGTAGGATTAATACATAAAACGTTATAGGCGAGGTTGCCTAAGGAAATGTATGGAATAACAGTCCCTTAACAACGAGTATGATGGACCACGTATTATATTCTGTTAGGAGATTTGACAGGAGTGGTGATCCTGTTTGATCATTATGCTATGTTGCCAACTGTTACAGCACGGCTAAGGCGGTGCCCAAATGCGTTGACTTCGTGCAATAATCACCAGTTGAATCGTCAGGTGACGCAGCCCAAGTGTCTTTGCGTGTATCTTGAGGCCATCTACTGACGAAGAGATGTATGGTAATTGATAAGCTTGGTGGTACATATAAATTATCAAAGGTGTTCCGCTCTAGCGCGAGACAGGAAGCTTACCTGGTACCAGTCTAAAATATAATATAGGTACTACATACAGCCTACACCACGACCGGACAAAACCCCATAAGAATATTGCTTAACATGAATAAATAAATCACAAATTGTTTGTGTTGGGTTTGATCATGTTTGCTTGCATTAATTTGTATTTATCAGTTCTGCTGTATTTCTAATTTATCTTATCTAAAGGCCTATGGCCGTTTAAACTGTTAATAAATAAATAAATAAAAAGAGAAATAGTATGCTCAAGGGACAAAAGTTCAAATCTAATTGGATTTTGAAAATAAAATTAATTGTATCTATTAGTAAACGATTTCTTTCAGTGTGTTAGAAACTACCACAGATTAGAAAATATACAAATAAATAAGTGGGTCTAAAATGGGATAGACAATAAAATAATAATAAAGAACTATTGTCACTTCCTTTCTCAATTTTCCTTCCTATTCCTGGATCCATTCCTATCCTATTTCCTATTTCTTGCTTATATATAATGTACCTACTTATACTTTTGTTAATAAAACGAAGAATACTATAATTGGCGCTATAAAATGTAAATATAATATAAAATATCATATTATGTATTTAGCTGTTGTATTGTCTAAATAAATAAATAAAAATAAAATAAATAAATAAAATAGTAAACATTTTATAAATAATTCATCTACCTACTGGAATCCAACTAGAAAGTTTGGGCTTTTATTGGTTGAGGATATTTCTGGAGGGCTTTTGTCTTTTTTGGGATTTATTCATGTTGAGCAATATTCTTATGGGCATTTCTCCGGAAAGCATGACATAGTATCCAGTGTCAAGTGAAATGAGCTGGTTTTTTATTATCATACACGCTGAGTAGTAGGCGGTAATAATATCTACAAATTGCAGGGTAGGCAGAGAGGACATAGCACAAGACAGCCCAATCCTTACACACACTCCTAGCCTCCGTCACACTCATGCATGCAGTCATACACGCTCTTCGTTTCCTTTGACTCAAAACGCGTCCATCCTTGAGGATCTGATCGACATGATCAGACCAAGCCAGTCTCGAGCGGCCGCGTTTCCTCACACCTCTTCGTTCGCTCAGATATATCTTTTTTTGTCATCCTCTCATCATTCATTCTCTCAACATGCCCTGTATATCTTAGTTTATTCACTTTCATTCTTGCTACAACACCACAAGTACGAAAAATAAATGTTTATTTGTAACTTTCGGGAAACGAGTTGCTGTCTGTCGGAAAAAAAGATTAGACGTGTTTTTCACATTTTTTTTCGAGAAATCTATACAAGACATAAAAAATATTTTACGGTTATTCCTTAGATAGAGGTTCAATGTATCTACCTTATTTCTTTCCAAAGCATATTCAGTAAGGTTGTCGAGATCTGGATACCAACTGGATACCAACTGGACACCAACAGCAATTATTGGATCAGCCTGTTATGCATTGCATCAAAATTCTAATGCTGGCTTAACTGACTCTAATTCGACAGTCTTTATATCATCTCTTAGGATATATGTGTGTACTACCGTATTTTTTCGCTCATTCTTCTAAACGACCTCATTTTCACTGCATTCAACTCTGTTTAATTCTTTTTCAGGATGCCCATTTCTATTCTATTGTATAGTTATTTGTCTAAGTCTACAAATTGCTTTGAAATGAGACCAAAATAAATGTAGTGTTGGCGGTTTACGGTAAGTTCGTTTAAAATCCATTGGACTAAAATCAATTCGTCTAATTATCAATTCGTCTAAAATCAGTTGGTCTAAAATCAATTCGTCTAAAATCAATTGGTATAAAAAAAATCGTCTAAAATCAATTCGTTTAAAATCAATTGGTCTAAAATCAGTTCGTCTAAAATCAATTCGTCTAATTATCAATTCGTCTAAAATCAATTCGACCAAAATCAATTCGTCTAAAATCAATTGGTATAAAAAAAATCGTCTAAAATCAATTCGTTTAAAATCAATTGGTCTAAAATCAATTGGTCTAAAATCAGTTCGTCTAAAATCAATTCGTAGAAATCAAATCGTCTAAAATCAATTGGACTAAAATCAATTCGTATAAAATCAATTGGTCTAAAATTAATTTGTCTAATTATCAATTCGTCTAAGATCAATTCGTCTAAAATCAGTTGGTCTAGCATCAATTAGTCTAAAATCAATTTGCCTAACGATCAGTTCCTCGATTTTAGAAAAATTGATTTTAGACGAATTAATTTTAGACGAACTGACTTTAGACCAATTAATTTTAGACAAACGCCATTGTTGGCTATGAAACATTTCAGTCCAACAATTTTCTTTCAATACAGTTTCGTTTGTAATGTTTACGAATAAAAATAATTATGATTGATAAACATCCGCATTTCAAACTATCCATCAACGTAAAAAACATAAAATCAACAATTTAACTTATTGTTTGTTTAGTTTGAAACATTGGCAAATGGAAATAACTGGTTCCCGGAGAAAAACCAATAAGAATATTGCTCAACACGAATAAATCCCAAAAAAAAGACGAAAGTCCTTCAGAAATATCCTCAGCGGATAAAAGCCCAAACTTTCTAGTTGGATTCCAGTAAATGAATTATTTTAAAAATGCTGACTATTTTATTGTCTATCCCACTTTAGATCCGCTTTTTTATTTGTTTATTTTCTAATCAATGGGCAGGACAAACAGGGTGACACCAGATGGGCGTCACGAATATTGAAGTGGAGGCCTTGGATGGAAAGAGATGGAAAGATGACATTGTCCAAATCGCTGGAGGAACCTGGATCCGGAAGGGTCAAACGAGTGGAAACAGATGGAAGAGTCCTATATCCAGCAGTGGAGGGAAGAAGGCTGATGAAGAATAAGATGTGCAATATTATTATAGGTTTTTGTCCGGTCACGCAAATAACTACACAACGGACTTTGACTAAGTATAATAAAATGAATCCATTACAATTTAGCAATAAAATCTGTACCTAATATAAGTTTAGTTTCATATTCCCGGAATTGTTATAAGGAAGGAGAAAATTCTATGAGAAACGCATAGCGACTACACAAAATACGCATAACTCCGCTTTCTATAGAAATCATAACATCATATCGACATTTAAAAAGTTTCAAAAAACGGGAGACCTTAGATCGTTACCGACAACCGTTACTAAATATGCTTAAAATAATAGGGTAGATACATTGAATCTTTGTCTAGGGAATAACCGTAAAAGATTTTTTTATAACTTGTATAGATTTTCAAAAAAAAATATTTAAAACACGTTTGATCTTTTTTTTCCGAAAGACAGCAACTCGTTTCTCGAAAGTTGTAAAGATTTTTTTGTATTGATAATATATGCATTAAAATTTGGTGAATGACCGTAAAAGTTTTTGATTGAAGTGAATTTGAAGTGAATGCTATTTTTTACATTAATTATATCATGCGATTTTGAACCGTAATGCCGCGGGAAATTACCGTGACGTCATAGTTGGGTCCCCATCTTTAACAATTATCTATCAAAAGTTTTTTCATATCTAACCACGATTTTAATTTACTGCGTCCAAATAAGCTCCGTAAAATATCATATTTTGGCCATGTCCTTAGAGGAGAAAAATACTCCATTCTCCAGCTCGTTATGAAGGGGAAGATAGAAGGCCGTAGAGGGGTCGGAAGGAAGCAGCTATCCTGGCTTCCAAACATTCGGCAGTGGACCGGAATCAGAACTGTGGAGGAGCTGTTTCGCATACTGCCCAGGACAGAGAGGCGTTCTCCCAAGTGGTCGTCAACGTCGGGGGGACCCGACAAGACACATAGAGATGAAGAATATCATTTTTTCTTTTTGAAAAATAAGCACAGATATTGAAGAAACGCACGTGCAGGTTTTACTGTGCAAATCTTGAAAACAATAATAGTTAATAGTATACGCTTGTCGCATATGGTGAACACATGTTCTTGTGCGGAATCCATTCTGATTGTATATTGGCGATCCTTATATAAATATATCTACTATATACATTATACATACACAACCAAAGACACTGTACCGCCTTGCCATCAAAGTTTAATATTAACTTAGTTGTATCAGATTTCTAAAATAACTTGGTACTAATCTCAGTAGCGTATCATGGGGGGCCGCACTTTTTATGAGGCGGAATTTTTTGGGGAAAAAAATCAATAAAAAATACACTTATTTCATCAATAACTCAAATAAAAAATGTCTGAGGCGCTATTTTTCCCTTCTAGTACCATTTGGTAGAGATTGCCTCTAGGCAATAAGCACGCCCATATAGTGCGTATTTTATATCATCATCATCAGCCCTCCCTCGTCCAGTGTTGAACACATAGGCCTCCCATTCCGACTTCCACACTTCCCTATCCATCGCCTTTCTGTGCCACTGCTGTCCTGCCACCTTCCTGATGTCATCAGACCATCTCACCCGTGGTCTGCCTGGATTTCTGTAGCCGGTTCTCGGTCGCCATTTTAGGGTTCGCTTGGTCCATGTATCATATTTAAATTTTAATTGTCCCACTCGAAAAAACTCGAACAAATTATTATCATACAGAATAAAGAGTATGCATACCGACATTTCAAAAATTTCTAAAAACGGGAGACCTTATATCTCGACAACCGTTAGTAAATATGCTTTGGAACAAAATAGGGTAGATGCATTGAACATTTATTTTTATTTATTTATTTAAACTTAAAGTAAACAACAAACACATATAAATATACAAAATGGACATAGTACAGATTATAAAACGTTGTTCACTAGGGCGAACATATCGCAGAACTGCGATTTCTTCCAGTTAACCCCAAATATATCTACGCCGGAATAGCTGTAAAAGATTTTTGATAGACGCAAAATTAACCCCAAAAAATAGAAAAAAAAACGCTACTTTTACCATTTTATCATGCGATTGTTCACGCGATTTTGAACCTTATTGCCGTGGGAAATGACTGTGGCGTCATTCTTGGTGCTAAGCCCTTAGTAATTACATAAAAACACTTAAAAACTCTGCAATACCCGCCAATTTAGTATTCATGCGAAAAATTATAATACTGTACATACCGTTAAATCATTAGGTATATTTTGCAGTATAACTTATAGTAGGTATTGCATTCAACAAAATTCATATTTATGAGACAGTATTTCAATATTGTATTTGCAATATGCATTATGCTGTACTTCCGTACATTGCGAATATTATACCTATACTATACTAATTACTATAAATGTTTTAATTAAAGCGTTTTAAAAAAAACTCTATTGAATCGCTAGGTTCCCGGAGAAAATCCCATAAGAATATTTTACTCCGTGAAATAGTGACTGAAAATGATTCCTTGCCTTGCATTAAGCGAAGTATTCCTGATTTTTTGATATTTAATAAAGGTCAGTCTTGTGGTTCAGAATCCAAGTTTGCGACCACTAGGGCGAGCAAAAAACCGTTGAAATTCGAGCCGTTTTTCCGAACCACAAGACTGACCTTTATAACATATCCAAAAATCAGAAATACTTCTCTAATTGTTAGGCAAACTCCTTTATTAGGTGGACTATTTCTCAAAATGAATAAATACCCAAAAATTCAAAAGCCCTTCAGAAATATCCAACGCATAAAAGCCCAAACATTCTATTGCAGTAGATGAGTTATTTTAAAAAAATTGACTATTTTATTGTCTATTCATTTTAGATCCGCTTATTTATATGTTTATTTTCTAATCTATGCTAGTTTCTAACACATTGAAAGAAACCGTATACTAATAGATACAATTAATTTTATTATCATAATCTACAATTAGATTTGAGCTTTTGTTCCTTGGAAAAATTTCTGAATGTTTTTTTGCGATTTATTCATGTTGAGTCATTCTTATGGGTTTTTGTCCGGTCGCGTAATCGCTAATATATTACCTATTATGAATTTATGACTATTTTGTAGTATTTTATACGCTGTTAGCATTAGTATATTATTAAAGAAATTATTCATCAGTATTTTGTGAAATGTGATAGTAACTTGTAGAATTATGTACGATTATGTTATTTATATTACAATACTTGGATTACAATTGGTATAAAATTATTGTAATATTGTATGGATTTTATTTCATGTTCTTTTGTATAGGCGGTATAGGCAAAATTCACTCTTTACGTGTAGATTGCCATGGGTAATCCATAAATGTATTAATAAATAATAAATAGTAGGTATGTATATATCAAAAGTTGACAGTACTTATCCGGATACATATCCAAAATTTATATACGAATTATATATTAATAGTAAACCAACTTTTATAAAAATATAGTGAAAAGGTTTCAGCCTAAACAATTCATAATATTTTTAAATAAAATTATTTAAACATATGTAGATTAAATATTTCAGTGTTTTTAAATAAAAAGTATGTAGAAAACTTTCTTTATATTTACTGACTCCAGCAAGGGTTAATATGACACATATAAAAAAATATTTGTTAAAATTTTCTTATGAATGTATCAAGGTGAACTTTCTCAATACATTTTCGATTCTCGTAATGTGAAACAATAGAAAAAAATTGCCATTTTTGACCTTGACTTCTCCTTTGCTATTTATTTTAGAGAAAAAATAAGTAAGGCAAATTTGTAGTAAATTTTACGTAAGTACTTTATTTTTGTATATAGAAAAGTAACTTACAAAAGTGGTCAGTTTTCGCCATGTTCCGCCACGAAATTTTGTTGGCAAACCTCTGATTCGAATTCAGCACCCCAAAAATGTATAGAATGAAAGAAATCCAGACTATCCCACAACTTTCCATCGAGCTGCTGCTTTGCGTATATCTTGGCTGGACTATTATGATATGCGCAACTTAGAAGACTTAATTCCAAGCCCTGATTGGTTCTATTATATGCATGCGTAGCCTTGATACTTGCATCAGTGGATGATTTTGGAGTCAATTACTATTATTTCTAATTTCCAGGGATCAAACCCACGACTTTATTGCGTTAAATATTCCTTTATTCCATGAAAAAATTTGGAAATCCACTGTTTGTGAACTGCCTTTTGCGTTTTCACTGTTGCTATTACAACGAGGATGTTTTTTTTAGAGAAAGCAAGTGCGCATGCGTATAAGAGAACCAATCAGGGCTTGGAACTAAGTCTTCTAGGTTGTGCACGCACATATTGAAATCCCACATATGTAGGATTTTCGTGCAAAGAACTTTTGCTGTTTTTGGAGATGTATTATTTAAAAATGTATAAATTAATGTCAAAATTAATAGAAAATTTCTTTTTTTATATACTTAATAAAAAAAAAGCATCAAAATTCGACGGTAAAGTTGTTTTAGAGCACAGTAATTGGGAACGGAGAAATAGTATAAAGTATTTTAGAACCCACATATACTTTCAATTTAAACAAGCCCAGACCTTTTTTTCTCTTAAAATATAATTATTCCATCTTATTTATTTGTATTTAAAGCTAATCGTAAGCAATTGGCGAACAGAAAACATTTTTAAGATTGATTTATTATTGCAAAGCTTCTGTCAAAAACACCCTACGTATGTGGGATTTCAATATATACGTTGTGCACGTCTAATATGTATTTGTATATAACAATGTATAGCTATCTAACTAACCTAAGTACATATTTCAACATTTATACCTAACGGAGTGTAGTAATGTAATGGTACATTTCAAGGACAATATAACTTATATTGAGAATTTTTTTCTTATTATTTATTGTACCAACAACAACCGGTCGACATTTGGATAAGACAAGTTGTATCTTTAAATAAATCATTTTGATCTAATATGAAATATATGTGAATTATCAATTATTATTAATTGTTATTTGCGTGTTTTTTTTGTTTTACTGTGAGTTATGAGTTTGAAATTATAATTGCTACGTACTGGATATTTTTTATTTATTTATTTGTTTATTTTAACGCAATGTGAAAAAGTACTTATCTTAAAATCAAGGGCGTATATAGGGGTACAACGCCCCCCCCCCCCCCCCTAAATGTAAGACAACTATTCAAAAAACATTATTTTAAATCATGAAAAATACCCAGGATCATCAAGCATTAAGGTTCAAAATAGCATGAACAATCGCATGATAAAATGGTAAAAATAGCGTTTTTTCAATTTTTTGGAGTTAATTTCGCTTCAACCAAAAAACTTTTACGGTTATTCCCTAGATTTCAATGCATACGAGTATTATCAATTGTGCAATAATAATCTCTGCGAGTTTCCGTCTTTCAGAAAAAATATCAAAGGTGTTTTACACATTTAATTTTTTAAAATTTAGGTATACAAGATATACAAAATCTTTTACGGTCATTTCTTAAATAAAGGTTCAATGCATCTACTCTATTTTGTTCCAAAGCATATTTAGTGAAGGTTGTCGAGATATAAGGTCTCCCGTTTTTAGAAATTTTTGAAATGTCGGTATGCATACTCTTAATCTTGAGAAGAATTTGACCACAAAGTTCGGTACAAAGAATAAATCTTTAAATTACTATGTGTGAGTCTATTTCTATGATGTAGAACAATATGTTAGTCTAATATTTATTAATGTTAGCCTTCGGGGAAGTTAAACATCGCTATTATATATAGCTAATAATAAATATATAATTAAATACAAGTCTACAACCAGAGAAAAACTCATAAGAACATTGATCAACATGAATAAATCCCAAAATAGACAAAATCTTAACCACCGCCTCCTAAAGTAGGTACTCTAGCCGTGCTGTAACAGTTGGCAACATAGCATAATGATCGCATAGGGCCACCACTCCTGTCAAATCTCATAACAGAATATAATACGTGGTCCGTCATACTCGTTGTTAAGGGACTGTTACTCCATACATTTCCTGACGGCATCCTCGCCTATAACGCTTTATGTATTAATCTTACACCACGGCTAGAGAAAGAGAGAAATGTCAAAGTAACTGTGTCTAATCTGTGTCTCAACAGATAAAAGTATTAACTTTCTAGTTGGATTCCAGTAGATGAATTATTTATAAAATGTTGACTATTTTATTGTCTATCACATTTTAGATCCGCTTATTTATTTGCTTATATTCTAATCTATGGTAGTTTCTAACACACTGAAAGAAATTATATACTAATAGATATAATTAACATTATTTTCAAAATCCAATACAATATTGACTAAATGTGTACACCTTAATTAGGTCATTGTTTGAGGCCTCCAAATGGCCCATGTCTAATCCGTTTCTATGTGTATTCAATGTCTGTGTGTGTGCTGTATGAAATAAATAAATAAATTTGAGCTTTGGTCCCTTAAGCAAATTCTTAAAGGGCTTACGATTTCTTACAGCGTGTTAGAAACAACCATTGATTAGAAAATAAACAAATAAATAAGCGAATCTAAAATGGGATGGACAATAAAATAGTCAACATTTTACAAATAATTCATCTAAATAAATAAATAAATAAAAACTTTATTGAAGTAATGACATGCATTAAACAAATGGCGGGTTTATTGCCATGGGCAATATCTGCCAACCAACCACTTGACAAGATAATAAAAAACATAATGTGCGTACAAAAATGTACCTGAAATGTCTAAAATTAAATAGTTATAATAATATTTACAACATATCAAATAAATATATCTACTGGAATCCAACCAGAAAGTTTGGGCTTTATCCGTTGAGCATATTTCTAAAGCGATTTTGTCTATTTTGGAATTTATTCACGTTGAGTAATATTCTTATGGGTTTTTGTCCGATTACGATTTCGACCATGTGATCATTTTGTCATAAAAACAATAATAGTAGGTATTGAAATATTGGATATTATTTTCACATGTGGTCCAGACCACAACGCGTTCTACTTCCTGCTATGTTCTATGACCTAGGTACGTATGGTTATTGTGTGAGATTTCAAGGCGAATATTTTAGACAACCGAACCAGATTACACGCTGTGTATATGTCTGGTGATTGTAAAACTGTATGTAGGGGACCTATATAGCAAATGCAGGAAGATTTAACACTTGTCTCACACCAGAGTTATCTTGACGCTCCTTCGATCAATCTATAAAATCGATAAAAGAATTGGAAATCCACTGTTTGTGAACTGCATGTTTGCGTTTTCACTGTTGCCATTACAACGAGGATGTTTTTTTTAGAGAAAGCACTTTAAACAGATCTGTCTAATTTAAGCGGGCACCTAAAGGACACAAGAACCAATCAGGGCTTGAAATTAAGTCTTCTAGGTTGCGTACGTCTAATTAATTCGCGTAATTTTAGAAAATTTTTATAAGTATATTGATTTTTTGTGAGGTTTTATCATTTAGTATGAAAAAATATATACCTAATCCAATATCAGGGGGAGGCAGCTGCCCCCCTGCCCCCCCTGACGACGCCCATGGGTATGTATATTGTATTTTAACATTTAAAACTAGCTGTATTTTATACAACAATAAATTCTCTTTATATACGTAATATCATAGCAAGCTCTATATGTCTTCAGGCTGGGAGATAATACGTGTATTATTAGTTTGTTTGGTAAACTATTCGCTCAAAGAAATTGCCCTTTAGAAATAGGCGTTGGTTTAAATGCTATTGCCTACTATTAGCAAACCTACTTTAAAGTTCTCTCTCTACTCTACTCATATACGTGAACGCCTGACTGAATGACTGACTGATCGACATACTAATCATTTAATCAATATACATCGGGATCTTCGACGCCTTTTATTGGGGGTACTGCCATAAATCATTTTTAATCTTCAAAATCCGTAACGTAACGTAACAAAAGACGGCTCGTGACCAAAACTATTATTTCTCTTCGAATTTAAATTACGGGGGTTTCCATCTTCACAACCATCAATATCTATAGGGGAATACAACTATAGTGATTTGTAACTTGTATCAGCGTGCATTATGCAGGTAGTATTATACAAGTAAATAAACTGCACAATATTTTTGTTCACCCTACGTCCCTGCATATCTCCTAGTAGCAGGTAGTAAAGAATCGAAGACGCCGATGTATACTAATGAACGCAGAGCTCAAACGGCTCAAACGCAGAGCAAAAGGAATCGGAGAGCGTGTATGAAAAATTGCATGAATGTGACGGAGGCTAGGAGTGTGCACAAGGATAGGCCTACTGTCTGGCGCTCGGTACTCTCTGCCTACCCTGCAAGGGACGTGGCGTGAGGGTATAGATATAGCTCAAACGGCTCACCCCAGAGAACTGAAATTTAGGAGATAGATAACTTTTAATACAAAATCTTCCACTTATTTTGGAAATTCCGCCGCAAAGAAGGTAAAAAATAGGGTTGAAAGTATTTTAGAGTATACGAATATCTCAGAAACCGGACGTGGTTCAAACATGAGACTTGGAACTTAGATTCTCCTATCAAAGTTAATAATACGGTGTTCGGTCGTTTTTCTAAAATTTTATTAATAAGGATGAAAATGGGCTTAAAGGATAGGGATGATTTTTAAGTGTCTCTTAATAAGGTAAAAAATAATTTTATATGCATTTCCAGAAAAAAGTTTCTTTAAAACGGATTAAAATTTAGTTAATCCATACTCAAAAAAAAAAAACAATTTTTATGGTTAAAGGGGTGGGGGATAGTTTGTTTTTTAAGAACCATTTCTTAGTAAGCATTCAAACTACCCGGGCAACGCTGGGTAATACGGCTAGTAGCTAATATATGACAAATTGATCGTATAGGTACACGTCTAAATGTCTGCAAAATATCAACACCATGGGGACTAATGGGGACTGATGGGGACCAGTGATAATAGCGAACCAAGCATTCTTTTCAATTTCCTGTTTACGAATTTGAGTATTTAGTACTTTTACTCATTTATAATTTCATCAGTAGGTACACTTCTAAATTTCATTCATAAAACTTTACGTCTATACGTATTGGTCAACCAATATTTTTCGACCACTTTAATGTGCGAACGCGAATATTTAGGGGAAGGCAAAAAAAATAACTTAATTTCGGTTTTTATCGTATAATTTTATTAATTGAGTTTTGAGTTACAATTAAATTGAACATATAATTTGTGATAAAATTTAAAAAAGCGCGGCTAAGCGCCGCCCTATTCTACTTGTATGTCGTATGACATTCGCATTCGCTAAATATTCGCATCGTTTAATGCAAGCGTGGCCAACCTTTTCAGCGGCCGGGCCAGATTCTAAAAATTAGATTGCCTACCGGGCCGCACAACCTATATAGGCTCGTTTCGTGGGCGGGGGGGGGAAGTAAGCAACAGAAACTAAAATATTGCATTAGCCTAAAAAAGTGAAATAGCGCCGCAGGCGTTTTTTTGTGAAACTGGGTGGAGAAGGCTCAACAATATGTATGGAAAACGTTTTCTAATTGAAAAGATCACTCCAAATAGCGCCGCAGGCGAAATTTTTAAGGGAAAATGGGTGAAGTGATGAATTTGATTGTCTCTTGTTTAATTTGAAAATATATTTTATTATTTTTTATTTTCTCACTGCTCCGCGGGCCGCATTCAGACACCCGGCGGGCCGCGCGTTGGCCACCCTAGGTTTAATGTGAATGCGAGTATTGATGCGAATGTTTAAAGTGATGCGAATCTTTTGCATATGCGAATGCGAACATTCGTAATATCCCTGGTATAATATATTACGTATATTTGACAATGTTATATCAGTTATATCATCACCCAACTGTTCATATAAAACAGAAATATTCAGAGCATAACGATGGTATAATAGTAAGCGAAATAATGCCTACAAAAAGTACTTGTGTAGACACACTAGGCTATAAGTACCACTATGCCCTTTGTATAGCGAATAAGTTGAACGATTTAGCTTGCCCTTTCATACAACAACTGTAGGGTTGCCAGATGTCCGGTTTTTGGCCGGACAGTCCGGTTTTTCTTACATCTGATTGTTGATCATCTTGATTTGTTGTGTTGTAAATGGTGATGTTTTCTGTATTTTGATTATTTTTATTTATTTTTATTTATTTAAACTTAAAGTAAACAACAAACACATATAAATATACAAAATGGACATAGTACAGATTATAAAACGTTGTTTACTAGGGCGAACTTATCGCAGAACTGCGATTTCTTCCAGTTAACCCTATGTATAACCATTATGTATTTATGGATATTTTGAGATTTACACTTTGTACCGATAAAAAAATTTAAAGGCTTTAGCCGTTGATGTATGAATAAATAAATAAATCTGTCCGGTCGAAAAGATCTTAGAAAACCGGACAAGGGGATGTCTGGTTTTTTCAATCGGACCTCAAGAATTTCAACACGATCAAGCCTATATATATAGACTTATTTTTATTCATAAAGTCCCTCAAGGGAATATAATCCTTGATTATTTCCATCATGTTCTCATATTTGATACGTAGTAGGCAGTAGGCACCTAATACATTCCTTGTGAAAACCCGAGTAAGTATTTAAATAGGTAGCATTTATTCATAAAATTAAATTTGTCTACTTAGTAAACACTGTTTTGAACTAGGTACTTACGTAACCACATGGCTGGACCATGTTGACCAGATCCTTAAGGAGGGACGTGTTTTGAGTAAAAGTAATCGTTGAATGTGTATGATGAATTGCATAAATGTGACGGAAGCCCGAAGTGTGTGTAAGGATAGGAAAGTCTGGGTATCCGTTCTCTCTGCCTACTCCGCAAGGAAGGTGGCGTGAGGGTATAATATAGCTATAGCATAGTACTTACGTAAGTATACTTCGTTAAGGGAAAATAGCGCTCTTCAGAACTCATTATAAGCAGTAATTTCGACAGCGGCGCAAATTATGTATGTAATTAAGGTAAGAAAAGTTGGGGTTAACTGGAAGAAATCGCAGTTCTGCGATAAGTTCGCCCTAGTGAACAACATTTTATAATCTGTACTATGTCCATTTTGTATATTTATATGTGTTTGTTGTTTACTTTAAGTTTAAATAAATAAATAAAAAAAATTGTAGGGGGTTGGAGCAAAAATTTCAAATTGTCTAGTTTTTTTGTCCAACATATTATCTGGCAACCCTAACAAAAAGTCAGTTAAAACAATAACCAAATTAAAATCATTTATATTTTTTTCTATTGTTTATAATCTACCAGAAAATCTGATTAAATTAAGTGGAACATTACATTTATTTACATAATGGGGATAGTTAGAAAAATTGCATCAGAAAAATGTAAGATTACTCATATAATATTAAAGATATCATCCTGAGACTTAGAAGTATGCATACCGACATTTCAATTTTTTTTTAAAAACGGGAGACCCTATATGTATCTCGACAACCGTTACTAAATATGCTTTGGAACAAAATAGGGTAGATGCATTTAACATTTATCTAGGAAATAACCGTAAAATATTTTATATATCTTGTATAGATTTCTAAAAAAAAAATGTGAAAAAAACCTCTGATCTTTTTTCCCTGCCCGCGAAGCATGGCAATGTTTTCAAATAATTAGTTATACTTTACCCTCACGCCACCTCCCTTGCGGGGTAGGCAGAGAGAACGGATCGCCATACTTTCCTATCCTTACACACACTTCGGGCTTCCGTCACATTCATGCAATTCCTCATACACATTCTACGATTACTTTTACTCAAAACACTGTCAATATGCTTACTTTTAATACTACATCGCGTGATTAATAAACTTAATAAACTAGGAAACACGGGGGACAGTACAAGCGCTATAAAGACATTCTCCATGAGACTTTAAGAGGAAAAAGTCTTGCTGGTAACTGGGAAACAACAGCCAGAGACAGACCAGCATGGAGAAATGTTATAAAGATCTACGAAAGCGCCCCCCGATCCTACAGACAGTACAATAGACCCCAAGAGAGTTTCACCTGCGAAACGTGCAATAGGGTAATTAAGTCCCGCATTGGCCTGCCACATTGGACTCCCACGAACGTGCCCACGACAGAGACGCTGCTCGTGTGGCTCAGGGTATGCCACAATGATACTCGTATTCGAGTTAAAGGCTATATATAATAATTTCTTTTTTCTGTTTTTTCCTATATTTTTGTTCAACTCCTTTTTTTTCTGTTTTGTCCTGGGGTTAACTGGAAGAAATCGCAGTTCTGCGATAAGTTCGCCCTAGTGAACAACGTTTTATAATCTGTACTATGTCCATTTTGTATATTTATATGTGTTTGTTGTTTACTTTAAGTTTAAATAAATAAATAAAATAAATAAATAAGCTTTATAAGATCAAGTGAATTGTCTAGGTATAGATATTGATCTACTCTTTGTAGATATACTATATGTAATGTTTAGTAATGATAATAGTTAGTTAGCTAAGGTTGCATTCAACCGTTCAACAACAGTTTACCTATTCATTTATTATCTTTAATCACATTCATAATAATAATACAAGTACTTATAATAATAGTACGTACAGTCAAATATTGTTGAACGAGACTCGTTCAACGAGTATTTACCAGGGTCAAGACAAATGGTCAAAGAGAGTTAAACAATCTGGAGACTAATGCTGGATTTCACTAACTTCTTAGGTGAGGAATAGTGGAGATAATTTCTTTTTTTTTATTTATTTATGTAACGCAATATAGTAGTACAACGTTTCTTATAAATAACTAATACATATAATAAGATTTCGTTAATATTCTCCAACTAAAGCAAGACTTGTGTGTGGGAGAAGTGTTTAGTTTTTAATTTAACCAAGGTATTAAATTAAGTAAAGTAAGACCCACCCATCATTTATTATTTTTCGTACAAAAATTGTGCTTGGTGGCTTCTATCACCCATATTCCTCACATAGAAAGTTGGTGAACTAGAACAACAGCCTAGAATGTATGGGAAGAAGAAAGAGTGGCCTTTCTCGTAAAAAAAGACTCGAAAAAATTATTATTTCTTTAAAAGCCAGTGCCTATAGTAAAGGCTACCGACCAATTTAGCTATTGATTTCTATGATGCCCCCTATGCAGTATTTAATTACTCATTTTTACCTATCATTTGAGTTACACTTCGTTTGCGCCGTGCCTTTTTTTTTAAATACTAAATGAGCATTCTCCTTTAATAACCATACATTTTTAACTCTTGCACCTATGTATCTTCGAAGTATTACTGTATCTTGTATAGTAAGTTGTATATGCGAAGAAAAAGTGAAAGGTGGTCGAGTCTATGGCGATAAGTCTGTCTGCTACCTGGTGGTACCTGCCTTGCCTTATAATAATATCATACAGTGCCATAATACAGTATGAACACAGCGGTGTGAAGGTTTCACAGTCCACCTAAATGGCGAGTGCTTGGACTTGGACCGAAGGTTCTTGCTAGATATTCGAGTACAAAACTGCTGCAAATAGTTGGAGAGAGAATTCCTCATACGTTGGCATATTGTCAATTCTAAAAAAATATAAAAACGGGAGACCTTAGATCTCGACAACCGTTACTAAATATGCTTTGGATCAAAATAGGTTAGATACATTGAACCTTTATCTAGGGAATGGAAGTAAAAGATTTTTTATATCTTGTATAGATTTCTCAAAAATGTGTAATGTGTAAAACACCCCTAAGCTTTTTTTCGAAAGACAGCAGATAGTTTCCCGAAAGTCGCAGATTTTTTTTTGTATTGATAATATGCGTTAAATCTAGGGAATGACCGTAAAAGTTTTTTGGAATTAAGCGAAATTAACTCCAAAAAGTTATTTTTAACATTTTATCATATTATTATGCGATTTTGAACCTGTCAAGTGTCAAAATTTAACATGGAAATGACCGTGACATCATGGAAAAATATATACACACTCAACACACTAATAGATTATTATAGTGTTTTTACGCGGAGGTAAGACTTAAGGGCTTGGCACCAAGAATGACGTCACAGTCTTTTCCCACGGCATTAAGGTTCAAAATCGCGTGACAATCGCATGATAAAATGGTAAAAATAGCGTTTTTTTTCATTTTTTGCGGTTAATTTTGCGTCTATCAAAAAACTTTTACGGTTATTCCCTAGATTTTAATGCATATTATCAGTACAAGAAAAAAATTTACTCCGCGACTTTCGGGAAACGAGTTTCAGTCTTTCGGAAAAAAGGTCAGAGGTGTTTTTAAAATTTGTTTTTGAGAAATCTATACAAGATATAAAAAAATCTTTTGCGGTTATTCCCTGGATAAAGGTTCAATGCATCTACCCTATTTTGTTCCAAAGCATATTTAGTAACGGTTGTCGAGATAGAAGGTCTCCCGTTTTTAGAAATTTTTGAAATGTCGGTATACACACTCTTAATAACACTCTTTATTTACACAAAAAATGTACAACGAGCGTGCTAATTGCCTTGTGGCAATTCCTTCCAGCAAACCAGTGTGGAAGAAAATCATGAACAGAGTACAAGTTTAGAATTTAAAACCTAATAAGTACTAGATGAAGACAATTTAACAATATGAAGAAGTAGAGAAAAAGTCGGTATACATATCTCTATGACCCTGAATTAGATTATTGAAATAAAGTAGATATTGTTACATCAATTAGGTTTTTTTTATGTTTACCAAACCAACATATAGCTTCTAAGTAGATAATGGTCTATGTATGTAAGTATCATTGGCGTCGCCAGCCTCGGAGCTGGGGGGGGGGGGGCAACAATAGTATAAACGGATTAGTAAGTAAAAAAAACGCGCAAATAGAGCCGCAGGCGGATTTTTTTCGGGCACAGTGAAGAAGGTCGTGATGCAGTTTGTTTATTTGAAAATGTATAAGTATAATACTTTGCACTATAATATGCATGAAAAATGTTTTATATAAAAAAAAAATAGAGCCGCGGGTAATTTTTTTTATGAAACTGATGCATTTTCGTACTAATTATAGAAAACTTATGATATGATGGAAAATATGTGTAAAAGTAATGTGATTTTTTGTGAGGTTTTATCATTGAGAATGAAAATATATATGCTTATTCCAATATCTAGGGGGGAGAGGGGGGCAGCTGCTCCCCTTGGGCCCCCTGGCGACGCCCATGTATGTAAGTATGTATTATGTTGTGATGAATGCAATCAGAAGATCTAACCGGAAAATAATGAGCGAATACTAAATAAATTATATTTCATCTTGTTAAACAATCAAAATATTACATCCTTTGATAAATATCAACGCTTGATATTAATTCAAGTTATAATAATTTGTAACTTCTGTATGTGTTAGTAGCCATATTCACAACAAGTTGGCAACTATTCTATGCAAAACAATAAGTAGGTACAAATCCTAGCCGTGCTGTAACAGTTGGCAACATAGCATAATGATCAAATAGGACTACCACTCCTGTAAAATCTCCTAACAGAATATAATGCGTGGTCTGTCATACTCGTTGTTAAGGGACTGTTGTTCCATACATTTCCTTAGGCAACCTCGCCTATAAAGTTTTATGTATTAATCCTACATCATGGCTAGAGAAAGAGAGATGTCAAGGTGGCGGTGACTAATCCATTTTTTTCTCCAGAAGTCCCCTGGTGCAAACTTGGTTTAGTGTTGCTTGATGTGATAATAAGATATGGTTACATTTTTTCGCTACTTTCAAATTATATTTCAGAACTGTTGTTTAAAAAAACTATCCAATTTTTGGATTGTTAGAATAAACTGGCAACTTTGTTTTTCAAACATGTGATGGCGGTTTTTAAGGGGATTTTTTTATACAAGGATCTGGGCTTGCATACATAAACCCAAATACTTTCTTGCACACCTTACTAGGCTAAAAGCCTGTATCGCAGTGGAATACATTGCCAGCGCCGGGGTTTGAACCTGGCACCTCCCGCTTGAGAGACTGCCGCCTCAACCAACTGCGCCAACCATGTACTACTCGATTACTGGAGTATTTTTTTCTTTATCCAACTCGCAAAACTATCTTGCCTTTAAAATGATTTCTCCTAGCGCTGCTCTGTACAATATTTTCGGCATTGTAGGCAATAACTTGCAAAAAATACAGTTCAAGGTATGAAATCACAAAATCATGTAGTATTCCTACAACAGTTTAGAAGAATTGAGGACGAACATTGTCGGGCTTACGACCGACCTCGGCTGGCTTAAGTGATCACTTTACACTCGAGAAACATTCGCCATTTCAGTTCACCCCGGTTGGGACTCGAAACTCAGACCTTCTTCTCTCATAGTAGGGATCTTATCCACTACACCACGAGGAGCGACGACTGTGTTGTCGAATTTCTGTGTACATTTAGTACCTACATATTGTTGCCATTCACACTGTTGCAGGAAGAGGTGGCAATTTTATATTTGGTCGTATGCCCGACAATGTTCATCCTTAATTTTATTCTTCTACACTGTTGTAGGAATACTGCATTGTATATACTACGGAATGTAGAAAATCTAACGCTTTACAAGAATAAATTTTTAAATCAAAATAATTCAACATACTAGCTAGTTCCTAGCTACTGCGGGCTTTAAGTAGAAATAATATTATAAGGACTGCTAAGTGATGTGACGCATACTAATCAGCCATGTCCATAATAGAAGTATACTTATACATATTAGAAATATTAATGAGAAATTATTATACGTAATGTACATGCTACCAGAGATGTATGAAATTTAGGAAGTGTATGCAAATCCTAGTATTATTATCGTTTGGCGTCAGAAGATAAGAGAATCAAAGATTTTTCGTTGTTACATCCAGGAGACACTAGAGAGCAACATCCAAATCATCAAGCCATTGCAAGGCGTAAAATAACAATACCTAAAATCGACAGGAAATGTATGAAATATTTTTATCTAGGAATGCGATATATTATACACTTTTTACTAGGAACATTATACATTTTTGAACAGGAATCTGAAATATATCAAATTACGAGTATGTGTACAAATAATACAGTGAAATACACGAATGAAATACTGTTGTAATGAGCCACCTTAGTACGGGCTTTGCCTAGTTAGGTGGTAAAATTGTGAATCTTTTTTATGTAAGTTTGAGATAAGTATAAAGTTTCTTTTTTCTTATAATTTATCATTATTACGTGATTTTAAGTGCGACTCCCAGTTTACCTGCAAAAATAAATTGGTTCTTCGGTTTGATTACGTTTTTATTCTCGATTTTTCTATGTGTCCGCTTATACTTACCCAAAGAAATTAATAGGTTTTTTTGTTCATTAAAACATACACTTCTTAAGGGCTTGGCACCAGGAATGACGTCACAGTCATTTCCCACGGCATTAAGGTTCAAAATTGGGTGAACAATCGCATGAAAAAATTGTAAAAATAGCGTTTTTTTTTTCATTTTTTGGGGTTAATTTTGCGTCTATCAAAAAACTGTTATGGTTATTCCCTAGATTTTAATGCATATTATCAGCACAAAAAAAAAATTCTCCGCCACTATCGGGAAACGAGTTTCCGTCTTTCGGAAAAAAGATCAGAGTCTATACAAGTTTAAAAAAATCTTTTACAGTTATTCCCTAGATAAATGTTCAATGCATCTACCCTATTTTGTTCCAAAACATATTTAGAAACGGTTGTCGAGATATAAGGTCTTCCGTTTTTAGAAATTTTTGAAATCTCATTATCCGTACTCTTAAGAAAAGTGTGAATTAAAGAACCTGTGACACATTATGACCAGGCATTTTGTGTACATTTCCTAGAAATTGAATGCAATGACGGATTTCATACATTTACATAGAGTACCTATACAAAAGTGAAATCAAATTAATCATAACAATACTGATGACTGATGAACAATATTGACTGATATTATATAGAGTGGTAGCAATGCAGAATCTATGTGGTATATCAAATTAGGCTAATTATTGCAAATCTAGTACACAGAATCAATATAGAATCAATAAAATACTTAGTAATTTGGGTTATTGTCTTCTAGTATATATAGAAGCCTGCCTAATACTTCTTATTGTAATTGTAATTCAATAATGAGCTACATATCTGCTTTGTTAAGCCAAAAGACGATAATGTATGATGGTGTAATTGTTTGGATGACAATCTGAGATGTAATGGGATGATCATGAAGGCTTTGACGAAGTTTTTTTTGTGAAATTGAATTAACTAGGGGACACCTTGTATCGCGGGGCCCTGGGTAAGTGGCCAAGAAGGGCCCGCCTGGATGCCTGAATCATTTATGCTTATTCCTTTTATTAAATGATTTGGATGCATAATAATAGATAAGGTAAATTGAAAGATCTGTGCTGGATTTCACCAACTTCTTAGGTGAGGAATAGCGAACATTTATCATTATTTTTCATACAAAACATAAAATGCTCCACAGATGGCACATGCGGGATCCTCCTGCTTGTGACTGCGGAGAGCCAGTGCAATCCATCAAGCGCATTGTCGAAGACTGTCATCTGAGAGCATTCCCTGGACCATATGCAGATATCCACAATGCCACACCCAATGCCCTTGAATGGCTTGGAAGCCTGGATGTTGCTCTGTAGGGTACATGTCTCCTGTATGTAACAGATAGCAGTTGCTGCCCAATGGTGGCAGAAGCCATGCGAAATAATAATACAAAACTTGTGCTAAGTGGCTCCTATCATCGCTATTCTTCACCTAAAAAGTCGGTGGAATCCAGCATGAATCTTTCATTTTACCTTAAAAATGGACTTCCAGCATGAATCGACGGTCAAAAACCTAGAGATTGTAATAATAAACTGTTTACTAATACTTCTCCAATATATGAGTTCGTCTCAGATTGGAAAGCGGTTTTAGGAATAAATACTTACTTAGAAAAATTAAAGTTAGTAAATTTAGTGTAAAATCGATCAAAAAAGATTTTGAAATGTAACAAGTAGTTATATATCTCAACAGATACACAGCAGAGGATGGACCTTCCATCAGGCTTATGACTGATCGTCGGCTGGCTTAATGTCATCCCTTAAGTAACATTCACCAATTCCAGTCCATCTATCTGCCGCGGCCGGGTGGTAGAGATGGTAGAGATGAGATCGCTGAGAAGAATGTGTGGAGAGATACGACAAGAAATGAAGTGATTAGAGAGCTGTTTAGTGAATGTAAAACGGATGTTGATGTGACTAGAGTGAAAGTGAACAAGTTGAAATGGTTGGGACATGTAGATAGAATGAACGACGAAAGGATAGGAAACAAAGAAAATATAATCGAGAGAAAGAAGAGGTGTAAGGAAGCGCTGCCGTCCAAGAACCACATGGCTCGACCGTGTAGACCAGATTCTAAAGGACGTGCGTGTTCTGACGAGTAAAAGGAATCGTAGAGTGTGTATGACGAATTGTATGAATGTGACGGAAGCACGAAGTGTGTGTAAGGACAGAAAAGACTGCCGATCTGTCCTCTCTTCGTACCCAGCAAGGGACGTGGCGTGAGGGGATAGAAGAGAATACTCTTGTGGTTACCTCATGGTTATTTCATCAGTCACCGCCTCCTAGAGTAGGTACTCTAGCCGTGCTGTAACAGTTGGCAACATAGCATAATGATCAAACAGGACCATCACTCCTTTCAAATCTCCTAACAGAATATAATACGTGGTCCCTCATACTCGTTGTTAAGGGACTGTTATTCCATACATTTCCTTAGCGCTTGTGACGGAAACCTCGCCTTTAATGTTCTATGAGAGAGCAACGGATGGCAAATGGAGCGACAAGCTCCTGTTCTGGAGTCCGTGGCTCGGTAAACGCCCTAGAGGCCGCCCACAGATGCGTTGGACAGATGACCTGAAGTTAACAGCTGGCCTCAAATGGACATCCGAGGCAAAATCCAGAGAGAGATGGAGACGAATGAGGGAGGCCTATATCCAGAAATGGAAGCTGCAGGGCTCGTGAAGAAGAAGAAGAAGTATTAATCCTACATCATGGCTAGAGAAAGAGAAAAATGTCAAGGTGGCGGTGCATCAGTTCGATTAGATTTCTCTATCAATTTTTATCATAGGTTCCGAATATTAAACAAAAAATATTTGGTATTATTATTAATTATTATTATTAAAGTTTGTATTTTTGCAACAAAAACAATATTCGCGAGTCGCTTACCAACACACACACACACACACACACGCAAACACATACGGCATACCAAGATACTCGGCCGCACGCACACATACAAACAGAGCGGGCGAACATTCCAGGGCAGCATTAGGATTGGAGATTTTATAATATGAATATTATTTTTCGAAAGTAATTTCTTCTTCATCTTATTAACAAAAGGTGGTAGGTTGATCGGAATAGGGCACATGTTTTTTTGAGCGTAGATTTTACAATTTTAGTTCAACTTATATGATGTGTTTTATTCTGGTATCCTTTTCTAAAACTGCGCATGTGTAAAATTCTCTAGAGATTTTAATACTCTTATATATTTAGTATTGATAATTTGGTACATGGTAGTTGCAATTTTTATGGAGCGCATGTCTTCCAAGCTGAAGGTGCTGAGTTCGAATCTCAGCGCTTGTAATGTATCCCGCACTTTACGACTCAAGATTTTAGCTACTGTGAAGTGTGCATGGGCATAAAAAGTATTTGTGTTTGTCTAAAGGTGCTCTACACAAGCCTAGATCTTTTCAAAATTACTTTTTTTGATCAGTTATGTATGTGTAGTTTATAATCTCATGCAGTAAATAGATGGCGAACCTCAAAGCTGAAAAAATATACTTAAAATATCTGGTGGCGTTAATTGAATTGAAAACATCCTACTCTTGCGACACACTCGAAAAAATATAAAAAAAATCTGTCAAATTAACAACGTCACGGAGCCCTTAGAAAACAAAGCATAATTAAAATGGTAAAAAATCTCATTACGCACTGTTAAAAAAGTTGGGCGAGTCCATTATTAAGTTTACCCTTGCGCTCACCAATACATATGCACGTGTCAACATCTATTACATTGGATGAGTCCATTATGAACAGATCCCCTTATGATAAAGTTCGTTATTTTTTAAACTCGTCCAAATAATTAAGTGCACGTGTACTGAGAGCGTGGGTGGTTGGTAAGTCAAATAGTTAACTTATATATTTTTTTGCTCCTTTTATTGCTCGTTAAAATAAATAATCATCATATTTTCGCAATAAATATATATATTGTTATGATATTTATGTTTATAAGCTATTTCCTGTTGTTTTAGTTTAATATGCAAATAATTAGGTGTGATTTTGGTTTGTTGCGTTTAACAAGCCCGCGTTTTACTAGTTCACTCAAGCGCCACCGCAATACTGTTTTGGCGCTAGTGTCACCCTCAGGCCTCAATGCTTAGACTTTCTTGTACATTTTTTAATTGCACAATTTAGTTTCATCTGTGTGTCCGGTACGATTGGACGTATCTTGCAGACTGTAACTGTTTAGTGATTTTTTTTTTTATTTAAAAGTGAAATTTAGTAAGGATATGTAAGTACAATTTAATACATTATAAAGGTTATAATTATGATTTTGTAATTATTTCATTTCAATTTAACTACATTTTTTCGTGGTTTTGAAGTTTTCAAAGAATTGTGTATCCAAGAACATTCTCGAATATTTTTAAGAGTTCTTTTTGTTACTTGTTACTTAAAATTGTTACCATTAATCAACTGTTTTATTAGATTGACGATTGAAATCACGATTATGGAAAAAGGGTAGCGCGATTTAGAGATATTCGGCATTTTTTATTATAAACGCAAGTTGGGTGCAAACCAAACTGCTAACATAACATAAAACGTTCATTAATGGTACAATTATGTGCAATTCTTCTGTGTGAGGAGTTTTTGCAAAGATTCAAACAAAATATGTAAGGAATTGCTTAGAAGATTAGTTATTTTTAATTAGGTTCATGTGTAAAATAGTTGAAAAAATAGACGCCATTTTGTCGTTTCACACACACATAGAAAACTTTTCCATGTGTGAGTGTGTGTAAAAAAACGAGCTTAGGTTCGCCCGGTTCTCCTGTAGGCGGCGCTGGTGTCGCATATTTTTGCGCGGGATCCATTTTATTTTGTTACCATGCGGAAGTTTCTAGTTTAGGACGCCACCGTTAGATGTCGCAAGCAGACATGCATTTTTTATTATATACCTAGCTGTAAAATTATTTTTTTTAAATATATGTAATATTGTTTTTATACATACACAGCATTCACGGGTTACTCCACTCTTGAGATATTTAAAATTGTGTAGTAATATTTAGGAGCAGCGCACGGATAAGACGCCATTTTCTTTACAAAGACAACGAATACTCTCTCATACTTCAGCATTTATATTTTTCTTTTTATGGCATTTTTGTAAATTATATCGCATTCTAACCGATCCATAACAATTCAGTATTGAGTTTTTTTAATTGCTGAATCCACCAGGACGTAAACCGTATCGGGATTAGCGTTTTATCAAAAGTGTTAAAAGTATATAAGCGTTATATACTTTTGTTGTAAATACGGTCCTGCCCGTTATATACTCGAGTAGGTAGGCGCTTTGGTTGTATGTATTTGTGTGTATCTTAGAGAGTATATGTGTTCTGTGATCTTATACATAATAGCTACCCATGTGTTGAATTCACACCACACAATGTGTATTGTGTATGTACATACAGCAATACTATACATACACATACAAGTACGCATTTAAATTAATAAGATCACCATTTCTTTTACAAAATAATGCGTTTCCCCCCCCCTCCGTCACTTGAGGGTTAGACCGAGAGGACAAAACGGTAAAGTATAGAGTTCGGTCATTGAATTATAAGGGAATTAGAACATAATCTAATAGAGATAGATGTTTCATTCAGTCATTTTAGTGTACATAAAAAAAACATTGATAGGTTTATTGTTCACTATCGTCCCTAGGCCCTAATTTCGGGCACTTGGACTCAGCAAATTTACATAGTTATAACTTATAATATAACAATTATAGTTTTTTAACAATCAAGAGGAGCAACAGTGACAATGTGCCAGAGAAGTAGAATCAATGCTAACAGAGTGTAAAGGGCTCAGTTTGCATTTCGTCATGAAGATAATAACACCAATAACATCCTTACATAGTGATCCATACTAAACTGGACTTATTGTCCTGGACAGCATTTCGTAAATTGTATATAATTCTTTAGCCACAAGATACTTTTTCACCTTTCTCCTAAACGTTTCAAGCTGTCAGGTATTACGTTAAATAGGCGTACACTCAAGCAAATAAAACTTTACTCAGTCTATGAGCCACGGGGCGAATATTATTCCTAGACCGAGTTTTGCAATCGTGACACTCTCCGTTAAGAGTATGCATACCGGCATTTCATAAATTTCTAAAAACGGGAGACCTTCTATCTCGACAACCGTTACTAAATATGCTTTGGAACAAAATAGGGTAGATGCATTGAACCTTTATCTAGGGAATAACCGTAAAAGATTTTTTTATATCTTGTATAGATTTCTCAAAAAAAAAAAAACACCTCTGACCTTTTTTTCGAAAAACGGAAACTCGTTTCCCGAAAGTCGCGGAGTAAAATTTTTTTTGTACTGATAATATGCGTTAAAATCTAGGGAATAACCGTAAAAGTTTTTTGATAGACGCAAAATTAACCCCAAAAAATGGAAAAAACGCTATTTTTACCATTTTATCATGCGATTGTCACGCGATTTTGAACCTTAATGCCGTGGGAAAAGACTGTGACGTCATTCTTGGTGCCATGCCCTTAATTAAGGTATTTCAATTCAAAATATAGCGACATTTATCAATTATCAATATGTAAAAGGGTTCGGTAAAATCCAATCCGCGCGTCATAATAACGATAATTAATTTAGGGAAATGAGTGACCAGCAAGACGGGTGTTGTGACTAGAATGAAAGCGAATAAACTAAGATGTACAGGGAATTTTGAGGGAATGATTGATGAGAGAATGACAATTAAAAATATTTGGATGAGCGAAGAACAACTCCCACAATTGACGATGGATTACTGTGAAAATTCACAAAAACCTTCGTACCGATCTTCTTGAGGTTTGAACGTCGCCATTTTCGAAAAAAAAAACAAGCTTATGCCACGATGATGAGAGGATCCAAGGGTTGTGTGTGGCCATGTGTGGTTAGGGTTGCCACCTTTGTAAGAGCGTAGGCCCGGAGATTTGTAATAATCCCCGTTTTTCTATGGGGGAAACCGAGACCCCGGGTATTTTCCGTTTTTTTTTTTCGTCCACACCATAATTACAAACCCGGAGATTTTGTATGCTGACCCGGAGCCCCGGTTTTTCGATGGGGGTTATTTTCCTTTTTTTTTTTTAGTCATGACAAAAATTTCCCACCCGGAGATACATTATGCTAACCCGGAGCCCGGAGAACGCCACTCAAACCCGTAGACTCCGGGTCAAACCCGGAGAGGTGGCAACCCTATGTGTGGTATCGTATGAAAGGGCGTTGGAAAAGGAGTTCACATCTTAAGCCACATTTTGTTCAGCTCAATCCATTGGGAGACACTGAGAGGTGCCATGATGATGAGGGGATCCAAGGGTTATGCGGGATCATGTGTATACTGTATAGAGCAGCTAAAACTCATTATTTTGCCAGACAGATGAATGAACGCGTTTCAGGTAGTAATGTCGTTCGCCATCCATGTTTGCCGTTGCGAAGCACGGGTAACTCAGCTAGTTTTCAATATATGTATTAATAAAATAAGCAAGTAAGTACAGTATTGTAGATATCAGGCGCGAAGCTACCTAAGAACACGATTCCCATCGAGTTACCTTTAGGCAAAAATAATAGGCTTACCTAATAGTAGCCGTAATCCATAAAGAAATGTTAGCCCCGGCTTCCCTTCTGCAGAAATCCACCCTTCGCCACTGATAAAAGAATAAGATTATATTTGTTTATGAATAAAATGATATACAGGGTGTTTGGCAGACAATGCGACAAACTGATATGGTATATACAGGGGCTATTTGGAACAACTTACCGGTATTCAGAAATTATATAGCGTGATCCCCAATTTTTTAAGAATTTTTGATTTTTTTTTTACAAATTCCCAAAATTTTACCTGGTATCCTCTATAACTTTTTTATTTACCAACCAATCAGATCAAATTAAATTTTAGTTTTATCTCAGATGTATGGCTATTAGAAAAAAAAAATATCTGTCCCAGAAAGTGGCGGCCAAAAAAACTATGGTCAGACAAAGTCCCAAGAACGGGTAGAGAAAAAATTTAACTGCACTTTTAAGTCACATTTAAAAATATCCAGAAAAAAGCCTGGTGATGTTGTACTGTGTATATATTTTTATTTGTGAATAAATAAAAAAAATACATATTGACAGATCTTTAAATGTACCCGCATAAATGTGCATGATTCTGTTGTTTCAGAAACATGGAAAAAGACGAAAAAATCGTTATTAAGACGGAACCGTTATCGCCCATGGAGTTAACCCCTCCCCAATCTCCGGCTGTCTATGCAGAGGAACTATTGCTGCCATCGGGGTCGTCTCCCATGGAGATGACCCCACCCGTGACACCCGTGGATCAGAACATCGCACATGATGACTATATTGTCATTAAAGAGGGGCCGCTGCTGTCATCAGGGTCGGCACCAATGGACATGACTCCACCCGTGACACCCGTTCATCAGTACATCGCACAACATGAACACATAACTATAATGGAGGAGCCGGTCCTGCCTTCGGTGCCGACTCCAATGGAGATGACGCCTCCTGTGACTCCAGCAAAACAAGACATTCAACATGTTGGTATAAGGGTAAGCTGACCAACCGTTCTCCTTTTCTATGTTCTGTCTTTCCTCCAAAAGTGTCCTCCTTTTTTGCTATTTGCTTTTTAACATAACTAACATTTAACAAAACTAATCTGTTAATCTCAAAACTACACGTTTTTTCATCATACCATGAATTTACTAATACTAGGTGTAGTATGAAAACCCATTAAAATGCAATGGTTTCATAAAAAAAAATGTGGTGCTTTTTTTTTTTTGATACACCTTTTATGGAAAACAAATCAAACTACAAAGCTCACTCTCCCAAAAAAAAAAATTCGTCTGCGGCGCTATTTACGCTGAACGAATTTTTATGGTATATCATTTTTTTAACCCTCCCCCCCCGTATCGCCGAGACTGGCGACGTCCATGATACGCTGTACTTTAGGTATTTTTTTTTATTATTTGTACTTTTTTTATTTTTAAAAATATGGTCCCTTTGATAAAAGAGGAGTGTTTGCTACCCCAGGTGTTGTCGCCTCCTGCTACCCCAGGGACGTCAAGGATAACTTCGACTTCTCGTTTCCTGACCCCCTCCCCGGAGCCGAAGCCAGGGTTCAATATGGAGTTTGAGTTTGGGGAGGATCTTATAGATCCTATTATAATCCCCCCAAATCAAACTAGTGCCGCAGATTCTAGTCCGACGCATCCCTCAATTGACAGGGGTGCCACTTGTATGAAGAGAGTTCACAGAACTGCGGAGGCGAAAGAATCCCGCTTTTATAAGCCCTGGGAGAATGTCCCAGAATTGAAGGATAAGGTCTACAAGGGGGATCTCCCCTATTGGTTGCCGAGAGATGAGCGACCCTGGGAGGATTATGTGCCTTCTGAGGTGGAGAGCGACAACGGATTCACCGACCCACCACCAGAGTCGTCCGCAGTGCACATAGTAATCTCAGATTCTGATGATTTGGATCCACAAGACCAAACTGATGCGGGTCATACCGTTCCCTCCCCGACCTCAAGCCCGGTCACTCCCCGCCAAGTGCCCGAATATCCCCCGCTCCCTGTACTGGACACTACAGAAGCAAACTTTGGGTTCGCGGCGACTGATGAGGAAGACCCGGTAACCGTCCAGGTACAAGGAGAATCGTTTTACAACATTAGACTCCCGAGAGAGTCTGTTAGCTCGGACGAGGCTTATAGGGTGGACGAGAGCAATCGAGGATCTCATCTAAGCAGTATGCCGGAGGATCAGAGCGCAGTAGAGGATGATGGGGAACAGCAGAACATGAACATCGACGACCTAATCGTAGGTGTGGAGGAGGCGAGGGTAAGTCTCAAATTATTTTACGCTTTTTTTAATCAGACGTTCTTTTTTCCTTGAAATTTATTAAGTTTTTTGTAACTGTGTTGCTAATCTATTAACAAATTTAATCTTACTAATATTAAATATACTAATGCCCTCACGCCACCCACCCTTAAATAAACTTCTTGCTTCCGTCACATTCATACATTCTACGATTCTTGTACTCAAAACGCGTCAATCCTTGATGATCGGTCAGTAATCCATACAATATACAAAAAAATATTTTACGGTCATTCCGGCTAGATTTATTTCCAAAGCATATTTAGTAAGGTTGTCGAGATCTAAAGTGTCCCTTTTATAGAAATTCTTGAAATGTCAATATGCCTTCTTTTAAGGGGGCATATATGCACTGAGCAAAAATAGTTCTATTTTCAATTCAACTTTTTCAAATTTTGTATGAGAATGTTAGCGCTCAATAAGTATAACGTAAGCGACAAAGTGAATTACACTTTTTTAAAAGAAACCCGGGATAAAATTTAAAACAGCCGATTTGTTGAGATTATAATCACCAGTATTTTGGCTAAATTATACTTTTATATCTGAAAAACTGAACGGAAAATCTTCAGATCCCCTAAATTTTAGGGGTACTTAAGGATTATTTATTTATTCAAGGAATTTACAAATCTTGTCATTCTAAAACAGCCGATCTGTAGTCCATACTTTCATCTATCACGGTCTCCAGTTTCAAGACGGTTCCCTCAGTATTTGCTGAGTAAAATTCAGGGAGCCGAAGCTCAATGACAGCATGTAGGACATTAATAGTGCTATTTAATAATATGCACAATAAACTTACTAGTGCTAGGATTTGTATGTCTTACCTTGAGAGCGAACACGTCCAAGAAGTAATCCAATAAAAATTACGCAAAGTGTACAGCCTCCCATGGTGCTGAATGTTTTGAAACGAAGTCGATTGTTAAACATGTTTTCATTACTATTACATTAATTTATTTTCAATAATAATAACCAACTTTAATACATTATGAAAACAATAAAAAAAACACACTAAAAATTGAATTTAGACACTAAAAAATATTAAACTTTCACATTGAAAAGACAGCAAACTTGTTAAAATAAATTTTGATTATTATTTAAAACATCCCCATTCAAAAAAGCTTGTTAATTTAAAGTTAATTTATTAACGAGAAAACTGCGTTTTTTTAATCGTACGTCGCGTATTTGTCGATTGATTTTTTATGCAACTTTTAAAAAGTTCGTAAGCGCTTTTGCGTTATAGAGTGGTAGCACTTTGCACGCGCGTTAACACCGTTCCATCGACTAGTACGAAATATTGTAGTCCAGCGGACTTGCAAGTTACACACAAGCCCCCACTACGTAATTCAAATGGTCCCCTCCAATGGTTATATTATTGTTAAGTCCCTTTCACCAGTGATGTTTGAAACCTCCGGTGCCTTGGGCAAGTATAAAAACCATAAATGGCACCCGAAGAAAAACCCGCAACAATATTGCTCGACGTGAATAAATCTCAAAAAAGACGAAAAACAATTCAGAAATATTTCTCTTTCAAGTCCCACTGCCCGTTCCTCTTGAACCCAGCATCCCATTCAAATGTATTTTTGATTGTATATGTATGCATGTGCAATTATTATAAATATATAATTGTCACACTCTGTAGTGTACTGTTTCGGGTTGGATGGCAGAAATTGCCTATGGCAATAAGCCCGCCCGTTGTATGTTGTGACATGTGCAATGTGCATTAAATACTAGTATTTTATTTTAAATATTTTCCAAGTATCTAATTGGATTCCAGTAGAGGAATTATTTATAAAATGTTGACTATTTTATTGTCTATCCCATTTTAGATCCGCTTATTTATTTGTTTATTTTCTCATCTATTGTAGTTTCTAACACACTGAAAGAAATCGTATACTAATAGATACAATTAATTTTATTTTCAAAATCCAATTAGATTTGAGCTTTTGTCCTTTGAGCATATTTCTAAAGGGTTTTTGCCTTTTGTTGGGTAATATTCTTATGGGTTTTTTGGTCCGGTCACGAAAATAAATGTGTATAGATAGAATAGAGACCAGTGTAGTCACGTTTGACATTTCATAGTCTTACAAACTAGTAACTCCATTAAGACTATACATACATATACTAGAGACCTCCAACTCAATTCGCACTGTTTGTTCGAGAAATCATAATACATACACAGACCCACCCATTGAGTTAAATCGTGACGAACCAGTATGACTGTTTTTAGTATTTTTAACTCTTAAGAGTGTGTATACCGACATTTCAAATATTTCTAAAAACGGGAGACCTTCTATCTCGACAACCGTTACTAAATATGCTTTGGAACAAAATATGGTAGATGCATTGAACCTTTATCTAGGGAATAACCGTAAAAGATTTTTTATATCTTGTATAGATTTCTCAAAAAATATTTTTTAAAACACCTCTGATCTCTTTTCCGAAAGACGAAAACTCGTTTCCCGAAAGTCGCGGAGTAAAATTTTATTTTTGTACTGATAATATGCATTAAAATCTAGGGAATAACCGTAAAAGTTTTTTGATAGACGCAAAATTAACCCCAAAAAATTGAAAAAAAACGCTATTTTTACCATTTTATCGTGCGATTGTCACGCGATTTTGAACCTTAATGCCGTGGGAAATGTCTGTGACGTCATTCCTGGTGCCATGCCCTTAAATAACCCAAGAAATAAAAACTCTAAAATTTGCTCATATATTCTAGTTGGATTCCAGGGACTATTTTTGTTATTTATTTGAGTATGTATAAGTTTTCTTTTCTCGGGTTGACTGTAAGACATTGATTTTGAAATAACTCCCCCTTTGGCATACTTCTGTGTCTAATAAGATATGTTGTTTGTATTTGGTCTGTGGGTTAGCAAATATTTATTTATCTATCCCCTCACGCCGCATCCCTTGCGCGGTAGGAAGAGAGAATAGATCGCCACACTTTCCTAGCCTCACACACAATTTGTGCTTCCGTCACACTCGTACAATTTGTCATACACACATGTAAAAGGAATCGTAGACGATTCCTTTTACTCAGAACAGATTTTTCTTCATCCACGTAATTTGTATAGATTAGTAAACATAATTTAAGACATTGTAACGAATCTCTCACAGTTTGTTTTAAACACCCTGAAATCTGATTGGCATTGACTTTTTGAAACAAAAACTGCGCAGTTATAATAGGGTACATTTTATAGTCACAAGTGGTTGGTTGGATAAACCCGCCATTTGGTTTAATGTTTTATATCCAATAAAGATTTTTTTTTTATTTATTTACTTACCAAAATTGCACAAATATATGTGCATATTATGTAGTCTTATACAATTCAATTAGAATCGGGATGGTTAGATTATTTGGGGTCTATTCTAATTAGATTTTGTTAGATTCTAATAAATCCTGTTAGATTCATACATTAGGTCCAATTCTGTATCTTTTCGAACTAAAATACGTTTTTTTCTAAATTTGTTTTACTCTGAAATAATTTGAAAGAAGAATGTCCTATTTTTGCTTGTGCTTAGAGAACTGTGTTAAAAAATACATCTTCCATATCGCTTACAAATTTACAATCTTTTCATATTTTTTTTAATTAATGTTCAATTTTCAATGCATATTTAAAATTAAATTTCTGTCTATCATTATTCATACATATCTCATACCTAATGATTATTTTTTTAAGCAAATTTCTCGTTTCTGTATCATTTTCCATTTCATAAAATAATGCCGTTTGCCGCGAGTTTGTTTTGTCGTGTGGCAGCACTGCTCCATAGACAACGTTTTCATTACGTTCGGCACCATTTTTATTTTTTTCTATGCCAGCGATTCTCGGTTCGAGCGAGTGGTGCGCGTTTTGTTCTGTTAAATGTGATTATTTTAAATTAGAGTTAGTAATAATGTATATTTAAAAGTAATCCGCTTTTATATTATGTGAATTTATACAAAGCTGACTTATGCGTAATTTAGTTGTAAGGCGTGGACAGTTGGGTTATTAAAACGTAAGTTGTTCGTATACTATTTTCTCAACGCCAGATTTGTTACGCGTATTGTTTAAATCCTTTTATAAGCGTGTTTTTGATATAATCCTCGTGTTTTTCTCACTTTTTCTAACTTCAACACTAATTTTGCACGATCTTTCGGTAAAATTAAGCAGTATGACGTCTCGCTGAAAAATTATCACACCCATTTTGTTACCACCTAATTAGCCGATTTTATTGCTTTTTGTTAATAATATTTTCGACAAAACTCGTTTGTACTTGATCATAACCACTTGTTTAACAATTTTTCATTAGATTTTACTCATTTTGAGTGATTTTTAAAAGTTTTCTCAAGTATTTTACGTGACCTTAGGGGCTTGGTCACTCATGTTGACATTTGCATTGTAAGTACTTTATTTTTACCCCGTCTTTTTACAAAATCATTGCAGGTGCAACGTTTTCAAACAATAGTTATTACAAACTGTTACATAAGTATTGTTTTTTTTATTAATCACATCATTTATGCAGGTTTGTTGTTAAATTGAAATTATATAATTGCCCTTTGCCAGAGAATTGATGCCCCAACTTAGGTTACCTTTGTAGTTTGGTCATCACATGTTGGAGCTCACATTTTTCAAGGTTTTGTCAATGTTTTCACAAAGCTTTAAATGTGTTATATGTTTTTATTTGTCTAATAGTTTTCATGTGTGGCAATGCTCAATGCACACTCTACAATTCGTTTTACTATGAGGATCTGGTCGACATGGTTAAGCCAAGACAGTTGAATTTCTTTTCACACGTGTAATTTTCATTGTTATTGTGTCGTCGATAATCCTCTCCACATGCCTAAACAATCTCTACTTTCGTACGAAAAATGTTTTCTATAAAAAAGTAGTAAAAAAATAGTGCCACATGCACTTTTTTTATGTAACAATTGTATTTTTATGGATTTTTGATACTAATTTATTTTTATACTAATTATAATCATAAGATAATATAATAATAAGATAAAACTTGGAAAAGAAAACCAAACAGCAGAACTACCAAGACGAGTAGGTCTGGGCTGGGCCGCATTTGGTAAATTGAAACATGTGTTTGAAAATAAAGAAATCCCGATATGCCTAAAAAGAAAAATGTTCGATACATGTATCCTCCCGATGTTGACATATGGCCTAGAAACAATGACACTAACAGCCAAAAGCATACACAAATTAAAGTGTACACAGCGGGCCATGGAAAGGCAGATGCTCGGCGTGAGCCTTCGAGATAAAATTAGAAACGAGGAAATAAGACGCCGAACTAAAGTTACCGATATTATGGACCGCATTGCAAAATTAAAATGGCAGTGGGCTGGGCATATGGCTCGACAAGAGGATACTAGGTGGGCACCCAGAATCCTACAGTGGAGGCCCTGGAACAAAAGGAGAAGCGTCGGAAGACCTCCCAAAAGGTGGTCTGATGACCTAGTCCAACAAGCCGGAGGAACCTGGATGCGGAGGGGGAGAAACAGAGATGAGTGGAAGAAAATGGAAGAGGCCTACGTCCAGCAGTGGAGGGAGGAAGGCTGAGGAAGAAGAAGAGAAGAAGAATTATAATCATGATGTTCTTGAAACTGAAGACAGTGAAAGTATGGACTTACAGATTGGGTGATTTAGAATTACAATATTTGGAAATTCCTTGAATAAAAAAATATTCCACTGAAATTTACGGGTTCTGAAGATTTTCCGTTCAGTTTTTCAGATATAAAAGTATAATTTAGCCAAAATACTGATAATTACAATCAAAACAAATTGGCTGTTCTAGATTTTTTAATTTATTCTTAGGCTTTTTTTAAAAAGGTGTAATTCACATTGTCGCTTACGTTATTCTTATTTGGCGCTAAAATTCTCATTCGAAATATGAAAAACTTGAATAGAAAATAGAACGATTTTTGCTCAGTGCATATAGGCCCTCAAACGTCACTATTTTGTTCATTCTGGCTGGGTACAATCACTGTAGCAGTAGGTTTCTGAGAAACATACGCCCCAAAACGTAATATTTATAGATCGTTTATCGTATCTGTTTGATAGTACATATTATTAATTCCATCCATCTTGGCCACCGTGCGGACTTACCTGCAAGTCGAGTTTAAGATTGTATTGTTGGTAGCCCTGATTGTCGAAACTTGTCATAAGAGCTGTTAAAGGTTCGCAATATTCTCACATTGTATCTTTTACAAGTAACCTACAATTCCGAAAATATTACATAGTAGCACTAGAGAAATCATTTTAAAGAAAAGATAGTTTTGCGAGTTGGAAAAAGAAAAAAATACTCCAATAATCCCTTCAAGCCGCCATCACGAGTTAGAAAAACAATGTTGCCAGTTTATTCTAACAATTCGAAAATTGGCAAATTGTTTTAAACAGGCAGTTCTGAAATATAATTTGAAAGTAGCGAAAAAATTTAACCATATCGTATTATCACATCAAGCAACACTAAACCAAGTTTGCACCAGGGGACTTCTAACAGGGAAATGTCTGTAAGAATTACTTTTATCACACTTAACATTGTAGGAGCAAATAATAGAGAGATGATAAAGCCACTGTGAATGTGTAAACATATTACTTATAATATTGTTATTGATTCATATGAAACGTAAGGTGAAGGTCAATCTATATAACTTAGCAAGAGTCCCATAATGTGTAAATGTTTGCAGAACTCGCACATTTTACGATGGATTGCTGTGAAAATTCACATAAACACTTCTACCGATCCGCTTTAGGTTTTAACGGCGCCATTTTTGGAGAAAAACACTTATTTTAAGAGATATTTAGCTTTGAAATCTAGATACGAGGACATGACCAGACGGCCGTGCTGTAATTAATGTGTCACGCCACAGTAGACAGACCGGGCATGTGCAGATGGACGAGATTGCGCATGCATCAGATACATGTAGCGCTAACGACGCCATCTGGTGTCTTCTTCAGTAAAGTCATAGTGTAGAAACCAACGACATTATATATTAAGTATAACACTCCTCGCAATACTCAAAAATAAGTCAAAATTCACGTAACTTTTCGTTCGTATTTTTTACTGTAAATTCGTATCTTATGTTAAAAGGAGGTCGTATAAGGAATGAATTCAAAAGTGTTATGGGTGACGGGTGTAGCGACTAGAATGCAAGTGTGGACAGGATATGTCGAGAGAATTAATGACGATACGTACGATGACAACAAAGATATATATGAATGAAAGAAGAGGGGTGGAGAAATGTGGACAGATGCGGTTTAGAGAAAATAAAGTCTGTTGCATAATAAGTCGAGTATTAGAGGTGCACCAGATCGTCGGGAAAGCCGACTATCCGGCTAAAGATGCCGACTATTATGGTCTGCCCATCACTACCGAGCATGGATTGTAGCTATATATAATATATAAGTACGTGTAGATGTTTATATAACATGTTATTGTACATATGTCATACTGTTTGATAAACAATAATTTTATATGGGTAATCTCGTTGCATAAAAATTTTCTATGCGCAAACGTTTATAAGACATTCAAAATGAGTTGTTGATGAAAAAAAAAAGCGAAACGACATACGAATGAAGACGCGCTTTTTCAAAACCCTCGAAAGAGTATGAAAAAAGAGCAGGGGATAATCTATAGCCTGGGCATCCAAAACACATAAAATTATCTTTCTTCGTATAGATATTGTCGCTGTTGTGTTCAATGTGAATAAATAAATTTTAAAAATGCTTTGATTTGTTTCAGATCGCCCGAGCTATACCAATGGCAGCGAGGCTACCTATTGAGATTACTACTGAAGACATAAATGACAGTGAGGATGTTGCTCGACACGAAAGTTACGATATTGCAGCGGAGAAAACTAATTCTTCCCAAAGTGATCAGGACATTACTTCGGATGAGTCGATTCCATTACCAGTTCACTGTCAAAATTATCTGCGGGATTTACAAGAAGCAAAGAATAGGGGAGATGCAGCTGGTAGTACATCTGGGTCCGCTGGTGATGGCGACTCCGATCAAACTCAAGGAGAAGCTGAGGAAGAGATCGATCAATCTCAAGACGCTGAGGAGGAGATCGAACAATCCGAAGAAGCTGAGGAAGAGATCGAGCAACCTGAAGAAGCTGAGGAGGAGATCGAGCAATCTGAAGAAGCTGAGGAGGAGATCGAACAATCTGAAGAAGCTGAGATCGAGCAATCTCAAGAGGCTGGGGAAGAGATGGAGCAATCTGAAGAAGCTGAGATCGAGCAATCTCAAGAGGCTGAGGAAGAGATCGAGCAATCTGAAGAAGCTGAGGAAGAGATGGATCAATCTCATGAGGGTCGCTCTCCTGTTTATGAACCCCAATCCCCGGGACCTCTTTTTGACAAACGCCATTCTTTCGAAGACGATGATAGGTCAAAAGGATCATCTCCTGAGTACGATTGGCCACCATATACAGATAACGCTGGGCGGTCCAGGGAGTCATCACCGAGTGCCAGTGAGTACGAATCTCGAGCACGCAGGGACGAAGAGCGGGCCAAGGCATCAACTGCTGAATTAGAATGTGAGGAATTGTTTGAAGACACAGCGGGTCCGTCCAGGGTCCGTGAGTATGCATCTCGATCATCTGCTGGGTATGGACGTGAAACGTATGAAGAAAACCCTGGTACATCGAGGGAATTCGAGGAACGCTCAAAGGAATCGTCTCCGGAGTATGGATGCCAGACTGATGGTGACAACGACAATGAGCCGTCGGGGGAGGAACAAGAGGATTCTGACGTCCAAATTACGGGTCCTCCGATAGTGTCCGTGGTAAGTACTCTTAAATCATTTATCGTCTACTAATCATGTATTTTGCACGGTGGTATCTCAATCAAACATTTGTTTTACATGGTCCAGCCATGTGGTTTTTGGACGGCGGTGCTTCCTTACACCTCTTCTTTCTCCCAGGTGTATTTTCTTTGTTATTCTTTGATCGTTCATTCTCTCTGCATGTTCCAACCGTCTCGACCTAATTAGGTACCCATTTTTAATACAATATATATTTTTACATGCTTTATTTTGATCCTTTTATGATTGAGTTTCCACTGTATAAATTATTAGTGCTGTCTCAATTAACTATATTTATATTAAGCCTCCAAAAATGTACTCGGCACTTTTAAGACACAAGCTTATGGCTGAGTAAGTGAGCAGAAGAGTAATTGGGTTTGTGTATGCAAGCCCAGGTCTTTCTACAAAAAAAAAATACTTACAGACTAAAAAACAGAACTGGTTTTCGATGAAAAAAATTATGTTTGAAGTGGAGGGTTTATAGCCAATGGGTTCCCGGAGAAAAACCCACAAGAATATGCTGTTCGGAAATATCCTCAACGGGTAAAAGCCCAAACTTTCTTGTTCCAGTAGTTGAATTATTTATAAAATGTTTACTCTTTTATCTTAAATACTATCTCAAATTTATGTTTACTATCTTATGCGCTTATTTATTAGTTTATTTTCTAATCTATGCTAGTTACACACTAAAAGAAATCTTATGCTAATAGATACAATTAATTTCATTTTCAAAATCCAATTGGATTTGAGCTTTTGTCCCTTGAGCATATTTCTAAAGGGCTTTTGGCTTTTTTGGGATTTATTCACGTTGAGCAATATTCTTGTGGTTTTTTGTCCAGCCATCGGTAGTGTCTGTCAACCAGCCATGTCACTGTATTGCAAGCAAACAAAAGTGGTTCCGGAACAATCTGAGACCAACTCTTTACTGACAATATTAACATTCAACAACAATGTGACTACTTTCTATTTTAAAAAACTGTCAGTGGCATCAGAGATGTGGGCAACCAGCAACAGATGTGCGGGTGTGCATTTATACCCGCTTAATGTTCTTATTTACTTTATGTTATGTTGTGTATTTCTTTTGTGGGTTTGGTTTCTTTGTTGTGTCTGTCTTTCCTATTTTGTGTTGGTGTCGTGTTTCTTTTCATCACTCCCCGTTTTCAACCTTTTGTTTTCTTTTCTTACTTACTAATTCTTTTGTTCCGTCATAATTTTTTTTTTTTAATCCGTATTGTTTGTGTCTCTGTGTTTCGTACATAAGATTTTTAGTTACTTTTCATGAAATATAATACATGTGTTAAGTACTAAATATAATACTAATTTAGAATCAGCTGTACGGTCAAACGCCAATGGGCACTTAAGGTCCTATATGCTGTCATTGGGCTTCGGCGCCCTGAATTGTTCTCAGCCGATACTGAGAGAACCATCTTGTAACTGAAGACAGTGATAGATGAAAGTATGGACTACAGATTGACTTGATTGAATGTGGTTCGGACGAGAGAACGTTTTATATATTACGCTCGCACATGTGTTGAAACCGCGGTAACATGCTCTTACAAAAAATATAGTGATTTAGCAAACTTCTTTTTAAAAATGTCTTGTAATGGTTACATTATTAATGCAAAAAAAGAGTAATTCGAAATGAGATCAGATCAGAGAGTCGAGATAAGGAATGAGGTTATTAGAGAGATGAGTGACTGTAAGACAGGTGTAGTGAGTAGAATGAGTGAGCATAAGCTCAGATGTAAAGGGCATGCTGAGAGAAAGAATGATAACGCGATAATTAAGAAGATGTACATGACTGAAAGTAGAGATTGACTTCAACCAGATTGTCAGGATTTGTCCGTTTTAACTAAAAAAAGGAAACTAACAAATTGTGTGAATGTGACTAAAGCGTGGAGATACGCTAGACTCTGATAGGACGCTTTGGTGATGGAATTAATCTTTTACTAACAAAACTAAGGTTACCAACTAGCATGTTAAGTCTAATAATAATAAATGATACATCATGACTTTGTTCATTTTGTTTCTAATGTCTAATTAACTGCCAAAGGAACACGTCGTCTACTATGAGCCGGAACCCATGGAACCCACGAGTGACTGTGAGGAGGAGGTCCAGTGCGTCTGCCTGGACGACGAATCTGTGAGTGTTGCTAGACCCTAGTACCCCATCACTAATCCCTCGTACCCAATCGCACCCCAGTACCCCATCACTAATGCACTCCTCGTAACAAGCACCATCCCACGAACATTAGTTTATTTTTTCACGTGAAACTCTAGATTTTCTCTATGTTTTAATTATTTTAATACTGTGAAACATCGGATTTTCCGCATGTTTTATTTCCCGGGAAACGTAATTTTCTACATGTTTTAATTTCACGGTTTTAGTTGAATTTTCTACATGTTCTGTTTATCCCGAAACATCGGTATTTCTGCAAGTTTTATTTCCCGAGAAACATAATTTTCCACATGTTTCAATATATCACAGTTGTATTTACCGTGACACATCGATTTTCTGCATGCTTTATTTCTCACGAAATATAAAATTTTCCACATGTTTTGGTGTTAAATTTTCATGTTCTTTGAAACAACAGATTTTTACAAGTTGTAATTATCCCAGATATTTGGAGTTTTCACACTTTTATCTCCTGACAAACCACAGATTTTCTGCATGACGTACTTGGATGACCAGCGTTAACAGCTACGTTGCACTATCCATTAGGTTTAGAATACCAATGATTCAGAATCTTCTTAGACTGGTTGTATGCGATGTATTCCATCGTATAGTCGAGTCAAAAATTAATTCTTATCAACGCAACGTCAGTTGCCTCCGATTATTGTTGATTCGTTAACGTTAATTTCCTAGTAGAATTGATTAAATAAGTTCGCATACATACAAAAGTTGTATGATTGCATCCATCTAGGGTATTTATTTACCTCTAGTTCCTAGTTGCTTCTTTCTGAGACTTCTGTGGAACTAGCCGGGATCGGCATAATTGAGTTCCCTTGCGCAATTGTATTTCTGATTTTTCTCAGTCGTATTTAAATTGTTTGGTCGTACCTATCAAGAAGTTGTCGATGGTTTGAGACCTTTCTGTGCCCTCTTCCAATGATTCACGTATTTCTTGAAATATGGGCTCCATAATGAGCACATTAGAGCTGGTGGTATCTCACAGGAGTAGTGCTCATACATACATACAGTATATCTCTTTCAGTGTTGCTGAGTTTCATGAAACGATCCACATATTGAAGGTTTCTTAGTTTCGCACATCATTAATGTGTATTTGCTCCACAGATGTTTTTGTACTGATCGTAGCTAAATCTAGGAAGGTCCTAATGTTCATCACTGCATGCATTTGCACAATATTATAGTTTTAAGTTTACGATTGAGTCGCATAGAATCGAAAAACTGCAATATGTCGATTTTGCGTAAATTGAGTTAAAAAAACTACACATTTTAAGATTTTAACGTCACAACAAAGGCAACCATAACCCATATAAATATTTAGTATAAAAAGTTAAAGCAAATACACCAATCTGCAATATATGAGAGTCTAAATTTGGATAGAACGTTTTCTCAATTTGCTCCGAATCACTTCTCTGAAATGACGGTGTTTTTGATGCTATAAGACTCAATGATTTCACTTCAAAGTATGTGTTTGTTGCGCACACACAAATACAAAATATTGTTGATGTTTGTGATGTACGTTATTCTGTTTGTAAGACTTTTGTATGGTTATTATATAATGTTGGTTTGTCTATTAGGATCTAACTACCAGCTCTGATGAAGAGGCAATTGTACACGCCGTGTCTCACTCGGATGAAGAGATGGTTTCTCCGGTAAGACGTGTTTTTATTATATATATTTGTCTTAACACGTCAAACGTCGTAGGGGTCACCGGTGAGCTCATCTTTTCTGCACTGTTAATGCAGAACATACTTCGAATGCTTTTTGGCGCCAATGGTCACGCTTCTCATTCTGCGTGGCGTTCGGGAGTTATCCTGTGGAGTGGAACACAGCTGCTCAGTAAATTTTGGAAAATAGATTCCAAATTTCAGAAAATTCTGAAAAATATTATCAAAACAGTTTTTTTTGTTATAATTATGGAATCCTACGCCCGATTCATGTATAACTTATTTTGGGTATGTTTCACATTAAAGTACATCGAATACCGAAAAAAAGTTTTTTGTAAATTTTCATATTTGTTCCGTCGGCGTTTAATGTGTTAAATTTCTTGTTTACTGCAGTATACATACAACGGTTATTATTGAACATGATCTCGATGATTCGAAGTGAAGGCAACCCATCTTGTTAAGGGCTTTACAATTCGTCCACTCCACCATTTCACTAACTTTCAACTTTCTGCTCTTTTAGTATATAATTTCATTTGTATACACTTTGATGAAATAATGTTTCTTTTTTTAGAAAAAGCGTCGTAGTGACGCTCCATTCACTCCATCATCGGCCTCTAAGCGGCAACGTGTGACTAACGTGCAGGCGGCCCTCGGTGTACAGGACGTAGAGATGGAAGCGGAGAACCCTGCAGGCGTAAACTTGTGGTTGAACAGGTGTGTACTTATTTATATTCCCAATGTTGCAAATGGAATGCAAATGGTCAGGTCGATACTGGGTAACATTCACCAATCCAGATATCACAGATACAGGCGGGGGATACCCCATTTAAGATACGCACCTCCTGGCCTGCCCAATGGTTCCTGGGCGGTGCACATGGGAGAGCCTCGCAGATCGCTCCCCCTTGGACGATGACGCAGGAGAGGTTGTGGCTTTCTGGGAGCGGAGGGGGATCTAATGAGTGCTGACCGACATGATATGAAGAAGACCCCATTTTCAATTCTTTATACGCATTATTTGGATTACTTTTGTAGGTTATGTTGCTATTTTCCTCACTGCTTCAGTTTTCTGTAAGTAATGAAAGAATACATTTTGTTTCAGCTTCACTGCGTGGACTGGTTCAGAGCGAAACAAAGCAATTGAACTGCTCATTAAAAAGTGTTCGGCAGATCAGGTGCGCCACATGATGACGACGATAGAGCCCCTCTTCCAGAGGGACTTTATCAGCCATTTGCCCAAAGAAGTAGCCCTCCAAATTCTGAAGAAACTAAGCCCCGTGGATCTTCTTAGGGCCGCCCAAACGAGCCGTTATTGGAGGTCGTTCTTTCATATATATTTTTCGAAACGTTAAGATCCCCTCTTGTGCCTCCTCCATCATTTAAAAAATATAAATTTTAACCGTTAATTTTTTTTAAGTTCTGGACCCTTCAGTAGCCGAGAATAAATATCGTAAAAAAGTCATCGAATTTGTCTCTTGAAAAGAGTTTAGTAAAATGACAGTTGTTTTATTGATACTATGAGGTTAACTTTAATGAAAGCACAAAAAAATGTAATTTTTGTGCTTTCTCTTAAAAACGTGACCTTGTAGTACCTATCAATAATCCGACTGTTATTTTACTAAATTCTTTTCAAGAGACGTTCTATGCCTCTTTTGATGACGTTCTGCTCGGCTCGGATGGGACCACATACTTTGTTTATTGTTATATTTTTCATTAGTATTTAACAGGGTCATTTAGAAAGACGGACCCTGTTTTAAAAAGGTATAACTTTGGAACCATTCATGTTAGATGAGTAATTTATTGACTGTGTGGTGACCGATGAATGTAAGTTTTGCTTGGTGTATGACAAAATGTGATACCGCATGCACAGGTGAGCTGCGCATGCGTTATTGCATTGTATTGTGCATCAAACAAAACTTACATTCGTCGGTTACCGTACAGTGAAAGAATCACTCATTTAACGTGAATCGTTCCAAAGTTATACCTTTTTAAAATTGAGTCCATCTTTTACCCTGTAACTTAGGTTTTAGTATAGTTTTAATGAATGTTGGTTGTGTTATGTCTTCGGCATTGCACTGGACTGGTGGTAAGTGAATGTACTAGAATAACATTACCTATATTTGTATGCAAGAACATAATATAAATTTTAATGCGTTATCGCTCAGTTACGTTGGTTTTCTTTTTATCGCGTAGAAGGTTTTTTTTTTTCACGCCTACGGGCCGATTAAAAAAAACCTTCCAAGCAGTTTAGCAAAAATGACCTAACCGGGCAATTACGTATTAATAATAATTATATTTTTTCTTACAAACGTAGGCGGTGTTGTTTTAGTGCGACGTCTTTCCACCAGGTGGCGCTAGTGGTGCGTTGCTATAAAAGACTTGTACTAAAGTTATTTGTCAGTATTAATATTTTTATCCATAGCACTTAGCTGCAAAGTTCCTATTATTGCCAATATAGTTTTAAGAGAAATGTTTAACTTTCATATTTCATAGTTTATTGTACTTGTTAACAGAGAAAAAGTCTGAATATGTTAATTGTTTGCACATTTTAGTTTATAAGAGAGGAAAAATTCTGATTTTTTAGAATTTAAATGTAACATTTAAAATTTAGTCTAGAATATTTTACCTTCAGGTCCACCGTAGTAACTATTTTATGCACCTAGTGCACCTAACAATTTTATTAATATCTCTTTTGGTGTTTGTCTAATTTTATTTTTCTTTGTTTTTTTGTGCCTTAAATAAACCTTTCAATGTTTTATAATATTATTTTTTTACTGTTTTCTTTATTATGCATGCTTATTGATTTATTTTTTTTACTCACTATAATTTTTTCTAAATTTATTTCTGTATTTACTACTACATATTTCTTATTCTATAGTATTGCATGAACTGTATTTTTTAATTCTATTTTTTTCTTCTTTATTTCTGCATGAACTCTTTTTTTTTTACATATTCTTTACCTTTTTTACTTACAACTTTTTCTTCTTCTTTAATATTTTTTATTATTTTAAACTAACTAACTAAACTAACATCTATAAATGTTTACGATACTAACCAACACTAGATTTACATTTTTATGTATGTAAAACTTATTGTACCTATCGTAAAACGGCATTTTTTTTTACGTCGTTTTGCTGTGGTACTCAGAGTAGAAATTAACAAAACACAATGTTTTTTATTGTATATTTATTTGTAAATACGATTCAATGTTCATTGGTGGCGGTTTCGTAACAGTAAAGACACTCAATGAATGAAAAATGCATGTGCATGGAAAATGTGTAAATTGTGTTGGATGTGCATGGTTAGGGCTGCCAGATTTTTCGCTAATCAAAACGGGACAACCCACTCTCCCCCCCGTCGACGAAATACTTTTTTGACGCATTTTTTATTTTGGTGCTCTAATTTTTTTATCAATTTAAAAATTGGTACATCCAAGATGCATTTAAAAAAAATGAACGCTAAAATAAAAAAATGCATAAAGAATCGAGACTTTATGCACTGCTAATGCGTAACTTTTCTGCATAGTTCCGTATTTTATACATAAACTGTCAAAAATACCACAAAATGATAAGAATTGTAAGAATATACCAACATTTCCGAAAACCGGGACATTTAGGCCAGTGGTCCCCAACCTATGGTCCGCGGCCCAGTACTGGGCCGTGGAGCAAATGGTACTGGGCCGCGCCGCCTGCCGGTACCTACTTTCCCGCGTTTAAAACCTTTCCTTCCCTGTGTTATGTAGCCGATGCACATTGCTCCAATTAAACTGTAATATATCTATCAGTGAAATGTCAAACGATGATGTGCCATCTGCTATAGAATGATCCCAGGTTCATCACTTCACCCGTTTTTCAAAAAAATTTCGCCTGCGGCGCTTCTTTTTTGTTGCATTTTTAACCCATCAATTATAATGCCAACCAAAAACTCAACCTTTCTGAGTGCACCTTCACTAAAAAAATTTCGCCTGCGGCGCTTTTACTGATTTTTTGTGTAGTGTATCCCCCCCCCCCAATGTAACCCCCCTACCCTCAGTGGGCCGCGGTGAAATTATCAAACGCTGACCGGTCCGCGGCGACAAAAAGGTTGGGGACCACTGATTTAGGCGTCCTGAAAGGTTTGTTTGGGACACTGGGACACGAGGCGTAAAACCCGTGACAGTCCCCGTAAACCGGGACGTCTGGCAACCTTATGCATGGTGCTACTTGTAAAGAATGTCTTTGAAACGATGCGATTGTTTCGTGTGATTTGAGACGAGATTGTTTTCTATGAGAAAGACGAGTGTGAGTTTGTTTTTATGTTTTTGTTTTAAATGTTCTGTGTGATTTTTGTTATGTTACCCTAAATTAACAATTTGATTTCTCACCTTTTGACGATACAATGACTCAACGACACGACTCTTAGGACAACTAGTTTCATCACTCATCTCACATAGTAGTACATTGTTTAACTCGTTTATTATATACACAGTAGTTGTTGTTTTGCCATAGGCATTAAAAGTATTGTAGATTACTAAAACTCGTAGTCTTTGTATGTACGTATTATATTTTAGTAGTCACTTGAATGTAGTCGTAGTTATCTTATGTATTATTGTAGTGTTGTCGTAGTTTTAGTATACCCGTGCACCCATCCTTCACACAATGACTGATTACGCTCAAATACCATTCACTCGGAAAATGCGTTTAAACCTTGCTGTTAGAAAAAAAGCGGACTGTATTGCGACTGTAATGCGAACGCTGGGGAAAAAAACAGATCAGAATCACAAAACAATGTAAGGTACTTACCCTTCCTGGTGTGCTCCGAATTCTCCCAAGCCTTGGACTAAAGGAATTGACCAAACACTTGCAAAAGTAGTCGCTAGTAATTCATCCAGATTTGTCACTATCAAACATAAAGTTAGGTTAGATTTTTTAATGTGCATTTTGCAGTAATATAGGTCTCCATACTTTATCGAATTAAATATTAACCTCCCTACACACCGCTGTCTTTTTTACTGAAACGACGGTGCCTGGATTTTCATTTAGTATGTTTTATTGACTGCCTCTTGGCAGATACAGATTACTTGCAAAAGGATCATCTTAATCCTACTTTTTCCGACATATTTTCCGAGTGATTTGTACAGATCGTAATTCGGTCATTGATACCTACTACTACTACTACTAAATTCAAAAACTATTCAAAGATACTAACAAAATCTTTGAACTCGTTAGAAACTTCAACCTTTTTCTAACACCGATTCCCGTCCTGATGTATTTCTGTAAAATAATTTAATTTTGCACAAAAAAAAACTGCACGAATGCCTGTGTTTGTTTTGCATTAAATTTATTGATACTAATTGTTTGGTTTTGGTTTATGATTTGTTTTTTTATGTTTTTTTTTATTTATTTCTAGAATTATTTAGTATTTGTGGAGGAAGGCAAACAAGTTGATAGAAAATGGTTGAATTTTTAAGGTGACGAAATTGAGTCAATTCAAAAAGGGACATCGTCAGTTTACTCCTCAACATATAGAACTCATATTAGTAGAGATTGGAAAGTATCTGTGTTTTTTTTTTCAAATGAATCTGGATTTATCGTAATACAAAAGCTTGTGTCGTGAAATGGAGCAAGACTGCATCGTGGACTGAACCCGCGCCCACTGGATTAACAGTCTAGCGCGTTACCAACCAGGCTACCGACCATCTCAATGGAATTGTGGTATTATTTGTTGCAAAAAAGATGTTATTTTTCATTTTTACAGCCTTTAACACAAGAAAATAAAAATAAATTACGTAAACAATGTACAAAAATCATTATAATAATAAAATATTTGCAGAAAACGAAAAAAAACCCATCTTTGCAATATTTCTTTTAGTGTGGTTCTTCTGATTTTTAAAGCCATGTGCCTTTCGATAGATTTTTAATTGGGTATGTTGTTTTTTAAAATAAAGGTCGAAAATCGTGTCCAATATGTGAAAATTCGCGTTATACCTGTATAAAAACAAGTAATTTGCGTAAAAAGCAAGACATTTGCAGATAAATCGTTTTATGGTGATTCATATATTTTCCAGTCTCTACTCATTAGGTAAAGTCTACGAGAATCACTCATTACAGTATATCTCTGGTTCGATTCCATCTTACGAAGTTCATCATCACTGCAAACACTGAAAAGCATACAATTAGGGTTGCCAGTTGTCGTGCCTCGAATCAAACACTCAAAAATGAAAAATAGCATAGGGGAAAAGTAAGATATAAATCATATTCTCAAGGACGGATGTTATCTGAGTGAAAGGAATCGTAGAGTGTGTATGAGGAATTGCATGAGTGTGACGGAAGCCCGAAGTGTGTGTAAGGATAGGAAAGTCTGGCGATCTGTTCTCTGTGCCTACCCCGCAAGGGATGTGGCACGAGGGGATAGAATAGAAGAATAGAAAAGTCAATTTACTCAGTTAATACTAAAGATGTCATCCCGAGACTTAAAATGTGAATAAATCGCAACATGTTTTAGTGATTCTAAAATAAATTTTCTAAGTAAATTTTCTCTATAAAAATAATTCAAAAGTTAGCTCTGAAATTCACTGAAATTTGAAATTATTAGCATAGGTAGTTTGTTAGATGTAATGCCGTAATTTGGTTGATAAAATGTTTAAGGTAAGACGCAGTGATTAGCTGATATCTTTTTAAAGATATTTGGTCCCCTTTTTATACAATCTAAACAGACTTTGTCAAGTTTAAATAGATTTATTCGCTTACGTTATTCTTACTTTGTGCTAATACTCGAATTTGAATAAGGTAAACCGATAATAGAATGACTTTTACTCAGAGCATATCGGGCTTTAGCACTATTGTGAACTAGGTATATTCATGGTAGTTTTTAAACATTTTGAAACTCGAAATAATCAGGTAAATCTTTTCTCACCAAAATAATTCAATTCTGTCTGGATTTCAATCGCACATCTGGCAACCCTACACAATCTCAAGCGCTATAGATAGATATAGCTAGGGATAAAACTTGTCTGTAGATATCTGTACTCTGTAGGTGACTAATTCACCCACAAAAATATGAAGTAAATAAGCGGTAGGTATTATTGTTCATCATTACTGGTAGAGGCAATGAGATGTTCTCAGATTACACTTGAGCAGCCGTCCAGGGTAGGTATTCGGAGATGAATGTGTAACATGAGAACAAACCGAATGTGTAATATGAGAACAATCCGAGGCCAAAGTGAATGGAATGTGAATTCAGATTCACTGCATTCATTCCATTTTTTTAACCCTTTGAGACCTTAACTTGTAATTCTTAGTAGCGTTCCTCTAAAGAACACAGGGAGGTCGCTAGGATTCGTCATTTTTAAATAATTGTTTCATACTTTAATTTTATTATTTGTTTGTTTTAGTACTTGTCTCATATCTAATACAAGCTTCTCTTTTAAAATAGAACACTAACTTTCAAAAGTAGTGCGTCCAGACGATTTACAACGCGCTAAATGTATTAACAATATGATTTGAAATATACTGTATTCACAATCGCTTGATGATGAGGGTGCAAATCCACGAACACCAGTCGCGAAATTTAGTCATTTTTTGTGGATTATAAACTAAATATTTGGTAAAAATAGACTTCCACGTTGAGACCCTGATCATTTTTTCCATAAGTGACCAAAATAGAGAAACATTAAAAATCAGGCAATAAAAATAACATTTGTTCACTAGGGCGAGCTTGCTGCATTGCTGTGATCTCTTCCACTCAATATTAATAATATTCCAAATTTTTAAATCTTTCATTTAAAACATTTTTTTACATTTTCTTACAAAAGGTTCGGCTCTCAAAGGGTTAAAAAAATTTAACCATAGACCACGCACACAGACTAGCTTGACAAAAAAAAAACTCTTGAGGCATAGAAAATAAATTGAAAACATTGTGACATCATCCTACAGCAGAAAAGATTGGCTTGACAAAATTATCGCAGTGTTTGGCAGTACAAGAGAAATACGAAAGCAGCATAAATACTAATGCGTTAGCTGCTTGTTTTCGACTCACCTTGGTTTGGCCTTCAAAATTGGTAATGTGTATTTATTTATATTATTTTTATTTTTTACGATTAAGATGGACGAATTTGTGGTGATGTTTGTGCCTGTGAATGGTGTTATGTTGCTTGTGTTAAAAACATTGGTGATTGTATGTGTTATGTGTTTTATTAATATCTGCACTTCCTAACAATTGCATCTTTTTGGTGGTTTTTTTTTTCATGTGCATCCTATCTTTCTCTTTTAATTATCTTCTAAGTATATTAAATCTGTAAAGTAAGAGTTGGTTTTCGATGACGGCATGCTTTCTAGCAACCATTGCGGCAATTATTATAAATTTTTGGGTAAGCAGCCTAGTTCGATGGGCCCAAATCAATGTCTGTGCCATCCGTCGTTCTGAGAAAGTCATCCAATCTGTTTTTAAAAACCTTCACTGATGGTGCTTGTATGACATTTTGGGGTAAACGGTTCCACATATTCACTACTCTATTGCAAATAAAATTCTTTCTTGAATTACTGTGGTGAGTGAGTCCCTTGGTGAGCTTCATAGAATGTCCTCTCAAATCGGTATTGATATTCAGGGTGTAGAGGGAACATCATAGTAGCCATTCATTCGATAAGGTCACTTCTAGATCGCTTGGTTCTAAGTGTCGTGAGCCCCAGTCTGGTGAACCTCTCCTCATAACTTAAGTCTTGGATGGTCCGTGGTATTTTGGTTGCCCTTCTCTGGACTCTCTCCAGATCAATATCCTTGCAAAAACTTGTAACATTATTGTTGCCAGCAAACAAAATGGTAGCTCCAAATTCATCGGAGACCAACTCCTTTACAGATTGTGTGTAAATATTCCCGAATGTAAAGTACTAATTTCTACTCTGTTGTACAAAATAGTATAGGACAATTCAAAATGTAGGGATTTTGTAATTAGTATAAGATTTATTTGTTAGTTTCAAGTAAGTTTTTTAATACCGTTTAACTCTTTCTTTAGGTTTCTCTCGGAGGATAACTTATTATGGAAGGAGCAGTGTCAGCGAATAGGAATTTCAACGATAAGTCGGAGAATAAAACTAATGCCTTTGACGTTTGCGAGTTCGTGGAAAGCGGAATACATGAGGAATAAATATATCGAGCACAAGTGGTTGACGAAACCAATGTCCAGCGCTAAAATACTCAAAGCCCACGACGACCATGTCATTACGTGCCTTCAGTTTTACGGGAATGTTATTTTAAGCGGTTCAGACGACACTACTCTCAAACTGTGGTCCGCTGTTACGGGGAAGGTAATTATCATCATTTTTTAATGAGATCGTTGAGAAGAACATATGTCAGAGATAGTATAAAGAATTAGGTTGTTAGAGAGACGAGTGTTTGAAGCAAGTGTATGTATGAGTGTGTATATGTGGGGAGTTAGTTTGATTACTAGAGATGAATAGATGCAGATGTTGGGAGGGTTACTATTCATCTTTTCGACACCAAAAGCTATATGGTTTAGATGAAAAATCTCTTTTCATGCCACCCTCATACCTCCCACCCCCCTACGAACCATCCCTGGGGCAAGCTCAACAATTTGCCTAAGTTTCATCTCAATTGGATGAACGGTTTAGGAGTCTATATACGACAATGAAAAGGTGTTCTATTTTATAGTATAGATTTCAGACAGAAAAGATCGTACACTTTGTAAATGTTATTTTAAATTGAAGCCATTTGTTGCATTGTTTATTTCAGTGTCTCCGTACGTTGGTGGGTCACACGGGGGGAGTTTGGTCATCGCAGATGTACAAGAAGACTGTTATTAGTGGCTCCACGGACAGAACGCTGCGGGTGTGGGACGCGGACAGCGGAGTGTGTCTCAAGATACTAACGGGCCACACGTCCACAGTAAGGTGTATGCACCTACACGAAGACAGGTCAGAGTTTGTATAATATTTACTCATATGTTTCTCTCGCAAATACATTATATATTAAGTACGCTTGACGTCTGACGACTCCATATATTTTCAATAGAACGGAAGTGACGCAATTTCTCGCTCGGCACTTTTTGGTATTTCGAGTCGCAAAACTCACACTACTAACAAGATATCAATAATAAAAACTTCTTTTAAAGAAACATCTTTAAAAGTATTGCTTTATTCCTAAATAACGTTAAAACTAATGCAGTTTTTAACTATGAGAGCGAAACTTCGAAAACGTCGCCCACAAACTGTCAATTCTCCATGTGATTTGACAGTTTGTGGGCACCGGCTTACTTACACTACTAGCATTGAGTACGCCATCTAGGTACTTAATATATAATGTCTTTGGTTTCTCATCCATTCCAACCTAACCTAACCCATTCCCTTAGAACCTGGGTTCCCAGCCTGTGGGTAATTACCCCATTAGGGGTAAAACAGCTATTTGGAACCATGGACAAACAACGAAGTTACGTATCTTGTTAGTAGTCCTATATAAAAATTACAGGATCAGCGAAGTACAAAATGAAAGACTATGTATATAGTTTATTAAGTGAATTTTAAACCATACATAGTTTTACATTTTTCACCTTAGAAATGGACTTTTTCCATGCACCATCGGTCGAATATCTTGTTATTGCAAGGCCTTTGGGGTTGGGAACCTAGGCCTTAAATATACATATTCATTTTCTTCCCTATTCAAGTTATACAGTTTTGAAAATTGAGTCCATCAGTCAGTTCTTTGAAGATTTTCATGTCTTCTGTCATCTGATAATAGCTCCTGTTTACAAAAGAGTTTACAGTCCATCAAAAGAAAGATGGTTTTCAGTGAGGCCCCTGCACTTCCAAATTAATCCGGGACCATCTCTTTCTTGACTGATTGTATATGGTCTATTGTATATCTAACTGTCGCTAGGGGTCCCCTAGTGACCATTAGGCCACCAAGCCTGGAAATACGTAACTTAACATAGGATGACTCCACACATACCTTCCTGAGCTTATTCAATTACAAAAATATTTTTTTCAAATTCAAATTTCAAAGTCAATAAAATATTCACATTGCTCAGGGTGCTGTCATGTATTGCAAACTGTGCTTCTAAAATGTCTTATGCCCAATCCCACCAACTTCAACCTAGGAAGCAGACCCCTAAGGAATATCCATACGATGCACACAGATAATTTCAATGATTTTATAATGATGTACAAAGTAGGGAGCAATAAATCCATACAAAATGCAACATGCAGCCACTTAAGTTAGGGAGATTCTGGGCGGAGATATTTGGGCACCTAACTAAGGAGAGCTGCATGTTGTATTTTGTATGGATTTATTGTTCCCTATTCTGTACATCATTATAAAATCACTGAAATTATCTGTGTGCATTGTATGGAAATTCCTTAAGTTTCCTAGGTTGGAAGTTGGTGGGATTGGGCATTATTCATTCTTACAAACAGTTCTTAACAAAACGCTATTTTAAAAATACCACCCTAGGCTATTTTAAGAGACTTGTACTGTAATTGACATTGTAAATATATTTATTTCCAATAGCCAATAATTACAGAACTGAGAGGTATCTACATTCACACAATACAGCATTTTGAGGACTTCCTTAGGGAGGAGGCGGTATGGGTGTTATGACGTTTACGAGCTGGCTTAAACTATTACATTATGACCCATTCTGCCACATCCTGCCGTCAAATGTGTAATTTTTGGAAGTTGTATGTATGCTACAGTTTAAGAACGTTTCACGATGCACCAATTTTTTGATACTGTCACCATCTATTGAAAAGTGGATGAGAGATTTTGTTGGATTGTAGATTTCTCTCGGTTCTGTTGAGGAAAAACTCTATGTGACCAGCTGCACAAAGCAGATTCAATAAATTTGAATTATAACTGAGATAATTATATTTCTGCTCTGAATTTATATTTACAATGTCAGTATTGTAGACTGCTTGCGAATTTCTTATTGTAATTTCTTGGGGCCACAGTAACTGAACATGAATGTTAAAAATTGCATCGAAAAGTAAGATTACTCAGCTAATAGTAGAGATATCATCCTAAGACTTAAAACATGGTTAAAAGAGAATGTGTTTTGAGAGATTTTGTGAGATATATTTTTTTTTTTTTAAAAAAGGATCCGGGGCTTGCATACACAAACCCAAATACTTTCCTGCACACTTTGCACTAGGCTAAAAGCCTGTATCGCAAAGTGTGGAATACATCGCCAGCGCCGGGGTTCGAACCTGGCACCTCCCGTTTGAAAGACTGCCGCCTCAACCAACTACTCCTTGTACTTGTAGTTTTTCTCCATAAAAAATAATTCCACAGTTGCCTTTGGAAATTATCAAAACTTGAGATTATTCCCATAGTTTTTTAGATATATTGTTGCAATTTGGATGATCAGTTTGCTGTTCGTTCACTTACATTTACAATCAAAATTTAATAGAGCAGTTACTGTGGCCCCGTAATAATTGTTTAGGTCAGGAAATTATATTTTAAATAAATGGTTTTCAATGACAGATGTGTTCTTGGCAACCATAGTGTCGACACTTGAAAGTGAAAATGCTATTGTTGCCAACACATAAAATTGTGGGTACAAATTAATTCGAAACCATCTCTTTCTTTGATACACTGTGACTAGAATGTAAGTGTACGACATTGTTTGGGGATGTTGAGAGAATATTGGTAAAAAACTGAGGTTGCAAGGTAACCTGAATTGGTTGGATAGCCGGATCCTCTAGGACCTGGACAAGTTGGTGAGTATGACATAGGCAAGGAGTCTGTGTAAGTATATGTAGCGTTGTGTTCTCTCAGCCTACTCTACAAGGAACAATGTGTGAGTGTGTATATTGCTGAAATTTATTTGCACAGTGAAAAATGGATTGTGTAGTGGCGATTTTTAACATAGAATTAGGAACGCTATGTATTATTACGATTGATAGAACGTGAATAACATTTAAAACCAAGGAAAAGACATGCGCCCACGAACACATAGAGGTTTCGGTAAGAAGTCACAGTGTGGAGGGAAAAGGCTCACGGTTTAATACACATATGGGGACACTACTCTCATATCGCTGATCAAATCCATCCGCGAGATCGGACTGTGGGAAGACCTCTAGAAGCCAATCCATTCACAATGGACTTCGTAAGTTAACGTGAAGTGAGCGCTAGAGGGAAAAAAAAAAACATACGAATTTGAGCTTGTATACCAAACCCAAATACTTTTCTGGAAACTTCACAGTAAGACAAAAGCTTGTGCCGTGCAGAATACATGAAAAGAGTTCGTTAGCATTCTCTATCAATGTATAATATAAAGGTTCCTAACTGTATGTGTTATATGTATAAAGTATAGACTGGCCACCCATCATATGTGTGTGTTGAATATTTTAGGGTTGTGTCCGGATCCAGGGACGCAACACTCCGAGTGTGGTCCGTGTCGGAGGGACAGTGTCTTAAGGTTCTAGTCGGACACTTGGCTGCGGTGAGATGCGTTCAGTACGACGGTAAACTAGTCGTCAGCGGCGCCTATGATTATTATGTTAAAGTGTGGAACCCAGACTCTGGGGAATGTCTGCATACATTGTCCGGTCATACCAATCGTGTCTACAGCTTACAGGTAATTCAAACATCATATCTTAAAATCGGACACTACCATTTTTTCTGTACATCTTCCAAAAAACACAGTGCATTGATTTTAAATTAATTGTTTATGATATGTGAAATACACATTTTTGAAATATGTTCAATTTCTTACACATGAGTATGCAGTTTCATAATTTATCGTTAAGAAATCACAATTTTACGATGATTTTTAAAAAGCTGTCATTTTTAACTCAGTGAAATGAGTGTCCCATTTTATTTGTATTTCAAATAAAATTATACTTAGAAGTCAAAGTGCTTTAATTTTGTAAAGCACGTACATACCCATAAAATACTATAAGGCTGAAGTATATTTTAGCATGTAGTTTAAGAAAAAAATAATATTTTCTGCAAAAAGTTACAACTTTTTGTTCCGTTTTGTAACGAAAATCGTACAGGATTCTGCCCATTTTATAATAATGCAAAAGTGTAGAGGTACAGAAAAATTGGCAATGTCTGAAATAACAGACTCCCATGTCTGTGCAATACTCAAGCAAGCGAATTCTAAACATTTATTTAGCGTTGCGATTTGACATTCATTATCGCTTCTGTTTTATAACCTAACATTTTGATTGTTACAGTTTGACGGGCAGCACATTGTCTCTGGTTCGCTGGATACCTCCATAATAGTCTGGGACGTCACGTCAGGGTCAGTTAAACACACATTGACGGGACATCAGTCCCTGACGTCGGGCATGGAATTGAGGGATAATATTTTGGTATCGGGCAATGCAGATAGCACGGTCAAAGTGTGGGATATCATAACTGGACAGTGCCTTCATACTCTTGCAGGTAAAATTAACTTAATGCCTATCTGGATGAAATACTGAACTTATTTATTTATTGATAACGCTCATACAGGTGCCACTTCTCAAAAATTTGCACTGGCTTAAAGTGAGCGAAAGGGTGAAATACAAGCTGTGCCTCACCGTATACAAGGCCCTCAACAACAAGGCCCCCTTACCCATCTCGGAGCTCTGCCCCTTATAGGACTATTCCTTGAGAAGGCCATTGCACTCAGCGGCAACAGCCATCAACAAACTCCGATAACGGAACACAGCAAACAAGTCCTGTTTCTTTGAGAGAGCTTTCTCTAATGCGGGACCAATAACCTGGAATACACTGTCGGACGAACTCCGAAAAGACCAGCCCATCACCAGCTTCAGGAGCAAGCTGAAAATTACGAGTTTCAAGACCAGCTTCCCGCGCCTTTGAGATGGAGTACCATTAAACGGCGCCGATAAATTATCCACCATCATCATCATGTTTCATTCATCCATCACCTAACAATCATAAGTCAATTTGTCAATGTCTTCTTCTAGGTCCACACAAACATCAGTCGGCTGTTACGTGTCTTCAGCTCAACAATAGATTTGTAATAACTTCGTCAGACGACGGAACCGTCAAGCTGTGGGACGTGAAGACTGGAGAATTTATTAGGAACCTAGTGACCTTGGAATCGGGAGGATCCGGTGGGGTCGTTTGGAGAATTCGTGCCTCTCAAACTAAGTTAGTTTGTGCCGTTGGTTCACGGAATGGAACCGAAGAGACTAAATTAATGGTTATGAATTTTGACGTTCCGAGTACGTGTCAGGCCTGTCAATAGTAGTTATTTATTCAATAGTAATTAATTTAACAAATTACTTTTTTTAAATTTTACATAATTTACTATGTGCCGTGCTTTATTGTGATGCATATTACGTCTCGTGCCGATTGAAAGTAATCAAATATCATTTTGTGATACGATGCTTGTGTCGATCGTAAAATCATAATGTGATACGAATCGCATCTTGTGTCGATCGTAAAATCGTATTGCATTACGAATCGCATCTTGTGTCGATCGTAAAATCATAATGTGATACAACGAATCGCATCTTGTGTCGATCGTAAAATCATAATGTGATACAACGAATCGCATCTTGTGTCGATCGTAAAATCATATTGCGATACGAATCGCATCTTTTGTTGATCGTAAAATCATCAAAAATCAAATTTTGTGAAAGTTTCAGTATGAAAAATTAATTATTTATATTAAATACAAGTTCCTTTGTTTATAATTTTTATTATAATTATTATAATTAAAATCAAATTGTTGGTGTGTGTAAGTTGATCTTCACAATGTATTGCCATGTTTTAGTCAAATAGTTTAATCGAACGTGAGTTTTTTCACTTGTGGAAAGTATACCAAGAATCTCAGTTTGTTGAAACGTTGGGGACTCGAAGTTATTCCTTTTTTATTTGAGGCTGTAGGAGAAAAAGTGTGATTTAAATGGAGATTAAATGTTTAACAAATATTAATACGGAGATATGTTGCCATTGTGAATGTATACAAATTATAATAATTTGTTCACTAGGGTAAGGTTATCGCAGTGCTGCGATCTTCGCCAGCTAACCCCCGTAAACCTAATTAAAAGTACATAACTACAGTAGAGTCTCGGTAATCCGGCACTTCGGTACATAGGCGCGAGCAGTAATCCGGTACCTTATGTCCCAATGCTCGCCATAATCCAGTAATCCGAACTTAATAATCCGGCACCTACTGGTCTTTCTGGTCTTCAATAGTGCCGGGTTAGTGAGACTACTGTAACATTATCTCTCGATAGGTCACATATCTTATATAGTAGGTGGGATAAGCCATTTCTGTTTCAAAAAACTCAGCTTATATTTTTTTGCGGGTTAAATCACATCTTCTCTTACCGCCTCATTAAAACTTTGTCATTCTGTGTTTTATTTTATGACCTTATTTATTTTAGTTGATGACGAATGTTTTTCCTGCATGTTTTATAACCCAAGAGTCTCCAATGTGTGTCATTGTATTTATTTATTGAAATACAGGACTTTGCACTGTTGTGGTCTGTTGATGAGTGGAACTGTGTAATTACGTATTAATTTATTGTAGCGACAAATCATATTATTGTGATGTACAGATCATTGTGAAGGTATAGTTAGATGAGAGAGGTATTCGTAGTAAGAAATGTCCAATGCAGAGTTAGTAGAACACTCTAAATTATATGCAATTGTTCTTATTTTGGGCTTGCATACACAAACCCAAATACTTTCCTGCACACTTTGCATTAGGCTAATAAAAGCCTGTATCGTAAAGTGTGGAATACATCGCCAGCGCCGGAGTTTGAACCTGGTACCTCCCGCTTGAGGGACTGCCGCCTCAACCAACTGCGCCAACCGTGTACGCTATTTCATATTCGTGCAGTTCAATTTTAGGGCCCAAATTTAAAAATTCAAAACTGCCAAATTGTCGATCTCATATTTACGAATATTTTTGCTAAATTATACTTAACATCTTGCAAATTGAGCAGATAACCCATGCAAGGGGTGCTCACAAAGTTTTTTTTATTCAGGGAGTTTCTAAATATTGTAATTCTGGGTCAGTCAAGTTGTAGTCAATACTATCATGTTTACCTGTCTTTAGTATCAAGACATTCTCAGTATTGGCTGAGAAAACCATGTAGTATAACCAAAGCCATTTCACAGCAGTTGGCGTCTTAAAGAACTGAACCATGACAGAACTTGTATCTAATGTTCACTTAAGGACCCAACTATGACGCCACGCTCATTTTAATGGTCTACCCTATATTTTCTAAAGCATGTTTAGTAACGTTGTCGAGATCTAAGGTCTCCCGTTTTTTTAAATTTTTTAAATGTCAATATTTCTACTCTTAGGGGTGATATACTCCGGCAATAAATAAATAAATAAATGTTTGCATATAATTTGGTAGTGTCTTGGTGTATTTATTACTACAACATTTAATTACGTATGTATTGTATAGCCTAGTATGAGACAAAGAAGCTTTAATATGATTAAAATGAAACGAGGAGTTAGTTCTAGTTAGTTCTTATTATCAATTACTTAGTTGTTATTTAAATTATGTTAGAATTCTAATAATGTACTATTATTATTATTATTATTGTATTATTTTACATTCATTATTACTGTATACTCTTTGCATAATGTAGAAAGAACGCCGGCCGCTGATGAAAGAGTCAATTTAAAAAAAAGTGTACGTTTTCGAAATCGATTGTCACAGATTTTACGAATTTACCCATTACAAAAAAAAACGTACAGAGTTAATATTTATATTTAAAGTGAGTATCGTCAGTTAGCTTTCGTACAGAGTTCAAAATATTAGCGGGAAATGGAAATTGTATCTGCAAAAATAGCAAACAAAAAAGAGTACAAAAAACGTCATAACTGCGACTTTTTAATGGAAAAATATTTTTATTCTATTCTATACCATCACGCTATATACTGGCTACTCTTGCAGGGTAGGCAGAGAGGACAGAGTGACACACCCTTTATGTGCATCACTCACTTCTACCACATTTTGAAATTTTTTCCACTCGACATATGTTCGTTCCAGGTGATTTTGGGACTGGCATGTTTCCGCGCACTTTCTCTTTGAAATGTATTTGAAGATTTAGACTCAGGTTTACGTCATAAATAATTGTTTTTTTTTACATTTTTTGTTATCAATATCTTGAACATTTCTCATGATTATTAAAAAAGTTCATATGTATTTACCGACATTCATAATTTATATGGACTGATAGTCCTAATTCTTAACCATTCAATCCTAATTCTTAGTTACCGAAGTAAAAATAATGTGTCGGGCTATTGTTGTTCTTCGGTAGTAAAAAAACTTTTACGAAAAACTCTCGTTTCGGCATTTGCAATTGTATTTTTCATTTCTCACGAATTTCGTATGAATGTTAATTGACGATAATTTGTACTTTAAATAAAAATATTACATTGTGCGTTTTCCTTTTTTTTATAATAAATTAGTAAAATCTGCGACAACAAAATTCATTCTTGTACATTTTTTTTTGGAATTGACAATAAAACACAGTGCCGGACTATTGTATCAGACAGAGTCACTCCGAGGTTATATCGTTGCGTTATTTTTCTTGCCAAAATACATATACTATACTATAATAATTTGTAACTTTAAAAATTCTATAACTCATAATAATTGTAACATTACGTATATCGTGTGGTCTTGAGGTGGTCGGTAGCCTGGTTGGTAACGCGCTCACTGCTAATCCAGTGGGCGTGGGCTCAATCCCCGACTTACTCCACTTCACAAGCTTTTAAGCTTTCTGTGAAGTGTACAAAGATGTATTTGGATTTATTTCGATAAACCCAGATTCATTTTATAGAAAATAAAATATTACGAGGCTGCCCACTCTCTCCTTGTATATTGTTTTACATTGTGACTGAAACTTTTTATAAAAATCGTACTTCTTTTTACACATTTTATTGCATGTTTTATTATTATTATTACTACTAGTCCAGTCTAGTTGCATTTCTCGATGGAAAGTTGTGGGGTAGTCTGGATTTCTTTAGTTCTAAACTTTTTTTTGGGGTGCTGAATCCGAATCAGAGGTTTGCTGATAAAGTTTCGTGACCTAACATGGAGAAAAATGGTGAAATTTTTCAGTTTCTGGGAATTTTTTATTAGAACTTGAAAGCTGGCAACTTTGACAGTTGTCTTTATACCCAAAATGAAAGTACATAAAAAAGAAAATTATTATTTTCGTCATTTTCTGTATTTTTCATCATGTTTCGTCACGAAATTTTGTTGGCAAACCTCCGATTCGGATTCAGCACCCCAAAAAACGCGTATAGAATGAAAGAAATCCCGACTACCCCACAACACAACTTTCCATCGAGGAACTGCTTTGTGTTTAATTTGACTGGACTATACTATTATGGTTCTAATTTTTGTTGACTTGTACCATTGTGAAAATTGTTTATACGTTGTCGTCTCTCTGTTGATTTTTGTCTCTTTTTGTTTTCTTTTTAAATCAAATGCGTATTTAGTGAATGGAGAATGGCTTATTGATGATGGGCGATGATTATTTTATCGATAGTAAAAAGTTTTGCAACTATTCCATTGCATCTTAAAAGTTGATTATAATAATAATCTGTAATTGGATTGTAATAATCTGCGAGTGGATTGTAATAATCTGCGAGTGGATTGTAATAATCTGCGAGTGGATTGTAATAATCTGCGAGTGGATTGTAGTAATCTGCGAGTGGATTGTAATAATCTGCGAGTGGATTGTAGTAATCTGCGAGTGGATTGTAAATAATCTGCGAGTGGATTGTAATAATCTGTGAGTGGATTGTAAATAATCTGCGAGTGGATTGTAATAATCTGCGAGTGGATTGTAGTAATCTGCGAGTGGACTGTAAATAATCTGCAAGTGGATTGTAATAATCTGTGAGTGGATTGTAATAATCTGCGAGTGGATTGTAAATAATCTGCGAGTGGACTGTAATAATTGGCTAGATTGTAATAGTCGGTCAGTCGATTGTATGTACAGCTACCCAACTATTGTAAAGCATACACCATTCTATTTACAGAAATAATAAACTTATAACCATTGAGTTTAAAATAACCAACTTGTTACGTTGTTCATATTTGCTCGCTACGAATAATCAATTGTTGTTGGATTATTTGATAGTTTTATACGTTGCGAGTGGATTATTGCAACCAATTGTAAATTACGATGTTTCGACTGTAAAATACGGCGCTATCGCTCATCGCTATAATGGTTTTTATATAAAGTTTCAAATTGAGTCTGTAGATGAATATTATGTGCTGCGAGCACAAATTCTTTGTCAAGACTGAGATAAGTAAGGTATATATATATTATTATATAGTAGTTAGAATAAAAATTATAAATATTTACCCCTATTTTATGTTTAGTGTTAATTTACATTCTTGTTTTATGTTTGCGCCAGTGTGGCGTCGTTTTTGTTATTTAATCTTTTTTTATTTTAATTTATTATCGACAGCTCTAGTAAACACTTTAACGCATGGAATTAGGAATGCCGTATCGAATACAAAAGTTTCACCAGCGTTTTTAGAAGGACCTTTTTTTATTCTTTCTCTAAATATTCCTACTTTGATTATTTAGCATTAAAAAATATGGATCTTGACTACGTTCTGTAATAATTCTGCATAATATTTACCAATTGTACCATCCTTCTTTCGTCTTTTCAAGAGTCGTTGGTCTCTTGCAAAGACGAACGTTAAAATTCTAAAGTATCGATGGTGGATTTTTTTTTAACGCATATGGCAATAGACCCGGCAATTACAAATTCAGAGGTAAATCTCTCAGCCAATTGGCAGCGTCAGCAGTGACCCCGTGGATTTCAGTTAGACCGCGCTCGAAACCAAAAATTGGACACTCAACTATATGGCCCATCGTCTGGCGGCGACCACATTCACAGTCGGGGCTCGGGGAAAACCCCCATCGATGCATAAGGTCTGCGCATCTTCCGTGGCCTGTCCTGATTCTATTAAGCGCGGACCACTGTTTTCGGGGCAAGTCAAATCCGGGTACACGCTCATGAGGATTTTCTATTAGGTGTCTATTTGGGACATTAGCCTCATTCCAAAGGGAATGCCAATCCTCGTTGAGCGTAGGAAGCTGGGGAGAGGATGCCAGTTCCCTCCACAACACGCTCCTTGATGGTAATCTGAGTGGAGGGGGTGAGAAAATATCATTATAACCTGGCAGTTGTGGGTTCCGTTCCATTTTGGTTATCTCCCGTGACGTTATCTGCTTCCTGCGTAAATCAGGGGGAGCAATGTTAGAGAGGATCGGGAGCCAGGGTAGCGGAGTTGACCTGACCGTACCACTCACCATTCGCATTGAGTTGTTCAGTTGTGTGTTTACAGCAGCGACATGTGCGCTATGTGCCCATACTGGGGCGCAGTATTCTGCTGTGCTGTACACAAGAGCTAGAGTCGAGGTTCGCAGCACGTCCGCCTTGCATCCCCAGCTAGTGCCAGCCAACTTGGATATCATGTTGTTTCTAGTCTTTAATTTGTTCTTTAAACCCTCCATGTGTTGTCTATATGTGAGGCTTCGGTCCAGTTTGACACCGAGGTACCTCGGGTTGATGTCACTAGGGACCTCCTCTTCACACATTGTAAGGTTAAGTTTTCTGTTGGCCTCCCTGTTATTAAGGTGGAATACTATGGATGCAGTTTTACTGGGGTTTGGTTTCAAATGCCAGTTTGAGAAATACTGTTCGAGAGTGCTCAGGTCCCTGTTCAGAACCTCCTCCAGTCTTTCAAACTTTTCAGACTGGTAGACTATCGCCACGTCATCTGCATATATGAATTTTCTGGACTCTGTCCTTGGGATGTCCGCAGTGTATAGGTTAAAGAGCAGCGGCGACAGTACCGATCCCTGAGGTAAGCCGTTTTGTATGTACCTGTACCGGCTTGTTTTACCATTTAAGTGTACTCTGAACTTTCTGTCTGACATCATTTGCTCTAGTAGGTCCACCGTGCCTCTGCACCGGGTAGCCCCAGCAAGTTTCTGGAGGAGGCCCCTCTTCCAAACGGTATCATAAGATGGTGGATGAAACAGTTTAATTCGCATTCTCTATGATATAACATAGGTTCCTAAGTTTATGCTTTAAGGTAATCTTGCATGTTTTCCAATAATCGGAATAGAATCCACAATGGTGTCATATTAATACTGTGTATTCTAAAACTAATGGATACTAAATTGCGTATGTGTTTTGAAAGTTATAACAGTTTTATGTTCGTATATTTGCATAATCAATCGAAAAAATGTCTGGGTATAATGTCATGATCTGTTTTATGTCGTAAGATTCTGTCATTTTATTAGTCTGGCGAGAAAGAGATACACTATCAGGGGTCAAAACTGGTCAGTGAAATCATTACGTCAGTTTTGTTTAAGTTTGGACAGTTTTTTAGGGTTTGGCACTCAAAATTTTCACATTGGATCCCTAAAAACTATTGAAGCCCTTTTAAAACATAATCACCTCAGATTTTTTTACCAGCAGCGTTAATTACGCCTATTTTTGTTAATCAACTTCGTTATATTTTTAATTAAAGATGATAAACTTGATCTGCATTATAAAACTCGTGCTATCAAATTTTTCCTTAACGAAGGCACAATATCTATATGAAGTATTTTTTTAATACATGACACCTAGATTTTTAACATTTAGTCAGTATTTTGAGACTTCTAGGTCAGTGAAATCTCCATTTTTTGAACGCTGAATGTGTTTTGACCCCTGTACTATGATTGCCAAGAAGCTGCATCCAGCGCTCTCGTAGAAAACCATCTGTTTCTTGCCGGACTGTACAGCTGTGTGTTAATAAAACTATGTACATAATACAATTGGCTGCTAGCACCATTTAAGTAATCAATTTTTTTTTTTTTAATAATGTTTGTACTATATGAATGTACTTTGAACATGTTTTTTTTTACCACACTTATTTAACTTCACGTGTCATTGTCTGCATCCACATTTTTTACATCAAATTTTAATAACCTCCCAATGTCGCAATACCTTGAAATTTTACGCAGATTTTCGGTTTAGGTGACAGTTTGAAATTGTAGTACTGTTTTATCATAAGCATGATTCCATCGGTAAATTTTCTCTCTCTATCTATACCCTCACGCCTCGTCCCTTGCAGGGTAGGCAGAGAGGACAGAGCGTCAGACAGCCCTATCCTCGTTGCTTATTTTATTGTTCAAATGCATTCATATAGTACGACAATTTGTAAAAAGATGTTCTTCTACAATGTCAGGAGGATATTGCATTTATTTATTCGAGTGGAACATTTTTACTCAGTGCCACAGCATGGATAAAGAGATTATATAAATTAATACTATAATTTCTCTTATGTTTTTTTAAATTGTGTTACAATTTTACAAACAAAAGGTATTATTTTTTATTTGTATCAAATCAATGCTTGCTTTTAGGTAGATTTCGACAAAGGAGTCTACTTATTTTTATTTATTGCTTTATCCCTATTACCTTTTTTTATTTATTTATTGTTTTATTTTTATGTTATTTATGATGAATTGTATAATTCTCTGTCACTACTACACAGAAAATATTTTTGTTTAAATCGTAAAATTACGAATGCTATATTACGTATAGTCCACTTTTTTTTCAGAAGTCTCACTGAGCAAACTTGGTTTAGTGTTGCTTGATGTGATAATAAGATATGGTTACATTTTTTTAAAATTATATTTAAGAACTGTTGTTTAAAAAAAACCAGCCAATTTTTCGATTGTTTGAATAAACTGGCAACTTTGTTTTTCAAAATTGTGATGGCGGTTTAAAGGGATCATCGGAGTATTTTTTTCTTTATCCAACTCGCAAAACTATCTTGCCTTTAAAATGATTTCTCTAGCCCCGCTCTGTATAATATTTTCGGCATTGTAGGTTACTTGTAAATGGTACAATGTGAGAATATTGCGGACCTTTGACAGCTCTTATGCCATGGTTTGACAATCAGGGTTGTATTGGTCACAAATGCAGTGCTAAAGAAATATTTTAAAGATATTAGGGTTTTGTGTGATCAAAAACGAAAGAAATGCTTCCACAGTAATTCCAATAAACCACTTAGTCTAGTATTTGGAATAACAGTGTTTACAGCATTCACTTTAAATCCTTAAAATAAACCTTGTTTTTACATAGTACTTGCAAATAACAGTAGTATTTCACATTTTTTGTGAAAATAAAATGTTGAGACCTTATTCCATAACAGACTTCCTTAGTAATTTTATGTAAATATCATCCAGATATTTTAATTTTTTTAATGTATGCGTTGCATACAAATAGTATATCAATGTGCAATCTCTGTAATATCATAATAATACCTATATAGATTCGTAACTTTATGGTTTAATCAGTAGATTTTTAAAGAATATAATGCATATTGCATGAATTATCCTTTGAAACAATTGTAAATTTATCTTCGTTGTGTTACATAATTGTTTTATTTTCATTTTACATATTGTATTTTTTACAATTTCATTTACTATCTGTTATAAATTTAATGTGCTTTAGAATGTCATAATACATCTAGATAATAAAAAAACATCTTTTGATCAGAATTAAGCAAGCATAATACTAATATCATCAATTTTTCCTCGAGAACGGATACGTTTCACGTAAAAGAAATCTGAGCGATTGTAAGACAAGGTGCATGAATGGAATGACAGCAAGGAGTGTGTGTAAGGATAGGGCATTATTATTATTAACTTTTGGGCAAGCAGCCTAGGCTGATGGGCCCAAATCAGTGTCTGTGCTATCCGTCGTTCTGAGAAAGTCATCCAATCTGTTCTTAAAAACGTGCTTGTATTAAATTTTAGGTAAACGGTTCCACATATTTACTACTCTATTGCAAATAAAATTCTTTCTCAGATTACTGTGATGAATATTATGTATATGAATAAAAGGGGATATAGTCAAAAATTTGTTCAATAAGCAAGACTCGTCTTATTAATCCAAAATTGTAACTGATATAATTGTGGAAAACATAGTTTTTTGTGCATATATTAGAAACAGGGGGGTGAAAAATAGGGGTTGTCTATGGAAATACGGACTTTACGATTGAAATAGTGGGTATACGTAAGGTTGTAATACACATTTCGACAGACAAATCAAAATACTGCTTTAGAAAGGTAGTATTTTACAAATACATGTGCATGTTTTTGAGTTGGATAAGAACGTCTATGATGTATCAGATGTTTTTAAGTCGCCCTCTGAATGAAGGGAGCTTCGATTACTTCTTGTCTGAATGAGCCATCGACTGAATATGCAAAGAACGTTCAATTCAATTTCTGACTACCAAGCGTGTTTGCGAAATATAACATTGCCCAATGTCCAACCTTCAAACTTTTTCCGTTGAGGGATGTGACCATACGATATATAAAGTCAAGAAATCTGAAAAAAACTCTCGTCATTTTGTAGTTGTTAGTCTGTTTACCCAGATTCAAGTCCTTGTGGAGGTACTAAAGATACAACTTTGAATTTCGCATAATACTACCATTGTAAATTTATGAGCCACGAGGCTCACGAACAATATGCATATTCTATAATAGAAAACGAATGCTACTTCTAGTCAAAAGATGTTTTCATAATAGTAAAATTGTAATTCTACATACCCAGCATACATATTCATACATAATATATAGGCTAATAGTTTATCATTTTGAGATGTACCTAAATTATTTAGGTATGGAACCGGATTTATCTGTACCTATTGCACAGATGAAATTACATTAAGTTTTTCCTCAACAGAGACGAGAGGCATCTTCATTCACATAATTTAGCGTTATGTGAACTCACTACCAAAAAATGTGATTGCAAATGTTGCGTCCACTCCTCAACAGATGGCGTGAGCATTGCAAATTTGGTTAATTGTGAAATTGTTTAGCATATACAGTGAAACTCGGATTTTAAGTTTTTCTGGGGACCACCGGAAAAAAACGTAAAATAGGGGAAAACTTAAAATGTGGGAAATTATATTTTAGTATGTCCTATAAAAACGTAGTTATTTTTCACTGTTAACTTCATTGTCATGTAGTAGGAGTGATTTCTTGACAGTAATTATGTTACAAGAAACAAAAGTGAATTATATCACTAAAAAACTAAATTGAAGGAATTGAATTTTCAGAAAATACCCCATACAATAAAAGTCCGTTAATTCAAATTCCAAGGAACTGAAAACAGGAAAAAAATTGAATTACGCGACACGAACATTTGAATTTCGCGCCAATTTTTAATTTTAAAATAAACTGAATAATTTTATAAGCAAAACTTGCGATTTTTCGGAAACAACCAACGTGGATGTCGAATATTTGTCACAAATTTGATTCTCCGGATAAGTAGGTAATTTAATGCGCACGACATGACGTAGGTCCGCGCATTTCACATTACCTAATACCTAATAATAGCACTTCGTACACAACACAATTTATATCGGAGTAAACATTGAAACAACTATTTATTACTTTTAGATTTCAAAAAGTCACTTACTTTAGTTGTTTTTATTTTTTATTTTGACACGAGTTTATCATTAGGTACATGTCCAATGACCTAGTTAAAACTTTTGCAAATATCAAATGGTGTGTCGGGCCCTTCCCGAGTTTCTTCTGAACACCTATTAAGGCTGACAATACACATTTGTATTTGTGGAAATATAAATTGGAATAACAACCAAACTTAATGTAAATTAAAAAGGAATGGTTTTTTTTCAAATTCAACAAAATTGGTGCCCAAAAATTTCGCGAGAAGTAAATCACAAAGCACTGTTTGGAATAATACGCACGTGTAGGTAGGTATATATTAAATACCTAAATAAAACGAGTAATGTGTATGTTGCACTACAATGAACTGGATAAAAAACTGAAACTTTAAAGTTATACAAAACACTTCCGGCGATTAAAATTAACATGTTACTATGTGCTGCACATGTTGACATTCTCTGTAAATCACCCCATGCATCAAGACGTAGCGATGTACTGAGGTGTTATGAGGGGGAGATAAGATAACACCGCCCACCACGTGGAAGTGTTGGCATTAAGTAAAAAGGTAGCAATGTGACTTTACACACTTTCTTTGCGTAATATTTTTTGTCCAACTTTTTGACAAACAATTAAATTTTACGTGTTTAGATATTTCATACAACTTTACAGCCGAGAAAAAAACGTTAAATCCGGGAATTGTTTCGGCGCCTGACGTAAAATTTGGGAAATTTTTGTTCTGGAATGTATGGGGGTGAAACGGGACCGACAAAAAAAAACTTTAAATGCGGGAACTTAAAATCCGAGTTTCACTGTATACAAGTTTCAAAAAATTACACGATTGACAGGGAGATGTGGTGGAATGGGTGAACGTTGTCGGAACACCCATCCTGCTTCCTCCCCAAGGGAGTTCACATAACGCTACATTATGTGAATGAAGATGCCTCTCGTTTCTGTTGAGGAAAAACTTAATGTACTTAATGGTTTATCGTTTTGTTCAATTTTATGTTTGAATGTTAATTATGGTATCTTGACTAATGTCTAACGTAAGCTTAATATGTTATATAGACTGAACAAATGTTATATTACATATAACTTTATTTTTGTACTGTTGTCAACAATCTATCTGATAATATGTGCATATTATTATTATTATTACTTATTATTATTATTATCATATTGTACAGTACTTCCGTGTTTTTTAAACTTAACGCTAAATCAGTCGACATCCGGGGACCTACATCCTGAAATGAGACTTTGTCAAACTAATTTGTATCATATTTCTATGTTATTAAAGATCGGTATTGCTTGTTCACGAACAGAGTGCGTTTGAAAGCATAATTTCCGAAAAAATTTGATCTGATTGAAAATCTGTACTTTTTACACTATCTAGTCTAGCACGCCGTATCCCTCGTGAGGTAGGCAGAGAGGACAACGCCAGACCGCTCTTTCCACACATACAATTCTTGCTTCCATCACACATATTTTTTTGCCATTCTCTCCATGTCTAAACTTGTGTGCACTTAAATCTTTGCCAAAACATTTGTCTTTCATCCGCTCATCTCTCATTATCTCGTTTCTTACTCTGCCTCTTCACGCATTCTTCTCAATGACCTCATCTCGCCAAATTCATTCCCCTTTCGTCCTTTTTTCTCCATTTCCATGGTTCACTTCCATACATCTTCTTCTTCTTGTTCAGTCGTCCCTCCTCTGCTGGATATAGCCTCTTCTAACGTTTCCAAATTTTTCTACTTTGCTCAACCAGTTTCTTCCTGCGACTAGGACTATATCATCCACCCATCTTTTTTGGGATCGTCCTACTGGTCCTCTCTTCTTCCATGATAGGATTCTGGGTGCCCATCTCTCATTTCCCTGTCTCACAACGTGGCCTGCCCATTGCCATTTTAACTTAGCGATACGGTCTGCTATGTCGGTAATCTTTGTTCGGTACATAAGTATTTTCAATCATTTATTCCATAGTGTATCATGTACAACTCCTAAAAATTATTACTTTTTTTCAGGATGTAGGTTCGTAAACAATGTATAATAGTTTTTTTCTTTTCATATTATACATGACAATCTTTTGGTCAGCGAAACACAGTATGTTTGTCTATTCATATCAGGTAAATTTAATAAACAAATTGTATCCGCATCAGACAATAGTTGCCTTTTTTGTCTATTTTATAAACAGACTCAATTAAATCAAATTAAAAAAAAAGTGTATATTTTGTCTTTTTATTCAACGCCCAAAATACTACATACATGCTTGCAAGCCAAAAAGCTGAAATCCTGAAGGATCCCACATCATTTCAAGCATAAATGAAGACTACAGGGGAGAACACGGAATGACAGTAAAAAAAAGAGGAAGAGGGTTTTCGTCAAAGAAGATATATGTTTCTGTTTAACTATTAACGAGATACTGAGGCTATGTTCATAGCAGTTCTATGTAATTAGCATCCAGGTACATTAAATTTTTAATGTACGCACTGCAGGCAAATGATTTAGTGTACCATTTCTATAATGCTACAAAAAAACAGTGATTTCTAACAATATAATCCTAATGCTACTCAAGAAGAATAAACTTTTATTTAGCATGCAAATCTGCACATCTCTCTCTATTTACCACACATTTAAATTGAATGTATTGTGTAAAACGTGTGAATTTCTGGCTGCAGAAGAACGCTACATGTGCGCCACTGCGAAACACAGAACAAGCTGCGAAAATGACAATATTGGTTTGAGCCAAAGACATTCCATATAAAGTACCAAATAATGTCTTTGGTTTGAGCAGAAGCTTTAATTTTATTACGGGCGCTCTTCACTAGATGTCTCTAAAGAGTTTTCCCAAGAAAACTGATTTTCAAACAAAGGGACGTACTACTAGGAAGGGAGATGAGTTGCGTACTATGTATTTTTGTTATGTATTTTCATTGTTCGCTCTTGCGTAGTTCGCGCAGTCGCTTTTCGCGAGCAGTGTGTTATTTATATTGTGCGTGGTTCACAAAAGTGTGTTGAACCGATATTATAACATATTATTGTCGATTTTTGTGATTCAGGAACTGTCGAAATAAGTGCGTTTTTGTCATTTTTATACATCAAACCTTCTTTCAAACACTAACATCTTCAAATTCTATCTCAACAATTTAATATTTGGTCGCATGTTTTGGTGTTTTTACTAATAATTTATTCTTTGTAAGGACTCGAACAAGGTAAGATTATTTTGAGAACAAATGTCATCATTTCATTGTATTATTTTCTGATTGAAATCATCCACTGTTTCATTCATGTTTTTATGTTTTTTCTTACGGCATTTAGATTTTATGTTACATAATGCGCTTGTGCGATGATAATATTTAAAGCAATACATTTTGCCAAGAATATTTTATATATTTTAATAATACAATGCATCAATGCGGTCATTTCTATTTAGATTTTTAACGTTTAAGAAGACATTGTCTTTGTTCGTGGTTCGTAGCACCTCGTAGTCACGTAGGTGGAGGGTGCTTTCAGTAGTTTCAGTACTGTAAAAGAAAAGTCTCTCATCTACGAACGACCTTCAAAACACAAGAGAGGGCAAATATAGTTCATTGGACAAATTATAAACAAGTCGCAGTGAAGCACGCGTTCTTGGGATGATATGTTCTATTATTATTTGACTATCTTTAATTTGTACACGAATCATATTGACCCAATTTAATTTGTTTCATTAGATATTTTTCTTTACTTTATTGCATAACCAAAACTTTGAACAAATTGATAACAAACTTGACTGTTGTTTAAACCATTAGAGCATCTCTCATATAGATATACTGTGTAAAATATATTGATTTTTGTAACATCTTCAGCTGATTTACGGTCGTCGGAAAATTCGAAATGAATCTATTTCTGTCTTGTGTTTTGGTTTCTAAATAAAAAACACATAATAATAATACATCAGTAAGTTATTATTCCATTGCATGGACAAGGAAACATATGTTGAACTTATAAAAGTCTACAGTACATTCTAGTTAGAGATCTTCTTCTCCAGTTGGTTTGCAGCAAAGCTCCATGTCTCCTTCTCCACTCATCCCTGTCCTGTACGGTTCTTTTTAACTCTTTATATTATGAGTCGAAGCCCATATCCTCAGGTCGTCCAGGTATTCTTTCCTTGGTCGTACTCTGTAGTTTGTCCCTTCTAGTCCAGGTAATGGGTATTTTTACCTTACATTTTGTATAGTAGTTCTGGTTTTTGGATATGTTATAAAGGTCGGTCCTGTGATTAAGAATCTAAGTTTTCGACCTCCCAACCCTTGTGCGTTCACTAGGGCGAGCCAAAAAGTGACGAAATTTCGGTCATTTTTCAGTTTATTGATCATAACTTTTTTACAATGCATTTTAGATAGAAACATTGTAGCTAAAAGTTGTAGAATATTAAATTCTCTGCAACTTAAGTTCACAAAGTTTTTTTGTAAATTCAATATACAAAGAGTTCTGCGTTACCAAAATTTCAAAATTTTTCAAAAAAATGCACTTTTTTTACAATTATTTTCTTTAATTCAATATATTTCCTAAACGGTACATTTTAGAGAAAAGTGTTGTAAGTAAATGTTGTAGATCGTTCAATTTCCAATAAGTTTGATGTCAATTTTTTTTATCTCGGACCAACTTAACTAGAGTTGTGATCTTCTGAAAAAATATAAGACGAACATTTTCGAAACTTTCAGTATAGTACGTATGACAATAGTAATCAGAAAAATGCAATTTAGGAAAAAAAAATTTTGGACATTATTAAGATTGGTGTCGTGGTTTAGAATCCAAGTTTTCGACCTCCTCAACCTTGTGTGTTCACTAGGGCGAGCCGAACACTGCCGATATTTCAGTCATTTTTCAGTTTATTGATCATTATTATTTAATTATCCATCTTAGAGTGAAAGATTGTATGTAATAATTGTACAGTATTAAATTTCCTATAAATTAGGTTGGAAATATTTGCTTTGAAAAACTATTATTTAAATAATTATATAATAACAAACATATATTTATTAAGAAAAAAAAATTTTTTTCACGATTTTTCAGTTTTTTTTCAGCACGGTACGTTTTAGCGAAAAATATACTTAGCAAATATTGTAGAATATTAAATTTGCAACAAAAAAGTGATACCACACTTTTTTGACTTGGACTAATAATAAAGGAGATATGCTCTCCTGAATATTTATTTAAGCTCAATATTTAATTTTCAGGACAGCATATCTCCTTTATTATTAGTCCAAGTCAAAAAAGTGTGGTATAATTTTTTGTTGCAAATTTAATATTCTACAATATTTGCTAAGTACATTTCTCGGAGTATTCGTTCATTCCTTCAATTAATTCAAATAAGAGACCCTCTTGACGCACTATGTGGCCGATCCATCTGGCACGTCTTTCTGCTATTGCATTGAGCAGGTGTCTTCCTCCTTTGATTTTGTTAAGAACTTCTTCTTTCGTTATGTGATCCCTCCAAGAAATTCCGAAAATTCTCCTGTAAGACCACATCTCAAAAGCTCTCTTTTTAAAGTGTATGAAATTAAGTAGTAAAGTTAGTACCTAGCATATCGTCGGTTGTGATTTTCGGATCAGGCACAAATGACAATAATGCCATCCATCCCATAAACCTTTTCCTTTATGGACGTTTTTCACCTTGATGGAAGTAGGAGAACTGTGCCAAATGCTGAAATTATCCCATTAACACGATGCAAATAAGGCTTATATTCTGTTGATGCACAAAATTTTTGTTTTTTGGGTTTTTCCACTACGCCTGTCTTAGAAATATATTGAGCTATGTATGCAGCGAAAAAGAAAACAGAAAAATATGTTCTTTGTGTTCAAATGGGTTCTTCTAATAATAAAAAGTATTTTCCTTTGTTGTTGTAAGAAGTTGACAATGAAAGACAACATCGATTACTCACTCTAGGCAGGTATTTATATAATTTTCTTTGTTTAATATTTTCCTACTACCTCTGTATGCAAGTCTCTGTTATTTGACATTCAAATAATGTACATTTTTTACTTCAGCATGCGATTGACATTGTTCCTGTTCCATTGACCCTAGACCCCCTCCGAGTGCTGAACTTCGTAAGACGTCTAGGACTAGAGGGACTGCTCTAACTGGGTAGTCACCAGATAGGTCGCAGTACATAATACACCCCATCTAATAAAATAAAATAAAATAAAATAATCGAACACCTATCTTACAGTCACTCATCTTTCTAATAACTTCATTCCTTATCCTATCTCTCAATGTTTTCCCACGCATTCTTCTCAGCTATCTTATTTCCACTGTATTCAACTATCATTCGTTGTATTCGTATGAGATTCCGAGAATAATGCTGCACATATCTGCGCTATTTGTCATTGTTTTGCCTTGGTTGATATTATTTATTATCTATTATTTATTAATCATATATTATTAAACATAAACTTTAAATATGGCTTAGTTTTTCCTCTGATTTAATAGTTTATTTATAATTCTATTAAAATAACGCATCGGTACTTGTGAACAAATATATCATCATTCTTCAGCGTTACAACCCCCATAATGACATTTTAAAAAACTCTAAAAACGGGAGACCTTAGATCTCGACAACCGTTACTAAATATGCTTTGAAAAAACTAGAGTAGATACGTTAATCCTTTATCTAGTGAATAACCGTAAACGCTTGTTTATATCTTGTATATTTTTCTCAAAAAAAAAAAAAAAAAACAACAAAAAATGTAAAAAAGACCTCAGATCTTTTTTCCGAAAGACAGACTCTTTTTTACTGAAAGTTGCGGAGAATTTTTTTTCGTATTGTAAATGTTTCTTGTTGATTGATACTATTGATATTATGCATTAAAATCTAGGGAATAACCGAAAAAGTTTTTTGATTGAAGCGAAATTAACCCCAAAAAACGAAAAAAACGCTATTTTTACCATTTTATCATGCGATTTTGAACCTTAATGCCGTGGGAAATGACCGTGACGTCATAATTGGGCCGGGAGCCTTAATTGGACGGACCACACTGACCTTCCGGTACATATCATAGAGCTCAGTGTCGTATCTTCTCCTCCAGGTTTGCAGAGGAGAGCATGTGATACGAATAAATAAATTTACGTACTAAAATATTTATGTGGGATTTTATTATCTTATTAGATAATATTTATTTATTATATATTATCAGAGAATTACGATAATGGTTAAGTGGTATACATACACACTTGTGTTTATGTAATTATAAAGCATATTATAATAGGTATGTATAGCGATAACAAATACGCAAATCTCGAGCGTATAATAAACAAACCTTGAAACAAGTAGCTGGTATACCTAGACCGCATCTAATAAACAAAAATACTATAATACATATAAATATTCATCATCATCATCATCAGCCCGCGTTTGCCCACTACAGGACATAGGCCTCCCCTCTCCTCCTCCACTTCTCCCGTTCCTGTGCGATTCCCATCCACTGATGGGGTCCGGCAAACCTCTTGATGTCGTCCATCCATCTGGTAGGTGGTCGCCCTTGTGGTCTTTTATCGCCCCTTGGTCTCCACTCCAGCAGTCTCCTCGTCCATCTGTTGTCCTGCATTCTTGCAGTGTGCCCCGCCCATCTCCACTTCTGCACCACTATCCTCTCAACCACATCAGTCACTTTAGTGTATATTACATAGAAAATTTATGATATTGTGATGAGAAAACGTGTGGTAGTAGTGTTATTTTTTGTGAGTTTTTATCAATTAGTATGCAAAAGTCTATGGTATATATTCCAATCCAACTCCCATGGTTTGTTAGATAAACATATAATAGTGTACTTTGGTTGATAAAATGTAGGGATTCCCCTCCGCTCCCAGAAAGCCACAACCTCTCCTGCGTCATCGTCCAAGGGAGAGCTATCTGAGAGGCTATCCCATGTGCACCGCCTAGGAGCCATTGGGCAGGCCAGGAGGTGCTCAGTGTCCTGCAGCTGCTCTCAGTCGCACGTCGCGTCCTCAGCTATTTCCCATCCCATCTCTAGAGGTTCTTCTTAGTGCGGCCGACCCCGGATCTGATCCTGTTGAGGGTTTTCCACGCTGGCCAGGGTAGGTCGTGTCCTGAGGAATTTTATACAACAAACAAAAACGTTGTTTTTATTTTGCGCTTACACTCTCATACAAGATTTGAAAAATTGAAGCGGTAAATCTTAAATGTGTTTATGAAGAAAAGAAATGGCGCTGTGAAGAACGGCATATCTTTGTTTTAAGCTGTGGGAAACAAGCCATAAAAGCAATTAATGTATCATTTATCCTGCAGTTGAAACATGAGAATATTTCTCCGTGCAAACCGACATAATCATATCTTCTTACATATAATCAAAGTGGACGTATGTATGTTTGTTCCACCATAACTCTGGAACGCTTGGAGCAATTTCGACCAAACTTGGTACACGAATGCGTTGTCATCTTTAAACAAATGCTGTGTGGTAGAAACTTCTGGAAATGCGGAATCTTCTGATAAATTTTGTTGACGAGGGGATCCAAGAGTCGTATGTGGTACCGATCGTATATTTTGTCCAGCTCAAATTTTTAATTGGTCAAGTCATAGTGGGAAAATCTATCAGAACGAAGGAATCAAAGGGCTCAGAGAATTACGTAGAATCTTCTGGAAGGCTGTGGAAACAAGGCGAACATTGTAGAACCTTACAGAAAGTTGTGGGAGTTAATAGAACATTGCGGAACCTTCTAGAAAGTTGCCAAAATGAATGAACAGATGAATGTGGTTCGGGTCATACTGTCGATCTACTTCACAAATTTGCCGTTGCGAAGCGCGGGTAACTTAGCTCGTATAACCATTTTAATGACGCCTTTCTTGTTAGGTGCCGAAAATGAGTAGTTAATATGAATACATGAACATACGAATTAAAAGTTAAAACTCAAGTATTGTAATTTTGCAATTTATTTGTGCCGTCCATGAACACAGTAGGGTAGAAAATGAATTAAAATATGTCCCCTGGTTGAAGTTTGAAGGTTAAGAGTATGCATACCAACATTTAAAAAATTTCTAAAAACGGGAGACCTTACATATATCTCGACAACCGTTACTAAATATGCTTTGGAACAAAATAGGGTAGATGCATTGAACATTTATCCAGGGAATAACCGTAAAATATTTTTTTTTATCTTGTATAGATTTCTCAAAAAAAATTTTTAAAAACACATCTGTACTTTTTTCCGAAAGACGGAAACTCGTTTCCCGAAAGCCGCGGAGTAAAAAATTTTTTTTACTGATAATTGCATCAAAATCTAGGGAATAACCGTAAAAGTTTTTTGATAGACGCAAAATTAACCCCGAAAAATGGAAAAACCCTTTATTTACTATTTTATCATGCGATTGTTCACGCGATTTTGAACCTTAATGCCGTGGGAAATGTCTGCGACGTCATTCCTGGTGCCATGCCCTTAAAATGTCAGATAGTCGGTAATGGATATAAAAAATAATTAAATTACGTGCTGTTTAATAGAAAGACATAAACTTTTTCCCATGTTATTTTTAGCTTATACATTTGCGTGGTTCGATATCATTATACTGTAACTCCTACCATGGGCGTCGTCAGGTCATTTTCAAATAAACCAAACCACATCACGACCTTCTACGCTTCTTTCATGCTATGTCAAATTTTTAAATTTGTGTTGCCCCACCTAGCTCCGAGTTTGTGCGACGCCCATGCACCAAGCTACTAATTGAACCATTTCCCAAGATTCATTTCAACCATTTCCCAAACCAGGGAAAACAGCAGAAATATGTACACAGTTTCCCGACGTTTTTAAGCAAATAATCTTACATATTTTTTACCTATTAGGTATTACCTAATAAAAATGGATGTATGTATGTATGTGGGTATGTTTGTTCCACCATAACTCTGGAACCCCTGGAGAAATTTCGACCAAACTCGCTATACACATACCTTGCTATCTGGAAACGAATACTGTGTGGTAGAAACTTCTGGAAATCGAGAACCTTCTGAGAAATTTTGCTGATGAGGGGATCCAAGGGTTGTATGGGGCCGTGTGTGGTATCGTATGAAAGGGCATTGGAAAAGAAATTCAGATCGCAAGTTATATTTTGTCCAGCTCAAGCCATCGAGAGACACCCAGTGATCGAGAGGATCCGGTCACCGCATACCACCGTGTTTGGTGTCTCATGGAAGGTCGCCGATCCCGGAGCCCCTTTCTTAAAATTGTGGCCTCATATTCAACCCAAAGATGTATACAGTATATCTATAAATAGAAAGTTCTTGGAAGACATAGCGAGAACGGGACATGATTGTAAAAATGTTATACAGAAATACATATAATTAAGTATACCTATTAAGAGTATGCATACCGACATTTCAAAAAATTCTAAAAACTGTAGACCTCATATCTCGACAACCGTTACTAAATATGCTTTGGAACAAAATAGGGTAGATGTATTGAACATTTATCTACGGAATAACCGTAAAAGATTTTTTATATCTTGTATAGATTTCTCAAAAAAAAAATTGAAAAACACCTCTGTACTTTTTTTCGAAATATGGAAACTCGTTTCCCGTAAGTAGCGGAGAATTTTTTTTTGTACTGATAATATGCATTAAGATCTAGGGAATAACCGTAAAAGTTTTTCGATAGACGCAAAATTAACCCCAAAAAAAGCATGATAAAATTGTAAAAACACTGTTTTTACAATGTTATCATGTGATTGTTCACGCGATTTTGAACCTTTTAATGCCGTGTGAAATGACTGTGACATCATTCTTGGTGCCAAGGCCTTAAAGATAATAATGTAAATACAACGTACCTATACACGAATATAGAGAATAGTGCGTATTATAAGGTGAATCGTGACGTCATTTGCGTGTTTAATTGATTTTAGGGTAGGTGTTACGTGCGTGTTTCGGGAAAATACATTCCTACGTAATAAAAATTGACGAACTTATAATATGAGGTACTTTATTTATTTATTTATTTATCTATGGTACAAATACAGTCACAACAGTACAATTAAACAGGAATATGTATTGACAAACCTGACCAATTACATTTGTACACAAATAACAACACACAAACACAGTAACACAAACTTAGACCCATACATACATAGCAAAAACAACATAACTAATAGATATTTTGATTATACAATATATGAAAGGATAGGATGGGAATGGAATGAGGAGGAGGAGAGGGATTGGATTGGGGAGGAAATATCCCGTGAGGTACAATTCCACTCAAGTTTATACTAGATCAAATTATCGTCATGAAATGGAATACAATGCAAAAATATATGGATGTAAAAGCCTGCTAATCAGGCGATAATATTGACATGATAACCTGCGTTTTTCAGTGGGACCTGAAGGAAAACTAACTATCTAATTAATGCTAAGAGCCCTCAATGACGTCACAGTCATTTCCCAAGGCCTTAAGGTTCAAAATCGGACGTGTTCTGAGTAAAAGGAATCGTACTGTGTATGAGCAATCGCACGAATGTGACGGAAGCCCTAAGTTTGTGTAAGTAAGCAGAGGAAGGTCTGGCGATCTGTTCACTCTGCCTACCCCGCATGAGGTGATAGAACAGATAACAACCGAGTGCGTGCGCACGAAATCTTCCGAAAAATCTAAATGACGTACGTACGCCTAGCATTTTATATATCAGATTAGATTATTTTGATATCTATTGATTAAAATATTATACGCTATCGGTGGGGTTGCCAGATGTGTTGTAGAAAAAAAAAACAGTTTTAATTTATGCCCCCCACCCCTATAAAAACCCTTTTCAGACATACATATTATTACACACATACAATTCTCTCCGCAGGCGAAATTTTCACTGATGATGAGCTCCGAAAAGTGGTGAAAATGGTATTTACACTATTTACCCTTAAGGGCTTGGTACCAAGAATGACGTCGCAATCATTTCCTACGGCATTAAGGTTCAAAATCGCGTGAACAATCGCATGATAAAATGGTAAAAATAGCGTTTTTTCCATTTTATAGGGTTAATTTTGCGTTTATCAAAAAACTTTTACGGTTATTCCCTAGATGTTTATGCATATTATCAGTACAAAAAAATTATTGCTCCGCTACTTTCGGAAAACGAGTTTCCGTCTTTCGGAGTAAAGATCAGAGGTGTTTTTCAATTTTTTTTTTGAGAAATGTGTTCAAGATATTAAAAATCTTTTATGGTTATTCCGTAGATAAATGTTCAATGCATCTACCCTATTTTGTTCCAAAGCATATTTATTATTTAGTAACGGTTGTCCAGATATAAGGTCTCGTTTTTAGAAATTTTTGAAATGTCGGTATGCATACTCCTAAGGAAATATAAAAAATATATTCAGAATAGTGTTAACTAGCGCCGCCGTACATGAATTAAAAGAATCTACTTAATTTAGTAAATACTCAGATTTTCACAAGGAATGTGTAGGTGTCTACTACGTATGAAAAATGATAATATCAAGATTGTATTCTTTGAAGTGGACTTTATGAAAAATAGGTACTTACCAACTCGACCAATACTACAGTTGATCGACCGTCCTTTATCCGGTTTTCCAAGGTTTTTATCCCGGACTGTCCGGTCCGAAACCGGACATCTGGTAACCCTAGTTATCGCCCAAACTGCATCCTTGAATTGTTTCGCTATTTCGAATGGTATTGACAAAAAATGTATTGCATGAGCAACTACATAGACATAGAGTATGTATACTCATAAACAACGATATTTTACTTACTTTTGACCCCATTTTCCTGATATTTACGATACTACGATTTGTATGGCGCTGTGTGTAAGTAAAGTGCTAGCTACATTTAACTCAGCACGTACGTACGTAGGTAGATATGTTACCGCAAATGTATGAAATCAGGCATTGTATACAATTCCTAGGAAATGTATCTTCTTCTTATTCTTCTCAGCCCCTTTCCCAACACTGCTGGATATAGGCCTCTTCCTGTCTCTTCCACAATTCTCTGTTTTGAACGCTCTGCCTCCACCCATGTCCCACCGACTCGATGATATCATCGGCCCATCTCTTTTGTGGTCTCCCTACACTTCGTTTATTTTCGTAGGGTCTCCAGCTCAGTACTCTGGGGGTCCATCCAGTCAGTTAATTTGTTCACAATCATTCTAATTTACGCTTTGACTGGTTAGTGCGTACATTTACGAAAGGGATTCAGTCAAAGCTTGCACAATAATATAATTAACAAGTAAAATGGCCGCCACTTGTGAACAGCTGTTTTATTATACACACTGTTGTCAGCTGTCAGTGAGTTATATTTTGATTATTTCTACATTTCTTAGCAGGATTACTTCAATTAATATATATTATTTTCTAACACAGCTCTCATATTAATCTAGAATACTCTTCGAAAGTTCATCTTAGCCTATAAAAAATACCCTCTTGGTTGTTGTTCATGATTTAACGAATCCACAGTAGTTAATGCATCCATTGACTAGTTTTTTTATTTATTTAAAAGGATCTGGTCTTGCATACAGAAACCCAAATACTTTCCTGCACACCTTGCACTAGGCTAAAAGCCTGTATCGCAAAGTGTGGAATGTGTACATCACCAGCGCCGGGGTTTGAACCCGGCACCTCCTGCTCGAGAGACTTCCGCCTCAACCATCTGCGCCAACCATGTACTCAGTTATAGCATTAATTTTTATACAGAGTTCATACTTTGACTAAAAACATCAATTAATGCATACATTGACTAGCGAATGCATGCATTAACGGCTGTTTAAGCTTTAACTGTAACATATACATTGGCTAGTTAGTTCATGCAATCACTAAATGAACGCTTTAACTGCAACATATTCATTATTGTACGTATACAAGTATAGGAGAGCATACATCTGCAAGTATGCGGTATGGTACTGGGTATAATAGGTATGTTAATATACATATTCACATATAAACATACAATAAATGTTTTCCTACACACATTGTTTGCATTTTCCTCAAGTAATCTATGTTTTGTTATCATAATCTAGCTACTACACTTATTTAATTACACTTGAAGTGAACAACATAATATACAGAAGTACATGTTTACATAACAACTGATGGATCGATACATGTGACAGTATTTGTTCACTAGGGCGAGATGTTATGCATAGGTAAATATGCATAAAATTTCTAAAAACGGGAGACCTTATATCTCGACAACCGTTACTAAATATGCTTTGGAACAAAATAGAGTAGATGCATTGAACCTTTATCTAGGAAATAATTGTAAAAGATTTTTTATATCTTATAGATTTCTCAAAAATAATGTGAAAAACACCTCTCATATTTTTTCCGAAAGACGGAAAAAAACACTATTTTAACCATTTTATCATGTGATTTTGAACCTTAATGCCGTGGGAAATGACCGTGACGTCTAATTGGGTCGCCAGCCATAATTGCATGGACCACGCTAACTTCCAGACCTCCTGGTACAGATCATAGAGCTCAGTTTTGTATCTTCTCCTCCAGGTTTGCCCAACACTGTTGGGCACAAATTTCCTGCGGAAGATTTTCCTCTTGTCATTATTATACCATCTGAATTACCCGTGCTTCGCGACGGCAAATTTGGTTGGTAAAATAGAACAGTTGCAATGTTCGATTAACCTTAACATCTATAAGATGGTGCATTTAACATATATACCAGTATTTCCCAAACTATGAGTCGCGACTCACCAGTGGGCCGCGAGCGAATATTGAGTGGGCCCTGAAGAATAATTAATAAAAACTTTATATTATCACTATACATCGGCGATTTGGATTCCTTCCTTAAATAAGTTCCACTACTCGCCACTACGGAATCTGAGCATTACCAATATTAATGCACTCTTTAGCCTCTAAATAAATTTCGCCTGCGGCGCTAACCACTTGGTGCGTTTTTTATAAGGTAAAATATTCGTGGTGGGTGAAGGACGGCGAAAACTCAGTGAGTGTACATACCGAGAAAATTTGTAAAATTCGGCGCTAATACCCCCCCCGTCTTTTCTTAAGAGGTGGGTCGCAAGATTGGAAATTTTTGTTAGATGAGTCGGCACCCAGTCAACTTTGGGAACCACTGATCTATACGGAGGTGCATAGGTCGCGAGCCTTTTTATTAAGGGCTTGGCACCAGGAATGACGTCACAGTCATTTCCCACGGCATTAAGGTTCAAAATCGCGTGAACAATCGCATGATAAAATGGTAAAAATAGCGTTTTTTCCATTTTTTGGGGTTAAGTTTGCGTCTATCAAAAAACTTTTACGGTTATTCCCTAGATTTTATGCATATTATCAGTACAAAAAAAAATTTAACTCCGCGACTTTCGGGAAACGAGTTTCTGTCTTTCGGAAAAAAGGTCAGAGGTGTTTTTAAATTATTTTTTTGAGAAATCTATACAAGATATAAAAAATGTTTTACGGTTATTCCCTAGATAAAGGTTCAATGCATCTACCCTATTTTGTTCCAAAGCATACATATTTAGTAACGGTTGTCGAGATAGAAGGTCTCCCGTTTATAGAAATTTTTGAAATGTCGGTATGCGCACTTTTAACTTTAACATCTATACGGAGGTGCATAGGTCGCGAGCCTTTTTATTAATAAAAAAATGTACGCTAGCATATGACGTTAGTAGTACATAGTGCAACTGATGTGTTCTGTATAGATAGGTATGTATTTAATTTCCTTCATTGTCTCTCATACGATTTAGATTGAAGGCAATTGATTGACTGTTATTTATATTTATTAGAATAACTTACAATACGGCGTATGACACAATCAGTGATAGACGGAGACACTCGTATACGACGTACATACAATCTATATATAGGATCTAAATATACTTAATATAGATCTGATGATCTATTCATTGTTCAGATACTTGAGTGCATTAGTTTACGTTTTATCAGATAGAGAATAATTATTTCTCCAATGTCAAACGTAAGATAAAAAAAACCATCGTTGCGCTGCATGTAAAAAGGGGTGAAACATAGGCCAGCTTTTAGAGTATATACGAATATCTTGGGAACCAGACGTGGTACGAACTTGAGATTTGGCACATAGATTCTGCTATCAAAATTAGTAAGGTCAGTTGAGGCAAGTGCGTTGTATTTTTTGATGAGATGACTTTGCCGTTGTATTGTCACTTTAATTCAAATATTGGGCACTTGAAAATTATAACTACATAAACTTTAAGTATTTTACTCTTTATTTATAGTGCTTACCATAACTTTCTCTTATATTTTATACACTTTTTATAGTTTTTTCTACAACGTGTCTTCTGGACGCACTTCCCCACCACATGGGGCAAGTGCATCATTTGCTAATAAAACTCCCAATGATGTGTTTTCAGGCACTTGTTTATGTTACTGAGATATAAATACATGTATTCAATATACAGGGTGTCCCAGGAAGTGCAACCAAGCGGAAGTCCAGAGATAGAGCACCTCTGGGGGTACCTAAATACCCCAATATATGTTCCGCGATTTTTTGTGGTTTTCGAGTTATCAATATTTTTCGTATTTTTTCGCCAAACCCCGACTTGCAAGACGTTATTGGTCACAGAGCCACTAATTATTGAGGTACATACTTGATTTTTTTTTTCTGAAATAGGTGAAAAATATACCTTGTAGGTTTAAAAAGAATTATGGGTCTATCTGTTACTATCACGCCATAAAAAAATACGAATCTCAAAATTAGTCACAATTCAAAATATTAAAAAAATTTGAGGTCGTTTTAAAAAAAATAATCATAGATAAAAAAATATTTCTAATTACTTTCAAAAACTTGCAAATTTAATAAACTATCTACCCTGTAAATTTCATTGAGCAATCTTTACGGGATCATACCTAAAAATTGTTTCAATGCAAAAAAAGCGGTAACTCACGAAACGAAATTTGATAATTCTCTATACAAAATGTATGAGGAGAAAATTACACAAAAAAATTCATAAATTTATACCTACTATTTTCATATTCGCATTAGATTTCGACTACAAGTTAAAAAAATCGGATATGGAAATAGTAGGTATAAATTTATGATTTTTTTTGGGAAATTTTCTCCCCTAACATTTTGTATGGAGAACCATAAAAATTTCGTTTCGTGAGTTACCGCTTTTTTTGCATTGAAACAATTTTTAGGTATGATCCCGTAGAGATTGCTCAATGAAATTTACAGGGTAGATAGTTTATTAAATTTTCAAGTTTTTGAAAGTAATTAGAAAAAAATTTTTATCTATGATTATTTTTTTTAAAACGACCTCAAACATTTTTTAATATTTTGAATTGTGACTAATTTTGAGATCGTAATTTTTTTATGGCGTGATAGTAACAGATAGACCCATAATTCTTTTTATACTTACAAGGTATATTATTCACCTATTTCAGAAAAAAAAATCAAGTATGTACCTCAATAATTAGTGGCTCTGTGACCAATAACGTCTTGCAAGTCGGGGTTTGGCGAAAAAATACGAAAAATATTGATAACTCGAAAACCACAAAAAATCGCGGAACATATATTGGGGTATTTAGGTACCCCCAGGGGTGCTGTATCTCTGGACTTCCGCTTGGTCGCACTTCCTGGGACACCCTGTATAATTGGGTGTTTTGTTACCTTAAGCATTTTGTAAACCTAATTACAACAAACTACGGGAATAAAATCAAGTTTCAGTCAATTTCAGAGGTAACGAATTATTTCTAATGAAGGAATTTTACAAGCATTGTTTTTCTGACCACTAGAGTCACTAAAACATATTCTCATTTATCCATGTTTTGAAGCGTTGAATAAGAAATCCAGATCTTATGTCAGATTTTGTCCAGATCAAGCCTCGGGAGACACCGAGCGATGGAGAAGATACATTCACCGCATGCCGTCGTGTTTAGTATCTAACGAAAGTGCTTCACGAGTACAACCCATATCTTTTTACAAATTTTGATTCCGGCCGTTCTTGGTGAGAGGCGCCATTGGAATAGTTCTAGGATGTGAAGTCATAAAATCTTTTTTTTTTATAAAAAAATAAAATAAAATAGGATTACTTGTTTTCTCTGATTATTTCTTCAACAAATTGTCCTCTAGGTTTCTAGTATTGTTACCTATAGAGTTATTTTTTATTTTACCGTACACAGACCCTCAGTACTTTTAATATGACCACAACACCTCTATCAATAATTAAATACCAAAAACCACATCCTTTCTCAAGCAATGATCACGAAGGTTGTACGTGTCATTCTAATACTAACGTTTCATACCTTTGTTTGATACACCACTGGATAATATGTATTGAAATAAAACCCTTTTGGAATAAAATTAAGCGAAAATGCCTGAAAAAACGTAAAGAACTTAATTTCTTACAGTAGGCATCTTGAAATTAATTTTTTTTTTTTTAGTGTTTGGATCTCGACAACCTTACTAAATATGCTTTGGAAAAAATAGGGTAGGTACATTGAACCTTTATCTAGGGAATGACCGTAAAAGATTATTTATATCTTGAATAGATTTCTCAAAAAAAAAAAAATGAAGGATACCTGTGATCTTTTTTCCGAAAGACGGAAACTCATTTCCCGAAAAATTTTGTGTATTGATAATATGCATTAAAATCTAGGGAATGACCGTGAATGTTTTCTTGAATGAAGCGAAATTAACTTCTGTTGAATGTTCATGCGATTTTGAACTTTAATGCCGCGGGAAATGACCGTGAGGCCATGGTTGGGCTCCTAGTTTTAAATACGAGGCAAATGTATTCGGGATACCACCCTTTTAATGTGAAAAAGTTGCCTGAATAATGTGAATCACCCTCTATATTTTAATACTAATTATGTATGCTTTTTTTGTATGAATATTGCTTGATATTTTTCAGTTGAATTTGTATGCATTTATTCTTTCATACTAACATTTACATTTTCAATCTTTTTTATCTTTCCTTTTAAGCATGCATTGAAAAAAAATTGAAAATACTTCCGTGGGTGAGATTCGAACCCAGTACCCAATTATAATTTATAAATTACTAATACAGTTTTTACTCAATGGGTGAGAATACCTATCTCCATTCACGCAATTAAGCATTGTGTGAACTCCCTTGGAGAGGCCACGCAGGATGGGCTTTTCGACGCTTAAAAGTGATCACTGATGCATGCCCAGAGCGATTTTAACTTATTTCGCCACATCCCGCAGTCAATTGTGTAATTTTTGGAAGTTGACAATGCATCATTTTTGTTTATTCTATCACCTATTGAAGTTCATATCTTGAGAAGCGAATGTATAAGAATGAATGTGTTTTGTGAAGTAATTGTAATTGTTTATGTATTGTCTTTCAGTGGCCAAGATGAACAAGCTGTGCAGACAAGTGTCTATCGAGTCTCCTGGACCTACCATCAAGGAGAGCGTCTTCACCTTCGACGTACCAGTTCCAGAAGTCCCACCTCTAGGTGCAAGGTTGCGAGTCGTATGCGCGGGCGCATGCTATCGCGCAAGCCGCGGCCGCTCCATGTCAGTCTGCTCCACATCCTCAATATCATCCGTGGGAAGCTTCGGAGAAATAGCGGACTGCGGCGGTGGCTCCTCGTATACCCCAGCTCACGCGGGTGTCAAGGATGGCGCCTTATTCCCGGGCTACGAAGTTGCCGGCATTGTTGACACCGTGGGTGAGATGTTGGATTCTTCGGCGACTTGTGGAATCTCTGTCGGGCAGCGCATTGTTCTCTACCCTTACGAAGGTGTACCCCACGGTTACGCGGATTACATTGTGGTGCCAGACATGAAGTATCTTGTCCCCATTCCAGACAACTTAAAGTTGAGTGTAGCAGCCATGCTTCCCACAGGGGCACTGCTCGCAATGAACACAGTATTGTCTGCTCTGGAATGTATCAAGCGTTGTCTGGAAGGACCTCAACGTAAGCCCGACTGCAAGATACTCACTGTGGGCACTGGGGGGCTCGCCTTGTGGACTTTGCGTATTGCTGCACATCTGTTCAAGAACCTTCCTTACAAGGATGATATCCACATTACAGTTGCGTGCCTCAAGGATGAGGGGCTTGTCTTGGCTCAGGATACGGCACAGTGAGTATCTTGTCTCTCTTTCAAAGACACAACAGGTATTTCTCTAAATCAGGACTTGCCACTACACTTGTCATAAACTCATCAGCCTATATAAAACTGGGAAACATTCATCTACCCATATATCATGGATATCAAAGGATTAGGCTCAGATATACTGCTCTATATACACATACAAGCCAAGTGCCTCAGATATCACTATTTAGAAATCTTCTTTTTGCATTGTTATTTACAATCTGTTAAGATAATCATTAATTATATTATGATTAAGATAAGCAATGCTTACTAGTGGTAGTTAATTTTATCAACATAAAAAAAAAACACAACGCATTTATTGCTTTAATCTAGGCAATTATATAATTAATAATGTGTCATAGAAATACTGATTTAGAGAAATACTAAAAATCTGCAGCGATTTCTGTATACAAAACAAAAAATCGATTTGCTATTTTTTTTTGTGTAAAATTTAACGTATTTTTCGGTGCTGCGATTTCTTCTTGTTAACCCCAATTTATTGTGTATCCCCCCCTTTTTCTTTACAGGGCAATCAACTCATATAGGGTCAAGGTCAAGCTAATGGTGCAATTTTGTTGTTGATTATAAATTTGTATACATACTACAATTATTAACACAAAGAAAAATGTGTGTTTGACTTTTTGTTTGAAATGAAAATCATCAAACACTTGTTCTATTTTTGTTTTCTTTTATGAGTTTATTGTACTGTTTTTGTTATTGTTTTATTGTTTAATTTATTGGCGAATAAATATTGTTATTATTGTCATAAAATCACTCTCTGGTATGGCAGCTTTACTGGCTCAATTAAAAAACAAATTAAAATTACTAAGCAGTTAGATCTGTCTTATGCTGTCCTCATTTACCTGCGTCTCTTATAGAGTAGGGAGAGAGAACAGAATGCCAGATTTTCCAATGCTTACACACAAACATCTATGCAATTCGTTGCTCAGTTTCTACGATTCGCTTTACTCAAAAAATATTTGTCCCTGTGCGTCTTTAGGTCAAGCGAAATGTCTATTTGTTCACCCAAATATATTTTCTTTGTTATATTTTCATCATTCATCCTCTCTACATGTCCTGTACATCTCAACTTGTTCACTTTCATTCTAATTACAAATCCATCTTACAGTCATTCAACTGTCTAATCACTTCATTTCTTATCCTATCTCTCCACACATTCTTCTCAGCGATCTCATCTCAACACCATTCACGCCTGCCTTTTTTTTGATTTAATGGATTTTTACAACAATTACCTATTAAAAATTCATGACATGATAAAAAAAAAGATGTGGTAAAAATATGATTCATTTCTCCTATGTATAAAACGGTGGGTTGACTGAGGAATTTCGGGGGGGGGGAGTTTGAACCCCCAAACTCTCCCCTGCCCACGCCCATGCTATAGCATATACCGCAGTATCCGGTACCAGGATTATGTTGTCTCAGGATCAGTGCCTACCTTTGCCAGTCACTCATCTCTCATTAGTTAACATATCTTTGTTTATTGCTGCGAAAAAAAGCAACCAATGAAGATGTATGTATATTTTTGTTATAAAGATTTTATCATGTATAATTTTCAGGTACAATGTTAATATTAAAAAGCGCTTGCCTTTAGTTGAAGAATGGTTATTTTTTTTTTCAGGGTTTACTGACCAAAGTCAGTGAACTGGGAAAGAAGTTAACTGACTAAAACTGACCCCACTAGCGAATTTGTAAAGACTTTGAAAAAAGTCTTATTGTATCATTGTACTATTGTATCATTGTACTATTGAAATAATGCTCCGTTGAAACTGAAATGATTCATGTGCACTTACACTTAATTGCTCTTTAAGTAGAGTAATGTTTGTAACAAGTAACACTTTGCCAAACATTTGTACAAGTCTGATTAATAAGCAGGGCCGTATTTGTTAGAAGCTGCTGGCCCCTAGGCCAAGTTTGTGGTGGGGGCCTTTTCGGGAAAAGCTTTCTTAATTGGTTGGTTTACTTTTTTTCCTGTTAATCCTAGGAAAATAATAAAAAATAAACACAACTATGTGGACTATAATAGCAAAATATGAATAAATTTTACAAGTATTATAATATAGAAAAGAAAAGAATATAAGGTCATACAAGGATAACGAAGTGATGGATAATATTATGGATTTTCAGGGACCAAATGTTGCATTTTTTCTAAAGGATCTGGGCTTACACAAACCCAAATACTTTCCTGCACACTTGGCACTAGGCTAAAAGCCTGTATCGCAAAGTGTGGAATACATCGCCAGCGCCGGGGTTTGAACCTGGCACCTCCCGCTTAAGAGACTGCCTCCTCAACCAACTGTGCCAACCATGCCAACGTGCAAACAAGTTGATTTAGTTTCAATTTTTTTCTGATTCTATTGAGATTGCTAAATTTTTCACTTTTCAAATTATGGTGGAGAACCTATACATATTCTTCTTCTCTATAGCTCTACAACCCTTGGTGAGGTTGTTGGCCTCACCCCCAACCCCTTACCAGGAGGACCAGGGTTTTCTGTCGAGGTTTCCATCCCTTAGCTGAGGGGTTCCGGTTCTGTGGCGCTGGAAACTCGCTATTCATCCTGTCCTATCTGCTATGGCACTGATGTTGATATGCCAGTGACCACATTGCCCAGAGCTCACAGGGCTTAAGAGGCCACTCGTGGATGCTAGGAGTAGGACTATTGGTAGTTTTGCTGATGGGATGCAACTGTGGCGTTACACGGTATTTTAAGGACACATTTTTTCCTGCAAAAAATGTGTCTCCGTGACCCTACCAAACTTTGAGCCGATGTAGATATACAGTTCTGCATCTTCACACATAGAAATTCTGTTGTTATTGTTGCAAAATACAAACTATGTTTGATTTCAGTTTCCACTGCATATATTTTGATAGTATTGTAAATTTGCGTGAGCGTTGTATTAGTATTATGTGTGTTTATATTATTTTCATTGACATGTTGAAGTTGGCAAGTTGTCAAGTACAAGTGATTTGGCTTACAATGTGTGGAATCTTTGCAGTGTGAATGTGGTTCAGTGGTCTGAAGACTTGTATGAGAATCAACTGATTGAGCGAACTCAAGATGCCTGCAAAGGACAAGTCGATATTGTGTTTGATTTCGGTGCCACATCCCGCAGTCTACAAAGATCCCTGAAATGCTTAGCCAAGGTAAGATTTTTTTTTTTAAATAAGGATCTAGGCTTGAATACACAAACCCAAATACTTTCCTGCACACCTTGCACTAGGCTAAAAGCCTGTATCGCAAAATGTGGAATACATCGCCAGCACCAGGGTTCGAACCTGGCACCTCCCGCTCGAGAGACTGCCGCCTCAACCAACTGCGCCAACCATGTACTCTAAGATGGTCTATCTATCTATACCCTCACGCCACGTCCCTTGGACAGAGCGCCAGACAGCCCCATCCTTACACACACTCCTAGCCTCCGTCACATTCATGCGTGCAGTCATACACGCTCTCCGATTCCTTTTTACTCAAAACGCGTTCATCCTTGAGGATCTGGTCGAAATGATCGGACCAGGCCAGTCTCGTGCGGCCGTGTTGCCTCACACCTCTTCGTTCGCTCAGATATATCTGTTAAGATTTCATTTCATTTCATTTATTTAATATCCAAAAATTTAACAAAACAAAATATAAAATAAATATAAAAAAAAAACAAGTACTTACTGGATTTTATTGCCCCACTGGGCGATAGCCTGTTCTGGGGGCAGATGACAAAGTAGTATTATGCATTACAAAGAAGAATGCTCAAACCGCGCAAACGAAATGTAACTCAAATGATAGATGAGTAATTAAATACTGCGTAGGTGGCATCATCAAAATCAATGGCTAAGTGTGTCGAAGTTTTACAATTTGATGCCATCACGCCATAAAAAAATTAGTCTCAATTCAAACTTTTAATAATAAAGTGATCACATTAAACCAGCCAACGATCAGTCATAGGCCTGAGGAATGTCCATCATTTGCTGAACGTCCGTTTAAATAACTACTTATTTCCAGCAGTTTTGAGTAAATTTAAATATATGGAATCTGAGCATTACAGAGGCAATCAGTGATCTGGTATATCTCCAAGTAGAGGCAGTCTGTCATTTAGTATAGGATTGTTGAATGGAAAATGATTTTTTTGTGTTTGCTTTTCTAGGGAGGAGTTGTACTCCTGCCCGAGGAAGTGGCAGAGAGGCTAATACCGAGATTTGGTCACAAGGCAGATGAGATGGGAGTTCGCATCAGGAGTATTCCCAAGGGAACCATTGATCAGCTCAAGCAAATTGTTAAACTGGTTGCATCTGGAGAGGTAAGAACCACTATCTTTAAGTTACTAGTCATAAGATCTTATTTGCACTGAACAAAATTCGTTCTATTTTCTCTTCAACTTTCTCAAATTTTGTATGAGAATGTTAGCGCTAAATAAGAATAACGTAAGCGATAATGTGAATTTTACCTTTTTAAGAAGAGCCTGGGAACAAATTAAAAAATCGAAAACGGCCAATTTCTTTAAGATTGTAATTACCAGTATTTTGGCTAAATTATACTTTTATATCTGAAAAACTGAACGGAAAATCCTCAGATCCCCTTAATTTCGAGGGTACTTTCGGAATATTTTTTCATTCAAGTAATTCCTAAATATTGTAATTCTAAAACAGTCAATCTGTAGTCCATACTTTCATCTATCACTGTCTTCAGTTTTAAGGACGGCAGTCTACTCATCATCTAGCAAAGTCTTACAATAAAATTTTATTATATGAATTTATTTTCTTTTAGATCGAACCTCCACCACATTCTGTTTTCCCGGCAGAAGAAGCACAAGAGGTCGTGAGGAAGTTATGTCAGTCAGAGATCAAAGGAAGGGCCATTCTACGTTTCCACGATATTGAATAAATGGTTCGAGTCTACGATGAGATCGAGGGTACTCTGTTGAACGTTTGATGAAACAATAATGTAACAACCAACTATCTTACCATAAAATTATTACTATACGCTATATAAATTGATGTTACACTGGGTGTTACAAGAATTCATATTAAAAATTAAATGTCTACATATTCAAGAAAAACCTTGGAGTCGTATTGAAAGGAGAATGCTCGTCAGTTTGGAAAAAAACTAAGGCCCAGCGCAAACGAAATGTAACTCAAATGAAAGGTAAAAATGAGTAATTAAATACTGCATAGGGGCATCATCAAAATCAACAGCCAAATGTGTGAAATACCTATTCGGAATTGAGGAGACACAGACTTTCTATAAATACAGGAGTGCGTATGTTGCAACGATCTTTCAAAAATTAATATTTCTTAGTTCCATCTTAGACCCCTGAACTTTGAACAGGTATTTTGCACATTTAGCCATTGATTTCGATGATGCCACCTATGCAGTGCCTATAATTTGAGTTACATTTCGTTTGCGCCGTGCCTGGGTGTTTTTTTAGCATTCTCCTTTGTTGTGTTTGCCACGCTTCTATTAACTTCATTTATCATCATCTGAAATGTTGCCTGCGTCTATATTTTCCACTTAAAATGTCCCAGCACCTTGAAATTATGCACACACATTTGCTATAGGTGACAGGGTAAAATTGTGTTTCATCATAAAAATATCAATTGATAAATTTTAATTACTAGTTTTAATTTTTATATGGAGGAATATAAGCGTGGTTCAAAACCGTTTTTTACGATTACTCATTTAAATAAAATATTCATACATACATACATCTTTAGAGAAATAAATTGATGTAAAAAGTAAAAAAAAATATTGTTGTTAAATGAAAATAAATGTTATTAAGTTAATTAACATGTTAACGCTAATATAGGAATTTTAGCAGTTATTTTTTAAACTTATTGCTAACTGTTCTCTAAAGATGCTAAATAGCTTGCTTGTTAGCATTGCAGTATGCTATTTTGATGGTTTAGATAGGGAACCTATATAAATGTAGGAAGACTTAACGGATAAAGCCATAGACAAAACTTGACCGCCGCTATTTTCGCTACTAGGCATACGCCATTTATTCTGGATGAAAAATACACTAATTTACCATTTAATTACATAGGTTATCTTTCAAAGGTAATTTGCACACTGATTATACATAATGAGTCACTGAAATATCACCAGGTTTCATGCAATTGTGGACAACCAATATGACATGGAATCATATGATTGTAGCTCCCATTGCGTCCACCATAGATTTGTCATAGATAATAGAACGGGCTCACTGTTCAATAGGTCTTCCTAATAAACCTATATAAAGGTGGGAAGAACTATTGAACATTGAGCCCCTTCTATTATCTATGACAAATCTATGGTGGACGCCATGCGACTTTCAAACGTATGATTGCGTGTCGACAATTGCATGAAACCTAGTTATATTTCAGTGACTCATTATGTATAATCAGTGTGGAAATTACTTTTGGAATATAACCCATGTAATTAAATGGTAAATTAGTGTATTTTTCATCGAGAAAAAATGGCGTATACCTAGCGGAAAGGCTGATAGCGGCTGTCATGTTTTGTCTATGGCTTTATCCGTTAAGTCTTCCCACCTTTATATAGGTTCCTTAGTTTAGTAGGTGTTTTAGTATACACAATCTGTTGTATTTACCTAATTTACCTACCTGTATTTGTAATCCGTTGACTTGGTGAAACAAGTACTTTTTACATAACTATGGGATATTTTTAATATTAATAAAAAGTAGATGTTTAGGACTGGGTCCTCGGCTTGTGAATGATATTATTATTATAAAATAGATGTTGTTAAGCAAATGGATGAGAATTGTTGAAAGTGATAAAGAGATTTATTATTATTATTATTATTGTACAGTTTCTTTATATACTTAGTACATTTAATTATTATTATCGTTGAGTGTTTTCGACCGAATGTTTCTTAGTAGGGATTTTACGGAGGTGAGTACATCGGAACCCAAGTCGGAGGTTTTAAATTTGATTTACCGGAGTCGGAGCTGCAGTCGGATCCGGAGTCAAACACAGACGTGTTAACGCAAGAGCAGACCTAATGAAATAATCACCATAATACTTAAGTCAGATATATATGTTTACTTATTTATTTATTCGTATTCTGCAGTGCAGTGGAACCGTTTGTTAAACCAAAAATGAAGATGGTTCTTAAATATACCAAAGTTACCTACTGTCATGCCAATTTGCCGATAAATTATGTGTGTACGCGTTTCAATCTTTGTTATAACCTCTGATTTCAAATTATCGGAGGTGTAAAATTGATCGGAGGTTCCGACCTTTCGAAGTCGAAGCTCCGTAATGTCCCTAGTTCTTAGTACTCAATATGTAAGTAGTAGGTCCGATCCTGTAACTTTATTATTAGGGTTTTCATTTTTGTGTTGTTACATTACAAGCATTTAGCGGAAATCATCGAAGTTGAATGAATAACAGTCATTAGAGGAGTGCAAGAATAAATTCTATTTTTAACATTTGCTTTAAATTCTTATTTAAAAATGTATGACACATATTTTTTTGTAAGATGTGGTATGAAAATTCAAATTTTTTGTTGTACCTACATACTCAATTTTCATAAAAATGACAGCTACGAGAGGTCTAGTTACAATCATCAATATGTTACTGTAAATGTTGATCAATAGAAAACATTCATATAACTTGTCTTTTAAATTGTCATTCAGTCTCAAACTCTGACATATTTTATATAATAAATTAAACTATATTCATAGAAAGATTGTTACCGATATTTTACTACCCACGTATAATGTATATGTAATAATTAGAGACCGGATTATATGCATTTGCATATTTTGGTAATTTATTCAGTATTTTGCATATTTCGGTTAAAATCCTCTGTTCGTGCATATTTGGGTATATTTTTTAAAATTAAATATCTAGTTTTTGTAAATTTTATTAATTAATCTAGTCTTCGAAAACAAAAATGTTGATATCTATTTGAGAATGTAGTAAATAAAGTAATTTAATCAAAAATAGGAAATAATCATAATTTGTTTTGGAAAAAACAAGATTTTACAAAAGTTACATCCTAGAACTGTTTTTCCAAATGATACCAAACACAGATAACAAGTCAGGAAGTGGTTGAAAAATCAATTGCAAGATTTGTTCACAGGCAAATGAAAAAAACAGCATATGCAGTGAAGTTAAATAAAATCTTGTAATAACATTATTTTGTAGTATGTTGCATATTTCGTGCATTTAATATGCATATTTGCACGCATATTTTAACCGTTTTAAGTTGCATATAATCCGGTCTCTAGTAATGATAATATTAACTTAATAGATACAAACATATTTGCAAAACTAAATGTTTAATGTATTAAGACGTACAACTTACAATATGTATTTTTCCTTGTTTGACTCTATTGTTATGTTTCGTCAACACTTGTATGTGCCATAATATTATTAGTATGTAAATAATTTGCATTACGTATGTTCCTGGTATTGTGTTCTTGAATAGTTTATGTTTAATGCCGTCTTTGTTTAGATTAAAAGTATTTTTCGAGCCATTTTTAAAATACAGCGGGACGCCTCTTAATGTTATCGCAGAAAATGTTATCAATTTTGGTACGTCTCAAATCTCTGCATACTAAATTGTAACAAAATGTTTGTTATTGTGATCAGAACTTTGATTATTGTTAAGATAAGTCAAAACACCTGCTCAATGCAATAGCAGAAAGACATGCCTGGTCTCCTATTTGAATTAATTGAAGGAATGAACTAGGGGACAAACTACAGAGGACGACCACGGAAAGAATACCTGGATGATCTGTGCCAGGATATGGGCTTCGGCGCATAATATAAAGAGTTAAAAAGAACCGCACAGGACAGGGATGAGTGGAGAAGGAGACACGGGGCTTTGCTGCTGCAAACCAATCGTAACGATTGAAACTGGAGAAGAATTAGTTTCTGGTCCCGTAACGATAACGTTAAACGGCGTCCACTGTATTTAACAAACTGTATAAAAGAGTTGTGAATAAAATATGTACATATCAAAGGAAAAGTTCAATAAGCAATTTGATTTGACAATATAATCACATATTTTTTATTACAAATCGATGGCATTAGAATTCAACGAGATTGTCCGACTAATATTAAAATGACAATTGCAATTGCAATATAAGAATTCCCAATTTTTACAATCGATTGAGTCATTGTTTTTCTCAATTTTTCAATTTAGTTTCTCACTGCCTACAAAAAGTCCTCAATACAAACATTGTTTCATTACTGAAATGTATGAAATTTAGGAAGTGTATACAATTCCTAGGAAATGTATACAATGCCGGGTCAATTTAGGAAATGTGTGAAATAATTTGTCACAGGTTCTTTCATTCATACATTTCTTAAGAAACGTATGTTTTAATAACTTTAAAACATATATATTTTTTGGGGTAAGCTGGCACACAGATAAAATTGAGAATAAAAACGTAATCTTTTTTTTTTTTTTTTTAAATAATGAATCTGGGTTTATCGAAATAAACCCAAATACATCTTCGCACACTTCACAGAAAGCTTAAAAGCTTGTGTTGTGAAGTGGAGTAGGAACCTATCAAACCAAAGAACCTATTTATTTTTGCGGGTAAATTGGAGTCGCACTTAAAATTACATTATTAGATATATTTCGGATTCCTGTTTAAAAAATGTACATATCTCCTAGCGAAATATGTATAATATATTACATTAATATACATAATAACACAAAAAAAATACCAAAAAAGAAATTTCTTTCAAACATTTCCTGCCGATTTTAGGAATTGTGTACATCTCCTAGGAATTGCATACAAGGAGAGATTTCATACATTTCCATAACATATATGTGTGTTAGACATGAGCGCCGCGCCGGCGCGCCGCCGCTAATCATGGTCGGCGCGCCGCCGCCGACAAAACGCTCACGCCGGCGGCGTGGGAACTGCGTGACCAAAAATATTTATCCTGTGTTTTTTGAGACAGAAATCGAAATAAGTACTTTTCCAGGTAAAAAAATGAAGCATTCAGCTGTGGCGACGCTAGGATTCAGTAATTATATAAGATGTCGAATAATAACTAATGCATTGTTAACCCACTCCTACGTCTCACATATTTCGTTCATTTGGTTTGGAATAAAAAAAAATCGGGGAATTTTCTGTACCTTATTTATTTGATTCTAAAACAAGAAATAGGATGGGATGGAGGCATTAATAATTTGGTTCTTCATGGTGGAAATTAAATGAACAAACGTTATTCTATGTTAACTGGGAATCACAAGGAAAACTCAGAATTTATAGTTGATCGATTTTTAGGACACCGGTCGATTTTATCATACCACGCTGTAATTTTTAAACCACGTAAATTTAAGCAGAAGGCTATATTTTTCTTCCAGGAATATCTGACCAAAATATGCGGCCTTTCGTCTTTTCGGTCAACCGTTCTATCTTTTCATTAGTTTAACCTTTGATTTTATCGAAGTACCTAATCGAAATTATTTTCATTCCACTTGACTAGATTCGCTATTCTCCAGATAACAGGTGCACTCACTGACCTGGAGGTTGTCGAGAGTTTCACATACCTCGGATCCGTGCTAAATGACGCAGGAGGATGCGAGGCGGAGATCAGAAGACGGATTGGGATATCAAAGAACGCTATGACACGCCTTGATAAAATATGGAAAGACCGAAGAATATCCAGAGGGCTAAAAATTAAATTGGTGCGGTCGCTTGTGTTCTCTATTTTCCTCTATGGGGTGGAATCTTGGACCTTGCGAGCGAGGGACAAAGTTAGAGTTGACGCTTTCGAGATGTGGTGTTAGAGGCGCATGCTGCGGATCCCATGGACTTCAAGAAGGACAAATGCCTCTATCCTTCAGGAACTTGGAATCACATCTAGATTGTCATCTCCATGCTTAGAAAGAATTCTCCAATTTTTTGGACACATCGCTCGCAGAGGGGGAGATAGTCTCGAGAAGCTAATAATCACGGGAAACACGCCGGGATGGAGACTCAGAGGACGATCACCTTTGCGATGGACGGACCAAGTTACGCAGACTGTTGCCCCCTCCATCTACAGGGCAGTGCATCTTGCCGAGGACAGAGCTGCGTGGCGGGGATTGGTCAAGCAACGGGTGTTTGGGTTTGGAGATCGCGACCCTCAGCAGTGAGGAAATCGACAGGAGAGAGAGAGATGCTATATTTAATTTATTTTAATACAATAAGTACTGTAGAAATAGTTAAGACTCCTCTTCTCTTGACAAAAAACGATATTCATTTGGTAATTTTTACGTTTACGATCTTCAAAGTGTCAAAATGTGATTATATTTTGATATTAGATATTTTAACGTTAAAATCCAATTATTTCGCTCATCCAAGGCTGCATTTTAATAAAAAAATAATAATTTACTATCCCCTAACGTGGTTTCTCGGACTGTGATTACAGACTACTCTCAAATTGTAATTTATCTTTCCACCGGTAATCATTACGTATTTTGGTTGATGTCATTATTAATTTATGCACCTTTCGACTAAAAACACCACAATATATCTTTATTTATTTATTTTCCTTATTTTTACACCTAAAATAACATCCAAAATAAGTTTTTTTTTAAATAAAACGAATCTGGGTTTATCGAAATAAACCCACATACATCTTTGTACACTTCAGAGAAAGCTTAAAATCTTGTGTTGTGAAGTGGAGTAGGTCGGGGATTGAACCCGCGCCCACTGGATTAACAGTCGAGCGCGTTACCAACCAGGCTACAGACCACCTCAAAACTTAAATTAGATAATTTTATTAAATTACCCTTCCATTCCAAGCAACAGCACATATAACACATATGTTTTTACAGCTTATGCTGAACCGTAGTTCTTGGTTACATAGGAATTTTGCATTTTGTGGAAGGTCGACCTCGTCATCGCAATTCTGGACTTTATTTCAGAGTTTGAATTCCACTCACCGTTTAGCTAACAGCCCAAATATTGGCAAATGAGAAACCTGTTCGACTGCACTACTGCCCATAGTTAGGCTCATTCTGACGCGTTTGACTTTATGGATTTGTTTTTTTTGACCTGCCCTCCAGCACCATAAAAAGGCAAAAATGAATTATTCCATTATTTTTCAAATATGAGCTTTTATTTCACTTTATTATTGAAATAATCATAGTTTTTCAAAATAAATAAATCGATTTTATGATTATCCTTTTCACATATACGTATTTAATCATTTAAAACAATATTGCAAAAAAATCCAATGCTTCCCCCCACTTTGGATCCACGCCGCCGGCGTGGCGCCGCCGCCGACTATTTTAGACATGGGCGCCGCCGCCGGCTTTTTTGCAGCCGGCGCACATGTCTAATGTGTGTAGCACGCTCTAGTTACTTAATATAATATGTTTTAGCTATTTTTCACACTGATTTGTTTATCACTAGCTTAGATTTTTATTAGCTCTTCAGCACACTCTTGAATCAGATTGGGATGAATTTAATAATCGTGTGATAATTGTGATTTTTGTTAACGAAATGTGGATCTTGATGGTACATTGTATGTATTTTTAAATTAATTGTGATTTTTCTTAACAAAATTGTCTTTTGATTAAAAGGATAACCTATAATTTATTTTTTAACGAAATTGAAACAGGTATCTGTGGTGGTGTAGCGTGTTTTTCTGCCACCCAGGGCGGAAGTCAAATCAGCCGTTCTCCTTATTTAGGCCTGCATCTAACCAAAATCCAAAATTCTCAAAAATTACATAAAATAACTTCTTGCCTGTAGTGGGACAACTAAAGATTTGATATTGGTATGCACGAAAAGAGAAAAAATAGCACCACAGGTGAATTCGAGTTTTAAATGAAACAAATGTTATCTAACGGATTTTTGAAATTTTTCCCAAAAAAATGCCACCATGCCCGGGGCGCACCGCCCCCCCGACGCTACGCCACTGGGTATTTGGTCAATTTGTAACATGAAATTAAAAGTTGGTGTACTTTAATTTGATATTGTGAAAATACATACATGCATCATGCATATTAAAAAATATGATAAAAACACTGTTTTCACCATTTAGTTTTAAAATTCATTGCTTATATTCAAGTCAACTGTGTTGAGTCTAAAACTTAAATTGCTTGCTTTCTCTATTTTTATTATTTCTTGGTATTATAGGACAAGTATTAAATGTTAATAATTATATAAATAAATTAATATTTATTGATTTATTTTTTAATTAAACATTATAGAATAAGTGAAGTCATACTGTATTACAATTTAAGAGCCGTTTGTTAATTTCTTTAGCCTATATTACTTTGTAAAATTATTATGTTAAATTAAAAATTATTATGTTAAATTAAAAATTATTTGTTAAATTAAAAATTATAATATTAAATTAAAAATTATTACTTCAAAAGTTTTAAATACTTATAGAATTATAAAATATTGTATTATTTTTAGTATATGTTCAAATTACTTAGTCATTTTATGTTCCATTTTAGTAAATATATTTTAATTTATTTAAGTATTATGTTTTTGTAAGTATCACTGAATAGTTTTTCGAATAAAAGTTCTATAAGAAAATTCTATTCTATTCTATTCCATCCCCTCACGCCGCATCCCTTACAGGGTAGGCACACAGAACAGATCGGAAAACTATCCTATCCTTACACACACTTCGGGCTTCCGTCACATTCATGCAATTTCTCATACACAATCTACGATTCCTTTTAGTCACCTCACGTCCGTTCTTGGGAATCTGGTCTACATGGTCAAGCCGTGTGGTTCTTGGACCAGCACTGAACACATGCACTGGGCAAAATTCGCTCTATTATTGCTTCAACTTTTTCAAATGTTGTATGAGAACGTTAGCCCAAAATAAAAATAACGTAAGCGACAGTGTAAATTATACCTTCAGAAAAGAAAATAGAAACAAATTGATAAATCTACATAGAATTATAATAAGGTGACCAACCGTCCTCCTTTTGGAAGGACAGTCCTCCTTTTCTAGGTTCTGTCCTCCCTCCAAAAGTGTCCTCCTTTTTTACTTTTTAACATTTTAAAACTAATCTGGTAATCTCAAAACCACACGTTTTTTCATCAGACCGTGAATTAATTAGTACTATAGTATAGAAATACATTAAAATACAATTGTTTCCTAAAAAAATTTGCCTGCGGCGCTAATTACCTTTACCTTTTGTGTATATGTATTTTGGTATGTCTTATGATAAATATTTCACCTGCGGCGCTATTTTTTTGATACATTCTTTATGGAAAACTTTTTCAAGAAAATAAATCAAACAACGTAGCGACCTTCTTCACTGCCCCAAAAAAAATTTTGCCTGCGGCGCTATTTAGGCATTTTTTGTCCTCCTTTTTATTGTTAAAAATATGGTCACCTTAATTATAATGGTCTATAATCTAAGTAAATCTAGGACAGTCAACTTGTTAGCCTAATAATTACCAATATTTTGGCTGAATTATACTTTTAGATCTGAAAAACTGAACGAATAATAGATTCTTCCCGTAAATTTCATGGGTATTTAACGAATTATTTTCTGTTCAAGGAATTTCCAAATTTTGAAAATTTAGGACAGTCAACTTGTAGTCAATGCTTCCATCTATCACTACTCTCTTCAGGATGCTCTCAGTTTTGGCTGAGTAAACAATTGTAAACGTCAAAGCCGAATGCCAGCATATGGCCTCTTAAATACTAATGAGTGATGGGGAAAAAACAAAGCAATAGAAAGTACTATATATATTTGATTTACTTTAGCATTAGTGTCATTAAAATTCAGTGGACCAGTAATAAAAAAATATATTACGTATATTTCTAAATGAATCTACTACAAATGGCCGAATGCCAAACGGCCGACATGGACAAACGGCCGACAGAGACCAATGGCCGACACGACCAACTGGCCGACTGGTACAAATGGCCGAAAGACGAAAGGCCGAAATCCAAACGGCCGACATGGACATATGGCCGACAAGTACAATAGGCCGACATCCAATAGGCCGACACGGACAACTGGCCGACAAGGACGAATGGCCGACAGGACAAATGGCCGACAATGACGTTTTCAATCAAGATAATGGTTAACAAGCATCGCCCAGCAGACATGGGACATTACTGTAAAAAAAATAATGTTGACCGGTTAGGTTGTTTTTTATTTATACTAGTAAGGTTTAATTAAGCGCTGAAAGGCACTTGCAGCCGAAACAAATGAAAAACCGTTTTTCACGCCTAAAAATTGTGAACCTGCATGTTCGCTGGAAAGTTGAAAAAGTAATGTCCCATGTCTGCTTGGTGTTTTTGATCTAATTCGTGTAGCGGCTACTCGCGGCGCTAGTAGTAGGTAATTCTTTCAAGTATGTCTCATACTTATTAAGTATACAGTGGTTGCATAAATTCAGGAGCAGAGCTATTTAACCTTGGGTGCTATTGGCAAAAACAGTGCATTACCATTGTCTTTTTTTTTTCAGAAGTCTCACCGAAGCCTGCGATAGTAGAGTACAAGCCTACATCCTCGAATTCCATCACCGCCATGAGTGGTGACGTCACCTTGTATCGGTGACAAACACCTTGTCTCGGTGACAAATACTTGAATTACGGAATATTTTTTCCCATACAATTTAGATGGCGTAACCATCGTCAAATGTCAGTTGGGCTTGGTTGGGCCCGGCCTTCATGAACAATATGGCGACGGCCTCGGTCTCACGGAGCAAACTTGGTTTAGTGTTGCTTGATGTGATAATAAGATATGGTATTTTTTTTTCGCTACTTTCAAATTATATTTCGGAACTGTTGTTTAAAAAACTAGCCAAATTTTGTATTGTTAGAATAAACTGGCAACTTTGTTTTTCAAACTTGTGATGTGATCATTATTTCAATCTTTTTTTTGTGTCGGCCATTCGTCCTGTCGGCCATTCGTCCTTGTCGGCCAGTTGTCCGTGTCGGCCTATTGGATGTCGGCCAATTGTACTTGTCGGCCATATGTCCATGTCGGCCGTTTGGATTTCGGCCTTTCGTCTTTCGGCCATTTGTACCAGTCGGCCATTGGTCTTGTCGGCTATTTGTCCGTGTCGGCCATTTGTCCTGTCGGCCGTATGTCTTGTCGGCCGTTTGTCCGGATCCCTTTCTAAATATTTCAAGACGACATTCGCCATCTATGGAAAATAATGAAAAACAAAATGTCATGCGAAACTCCAAGGTTGGTTTGTGTGTGTTTTGTATGACATTTTGCTTTTGAATAATTTCCATAGATGGCAAATTATAATTTATATTTGCCGCCCGAGAGGAATTAATAAATAGTAAACACACATTTTTGCCACATCGTATTTTCATCATTTGTCATGATTTTTGAAAAATTATTGTTTTATGAAAACATTTTGCCTGCGGCGCTATCTCACGTGTTCTTGTGTTATGGATTCTTCTTAAGAATTTTTATTTCACAAATAAAACACCAGATTTTTTCACGACCGCATCGTATTATCTACCTAGTCACTTTTGTTCCAAAATTTTCGCCTGCGCCGCTAGTTACTCGGTCGTTTAGTTAGGTACTTACGATATAACAAAATGCGTTATTACTTATTATTGACAAGCAGTTTCATCAATTCGCCCATTTTCATTGCTCCGTTCCCAACTATGACGTCACGATAATTTCCCACGGCATTAAGGTTCAAAATAGCATGAACAATCGCATGATAAAATGGTAAAAATAGCGTATTTTCCATTTCTTGGGGTTAATTTAGCTTCAATCCAAAAACTTGTACGGTTATTCTTATTGCCTAGATTTTAATGCACATTATCAATACGAAAAAATCTGCGACTTTCAGGAAACGAGTTTCTGTCTTTCGCAAAAAAGATCAAAGGTGTTTTTCACATTTTTTTTGAGAAATCTATACAAGATATAAAAAATCTTTTACGGTTATTCTCTAGATAAAGATTCAATGTATCTACTCTATTTTTTCCAAAGCATATTTAGTAACGGTTGTCGATATACGAGTATAAGGTCTCCCGTTTTTTGATATTTTTGAAATGTCAATGATAGGTATGCATTGGGATGATTACTTCAGTATTAGTTGAGTAATTTAGACATGTAAGAAAATGTGTATTGGACCTAAGCAGGGACCACTTTGTAAGTAATATTCTGAGACAATGACATAAGTATTTCTTCTGATGTATTCTGAAAATTCTAAAAACAAACGTCGAGGTACTGTGGGAGACAGCCGACCTGATGGCAGACTTCACGGGGGTGTCTGTCTGGGCGTCTGGTGCCTGATATAGCCAGCTAAAAATATTCACGTCTGAAGAATTATAAATGAAAAAATATACGTCCTTAGCTATACCTACTATATAGTCTTCATAGTATAAATCTTACAGGACACGTTTCAGACGAAAGAACATTGTAGCTATAACAAAAAATACTGTCTATAATAATTATGGTAAAAATACTACACTACATACATACCGTCTTTTGCGGAGTACGCAGAGAGACAGATTTCTTATCCTATTTCTCAACATTTTTCCACACATTCTTCCCAGAGATCTTATTTCAACTCATTGCAACTACTAACAATTGGTCTGAGTGCACCATATGTCCTAGTACCCAACAGCTTTCTTCTTTCAATGTCTCCATCACAGCATCCATCTCTAGCAAACAAACTCCCCACATATACATACTCATACACTTACATTTCCACTGAATTGAACCCTGATTGGTCCCTCTTCAGCCATGTCCTTGTCTCACTAGCATATACATGCAGGTTGGCACTATAATGGTAGGAGGTGGTTGGTAGCCTGGTTGGTAACGCGCTCGACTGTTAATCCAGTGGGCGCGGGTTCAATCCCCGACCTACTCCACTTCACAACACAAGCTTTTAAGCTTTCTGTGAGGTGTACAAAGATGTATTTGGGTTTATTTCGGTAAACCCAGATTCATTTAAAAAAAAATAAAAAAATAATAAGACAGCATTGCTTTGGTAGCCACATTGCTACTACTAACAATTGGTCTGAGTGCACCATATGTCCTAGTACCCAACAGCTTTCTTCTTTCAGTGTCTCCATCACAGCGTCCATCTCTAGTAAACAAACTCCCCACATATACATATTCATACACATGCTTACTTATATCTCTAATAACCTCATTCCCTGTCCTATCTCTCAACATTCTCCCACACATTCTTCTCAACGATTTCAGTTTCTAGTGGTACCTATTATATCTACCTTTTCTTTGTAATTGTTGAAGGTTTTCACGGTGTGCGATTGACATTGTTTCTTGGTTTTTCGGGTAAACCGTGTGTAGATAAACTTGATAAAGACTAGATAATCTTGACTCTGTGGATCTCAGAGGAAGACACCAGTAGGAGTGTCGAAACGTCGATCAAGTTTATCTACACACGGTTCACCCGAAAAACCAAGAAACAATACCTTTTCTTTGGTCCGTCTACGCTGCGCCAGACGTATGGACAAAACAGGCATTTTTTTTCAGCAGATGCCACTTTGATGTAATCCTTCAAAATAAACGGCGAAAATTGTTCAATCGTGAGATGATTATAATTAATAAAATATCTATAAGATATATTAGTTCAACATCTTACCGTCTATTAATAAAGGCGCGTCGACACGATAAAGACGACATAGTGTCGAATCAGATTAGCACACCCCGATGAGCTGGATACCGAAAGATGAACATTGTTATAACTACATATTTATTTAGTAGCAAGGGCGTATTTCAGGAGGGCCCAAAGCCCCCCCCCCCCGAAATTAAAAATAATGATTTAAGGCCTGACCCAACTATGACGTCACGGTAATTTCCCAGGGCATTAAGGTTCAAAATCGCATGATGAAATGGTAAAAATAGCGTTTTTTCCATTTTTTGTGGTTAATTTCGCTTCAATCAAAATTTTTTTACGGTTATTCCCTAGATTTTCATGCACATTATCAATCCAAAAAAATCTCCTCGATTTTCGGAAACGAGTTTCAGTCTTTCGGAAAAAAGATCAGAGGCGTTTTTCATACTTTTTTTGTTAAATCTATACAAGACATAAAAAATCTTTTACGGTTATTCCCTAGATAAAGGTTCAATGTATCTACTCTATTTTTTTTCCAAAGCATATTTAGTAACGGTTGTCGAGATCTAAGGTCTTCCGTTTTTAGAAATTTTCGAAATGTCAGTATGCGTAATCTTAAAACATTTAAGTATATACACTCTAGATAAAATAATTAAGTTATTCATCTGCCTAAAACAGCTATGTATATTATCACTTTTCCATTTTTCCAAAAATCAAACGCCTATTCTTCTTTTTATAAAATTTTTTTGTACATTACAATTTTCCTATTTCACTGCGGCGCTATTACATTTTTAATACGTCTGGATCGGCCCCCTCCGAAATAAAAAGCAATATGCTCCACTGTTTAGCAGTACTTAGCATGGGCGTAGGTGGGGGGCACGGGAGGCTACATACATGCCATTCCCCCAGACAAATAAATAGGTACGTATAAAATTACAAAACCTCGCTAATCGGAGCTGGGGTCGTCTGGGATTTTATTCCATACAGTAGCCATCACTATTAATTGATTGGCATTAAGGTTCAAAATCGCAAAACATTGAACAATCGCATGATAAAATGTTAAAAATAACGATTTATAAACTTTTTAAGGGTTAATTTCGCTTCATTCAAAAAAACTTTTACAGTCATTCCCTAGATTTTAATGCATATTATCGGCACAAAAAAGAAATTTTACTTCGCGACTTTCGGAAAACGAGTTTCCGTCTTTCGGAAAAAATATCAGAGGTGTTTTTCACATTTTTTTTGAAAAACCTTTACAAGAAACACATTTTTTTTACGGTCATTCCCTAGATAAAGAACATATCAGCCACCAGCACCACCACGGCCTAAATCTATATGTAATGCAACATGCAGCTCACCTAGTTGGGGAGATTCTGGGTGGAGATATTTGGGCACCTACTCGTAACGTAGGAGAGTCGCATGTTGCATTTCATATGGATTTAGGCTGTGATGGCAGAGGTGGGCACCGTTAATCAAAAAGTTAACTTCGTTAATCGATAATCCGTTAACTAAAAAGTTAACTTCGTTAATCGTTAAAGCGTTGCGTTTTGTTTTGACATATGTAACGGATGTTAACGTTAATCCGTTAAAGCGTTAATGTAAAAAATCGCTGTTAAACGACATGAAATAGAACTACATTAGTACAACTACTATCACGTTGACACTATCGCGATGTATCCCAACAAAGTGAAATTTCTTTTCCAACTCCCAACCCACATACGATACCACACATAACCCCATACAACCCTTAGATTATCTAGCCAGCGTCGCCAGTGGATGATGTCTATGCAAACAATCAAATATTAACGGACTAAATTAACGGAAGTAAAATGTAACGGAAGTTAAATAATCCGTTAACAATTTTTAGAGGTGAGAAAAGCGTTAAATCGTTAACCAGAATATTAACTTCGTTAATTAACGATTAACGGATTAACGCTTTTCTGCCCAGCTCTGTGTGATGGTGCTGGAAGCTGATGTTCTTTATTCAATAAGTAGAATATTATCTCTGTTTTTGTATGGAAATTACGTAGGGCTCTCCTTCCTAGGTGGAAGTTGGTGGGATTGGGCACAAGCAATGTCTCTAGTAAACGATGTTCTAGAATGTGTGTAGGTATATATGTAGATGTAGGCATCTGTTTTATCAGTCAGATAAACACATTCTTCTGAAGTTATGTTAATTCGTGGTAGGTACATTAATTTTATAGTTTCCGAATATTTCCACACACACTGCCCTTCAATAAATTTATTAGTATTAAGAGAACGTACTGATAACATTTCAAACATTTCTAAAAACGGGAGACCTTATATCTCGACAACCGTTACTAAATATGCTTTGGAAAAAAAAATAGAGTAGATTCATTGAACCTTCATCTAGGAAATAAGCGTAAAAGATTTTTAAATCTTGTATAGATCTCTCAAAAAAAAATGTGAAAAACATCTCTGACCTTTTTTCCGAAAGACAGAAGCTCGTTTCCCGAAAATCGCGGAGAATTTTTTTTGTGTTGAAAATATGCATCAAAATCTAGGAAATGATTGTAAAAGTTTTTTGATTGAAGCGAAAGCAACCTCAAAAAATGGAAAAAAACGCTATTTTTACCATTTTATCATGCCATTGTTCACGCGATTTTGTACCTTAATGCCGTGGGAAATTACTGTGACGTCATTCTTGGTAGCAAGGCCTTAATTTTATAGTTTCCGAATATTTCCACACAGACTGCCCTTCAATAAATTTATTAGTATTAATATTATTTTCCCGAATTTCGTGAGTAGATGTCTACCTACATCAATGTGTTGGTGTGTGTTTTCTAGAAGCGCATACACTTCTGTAGAATCGGGAGGTAAATATTCTCGAATGGAATTCGAAATATTTGTAACTGCGAGAATATTTTTATGAATGAACATTTTTTCATGGAAATGTAAAGCATTTTCCGTTTGATTCATCAATTCCTTCCTCTCTGAAATGTCAACATCTCTAAAGTTCAACGAGTCGAGACATTCTGTAAAATCCAAGTCTGACTAAAGATCATTGTCAAGTATATGATTTCAAAGAACCCCCGACAAAGTGTATTAATATTCATCATATTGTTATTTCGTATGGCTTCTGCCACCGTTGGGCGGCAACGTCAGAAGATAAGAGAATTGTGATCTGTTACATACAGGAGACATGTACCCTACAGAGCAACATCCAGGCTTCCAAGCCATTCGAAGGCATTGTGGGTATCTGCATATGGTCCAGGGAATGCTCTCAGAGGTCCTTCATTTGATCGACACGGAAAACTATGGATTTTACGCATTTTGCATACCGACCCCTCCTACCCCTCTTTTCCTGAACCCATGCGGGTGCTGATGGGAGCGTTATTATTTTTTTGACAGCCAAAACCATGGATTCGACACTAATATCGTTTTTTGCATACCAGCCCCTTCTACCTCTCTTTCCTGAATCCATACGGCTGCTGCTGGGACCATTACTATTAATATTTTCGAGACCCAAAACTATGAATTCGACACTAACATCGTTTTTTTGTAACTTTTCGGTGAAAAAAATTATCATTCATTTTTCAGTAAGTTTCAGTTTTCAGTTAATGGCAGTTGAATCTACTATATCTTATGTATCTTGTTGTTTTATATGTGTTTATTTTGTACTTAATGTTATTTTTGTGTATAATAATGTATGGAAATTTGCTTGAATTAGAGGTGATGTATTTAAGTTATTGTTTCATAGATTTATGAAACTAATGTTTTTTATAATGTTTTGTATATCATTTGAAAGAGCATACACCAGAGAAGTTTTTTCCAGATTTCTGAATCTTTGAACATTTTTTTTCTTATCTAAAATCCTCTCCAAAGTCGTAACTCGTTTTTGAAATATCTCTTTCTCGAAACTTTAATCCGATATTTTTTTAACATGATTGATTTACAGATTGAAACTTATGATTTAAATAGACTAAACACATATTCAGGTAACAAAAAAGAATGATAGAACTAAGTAGGTACCTATACTTACGACGCTATCGGGCTAAAACTTGAGTAATTCGGAGTATTTCGAAAAAAAGTTAAAATCTCGAATATCTCGAGAACCGTGCGACTTTTGACTAAGCAAATTATGTTTAAAAAGATGCTAAATGACATCTACTATCACTCCTGAAGATATCTGTATCCATCTATCAAACACCCTGTATAATATACCGCAAGTATTGGGACGTAACAACTATTAAAAATATAATTGTAGTAGTAGCACAATAAAATTAATGGAAATCTAAAGAATATGCCAAATGCAACAATCTTTATACGAGTATACAGCTCTATAGTAAGTAACACAGAACACCAAGGTCACTCTCATACGTAAGATGCGAAGAATGCGAATGGAATTCATGTCAGAACGATGATATTATTAGTAATTCACTCCTTTCGGCGTTCGTCAGACGAGATACAGTAATTCTGCGTACATTCGCATACAGTCCCATCGCTTTTCCACTCAGGAATGACAAAAATAGACGAGTTTTTCAACACAAGTCGCGTGCTATAACTTATACACAATTCTTGTTATACTCGTACTAGTATTAGCAGTAGGGCTTGCGATATCGCGGGGATTTTAATTCCGATAGTAAGGAATTCCGCACCCATGATACAATTGGTCGGAATTTTAAAATAATATAAAATGTATGAAAGTAGTCGATTTGGTTTTTAGTTGAATTGATTGTCAGTCGAATTAGCATTAGACGATTTAGCTATTAGTCGAATTAGCATTAGTCGATTTAGTTATAAGACGAATTATCTATTAAGGAATATACTATCAGTCAAATTATAATAATAATAATAATGCCAAGAGCCCGTTGCCGAGCATGTTTTTTCTACTCAGAAGAATCGCTGCCATGTTGTTATTGGTCCCGCCGACGATGCCATTGAAGGTGACTATGGAGGCCGATTCTGGACTTGCAGACTCTGTCACACTCTGGACAAGGCTGCTCCTCATTTGTAACGGGTCTGCGGGTGGTTCTATTTTGCGGGCCTGTGTAATTATTTATAATCCTCCGCCAGTCTTTGCAATCACCCGCCAAGTTTTCCCAGTCATTTTGAGAGTTTATGTCCTTCAGTGTGTTGTGCAGAACATCTTTGTATCTCTTCCGCTGCCCTCCCTGTTTTTTTTCAAATTAGTCAAAGTCAAATTAGCATTAGACGAATTAGCTATTAGTCGAACTTACTGTAAATTATACGGTAGTCCCCAATGGCTGCTTTTTTTTATAAATTTCGTTCTATTAGACTTCGCTGTCAAAAAAACAACAGTTTTGTAACATCACCTTATTCTGAATCAGACTTTTAATCGTTTGATCTTACAGTTACATATAAGTAACATTTAAATTAGAACAACTTATTAAACATTTTCTTTTTGGGCATTCTAGAGATCGCCTAATGACTTCTGTTGACTAGAACATATCCTATTATACCTATCTAATTAGTGTGGAAGACAAAAAACTATAGCATATTATATAAATATCTCCCGTTATCAACATTGTATCTCTTCAACATGAATAATCGTTGATGTTAATGTGTACGTAGAATCAACCTACGCATTGTCTGCACATACACATACATATTGATTTCTAAATCTATGTAAAATAAAAGAGTTTTTCCGGAGGAAGAAAGATGGCTTGGCGAAAGCGTCAGACTGCCCTATCCTTACACACACTCCTAGGCTCCGTCACATTCATGCATGCAGTCATACATAGGGAATAGGGAATAACTGTAAAAGATTTTTTATATCTTGTATAGATTTCTCAAAAAACATTTTTAAAAACACCTCTGATCTTTTTTCCGAAAGACGGAAACTCGTTTCGCGAAAGTCGCGGAGTTAATTTTATTTTTGTACTGATAATATGCATTAAAATCTAGGGAATAACCGTAAAAGTTTTTTGATAGACGCAAAATTAACCCCAAAAAATGGAAAAAACGCTATTTTTACCATTTTATCATGCGATTGTTCACGCGATTTTTAACCTTAATGCCGTGGGAAATTACCGTGACGTCATTATTGGTACCAAATCCTTTTTTTTTCTCATTTTTATTCATTTCATTTATTTATTATCCAAAGCTTTACAAAGTAAAAACATAAACAAAAAAGTACTGTATTTTATTGCCCCACTAGGCGATAGCCTGTTCCGGGGCAATACTTCTTCTTCTTCTTCTTCCTCAGCCTTCCTCCCTCCACTGCTGGACGTAGGCCTCTTCCTTTTCTTCCACTCATCTCTGTTTCTCCCCCTCCGCATCCAGGTTCTTCCGGCTTGCTGGACTCGGTCATCAGACCACCTTTTGGGAGGTCTTCCGACGCTTCTCCTTTTGTTCCAGGGCCTCCACTGTAGGATTCTGGGTAGGATCCCACCTAGTATCCTCTTGTCGAGCCATATGCCCAGCCCACTGCCATTTTAATTTTGCAATGCGGTCCATAATATCGGGGCAATACTAACCACAATATAATAACACTTTGTGCAACAACAAGCTCCAGTGGCAGACCATTCCATAAATGGCGTATATCAACAATAATAAGAGAATACCAACTAGGTATATTTATTAAACTTGCACGAGGTGGTCTTGCACGTACGGAAATGTAGGTCGGAAATGGCGCGAGCTTTAAAATGCGCATCTAATAGTCACAAGAAATTTACGAACATATAGGCAGTGGCGGATCCAGGATTAAATTTGGGTGGGGGGGGTTTCTGAAGGTCGTCTCATGAAAATATATAACCTTGTGGTATTAAAATATTTTTTTTTGAAACTGAGTGAAGAGGGTCATAATACCCATACCTATCGTTATTCTTAAATTAAAAATAGGTATACATAAAAATAGCGCCGCAGGTGAATTTTTTTTGACAATGTGTGAAATAATCAACCTGCTTGTCTTTCTATAGCAGGCATGGGAACCGTTCGGATGAAGGGCCATTTGAAATTATAAATGAGCGTCAAGCCGCAACTAAAATATACAATTTTAGATTACTTATCAGGGTTGGAATAATGTGCCGCAGGCAATTTTTTTTAATAAAAATGGATGAAGTGATATGAAACACACAGCAAGCTTAAATAGCGCCGCAGGCGAAATGTTTTTACCAAACAATATTAGTTGTTTTATAAAATTCATGACATGATGAGAAAACGACGTGGTAATAATGTGATTCTTCGGAGACTAGTTGTATATATTGTACTGTCACTCATGGTTTTGGGGGGCTTCAGCCCCCTAGCCCCCCCTGGATCCGCTAGTTAACATAGGTATATATGATTTGTAGCTTATTCCTTACCGATATAAAATATTGTTGTATGCTGTAACAGAAGATCCGCTTATGTACATACCTAGGTATTTACATAATGTCAGAGGTGGCCACCGTTAATCAAAAAGTTAACTTCGTTAATTGATAATAATAATAATACTTGGAAAATTTTGGGCGCCGTTTAGCGATAAAATCGCCCCAAGGGCACCTTACATTTTTCTTTTCACCATATAGGATCGTCATAAACAGTAAAAATGATAGATTAAATCACCACATAGGATCGTCACAAACAAAATAATAAAAATGAATGAATCTAATCAGTTTTGGCTAACTCGACCTATCATTGGCTAACCAGTGACTGACCCGTAGGTACGCACAAAGAGGTGAGTCTTCAGTAACCCCCTGAACTCCTCCAGGCTTTTGGCACACCTAACATCGAGTGGAAGAGCATTCACATGCTTGGACCCGCTGCACAGAATGCACGGTCACCATAACCCGTAGAAACAGCCCTCCGCGGCTCTTCTAGTTCATGTCCGAGACTCCGTTAACTAAAAAGTTAACTCCGTTAATCGTTAAAGCGTCACGTTTATCCGTTAAAGCGTTATTGTAAAAAATCGCGGTTAAACGAAATGAAATAGAACTACATAAGTACAACTACTATCATATTTACACTATCGCGATGTATCCCAACAAAGTGAAATTTCTTTAACAATTTCCAACCCACATACGATACCACACATAACCCCATCCAACCCTTGGATGCCAGTGCCTCCAGTGGATGATATCTATGCAAACAATCAAATATTAACGGACTTAATTAACGGAAGTTAAATAATCCGTTAACAATTTTCGGAGGTGAGAAAAGCGTTAAATCGTTAGCCAAAATGTTAACTTCGTTAATTAACGATTAACGGATTAACGCTTTTCTGTCCAGCTCTGCATAATGTACCCACTTATTAGATAGGTACAGGGTAGAAAATCAAAATATCACATCTTCAAAAATAAAAAAAGTGATCAAAATAATTTTCCATAACAGTATAACATAATTTATTATGAACGAATAAAGTCACCATCTTAAAAGTATGCATATTATCATTTCAAAAAATTCTAAAAACAGGAGATCTTAGATCTCGACAACCGTTACTAAATATGCTTTGGAAAAAATAGAGTAGATACATTGAACCTTTATCTAGAGAATAACCGTAAAAGATTTCTTATATCTTGTGTAGATTTCTCAACGAAAAATGTGAAAAACACCTCTGATCTTTTTTTTCCGAAAGACAGAAACACGTTTCCCGAAAGTCGCGGAGATTATTTTTTTGTATTGATAATATGCAATAAAATTTAGGGAACGATAAATAACACATTTCTTTTCAAAGCATATTTAGTAACGGTTCTCTTTGATTGCCGAATGCCCAACCTTCAAACTGTTCCCTTTGAGGGATGTGATACACTTCTTTTGACCATACGATAAATAAATGAAATAGTAACGGTTGACGAGATCAAAGGTCTCAATATTTTTTTTTTAATTGAAATGTTAATCTGCCCACAGAATTCTGATAATGCACTTTTCACCGCATTGGGACATAGTAACTTTTGGACTTACGAATCGTGTATGTTAGTATACTTGAATATGCAAAAAAATGTATATGAAGCTTTTATATGACTTCACGTGAGTGATACACTCACACATTTGTAACATACTAGCTATGTTACCCGTGCTTCGCAACGGAAAATTTGGGTGGTGAAATATATCTATAGTATTTATTTATCTATTTATTTAGGCATATATTTATTTCATATGTGTGTTTTCTGTGTAATAAAAATTTATTAATTATTTATTTATATTGTATTTCTTTATCTGGCATTTTATATACTTATGTGATTGTTGACTCCTGTGACTATTTTCTCACAATTTTTTTGTATGCATTTTCACGTATCTGTAATCTGGTATTTTTGAGCCTTTACTAGTCCACTTTTTGTTGATGCTGTACTATATATACTTTTGTTAGACTGTCTGTGCTCTTTGCAAATAAAATAAAATAAAATAAAAAATAAAAATGACCAGAACCGCGTTCATCTGTTCATTCATTCTGACAACTTTCTAAAAGGTTCTGCAATAATGTTCTATCAACTTGAACAACTTTCTCGAACGTTCCACAATGTTCGATTAACCCCTACAATTTTCTAGAAGGTTCTATAAAGTTCGCCTCGTTTCCACAGCCATCTAGACATTCTCGTAGTCTCTGAATGCTTGAATTCTTTCGTTCTGATCTCTCACTATGACTTGACCGATTCAAAATTTGACAAAAGATCTGTGTTCTAATCGTGAAGATCTTTCATGAGACACCATCAGGTTTATGACTGTTATCTGGTGAATGTTACTTACATAAGTGTAAAGTGATGACATTAAGCCAACTGACGATCAGTCATAAGCCTGATGGAAGGTCCATCCTTTGCTGTGTATCTGTTGAGATAAAACTACTTGTCAACATCATTATACCCACATAAATAAATAAATAAATAAATAAATCTTTATTGGCTAGAGAAAATATAAATATTTACAAAAACAAGAAAATTATAGTGTGCCAAAAGGCGGACTTATTGCAAAACCAATATCTTAAGTCAACCCGAGAAAAGAAAGAAAAACTTAAATACAATAATAATAATATAAATATAGACACATAAAAAAAAATAAACACATACATACATAGATACATACATTTTTATTATATGTAAGACAACGTACTTAATACGTCATCCGTCATAACATTCTTTGGTAAAATCGAGCGAAGCGCTTCAGTACTATAAGTAAGGTCAGTATAAAATCGTATAAAATATACGTATTGAATATACAATCATATAACATATAACACACATGTATACTGAAATATTATTAATAAAAGAATAAGCCGCACGGACGATAGGACGTCGCAAGTATATTTTATAACGCAAAGTACAAAAACAAACACAGTTTGTTATTAAAATTTTATATAATAAAGAAAATCAGTTCGGTATAGTCGGTCAGCGGTCTTTGAATATCGAATCATAGTTCAAAATCGTTCCATCGAAAAACACTGTTTTTAAATTATCTGCTATTTTTTTGTCTTATTTAAATTTTATATGAACGTGTTCTTTTTAAATTTAATTTGATTATGACTGCAGTTTTTATTCATTTTAATATATTTTTTTTCGTGTTGTAAATTGAGCATCAAAAAGTGTTTCGTTTTTGGTGAATTCCCCCTTTTTTAAATTGTTTTTTTTTTCGTTATTTTAATTTTAAAGATGTCGGATGTCGATCACGAGATTAATGTCATCAAGTATTTAGTGGTGAGTAATACATTTTTTTTCATATCTGATAGTAACAAAGTTATTACTAAAAAATTTAGAATTTTTGTGTGCAAGTATGTTTCTAACCGACATAATCTACGAGTACAATTAAGGGCTTAACACGCTAAGCAAAAATCGTTCTATTTTTGCTTCAACTTTTTCAAATTTTGTATGAGAATGTTAGTGCGAAATAAGAATGACATAAGCGACAATGTGGATTTTACCTTTTTAAGAAGAGCCTAAAAAAATCTAAAACAGCCAATTTGATAAGATTATAATTACCAGTATTTTGGCTAAATTCTCTTATATCTGAAAAATTGAACGGAAAATCCTCAGATACAGTAAATTTCAGGGGTACTTTTGGAATATTTTTGAACTCCATAGGTATATTTCGTTAAAAAAGCATGAACAATCGCATGACTAAATGCGAAAAATTGCGTTTATTTTTTTACTTTTTTAGGTCAATTTACCTTCATTCAATAAAAAAATACAGTCATTCCCTAGATTTTAAGACATACTACCAATAAAAAAAATCTACGACTTTCGGGAAATGAGTTGCTATCTTTCGGAAAAAAAGATCGGAGGAGTTTTTCACACTTTTTTTGAGAAATCTATACCATATGTAAAAAATCTTTTACAGTTATTCTCTAGATAAAGATTCAATGTGTCTACGCTATTTTTCCCAAAGCATATTTAGTAAGGTTGTCGAGATCTAAGGTCTCCCGTTTTTAGAACTTATTTGAAAGGTCAATAAAGTCCGCCTTTTGGCACACTAAATTGTCTTGTTTTTGTAACTATGCATATTTTCTCTGGCCAATAAAAAATATTTATTTGTATTATCTTAATCAAAGAAACTTCAGAAATAAAAAATTGCCTGCGGCGCTAAATGATTTCTGCGGCCCTCAGATTATTTAAGGTTGGATAGCGCTGATTCAGACTCTAGATAATTAGGTGTGAGACACGTCACAAGTGTGACCGTGTAGGTAAACTTGACCTAGAAGTGAATAAGTATTTGCAACATTGTAATGTATTTAATTTTATTTATACTAAAGTAAACTTTGATTTAACAATTTTATGCGTAGAAATATAATACAGTAGAGTCTCGCCAATCCGGCTCTCTACTCTCAATTAAGAGTACGCATACAGACATTTCAAAAATTTCTAAAAACGGGAGACCTTATATCTCGACAACCGTTACTAAATATGCTTTGGAACAAAATAGGGTAGATGCATTGAACATTTATCTAGGGAATAACCGTAAAAGATTTTTTATGTCTTGTATAGATTTCTCAAAAAAATAAATTAAAAACACCTCTGATCTTTTTCCCGAAAGTCGCGGAGTATTTTTTTTCTAGTACTGATAATATGCATTAAAATCTAGGGAATAAACGCAAAAGTTTTTTGATAGACGCAAAATTAACCCCAAAAAATGAAAAAAAAAACTCTATTTTTACCACTTTATCATGAGATTGTTCACGCGATTTTGAACCTTAATGCCGTGGGAAATTACTGTGACGTCATTCATGATGGTGCCACGCTCTTAACCATCACTAGCGTATCTCTCTTAATAACTCACTTAATAAATAAATTTGGGAGGTGACCTGGGTGTTAACATGGTTAGGGCTCTAACGTTTTTTTCCGTATTGCTGTTCCGTGTTTATGGAAAAGTTCTGCAACACCAAATGATTTGATTAAAAACTATTACGGGCTTAAAGTTGTGTTAAGCAGAGTACTTCAAACATAAACTAGACTGTCCTTGTTAAGCCATACGTGCTTACGCCACCTTCCACCTCTCCATATTAAGCGTGATGGGCTTATTAAAAACTTTGTTTTTAAAGCTACGGACAAAGGTCCTGAAGATAAATTAATCAGACCTCACATAAATAAATTATCAAGCAAATTCTTTTTAGAAAAAAAAAACAATTGACAGAAAAGTAGTAGCTTTGTAGATTTTCACGGTCCTTGTTAATCTCTTCTCCATTCTTCTCGGGTGTAGTTTGTCGACGTTGTCGAGATTTTGGTCTATGCTTGCTGAGGCCATCTTCACGACTAATGTAGTAGCTTCTTCGCTGTGATGTGTATGTGTTGTATGAAGTATTTACTTGTGCAGCGTGAGCAGTGTAGTGAAAGGCAGTATGTGTTGTAGTGTATGAGATGTTAACTGTTGCAGCGAGAGCAGGTCGTCGAGTGTGTGTCGTAGAGTTGTGTCGGTGAAAGCTTGACAACATCGACAACTACACACGATACACCGAACAGAATGGAGAAGAAAAAAAAATCCTTTGGCAAGCCTCAGGCATAGGTAGATTTCAAGTGATTTATTAATTTTAAGAGTACATCTGTACATATAATAAAAACAATCACAATATTATCAGCAAATAAACCAGCGAAGTGATGAAGTAGTATGGATGTAGTTTATTCTTTGATTATTTATCGAAGTACCTAATCAAATTATTTTCATTTCACTCGTAATATGGATGGGTAGCTAAGCACTAGAAATTTGAAAAAAAGATGTGAGTTCTACTCGTATCGTGAAGCACTTTTCTAAGACAACAAACACGCTAAGTACCTATGCGGTAACTACTTAACTAGATCTTTGATCGATCAGTGTCGTCCGAGGAATTGAGCAAGACAAAATCTGACTTTTGATCTGTATTCCTTATTTAATGCCCTTTCATACGGTACCAGACACGGACCCTCACAATCATTGGATCCCCTCAGAATGATTGTTTTTGTATTTAAAGCCTTAAAAAGTGAACCTTCCTCTTAATGGATTTCACCCAATCTCCTATCAGTTCATCTACCACTTACCAAAAATCTACCACCCAAGTTTCACGCTTCTGCGACGCATAGGTTGGCCGCAAACGTGCGCACAAGAAAAGGGACATATCAGTGGCGGATTACCCATAAGGCAAAGTAGGCACGTGCCTAGGGGCGCGAGGTTACAAAGGGGCGCGCGAGCCGCGCGATGAAGTTTTTAAACAAAAACAAAAAAAATAAAAAAAATAGTTGTGTAAGTAAGTATGCACCTACTTACACAATATAAAAGATTATATAATTCTATAGAGATGTAGAGTTTCCGAAGCATGCTCCGCCTTCATGATTATTTCTACATCGCATGATTTTATAATAGAAGTTAGTAAGATTTTTCATGAGCAAAAAACTACTAAACTGATTTTGATGAAACTTGGTATGTAGATTGGTGGAGACACAGATTTACACATTTTATCCCAAAATTCCCACAGGATGGAGCATCACGATGGGTCAAGCCGTGTGGCGCAGCATTAGTTATTGTAGTATGTACGAGAGCGGATCAATAAATACCCGTGTTTGAAGAAATGTGGCTGTGCAGAGAGAAAATGATATTACCATCGTGTGGAACCATCCTTCAGACGACACCATACTGAATTTCGGACCGATTCGTGGATTAGTTATTTTTTGGCAGCCAGTTTAATGACCCCTGTTGAGTGTTTCTCGAAAAAATTTAAAAATAACAAAATTGATCCGAATTTGGCTCCTCATTTTTGGGTCGAAAAACACGCGATGAAATAAAAGTGAAGTTTTATGCTATCTATGGAGTCCGTTCACCATAGATTGTAAACATACAATTTTGGTTCAACGAATTTAAAAGGGTCTTGCAACTGTTTTTAATGAGGAGCGGCCAGGTCGCCTGGCAGAAGGGGTTACCGAGGAAATCTTTGAAAAAGTCCACGAGATGATTCTTGCTGATCGCCGAACCAAAGTGTGTGAAGTAGCTGAGGCCATAGGCGTGCCGCACGAAACGGAAATTAATATTTTTCAGAACAAGTTAAGTGTGCAAAAGGTGTCGGCCCGATGGCTGCCACAATTGCTCTCTTTGAACAACAAGCGGATACAGGTGTCAAAGTCCAATCAGTTTCTGGACCTTTTTAAGCGAGATTCGAAGGAGTTTTTACGTCAAGTGTCACCGTTAATGAAATCTAGATACATAATTATACGACAGGGACCAAAAAATGGGCAAAAAAGTGTATTTTTCCAGGGTAATCTCCTTGAAAGGAGGAAAAGACGGTCCGATCGGCCGGAAAGGCCACCACCACGATTTTTTTGGGATTCTAAGGGAATATCATCAATTCATACATACATACATACATACATCTTCTTCCCCGTCTATCCTTGATTTGCAAAAAGGCAGAACGATCATGAGACAGTGTTACGGTGAATTATTTGAGCGATTCGATGAGAAACTGAAGGAAAATTGAAGGAGATATGGCCCTAGTTGGCTAAGAAAAAAGTGTTTTACCACCACGATAATGCACCAGCACATTCCTTCGGGGCTGTCGCGGCCAAATTGGATGAAATACGCCGCGACTTGCTGTCGCACCAATCATATTCTTCCAACCTGGCTTTCTGCGAATAATTTTTAGGTCCTCCATATGAAAACATGGCTCGGGGGGTAAAAATCAGCTCAAAGAAGGATGTTTTTCCCGAGAAAGAGTTGTATTTTAAGGAGTTTGGCAGATCGCGTTTTTGGAGGGGTTAAATAAATGGCAGAGGTGTTGGGATACGTGAATCGACCTAAAAGAAGATGACGTTGAAAAAAAAATTGGAAAAAACTTTCATCTTCATACCTAACACGGGTACTTAATGATCCGCCCTCGTATAAGTGCTAGTTAAAATTTATAATATAATATGGACGCTAGAGGGGCGCCGATAAGGTGCTTGCCTAGGGGCGCTCTCAACACTTAATCCGCCTCTGGGACATATATATGGCTTATATATATAAACTTTTAAACCAAGGTCGGATTCGGGTTCTCCTGGTCCTAATTAGTGATACTGAGTAGAAATTTTTCAATTCTGCGACATCACGGGAGAAACGAATAGGTAGAATTCCTTTGTGGAAATCTACCTAAAAGTGGTAGTCATAAATGCTGGATTTCACCAACTTTTTAGGTGAGGAATAGCGGAGATAGGAGCCACCTAGCACAAATTTTGTATGAAAAATAATCATATAAGTGGCTCCTATCTCCAAGAAGAAGTTGGTGAAATGCAGCGTATTAAACTCTTTTGGGATTACTGGGTAACATAAATAATGATGATGTGTTCTCTGTTCTCTCTGCCTACCCCGCAAATGACGCAGTGTGAGTCATATATATGTGTATGTATGGACAGTACATATTAGTAAAACTGCCACTTCTCCGGGTTTGACCCGGAGTCAATGGGTTTGAATAGTTTTTTAGGACTCCGGGTTAGTGTCGCATATCTCCGGGTCAGACTGGGTGGTGAGACAGCGGCTTAACTATCACCGGGCAGACCCCTGCCGTCCTATGTATTATGAAAATCCGTTAAATTTCATAAAAAATTAAACTGTTTCATCAAAAAATTCGCCTGCGGCACTACTTTTTTGATGGATTTGGTATTATTATTTATTTTCATAGAAAATAAATCTGTTACACCACAACTACCTTTGCTCAATTTCACAATAATTTCCCGAGTTTATTTTCCACATTTGTAACACTACAATAAAAAACACGTTTATTGAATAAAAATGCATTTATTCAGAAATCTCCGGGCTTACCCTCTTTGAAAGGTGGCAGCCTTACTTACGAGTATGTTGCACAAAATGATTCTTATAATTTATTTGTTGTACGTAACCTCGCTAGATATGTCCATTTTAGTATCTGCAGTAGAAGTATAACTCCTATAAAGTGTATTTCTCGCTAGGAAATTAGTTTAAAGGTTATACGGAAATTATGTTTACTGATTTATCTACTACTGTTCTATTTGTCTTTGTGTTTCAGAGCAGACATACTGACATTTCTAAAACTGGGAAACCTTAGACCTCGAGAACCGTTACTAAACATGCTTTGGAACAAAATAGAGTAGATACATTGAACCTTTATCTAGGGAATAACCGCAAATGTTTTTTTGACTGAAGCAAAAATAACTCCAAAATTGGAAAAAAACGCTATTTTTACCATTTTATCGTGCGATTATTTACGCGATTTTGACCTTTAATGCCGTGGGAAATGACCGTGACGTCATAGTTGGGTCGCGAGCCTTAAAACAATGCTGTTTTGAAGGGGTGATAGTAAGGATCATTTTCAATCTTTTTAACCAAAGTTTTATTAGTCCAAAGTCTCACGGTTTTCAAGTTACCTACGAGATTTTCCCTTATTATAGAAAATACCCTAATTACTCAGCTTTAACCCGATGATATTGGGGTAGAAGGAATGGTACCTACTTAGTTCCTTCATTTTTTTTTGTTACTCCAGAGTCGAAGGACTCGCCAAGTATTCTAATTTTGTGATCCCCGAGCTATAGAGTGGACCCCAACTTTTTATGATAATTTTCGGGTGTCCTGTTAGAGTCAGTAGACAATAACCATCTTCATAATGAAGGGCTCTGTCAAATTTATTATGAAAAAAAAAATCGATTACAAGCCTTACTTAGATCTGGCACGCACCCGTCCCAACCACGGATGATTTTGCCATTGTCAAGTCTACCATTACAAGCCAACGCTATAATTATGATCTCTAGCCATATGCATAGCCATATGGTAAAGGGACTCCTGTCCCTTCCCAGCTAGAGATCTCCAAAAATTTTCACAACATTCAAGTGCCCGTCATATTATTATTCTGTGGTGACCGTTGTGCAACGTATCGATCGAACAAAACTTACCTAATTAATAGAATTTCGTAACCCGTTTCATATGTCGGGATTTTTGACAACTACCGCCATCTATCGTATAACCGCATATGGACACTGGATATAGTGGACACACAAGACGTATTCACTTAGCACAGAGTAAAATGCAAACACAATTTTCTTCTTAGATTGAAAGGTAACTCATATTGGGTACCTATTCATCATCTTGTGTGCATAGTATCTCGAGCTTTCAAGGTAGTATCGTAATACTAATATAATATTATTAAAGACGATTGGTAAACATAATCTTGGTGCTGTCAGTGCGGGGAAGGTGCATGGACGTCGCCAAGGGCGGGCAGGGGGAGAGGGGGCAGCTGCCCCCCTTGACATTGGAATAGGTGCTTATATATTTTTTCATACCAAACAATAAAACTTCATATTACTACCACGCATATTTTATCATATCATAAATTTTCTAAAATTAGTACGAAAATCTGCCAGTTTCATAAAAAAAATTGCCTGCGTCTCACAAAAATATTTCGCCTGTTTGAGCCTTTTTTATGTTATGTCAATTTTCAAAAAAAAAAAAAAATGTGCCCCCCCCCTTCTAGCTCCGAGGCTGGCGTCGCCCATGGGCAGCTGCCTTCAGAATTTATCAACTGCGTTGAAATAGCGGCATTCTGAAATTCTGCATCATATTCCGATTTTCGATATAAATTAGTGTGGACTTAAAGAACGTATTGACTTTATAAAAATTTCTAAAAAACGGGAGACCTTAGATCTCGACAACCATACTAAATATGCTTTGGCTAAAAATAGAGTAGATACATTGAACCTTTATCTAGAGAATGACTGTGAAAGATTTTTAATATCTTGTATAGATTTCTCAAAATAAATTGTGAAAAACACCTCTGATCTTTTTTTTCCGAAAGATAGCAACTCGTTTCCCGAAAGTCGCGGAGAATTTTTTTTTGTATTGAATGTAATAAAATCTAGGGAATGATCGTAAAAGTTTTTTGATTGAAGGGAAATTTACCTCAAAAAATGAAAAAAAACGTCATTTTTACTATTTTATCATGCGATTGTTCATGCGATTTTGACCCTTAATGTCGCGGGAAATAACCGTAAAGTCATAGTTGGGTCGCGAGTCTTAAAGCTAGAAATCTATCATTCTATCTATCCCTATCACGCCATATCTCCGGGGTAGGCAGAGATGACAGAGCAATTTTATAAATAAAATAAATAAATAAATAAAAACTTTATTGAAAAGAAAACATATCTTCCAAATGGCGGGTTTATTGCCAAAGGCAATTTCTGCCAACCAACCACTTGTGACATTAATTTGATATACACATTACATACAAATGTATGAAAAATAAGAAAAATATAAATAAATATGAAAAAAAATATATATAGAATACTTATACACACATAAAAAAATACATACATAAATAGATATGTGGATGGGATGAAGGACAAGGAAGGAACCATGGGATTGTCAGTTAGATGGATTATTTAAAGAAAGGTAATGATGCCTCAGTTTACTTTTGAAAGAGAGAATAGTTGGAGCTAGTCTGATAGGAAGTGGAAGGTTATTCCATAGTCTAGCCGCGTGTGTAGTGAAAGAAGAAGTGAAGAAAGATGTGTGATGTGAGGGTATGGTTAACAAACGGCGTCCACTTGAACGTAGAGATAAGCCATGAGATGCCACGGGTATGAAGTTGGACTTAAGGTAATCAGGTGAAGCAGGATTATTCAGATCATTGAAAAGGAGAGAGAATATGGAGATGACGACGCTGACTCATCGTTAGCCACCTTAGTTCATTTCTAAAGTCTGTGATATGATCATATTTTCTCAAACCGAAGATGAATCTATTACATACATTTTGCAGACGTTCCAGTTTCATGGTTTGTTCGGATGTACGCATGTTCATGTACCTACTTAAAAACACGTTTGTTTTGGGAAAGATTTCTTGTTTATTTTAATAAATTAATTAAATATTATGAAAATGACATTCAACTGTTAAATAATTTACACGTAATGTTTTATTTGTCAAAATATTTATATAAATTATTTCAAACTTTATAAATATTGTTTATAATAATTATTATAAATTATTACATAGCCACCACAGAGTATTTTGTAAATATGCAACAGTTAAAATTTTATAAATAAAACATTGTACGTGTTTGTAAAAAAAAAAACAATGTAATGTAGGTTTTTTTTTATGTTTTTTATACAGGCTGATTGGTTCCGTATGTCAGATATTTAGGGAAGTGATAGAGGATGAAAAAATATGAAAAAATGTTAAGTGGATGCATATCCAAAAATCACCTGTTTGGGAGGTATGGCCTTCTGAAAATTGAAGAGTATGACAATTTTTCATTCAGGTTTTTTTGCCAATATCTCTCAAACTACTAACTCGATTTTGACAAAATAATTGACGAATCATAGTAAACAATCTAGGCTTTCGATAAATATCTTAATTTGTAGGTTTCGCCTTAGAATAAAGTGAAAATTTTGTTTTAAACATGAATTTTGTGAAGGTATATTGAAATTTTTGTAATAAATAGCAACTTTTTTTAAAAAATGGCCCACTATGTGTCCATTTTTACGCTATTTTTACAATTAATTTTATCATGCGATTGTCCAAGCGATTTTGAACCATAATGCCGTGGGTAAAAAGTTGCCGCTGAGTACATGGTTGGCGTAGTTGGTTGAGACGGCAGTCTCTCAAGCGGGAGGTGCCAGGTTCAAACCCCGGCGCTGGCGATGTATCCCTCACTTAGTTATACAGGCTAAACAGGACCTCTTAATAATATTTTGCTAGAAGAGCGGCTGAAGAGGTCGCTATTAATGCGCCTGAGCTACCCGTGCATGTGGAGGGCCTTAAGTCCGCGGGATTTTCCTTCAATATACAGGCTTTTAGCCTAGTGCAGGGTGTGCAGAAAAGTATTTGGGTTTGAGTATGCAAGCCCAGATTTATATATATAAAAAATGATCGTGACTTCGTAGTTGGGTAGTGAGCATTAATATTTTATGTACACGCGGAAGAACTTTCCGTTCTCTATGATTGTATTGGATAGTTATGTATGAAAGTAAAGTATATATTTTGACTACTAAGTTATATACACTATACAGTCCACACGGACGGTCTCCATTGATGTTGATTCTATTTATAAATTGGCGGAACTGTATAAGAATGAAACCTATAAGAGTACAATATCGTGTCTTGTGCCAGGATTTCAATATCAACAATCATCATCTATATTATATTACGTCTCTCTGTCCCTGGATATTAATTATTCCCACATGATAGTGGGGTCTGCCATTCTTGTCTTCCGCCGCCACTCGGCTCTATCCTGTGAATCTTTCGGGAATTTTTTTTCATAAATGAATCTGGGTGTATCGAAATAAACCCAAATACACCTTTGTACACTTCACAGTAAGCATGAAAAGCTTGTGTCGCGAAAATTTTCCACAGTCTCTCATATCTTGAAACACAACCTCACGCCACCTCCGCCAATACACAAAAAATCTTCCGACTTTCCGGAAACGAGTTTCTCTTTCGGAAAAAAAAATCAGAGGTGTTTTACCCACTTTTTTTTTAGAAATCTACACAACTGGAAGAAATCGCAGTTCTGCGATAAGTTCGCCCTAGTGAACAACGATTTATAATCTGTACTATGTCCATTTTCTTATATTTATATGTATTTGTTGTTAACTTAAAGTTTAAATAAATAAATATATAAAAGATGTAAAAAATCTTTTACGGTCATTCCGTAGATAAAGGTTCAATGTATCTACTCTATTTTTTCCAATGCATATTTAATAACGGTTGTCGAGATCTAAGGTCTCGAGTTTTTAGATTTTTTTGAAATGTCAGTATGCATACTCTAAAGGTCCTATATGCTGTCATTGGGCTTCGGCGCCCTGAATTATTCTCAGGCAATACTGAGGAAATCGTCTTGAAACTGATGGAAGTATGGACTACAGATCAGATTCGTATTTTTTAGTTCATGCATACCTGCAGGTTTTCTTCTTTGTTTTTATTTTTTTTATTTTTTGTGTTTGTTATATTGTAGGTAAAATATGGAATCTTTGTTGGTCTGTTTATAGGTGATATGTTAATTTATGTTATTTGTTGTTGTGACTGTTTGATTCCGTTAAGAAAATAAAATAAAAATAAAATAAAATCAGCTGTTTTAGAATAACAGGATTTGGAAATTCTTCGAATAAAAAAATATTCCTAAAGTACCCCTAAAATTAAATGTATGCAAGCGAGACTTGGACATGGCTGAAGAAGGATGAATCCGGGATGAATGCAGTGGAAATGAGGTCGCTAAGAAGAATGTGTGGGAAAACGCTGAGAGATAGGATAAGGAATGAGGTTATTAGGGAAATGAGTGACTGCAAGACTGGTGTTGTAACTAGAATGAAAGTGAACAAACTGAGATGGTTTGGGCATGTTGAGAGAATGAAGGATGACAGGATGACAAAAAAGATATATCTGAGTGAACGAAGAGGTGTGAGGAAACGCGGCCGCCCCAGACTGGACTGGACCGATCATGTCGACCAGATCCTCAAGGATGGGCGCGTTTTGAGTAAAAGGAATCGGAGAGCGTGTATGACAAACTGTCTGAGTGTGACGGAAGCTAAGAGTGTGTGTAAGGATAGGGATGTCTGGCGCTCTGTCCTCTCTGCCTACCCCGCAAGGGACGTGGCGTGAGGTATAAATAGATAGATAGACCCCTAAAATTTACGAGATCTGAAGATTTTTCGTTCAGTATTTCAGATATAAAAGTATAATTTAGCCAAAATAATGGTAATTATAATCTTAACAAATCGTCTGTTTTAGATTTTTAAATTTCTTTCAAGTTTCTTTTAAAGAGGTATAATTCACTTTGTCGCTTACGTTATTCTTATTTCGCGCTAACATTCTCATACAAAATTTGAAAAAGTTGAAGCAAAAATAGAACGATTTTTGCTCAGTGCATATGTTTTCTTAAGTTTTAGCGTTGCAACGCGTTGGCGCAAACTGAATCTATTTGCCTTTACATTGAAAATTATGGATTATCCACTCGCGCCATTCGCTGGGACAGCTGGCCGTCATGTTAGAATTAATAATTTCGTTACTTTTGATCCCACTTGAGATAAACTCTTAAATCAGTTGACATTATTATAATCCGAGGCCAAACAGATATTTACAATAGAGCAGAGATGGGCACCGTTAATCAAAAAGTTAACTTCGTTAATCGATAATCCGTTAACTAAAAAGTTAACTTCGTTAATCATTAAAGCGTTACATTTTGAAAAATGTAACGGAAGTTAACGTTAATCCGTTAAAGCGTTAATGTAAAAAATCGCGGTTAAATGGCATGAAATAGAACTACATAAGTACAACTACTACCACATTTACACTATCGTGATGTATCCCAATAAAGTGAATTTTCTTTTCCAAATCCCAACCTACACACAATACCACACATAACCCCATACAAGCCTTGGATTATCTATTGCCAGCGCCTCCGATGGATGATGTCTATGCAAACAATCAAATATTAACGAACTTATTTAACGGAACTAAAATGTAACGGAAGTTAAATGATCCGTTAACAATTTTTGGAGGTGAGAAAAGCGTTAAATCGTTAACCAAAATGTTAACTTCGTTAATTAACGATTAACGGATTAACGCTTTTCTGCCCAGCTCTGCAATAGAGTATCGTATCGTTGATTCGAGTCTAATGACTGAGTTTTTTATTTTAATTATCTCAGTCACTTTTTTTTTTTGCTTTTTCTTTCTAAAAGTCTAATATTGTTTTACGCGGAGGGGCGGAGGCATGACTTTGCCAACACACTTCTCAGTATTATCAGCCAGAAGAGTCTACATATTATCATTCATGATTCACATATAAACTCATCAGCCTAATACTGGGAAAAATTCACCTATCCAGATATCACGGATATCACAGGATTAGGCTCAGATGCGCGGGGCCTAAAATACAAGGTTTGTGCCTGAAATATCAGTATTTAGGAATCGTCTTACAATATTGCAAGTATTAATAATGACCGATTTTTGCATTTTTATGTATAAATTTTCCGGTAAATCTAATTTTTTTAAATTGTTTATTAGCGATTTTGGTATTATACCTGTAGCTGATAATACTAATGGGATTATATATACCGACCTAGAATGCCAAATATTTTTTATTTCACCTGCTAATTCTGTATATTTACGAATTTTTTCTGCGACGGTTGTTTGAATATTAAATGTTTTTGGTACAGCGATGTCAATTAAATAAGTAATTTTAGTTTGTTTGTTATGTAAAACTACATCGGGTCTATTATGATGTATTGTTCTATCTGTTATAATTGTTTTATCATAATAGAGCCTATAATTTTGATCTTCTAAAACCTATTAATAATATTAATAATATTATAAATACCTTAATACTAGGTTTTAATTTTAATACTATTGTTATTACTTGCATACTCTTACTATTGTCATTATTTTTAATTTCAATACTTTACTTCTAATACTATATTGTTTTTTTTTCTTTCTTATCTTATTATTTTTTCTTTCTAAATCAAATCAAATGTAACCAAAGGTTGAAACTGATTTGCCTTAGTACGGGCCTGCCTAGTTAGGTGAATCTAATTTTAATGCTAATGTATAAATGTTTTATTTACAATAAAGTTTATTATTATTGTTATTTAAAAAAATCTTAAAACGGGAGACCTTAGATCTGGACAACCTTACTAAATATCTGTTAAATGCTGGATAAAGTTTGGGGTTCAATTCGCAGTTATTAAAAAACTTTTACGGTTATTCACTAGATTTTAATGCATATTATCAGTACAACAAAAAAATTGTACTCCGCGACTTTAGGGAAACGAGTTTCCGTCTTTCGGAAAAAAAAAAATCAAAGGTGTTTTTCACAGTTTTTTTTTGTGAAATCTATACAAGATACAAAAAATATTTTACGGTTATTCCCCGGATAAATATTCAATGCATCTACCCTATTTTGTTACAATGCATATTTAGTAACGGTTGTCGAGATATAAGGTCTCCCGTTTTTAGAATTTTTTGAAATGTCGGTATGCATACTCTTAACCAATTTACGCATGTTCGCGACAAAATCGTTTCGAGCGTCAAATAAAGTTGATTTACATTCGATATAAAGTGTGTTTGAATGTGTATAATGTAAGTAATATACTGGATCACGGCGATATCTTGACATTTTAAAAGGGCGCCTAAATACGACGTCGCGACGTCCACATACCTAACACTACGTCATTCGTTTTTGTGGGCGCTGAAGAATGCACGATGTCATAAACGTTTTCCTGTATAGTTACACGAATATCCACGATTCGCCCTCGGGATGTCGACGTACAATAATAAATATTATTGAGATATTATAGGAATGTGCATTATTGACCTACCATATGCGTGATGCACGCATGTATGTATATTGGTAATAAGCACTATACTATAGATGGCGGTAGTTGTCAAATAATCTGTCATACGAAACGAGTTGTGAAATGTTATATAATCTACAAGTTTCGTTCGAACAATGTTCGCACACTACTAGCATACTACTAGGGTATTATTATACAATTTTTGGAGATCTCTAGTTGGGAGGGGACAGGACCACACAGTGTTGCCATATATACAAATTTATCTGTATTTATACAGATTTTAGGCAACGGGAACAGAGAAATACAGATAACCAATTTTACTGTGTTTTATACAGATTTTTGGGATTTTAGAAATTTTCTATGATAAATCAGAAGAATAAAGTAAAAAAGAAACAAATTCGATCACAATTGTCATTTGATAATAAGGAAATAGATGAAAATTCCATTTGTAGAATGAGTAAAAATATGTACAAAAAGAAATTAGTATATTTTATGTAAGCACGAGTACTGTTATTTTCTCAAAAAAGTTAGTTTTTCAATAAACTACAATATTTTGTTTGTTTTAAAATTTTATTTATACAGATTTTTTGGCTTTTATGCCTTTTTATACAGATTTTGGCTTATTATAATCTCATACAGATTTATACAGATTTCTAGACTTTGAAATACAGATTTGTATTTTAAAAGTGTGGCAACACTGGGACTACAGGAGTCCCTTTTCTCATAAGACTAGAATAGGATTAGGCTTGGGCTAGGCTCAGGTTGAGGAAAAAACTGTAATGTATTTCCGTCTGCGCAAACAGATAATTTCCGGTTCCATACCTAAAATAACTTAGGTATATCTCAAATCAAAGATTTATTTATTTATCCGGCTCACGGCACAACGGTTGCGTAGCACTGGAATAGATGACCGAAGCAACACAATACAACGGGATTTTCTGCATTGTTGACAATAATAATACTTGTAGAATATTTCAAGAGATGGTGCTGTGATACTGCTGTAGACCGTGACCGGATAAAAACCCATAAGACTATTGCTCAAAATGAATAAACCCCAAAAAAATAAAACCCCTTTAGGAATTTGCTCAAGGGACAAAAGCTCAAATCTAATTGAATTTTTTAAATAAAATTATTTGTATCTATTAGTGTACGATATCTTTCGCTGTGTTAGAAACTACCATAGATTAGAAAATAAACAAATAAATATGCGGATCTAAAATGGGATGGACTATAAAATAGTCAACATTTTATAGATAATTCATCTATTGGAATCTAACTGGAAAGTTTGGGCTTTTATCCGTTGAGGATATTTCTGAAGGGCTTTTGTTTTTTGGGATTTATTCGTGTTTAGTAATATTCCTATGGGTTATAATCCGGGAACCAGGGCTGCCACCTCTCTGGGTTTGACCCGGAGTCTACGGCTTCTATGTAAAGAACCTATATAAAGGTGGTTTGAACTATTGAACATTGAGCCCCTTCTATGATCTATGGCAAATCTATGGTGGACGCCATGGGAGCTACAAACTTATGATTGCGTGTCATATTGCTTGTCCACTATTGCATGAAACCTGGTGATATTTCAGTGACTCATTATGTATAATTAGTGTGGAAATTACCTTTGGACTATAACGTATGTAATTAAATGGTAAATTAGCGTACTATAGATCGAAGAAAAAATGGCGTATACCTAGCGGAAAGGCTAATAGCGGCGGTCAATTTTTGTTTACGGCTTTACCCGTTAAGCCTTCCTACATTTATATAGGTTCTCTAGGTTTGAGTGGTGTTCTCCGGGTTCCAGGATAGCACCGTATATCTCCGGGTCAGACTGGGTGGTGAGACATCTCATAAAAAAATAAACAGACATAAAATAGGTTTAGGACCGTGGAAAAGGATTGCTAGAATTAATTGATTGGATGAAAAACAAAAAAAAACATAATTACATAAAGAAAATAATTAATTTTATATACTTGGATAAGTGAGATGTATAAATGAAATACATAAGTGAAATACCTACATGAATGAAATATATAAGTGAAATACATAATATGGAAATGTAATGCCACCTTAGTACGGGCTTTGCCTAGTTAGGTGGCAAAATTGTGAATGTATTTACTATGTCTGTTTATGAAATAAAGTATTTATTATTAATTATATTGGAATCAAAATTATTGACAACTTATTTATTTTATTTTATTTATTTATTTAAATTACTTATATTATTTTTATACTTTGTTTTGACTTACTTACTTTGCTCTACTTGACTGAGCTGATGTGCTGGGAGTTACGATTCATTTTTATGCACTTTTAGTAATTTCTGGTGTAGATATAGGTACATATATTTACTTCACAATAGATCTGATATAAGTACCTAATATTCTATTGTTGAAACTTTCTAGTTGTAAGTTAAATAGATAAAAAAATGTAAGAAATATGGAGAGACTTTCAGAATGTTGATTTTTATAGTTTCTTTTATTTATTTTCGATAAGAAAGACTGACAATATTCATAATATACACGCGAATGTTGAATGATTGAGACTTCTGGACATATTAGGCCTCTCCCTTTGACTTTCCACAGATCCTCCATCCATTCATACGTCTAGTATCTAATTATATCCATGTGTATCTCAATCCCAATATTATTTATTTATATATCTATAGAAACTAATTCAGATTTACTTTCTCTATTTATTCACACTTGCATATTGCTCTTGTATCTATTAGTGTTCAGATTCGTATTTTTTAGTTCATGCATACTTGCAGGTTTTCTTCTTTGTTTTTATTTTTTTTATTTTTTGTGTTTGTTATATTGTAGGTAAAATATGGAATCTTTGTTGGTCTGTTTATAAGTGATATGTTAATTTATGTTATTTGTTGTTGTGACTGTTTGATTCCGTTAAGAAAATAAAATAATAATAATAAATAATAATAATCCTCATCCTGGAGGGCAAGCTGCATCCACTTGCTCACATCGTCAGACCATCTTGCCTGAGGTCTTCCATCCTTCCTAAAGGATGATAAAACATATTTTATCTTATCTTTGATTACCTTACCTTACCTTAGTTTAACTTAGTTTTGAGCTGAACACTATATTATCGTAAATGTTATTCTAAATTTTCGCCGCAATCGATCGGTAAATACAGGAGTTTATTGTTTTATTGTTTTATTGTTGCTTATCATCCGTAGGCCCATCCGGACACCTGGAATCGTCATTTGAACATGTTATGTAAATAAGAATTACAATTAAACAATAGCACATTAGTATATAAATATATAGGATTGTAAATCAATAGACAGAAAATATGATCCAAGATCAATGCTGATCGGAGTGTAAAAGGTTCCGACCAGCATTTCGTCAATTATTCAATACAAGTCAACACATGGAACAATAATTAATTAAATATCACAGTACGATGTATATGATGAGACTCAATACCGGTCAGAGTGTAAAAGTTTCCGGCCAGCATTCAAGTCAATCATTTTACAAAAGAAATAAAACACAATGTGACAACCAGAGGAGACACGGTGCCGACTGCCAGGCATGTAAAATCATAACGGACAAAATACATATAATGAATCATAAATATCTAAAGCTTAATAAATACTCATATACTTGTCAATTGTAACATATTATTAATATACCTAAATCGATGTTAAACGGGATCCGTTGTCCCAGTTAACATTTCGTCAATTGTGTAAAATTCTTTACCCACGAGATACCTCTTCACCCCCCTTCGAAACGCCGCAGTCTCCAGGTGTTTCAGATCGCCAGGCAACACGTTAAATAAACGTACGCTCATGCACACGAAGCCTCTTGACACCATTGCCAAAGTTGTGTGAACACTTAAAAAAACCGACTATATTTTATATACTCGTATACCTATAGATAAATAAGAAGAAGAAAAACAGAGATATGAGTGTTTTCATGGAGACTACATTGTCTATCGTCCATTCAGGGCTGCGTTTTGTATCGTTAATTTGCACTCAGCGAGTCAACGAGCGATTATCGCACGAAGCAGAACACATTTGGGTGATTGTTCCAATTGAAATTGTAAATCAGAGGTAGAGATATATATAATACTAATAATAGTGAGTTGATAGATATATATTGAGAAAGCGATATCACAATACTCTTCTTTGGTAGAAAGGGATAGACATATTGCGTGTTAATAAGAGTGAGTGAACTGCACGTGCGGACCACTCTATTATCTATGGCGAGCGAATGTCACCCAACAATATAGTTGGGTGTTATTCGCAACGACCGAGCGTGTCAACTGTGCACATAGAACAGGTTGAATCGCACAACCAGTTAAGGGCATGGCACCAGGAATGACGTCACAGACATTTCCAACGGTATTAAGTTTCAAAATCGCGTGACAATCGCATGATAAAATGGTAAAAAAACATTATTCCATTTTTTTGGGTTAATTTTGCGTTTATCAAAAAACTTTTACGGTTATTCCCTAGATTTTGATGCATATTATCAGTACAAAAAAAATTGTACTCCGCGACTTTCGAGAAACGAGTTTCCGTCTTTGGGAAAAAAGTACAGAGGTGTTATTATTATTTTTTTGAGAAATCCTTACTAGATATAAAAAATCTTTTTCGGTTATTCCCTAGATAAAGGTTCAATGCATCTACTCTATTTTGTTCCAAAGCATATTAAGTAACGGTTGTCGAGATAGAAGGTCTCCCGTTTTTACAAATTTTTGAAATGTCGGTATGCACACTCTTAACTCGCACGGATGATAGAACGGAGAACAATGGAACCATAAACAATCGAGCGAATCACTGAGTGAATTTTAACGGATACAGAACGTGGCCCAGAGTTGGGACGTCACTCACAGCACTAACTCAGGCGGTGCCAACAGTTTAAACCACGGACTTGCCAACTATCTGACATTCCAAAATTTCCCGCAAACAACACAATAACACAAGATCGCATAGACAAGACGATTTGGAAACAAAAACATCGATAAAGTTTAATCTATTTTAACAATTTTGTTATAAGATTATTTTGAAAATAACAAATTTATATTTTCGTGAGACCATCGGAATTTTCTACATGTCGTAGTTGAATATAATAAGTAGTTAGAGCACCGCCATCTTGACATTTCTCTCTTTCTCTAGCCATGCTGTAGAAATTTGAGGCCACTTCATTTTGCAGCGTTGCCATCACCGTCGCTAAGGAAATGTATGGAATAACAGTCCCTTAACAACGAGTATGATGGACCACGTATTATATTCTGTTAGGAGATTTGACAGGAGTGGTGGTCCTGTTTGATCATTATGCTATGTTGCCAACTGTTACAGCACGGCTAGAGTACTTACTCTAGGAGGCAGTGACTGGTGCATACACAAGTCAATGTTGTTCCTTTAGATTATTTTTTTAAAGCGCTGAAAGGGATTATTCGCGCGTGTTATGACTAAAATGGATGGATCGATCTAAGTATTGGGCATCCCAAACTAAAGTATTATAATTAGAGACATATTATTGTTTATGGTACAAGGGCTGTGGTGTGATGCCAGATTATCATATGGGTTCCAGAAGAAAAACCCATAGGAATATTTTGCCCACGATGTATGCACCCCAAAAAAGAAAAAGAGCCCTGCAGAAATATGATCAATGGATCAGAACCCAAACTTTTTAGTTGTATTCAAGTAGACGAGTTATTTATAAAAAAATGACTATTTTATTGTCCATCCCATTTTCGATCCGCTTATTTATTTATTCATTTTCTAATCTGCGATAGTTTCTAACACACTGAAAGAAATCGTACTTATGTTTATAGATACGATTAATTTTATTTTCAAAATAAAAAAAATAAAAAACTAAACCAAACTAAAACTAATTACATTTGAGCTTTTGTCCCTTGAGCGTATTTCTTAAGGGCTTTCGTCTTTTTTGGGATTTATTCACGTTGAGCAATATTCTTATGGGTTTTTGTCCAGTCACGGATCATTTGTATCTTAATACTGACACACTATATCACCACCACATTGCAATATCTTTAATAATTATTAATGAGCGAAAAATATCAGTTATACTATCATATCCCCAATCCCAATAAACCGAAACTAAAATCTGTAGCAATATTGGTCAATAATGATGAACCTAATAATCTGATGGAGAATGCAAATCTAATGCCCAATCCCAGCAACTTAAACGTAGGAAGGAGAGCCCTAAGAAATTTCCATATAATGCACAGAGATAATATTCTATTTATTGAATAAAGAACATCAGCTTCCACTTAGAAAACAGCCTAATTCCATATGAAATACAACATGCTACTCACCTACTCTGTGCGGAGATATTTGGGCACCTAACGTAGGTGAGCTCACAGCCTAATTCCATATGAAATGCAACATGCAGCTCAGCTACGTTAGGTGCCCAAATATCTCCGCCCAAAGTAGGTGAGTTGCATGTTGCATTTCATATGGAATTAGGCTGTGGTTTAGCTGGAAGCTGATGTTCTTTATTCAATAAATAGAATATTATCTCTGTTTTTGCATGGAAATTTCTTAGGGCTATCCTTCCTAGGTTAAAGCTGGCGGGATTGGGCACAAGTCTTCTACCAATCATTCATAAGTTGGTAGCACCTGCAAGAAAACTTCTGCAAGAAGTGTCCGACAGTCTGGAAAATAATTTGATTAGGTACCTACTTCAATAATAATCAAAGGTTGGTAGTTTCACGTACCTATCTGGATAATTCGTCCGTAGAATTAGTACGAAACGTAGTTATGCATATTGACATTAAAAAAAATAAAAAAACGGGAGACCTCAGATCTCGACAACCGTTACTAAATATGCTTTGGAACAAAATAGGGTAGATGCATTGAACATTTATCTAGGAAATAACCGTAAAAGATTTTTTTATATCTTGAACAGATTACTTAAAAAATACAGGGAAATGAGAGATGGGAACCCAGAATCCTAACATGGCGACCATGGGAGAACAGTAGACCTGTAGGATGACCCCAAAAAAGATGGGTAGATGATGTAGTCCCAGTCGCAGGAAGAAACTGGGTGAGCAAAGCTCAGAGTAGAAAAAATTGAAAAACGTTAGAAGAGGCCTATATCCAGCAGAGGAGGGACGGCTGGACAAGAAGAAAAAGAAGAATATTTTTAGTAGCAGTTAAAGGGAGATATCACGAATCTACTCGTGGAGGGCTAACTGTGTCGCCTCTATACTATGTTACTCTGAGGTTCAATAACAGTCATGCAAAGGTCATTGTCAATACTATTTCCTATACAATGTAACTATATAAGGATTAGTACCGCTTTGTCACAGCAGATGGTGCTAGTGTGACCATATAAAGCGAATTAAGGTCTGAGATTACTCACACAATACTTTTTATGCAACAAGAGTAGGGCTGCCATATAGGTCCCGGTTTTGATGTCCGTGTCTCAGTGTCCCGGTTCGAATGTCATTCTCCCGGTCAGGCATTTCTTAAGGCTCCCGACCCAATTATGACGTTACGGTAATTTCCCACGGCATTAAGGTTCAAAATCGGGTGATAAAATTGTAAAAAAGCGTTTTTCCATTTTATGGGGTTAATTTCGCTTCAATCAAAAAACTTTTACGGTTATTCCCTAGATTTTAATGCATATTATAAATACAAAAAAAAAATCTCCGCGACTTTGGGGAAACGATTTTCTGTCTTTCGGAAAAAAAAATCAGAGGTGTTTTTCACATTTTTATTTGAGAAATCTATACAAGATATAAAAAATCTTTTACGGTTATTCCCTAGATAAAGGTTCAATGTATCTACTCTATTTTTTCCAAAGCATATTTATTAACGGTAGTCGATATTTAAGGTCTCTCGTTTTCAAAAAAAAATGAAATATCAATATGCATATATTCTACAAGTGTTTCAAAAAAAAAGTTGCCCCCGCTAAGCTTCGAAGCTAGCAACGCCCATGGTTGTCAGGTACTTATTGTCTCTGGTCTCGGAAAATGACCGTGACGTCATAGTAGCCTTTTAATGTATGAATATCAGTATATTACAATAGTGTGTTGAGTTTTCCTACGTATAGTAAGACGATTCAGTTATAATTAGATGTTGGATGATGGGAGCTGATGGTTGCTATAGTCACAAAGAGAATATAATGGACCGTCCCACGCGCGTCGTAAGCGGACACCGCGTCCACGTCGCGCCGGACCGTGACCGGAAAAAAACCCGTAAGAATATAGCTCAACATGAATAAATCCCAAAAAAGACAAAAACCCTTAAGAAATATGCTCAAGGGACAAAAGCTCAAATCTAAATGGATTTTGAAAATACAATTATGGGAAGGGACCTAATAGTTGACAATTTTAGGATAAAAATCGTTTTATTCTTAATAAAAAATAGATTTTATAATATATAGAACGTTTCAAATGATATCTAAATGTTAGAACAGATCCTTTCTTTAGTAGATGAAGAAATAAGGAATAAAATATATGCATTAGATGTTTTGTAAATGGGACATTTTTAAATCTCTAAAAAGGCACATAAAGTTGACACCTGAAAAAAAAAGAGTCCCTAATAGTTGACACCCCTCATTAAAACGAAACTGATCATGTTTTATGACATAAATAAATAAATAAATCTTTATTGGCCAGTAAATATAAATAACAACAAAAACAAGACAATGCAGTGTGCCAAAAGGCGGACTTATTACCAATATCTTACAGTCAACCCGAGTCAACATACTCGTAAATGAACAAAAACACATTATTTAAGATGTATTGTTTTAAAAATCACCATAGTGTACGCCAAAGATATTGCAATATAATATTTACTTACATGTTTACGTTTACGTATCTGCAGGAATCCAACTAGAAAGCTTTGGCTTCTATCCGTTAAGCATATTTCTGAAGGGTTTTTGTCTTTTTTGGGATTTATTCATATTCTTATGAGTTTTTCTCCGGGAACCGCGCCGGATATACTGATAATAATAATAGAAATATATTGTAGTTTTGGTCCATCTGAAAAGTGAGTAATCTTTCAGGTATTTATTAAACTTTCGTCACTAAAGTGCTCACCTTTCGAAAATGTATGACTGGTGGCTAAAAAGATTGCCGTACAAATTTATATTTATACCATTCGTATTTTTAGTTCATGCATACTTGCAGGTTTTCTTCTTTGTTTTTCTTTTTTGATTTTTTTGTGTTTGTTATATTGTAGGTAAAATATGGAATCTTTGTTGGTCTGTTTATAAGTGATATGTTAATTTATGTTATTTGTTGTTGTGACTGTTTGATTCCGATAAGAAAATAAAATAAATAAATAAATAAATCACGCCACGCATCCACGCAATTTTATTTGTATGTGCTTATTGAGTGTTGTAGAATATGTGCCTAGTTTTACGAACATGACGAAGTGCCAATAGAGCCTTTTACACTCTATTTGGCATTGAATTTCCCTGTATATTTATTGTTTTATTTCTATTTGTATACCTATATTACTGTCAACATGTAACTTTGACAAGTCCAAGTGCCTGCAAATGACCTAGTAACGATTCAGAACAACAAACAATTTCTTGCGGGGTAGGCAGAGAGAACAGATCGCCAGACCTTCCTATTCTTACACACACTTCTTACCTCCTATAACATTCATGCAATTCGTCATACACACTCTACGATTTCTTTTACTCGGAACACGTTCGTTCTTAAGAAACCCTAAACGTAATGTGGTCTGTATATTTGAAAATATATATAATACTTTGCACAATGTATAATAAATGATTTTTTATAAAAAAGCAATAAAATATATCGCCGCAGGCAATTTTTTTTACAAAACTAATAGATTTTCATACTAATTTTGGTATGTATGATATGATGAAAAAATGTGCGGTAGAAATGTGATTTTTTGTAAGTTTTTATTATTTTGTATGAAAAAATATATACCTATATCAATCTATAGAAGGGGGGGGGGGCAGCTGTCCCCCCTGCCCGTGACCGTGCTGTGACGCCCATGTACCCATTAATGCCACAATATAGACAAAGGTGAGAAGAATGCTCCGAGCCAAATTATGAAGAGAGTAGAGCTATTTATATCTCATCTTTATACGGAACATTGATTCAGCTGACACTTTATTCTAAATATTTCGGACCTTTAACGAAAATATGTCACACGTCAAAAAATGCTCAATCGAATTTCATACAAGCATTTTGATCGTGTTTATCTCAAGTGCCGACATCGCAGAAAGAACAGCAAAGCAAAAATGGCAATGGGCGGGACACGTGGCAAGACAGGACAGTGTCAGATGGGCACCTAAAATCCTGAAGTGGAGACCCTGGGAGAACAAAAAAGGCGTAGGAAGACCACAGGAAAGGTGGACAGATGACATGGTTCAGCTTACGGGTCGCAGATGGTAGCAGATAGCCCAAGATAGAAGACAGTGGAAGAGTTTAGAAGAGTCCTATGTCCAGCAGTGGAACGCAAGTGGCTAGCAGTAAATAAGTTATCTCAAAGGCACCTGGGATAAAAATGACAATAGCGGGACTCTACCGGGACAGCATTTGATAATATTGATGATATTAAGCATGACGAAGGACAAGCAGAGCTCTTTACACTCTCTTGCCACGGATTCTACTTTATTAATATGAACACTTGTAAATTTATCTGATATTGAAATTGATTGTGGGTCTGTACTGCAATGTCACATCTGTACCTTACCATAATTATTATCTCTTTATTAATTTTATTTGTATGTGCTTTTGTGGAATATGTACCTAGTTTAACGACCATGACGAAGTGCCAATAGAGCCTTTTACACTCTATTTGGCATTGAATTTCCCTGTATATTTATTGTCAACATTTAACCTTGACGAGTCCAAGTGCCTGCAAATGGCCTAGGGATGATTCAAAACAATAAACAATAAAAAGAATGATGCCAGAATTATAAGGCAAGTCATGGACGTCGAGATTCTCCCTAGAGATTCGAATAGGAATTTAATGTTCATACTAAATGGAAAGACCTCACAATAAATCACATATTACTACAGCACAATTTCTCATCATATCATATTTTTTTAAATTTGTATGAAGATCCATCAGTTTCATAAAAAAATTGCCTGCGGCGCTATTTTTTATCTCTTTTTTATAAGAAATCATCTTTCATAGATATTATTGTGAAAAGTATTAAATACATTTTCAAATGAACAAACCACATCACTACCTTCTTAACTACGTCTCACAAAAAAAAAAATGTTGGTAGGCCATGAGATGCCAAGGGTGTGAAGTTAGATTTAAAATATTGGGGTGAGGCGAGATTGTTCTTCGTCTCTCGTATGTGAGCGACCATTGTACAGTGTATCTGAGAGTCAAAGCTCCGCGTCAATATTTCTCAAATATTCTATTGCCCTTGACGTCACCTCATGGATTTCCCCAAAATCCCCTTGGAACTTCTTGTTAGGACAGTGCCCCACGATGTGATCAATCGACTCGATCTCGCCACACTCGCAGTAAGGATGTTCCCTCTTTCCCCACCTTTGGAGGAGGTTTCCACATGGCGAGATTGTTAAGAACATTGTAAAGAAGGGAAAGAATATGAAGGTGGCGACGCTGTTTCATCGTCTGCCACAAAAGTTCACTTCTATTTTCAGAAATATGGTCAACATTTTATAAACATTATCTGATATTGATATGGTCTGGTTACACTACAGAATGGAGAACAAAAGGAGAGAAAGACAGCTGATAGAAAGTATAGAGACATCAATGTCTACTTCAGTAATGGTATACCTAGTCATATCAGATTACGCACCACACATTGTATCGAGAATTTTCTAGAAAAATCTTTTAACGTCCTATATGCTGTCATCCGGCTTCGGCGCCCTGAATTGTTCTCAGCCAATACTGAGAGAATCGTCTTGAAACTGAAGACAGTGATACATGGGCGTCGCCAGCCTCGGAGTTAGGGGGGCAGCAAAAATTATAAATTCTATATTTGTAAAGAAGGCTTAAATAGCGCCGCAGGTGAAATGGTTTTTTTGAGACATAGTGAAGAAGGTCGTGATGTGGTTTGGTTTATTTGAAAATGTGTACAATTTTATGCTCAAAAATATGTATTATGAAAAATGTCTTTTATAAAAAAAAAACTTAGATACTTAATGTATACGTGGAATTCGAAAACACAGCCGTCGCCCTTCGTGGTGTAGTCAGTAGGGGATAAGATCCCTACTATGCGAGATGAAGGTTTGGGTTTGAATCCCAGCCGGGGTGAACTGAAATGGCGAATGTTTTTCGAGTGTAAAGTAATCACTTAAGAGTATGCATACCGACATTTCAAAAATTTCTAAAAACGGGAGACCTTCTATTTCGACAACCGTTACTAAAAATGCTTTGGAACAAAAAAGGTAGATGCATTGAACCTTTATCTAGTGAATGACCGTAAAAGATTTTTTATATCTTGTATAGATTTCTCAAAAAATATATTTAAAAACACCTCTGATCTTTTTTCCGAAACACGGAAACTCGTTTCCCGAAAGTCGCTGAGTAATTTTTTTTGTACTGATAATATGCATTAAAATCTAGGGAATAACCGTAAAAGATTTTTGATAGACGCAAAATTAACCCCAAAAAATGGAAAAAAACGCTATTTTTACCATTTTATCATGCGATTGTCACGCGATTTTGAACCTTAATGCCGTGGGAAAAGACTGTGACGTCATTCTTGGTGCCAAGCTCTTAAGCAAGCCGAGGTCGGTCGTAAGCCCGACAATATTCATCCTTGTATTAGGAATACAACAAATAAAAAAATAATCCAGCAAAAACGCTTCAGTGAAGTTAAATAAAAATCTCGTAAAAACATGACGTCAATGCAAAAAAGAATTCCAGGAATTTTAATGTGCAATTACATTTTTGTAAGACGTAGGTATGATGTGAGGTAAGAAGACAACAAAGCTCTCGAGATTCATTGAATTATTTCGATAAAACGTATTAGGTACAGTAGTCTCTTGGTAAACCCGCACTTCACGACTTCACTTCAGAAATCCTGATACGACAGAATAGATAAATCTTCTTCTTCCGGTGTCGTGTCAGGTCCCCCCAACGTTGACTATCACTCGAAAGAAAGTGATCCTGTTTTGGGCAGCTCGAAACAGCTCTTCAGCACTCCTTATTCCAGTCCAGTCTCGTATATTGCGGAGCCAAGAAATCTGCCTTCTTCCAACCCCTCTACGACTCTCTATTTTGCCCATAATGATCGGGTGGAGTAATTTATATTTTTTCCCCTGAGAACATGACCCAAATATGATACCTTCCGGACTTTGATATTTGATAGCAACTCTCTATTGGCGCTCTTTGGACAACTCTAGTGTTGATGACCATATCCAAACAACATCAAAATCTTCTTCACTATGTTTCAGAAAAAAAAACGCGTTTACCGGATTTTTTGTGCTATACCACTTTTTAAAATTCTTTTTGCTCCCCCTAGCTTCGAGGCTGGCGACCCCCATGGGTACATTATACAATACACTTTTCGTGAAGAAAATGCAGAACAACTTTTTCATTACAAACTTCCTTATTTTTTTGTATTCTTGTCTGTTTTCTCTTTTTTTGTTTAATAAATAGTAAAATCAGAGGTGTGCGTGTGCGATGGGTGAGTGTGTGTGAGCGAGATTGAGTATGGGTGTGTGAGACGACCGAAATTAACTTACATGTTTTAATTTAACTGTGGTGCATGCTTGTGGGTGACAGCTAAATTATGAATGGACTAATTGTCTTATCTACATATCTACATGTTATCACTTATATCTATAGTTGTTGTCGGTTTTGTGCTTTTGTCTGTAATAAAATAAAATAAAACAGATAATCAGTTTGTTCACTAGGGCGAGCTTCTCGCAATGCTATACTCTCTGCCAGCTAACACCTATATTATTTATTAATATGCATTATTACTCGATCTGGTACAATATCTGCCGGATTACAAGGGGCCACGTTATAGCGTATGCATGGTGCCCAGACTAAATAAGCAAATACTAGTGGAATAGCAGTATGTACCTAGATTCAGGGCCGCCGCGAGGGATCCCGCCGCCCTCGTGCAAAAACAAAAAATGGCGCCCCTCCATCATTATAATTTATCTAATAACAAAAAAACGCTAATTGCAGCATCTGAACCTTAGGACTAAATTGTAGAATCAATTATGTTTTTATGTATGTATGTATGGATTCTGTTTCTTATTTTTTATTCTATTTGTATTTTTTTTCACATATGTATGTACTTATATATTTTCTTACTTTATATGTTTTTTTTATTAATTTTCTCAATTTTTTTTCTGGGGTTAATTGGAAGAAATTGCAGTCCTGCGATAAGTTCGCCCTAGTGAACAAAGATTTATAATGTTTTTATCATTTTCAATTTTTCATTTATTTATTATCCAAAGCATTTTACGAAGTAAAAACATAAACAAAAAAGTAATGTATTTTATTGCCCCACTAGGTGATAGCCTGTTCCGGGGTAATACTAACCACAATATAATAGCTCAAGTTACAACATAATAGCTCAAGTTAGCTCAAGTTACAAAAAAATAAAATAGTGACAAAATACTGAAAGATTAAAAATTTCTGTTTGAATCTGCACTGTGGCATTTTTTTATGTTTGTATGTTTTCTTGTTCGCGTAAGGAATAAATAAATACCTAAATAGATTGGAGGCCCTCGCACACTCTGCACGTTCGGAAGAGGCGGCCCTGGCTACATTAAGAATGATATCGGAAATGGACTTCGCTATAGTTATTCACGATCACGTCTGTTTGATAAGACAATGTATAGATTCTACGAATTCCCGCTATCGCAAACTTGGCGCTGTATTCGATCTAATCCAAGTTGGCTAACCGCAGCCATATGTATTTCCTATGGAAGCGAGAGGTTTATTGTTTCATGAAAGCAGGTACCTTATTGTACACCTATCTGTCACCTCCTTTGCTGCATCCCTTGCAGGGTAGGCAGAGAACTAATATTTTTCCATTGGTAATCAGACTTTTTTTCGTAAAAGATTAATATGCTAGGTAAGTACTTGCGTAAGTTGTTCAATCACAGTCATTTCCCACGCCATTAAGGTTAAAAATCGCGTGAATAATCGCATGATAAAATGGTAAAAATAGCGTTTTTTCCATTTTTGGGATTAGTTTTGCGTCTATCAAAAAACTTTTATTTTTTCTTTCGTCTTTCGAAAAAAAGATCAGAGGTGTTTTTCACATATTTTTTTTTCAGAAATCTAAACAAGATATAGAAAATCTTTAGAGTTATTCCCCAGATAAACGTTCAATATATCTACCCTATTATGTTCCAAAGCATATTTAGTAACGGTTGTCGAGATATAAGGTCTCCCGTTTTTAGAAATTTTTGAAATGTACTCCTAAATAGTCAGGTTTTCACAATGAATGTATGTAGGTGCCTACTACATATGAAAAATGAGAACATGATGGAAATAATCAAGATTTGTATTCCTAGGTCCGATCGAAAAAACGGGACAGCCCTTTGTCAGTTTTACCAAGATTTTTTCGACCGGACAGATGTAATAAAAACCGGAGTGTCCGGTCCAAAACCGGACATCTGTCAACCCTAATTGTGATGGGTTTGACGACGAAAATAATATTTGCATTAAATCATAACACACGTCTTGTGTATAATAATTTAAAACAACGACTACATCTGTACATACAGAGTGATATATTTATTAAGACAATTATGTTTATAATAATATTGTAAGCGAATTACGACGACAAGAGCTGAACACAGCTGCGATGTCTAATAAGTAATAACAACCTAAAAAGATGTTGTGTGACTCGTTGTATGGGCGTCGTCAGGGGGGGCAGCTGCCCCCTAGAGATTAGAATAGGTACTTATGTATTTTTTCATACTGAATGATTCATTTATTTATTTATCGTATGGTCAAAAGAAGTATTATTTATATATTATTTATTTATTCATGTATAAAAATGAACTGGACCAGCTTAACAGCGACTATTGGGATTAGCGCCAGTCCAGTTACAGGTTATGTTAACAAAGTGGCAGGTACTTACATGCTATACACGGATAACTGACTTACATAAACACCAAAAACAATTGTTCTTAAAAACTAAGTATACCACATCCCTCAAAGGAAAAAGTTTGAAGGTTGGGCATTGGGCAATGATAAATTTCGCAAGCAAGCTTGACGGTCGTCAGAAATTAAACTGAACGTTCTTTATATATTCAATCGCTGGCTCATTCAGGTATAGGAAGTCATCGAAGGTCCCTTCGTATGCTCGGAGGCCGCACTCAGTCACAATGTGGCCCACAGTCTGTCTCTCCGCCCCACAGTCACATGCAGGGGAGTCCAGCCACCCACACTTGAAGAAAAAGTCGGCACATCTTCCACGGCATACTAAATGATAAAACCTAACAAAAAATCACATTATTATCACACATTTTCTCATCATGTCATAAATTTAAAAAAAATAGTATGAAAATCCAACAAAATACAATTGTTTCACAAAAAATTGCTTGCGGCGCAATATTTTTATTACTTTTTATAGAAAAAAATTGACATATTGTGCAAATTATTATGTACATTTTCAAATAAACCAAACCACATCACGACCTTCTTCACCATGTCTCACAAAAAAATAATTTACGCGTTTTTCAATTTTGCTAATTTTTGTTGCTCTCCCCTAGCTCCGAGGCTGGCGACGCCCATGACTCGTTGTACGTATGAAGTTGCAATTTAATGCAGAATTTGAATTATTTATTGGCCACAGAATTGAGCCAAGTCATATAATATCAGATACAGGATGTTTAATAAAAAAATCAACATTTTTTCATGATATACAGGGTGTTTGGCAGAACGTTAGACAAACTGATATGGTATATAGAGGCATCGTATTTGGAACATCTTTTGGTTACTCAGAAATTATATACTCGTAGGTGCTCCCCAATTTTTAAATAATTTTGAATTTTTTTCACGAATCCCCAAAACTATACTTGTTAGCCTCTATAACATTTCTATTTACCAACCAATCAGATCCAATAAAAATTTAATTTTATTTCATATCAGATTGATTATTCAGAAAAAAATAACATTTGTTCCAGAAAGCGGCGGTCAAAAAAATATAGCCCGACAAACTTCCATGAACAGATAGAGAAAAAAAAAACTATTATCACTTTTATAATTATCGAAAAAAAAAGATTATTTTCTGCGAGATTGGAATAGGTTTTTTCATACTAAATGATTAAACCTCACAAAAAATCACATTATTACGACACATTCTCACATCATATTATAAATTTTCTAAAATTAGTATAAAAAATGCATCATCCAATTAAGTATTTCGTAAAAAAATTGCCTGCGGCGCTATTTTATTCTTTCTTTCAAAAGTAAACTGAGGGATCATTAGCTTTCCATAAATAATCCTTCTAACTGACAATCCCGTGTTTCCTTCCTTCCTTGTCCTTCATCCCATCCACCTATTTATTTGTATGTATATATATTATGTATGTAGATATGTGTATTGTATGTATATATATTATGTATGTAGATATGTGTATTGTATGTATATATATTATGTATGTAGATATGTGTATTGTATGTATATATATTATGTATGTAGATATGTGTATTGTATGTATATATATTATGTATGTAGATATGTGTATTGTATGTATATATATTATGTATGTAGATATGTGTATTGTATGTATATATATTATGTATGTAGATATGTGTATTGTATGTATATATATTATGTATGTAGATATGTGTATTGTATGTATATATATTATGTATGTAGATATGTGTATTGTATGTATATATATTATGTATGTAGATATGTGTATTGTATGTATATATATTATGTATGTAGATATGTGTATTGTATGTATATATATTATGTATGTATGTGTATTGTAATTATTGCTGATATTTAATGATTATTTTTTTATCTCAAATGAATGTCACAAGTGGTTGGTTGGCAGAAATGGCTGATGGCAATAAACCCGCCATTTAGATATATATATTTTTTAATGAATCTGAGTTTATCGAAATTAACCCACATACATATGTACACTACACAGTAAGCTTGAAAAGCTTGTGTCGTGAAGTGGAGTAAGTCGGCATCGGGGATCGAACCCGTGCCCCCTGGATTGCGCGAGTCGAGCGCGTTACCAACCACCACCAATTATTATTATAAAGTGTATTTCTTTATTTATTATTTATTTCGAGAGAGGGGGGCGCTCGCCCTCCTCCCCTTTATATACCCCCCTGCTTCTCAGTGTATCTATAAGAGTATTTCACGCGTCAATATATTCTAGACTGTGCTACTTTATAAGGGAATAGTATGCAATGAATATTTTCATACGAAGCGGGCGTCTTCAAGAATGTACTAAATTTAGTTCCGATCCATTGACGCAAGAAGATTTTATTATTTCATTATTATTAACATTGGGTAAGTACATCTAAATAGCATATCGCAATAGAAAATATTAGATAGTACGTATTGTCAGATTAGGCACACAACAACTATGACGTCACGGTCATTTCCCGCGGCATTAAGGTTCAAAATCGCATGATAAAAAGTAGTTATATCTCAACAGATACACAGCTCCTCCAAAATACTCCGCGACTTCCGAATTTCTGACTCCGAAAAAATATCAGAGGTGTTTCTCACATATTGTTTTTTTTTTGAGAAATGTACATAAGATATAAAAAATCTTTTACGATCATTCCCTAGATAAAGGTTCAGTGTATCTACCCTATTTTGTTCCAAAGCATATTTAGTAAGGTTGTCGAGAATTAAGGTCTCCCGTTTTTAGAAATTTTAGAAATGTCAATACGCCTACTTTTGACAACGTAGTAATAGTTACACATATAATAAGTAGATTCGTCGCGGTTTGGCAATGTCTAGTTTCCTAGAGCCCTTAACTAGCGATGACGCGAATAAATTATTTACTTTGAGAATCGTTTCCTGTTCTCATGACGCAGACAGCCAAATGTTTACTCAATATTAAGTATTTAGAATATCTCTCTTACAAATAATAATAAGCTCAAAAACCAATAATAAATTATGAATCATCAAATAATATTTAACTCAACGATCAGTAGAAGATCTTGTAGTGCAGTGTACATATTATCATTCATGATTGATATATAAACTCATCAGCCTAATACTGGGAAACATTCACCTATCCAGATATCATATACTGTATCAAAGTACTATACTACTCAGATATACTGCTCTATGATATGGCCCTTCTCAAATTCTATTTCCCCATCCCTTAAAGGATATTCACGTGGGCAAGAATTGCATACTGAACGTTACTTCTATCCTACTAATAGGTAAGAAGTACTTTCTATTTAATTGCATAGTCGCTTACAGCATGCATCGGATTAATATTACTTGACACCTCAATGCAACTTACAGGACCCCTGGTATGTCGATTGATAAAACCAATGGCAGACATCTAGTAGCGTAGGGGGGGGGGCAGGTTTTAGGGGGAGGTATTTTTAGGGAAAAATTACAAAAATCCAATAAATCACATTTAAAACTCTAAAATATCTCGCTATAATTTCTCCTTCTATACTTGTACTTCCGATGGCCGTACAACTCCGGTAGAGTTTTGGCCTCCAGAACAATGGCTCTCCAAGTCTTCCTGTCTGCAGAAACGGACTCCCAGTCATCCCCATCAGTACGTTCAGATCTCGGGTAACATTGTCCATCAATCTCTGTCTTGGTCTCCCCAGAGGTCTCCTGCCCACAGGTTTATTTTGCAAGAGATGTTTTGTGGGTCTTTCTTCTACCGATCTGACGACATGTCCGATCATATAATCTATATCATATAGAGTACATGGTTGGCGCAGTTCGTTGAGGCGGCAGTCTCCCAAGCGGGAGGTGCCAGGTTCAAATCCCGACGGTGGCGATGTATTCCACACTTTCCGATACATGCTTTTAGTCTAGTGCAAGGTGCGCATAAGGAAAGCATTTGGGTTTGTGTATGCAAGCCCAGATACTTTTCATAAAAAAAAAAAATATCAATATCTAAATTTTATAACTTTCGCCACGGGCAGCTGATACCCACGCTACGCCTCTGCAGACATCCCTTGGTATTTCATGTAATCTATGTAAAATCACACGTTTGGCTTTCAGTAATGAAGATACACGGTTCTACAGATAGGAAATCTTTGGAGATAGTTGTGGCAAGGCAACAATAGTAACAAACGTATGGAAGTATGTACATTACCATACGTAAAGAAAGTCGTGATGTTTATCTGAAAATGCATATTCTAATAGTTTGCACAATAATATGTATGAAAAATATCTGTTTTAAAAAAAGTACCTAATTAAAATACCCAATAAGAAAGCCAAGCCCTTAAGGGCTTGGTACCAAGAGTGAAGTCATGATCATTTCCCACGGCATTAAGGTTCAAAATCGCGTGAACAATCGCATGATAAAATGGTAAAAATGCCGTTTTTTCCATTTTCTGGGGTTAATTATGCGTATATCAAAAAATTTTTACGGTTATTCCCTAGATTTTAATGCATATTATCAGTACAAAAAAAAATACTCCGCGACTTTAAGGAAACGAGTTTCCGTCTTTCGGAAAAAAATCAGAGGTGTTTTTAATTTGTTTTTTGAGAAATCTGCACAAGATAACAAAAATCTTTTACGGCTATTCCCTAGATAAATGTTCAATGCATCTACCCTATTTTGTTCCAAAGTATATTTAGTAACGGTTGTCGAGATATAAGGTCTCCTGTTTTTAGAAATTTTTGAATTGACGGTATGCATACATAACTCTTAACTTTCCATTACTAGTTTTGCTAATTCCGGCTATAGTTATAACTTATAATAAAACGTATCTATAAAAGAATACTTCATGTTTCATCTAGTAGTTTTTATAATGATAGACTATTTTTCCTTGGCTTGTGACCTGAATGTAGAACATACACCTAAATAAAGTATTTATAACTTCAGAGCATGCAGACATTCAGGGCCGACCATAGACACAATCATAGACATATAATATGAACAATTTTTATCTAGAAATATATAGAAGCCTCTAAGATTACCTAATTATATTGTATAATTACATATATTGCACAAGGCTAGTGTTGCCATCTGTCCGGCTTTAGCCGGACAATGCTTTTTGACCTCTTGTCCGGCCAAATTTGAATGCGTCCGGCCCGTCCGGCTTTTGTTAGGCTTTTTATTTAAGCTCAGAAACTATTGCAATAATGTTGAATTTGTAAAACTTTTACGATAAAATTGCTAAAGAAATTGACTTTTTAAAGCAGGTTTCTGCCAAAGAAAAATACATAAATGATACGGATTAAAACTTTGTTAAAAAATGTGTTCTATTCATTTTTTTAGTCAAAAAAGTTTGTTTATTTAGCGTCCGGCCCTGGGACCCAAAAGTCCGGCTTTTTTAGCGGCTAAGTCCGGCTTTCTAATTCTTAGAGATGGCAAAGCTACACAAGGCAAATGACGGTGTAACTTACGCCGCAGCCGATTTTTTAAAATTCAGATTGCCGCCCCTTTAGAGTGCCGCCCTTCGTCCTTGCCTTACTTCATACTAGCCTAATACATAAAACGTTATAGGCGAGGTTGCCTAAGAAAATGTATGGAATAACAGTCCCTTAACAACGAGTATGATGGACCATGTATTATATTCTGTTAGGAGATTTGACAGGAGAGGTGGTCCTGTTTGATCATTATGCTATATTGCACTGCCTACTCTAGGTACGCGCCAAAAGAGATCGGTTTAGAAAGTCTATAATGTAATCATATATGTACACGTTAATAACTTTTTGTATACATTCATATAATTTGTCATAATATATACGCCATCCGACTTTTTTGACTCAAAACGCGTCTGTCGTTAAGGATCTGGTCAACATGGTCGGTCCAGGTCAGTCTCTGCGGCAATCTGAATTAATACTGAAGTTTTGTATAAAAAAATCGCCTGCGGCGTTAGTTACAGTCATTTGCCTTATCTATATATAAAATAAAGTCGTTTTTGTGTAAATGTTCGCACAACTCCTGCATTTACCGACGGATTGCTGCGAAAATTTAGAATAACATTTTCAATAATATACTCTGTGTTCTAACGTCACCAGTTTTTGGAGAAAAAGTTTTTCCTAAGAGATGCCGTGATGATGAGAGGATCCAAGCGTTGCGTGGGATCATGTATGGTATCATATGAAAGGGCGTTAGAAAAGGAGTTCAGAGCTGAAATCACATTTTGTTCAGCTCAAGCCTATAAAGTGTGCCGGATTGTTTTGTCAAATTTGCCGTTGCGAAGCACGGGCAACTCAGCTAGTACAATGTAATTTTACAATACAGGGTCATCGAGAACGTTTCTCTCAACGTTTTCCCACACATTCTTCTCAGTGACAAGTAAAAGTAAGTGATCAAAATAGTAAAAATGATCCATAGTTTACTATACGTACATAAATGCTGTATAGTATCATAGGTACTTTACAGTTGTTATTGTTAAATTTTATTCACACCTATCTATTAATAGGGTTCTCGTACAGTAAGAATCTGTTAACCGCACCCAATATTATGGAAATATGGGGACTATGGAAATTTATGGGGGAGGCCTATATTCAACAATAGACGCAAGGGTGCTGGTGATGATGATGATTTGTCTTTCGTAAAAAAAATCAGGTGTTTTTGTATTTTTTTTTAGACAAGATATAAAAAAATATTTTACACTCATTTATCTAGATCTAGTAAATGTATAAAAGCATATTTAGTCTTCGTCGAGATCAAAAGTCTCCCGTTTTTTTAAATCTTTTCAATACGGGTTTAAAGTGAATGCAGCGCCATAAAAATTTTTGTTCAATTAGGTTATGATTTATTTAATTCAAATTTTCTTACAGATTCATGCTAATTTATGTTCCCTTTATAAAATATTGATATTGCGCCACACATTTACGTGACATTACGAAGTAAAACACACAGATATTTGACTATAAAGTTGCGCGTATAGTATGGAAAAACGCTGTCAGACGACACTCGTTGCCAGGCCAAATTTGAGTGTGTCCGGCCCGTCCGGCTTTTGTTAGGCTTTTTATTTAAGGTCAGAGACTATTGCAATAATGTTGAATTTGTGATAAATTAATTTAATTTAAGTTTTTATGATAAAATTACTAAAGAAATTGACTTTTTAAAGTAGGTTTCTCCCAAAGGTAAATATATAAATGATACGGATTAAAACTTTGTTAAAAAATGTGTTCAATTCATTTTTTTAGTCAAAAAAGTTTTTTTATTTAGCGTCCGGCCCTGGGACTCAAAAGTCCGGCTTTTGTAGCGGCTAAGTCCGGCTTTCTAATTCTTAGAGATGGCAACGCTACACATACAGAAATAATAGAAAAATAAAGATAGATGTATGAAATATCATTATTAATATACTAGTGGGTACCTCCCCGTGAAAATTCACTGGTTAAATATGTTTTTGTGTATCCACTATGACTACTCCACCCTTCCTTGAAGTTCCTCGAGTAAACACGCAGGAAGATCACAAGGCTCCGTCTTTTCCCCGTTTCTCCAATATCGTCATGAAAGGTTGCGTAGTATCAAATTGTCCGTTAAACCAGATTTTTGAATTGGTACCCACCTAACCGTGAAAATTGGTAAAAGACAATTTTTGTTAAATAACTATCGTTACAACTCCTTCATTCAATTTATTTATCGATTGGCAACGTCGAAGTATTGTCACATCGTTAAAGTCTGACATCCAGCGCCTCTAGCCATTGGAGGAATTCAGGGGACAGGCTGGCAGCACTGTCAATGGTACCTGGGTAAGCACGTATGGGGCTATCACGCAAGATGTGCTGCATGGTTTGCTTCAGGAGTCCACAGTGGAACATGTCACCGCAGCAACCCTGACCCGTCCTAAGCCTATTGCCTGCGGTCCACTGCCTGCGAGGCAGGTGGAAACCAGGCTGTTGGGATGTGTAGTTTGTGACGGGTATGACGGAGTGTTTGGGACTATAGATCTTGTAGATCGCACCCCAATACCTGGTACTAATGTTCCTCGAGGAAACATAGTGAGATCACAAGGCACAAGGCTCCGTCTTATCCCGTGTCCATCTAAACCTTGATGTGCAATCTGACATCATAGTAATAGTAGGAAGTGTACCATAAAATGAAATAGGGTACATACCTACATACTGTCCACCTACATACATAGGTACTTTTTTCAAATTACAAACATATGAAAGGTGCGTGCTTTAGTTCGATCTCTACGTATATTGTATAGGTACGTACCGTATATCCACGAACGAAATATTTCAAAACTATTTTCATTCATCAGTTGGAACTATTTTAAATTCAATTTTCATTCATAAACTTTAATTCTAACGTATTGTTCAACCAGCACTTTTCATCCAATGTAAAGCGCTAGTGTATATAACATTTTCAAAATCTCATAGATTCGATTCGATCCATTAGTTTGCATAATAATCACGGTACTGTTTATTTTCGTCGTGCGCTGCGCACAGATGGACAGACATAGGACAATTATAAATATGATTACGATAAGCGTTGTTGTTTAGGTGCATCTTTGAGTCCGAAAAAATAGATGTCCACTGTATTAGTTTTGGAAGACAACAACATACCGATGTTGGCGATCACACAACACACACCAACACTTAAAAAAACTTTTAATTTTTACTTTGACTTATAACATTCAGTTCGCATAAAAATAATTCAGTACCCGCGGGAGACACAAAAGAATGAGTGGCGATTAATACACAGAAAAACAATAATGATTTAAATTAAAAAACAATAAATGTATGAAATTATTCATTTCTTGTGCGACGCATCGTAACATAATTTTAATATTGATGAGAATATAGTAATGAAATAACATAGTTTTCTTCGTCAGTGATAAGTTTTGACTGTGATTTTAGTCATATCCGTTGTTTAAAACAGTGTATGTTAATAAAAAAATAATTTAGTGTATTTTTTATACAACAACTTTGATCAGATCGACAGTTAATAGTTGTATGTGTTTGTTTTAACCTTTGTTTATTGTTGTTATATTGTTCGGTCGTACTTTAAATCAGAAACTTTGTTTATTGTTGTTGTTTTATTGTTCGTTCGTATTTTAAATCAGAAACAATGAATGGGGAAGCTATTCAATGTGTTGTTACCCCTCCCACGATTACTGAAGAACTTTTGGATATTCCCAGGGCGGATCCAGCCATAAGAAGGGCCAGGTCATGTTCGCCATGCCCGACAAGAACGTTGGTTAGTATTTAAAAGAACGCATACAAAAAATTATAAGAACGGGAGACCTTAGATCTCGACAACCGTTACTAAATATGCTTTGGAAAAAAATACAGTAGATATATTGAACTTTTATCCAGGGAATAACTGTAAAATATTTTTTATATCTTGTATAGATTTCTAAAAGTTTGACAAAAACACCTCTGATCTTTTTTCCGAAAGACAGAAACTCGTTTCCCGAAAGTCACGTAGATTTTTTTTGTACAGATAATATGCATTAAAATCTAGGAAATAACCGTAAAAGTTTTTTGATGGAAGCGAAATTCACCCCCAAAAATGGAAGAAAACGCTTTTTTACCATTTTATCATGCGATTGTTCACGCGATTTTGAACCTTAATGCCGTGGGTTATGACCGTGACGTCATAGTTGGTTCAAATTTGACATTTACTGAAGCAAAAATATCTGCCATAGTGTCAATCGTAATACCTACCAAACGTATTTAGGAGTGTTTACTGCTGTTATTTGTAAAAAAATGTGGTGACACAAACAGACATATTAGTTTATTATGTTTCAGTATTAAACTTAATCCTTCTGTATGAATAAATTATGCAAGAGTCTGAAATTTACAGTCTTGGCTAAAAGTCCTTAAATGCACCTCCGTAGACATCTAGTCAAGGGGCTATAACCTTCCATTGGGCTTCGGCGCCCTGAATTTTGGCTGATGTTGTTGGCCTAGCCAAAATTTCATCAACCTGGCTGATGAAATTTTGATGATGAGGGGATCCAAGGGTTGTATGGGACCGTGTGTGGTATCGTATGAAAGGGCATTGGAAAAGAAATTCAGATCACAAGTTATATTTTGTCCAGCGCACTCCATCGGGAGACACCCGGTGATCGAGAGGATCCGGTCACCGCATACCACCGTATTTGGTGTCTAATGAAAGATCTTCACGAGCAGAATACAGATCTTTTGTCAAATTTTAAATCGGGCCAAGTGATAGTGGTAAACTCTCAGAATGAAGGAATCCCAGCGCTCAGAGAATTACATAGAATCTTCTAGAAGGCTATGGAAACAAGGCGAACTTTGTAGAACCTTCCAGAAAATTGTAGAGGTTAATCGAACATTGCAGAACCTTTTAGGAAGTTGTAGAAATTAATCGAACATTGCGGAACCTTCTAGAAACTTGTGACAATTAATATAATTCGAACCTTCTGGAAGGTTGTGGAAATGAAACAAGCTTTCTAGAACCATCTGGAAAGTTCCGGAAATTTATCGAACGTTGTAGAACCTTCTAGAAACTTCTGAGAATGAATAAAATTCGAACCTTCTGGAAGGTGAAACGAACTTAGCAGAACCTTGAAGAAAGGTGTGCAGATTAATCCAACATTGCTGGATGTATGTGTGTGTCATACTGTCCATTTACTTCACCGATCAAATTGGCCGTTACGAAGTGCGGGTAACTCAGCTAGTGAACAATAAACTGCGGAGAAAATGTATCTATATTTCTATATTTCAATTTCGTGAAAAACACGTGTTTTTTCACCATTAGGAAAATGATACATGATATACATACAGCTTCCTACCAGATGTGTCATGAACCCACGAGACTCTCGCGGACATTGTCCTAATATAATAATTCACTCTTATTGAAGATCGTGACCGGAAAAAACCCACAACGACACTGCTAAACATGAATAAATCCCAAAAAAGACAAAAACCCTTCAAAAATATACCCATTCTAGTTGGATGCAGTATTCCTACGACAGTGTAGAAAAATTAAGGATGAACATTATTGTCGGGCTTACGACCGACCTCGGCTGGCTTACGTGATCACTTTATACTCGAGAAACATTCGCCATTTCAGTTCACCCCGGCTGGGATTCGATCCCAGACCTTCGTCTCGCATAGTAGGGATCATATCCACTACACCACGAGGAGCGATGGCTGTGATGTCGAATTTCGTATACATTAGTTGAATTCCAGTAGATGAATTATTTATAAAATGTTGACAATTTCATTGACTGTCCCATTTTAGATCCGCTTATTTATTTGTTTATTTTCTAATCTATGCTATTTTCAAACACAAAAAAGAAACCGTATGCTAATAGATACAATTAATTTTAATATCAAAATCTAATTAGATTTGAGCTTTTTCCCTTGAGAAAATTTCTAAAGGGCTTTTGTCTTTTGGGATTTATTCATGTTGAGCTATATTCTTATGGGTTTACGTCCGGTCACGTTATAATTCACTCTTACTGAAAAATCGGAAAAAACCCACAAAATAACTTAGTTTTAGCTTAGACAACAAGTTATCAAATAAACAAGCGGATCTAAAGCAGCGTAGACAATAAAAAAGTCAACATTTTATAAAAAAATCATCTACTGGAATACAACTAGAGAGTTTGGGCTTTTATCCGTTGAGGATAATATTTCTAAAGGGCTTTTGTCTTTTTTGAGATTTATTCATGTTGAGCAATATTCTTATGGGTTTTTCTTCGAGAAACATTAAAAATATACTTCACAGAATTCTTTGGGTTGAACATAAATATCTATATGAAGAATGATATATATTTTCCTCCATAAATCAAAACGGTAATAAGTAAAATTGTTAGATGTCGGAGAAAATTTAAAGTATTTTTCTCGGTGAACACTTTTGAGTAATTTAACTGAATTGAAACCATTCACATTTTTTTTAACTGAAATAGTTTCGAGATAAGTATATTAACATTATCTTTCTTGACATCTTTATTTATATACAGGTGTTTGATAGATGGATAAACTGGATATGTTGCTCTGTAGGGTACATGTCTCCTGTATGTAACAGATAGCATAATTCTCTTATCTTCTGACGTTGCCGCCCAACGGTGGCAGAAGCCATACGAAATAATAATAGATGGATATAGATATCTTAAGAGGAAGTTTTTAATCTTTTGAGCTAAACTTAGCTACGTACTCAAAGTCTCGCGGTTCTCGAGATATTCGAATTTGTTAAAAAAAATGAGACTAGAATATGTAGTCTTTTTAATTCATTGGTTTCAATTTTAAGTCTAGAAGCCCAACTGCAACGTCACGGTCATTTCCTACATCGTTACGGTTCAAAATCGCATGAACAATCGCATTAAAAATAGCGCCTTTTTTTTATTTAATGGTGTTAATTTTGCATCATTAAAACAAACTTTTATAATCATTCCCTATATTAAAATGCATATTATCAATCCAAAAGAAATAAATCTGCGACTTTCGGGAAACGAGTTGCAATATTTTGGAAAAAATTCAGAGGTGATTTTCACTTTTTTTTTTGAGAAATCTATACAAGATATAAAAAATATTTTACGGTCATTCCCTAGATAAAGGTTTAATGTATCTTCTTCTTCATCAGCCTTCTTCCCTCTACTGCTGGATATAAGCTTCTTCCATCTGTTTCCACTCGTCTCTGTTCTGACCATTCCGCATCCAGGTTCCTCCAGCGATTTGTACTTGTATCATTTCAATGTATCTATCCTATTTTTTTCTAAAGCGTATTTAGTAAGGTTGTCGAGATCTAAGGTCTGGTTCCCGGATAAAAACCCGTGAGAATATTGCTCAACATGAATAAATCCCAAAAAAGACAAAAACCCTCTAGAAATATCCTCAACTGATAAAAGCCCAAACTTTCTAGTTGGATTCCAGTAGATGAATTATTTATAAAATGTTGCCTATTTTGTTGTCTATCCCATTTTAGATCCGCTTATTTATTTGTTTATTTTCTAATCTATGGTAATTTCTAACAGACTGAAAGAAATCGTATACTAATAGATACAATTAATTATATTTTCAAAATCCAATTAGATTTGAGCTTTTGTCCCTTGAGCATATTTCTAAAGGGCATTTATCTTTTTTGGGATTTATTCATGTTGATCAATATTCTTATGGGTTTTTGTCCGGTCACGCTAAGGTCTAAACTAATATAGCAATAAATTGAAGTATACTTGCTTTTAATGAGATGTGTGATGATTATATTGAACTTGGTCCAATATTATGATTATTACTATAAAGACGGTGTAGGAATAAAGGACAAGGTAATGTATTAAATGACGGTAGAGAAATGATTCACAAAGTTGGCAATATGTTTATTATTAATTGAGGTATTTTGATAAATATTCATGGTAATCTATAATCACATATTAAAGTAAATAAATAATAATCAATGTGGGTGGGTTATGCATTTCTCTACGTTAGGATATGTTGAAAATTCCTTTTAGGTATAAAAACCGAACAGTATAATTGATTATAAGTTCCTACAACTGGAAGAAAAATTAAATAGTAGGTAGTAAATAAATAAATATATATTAGCCACAGACCAAATATATATAACAAATATTATTAGACAGATACAGTAGTATGCCAAAGGGCGGACTTATTGCAAAAGCAATGTCTTACAGTCGACCCGAGAAAAGTAAATCAACCATAAAGTAAAAAATAAATGGATGCATACATACACACAAATATTGATAAATAAATAACATACATATTATTATATGAGAAAGGGAAGGGGATAATAAAAGACGACTGGAGGGGGAGAAAGTATGGGAAGCGGATGCTTGAGAGAAAAAACACGGAAATAAAAAAAGACAGTAGTGGATACACGGAAAGAGTAAAACGCTAGTAGCTAAAAAGTACAGCACCAAAAGTGTAGCACCACATCTCAAAAACCTCCAGTCTCTTCTTGTCTTTTTCGGTGAGGCACCATGTCTCACAGCCATACATCAATATGCTCCATACGTATGTTTTTGTAAGTTGTTTACGGAGCTTTAGATATGAATTGTTTTATACTAAGTACCTACATAAGACGTCTGATTCCTTGTATTTTCAATAGAAACGAAGGGACGCAATTTCACGCTAGTGACATTTTTGGTATTTTAGAGTCGCAAAACTCACACTATTTACAAGATATCTATAATAAAAACTAAAACGTCTTTATAACTATCGCTTAATTCCTAAATAACGTTGTAACTAATACAGTACTTCATATAGAAGTCAATTGTTTAATTCAAGTTTTGCCTTTCATTTTTCATATTTACCCTCCTACGTTTTCCGATGCGTTTCTTCCTGAGTTTATATTAAAAGATTTCTTTATTTTTTCAAGAATTTTGCCAATATCCAATTATTACTTCCTGTGTCTTTATTACGTTTTATGATTATGTTACTCTGATTAGATATAATGACGTTCATGGGCGTCGCCAGCCTCGGAGATAGGGGGGGCAATAAAAAAATGATATAACATGAAAACGCGTAAATAGCGCCGCAGAAGAATTTTTTCTCTGAGACACACTGAATAAGGTTGTGATGTGGTTTGGTTTATTTGAATGTGTACACTATACTTTGCACAATAATATGCATGAAAAATGATTTTTATGGAAAAGCAATAAAAAATAGCGCCGCAGGTAATGGAAAATGTTTTTTTATGGAAAAGCAATAAAAAATAGCTTTGCAGGCAATTTTCTTGTGAGACAATTGTATTTTAATGGATTTTCATACAAATTGTTGAAAATTTATGATATGATGAGAAACTATGTGTTTGAATGAATGAATGAAGATTTATATATACATATAGCAGTTGAACACAAAAAAGTACAAAATAAACGTACATAAAACAATAATATACATGGGAAATTGTACTGCCCCAACTAGGCCAGAGTCTGTTCTGGGGCAGTAGACACCAGGCGCGAATCTATCTAAGAACACGATTTCCATCGAGTTACCTTTTGGATAAAATGATACGTATAATAGTATCTAATCTGACGTAATTCATTAAGAAATGTTAGCCCCGGCTTCCCTTCTGCAGAAATCCAGCCTTTGCCACTGGTAGACACATAGGTTATAATGTGATTTTTATCATTTAGTATGAAAAAAATATACCAATCTATCCTGCTCCCCCTTGACGACGCGACGCCCATGATGACGTGAAATAATATAATATTATAATCGACTTTCTGTGAAGATTTCGTCTATTTTAATTACCAGCTCATTAATCATTTTCTGAAGCTCATCTGGCTCGCAGTGTGTCGTGTATTTACTTTGTCATTGTGTACTGTCTCACCTGAACGACTATAAATAATCATCGTGACTGTGAATCATCAGCTCACTAACATTATTATCTAACACACACCACAAACTTCGAAATGAAGAATTTAACTAGGTATCTTAACGTGCTGGATAGCGAGCTGAGGGCTATTACTGATCCGAAATCATTCAAAAATATAATAAAAATGGATGTATGTATGTGGGTATGTATGTATGTATGTATGTTTGTTCCACCATAACTCTGGAACCCCTGGAGCAATTTCGACCAAACTTGGTATACACATACCTTACTATCTGGAAACGAATACTGTGTGGTAGAAACTTCTGGAAATCCAGAACCTTCTGAGAAATTTTGCTGATGAGGGGATCCAAGGGTTGTATGGGGCCGTGTGTGGTATCGTATGAAAGGGCATTGGAAAATAAATTCAGATTGCAAGTTATATTTTGTCCAGCTCATGGCATAGGGACACACCCAGTGATTGAGAGGATCCGGTCACCGCATACCACCGTGTTTGGTGGCTCATGAAAGATCTTCACGAGCAGAACACAGATCTTTTATCAAATTTTGAATCGGGCAAGTGATAGTGGGAGGCTCTATCAGAACGAAGGAATCCAAGCGCCCAGAGAATTACGTAGAATCTTCTAGAAGGCTGTGGAAACAAGGCGAACTTTGTAGAACCTTCTAGAAAATTGTAGAGGTTAATCGAACATTGCAGAACCTTCTAGAAAGTCGTGGAAATTAATCGAACATTGTGGAATCTTCTAGAAAGTTGTGACAATTCGAACCTTCTGGAAGGTTGTGGAAATGAAACCATCTGGAAATTTCCAACACTGCAGAACCTTCTAAGAATGAATAGAATTCGAACCTTCTGGAAGGAGAAACGAACTTTTTAAGACCTTGAAGAAAGTTGTGGATTAATCGAACATTGCTGAATGTATGTGTGTGTCATACTGTCGATTTACTTCACAAATAAAATTTGCCGTTACGAAGTACGGGTAACTCAGCTAGTTCAAAATAAAGATGAAAAAGGTGATCTTTGAAAGGTATAGAGAGAGAGATTTGAATTGAATGAAGGATGATAGCATGAATCCAATTTATTAATATTGTTGTTGTTTCTTTTTTCTGTTATAGTTTGTAAAAAAATGTGTCATTGTTTTGTTGTTGATGTTGTATATTAGAATAGATGAAAACCCCGGAACTCCCCTCCAATACACGAGGTCTCCTCACATTGGAGGGTAGTATGGAAAATGTAAATATTGTAATAAGTTTTATACGTATGCACTAAATGTAAGATATTAGTTACTAATAAATTTATTTGAATTTGAATCTCTCTTCTTCTTCTTCTTCGTCAGCCTTGGTCCCTCCTGGATATAGGCCTCTTCCATTCGTTTCCAGTCTTTTCGATCCCTCGCCTTTCTGAGCCACTGTCTACCCGCTACCGTCACGTCGTCCGCCCATCTCTTCTGGGGCCTTCCGACATCTCTTCTGTTTTCCCATGGCCTCCACTTTACGAGTCTGGGAGTCCATCTATTCTCGTCTTGTCTTGCTATGTGCCCTGCCCATTGCCATTTGGTATCTCTACTCCAAAATAATATTAAGAATAAGCACACTGTTTTCTAATAAAAGTCGTTTTTCTCTTTAACCGTGGAAGCCATTTGATTTTTTAAAAGCCTGCGTCCTAGCCAGGATTATGTTCTATCTTTACACAAAATATGTCTGAGAGTTTCCGCTCAGTTTTTCAGATATAAAAGTATAATTTAGCCAAAATACTGGTAATTACAATCTTAACAAATTGACTGTTTTAGATTTTTAAATTTCTTCACAAGTTTCTTTTAAAAGGTATAATTCACTTTGTCGCTTACGTTATTCTTATTTCGCACCAACATTCTCTCATACAAAATTTGAAACGGTTGAAGCGACAATAGTACGAATTTTGCTCAGTGCATATACAGGATCTTAAATAAAATATTAATTAAAATGTTCTTTGTTTCAGGACACCTCACTCCAAGACAAAGTAGCAAGATTTAACAATGTAGCAGCACAACACAAACAAGGACAGTCTTTAAATCCTTTCTCAGATGGCTTCGGCGGCAAAAACAACTTATTGAAACCTAAATTCGGATCAGATGACTATGGAAAGTAAGTCTAAAAACAAAATAAATTAAAATACTATAGTCCGAATCTTTTGTATGAAATTGTATGTATGCTTTATTTCTACTGTTTTCTTTTCTTTTTTGGACTCATGTATGTATCTGTAAATATGTTTCCATCCTTGGACAAGGACACTGAAGGAATGTAAGTTAAGGGTGGGGTTTGTCGGGGGGCTCCCTTCTGGCTAACCCTGAGCCCACCTCTTAAAAAGATTTTGCCAAGAAGTGCGGGTAAAGAGGACGCTATATGCGCCTGTGCTGCCCAGGGATGCGGAGGGCCTTAAGCTCGTGGGAGTCCTTCAGTGTAGTCCTAAACTATTGGACACTAAAACCCTCATGAACCGCTCTCTAACCCTTCCAGCTAACCTCGACGGAGATTCCGGTTTCTTTATACATGAAATGAAAGACCACACATGAACCCTTGGATCCCCTCATCATCATGGCATCTCTTAGGAAAACTTTTTCTGCAAAAACCGGTAACGTTAGGGCACAGCTTGTATTAATTAGGCACCATAATTACAATCTATGGTCTGTGACATCGGACATCACCTGTCTACTAATATTAATCTATGGTTAGGGAATGAAGTTCAATATGGATTCCAAGATGGTCGCCTTGTTTTAGTATTCTTGATGATCTAAATATATATATCGTATGGCGTTGGAGAGACCAGAGTCAGAGATTTGTTTCGTGAAAGCTCAGGTATTGAAGTGCCTCAGGAGACGAGTTATGGATGTCTTCCATTGTGCCGCTGAACCTAGTGAACAGAAATTAAATGATTTTACAACATAGTATCTCTTTAAAAAAGCTTTTTTTTTCAAAAATGGGGACGTTTAAACCTAGAGCAGAACGGTACAAAAGTTTTTGTCTATTTTCACGGCAATTATAGATATAGATTTATAAACAAGATCAATAAGTATAATATGAAATCTTTATGATTGCCCTTTTCTCTTTCGTTGATTTGGCCTAGGACAAGGTCTTCACAATATTATTAATACTAATTGAGAAACATTTGGCCAGCGCATGATTTGGCAGCACACCTAAGCAGCTACTTGAATTATCACAACAGATCCACGAGTGTTCCGTACACAGAAACATCATTGGATTTGACATTGTTGCTTCAAACCAAATGCACTTAATTTAATTATATTATTAAGAGTATGCATACCGACATTTCAAAAATTTCTAAAAACGGGAGACCTTATATCTCGACAACCGTTACTAAATATGCTTTGGAACAAAATAGGACAGATGCATTGAACCTTTATCTAGGGAATAACCGTAAAAGATTTTTTATATCTTGTATAGATTTCTCAAAAAAAAATTTTAAAAACACCTCTGTACTTTTTTCCGAAAGACGGAAACTCGTTTCACGAAAGTCGCGGAGTATTTTTTTTTGTACTGATAATATGCCTTAAAATCTAGGGAATAACCGTAAAAGTTTTTGTATAGACGCAAAATTAACCCCAAAAAATGGAAAAAACGCTATTTTTACCATTTTATCATGCGATTGTCACGCGATTTTGAACCTTAATGCCGTGGAAAATGTCTGTGACGTCATTCCTGGTGCCATGCCCTTAAGGTCCTATATGCTGTCATTCGGCTTCGGCGCCCTTTCAGCCAATACTGAGAGAATCGTTTTGAAACTGAAGACAGTGATAGATGAAAGTATGGACTACAGATTGGCCGTTTTAGAATTACAGTATTTGGAAAAACGAAAAAATATTCCGAACTTACTCCTGAAATTTACGGGATCTGAGGATTTTCCGTTCAGTTTTTCAGATATTAAAGTACAATTTAGACAAAATACTGGTAATTATAATCTTAACATATTGGCTGTTTGAGATTTTTCTTAAAAAGGTATAACTCACATTGTATGCAAGACTTTTTGTCAATCCAGGGCAGTCCAACAAATATGCACTTGACGTATGAAATAAGTGGTAATGGAATATAACCTTAAATTAATATTGTTTAACATTTTATTTCAGACCCGCCCCCGGCTCTCTTACGGAACAGAGAGGGATGAAAGCGTTCTCTCACGTATGTAAAGAAATGCTGGAGCTCTGTGACGTCATCAACCAATATGGAGAAATCGTGGACGAGAACATTAAAGTCATATCATTCGGGTATTTATTTGAGGTAAAGTATTTCTTATTTATTTTCATTTTATTCATTCTAAAACCATTTTAAAGAGCTAAATCAGAGAGGGTTTTTCAGATTTCTGATTTCAGGGTATTTTATTTCTTAACAATAATCCCGTTCAAAATCGTAACTGATTATCGAAAAAACTGCTTCTCGATTTTAAATCTGTCATTTTTTAAACATTATTGTTTCTTCAGATTGAAACTATTGAGTTAAATAGACTAAATACATAGGTACTTAAATAAGGATGTACATGTATTTCCGGTAAAATTTGAGTAATTCAACGTTTTCAAAGTGAAAATTTTGAATATGTTTTAAAAAGTGAAAATCTCGAATATCTCGAGAAACGTCCGACTTTACAAATCTAAAATTGGCTAAAATGATTCAGAACGACCTGTGATGTCCCATATTTCAGATTTACACTCGCATAAATTATAAATTACTAATTATGTATTTCTATGTTTCAGATTTACACTCGCATCAATGACAAGCTAGTCGGTCTTCTGCTCAGATCAAGAAAACATCAATTCATCGCATTCGAAGGCGAATGCCTATTTCAGGTATCAGTATGCCTACACAAAATGCGAACGAAATAATATGTATAGTAGTCCTAATGGATATATTGTCTGGGCTGTATAATATAAGATGTATGATATTATATTGCAATCTTTCTAATCTAATGCCACACATTTTCAAATATTAACATTTGACATGGCAACGAAAGCAGTCATCAAAATCAAAAGTGACTTGGTTTCAAATCAGACAATCTGCAATGTATTATGGTAGTCAAAAATATCTTCTTCTTCTTCTTCTTAATTATTCATCTAACCTCCACTGCTGGATATAGGCCTCTTCCAACTGTTTCCACTCGTCTCTGTTCTGACCCTTCCGAATCTAGGTTCCTCCAGTGATTTTCACAATGTCGTCAATCCATCTCTTTGGTGGCTTTTCGACTCTCTATCTATCTGTCCAAGGCCTCTACTTCAATATCCATGGCGCCCATCTGGTGTCTTTCTCTGAATCAGTTCAAGATCAGTACTGCTCTTTTTGATTCTATATCTACGACTCATATGGTCGCAGTCTTCTTCTTCTCCAGTTTATTCGTTATGATTGGTTTGCAGCAAAGCCCCATGTCTCCTTCTCCCCTCCTCCATGTCCTATGCGGTTCTTTTAAACTCTTTATATTATGAGTCGAAGCCCATATCCTGGCACAGGTCGTCCAGGTATTCTTTCCTTGGTCGTCCTCTGTAGTTTGTCTCCTCGTTCATTCCTTCAATTAATTCAAACAGGAGACCCTCTTGATGCACTATGTGGCCGATCCATCTGGCACGTCTTTCTGCTATTGCATTGAGAAGGTGTCTCCCTCCTTTGATTTTGTTGAGAACTTCTTTATCCATTATGTATCGCAGTCCGAAATTTGATAAAATCAAACCCACGGATTCACCGTACAGCCTGGACAATTTTTTCATATTGATTGAAGCTAGCTGAATAAGTTCTAGTGTACACGTTAAACAAAACAAGGGCCTGAGTCAAACCACAAAATGAGACGGACGGGAAACGTTGGCGTTTTACGCGTTATTTCCATGGTGATAATGTTATTTTCCGATTCCGTTTCCGTCACGTTTCGTGTTTGGACTCAGGCCCCAGTGCTAAATCTTTTGCTGCGATATTTGCGTCATAAAATTGTGTGTTGATTTAAAATCTAAGATGTTTATGCTGTTAAGCGATATTTCGGTTTTTTCTATTGAAAATGGTTTTCAATGTGCAACGAGCGATTTAACTAAATTAAAATATCGTCACTCTAGATAAACAAGAAGAATTGACAAGATCAAATGTATATCTTTTAAATTATATTTTTATACACATGACATCTTATGTTAGTCTCGTAATTTACAAAACTAGCCCCCATTAGAGCGTTTTTGTTATTTGTAAATATGAATTAAATTTGTAGTAAGTAAATTATTTGTTTGGACCAGAGATGATAAAAAGTTAATACGCATTTTTTGAAAAACTCTTTTAGTTTTTGTAACACAGGAGTAGTAAATAATTTTTAATTGGTTTTTTATCTACTCATGGAATATGTCGGTTTGAATCATTTTTACTTTAAGTGTCAAATTTGGATAGTTGCTTAATTCTCAGTTGACAATGAAATATATGGAATTCTCACCGCTACATTTATGATTTTCTACATGCCTTGTAATTTTTTCATACATTTAACATAACGATATAATATATATTTATTCATACTAAATAATAAAACCTCACAAAAAATCAAAATACTACCACACTCATCATAATAAATTTTCTAATTTCAGTATGAATATACATCATTTAAAAAAATGCTTGCGGTGCTATTTTTAATTACTTACTCCTTTTATAAAAAACATTTTTCATACATATTATTGTGCAAAGTAATATATACATTTTCAAATAAACAAACCACATCACGACTTTCGTCACTATGTCTCACAAAAAAGCCTGCTGCGCTGTTTACACGCTTTTTGTGCTATATCATTTTTCAAAAATTTTGTTTCGCCCGTAGCTCCAAAGCTGGCGACGCCCATGATTCATATTAAGAGTATTATTCATGATGCCAGTTTCTTTATTTACTTTTGCGATTGAGAAATGTATAGATGTAGTTTAAGTGTGTGACCCGTTTAGGGGTACAGCTCTTGCTAAATTTAGCTCTGCAATTTGCGTAACGAACAACATATTTATTTGCGAATTTGCTTCTCGCGAAATACTAAAAATACAATCAACAATGAGAATAATATTCTTATACTAGCTTATGTAAACAATATGACAAACTGTTGAATAGCAACTACGCTACTTAAAGCTCCAGACCCAACTATGACGTCACGGTCATTTCTCACAGCATTAAGGTTCAAAATCGCATAATAAAATGGTAATATTCTTCTTCTTCTTTGCCCTCGCCTTTATCCCATTTACTTGGAGTCGGCCCTCCAAGTCCTCATTCTCCGCACGAAGCTCCGCCTCCTTTAAGTCTCTCGCGATTGTGGACATCCATCTGGTCAGGGGTCTGCCCGGTCTTCTGGGCCCTACTTAAATGTCCATGATAAAATGGTAATAAAAGCGTTTTTTCAATTTTTTGGGGTTAAAAACATTTCCGGTTATTCCCTACATTTTAATGCATATTATCAGAACAGAAAAAAAATTTACTCCGCGGCTTTCGAGAAACGAGTTTCATTAAGAGTAGGCATATTGACATTTCAAAAATTTCTAAAAACGGGAGACCTTATACCTCGACAAAATTTCATAAATGTGCTTTGGAAAAAAATAGGGTAGATACATTGAACCTTTATCTAGAGAATAACCCTAAAAGATTTTTTATATCTTGAATAGATTTCTCACAAGAAAAAAATATGAAAAACACCTCTGACCTTTTTTACGAAAGGCAAAAACTCGTTTTCCGAAAGTCGCGGAGTTTTTTTTGTATTGATAATCCGCACTAAAATCTAGGGAATAACCGTAAAAGTTTTTTGATTGAAGCGAAATGAACCCCAAAAAATGAAATGAAATATTTTTTTTACATATTATTATCATTTTTTTTTTTTTTTTTTTTTAAATTTATTAACAACAAACAGGTACACTACATAACATATAAGTACATAATATTACATAACATCAAAACAATATACATAGTGCCCCAATTACTTGTTGTCTGTAAAATTTATAATTATATTAGTTATGTGTCACATACTTCAGACAAATATTAATGGTATTATATATAGTGTCCGACCGAATGTTCGGTTTCGGTTTCGGTTTCGGTCGAGTTTCGGCAAAAAAACGGGTTTCGGTTTAGTTTCGGTTTCGGTGGCAAACCTGCCGAAACTACGACCGAAACCGAAACTGCATTTGGGAGTTTTCGCGCTGTGATCGGTCATGTTCGGCGCGTTGTGACGCGATGAAGTGTATTCATGTCGCGACTGGCAAGCGTTTGCAGGTCGTTTTGTTTTGTTTGTGTTTGTGACGTTTTGTTTGTGTCGTGTGATTTATTTTGAATTTGGTAAGTTATATTACGTGATATAGGCTATACCATATACATTCATAACTTATGAATGTATATGGTATAGCCTATATATAACTTATGAATGTATATGGTATAGCCTATATATACTAATAAATAAATAACCATTTCAGATACCTACTTAAGCATTAGTACCTAGTCTCGCCCTTTGCATTCGTTTATAATTAAGTCGTTTGGTTTTTGTTTTTTCTTACTGAAGAAGTGTCATACAAAATGACGAATTAAGTTTATTAATTATTGTTAATTTGTTCTTAAGATACAAGTGATTTATTTTGTTTTGTTAATAATTCAAATATTAAAGTACATATACGTATTGTGATGTTAGGTAACAACTTAAATAAGTAATTTTATGTTTAATATTAAAAAAAAAAAAAGAATAATATTCAAAGGATGAATCTACCTACTCAAATAAACACCTCACCTATTTTAAGTATTTTTAAGGCGCAATCAATAATATTTTCTTAAAAAAGGGGTTGTTATGTTGATTATCAATAAGTGAAAATATCGAAGACTGCATAGTTATGTGATTTAAAAGTAAAAAAGTAAAGTCTGACTGATTATAATAACGTTTTCTTTATTTTTCCCTCAAAACATGTTCTTGTAAGAAAGTTTCGGTTTCGGTTTCGGTTTCGGCCGAAACTGAGACCGTTGCCGAAATTCGGTTTCGGTTTCGGTTTCGGTCATAAAAACCAGTTTCGGTCGGACACTAATTATATATACACACACACACACACACACACACACACACACACCCTCACACACACACACACACACATACATGAACACATACATCATGCGATTGTTCACGCGATTTTGAAACTTAATGCCATGGGAAATGACTGAATCGTCATTCTTGGTGCCAAGCCCTTAAAATCGATGCGAAAATAACCCCAAAAAATTAAATAAAACGAAATTTTAACATATTATCATGCGATTATGAAACTTAATGCCGCTAGAAATGACCGTGTAGTTATAGTTAGGTTCATAGCTTTAAAAACTTGTATTTTTATGTTGATGTAAATTTTTTAAAATGTGTTGTCATAATTTGCGATGTTAAGACACTTATTGCAAAAGATTATCGTAAAAATACGCTTTTTTATTAGCGACTTTATTGTCTTTGTGACAGGCATTTATAAAAAATGTTATTTTTGGCAGCTTCATGCTATGCGCGTTCTCATCAGTTGTGAGCCATAATAAGACTGATCGTATGAGTAGAACAAGGGGATTTTTTTTTAATTAATGTTTGAAAACTTTACAGTAAGCTTGAAAAGCTTGTGTCGTGAATTGGAGTATTATTTATTTATTTATTTATTTCTCAAGCACACACACAGACATTGAATAGATATAAAAATAGTATGAATTGAAAAAGGATAATCTAAACAATGCCCTATTTAAGGTGCACACATCTGGCCTTTGTATATGGACACAGAATAATTAAAAGAAAAACAAAAACAAACAAACTACAGTTAAATAAAAATACAAAATGTCAGTAAAAATAAAAAACTAACCTAAAAATAAGACGTCAAAAAATAAATTACTATATATTGTCATATTGAATAATGTACCACACACTAGAAGGGATTAATAGGATAGGATGTAATAAGGAGAGGAAATATAGGATGAAAGTAGAAATCGTTACATGTTTACACACTGTTACGAAGAATATTTAGTATAGTTTTCTTCATTTGGTACGGAGTGACATTAAAGATGTCGACGTCGCAAAATTTGTCATTGAAATTTATTGTTTTCTATCGTCCGTAGGCCCATTCGGGCACCTGAACTTGTCAATTTTTACAATATTATAGGATATTATCAAACAAAATAACAAAAACATCAATCATTATCAGAGTGTAAAGGGCTCTGATTGACATTGCGTCATACATAAAAATCAATTATTCAACATGTCAATGGAGTAAAACTCTTTGTCAACACTGTACTTCTTCACCCCTCCGCGGAAGGCCGTATAATCCAGCGATTTTAACTCTCTGGGAAGCGCAAAGTAAGTCAGCTTAGGGGATTGCCCGTTAAAAAAATAAATAAAATAGCGACAAAATACTGAATGGTAAGCAAACGATTAAAGAGATTTATATAGCGATGATGGTGCAATGGTTGAGGATTTGTTTATAAAATTCATCGCGGAACAATTCACCGCTATCGTCTAAGTTTAGAGTTTACAGTGACGGTCGCTAGAGGTACCGAGCGTCGAAAATTTCAGAAATGGTGTGAGAGCTAGCGTATTCGCTTTAGATAGATACATTGTTGAAGTTCATACGAGCTTAATTAAAACTTTGAATCGTCCATCACTCAGTTACAAATTACATTTTTCTAACGATGGCGCTGGATATTAGATTTCTTGATTAATTTCTCTCAACTAAACTTGTTAGTTCGTTACATCGAGTATCGAAATCGGAGAGACGATTTGTCATTTATTAGTAGGGGTGATGAAACGACACATGTGGTGTTAAAATTTTACACGTAGATCCAAGGTTAGCCGATACATGATAAATATCATCTATATACAGGATGTCGCGTAAGTCAACGATATCCCGTGGAGGGGTGATAGACCAACTCATAACGGACCAGAAAATTGAAATATGACCTTAGTAAAAAATCGCTCGTCGAAATTTACTAATAAAAAATAAAAAACTCGAGAGCCGGAAAAGATGTCGTTTTTTTCAAAATTGTGACACAGTAAGTTTTATTTTGGATTATAATCAAATAGCTGGATTATTCAGGATTACGAATAAAAAATTAGAATCTTAGAATATTGAGTTTTGTGGCCGTGGCGATCGAAAAACTGAACGCAGGTGTCGAATTTCACGATAAATAAAAATGTGCCAATATCAAAATGCCTACTGTTAACTTTCTGATCCCAACCCATTTACCTTACCTCATTCAAGGTTATGAAATTGATTTGTGATTTTAACAAAGGGTTCATTGTTAATCTTCTTAGAAAGAAATATCACACCTTTTAAGAGTGTGCATACCGACATTTCAAAAATTTCTAAAAACGGGAGACCTTCTATTTCGACAACCGTTACTAAATATGCTTTGGAACAAAATAGGGAAAATAGATTGAACCTTTATCTAGGGAATAACCGTAAAAGATTTTTTATATTTTGTATAGATTTCTCAAAAAGTAATTTAAAAAACACCTCTGACCTTTTTTCCGAGAGACGGAATCTCGTTTCTTGAAAGTCGCGAAGTATTATTTTTTTGTACTGAGTATGTGTATTAAAATCTAGGGAATGACCGTAAAAGTTTTTTGATAGACGTATAATTAAATGGAAAAAACGCTATTTTTACAATTTTATTATGCGATTGTCACGCGATTTTGAACCTTAATGCCGTGGGAAAAGACTGTGACGTCATTCCTGGTGCCAAACCCTTAGGATACAGCTAATGTTATTTTCATACAAAGAGGAAAATATAGTGGATAATTATTAATTTCTTTTACACTACCACAATAGCGAGAGTTAGAAAGTACACAATAGAGAAATATGTATCTAAACTTAGATGGTTTGGACATGTTGAAGGAATGAACGGCGACAAGACACCCATACTCAATCTCGCTCACACACTCACCCATCGCACACACACACCTCTGATTTTACTATTTTATTAAACAAAAAAAAGAGAAAACAAACAAAATACAAAAAAAATGTGGTATGCTCGGGATAAGTTCACCTATTTTAGCAAATTCTTCGCTGCTATATTGCTGGGTCAACTGGAAGAAATCGCAGTTCTGCGATAAGTTCGCCCTAGTGAACAATGTTTTATAATCTGTAATATGTCCATTTTTTATATTTATATGTGTTTGTTGTTTACTTTAAGTTTAAATAAAAAAAAAATATATTCGGGAGATTAAAACAACAAGACGTGAAATGTATCACGAGAAGTAAAATGACTATTCCATGTCTAATTATAATATGTATCTACATTCATGAAATCTGTTACTTGTTGACATGTGCGTCATACGACATATTACGACCGAGTGGTCGCAGCGCGTGACTGCAAAACATCATACGAGTATAATACAACAGGCGAATAACTTTCGGTCAGCTATCATGATAAACGGGACCCAACTAAGGAACCTATATAAATAATAATAATAATCGGACAACTTTAGGCGCCGTTTAGCGATAAAATCGCCCCAAGGGCACCTTACATTTTTTACATATAAATGTAGGAAGACTTAACGGATAAAGCCATAGACAAAACTCGATCGCCGCCATTTTCGCTTCAAGCATTTCCGCTAGGTATACGCCATTTTTTCTCGATGTAAAGTACGCTAACTTACCATTTAATTACATAGGTTATATTCCAAAGGTAATTTCCACACTGATTATACATAATGAGTCACTGAAATATCACCAGGTTTCATGCAATTGTGGACAACCAATATGACACGCAATCACATGTTTGTAGCTCCCATGGCGTCCACCATAGATTTGTCATAGATAATAGAAGGCGAATCGGAAAAAACAACCAGAGTAGAAAATAAGTTGATTTTACAATTTAGTCTTAAGGTTCAGATGCTGCATTTGACGTCACCATATAGGATCGTCACAAAAATGAATCTAATCAGTTTCTAATGGCGAATTTTAATGCAATACTAATGGCGAATTTCAATGCAAAATTTTGTGAATTTGTAATATGCGACTATATTTTAAACAGGACCGCATCCGAATGGCTAATAAAATAAACAAAAAAAAATGTTTTGACATTATTGATACAAATAATATTTTAAATTTAAACCCAACGTTTTAATTTTCACACAATAATATATAAAAACCTTTTTTTTAATTATTGTGTATATTAAATTTATTGTGTAATGTGTATTTCAAAAGAGTTTTTATAAATTATATAATTTATAAATTATATAATATTTTTGTTCAATTTCTCTTTTTTTCTGTTTTTTCCTGGGGTTAACTGGAAGAAATCGCATCAGTTCTGCGATTAGTTCGCCCTAGTGAACAACGTTTTATAATCTGTACTATGTCCATTTTGTATATTTATATGTGTTTGTTGTTTACTTTAAGTTTTTAAATAAATAAATAAAAAATTATTTTGTGAAAATTAAATCTTTGTGTTTAAATTTAAAATATTATTTATAATGTATTTTCACAGTGTAAATAAACAAACTCTACAATCACAAATTTTCAATTTTCTTTTTTTTCTTTCAGCGCCGAGATGACGACGTGCCGGTGTACTTGATAAAGCCAATTAAGGAGATTCGTGTTCTTTGTCAGGAGAAAATTGACACTGCGAGAAGGTCCGTCACTCCAACACCACAATAAACAATAAACAATGCAAACAGTGGATCATCTCGGAACAAAACAACTGAGGCGTCACAATGTGTTTGTACTGCAAAGGGATGACTACAAGTGGAGAACTTTGTGATTGTTTTGCAATTATTGAGGCTCTCGACACAAATAATTACGGTAATTTCCCATGACATTAAGGTTCAAAATCGCATGAACGTTAGCGTTTTTTCCATTTTATGGGGTTGATTTCGCTTCAATCTTAATATATTTACGTTCATTCCATAGATTGCATGCATATTATCAATGAAAAAAAAATATCCGCGACTTTCGGGAAACTAGTGTCTGTCTTTCAGAAAAAAGATCAGAGGTGTTTTTCACATTTTTTGTTGAGAAATCTATTCAAGATATAAAAAATCGTTTACGGTCATTCCCTGGATGAAGGTCCAATGTATGTAACTATGTACTCTATTTTTTCCAAAGCATATTAAGTAACGGTTGTCGAGATCTAAGGTCTCCCGTTTTTTTTTAATTGTCAATATATCTACTCTAAATGTTGATAACATGTTGCCAACAAGAAAAGAAGACGATTGAATGTATTCATACAATATTTTTCTTAAAACAAAAACCCCTCGTAATATACAAATAGAAACAAGCATACATATTTCGACACTGTGGGCAAAACACGCGTGAAAGAGATACACGTATGGGCAAGTTTAATCTAGTGAGATAGCGCTATACAACGACGTAATGTGTGAGAGAGAAGCGAATGGATGACTGAATAGAAAGAATTTTGTGGAGTGTGTTTTACATATTATTGATAAATATACTGCCATACTTTGAGGAGAGATAAAAAAGCTGTGTGAAAAAAAATTAACAACTCCTCAAATAAATTAGTTTTTGAATGGTGTATTTTAATGGGCGTCGTCAGCCTCGGAGCTAGGGAGGGGGGGGGGGGGGCAACAAATAAAAAAAAATCGATAATAAAAACGCATTAATAAATATTTTTGTTAGACATAGTGAAGAATGTCGTGATTTGGTTTGTTTATTTGTAAATTTATATAATACTTTGTACAATAATTTGTATGAACAATGTTTTTTACAAAAAAAGTTAAAAAAAATAATAACGCCGCAGGCGATTTTTTTTAAGAAACTGTTGGATTTTCATACAAATATTAGAAAATTTATGATATGATGATAAAATGGGTGAATTTTTGTGAGGTTTTATCATTTAGTATAAAAAATATATGTATATCTATTCCAATCTCTAGGGGGTCAGCTGCCCCCTCTGCCCCCCAACCATGCCCATGTGTGTATTCGTCATTTTCTAATTGCAAAACAATCCAAAGTTGTTTCCATCTAAAACGAATTAAATTCGTAATTTTTTTTCAATATTTTATTTAGTGTATAGGACTGCGTAGGTGTGAATTTTTGTATAAATTATTTAATATTATTGCCATTGTTTTTTTTTGTAATATTGTGTCGACCACCGTGATGGTTGTATAGAGAAAGAAACATTTTTATGGTGTATTTTTTGTATTGTTATATCCACAATATGTAATATAATATTTAGTTTTAAATTATTTATACATTTGTAATTGTGTTTTTCATGAAATTGTAAAAAAAAGGTTGTCTTGATTTGTCCATTCATGTTAGTTTATCAGTTATAACATGTGTCCTATAATGTCGAAACTATTAGACCACTCCTAGTCAAGAGGTCAAATAAGGAGATAATTCTGAATATTTTGTTGACACACTTTTGACATTTAAAATAGACACCGACAAATTTTGCAATCATCAATTATCCCGTCCCTTATGAATGCTTGTGAGGCTTGGGCATGGCTGAATAAGCTCAGGGTTGAATACAGTGGGAATGAGATCATTGAGAAGAATGTGTGGAGAGATAGGATAAGGAATGAAAGTTTTATTAGAGGGATGAGTGACTGTAAGACGGGTGTTGTGACTAGAATGAAAGTGAACAAACTTAGATGCTTTGGGCATGTTGAGAGAATGAATGATGACAGGATCTCTTAAAAGATATATCTAGAGTGAAAGATGAGGCGTGAGTTCTCAGTCTTCCTGCATCCAATGTTGGACTATCAATATTAAAAATGTATTTTATTTGATGAATAATTTCAAGCAGTCATACTTAAGCCGATTATGTCAAAATTTGCCCTTTAAATGATGAAGTATTTTACGTGGGATAGAATGAGAGAATATGTTTTTGTATTGAAGAGCATTTAGGTGCCAAAGACACATATTCATATATTTATTTATAAAAACACATGACCATCAATAACAATTAAAAACATACTCGCAGATATAATATGAAAGAAATATGTTTCTATAATAATGAAAAAAAAATAAGCTGTACAATACAACCCGTGTACGTCTATAGCTACCGGCAAAGATCCTTTTTTGATTTAAGGACATTAAATTTCGAGCCCTTTGACATGTCTTTTGCACACTTTCTCTTGAAGAAAACATCGGGTTTGAAACACTTCCGTATTTCTTCCCTCGGGCGTTTTTACCTAACTTACGCATTTTCCAGTTGGCTGCCCCAGACGCCTTTTTTACTTTCCGCTATACTTGTCAGTATTATGATGTAGTAGACATACTCGTAATAATTATCATTAATGATTGGTATATAAACTCATCAGCCTAATACTGGGAAACATTCACCTATCCAAATATCATAATTCTTATTAACTAAAATAAAATACTCCACTCTCCGGAATGAAAGCCTTTAGGCCTTTGTGCCGGAGAATGTGCAGACATGTACAAAAAATATCAACACTCAAATATATCAAATAACCAATAAACAAGGGACGAACATTTATGTACATCAACTAGCATCATAATATCTCTCCAACGAGCTGCCCCAGCACTGTTAACAGCGTCGATTCAACACCCACAATGAGGGACAGTAATTCGGCTTCAGTGGTAATCTATTGCCTTCACAAATCCAACGGTCAACGGCGAAAATGTCAACATGTTGTGACAGCTCGTTGAGACAACGGATGGCTTTACCTATCGGAGAACGCGTAAACGCGTTAAAAATGTGTTGGGTACAGCAATTGTCAAAAATATCAGTTGAACAAGATTTAAATGAAGAAAAATAGTTTTTTTTTCAAGTTAAACTTCACGTGTCAGAGAAAATTAAGTAAGTTTTTAATTTTCTTAAAACAAATTAATAAATATATGAAAATGTGTTTAAATTATTTGAATTTAACTATAATGTAATGATTTTACAATGAATTATACATTTGTAATAATTGTGTAGAAAAATTTGTAGATTTCGCTTTAGTCTTAGTCAATAAATTGTAATAACTATTGTAAGATGAATAAAATGTCGACCAAAGAATGTATAATAATGTCTAATATTACTATAGTATGACCAAGACCAAATATTTTATTAAAAACTAACACTTTGCATAAAATTGTTTTTATAACAGTCTCCAAAACTATGGACAGTATTTTCAGAGCATCGCAATGTCGTATCAATTCCTAGGAATTGTAAACATGGTCCAAAATCAACAGGAAATGTGTGAAATAAAGGAGTATAGGCAAATTTGTATGGAGCTTGGCCCATCCGGGATAATTTTGATATTTACTAGTATGTTTTATATCTACAATTACTCTGTAGAAGTTTTATCGCCGTGGTTCACATAGGAAGTGAGTAAAACGTATTTATGTTTTAGAGCATCGTTTTACTGAGTAGTGCGGCTTATTTAAAGTGCAAAAATGAAAAAAAGTAAAATAGAATAACACAAGTAGAATATGTTCAATAAAGTACGTTTTTTTATATTATTTTCGTAAGTGGGGGATGAGGGATGATCGACAGTGTGACTGTGGACACCCGAAGCACACCATGCAGCACATCTTACCTGATTGCCCCATACGTGCTTACCCCGGTACCATTGACAGTGCTGCAAGCCTGTCCCCTGAGTTCCTCCAGTGGCTAGAGGCGCTGGATGTCAGACTTTAACGATGTGACAATACTTCGACGTTGCCAAACGATAAATAAATATTATTTTTTATTAAATTACTAGGATTTTTTTACAATTCTTAAACAGGAATCAGAAATATGAGTACTAAATTGTGTAATTCAAAGCGCGAATCCAGTTCGCCTCCAAAAATAATAATAAGATTTTCAATTTAGATACGCTATTCTCTGTTTTTTTTAGTGGCAGTTTAGGCGAAAAAATAATACATATGTTCTTGAGGTACAACTTTGATGAATTATTTCACACATTTCCTGAATTGACTCGGCAGTATATACATTTCCTGGGTAATGTATACAATTCCTAGATTTAATATATTCCCGGGAAGCATCTATAAATGAAGCAAAACTGATGAATGTTGTAAGTATGGACACTGTTATGAAAAATAATCAAACAAATTTATGTATATAAATTTTGTAACATTTCAAAATTTAATCCGCCATACAAAATAAAGACATGCTAATAACGAAAAAACAAAATATATTATTACCTAATGTTATTTTAGTATATAAACAAAATATATTGGTGTTTTTCTTTCCTGGTTACTCCTCTGAACCTGAAAATTCTGAAAACCCTGATTTAAGACTTCAGGGAAACATGAAAATGGTTGGAGCGTACACTAAATACAAAAGAAATAATTTCAACAGAGGGCCGTGTATAGAAGTCTCGCGAGCTTAACAGCCTTTTTTGTAGTGTTCGTGATAGGACGGGTATACCTGCCTAACGCATCTGTGTGCATTCTTGTTCATTGTGCGCTCACTAATACTACTATAACTCCGTGTACGGACTTGCGTGTAGTTACACTGTCTCACGCTACAAAAAAGGCTCTTAAGCTCGCGAGACTTCTATACCACATATACAAGTTTCACCTCGACTCAACTACAAGGCGTCATAGTATAGCTGTAGAATACTGGCTTGTCAGGTTGGAGGTCTGGGTTCTATTCCCGGCCTCGGCAGATGGATGGACTGAAATTGGTGAATGTTACTTAACTCGTAAGAAAGTATAAAGTACTTAAGTATCGCCAGGATATCTGGCGCTAACTTAAGGATAGTTATAAGGACAATAGCTGTCGCTAAGGAATTCATTTGTCATCGAGAAACGCAAAATCCCAACTTAGGGATTGTATCCCTAACTTGTCGTCTTAAGTTAAGGAAGAAAGAACGTGAATTTCATCCTTGGATTGGGGAAGCAGTCTCTACAAATGCACAGTGGGTTGTTTTCTGAGCAGTTCCAGCAATACACGCTAGATGGCAGCAGACGTGTAAGGGTCTATTGTCAAAAATCATGCATAGTTTCTATTAAAAAACCTAAGTAATTGGTCTATATCAGTGATTCCCAAACTATGGTACGCGTACCACCAGTGGTACGCGACAATGATTAAGGTGGTACGCAAGCAGCCATGGTCATAGGACATACACACTTACACAGTAAATAATCAGATAAAACGTTTTCTTCAAAATTCAAAACAAAGTAGAGCTGTGTGAATTCTGGCTAAAAGTTAAAAATGAATATCCATCGCTTGTTTCTGACCATTATTACCAGAATTATATAGACCAGCATTACAACCACGTATCACGGTGAGAGCGGATTTTCTGCTATTTTGATAATAAAAAACAAATATCGTAAAAAGCTTAACGTAGACACCAAATTGCGCTTAACCATTTTGAAGGTTTTTTTAACGGTTACAGTTCAGTGGTACGCTACTGATTTATAATTTCGTGTGTGGTACGCGAAATTAAAAGTTTGGGAACCACTGGTCTATATAACAAAAAGGCCATCTTTTCTAAAATAAAGTACCTACAAAATTCCACTTATTCATTTAAAAACTATAATTAAATCCAGAGGGTGTATCTGACATAATTCATTTTCTAATTTGAAAGGAAGAGAAACATCAAAAAGATTTAAATTTGGAATCTCATCGACTGCTCACTAAACGCCTACCTTTAAAGGGATCCGGCGTGGTGGTATCTCTCTATCTATAGTAGTAGTCTCTATCTATGTAGGCAGAGAGGACAGAGTGCCAGATAGCCCTATTCCTACACTCAATCCTAGCTTCCGTCACATTCATCCAATTCGTCATACACGCTTTCCGGTTCCTTTTACTCAAAACGCGTCCATCCTTGAGGATCTGGTCGACATGATCGGACCAGGCCAGTCCCGGACGGCCGCGTTTCCTCACACCTCTTCAGTAGCTCAAATATATCTTTTTTGTCATCCTGTCATCATTCATTCTCTCAACAAAACTTTTGAAATATAATTTGAAAGTAGCGAAAAAATGTAACTATATCTTATTATCACATCAAGCAACACTGAACCAAGTTTGCTCTGGAGGACTTCTGTCACGAAATGCATTATAGTATATTGCTTTTTAGTGAATGTAGGAAGATGTCTCTAGATAAGGATAAGTGTCTCGATAAGATCAAAGAAGTGTAACATGTTCTACAATAGATACATAGATACTCTGCTAGCTCTAGCTAATAATGGTGTCCGGTAAGTTCGTCTAAAATCAATTGGACTAAAATCAATTGGTCTAAAATCAATTCGTCTAAAATCAATTCGTCTAAAATCTACGAATTGATCGTAAGGCAAATTGATTTTAGACGAATTGATTTTAGCCTAATTGATTTTAGACGAATTGATTTTAGACCAACTGATTTTAGACGAATTGATTTTAGACGATTTGATTTTAGACCAATTGATTTTAGACGAATTGATTTTAGACGAACTTGCCGTAAACCGCTAATAATAGTTCTAGCAATACACACACATTACTACTATCCTTGAAAGTTTTCTAGTTAAGTGTGAAACATGACCACCGTACACTTGAGAGAAATGCAACCGATATACATTGCTGTTTATTTAATTTCAACGTATGTGTTTAACTAGTTTTACTCAGTTTTACTATGATAGCCAGTTATACATGAAGATCCTATATGCACTGAGCAAAAACCGTTCTATTTTCGCTTCAACTTTTTCAAATTTTGTATGAGAATGTAAGCGCGAAATAAGAATAACGTAAGCGACAAAGTGAATTATACCTTTTTAAAAGAAGCCTGGAACAAATTTGAAAATCTAAAACAGTCAATTTGTTAAGATTATAATTACCAGTATTTTGGCTAAATTATACTTTTATATCTGAAAAACTGAACGGAAAATCCTCAGATACCGTAAATTTCAGGGGTACTTTCGGAATATTTTTTTATTCAAGGAATTTCCAAATATTGTAATTTCAAAACAGTCAATCTGCAGAAAAGCCTAGAAAAACTGGGTGACGACAACATGCTCCACTTAGGGAGCGGACGTGGATATGTTTGTATGTAATACATACATCTGTTTCTGATTTTTTAATTTTATACATATATGATTTTTATGTGTTGTGTGTTGCTTTTGACTACCCAGGAATTGTAATTAGGTAATATTTGAGTCTTCGCTGGTTTATTTGCTGATGATATTGTGATTGTTTATATTTTATGTAATAACTGTATCCACTCTAAGATTAATAAAATAAAATAAAAATCTTGTTTTCAACATTTCTACGCTATTAAAAATCATATACAAATCAGGTGAATTTCCATAATAGGTATTAAGAAAAAAATTGTGTCGGGAAATGGGTGGTAGGACTAAAAAGAAATTTGTCTGGTTTTATTTTTATGATATATTTCTTTTAAATAATATGATTTTTGATGTGAATTTAAATGACAATTTTTTTAGCCCAAAGCGTTCTATATAAAGAAATTATCCAGGCGATTCTTATTAAAGCCTTTTTAGTCAAAACAAGTCATCAGATTTTATTAAATCATAGTATAGATTCAGGGAACACCAAATAGTTTCATTTGGGGTCCTTCATCTTCATTAGCCTTCTTCTCTCCACTGCTGGATATGGGCCTTTTCCAACTGTTTCCACTCGTCTCTGCTTTGACCCTTTCGCATCCAGATTCCCCCAGCGATTTGGACAATGTCGTCGGTCCATCTCTTTGGTGGCCTTCCGACGCTCCTTCTATCTTCTCTATGTCCAAGCAAATTTGGGGTTCGTTTTAGAACATTATAAGAATGTCGCGGTCCGTTTGCTAGTTGTTGACAAGCAACCAAGTTTGTAGCCAGGAATTCACATCAAGAGAGGTGGGTCGACTTCTGGACCAGAGACGATCATCTTCTTCTTCTGCAGCCACTTAGGTCCATTGTTGGACATAGGCCTCCCCTTTAGTCCCCCACAGCTCTTCTCTCTGTCTTGGACCCACTGCATCCATCCATCACCGGCACATTTCCTGATATCGTCTGACCATCTTGCCTGGGGTCTGCCGACGCTTCATTGACCAGAGACGATGAGAAACACAATAATTGGCGTTGCCAGCTTCGAAGCTAGATGGGGGATCGCAGATAAGATTATAATACCTATTTATAAATGCAATAAAACGAGTAAGTGGCGCCTCAAGCGAAAAATTTTTAATGGATTTTATTTTCACAATAATTATTGAAACTCCTAACATGTCAGAAAATCGTTATTATTTTTTTGATTTGAAATATACCTAAATTATTTGGGTATGGAACCGGATTTATCTGTACCTATTGCACAGACGGAATTACATTAAGTTTTTCCTCAACAGAGACGAGCTTCCTCCCCAAGGGAGTTCACATAACACTGCATTATGTGAATGAAGATGCCTCTCGTCTGTGTTGAGGAAAAACTTGACGTTGTTATTTTGTTTTAATTTGATGTTCTTAAATTCCTTCTACTGCATATTTAAAGAAATTTTAGAATTCTATCTACTGTTTTCTTAAGGTTCGCACAAAACATACCAACGTTCCGGATTCGGACCGCGTTCTGCCGTTTGGTGACCCGTAGTATAGAACATATCAAACGAATATTGGGGGTGACTTCGTCCTTCACGATGCTTTCTCTGTACTGTAACAAAATAGTATGAATTTATTTTCAACAGCTTTTTCGAGCACGATATCGTCTGATTTTATGCTATCTGTTTCTTTTGCCTTGTTCAAATGAATCTAGTCTATACTGATACTGAAGATAATATCATCCTAATTGATATCAAGTGATTTTTGATCAGATGGCCTTAAAGGAATAATAATAATAATAACAACTTTATTTCTCAAACTTACATAGTTACACAACAACAATTTTGCCACCTAACTAGGCAAAGCCCGTACTGAGGTGGCTCAAGTCAACAGTATAAGATTTTATTTAACTTCACTCCGTTGTTAATTTTTTTCGGTTTGTCTGTTTTTATTTTTTATTTATTGCAAAATATTCAACTAAGTATAGATCATTGGTGTGGTGCCTAATCCAAATGGATTTTTGGCTATATACTTATTCTAACTTAAAACTAACTTAAAACTAAGTATTCTACTTATTCTACAAAAATGTCCCCGCAACACCACCGTTCATCCAGTCAATCGTTAGGTAGTCGTCTTAGACCAGCCATTGTGGATCGGAGGATACCAGGTAGTTCTTAAGTAGTTCTTTGAACTTTCCTCGGCTTTTGTGTTGTTTCGAGCACGATATCGTCTGATTTTATGCTTTCTGTCTCTTTTGCCTTGTTCAAATGAATTTAATGTATACTGATACTGAAGATATCATCTTAACATCTAAAACATGGATAAATGAGAATATGTTTTAGTAACTCCTTCGGTTGGAAATTTCATATTTTGTAAATTTTCTCCATAAAAAATCACGCTGTCTGTGCACAAATCTTGTTACCAATTTTTAAACAACTTCCTGACTACTTTGCAAAGGTACATAAACTCGGTAACAATACACATTTCTGTACAAAATTGGATCATCCTTCTCCAGAGACAAAAAAAATGTAAGGCGTTTCAGGGATCCAAGGATCCTATGGGGTCATGCGTGGTATCGTATGAAAGGGCGTTGGAAAAGAAATCCAGATCGTGAGTCAGATGTATTTTTTTTAAATTAATAAAATGAATCTGGGTTTATCGAAATAAACCCAAATACATATTCGTACACGACACAGAAAGCTTAAAAGCTTGTGTTGTGCAGTGGAGTAAGTCGGGGATTGAACCCACGCCCACTGGATTAACAATCGAGCGTGTTACCAACCAGGCTACCGACCACCTCACCCAGACAAACCTTGGAAGACACCGAGCGATCGACAGGATCCAGTCACCGCATACCGCCATGTTTGGTATCTCACGAAAGTGCTTCAGCAGTAGAACTCATGTCTTTTTACATGTTTTATTTCTGTCTATTCTTGGTGAGAGGCGCCATTGAATTTTTCTTTGACGATTACTTAAAATTTATTATTTAAAATTTCTTACATAATAGGTGTTGGTGAACAATACACCTTTTCATGAAACAAATTATGAAAAGCATTGTTGTTTTAAGTCATGGACGTCGCCAGCCTCGGAGCTAGGGAGGGGGGGGGGGGGCAGCGAACTTTAAAACAATTGATATAGCATAAAAAACACGTCGGGGAATTTTTTTTGTGAGACGTATTGAAGAAGGTCGTGATGTGGTTTGTTTATTTCAAAATGTATAAATACTTTTCACAATAACATATGTATTAAAAATATATACATATAAAAATGATAAAAAAATAGCGTCACAGGCAATTTTTTTTATGATACTGATAGATTTTCATATTAAGTTTAGAAAATCTATGAAATGATAAGAAAATGTGTAATCTGATATTTTGTGAGTTTTTACCATATTTTATAAAAAACATATACCTATTCCAATATCTAGGGGAGGGGGGCAGCTGCTCCCCTCTGCCCCCTCCCTGACGACGCCCATGTTGTAAGTTAATATACAAAAGTATTGATTTTGTAACAGATGAAAGAAAATTCGTGGCAAATATAATAGCGTTCTTAGAAAATCATTGTTAACTTGGGGTGTACTGGAGCCTAGAATAGGGCTGCCATGCATCCCGGTTTTGAGGTCCGTATCCCGGTGTCCCGGTCCGAGAGTCATTTGTCCCGGTCAGGGATTTCTTAATATTAATTGACGATATGTTGAATAATTAATTTTTATGTATGACGAAATGTCAATCAGAGCCCTTTACACTCTGATTGACATTGATCTGATATTGATGTTTGTTTTAGGTAGATTTCCATAAGGAACTCTACCTATTCGTTTCTCCCGTGATGTCGCAGAATTGAAAAATTTCTACTCAGTATCACTAATTAGGACCAGGAGAACCCGAATCCGACCTTGGTTTAAAAGTTTATATATATAAGCCATATATATGTCCCTTTTCTTGTGCGCACGTTTGCGGCCAACCTATGCGTCGCAAAAACGTGAAACTTGGGTGGTAGATTTTTGGTAAGGGGTAGATGAACTGATAGGAGATTGGATGAAATCCATTAAGAGGAAGGTTCACTTTTTAAGGCTTTAAATTAAAAAACAATCATTCTGAGGGGATCCAATGATTGTGAGGGTCTGTGTCTGGTATCGCATGAAAGGGCATTAAATAAGGAATACAGATCAAAAGTTAGATTTTGTCTAGCTCAATTCCTCGGACTACACTGATCGATCGAAAGATCTAGTTAAGTAGTTACCGCATAGGTACTAGCGTGTTTGTTGTCTTAGAAAAGTGCTTCACGATATGAGTAGAACTCACATAGGTACCGGTACCAATCCATATTATGTGTGGAATGAAAATAATTTGATTATTGGATTAGGTACTTCCTTTGATTATTGAAGTACTTAATCAAATATTTTTTCGTCATACGGTACTTCGATAATCAAAGAATAAACTACATCCATACTACTTCATCACTTCGCTGGTTTATTTGCTGATAATATTGTGATTGTTTTTATTGTACAGATGTACTCTTAAAATTAATAAAATTAATAAATCACTTGAAATCTACCTATGCCTGTGGCGTGCCAATGGAATTTTTTGTTATTGTTAATTGTAAAATTGCATATTATCTGTAAAAATTCGAGACAATTCGAGAAAAAACGAGTCCAGGTGCTCGAATGGGCCTACGGACGATAGAAAACAATAAAACAATAATTACTCAATTCCCGGAGAGTTATTACGAAAATCCATTATTTTACAATTCTTTCGTAAAAAAAAAGCCTGCGGCGTCAATTACACTTCCTTTTCTTTTTATAGATATTCTGCGTTCATATCATCAGTGCCCACTTATTTTTTATTTCGATAAAACTGATAAAACTTTACTCCACTCTTTTTTTACGTAGACAGACAGGAAGACGCTTATGTTTTATGATAAAAATTTCGTTTATTGTTTATTGCTTTGAATCATCCCTAGGCCATTTGCAGGCACTTGGACTCGTCAAAGTTACATGTTGACAATAAATATACAGGGAAATTCAATGCCAATAGAGTGTAAAAGGCTCTATTGGCACATCGTCGTGGTCGTAAAACTAGGTACATATTCTACAAAAGCACATACAAATAAAATTAACTAAGAGATAATAATTATGTCTGCGGCGCTACTTACATAGTCACTTCCAAGTAAAGAAAACCAAAACCAAGTTCACCATTACATCAACTATTCTAAATTTATGCACTTTTTTTTAAAAAAGCACCTTTCTGCGGGATATTTTATAAGGAGACAATTTTCATGCGTATTGAACTAAGCTACGAATACTGATAGTTTTTTAGAATTTTTTTTAGGTGTCCCGGTCGGAAGTCCGACAATTGTGGCAGCCCTAACCTAGAAGGCAAAATGGTTCATTTAAGAACAATATTTAGATAGGTACTAGGTCTCACCTACCAGTGACGAAGGCTGACTTTTTTAGTAGTGAACTCAGAGCACCATAAATAAATAAACGGCTATATTTTAAGCCTGGGAACCCAACTATGACGTCACGGTCATTTCCCATGGCGTTAAGTTTAAAAATCTATACAAGATATCAAAAATCGTTTACGGTCATTCCCTAGATAAAGGTTCAGTGTATCTACTATATTTTTACCAAAGCATATTTAGAAAGGTTGTCGAGATCTAAGGTCTCCCGTTTTTATGTCAATATGATCTTAATTGACCTGCTAATGCAATAGCAGAAAGACGTGTCAGATGAGTCGGCCACATGGTGCGTCAAGAGGGTCTCCTATTTGAATTAATTGAAGGAATGTACGAGGGGACAAATTACAGAGGACGACCAGGGAAATAATACCTGGACGACCTGTGCCAGGATATGGGCTTCGACTCATAATATAAAGAGTTAAAAAGAACCGCACAGGACAGGAATGAGTGGAGATGGAGACAGGGGCTTTGCTGCAAACTAATCATTACGATTGAAACTGGAGAAGAAGAAGATTGAGTGACTTGAGATATGCAGTGCCACTGCGCAATATGCAGTAATGTTGTCGATGACATAGGAGTTCCTGAAACATCCAGTGGTGGAGGTGGGTTTACCCCATCGACATAATATATTAAGTACTACCTAGACAGAGTACTCAATGCTAGAAGTGTAACAAAACTGGTGCCCACAAACTGTCAAATCGTATGGAAAATTTTGACAGTTTGTGGGCAACGGATTCGTAATTTTGCTCTCATAGTTAAAAACTGTATTAGTTTTAACGTTATTAAGTGCTAAAACGATAGTTTTAAAGATGTTTTAGTGTTTATTATTGATATCTTGTTAATAGTGTGAGCTTTGCGACTCTAAAATACCAAAAAGTGCAGAGCGTGAAATTGCTACACTTCCGTTCTATTGAAAATACATAGAATCAGATCTCTAGTACTTAATATGTAATCTCTTTGGTTTACCCTTTATGTTCTTATAGATAGTTTTCAACATCGACTATTGTAATCGATTGTAAATGGTGAAGGGCTTCGATTTTATTGTTCTGTAAAATATGATTCTATTCTCCTCACTAATGCACCTGCATTTTGCCCCATTCCATTCAATTCCACTGTATTCCATCTCCCTCTACCTTGTATAACTTTTAATTCATCTTCTCTTACTCTCACCTGTCACTCCCACGTGTTGAGCACTGTTCCTTCCTCTTTTCCTCCACAGTTTTTACAAGGAACAGTCTAGAGCACGCGTTCCCAAACGGTGGGGCGCGCCCCCTAATGGTGGGGTGGAGTGGTCCAAAGGGGGGCGCGGAGTAACCGCGTGTGAGTGGTAAAAGGTTGGGAACCCCTGGACTACAGTGTAACGGTGACTGAAAGTTGAAAATAATTGGGATCTAATTAACAAAATTTCTAAGTTAATTAGAAATCGATTAGTCGCTTTGGGATGTATGTATATTCCCCAATGATGTTCCTTGGAACTTGCTGAGGCCTTTAATATTTCTTTTGTTTGTTTTATTTCTTCTGTCTGTCATCAGGCTGTGGTTTCCTTCGCACGTGGACGGGGGACAACAGGTAAGTATGGATGACTATTTGTAAGAAACTTTGTTTTGTTTTTCTGTATTCCGTGTATGTGCTGTCTGAATTGTAAAATGTTGTCCTCTAGACGTAGATGTAGTACGTAGTATGTAATACGTAATTGTAAGATGATGGTTTCTAAGAAAAAAATGTAGTAGTGTGTAGATCCTTGCAGTGAGGGTCTCCTCCAAGGAACATTAAGGGTGTTTAGAGTAGTACAGGGAGGGGTTTGTTGAGGGGAGCCCTTCCGGCGAACCTTGAGCCGTCCTCTGAAAAAATATTTTGCTTAAAAGATTGGATGATATTAGGAGCTAAAGCTCCTGAAACATCCAGGGGTGGAGGTGGGTTTACCCTTAATGTCATCATTCCTATAGTGTTACCCATAAACGGTGTCATTCCTAAGAGTCTCAAAGTAAATCTTGAGAAACTTGGACTGAGTTGATTTTTTTTTGTACACTTTTGTGCTAATAAAACTAAGAACTAAAGTTGCCGACATCATGAGCCGTGTGTCAAAGTGGCAATAGGCAGGACATATGGCCAGACAGGGTGACACCAGATGGGGGCCACAAATATTGAAGTGGAGGCCTTGGACAGATAGAAGGAACGTCGGAAGGCCACCAAAGAGATGGACCGACGACATTGTCCAAATCGCTGGAGGAACCTGGATGCGGAAGGGTCAAAACAGAGACGAGTGGAAACAGATGGAAGAGGCCTATATCCAGCAGTGGACGGAAGAAGAAGAAATTGATTTTGAAATAATAATTATGGAGATTACGACCCACTTCATTACAGCGCTAAATGGTCCAGATTATCCCAGTAGCCATGTAACAGTGTATGGTTGCTAGGTGGAGTAAATATGGTGGGGATTCTGGGGGTGGACTTTTAACACCTTTCTTTATCACACCCTCCACAGCGACGCCATCGAAGCTGGTCACTGCCAACCGGCTCATTCTTAATCCGACTCCCATCACATCTGGAAGTAGTCTTCGGTAAATCGACTTATTAATGTGTTCGAACTAAAAAATCGGGTTCAATAAAAAGTGCCGAAAATCATAAACAAAAAAATAATTAAAGTTCACAAATCACCCAGTTAGGGTGGACTGCCTAATTATAATACAAAAAAATAATACTTAATAAAAAAAGTGACAATTTTTTTTTCGTATAATTTTTTTCTACTCGGTATATCCCAATAAGGGGTTAGCCAGTGAACTATGTGCGATTATGTAATTGTACTTATCGCGAGCGTAAAAGTCAATACGTGGATTTTTGACTATATTATACCTACCTAATAGTCTTCAATTTTATACATTTTAAAATATAATTTAAAATTTCCGCTACTTACCGTCGGTCAAAAATATTTATAAAATCTTATGTAACTGATATTCAGAATGGGTTGCGAACCTCATTACTGATTTTTTATAATATTTTTATAATTAGTTACCAAATATACGCGTCTTTTTTTTTAATTATTAAAAATAAAAATACTGATGTTTACAAAAATGTTCTACTTAATCGTGTTTACACAAATCTTTCGTTTAACTTTGTTTAAATTTATTGATACAAAAATGTTTCGCATAACTTTGTTTAAATTTGTTGATACAAAATCTTTTCTTTAACTTTGTTTAAATTTATTGATACAAAATCTTTTCTTTAACTTTGTTTAAATTTATTGATTCAAAAATCTTTCGGTTACCTTTGTTTAAATTTATTGATACACAAATCTATCGTTGAACTTTGTTAGGATTTCAACGCTTAACATACCTAAACATATTTTCTTCAGTAGCGTATTACAACAACCCTAAAATGACAGCGATTTTTTTTATAATTTAAATAAAATAAATAAATAAAACTTTATTGGATATAAAACATTACACCAAATGGCGGGTTTATTGCCGTAGGCAATGTCTACCAACCAACCACTTGTGACTATAAAATGAGATTAGTAATTGTACACATACCTACTTAGGAAAGTATGGAAACCAAAAGAAGATACAAAACAAAAAAAAAACTAATAATATACATATTAAGTATAGCTTAATTATAACCTAATCCTGTGATATCCGTGATATCTGGATAGGTGAATTTTTCCCAGTATCAGGCTGATGAGTTTATATATCAATCATGAATGATAATATGTAGACTTCTCTGACTGATAATACTGAGAAGTGTTTTGGCAAGTCATGCCTCCGCGTTAAAAAATAGCTTAAAAACAATAATTTGTTTTTTTTTTTATTTCTAGGTTCTTTAATTCTCTTTCCGATCTCTTGTTTATATTTATTTATATTTTTATTTGTTAGGTTCGTATTTTTATTTTTGTATTTTACTAAACAGTGATAAAGATAGGTATTAACTATCTCTCCTGCTACAAGTTTCATCAGCCACTTGTTGGACGCCTGCAAAGCGACTGTTTCGTCATTCGGGGATAAGGTAAGAAATTTCAAATACATAATCTCTGATGATCTTGTTCTTTTCAGCCTTCTCGTGCCCAGTGTTGGACAGAGGTATCCCTTCTATCTTGTGTCGACAGCATCCATCCGCCTCTGACCACCTTGCCTGGGGCCTCCCAACGCTTCTTCGGCCTGTTCTTGGTCGCTATTCGACAACTGTTTTAGTCCATCTAACATCTGATGTTCGTGATAAGTGGCCAGCCTAACTCCACTTTTGTTTGGCGACCTTAAGAACTAGGTCGGTGACTCCCGTTTTCTGTCGTATCCATGTATTGGTTTTTCTGTCTCTTGGTGAGATCCCTAGCATTCTTCTCTCCATGGCTCTTTGTGTTACGGCTAATTTATTATGATGTGGTTATAATCTTGCAGATCGCTTTGTACCAAGCATTTCCGTTCTTTCTTTCCACGCCGTCCTGTCACTCTCCAATCTCTTCACTTCCGTGTACGTGCTACAGTGCACGCTCTCAATAATAATCTGCTCCATATAACTGCTTGTTGGGCGACCTCTCACATTACTACCCTCTACCATTCCTTCTGTTATGGTGATGAGCAGGCCGGGGTGTCTGATGTTATGGCCTATCCAATACGCTCGCGCTCTTACTATCATCTACTTAAAGGTCTGAAATATTTTGTTCCCTCTGCCTTTCCCGCAAGGGATGCAGCGTGATGAGGGAATGATAAAGAGAATATATCTGGGAGAAAAAAGAAGTGTGAGAAAGCGCGGCCGTCTAAGAACCGCATTGCTCTACCATGAAAACCATCAGATTCTCAAGGACGGACGTGTTCTTAGTAAAAGGAATCGTAGAGTGTGTATGTGTATGAGGAATTGCATGAAGTCCGAAGTGTGTGCAAGGATAGAAAAGTCTGGCTCTCTGTTTTCTCTGCCTACCCCGCAAGGGATGCGGCGTGACGGGATAGAATGGAATAGAATTTATCTATCTACCTATCGAAGCTTTGTTTACGAAATAGGACAAATGTCGGGCATTTATTGTTAATTGTTGTGAATCGTCCCTAGGCCATTTACAGGCACTTGGACTCGTCAAAGTTACATGTTGACAGAAATATACAAAAATGGAGTTAAAACAATAAATATACAGGGAAATTCAGTGCCAAATAGAGTGTAAAAGGCTCTATTGGCACTTCGTCATGGTTGTAAAACTAGGTACATATTCTACAATACTCAATTAGTACATACAAATAAAATTAACAAAGAGATAATAATTATGCAAGTAAATGTAAATGTATGCAAGCGAGATATGGCTGAAGAAGGATGAATCCGGGCTGAATGCAGTGGAAATGAGGTCGCTAAGAAGAATGTGTGGGAAAACGCTGAGAGATAGGATAAGGAATGAGGTTATTAGGGAAATGAGTGACTGCAAGACTGGTGTTGTAACTAGAATGAAAGTGAACAAACTGAGATGGTTTGGGCATGTTGAGAGAATGAAGGATGACAGGATAACAAAAAAGATATATCTGAGTGAACGAAGAGGTGTGAGGAAACGCGGCCGCCCCAGACTGGACTGGACCGATCATGTCGACCAGATCCTCAAGGATGGGCGCGTTTTGAGTAAAAGGAATCGGAGAGCGTCTATGACAAACTGTATGAGTGTGACGGAAGCTAAGAGTGTGTATAAGGATAGGGATGTCTGGCGCTTTGTCCTCTCTGCCTACCCCGCAAGGGACGTGGCGTGAGGGTATAGATAATAATTATGGTGCAGTACAGATGTGACATTGCAGTACAGACTCACAATCAATTTTAATATCAGATAAATAAAAAAAAAGTGTTCATAATATAAAGGCGTCAGTCTCGGAGATGTTCTCACAAAACAAAAATTGTGATTTTCAAAATTAATATTGTACCTGGTATCTAGTTCCACCTGGGAAATTATGTTAGAAGGGGAAGGGGGGTACATTATGGTCATTACTAAGTATTCATTTACACTTTTATTGCCAAAGTATTGAACAATTAATATTTGTTATGCTTACAAAAGTACAGGGTAAATCACAAGGAAAAATAATTTAGGTCACGTTAAAAACTTTTTAAGAACAATGCTTATAGTTACCCGTGCTTCGCAACGGCAAATTTAACAAACCAAGCCGCCATACTTTATAGGCTTGAGCTGGACAAAATGTAACTTAAGATCTGAATTTATTTTCCAACGCCCTTTCATAAAATATCACACAAGACCCCATTCAACCCTTGGATCCCCTCATCATCATGGCATCTCCTAGAAAAATCTTTTTCTCCAAAAACCGGCGACGTTAGGACACAGCCTATATTATCACAAATGTTATTATTTTAAATTTTCGCAGCAATCCATCGTAAAATGCGGGAGTTATGCGCACACTTACAAAAATCAGATTTTACTTTATGAGGGGTTTTGGGGGTTCAAACCCCCTTCCAAAATTCCTCAGCCAACTCACCGTTTTACACATAGGAGAAATGAATCACATTATTACCACAGTTTTTTTCATTCGTGTCATGAATTTTCAATAATTATTGTGAAAGTCCATTAAATCCCAGCTGTTTCATTAAAAAAAAAATTGACTGCGGCGCTAATCTAGTTGAAGTGATGGTTTGTTCACAAAAAATAAACTACCTTCTTATGTTTTATGACAAAATTTTCGTCTGCGGCGCTAGCCAACTAGTAACCCAGATGCATCCTACTACTGAAAGATTACATCAATTCAACCATTCATTAAAAAAAATTTGCTCGTATTTATTCCTTAGGCAATATCAAATTTTCCAGAGCTCGAACCCCTCCCCCCCGAAACGAATTACGCTACGACCTTGATTTCTCCTTCTTATTCATTAGCCTTCTTCTCTCCACTGCTGGATATAGGCCTCTTGAAACTGTTTCCTCTCGTCTCTGTTCTGATCTTTCCGCATCCAGGTTCCTCCAGCGATTTGGACAATGTCGTCGGTCCATCTCTTTGGTGGCCTTCTGACGCTCCTTCTATCTGTCCAAGGCCTCCACTTCAATATTCGTGGCGCCCATCTGGTGTCACCCTGCCTGGGCATATGTCCTGTTCATAGCCACTTGAGTTTTGACACACGGCCCATGATATCGGCAACTTTGGTTCTCCGTCTAATTCCTTTGATTGGTTTTGATTTCTCCATAAACAATTAATTAAAAATTTACAAATGCAACGTGTCTATGCTTAAAGGTAGATACAGCATATTTAAACTGTCGCCTAAAGCAACCATGTTATTAAAATTTGAAGGGGAAAATTTACACACAAAAAATGTGGACGCAGGCAACATCAAATGTAGTTGTATCTGAGCCGAATCCTTTGATATCCGTGATATTTGAATAGGTGAATGTTTCCCAGTATTAGGCTGAAGAGTTTATATATCAATCATAATGCTGACCAAGTACCAATAAATTTTTCAGTAGAAAATGTTCAACTCAGCCTTCATGAATTATACATACGCGGAGTCAGACGCGAAACCTAACAATTCGTAGAAGCCTTAAAAATCAATATAAATTGCGTAATGTACTTACCTGAAATGCCTTTGTGCCCATAAGTTTTTCAATTATACTCTTAGGTCTTTTATTTATCGGTTTATATTGTAATAATTACTCGTTTATATTTTGGTATTGTTATTTTTCTTTTCACTAAAAGTACTTGTACATAGGTACATGGGCGTCGCCAGCCTCTGAGCTAGGGTAGGGGGGGGGGCAACAAAAATTCAAAACATGATATTTTTATTTTATTTTATTTTATTTATTTCAATGTACTGATACAGTCATATACAACAATACAAAGATAAGAGTAAAATTATTAGCGAAGCAGACCAATTACATCTGTAGATACACAAATAACAACAACATAATAAATACAACAAACATCAGCTTAAACCAATATATAAAAAGCGAAATATATAATGTACATGTAATATAATATATATAGCATAAAAACGCGTAAATAGCGCCGCAGGCGAAATTTTTTTGGGAAACATACTGAAGAATATCGTGATGTGGTTTGTTTATATGAAAATGTATATATAATACTTTGCACAATAATATGTATGATAAATTATTTTTTTAATAAAAAAGCGATAAAAAATAGCGCCGTAGGCAATATTTTTTATGAAACTGAAGGATTTTCATACTAATTTTATAAAATTTATGATATGATGAGAAAATGTGTTGTAGTGATGTGATTTTTTGTGACGTATTAAATTTTACAATTTAGTATTAAAAAATAAATACCTATTCCAATTCCTAGGGGGCTGCCTTCCCCTGCCCCCCCCCCTGACGACGCCCATGCATAGGTGTGTTTCAATGTAGGTAAGTAAGGGCGGAGAGATGCTATACTTTTGGTTTGAGGACCAATAAAACCAAGTTTCTGAATTAAATGAAATACTTTTATTTTTATTTAAAAATGGAACTTATAAGGCTGGTTATTGAGTCGTGTACAAATATATTGCACACGGCCCTCTATTGACTGTGTATCTGTTGAGACAACCAAAGGAGGGGGGGGGGGGGGGGGTTCGAATATATCAATGGAATAAAAACTAGTAAATTGCGCTGCAGGCGGAAAATTTTGTCATAAAACATAAGAAGGCAGTTTATTTTTTATGAACAAATCATCACTTTAACTAGATTAGCGCCACATGCCAATAAATTTAATAAAACAACTGTGATTTAATGGATTTATTTAATGAGTGACTGCAAGACTGGTGTTGTAACTAGAATGAAAGTGAACAAACTGAGATGGTTTGGGCATGTTGAGAGAATGAAGGATGAAAGGATGACAAAAAGATATATCTGAGTGAACGAAGAGGTGTGAGGAAACGCGGCCGCCCCAGACTGGACTGGACCGATCATGTCGACCAGATCCTCAAGGATGGGCGCGTTTTGAGTAAAAGGAATCGGAGAGCGTGTATGACAAACTGTATGAGTGTGACGAAAGCTAAGAGTGTGTGTAAGGATAGGGATGTCTGGCGCTCTGTCCTCTCTGCCTACCCCGCAAGGGACGTGGCGTGAGGATATAGATAGATAGATAGATTTAATGGATTTTCATAACAAATATTGACAATTCATGACATGATGAAAAAACAATGTGGTAATAATGTGATTAATTTCTCCTATGTATAAGACGGTGGATTAGCTGAGGATTTTCGGGGGGGGGGGGGGGGGGGTTGAACCCCTAAAACCCCCTCCTGCCTACGGCCATGGAGATAACTACTTGTTATTTTCAACTACGAAATGTAGAAATATCAGATGTTTTTACAAAACATGAATTCTGATTTTCAAAATTAATCTACTAAAATTATCATTTAAAATTTTTATTCGCTAACCACGCCTTGGACTTTTTTAACAGACTTTTTTAAGGGCTTGGCACCAAGAATGACGCCACAGTCATTTCTCACGGCATTAAGGTTCAAAATCGCGTGAATAATAAATAAATAAATAAAATAAATAAATAAAACTTTATTGGCCAAAGCAATATCTTACAGTCAACCCGACTAATAATCGCATGATAAAGTGGTAAAAATAGCGTTTTTTCCATTTTATGAGGTTAATTTTGCATCTATCAAAAAACTTTTACGGTTATTCCCTAGATTTAATTGCATATTATCAGAACAAAAAAAAAATTCTCTGCGACTTTCGAGAAACGAGTTTCCGTCTCTCGGAAAAAAGATCAGAGGTGTTTTTAATATTCTTTAAGAGAAATCTATACAAGATATAAAAAATCTTTTACGGTTATTCCCTAGATAAATGTTCAATGCATCTACCCTATTTTATTCCAAAGCATATTTAGTAACGGTTGTCGAGATATAAGGTCTCCCGTTTTTAGAAATTATTGAAATGTCGGTATGCATACTTTTAACCCAGTCGGTAAAAAAGGTTTCCTTCCACCAGTCTAGACGCACTAAGTACTTGAGTAGGTACGTAGTTACATATATAATTATTGCGACGAAGTTAACGCGGTGGAAATATCGCGACGATAATTTATTCGATGTTTTCTGATACAAATTCGACTTGACGTTACGACGCTTGTCAATTCATTACGAAGGGAGAAGACATATTACGGGTAATTTTAGATTTTATGTACGCGGAGGCATGACTTTGCCAACACACTTCTCAGTATTATCAGCCGGAATATCCATATTTTCTGCACATTTTCATTCAATTTCGTTTTTTTCCCTGGGGTTAACTGGAAGAAATCGCAAGTTCTGCGATAAGATCGCCCTAGTGAACAACGATTTATAATTTGAACTATGTCCATTTTTTATTTTTATATGTATTTCTTGTTCACTTAACGATTAAATAAATAAAAATAAATAAATAAGAGTCTACACGTTATCATTGAAGATCCTCATATAAACTCATCAGCCTAATACTGGGAAAAATTCACCTATCCGGATATCACGGATATCACAGGATTAGGCTCAGATGCGCGGGACCTAAAATACAAGCATTGTGCCTGAAATATCAGTATTTAGAAATCGTCTTACAATATTGCAAGAATTACTGATCACCAATTTTTGCATTTCTGTGAATAAATTTTCCGGTTAATCTATGTTTTTTTTAATTTATTGATTAGCGATTTTGGTATTATACCTGTAGCTGATAATACTAATTGGATTATATATACCGACCTAGAATTCTCAGCGATCTGCATTTCCATATTTTTCTTCTTCTTCCTTCAGCCATCTCTCCACTGCTGGATATAGGCCTCTTCCATTTGCTTCCATTTTTCTCTATCTTGGGCTTTGCGAATCCATCTTCTACCCGCGACTGGGATAATATCGTCGGCCCTTCTTTTCTGTGGCCGACCTACTCCTCTCTTTTTGTCCCACGGTCTCCATCTTATGTAGAACTCTGGGAGTCCATCGATTTGTCCCCTGTCTGGCAACATGACCCAATTATATTATTAATAAATAATTTTATGTTTTCATAATAGGTGCAACCTGAGATGCATAACAGATCTACGTATTACGACACCCCACCATCCAGGCGTAAGTATCAGTTACGTTACAAATACTAACTATTTTCAATTTATTTTATAAAAGATCATTGCAACATACGCACTCCTGAAATTATACAATCGCAATAGTGTCTCCTGAATTTTGAATAGTTATTTCAATAGCCTAATTGAATTGGAACCGTCGCCGTCGCCAGTTATAAAGAATTTAAAGAACTTCTACAAGATCAAGAGGATGGAGAAAAGTCGAAAGGTTCTTCCCTTTCTGGCAATGAGGGCAATAGAAAAGTATTTACAAAACATTCAATTGACTCACTGCCGGAGAAGGGGGAATCTGATCATCATCACCAGCCCCCTGCGACTATTGATGGACACAGGCCTGCCCTGTAGATATCCGCCGAGCCGACCGCATCCAGTCGCCATACGCACAACTAGTTTTTTTATCGTACGACCACCTTGTCGAAGAATGTTGGTTCATTAGGTTCAACGGCGCCAAAACTTTTCTCCTGAGGCACTACAATACTGAGCTCTCACGAACTTAATCTGACTCCATTTTCTTCAATGCAAAGGGAAATTTTGTTGAGGTCTGCCAAAAAATTTTCTTGCCTGTTCTAGGTCGCCGCTCTAGAACCCTCTTTAATCATCTTGTCTGTCGTTTTGACCACGTGATTAAGATGCTGTAATTTTCCTGATTAAATAATAAAATAAATAAATAAAACCTTTATTGAAAAAAATATTTCCTCCAAATTGCGGGTTTACTGCCATAGGCAATGTCTGCCAACCAACCACTTGTGAGATATATTTGATATACACAATACATACATACAAGTGTATGAAAAAGAATAAAATAAAAATAAATCGGAAATTAATAATAATATATACAATACTAATAGATACATAAAAATATTCTGATTCAGGAATATCAAAATTTTGGGGATCAATTTTGGATTGCAGCAAGTTTTAGCCAAGTCTACTACTTCAAGGACTTTCTCAAACAGAAACAACATGGAAACTACACAGGATCTTTCCTTTTTGGTCCCTCAGGAACGTAGGATTGATTTTGAATTACTCTATTTACTTTGGGATCAAAAAGGAGAAATCTGACATTCACCTGGATAGACTCACGAATATAACTACATACCTAGAGTCCTATCACAAATGGTTGCTGAAATTATTTAGGAATAAATCTAATATATTATACACATTTTACTATTAGTCTAGTCATATGGTGTTTTCGCGGAGAAATAAATACAGTAGTCTACTTCCCTTTCATAATTTACGTATTTGGGGTCGCTGAATTCGAATTTCAACTTTGCCACCTCGTAAATGTGATGCGTTCTGAGATATTCGAGAAAAACTCAGAAGAAAACGTTCTTTTTAGAGACTTTCGCTCATAACTCGAAAAGTATACATTTTAGAGAAAAGAATCTCGAGACAAGAATAAACTAGAGTAAATTTCCTACAAATAGCGATGATATTCATTTTTCTGAAATAAACCGCTTACGCGCTACTATGCGCTAAAAAAGGGCATAAAATCCACTCTTTTTTAAAAAATATTTTCTCTTTAAATTTATTGACTATAACTCAAAATATATAGAGTTTTTTGGAAAAAAATGTTGTACATAAATAAAGTACACTATATTTTCTACAATTAGTGCTAAGAAGGTTTCTGAGACAGACTAACCTCTATTACGTTAGAGCGCATTGAAGTTCACTATAGTACATTAGAAGCAAATTCTTCATTATTTAAAATGAATATATAACATTGAAAAAAATAAAAAAATCTACTAAACTTTCTTGATGCTATAAACACAAGGCTGAAATTTTTATATTTAAATGTTTGCTACCCCTCAATAGCGATGGGTTGGTAGAAATTTGAGAATTCCTTAGAAACAAAAGCTCATTCTCCAGTTTTTTGTCCATAATGTGAAAATTAAAAACAATAGGGACAATTATACTAAGACAAAAATAAAGTACATTTTATTATCTATGAACTACCTTAATAACTTTTTTTAGTCAAATAGACGATTCAGCAGCCAGAGTCCGTTAAAAATTTTCCATATCTCGAAAATATTCTAAAATTTCTACTTATTTTGGTTTACCGCCTGCAAATAAGAATCTAAACCTTGTTAAGAAACAAAATGTGAAAATTCATCAAATTTCCTACAAATTATGTCTATTGCGTTTTCGCCCTCGCGAACTGGTTCGATGTTCAGAAGCATCGAAATTTGGTATAGCGTGTCATATTAATTAAGCGTTGATAATACGAACTACGACTATGGTACGTGTGTTACATACCATAGTCGTAGTTCGTATTATCAACGCTTAATTAATATGACACGCTATACCAAATTTCGATGCTTCTGAACATCGAACCAGTTCGCGAGGGCGAAAACGCAATAGACATAATTTGTAGGAAATTTGATGAATTTTCACATTTTGTTTCTTAACAAGGTTTAGATTCTTATTTGCAGGCGGTAAACCAAAATAAGTAGAAATTTTAGAATATTTTCGAGATATGGAAAATTTTTAACGGACTCTGGCTGCTGAATCGTCTATTTGACTAAAAAAAGTTATTACGGTAGTTCATAGATAATAAAATGTACTTTATTTTTGTCTTAGTATAATTGTCCTTATTGTTTTTAATTTTCACATTATGGACAAAAAACTGGAGAATGAGCTTTTGTTTCTAAGGAATTCTCAAATTTCTACCAACCCATCGCTATTGAGGGGTAGCAAACATTTAAATATAAAAATTTCAGCCTTGTGTTTATAGCATCAAGAAAGTTTATTAGATTTTTTTATTTTTTTTAATGTTATATATTCATTTGAAATAATGAAGAATTTTCTTCTAATGTACTATAGTGAACTTCAATGCGCTCTAACGTAATAGAGGTTAGTCTGTCTCAGAAACCTTCTTAGCACTAATTGTAGAAAATATAGTGTACTTTATTTATGTACAACATTTTTTTCCAAAAAACTCTATATATTTTGAGTTATCGTCAATAAATTAAAAGAGAAAATATTTTTTAAAAAAGAGTGGAATTTATGCCCTTTTTTAGCGCATAGTAGCGCGTAAGCGGTTTATTTCAGAAAAATGAATATCATCGCTATTTGTAGGAAATTTACTCTAGTTTATTCTTGTCTCGAGGTTCTTTTCTCTAAAATGTATACTTTTCGAGTTATGAGCGAAAGTCTCTAAAAAGAACGTTTTCTTCTGAGTTTTTCTCGAATATCTCAGAACGCATCACATTTACGAGGTGGCAAAGTTGAAATTCGAATTCAGCGCCCCCAAATACGTAAAGTAGGAAAGGGAAGTAGACTACTGTATTTTTTTCCTGAAAATGCCATTAAATTTGCTCTCGTTACTGCACTATATGAATTTTATACATTTTTATACAGGAATCGGAAATATTATATTACAGTTTAACTGCGAAAGTAAATAGGTCCTTCGATTTGATTACGTTTTCATTCTCGATTTTATCTATGCGCCAGTTTACCCGAACAAAACCATAAGTTTTTGAGTTATTTAAATATATATTTCGTAAGAAAAGTATGAATTAAAAAACCCGTGACAAATTATTTCACACATTTACTAAATTGACCAAGTACCCCTAAAATTTACGGGATCTTAAGATTTTCCGTTCAGTTTTTCAGATATAAAAGTATAATTTAGCCAAAATACTGGTAATTATAATCTTAACAAACCGTCTGTCTTGGATTTTTAAATTTCTTCCCAAGTTTTACTTTAAAAAGGTATAATTCACTTTGTCGCTTACGTTAATCTTACCGAGCACTAACATTCTCATACAAAATTTGAAAAAGTTGAAGCAAAAATTAAACGATTTTTGCTCAGTGTATATAAGCCCATAATTAATTAACATGTTTTTTTATTTTGTTGTTTAGCCATTAGGACCCGCTCCCTGGTGACTCTCTTCCTGTGTCTGCTGATCATCGGGGCAGTGATAGTCATCACAGTGCTAAGATCTTACTACTGGGGCATAAGTATATACATATTTTTGTACTAAATAGTTTCCTATAATGCGAGTTTGATTGTATCTCGCCACCTGTGCGGTTTAATATTATTGTTGTAGATTTAATGTTTTGCTGTGTTAATGTACTGATGACTATATATTGATATTTTTTCACATCTGTTTGTTCAATATTATTATTATTACTCGAAAACGCTTTGTAGATTTGTTTATGTAGATTTATATAGAATTTTAATTTTTAATATTGTATTGTGTAATGTTTTGATAATTCAACACTAATTGTAATGAAATGTAAATGGCGTATGCCGTAGATAGATAAATAAATAAATAAATAAATAAATTTTATTTCATACTCTCAATCATCATCATATTATCACCAAGGCCATAGACAAGAATTAATTTCGGGAGGAGGGGTTCAAACCCTGGAAAATTTTACATTCCCTAATGGAATGAAAGCGAAAAAATTGCGTCGCAGGCGGTTTTTTTCAAGAAAGGTTGAATTAATAAACATAAGATATATTTTTGGGCTACAACAAGATAAAGGACATTAGCGCCGCAGGCAATTTTTGTCATAAAACAGAAGAAGGTAGTTTATTATCTATGAACAAACTATCACTGGACAAACTGGATTAGCGTGAGGAAAAGAAACTTTATTCACAATCGCCTGATTATGAGGGTGCAAATCCTCGAATACTAGTCGCGAAATCTAAAGTCATGTTTGCGGATTTTAATCTAAATATTTAGTTTTTCATTTTTTCCTTAAAAATGGACTTCCACCATGTGCCGACGGTCAAAAACATCGAGATTAGAATTATTTTAACAATAGCAAAATAAATTTTGGGAATTTAAGATATGGACTTAAAACATCTTTAGTTTTTCAATGAAAACATTTCATTAAGAAAAGCTTTTCAAAACTTTTAAGCGGATTCAACAGATGTCTCTACTTATATAGACAGAGCTTTCGGAAAACCCGTGTTCGCTTTAAAGTTGTTTCTTTCCTGGAACAGGTGGTAGAACTTGCATTGCTCTGATATGAAAAGCTTCAGAGAAAAATCTACAGATGTCTGTGCTTTGTCGGTTTTTGACAATTTAGTTCAGAAACATTTAAAATTATTTTCTGTAAATTTTGCTGTAAATTGTCTATTTTTAATGTGGCTAGAGCTGGGTTAGAGAGGATAACAAAAAATAATTTATAATACATAAATAAAATTAGTGCACAATACAGATAATTAGAAATCTGATATTTTCACATCTCACAATATGTTTGAAGAACCACAAAACATACGAAAATATATATTTATTTATTTATTCACGGCGCAAGCCTTTAACATGAATAATAATAATAACAAGTACAATACAAGCAACAACAAAAATAAGTAAGTTAAGGTAAGGCACTTCGGGCTTCCGTCACATTCATATAATTTGTCATACACACACTCAACGATTCCCTTTACTCAGAACACGTCCGTCCTTAAGAATCTCGTCTATATGGTCCAGCCATGTGGTTCTTGGACGGCCGCGTTTCTTTAAACCTCATCTTTTTTCAGGTTGGTATATTTTTTCGTAATGCTTTCATTATTCTTTCTCTTGTTCATTTTCATTTTAGTCACAACATCCGTTTTACATTCACTCAACTCTCTAATCACTTAATTTCTTATCCTGTCTCTCCACACATTCTTCACAGCGATCTCATCTCGACAGCATTTATACCTAATTATTCCTTCTTCAGCCATGTCAATGCCTCACTCGCATACATCAGTGTTGGCACCAGGGCGGCGTTGTGCACCAGTATCTTCGCCTTAGTAGATACGCTGCGACTTTTGATAATAGGACCAATTATTGCCCCAATCACCCTGGTACCTGCTAACTTTCTTCTTTCAATGTCACTTTCACACCGTCCATCCTTTGTAAACTAACTTTCCATGCTGGTGTCGTATATCCTCATGACTGAGGGTCGCGACTCTCACTCCCGCAGTTGACGATCCTCCTCCATGAGCCTCTGTCCATGGCCAGATGTGCGGCCTTGGTCGCTCCAACGCATCGGCGATCTGCCTCTCGGTCTCCTGCCATACTTTCCATATACACGTATTAATCAAATTGCTCCAAGCATTCATTTCCAACCTTAATCTCGCAGTTCATTCTTATTAACGATGCATATTATATTGTCCAACTCTAATATATAGCAGTTCGTTCTTATTAATGATGCATTTTTTTTCATTTGCAACCTAAATCCTGCATTTTCATTTCCAACCTTAAATCTCGCAGTTCGTTCTTATTAACAATGCATATTTTTTCATTTGTAACCTTAATCTCGCAATTCTTTCTTATTAACGACGCATATATTTTCATTTGCAACCTAAATCCTGCAGTTCGTTCTTATTAACGATGCGTACATTTTCCAACCTTAATCGTTTCGTTCTTATTAACGATATGCATATTTTTTCATTTACTACCTAAATCTCGCAGTTGTTTATTATTAACAATGCAGATTTTTCCATTTATAACCGAAATCTCGCAGTTGTTTATTATTAACAATGCATATTTTTTCATTTATAACCTTAATCTCACAGTTCTTTCGTATTAACGATGCATATTTTTGGGGCATTTGATAGCGCACACCATCCGATGTCTACTGATTTGTATTGAAATGTAATAATATGTTGTCCATATCTATTGTAGGTGACCCACGTGAAATTCAGGCACAATTGTTTGAAGAAGCAGATATCAATAACACAAAAGGCAAGCGATATTTTTTAGAATCTGACTACAATTTCACCTACATAACTGTTTCAGTTTGCGCTTTATTGATGCTCATCGTCTTCCTCTGGAGCGCCAAGATCATCAAGGTACGTAAAACACTTTTCAGGGAACCTATATAAAGTAGGAAGACTTGACGGATAAAGCCATAGACAAAACTTGACCGCCACCTTTTCCGCTACTCCGCTAGGTATACGCCATTTTTTCTCAATGTAAAGTACTAATTTACCATTTAAGTACATAGGTTATATTCCAAAGGTAATTTCCACACTGATTATACATAATGAGTCGCAAAAATCACTGAAATATCACCAGGTTTCATGCAATTGTAGACAACCAATATGAAATTAACTCTATGTTGAATAATTGATTTTTATGTATGACGAAATATCAATCAGAGCCCTTTACACTCTGATTGGTATTTAACTGTTAATGACTATTGTTCTTGTTATTGTTTGATAATATGCTATAATTGTAAAAATTGTCGAGTCCAGGTGCCCGAATGGGCCTACGGACGATAGAAAACAATAAAGACACGCAATCATATGTTTGTAGCTCCCATGGCGTCCACCATAGATTTGTCATAGATAATAGAAAGGGCTCAATGTTCAATAGTTCTTCCCACCTTTATAAAGGTTCCTTAATACTTTTAATACTTCATTACATACTAAACAAAAAGGATCTGGACTTACATAAACGAAGCTAGAACGGTCATTTTCAAAATTTTTGTACATCTGACAAAAAAGTCGACTTACTGCGTTTGACCATTTGACCTATTTCTTTAACACTATCAATTTCTTCTAACTAACCTTGAGGTTCTTATTATTTTTAGAACTCTTGGCTCTATTAAAAAACATTACTTCACCCCTGCTTTGGTAAGTATAATTAAGAAGATTGCCGATTTTTTATAAATGCGACAACAAACGAATAAGATACCAGGTAACAATTAATATAAAGAAACAACATTTTTGCTGCACTTTTTCTCTACTTTATAGGGTATACTAGTGGCGGAATGTTAAGAGCCTTTTTTGTAGTCTGAGACAGCGTAACTACACGCCAGTCCGCACACGCAGTTATAGTAGTATTAGTGAGCGCACAATGAACGATGCGTTTACTGTACGAGGCAAATATATCTGTCCTTTCACCAACACTACAAAAAAGGTCTTAAACTCGCGCGACTTTTATACTTGCATTTTTTTTCGTCGATTGAAAGATACACTCATATATATAGTAGATAGTTCCATTTACTAAAATCACAAATCAAATTATGAAATGTTATTTTAATGCACCGTCAATTCATAATAATTAATTAATTAAAAATAGTATTTTCGATAGTTCTGAAACATCCTCTCATGAGTTGTCTTTGGTCAACGGGGCCGTGACGTCATAGACGTCATGAAATTTATAGTCAGAAATTGGATTGTTTATGGGTTAGGAGGGACTAGGTAGGAACGTGACGTCACAATATGGCGGTCAGTCAAAATATGTTTTCGCGCTGAAATCGAATATGAGATATTATTTTATAAATATTATCCACTGAGACACAAAATTAATCTCAAATTTTTGGAAAACCTTAATTTATAGTTAACGTACCGAATACCAAAATAAAAAAAAATATGCAAGAACCCTATTGTAGATTATACTTTACCTTTATTCGCCATCCATCCATCATTTCATTTAACTTTACCCGCCGTCCTCAAGGAATTCAAATTATTTCTGATATCTTATCTGTCATAAACTCTACAGTGCATCCCTATGGAACTTTCTTTCCCGCCCTGTACTACTCACATCTGTTCAAAATCTGGGCTTGCTTGCGGAGTTTTTCACGTAGATTTGAGTTACCATCTTCCTTGACTTAGGGCCGGTTGCTAGAAACACGATAGTTGCCGTTACTAAGCAGTAAACGTATTAAGGGCATGGCACCAGGAATGACGTCACAGTCTTTTCCCACGGCATTAAGGTTCAAAATCGCGTGACAATCGCATGATAAAATGGTAAAAATAGCGTTTTTTCCATTTTTTGGGGTTAATTTTTCGTCTATCAAAAAACTTTTACGGTTATTCCCGAGATTTTAATGCATATTATCAGTAAAAGAAAAAAAAATACTCCGCGACTTTCGGGAAACGAGTTTCCGTGTTTCGTAAAAAAGGTCAGAGGTGTTTTTAAATATTTTTTTTGAGAAATCTATACAAGATATAAAAAATCTTTTACGGTTATTCCCTAGATAAAGGTTCAATGCATCTACCCTATTTTGTTCCAAAGCATATTTAGTAACGGTTGTCGAGATAGAAGGTCTCCCGTTTTTAGAAATTTTTGAAATGTCGGTATGCGTACTCTTAAATCGTTTGCTCCGAAATACCAGCGAAGATTAGTAAAAAAAGCTAACTATATTATTACACAGTGACGTTTTGTTTGCCATTTCGCTTTCTGTTATGCGCGCATAGAAATATTAGGTAAAAGAAAGTGCGTCAGTACGCGCCGTTGCTATGCTGCTACTGAGCCTGAGGGCAGCGGTAAGATTTTGACACAACGGGTAGTAAGAAATCTTACGGTAACGCTTTTTGTCTTCTTACCGTTACCAGTCGATGATACTATTCGTTGAGCAACCGGGCCATAAAAGGTTAGGTACGATACTGTTCAGCATAATAATCATGAAGATTTTCTTTCCAGTGTAGGTAGGTACGATATCGGAAAGTAAACTTAATTTTGAATGACGATTTCTATTCGTTATCGAAATGAAATATTTCCATTTCAATTACTACCACTCGTTACAATTTCGTTACGAAGAGTATTTATAGTTTCGTTAAAACGCCAATTTTTCTACTAATACAAGCCAAAAATCATGATATTCTGAAATTAGTGTCGGGTATTCATTGTGCACAGTTATAAAAGTAATCGCGAAATTGACACAAATATCATATAACGATGTGCGTGCCATTCGTACGGAGTTCGCGTAAGTACAGAAATTTCGCGAATAATTTTTTTAAATATTTATCTGAGGTCCAGATCCTTTTTTCTCAAAAAATTAAGTGCGTATTTGAATATAAATAAATTGTGTGTACATATTTTTCAATTATTATTCATATAGGTAACGCAATCTTATGTTTAAACCAGTGCGATTTTTGCTGCCCGAAATATATCCTAAGCGACGACGAACCGGAACCCCTGCCGTCTCCTGTAAAGCTTCACACACTCTCGGAGTTCCCAATCCCGCTAGTTCGCTATCACGAGGGACTTCCGCCCCGCATACCACGCGCCTTCACAAGGAGGAACCTCTTGAGGAGTCGTGAGTAACTTACCGATCAAATCGATGTCATTTTGGTTCCACTTTTATGTATGTAGAGACTGGAAAATTTTCCGATATTTTTTACAAGAATTCGCGTAAATTTTTAGCGAATTCGCGTTGTTATTTGGTTTTTTAAGCACAGTTCGTGTAACTTTTTAACGAATTCGCGTTACTATATGTTCTTTTGAGCATAGTTCGTGTAATCGTTTACCAAAATAAGCAATATAATTTGGGAAAACTTGTGCATTTATTTTGGGAATTATTGTATCTAAAATACACGTTACATTTAAACCCTTGCCACTATTTATCAAAGATCGTGTAATATTTACAAAATTTCGCGTAATAATTACGAAAGTTTGACTAATATTCGCGTCAATTATTAGAGGAATACTATTGCCGCGGATAGGGGATTTTCATAAAAATATTTGTTATTGTTATTTTATTTTTATTTTGTCGACTTTATTATATTTGTTTTTTTTTACTGATTTTCACAAAAATTCGCGAAATATAAATTTTTAGGTCTCTACTTCTGTGTTTTGTTATTTTGATCAATGATTCATGGAACCTTCGAGAAATACAAAAAAAAGCATAAGATTCAGTTTAAATTTATATTTATTTTTATTTATTTAAGTTTTATCTGTCAATTGTTGTGAGACAGTGTTGTTTGTAGTGTTATTTTCTTATTATAATTATATGTGAGTTTGGAGTGGGGGAGGCAAACATAAACAATGTATATCCAATGTTAAGATCCAATAAATAAATAAATAAATTTGATGATCCGAGGTTCCATTAAATCATCGACTATTGTTTGTTGTTGATGGATTTTGTGTTTAATGTGTTGTTTTAATTTATTTATTTAATTGAAAATTGGTTATTTTATGAGTTAATAAGCGCATAAGGCATACACAAATAAACATAAAATAACGCAGTTAAACAGCGATCTGGCAATTTTTTCCATTAATCCTTGTCGTAGTTGTTGTTTGTGTACATGTGTAATTGGTCCGCTTCGATATTAATTTAACTGTATTTTTATATTGTTGTATATGGCTGTATCTGATACTTAAAATAAAGAAATGAATAAAATAAATAAATAAATAAACAAATAAATATATAAAAAAATAAAATTACATTTTTTACCTTAAAATAAATAAATAAAATAAATAAACAATGAAAATATAAATAAAATTATATTTATTTACAATGTGTTTACAATTTGCTAGTTTCTTGGTAAAAATGCAAAGCAAATAAATTGCAATATATTCTTATTTTTCTCCACTGCATGCGTTCACTTCTAATGTTTTTTCCAATACTTACTTTCCGTGTCCGGTTTAAAGTCTACCACTCCAGTAAGCCGCGAATTTCATCCCTTTGTCATTGGCCACAACCAGGTCCCCAGGTGTACAGCCCTCCTCCATCAGTAGGTGGCTGTCATCCTGGGTGCCAGCCACAATCGCAAGTGATGTATTCATCTGTGGAGAGGTACCCCTAAACCCTACTTCTTAGGTTCTTTTTACACCGTGTGACAACAACTCTTTGTTTGTTGAGGTAGTCCACACGCGGTATGGGTATGCTTTTCAATTTTCTCTACCACAACATCATTTCTGAGTTCACTAAGTTGGCTCACCTATGCATGACCCACGCTCTCCACCGCAGATTTCTGAGTGCCCATCAGTCCGTTCCATTTTGCCATTCCATTTTGCCATTTCGATTCCCCATTTGACCAACTTCTTTCCTACGATCCAATTTTTCTCTCAGACTTATCGAGTAAATATCTGTCTCTCTGAAGATGCTTTGAAAAAAAAAATAGGTACTAGCAGCTAGTTTTAATTAATTTCGCCGCGCATATAAATGAGCTGAAGACTGAAGGACCATTATTAATGAAACTCAATATTTTTTTAAAAAAAAAAAGAAAAGAGAATTCTCGTGGTATGTATTTCATTGAAATCTACTATAAAAAGGATTGAGTACCTATCTACACTGATCAGTGGTTCGCGAAGTTTTAAAATTAGGAACCTAAAGTTTAGAACCTGTATTTTAAATTGATAGACAACGCAAATGGCCCTCCAAGAACGTGACTTATTTTGTGAGCGAGTCACAACTACAGAGGATGTGAATAGGCGTTTCGTTGTCCTCTGAGCAGAATTTACAGACTGGGGTGTCTGATAGTCCAATTTTGAACGTATGCTTCTGCAGTCTGCAGTGTCCAGTCAAGGTCCTAGTTAGGATCCGTATTTGATTTTGGAAAGCTTAAGAGCTTCGGTGGTGAACTTCTGCGAGTATCCTGTAATAAGTTCCTTCGCGTGTTTCAACCCTATGCTGTTCGTCCAGATTTCAAAACTATGGTCTTTGACCCAGCTTTTAATCTGCAAATAGGTTCTGGACCTACTGCGGGACTTTTTTTTACGATTTTTTTGGATGGGGCCACAATAGTGTAAGAGTACTGAAAAACACTATTATATGTGGCCCACCGACCAAGTAGTAATGGTACAGGAAATTATTTCAGTTCGATTAGGGTAATAAACCATGACCCTGGTCTGGGAATGAAGTGGTTTGGGAATCTTGGTATAAAATTATTATTCCTACTTAAATGAAGTTTTCCTCCGATCTGGGGCGGAGTTTTTTCTCAGCACTTTGCTTCAATAAATAAAAATCAACACTGCGATGATCTGAGGAATAATTAAGTTGAATCCGGTGGTGTCAAAAAGAACGGGTTTTTTCATCTGTATGCAAATCGCTTCTCAATAAGATCTTTAATTTTATTGTTTCACCAATACTGCTAGAGAGGCCAAATTCTATTAATAATTCGGATCTTACTGGTTCAAATTCTTTATCTCTCCCCAAAAATTGTAAATTTAGTATCAATTAGTTATCTCACGGATGTACAGCAAAGGATGGACTTACGAAAATAGTGTTTCGGATGATGGTTGGATGATTTTGGACGTTGATCGAACATGGATAAACACGGATTGAACGATCCACCTCTAATTTATATGATTCCGTAATCAGTTTCATATGTCAGGCTATTTAGAAACTACCGCCATCTGTGTATCAGTCATACTTATTACCAACAGAGTGCAGAATTATAGCATAAAGTTAGGAACATATTACATATATCTACGTATTATTGCAAATATAATTATTTACTACCTAAGCGATAGTATTTTAACGTATATAGATGTAACGTACGTAGAAGTTTGGTTATTTGTGAAATAAAATTTATTTTATTTATATGTTTTTAATTTAAGTGTGTATTTAAAATATATAATTATCTTGCAAGCGAATTGTACCAATCCTGCATGCGAATTTGTGATTTTTTTTGTTATTATAATTATGCTACCCTTATGTACTCGCACATATTGAAATCATCGAACTCCATATACTCGTATCATCTGGAATGAGTCATTCAGTAGATTTCTACAAAAATGACTTTCTCTATAGGCGTGAGGAGTGCAGATCTATTTGAAGGTTTTATATCTCTTTCCCACTCACGTTAATCACAGGGACAAATCATGTCATCTAAGTTTTTTCAATTTTACAAAAGAGATAGCTATACCTAAATTATTTTAGGTCTGGATTTTTCTCCATTACGCAGATGAAAACATATTACAGTTTTCCTTCAAAGTGATCAATTAAGCCAGTCAGAGCCGACTCGTATAATGCACCATTAACATGTTCTATTGCGGGATAACTTTAATGTGTTGATTTTACTTTTGCGAACAATTGACCACAAAAATTTGAATACGCCATGTCGTCAATGGTCCAAAAAACTGCTGATTTTCAGAACACATTTAATCCACGACATAGATTAGTTCCTTTGCGTGTGGGAATTAGACAAAAAAATATAATATCGCCTCTGCTCTTCGATAGAGAAACAGACTTTTGCGTGAAAAGCATTTCAGAATGGTTGTAGTTTATAGAGTTCAATGGTTGAAATCTGCCAGAGTCTATCCAAAATCGATAATATTGTATTTGTTTGATTTCTAAACATAGCATCTCAAAGACGAGCAATGCAACCTTACTATCGTCCACGTACTGAGAACCGTTCCACCCAGACATCCGAAGATCTCATGCCAAGGATGCCAACACTTGGATTTGTTTACCCTCCGAATGAAGAACAACGTCCTAGTCGTCTCGACGCTCCCGGTTGTTCTTATTCATACACAGAATTGATGAAATCTCGCAGGCCTATCGTATTCATGAAGAAGCCCACTTTTGCTTTCAACAGGGCAGAAATCACTATCGATAATGAAAAATTATCTTACATACCTGTTGTCCCGCCTCCGCGACCCCCTAAAAACTTCCACATTACTCCCGTTGCAAGGGAAATAGAAGTTAACGTTGTAATAGAAGAACGCAAAACTGAGAAGGTCGAATCTACAGAACATTCGGTAGACATTAAGCCAGAAATTGCTTTACACGAGGAAAAACACGATGAAGGATTCGATGTAATATCGGTGGTTGAAAGAGATGAGGTCAAAACTGGTGATGAAGGCGGTAGTCTTACACAATCTGACAACGAAAAACTTGAATCCAATGACGAGATTGGTAAAACATCACAAATTGACACCAGTGAAGTTGAATACTCGGAACAGTTAGGGGTTGTTGATGCAGATAAGGTTAAGTTTATCGAAGAGATAGATGAAATACTAAAAGTTGAAACCACTGAGACTGATGAGATTATTAAGGTTGAAGTAATATCAGAGATAGGTAAAGCCAAGGTGAAATTCATACAAGAGGAAGTAAAAATATCGCAAGATGACACAAATGAGATTGAATTTTCCGAACAGGTCAGGATTATTGGCACTGAGGGAACTAAATCTGATGAAGAAGCAGTTAAAATAGCCAAAGTTGATGGAGGCGAGATTAAACGTATTGAAAAGGTACGCAAAGCAAAGTTTGGTAAAAGCAAGGTGAAATTCATAGAAGAAGCCGACGCAATATCAAACGTCGACACTCATGAGGAGGATGGTGAAATTATGGAATGCAATAGCGGTATTGAAAATTTGATAGACGAATTCGGTGTGAAGACTAAATTCGTAAACGAAATACCAGAGGCTTTGATCATCGAGGAGACTGTAGATGGTGCTTGTTCCACGTTTGTGTATGACGTCAAGGGAAAGATTCGGTATGAGACGCATTTTGCCGTCACCGACCAAGAATTGAATAATGCGACTGAGTGAATATGATTGAAACTGATTTCTGTAATGGGTTTTGTAATTCAGAGATAAAATTTACATTGTTGAATTAGTTCTTCTTCTTGTTTAGATCTTGATGGCATGTTTTTTAAAAGGGCGGTTAGTCTTGTGATGTGGATTCCCAAATATGTCACATTCTTTGGACGGTCTCCCGCAAGGGTGAATTCTGTGACGTCGCTGATGCAGTGCGATATAAGGCAATCTGATCGTGTCGATTCTTAGACATGTCTAAACCATTCCCTCCTTCATTGTCTACTTACTTACTTACTTACTTACTGCTAGCCACTTGCGTTCCACTGCTGGACATAGGCCTCTTCTAAACTCTTCCACTGTCTTCTATCTTGGGCTATCTGCTGCCATCTACGACCCGTAAGCTGGACAATGTCATCTGTCCACCTGTCTACTACATCGAACAATATCTTCAGCCTCACAGATTTTTCGTATTCCGGTGCTCCTTTTCTCTTTGCCTACAAGAAGAAGAATTACTAGTAGAATTTTTTAAATATCATTGATGTTTTCGGCATTAACTATGTGACTGTTTTTTGACATTTTGAAAAAACTGAGTTTATTAGAGTATGTAATCAGTCACGTGAGTTTGTAAAACACGCTACCACGGTTTCAACGCTTGCGCGTCATTAATTACCATGGTTTCAACGATTGCGTGTTATTAATTACCACGGTTTCAACGCTTGCGCGTCATTAATTACTACGGTTTCAACGCTTGCGCGTCATTAATTACCACGGTTTCAACGCTTGCGCGTAAATGACGCGGAAGCGTTGAAACCGTGGTAGCGTGTTTTATAAACTTACGTGACTGATTACATAGTCTAATAAATTCAGTTTTTTCAAGAATTTTTCAACCCTAATTATCAATTGCTAGGTTTTAGGGCAATCTTCATAAACTTTTTAATTCCCTTGGGTATTATAGCTTTCCTTTTATTACGTTAGTAGTAACCAGCGACTTACTATTGTCAATTTCAAAATAAGCTTCCTATTGACTGAATTGTATCAGGTTGTGATGAAATAGTAGGATTGGAAATAGAATATTTCTCTTCTTTTTCAGACAAAGCCTCAAACTTCCTTCGTCTAGCTTTTGGTTTCTAAACAAGAAATCTTTTCGCGTTTCCTTATTTTGGAAATTTGTATTTAAATTTAAGTCATATCAGTTTTTTTTAATTAAATTAACCAGAATGAAAGTTCGTATATTTTTTAATCAATAAATACATAAAATTTTACAGGTTTAAAAAAAATGAAAATACATAATTGGGTTGGATTGCTTGAGGCGGTAATTGCAGATACGTAAGATTGTATTTCATTTTCTAATAAAATTCCTGTTTTCCCACCTCTATAAATAAGAACTGTTTTTACCCATTTTACGACGAGTTTAATGACACGAATTTTATATTGATAGATATATAACGAATGAAAAAATCCTTTGATAAAATATTTTTAAATATATATTATGTATATCTAAGATTTCTTGCCGAGATGTGTGCGGAAAGGTATAAATAAAAAAAAAATGAAATTTATAATATATGAAAGAACAAATATATACACCTTTTGGGAACCCTTTGAAACCAACGAATTTAATTACTAATTTTAATTAAAAAATGACAGAGTTAATAATTATTTCATCTCATGTATTATTTTTTATAGCTACAAAAATTTTGCAATTTTTACTATTATTTATATATTTTTTTACACTTTAAGTTACAACAGCAATGTTGCAACAAATAGAGAAAATTATAAGCACTAAGAATTTACAATATTTTCATACTTAATAGTATATTTACAGTGAAGACGATTCCTTTTTTTTATTATATAGACTGAAAGAAAAAGCTGAAAGAAAGAAAGCAGTATCTACGTATTTTTCGATATTTATCTACTATTTCTACAGCTGTTCTAGTTAGGGAAATTACTTCTTAGTCTAATCATATTTATATCATATACATATACATGTTGAATATATGTTAGTGTCTAGATAAATATCATATACCTATTAAGAGAAATATATAAATATAAATACATACTTACATTGACAAATAAATTTTACAAAAAATTTTATCATTCCATGAAACTTATAGTTCCAAACAATTCTGTCCAAATAAATATTATCTATATTTTTTATCTATAATATTATATCACAGATATATATTTATATACTTTTATATAAATTGCATTAAAAATATTCATCGTTCAACGATACATTTTTATTTACTTTTATACTTAATAGATAATATAAATAACCACTGCAATGAAACATATTTTTTCTAAATATTAACAAACTTGTATATAAAATATTTATATATATTTTCCGACCAACAAATATACATATTTTTTTACGATAAATTATGTAGATAAATTTAAACAGATTTTTATATTTATAAATTGTATTTCGTGATACACAAAAAATGTGATAACACTCAATAGAAAAATACAAAAAAGATATAAAAACAACATATGAAAATAGTATTTAAATGGCAAATATTTATATTATGTAGGTGAAAAATATTTATCATGTCAAATAAAAAAAAATATATAGATGTTTTGAAATACATATAAACAATTTATTACATAGAAAAAAAAATTAAGTAGTGAAAAATATCTTAAAAAAAAGGTAGAAATAGAAGCAAATGTTTACTATAATATTATATTGCATGATTAGAAATATTTGTGTATCTTATAACTGAATTATATTTGTAAATTAGAATAGAAGTTATTTTAGTGAAACACTGTGGAAGCACTTTTTGCACTAAATAGTATAAAATAATATAAATTTAATATAAACGTTGATTTAACTTTCAATTGTGAGCTTCTTTCTTTCATATCCGAAGATCTTTCGAGGTGGTTACGTTTTAGAGCCCTTTGTCTAAGGTAGGGTTTCCACCAGTAAGAAAACTTCTGACGTTCTGCAGTGTCCGACAGTCTGTCAGACAGTATTTTGCAGGGGTGCCCGGTAAGGTCTAAAATCAATTCGTCTAAAATAAATTCGTCTAAAATCAATTAGTCTAAAATTAATTCGTCTAATTATCATTTTGTCTAAAATCCATTTGTCTAAAATCAATTTGTTTTAATTTGCCTAAAATCAATTTGTTTTAATTCGTCTAAAATGATTGTTGATTTTAGATCAATTGATTTTAGTCGAATTTACCGGACACCCCTGCAAGATACTGTCTGACAGACTGTCGGACACTTCTTGCAGAAGTTTTCTTGCAGGTGGAACCCCGGCCTTAGGCTTGTCTTAAGATGAGGGGATTCTAAAAGGAGATTTATAAGTAAAATTAGAACCAGTGTTTAATTTTTATATTATTTTATACTATTTAGTGTCACAATATTAGAAAAGTAGTGTTAGAGAATTTTAATACACACGGTGTAAGGGTCACCACGGACTAACTGAAGCCGGATGATAGAGGACCTCAATACCTATCGATTTCACAGCCATGTATGTTCAATGATTTTTCATAGTTTTCGAGTTGTGAATTTATTCGTATTTTACCGTCGAATTATTGAGATACATACTTGTTTTTTTTTCTAGAATAGGCATATAAAATTGGCAAGTTTTTGAGAATAGCATGGATTTTTTTCAGATCATCAGTTTATTTTCAGCAGATTATTTTTGTTAAATCGTCTTCAAACATTTTTTTTTATTTTAATTGTGACTAATTTTGAGATTCAACATTTTTTATAGCGTGATGGTATCAGATAGGCCCATGATTGTTTTTTTATCTACAAGGTATACTATTCATCTATTCTAGAAATAATTAACAAGTATGTATTTCAATAATTGGTATCTCTGTGACCAATAATGTCTTGTAAGTCAGGTTTGACGAAATAATACGAAAAAAAATCATAACTCGAAAACTATGAAATATCGCTGAACATACATGGGGGTTAAATCGATAGGTATTGTCTGGGTATTGAGGTCCTCTATCACCCTGCTTCGGTTGATCCGTGATGACTGTTACACTGTGTATATAAAATATTATCAAAATATTTATGTGTTTATCAATTATAGAAATATTATATTATCATCGTTTATACTGAGATTTTAAAAATATATTGTAGTGTTAGTTGAATTACATGAAATATATTAAATGTGGCATTGCAATTTTGGTTTTTAACTTATCCCATTCCTAAAAATATATCATTTCATTTTCATTTTCATTTATTTAATATCCAAAAAATCAATTGTTACAAAATACAATATTAGAAAGAAGTACTGGATTTTATTGCCCCACTAGGCGATAGCCTGTTCTGGGGCAACACTAATCACAATATAACAGTTCAAGGTTACCTACAAAAAAAAACAAAAATACTGAAGAATAAGCAAATTATTGGAGAATGTTATAGATTGATTATTTTTTTGAATGATTGATTGGTTTGCCCTCCGTGACACAACATGTCTCCCAACAACCATGAGAGACCATCAATCCGACCACGAAAGGACACAAAAAAAACAATGTGTGGAAAAAAGATTTTTTTCTTTTACATTAAAGAAGTGTTTGTGTGTGTGAGTGCGTGCGTGTGTGTGTGTGTCATTTACTCTTATATTAAAAGGACTTGACAAATAGACCTGCACTCGGACTACACATATAAGACACTTGATGTTCGTGATGCGGAAAACGGGTGTAAAGTGAATACAGCCCCGTAATCAGCAATGTAAGTAATGCGCTCGAATGTTAATCCAGTGGGCGCGGGTTTGGTCCCCGATGTCCCCGATGAGACCAGCTTTTTCTTTTACTGTGTAAAAAAAATATAAAATGATGAATCGTCATCATCATCATCGGCCTTCTGTAGTTCAGTATTGGACATAGGCCTCCCTTCCCGACTTCCACCGATCCCTACTCTCAGCTACCCTGTGCCACTGGTGTCCGGCCACTTATTTTATGTCAGAGTTTCATTAAAAAGGGGGAGGGACCATCCCCTTTGTGAATGTGGCCAGATTGAGACTGTTGACCGTATAGTAGAGAGGTGTCCTGATAAGAAGTTTGCAGGGGTTCTTGAGGAAATCTACAAGTTGACGCCAAGGGCAATAGATTACTTACGGAATATTGATGCGGAGCTATGACTCCTAGATAACTTGTACAATGGTCGCATGCATACGAAAGAAGAAGAAGAATAAAAAAATATTTTTTTACATAAAGAAATAATGAATAAAAGTACTAAAAATAATCCCAATTAACCTCTATTAAAATTTAACTGTATAGAGGAAAATGCAAATGATTAAATTGAAAAACATTTCCAAGCAAAAGAATCAAATTATCCGATTGGCTGATGACAGATTGAAGTCTGTCGAAGCATAATGAAGATAAGTCGTGTACCGAACCTCTCCTCCTCCAGCTGTTTGGATATTGTTTTTATCTTCACCTCCTCATCCGATAATTGGCCGAAGCAGGTGCGAGCTAATACACCGATCCAATAATAAGGGTGTGAAGTTAAGTCGACTAATAGCTAAGTCGGTCAATACTAATAAATAAATAAAATCTTTATTGGACAAAAAAAATATTCCAAATGGCGGGTTTATTGCCGTACGCAATATCTGCCAACCGACCACTTGTGACATAGATATGAGAAAATATGTACGCATACTTAGGAAAGTATGGAAAACAAGAAAAGAGTAAAATAAATATACAAAAAGTTATACAGAAACAATAAGAAAAAAACCAAATATTAATAGTAAAAATAAATAAAATAATCTTTATTGTACAGAAAACATACAACGGGCGGGGTTATTGCCAAATGGCAATTTCTGCCAGTCAACCCATAACAGAAACAAAAATGAGATATAACTAATTATAGATTTAGTACCAACAGGGTACCTTAATTAAATACATAAATACATAAAATGTTATAGAAAAATAATTAATATGTACAATAATGTACGTACATACAAATATAAAACAAACTGATTTGATAGATAGCTTATTCGACTAATGGCTAATTCGACTAAACGTACTTACAAATTTCATATAAAATATTAGGCCTAAAATATTAGGGAGTTTTCTTAACAATCAATGTCGTAGATTGTTCAGTATTATAAGTGAGTAAATACCTTCTCACTTCAAATATTACATTTCGTTTCACCTTACTTGTCACACTTTTTCTATAGAATTACTATGTAGCCAGTGGCCAAGTTATTTGAAACCAGGGGTAATACCTAATCACAATTGTTCTGAATTTGAAAATAATGTAAAACGTATGAAATTAGTTGAATTGATCGTTAGTCGAATTAGATATTAGTCGAAATAGTATTAGTCGAATTAGCTATTAGTCGAATTTACTGTAAATTATAATAATGGACTTGATTGTGGGGATTTTTTAAAATTACTTGAAAGAATGTTCATACATTAAAGTAATGGACGAACAAAGAAGAACAATTTAGTACGAAAAACAAGATTTATCTTTATAATTATTTGGTATAGGATGGGCAGCTTTGGCTGATCTGATCCAGTCTATTCTTGAAGTACTTGTCGATCGTAGTAAGTACAATTGACTCCAGGTACTGATTCCAAGCACTGACAGCTCTATTGGTTCTGGAAGTGTTTTAGTGTGTTGGATGTGTAGGTATAATGTTGTCTATAGCTTTAGTTGATGTCCTCTCAGGTGCACATTAGAGCTCATGGTGAACATAGCTGGTAGTATCTCACAGGAGTAGTGGTCTTAATAGGTAATTTAAGGAAAATCCCAAGGCCCTCCACATCCCCGGGTAGCTCAGGCGCATTAATAGCGACCTCTTTACCAGCACTTCTAGCAAAATATTATTAAGATGTGGGCCCAGGGTTATCCTTAAGGGAGCCACCCGGCAAACCCTACCCCTGAATTACGTTCCTTCAGTGTTCTTATCCAAGGAGGTTACAAAAGACAATTGAACAATACAATAGGTAAGTACCGATTTAATATAAAAATAAGAAATACGTGCCTATAAGATATTTGGTCCAAAACATTACCAATTTTTGTCATAACTCTCTCCGCAATGCTGAAACCCTAGACCGTCGTCTGTGTCGACAAACTGAAATGCAGTCAACGAGCAATGGAGAGACAAATATCCTTGAGAGACCGGATAAGAAATCAAGACATGAATTTTATTATTGCTTAAAATTAATCGAATTGATTATTAGTCGAATTAGTTCTTGTCGAATTAGCATTAGACGAATTTACTGTAAACCCATAAATGGGTCAATAATAAATAAATAAATAAATCTTTATTGGCCAAAATGAATATTAATTACAAAAAATGAGACAATCGTTGTGTGCCAAAAGGTGGACTTATTGCTAACGCAATATCTTACAGTCAACCCGAGATAAGTAAAAGATAACTTATATAATATAATATAAATAATAATAAAGTAGATAAATATATGGATTTAAATATATAGAAAGATATAGATAGATATAAATAATCTTGGCATTGGTGAGAAACAAGAGTAAATATTTAGTGAGAGGCCAATGTACTGCAATGAGAAGATAAGGGCTGAAGAAGGGATGATTTGGTTACGGACTCAACTGCGTACCTAACCGTCCTCAACAACAAATTTTTAAGTATGTAATAAGCAAGTACTTTGTCGAGAGTGGCAGATTTGTTTTACACAGGAGAGAATCCAAGAGACACAATCCCTTAGTACTGAGGAAGACCTAAGCTCAATAAGGGATAATAATCATTATTTGTATAAGGCGCAGGTTATTCGAGAAGGGAGCTAATAAAGATGAGAGAAAAACCGAGTGAATTATATTTCATACAGGGTGGGCCACATATATTATTGGTATTTTATAATACTTCTTCTTCTTCTTTTTATGGGCCGCTAAACCCTCACTTCCAGGTTCCGCAGCCATTTCATGCAATTGTGGACAACCAATATGACACGCAATCATATGTTTGTAGCTCTAATGGTGTCCACCATAGATTTTTCATAGATAATAGAAGGTACTCAATGTTCAACAGTTCTTCCCACTTTTATATAGGTTCCTTAAGGGGGCATATGCACTGAACAAAAATCGTTCTACTTTTGCTTCAACTTTTTTAAAATTGTGTATGAGAATATTAGTGCAAATAAGAATAATGTAAGCGACAAAGTGAATTATACCTTTTTAAAAGAAATCTGGGAAGAAATTTAAAAATCTAAAACAGCCGATTTGTTAAGATTATAATTACCAGTATTTTGACTAAATTATTCTTTTATATCCGAAAAACTGAACGGAGAATCTTCAGATCCCGTAAGTTTCAGGAGTATTTTATGATTTATTTTTTTCAAGGAATTTCCGAATCCTGTAATTCTAAAACAGCCGATCTGTAGTCCATACTTTCATCTATCACTGTCTTTAGTTTCAAGACGATTCCCTCAGTATTGGCTGAGTTTGGCTGAATTCAGGGCGCCGAAGCCCAATGACAGCATATAGGTTCCTTAACGGAGCCAGATCGAACCCCAGGTAGCATGAAATATTGTCATGTTTCTATAAGTCACTCTGTATATAAGTTAGGTATATAATATTTGGGCTGCGTGGATTAGCAGAGCTGCCGTGGGTTGTGGAGGATGGTGTCTGAGGGACGAGGATATAGAGAGAGGGATGTGGCATTAGAGTTAACTCCGGCACGCACCTGTGTACCCACGCGGAGCGGGCAGGATTTTGTACTTCTATCGAGTATACCAGAAATCCTAAACATTGGACACTTTAAACGAATTATTTAGTATGAGTGATATCGAAAATAAACGAATTGCAGGGAGAGCACAAAGGAGATAAGCCGCCGATAAGAGTCGGTGGGACAAGGGTGGAGGCAAAGCGACCAAAACAGAGAATTGTGGAAGAGACAGGAAGAGGCCTATATCCAGCAGTGGAGGGAAAGGGGCTGAAAAGAAGAAGAAGAAGTGATATTTTATTGTATTAGTACTCGTATAAGTGATTTATTGCGATATTAGCAACCTATAGTACAGTAGCCAGAGACAATTTGATGGCATATCTAGGAAAAAAATAAAGAAGTATTTTTTTCATATGCTTTTGGGGGCGCTGAATTCGAATTTCAACTTTGTCACCTTGTAAATGTGATGAATTGTGAGATATCTCAGAAAGAAACAAAGAAAAATGCTTTTCTTCCAGACTTTGACTGGTAATTCAAAAATTATTCATTTTAGAGAAAAAAAGCTCAGTACAAGAATGAACTTCACTAAATTTCCTACAAAATGCCATATAGATCTTTTTTATTGCGTAAACAGTTCAGGTGTTAGAGCAAGCTAAAATAGGGGCGTAGTTTTATCCTTTTTTTTTAACATTCTACATAAGATATAAAAAATCTTTTACGGTTATTCCCTAGATAAAAGTTCAATGCATCAACCATATTTTTTTCCAAAGCATATTTAGTAACGGTTGTCGAGATATAAGGTCTCTCGTTTTTTTAGAAATTTGTTAAATGTCAGTATGCCCACACTAAAGAATGAGATAGTCGGTAGCCTGGTAGGTAACGCGTTCGATTGTTAATCCAGTGGACGCGAGTTCAATCCCCAACTTACTTCACTTCACAACACAAGCTTTTAAGCTTTCTGTGAAGTGTACAAATATGTATTTGGGCTTATTTCGATAAACCCAGATTCATTCTGTGAAAGGTATATAGAGAGAGAGATTTGAATTGAATGAAAGATGATAGCATGAATTCAATTTATTAATGAATTTGTTGTTATTTTTAGGTAGATTTCCACAAAGGAATTCTACCTATTCGTTTCTCCCGTGATGTCGCAGAATTGAAAAATTTGTACTCAGTATCACTAATTAGGACCAGGAGAACCCGAATCCGACCTTGGTTTAAAAGTTTATATATATAAGCCATATATATGTCCCTTTTCTTGTGCGCACGTTTGCGGCCAAACTATGCGTCGCAGAAACGTGAAACTTGGGTGGTAGATTTTTGGTAAGTGGTAGATGAGCTGATAGGAGATTGGGTGAAATCCATTAAGAGGAAGGTTCACTTTTTAAGGCTTTAAATACAAAAACATTCATTCTGAGGGGATCCGATGATTGTGAGGGTCCGTGTCTGGTATCGTATGAAAGGGCATTAAATAAGGAATACAGATCAAAAGTCAGATTTTGTCTAGCTAAATTTCTCGGACGACACTGATCGATCGAAAGATCTAGTTAAGTAGTTACCGCATAGGTACTAGCGTGTTTGTTGTCTTAGAAAAGTGCTTCACGATACGAGTTTTTTTTCAAATTTCCAGTGCTTAGGTACCGGTATCAATCCATATTATGAGTAGAATGAAAATAATTTGATTGTTGGATTAGGTACTTCGATAATAATCAACGAATAAACTACATCCATACTACTTCATCACTTCGCTGGTTTATTTGCTGATGATATTGTGATTGTTTTTATTGTACAGATGTCCTCTTAAAATTAATAAAATAAATAAATCACTGGAAATCTACCTATGCCTGTGGCTTGCCAAAGGATTTTTTTTTCTTTTTTAATTTGTAAAAAATGTGTCATTGTCTTGTTGTTGATGTTATGTTGGAATAGATGAAAACCCCGGAACTCCCCTCCAATACACGAGGCCTCCTCACATTGGAGGGTAGTATGGAAAATTGTAAATATTGTAATTCGTTTTATATGTATGTATTAAATGTAAGATATTAGTTACTAATAAATTTATTTGAATTTGAATTTAAAAATAAAAGAAAAATCTTATACTTAATGTAAAAATGTATTGTTGTCTACAACTGGTAAAGCGCGCAAGCTAGATGGTAGTGGGGGGGGGGGACAGCTTGGATTAAACTTACATATTGTAGAGGGAATAGAACGTTGCAATGGGTAGAATTATATTACCTAATAAGGAAATAAGTAATACCCTACCTGTAGTACACCAGGTAAATATGTATCTTACCGGGAATGTATGAAATCAAAAAAATTCCTTTGGCACGCCACAGGCATAGGTAGATTTCAAGTGATTTATTAATTTTATTAATTTTAAGAGTACATCTGTACAATAAAAACAATCACAATATCATCAGCAAATAAACCAGCGAAGTGATGAAGTAGTATGGATGTAGTTTATTCTTTGATTATCGAAGTACCGTATGACGAAAAAATATTTGATTAAGTACTTCAATAATCAAAGGAAGTACCTAATCCAATAATCAAATTATTTTCATTCCACACATAATATGGATTGGTACCGGTACCTAAGCACTAAAAATTTGAAAAAACGATGTGAGTTCTTCTCGTATCGTGAAGCACATTTCTAAAACAACAAACACGCAAGTACCTATGCGGTAACTACTTAACTAGATCTTTCGATCGATCAGTGTAGTCCGAGGAATTGAGCTAGACAAAATCTGACTTTTGATCTGTATTCCTTATTTAATAACCTTTCATACGATACCAGACACAGACCCTCACAATCATTGGATCCCCTAAGAATGATTGTTTTTGAATTTAAAGCCTTAAAAAGTGAACCTTCCTCTTAATGGATTTCACCCAATCTCCTATCAGTTCATCTACCACTTACCAAAAATCTACCACCCAAGTTTCACGTTTCTGCGACGCATAGTTTGGCTGCAAACGTGCGCACAAGAAAAGGGACATATATATATATGGCTTATATATATAAACTTTTAAACCAAGGTCGGATTCGGGTTCTCCTGGTTCTAATTAGTGATACTGAGTAGAAATTTTTCAATTCTGCGACATCACGGGAAAAACGAATAGGTAGAGTTCCTTTTGGAAATCTACCTAAAACTGTATAAAATTTCTAGGATTTTTTTTAATGAATCTGGGTTTATTGAAATTAACACAAATACATCTTTGTACACTTCACAGAAAGCTTGTGTTGTGAAGTGGAGTAAGTCGGGGATTGAACCCGCACCCACTGGATTAACAGTCGAGCGCGTTACCAACCAGGCTACCGACCAGTGGCGGATCCAGGATCTTATTTTGGGGGGGGGGCTGAAGATTAATTTTTTTTTCCGAGATTTCTTTTTGTTGACCTTTTTTTTTTCTTTTCTTTTGGTCCTCGCCAAAAAATTTGAGCCGTTCTTATGCGGCGGAAAGATCGCAGACGAGGGGGGGAATCCTGCCGTAATCAACTGATGACCTTTTTTTTTTTGGTCGTCGTCTAAAATTTGTTGACCTTGACGCCTAAAAATTTGTCGAGCGGGGGGGGGGGGGGGGGGTGAATTGCATTCAGTATACCAGATTTTCAGTTTAGTATTCAATGCACTAGAAACGTCACTCAACGTTTTGGGGGGGGGGGCTAAGGGGCTGAAATCCCTAGATTTGTTCTATATATACTACTGTAATCCATGGTTTTGGGGGGGGCTTCAGCCCCCCCCTAAATCCGCTAGTGCTACCGACCTCCTCGATTGTGTTCAATTCCTAGGAAATATATGTATTGTTAAATTTTTTAGGAGATGTATGTATTGTATAGCATTCCTAGGAGATGTATGTATTGCATATTATTCCTAGGAGATGTATGTATTGCATATTATTCCTAGGAAATGTATGTATTGCATATTATTCCTAGGAAATGTATGTATTGCATATTATTCCTAGGAAATGTATGTATTGCATATTATTCCTAGGAAATGTATGTATGTATTGGTAAAATTCCTAGGAAAAGTATGTATTGTGTACAATTCCTAAGAAATGTTTGTGTGTATTGAATATAATTCATAGGAAATGTATACAATGCCGAGTCAATTAAGAAATGTGTGAAATAATTTGTCTTTTAAAAAACGGGAGACCTTATATCTCGACAACCTTACTAAAATATATGCTTTGAAAAAAATTGAGTAGATACATTGAACCTTTATCTTGGGAATGACCGTAAAAGATTTTTAATATCTTGTATAGATTTCAGGTTTCCTTACTGCGTGTAGAGTGGTTGAATAACCGAGCTTTCGGCAGCAATACTACTGCCATCTTCAGGGCTAAGATGACAGTACAAAAAATGAAATTTAATTCGCACATTTCCCACCATACATACAAGGAATTGCATACAATGACGGATTTCAAACATTTCCTATTATAAGAGTATCCCAGAAACATTTCCCTAGTCTATAACATTCAAAATTTCATGCACAATCGCCATGACCAATAATTTTAGAAATAGTAGGTCCAACCTAATGAACAAAAATTTGTATAGGTACCTAAACTGATAGAGGTTTTTGGACCGCACCGCTAGGGGTGCTGAATTTATTTGACACCCGTATTGGTTAAAGGTGATCGCCAAGCGTGTCGCTTTAAAAAAATCGACAGTGTGTTATGACTTCTGACAGATCGATCTAACAATCAGCACGTGTGTGGAGGATATATTTAAATTGTATGCATTTGCGAGCTTCCAGAATCAGAATACTGAATGTTAGAGTGTATCTTTCTGTACGTGTGTGATAGCCTTAATCATGGGCGTCGCCAGCTAGAGGGGGGAACAAAAATTTAGAAAATTGATATAGCACAAAAAATGTGTAATAGCGCCGCAGGCGAATTTTTTTGTGAGACATAGTGAAGGAGGTCGTGATGTGGTTTGTTTATTTGAAAATGTGTACAATGCTATGCACAATAATATGTATGAAAAATGTTTTATACAAAAAGTAATAAAAAATAGCGCCACAGGCAATTTTTTCAACGAAAGATTTACATACTATTTTTTGAAAATTTATGATATGATGAAAAAATGTGTGGTGGTACTTACTTACTTTACGTGTCCGGGTGGGTCATACCCTGCCACTCCAATATACGGCGACATGCATCGCCTTGTCATTTCCTAGAATCAGGTCCCCAGGGGTGCAGCTCTCTCCCATCAGAGGACATATTAGTAGGTGGCTGTCGTCCTAGGTCGCTCCGCAGTCACAGAGGAAGTTGTCATCAGAGAGGTACCCCCAACGTTGGAGATTCTTTTTCCAGCGCATGGGTGGTAGTAATGTTATTTTTTGTTAGGTTTTATCATTTACTATGAAAAACATATACCTATTGCAATCTCTGGGGAGAGGGGGAGGGCAGCTGCCTCCCCCTGACCCCCCCTTGGCGCTGCCCATGGCCCTAAGTAAATATCCATTACCTGGCCGAATTATTCTCTAATTAAATCCAAATCTTGGCGTACTACATTATCGCTTCTCCTTTAGAGAAAATTTAAGAAGTTTATTTTTCTGTAATAAAGAACAAGGTACTACTTTTGGTAATACCAAATACCAGAAGCCCCCATTTAATTCGCACTAATTAATCATTAATAATATAATTTACAAGTATGTGTATCATTATAACATTATATGCATATATTAAACAACAAGAATGACAACATCCCCAGTCAGCAAATATTTTGCTGGTATAAGGGGACGCAAAATATTCCGGAGCAATTGTTTTTTTATAAGTTAAGTAAATAATTGTCCATTTAATTTGAGAAATAATGAAAGAAAATGAAAAGAAAAAAACTGTCGCTTAATTCCTAAATAACGTCATGACTAATATGTACAGTTTTTAACTATGGGAACAAAATTTCGAAAACGTAGCCTACGAAATGTCAAAATTCTCCATGCGATTTGACAGTTTGTAGGCACCAGTTTACTTCACCACTAGCATTATATACGCCATCTAGGTTCTTAAGGGCTTGGTACCAAGAATGACGTCACAGTCATTTCCCATGGCGTTAAGGCTCAAAATTGCGTGAACAATCGCACGATAAAAATGGTAAAAATAGCGTTTTTTCCATTTTTGGGGTTAATTTTGCGTCTATCTAAGTTTCCGGTTATTCCCTAGATTTTATTGCATTTAATCAGTACTTACAAAAAAAATTACTCTGCGACTTTCGGCAATCGACTTACTGTCTTTCGGAAAAAAAGATCAGAGGTGTTTTTCACAGTTTTTTTTGAGAAATCTATACAAGATATAAAAAATGTTTTGCGGTTTTTCCCTAGATGTTCAATGCATCTACCCTATTTTGTTCCAAAGCATATTTAGTAACGGATGTCGAGATATAAGGTGTCCCGGTAATTAGAAATTTTTGATATCTCGGTATGTATAATTGTATACTCTTAAGTGAACAGAGTATTTAAATATGAAAAATGGATATAGTGCAGATTATAAAGCATTGTTCACTAGGGCGAACTTATCGCAGAACTGCGATTTCTTCCAGTTAACCCCAGGAAAAAAAGAAAAATAGAAGTATGCGCACTCTTAATGTAGAATTCTATGATTTTAAGTTTATGAATAAATTAAATTCAATTAAAATAGTCAGCCCGAGAAAAAATACACAACACAACAAATAGATAGATAAATAAATAAACAAATAAAAACATATGGAGGGCTTGTGTTTTATAACTGAGTTACAAGGTAGTTCGGTAGCTTGTTTGTTATTGTTATTGCAGGGAAGAGGAAGATCATTAATCTCTTTAAAGGACTGGCATAGCGGATGTTACTTAGCCTAAAACAATTACCGTCTTTATTAATTGCCCTTAATACTAATAATAATAATTAGTGTTTTGCCTGTAACTTACACAGTAACTAAGCGTCTCCACTAAGTGGGCTTAAATTAACTCCATGATTTCAAGTAGTCGACGGCAGAATGACGAACTAAATTTAATGAGTACATGGTTGGCGCAGTTGGTTGAGGCGGCAGTCTCTCGAGCGGGAGGTGCCAGGTTCAAACCCCGGCGCTGGCGATGTATTCCACACTTTGCGATACAAGCCTAGTGCAAGGTGTGCAGAAAAGTATTTGGGTATGTGTATGCAAGCCCAGATCCTTTATTAAAAAAAAATACTTTTGTAGGATACCAGCTGTGCCCTGTGCTTTGGGCTGAAAGAGCGAATAAAAATACGTCAAACTGGCGCCTGTGTTATTCGGGTTTGCGGAGGGACCTTCAATATGTACCCTGTGCGCCTTTCTACGCCACGTACATTGTAAATCCTTGAAAAACTATGAAATACACTCTATCTGTCTATATCCTCACGCCACTTCCCTTGCAAGGTAGGCAGAGAGGACAGAGCGCCAGACAGCCCTATCCTTACACACACACTCTTAGCCTCCGTCACACAAAAATTGACCAGCGTGAAATTGCATCACTTCCTTTCTATTGAAAATACATGGAGTCAGACGTCTAGGGTACTTATGCTGGATTTCACCAACTTTAACCTAAGAAGGAGACCCCTAAGAATTTTTCATACAAAAACAGAGATAATATTCTATTTATTGACACGCAGGCCTACCAACCACACCCTAATTCCATACGAAATGCAACACGCAACTCACCTAGCCTGGCCAGAGATATTTGGGCACCTAACGTAGGTGAGTTGCGTGTTGCATTTCGTATGGAATTAGGGTGTGGTTGGTAGGCCTGCGTGTCAATAAATAGAATATTAAATTATCTCTGTTTTTGTATGGAAATTTCTTAGGGGTCTCCTTCTTAGGTTAAAGTTGGTGGGATTGGGCATTAATATACTTAATATATGATATATTCTAATCGACGCCCATGGAAATGTTTGTATAGAGATATTAGTGTATAAATGGTATGAGATATAAATGGTATGAGGTATAGATGGTATGAGATATGCCCAATAGGAATATCATGACGCCCGCGAGGCTTAGATGTCGTGGAGATGGTATAAAATGTTTCCGAGGGACCATATGTTTGAGGCTTAAGGAAAACTTGGAACGTTTAGAGGAGCGGAGGGAATTCGTAATATAAAATCTATGATATTCTGTCTGGTTCGGAGTATTTCGTGTATATTAATAAGTGGTATAATATTCGTAATAGTAATATTATTTTCAACTACTACTAGAGCTGTGTCAATAATAGTCAACAGTTAATTTCAACAGTTGTTTTTATTTAACACGTCAATACTGTTGACATAAAAGTATATTCAAGTGGACGCCGTTTGTTAACCATACCCTCACATCACACATCTTTCTTCACTTCTTCTTTCACTGCACACGCGGCTAGACTATGGAATAACCTTCCACTTCCTATCAGACTAGCTCCAACTATTCTCTCTTTCAAAAGTAAACTGAGGCATCATTACCTTTCCTTAAATAATCCATCTAACTGACAATCCCGTGGTTCCTTCCTTGTCCCTCATCCCATCCACATTTATATATGTATTTTTATGTATGTATAAGTATTCTATTTATTTTCATATTTATTTATATTTTTCTTATTTTTCATACACCTGTATGTAATGTGTACATCAAATTAATGTCACAAGTGGTTGGTTGGCAGATATTGCCTACGACAATAAACCCGCCATTTGGAAGATATGTTTTCTTTTCTTTTTTCTTTTTATATTGTCTGCTAACGTTAATCCACGCAAATACCAGAGTGAGTATGTAAATATTCCAACCAAACGCACGACAAGAAAACTAAGCAAAATTTCTACGCGTATCTATTAGCCCGTCAACAATAAAATTAATATCAACAGAAAAATGAACGACTAGGTATTGTTATTAATCTCGCTACGTCATTGGTCTCCGGTCAACAGTAGCTCCTGTTGACCGGAGACCAATGACATTGCGAGATTCAATATCATTACGCGCGGGAGATTAACGGGGAATATTCCCAAATTGATCAGCAACGAGACGACCATTTTAACGTTAGCAGTTAACGATAACTATTAATCGAAGTTAACGTTAACATACGTTAAAGTCAACTTTAATTAACTACTAATACGGTAATGCTAGGCAGTGTACAAGGCAGGAGAACGAGAGGCAGATCGCCGATGCGTTGGAGCGACCAAGTGAGGGCAGCCACAAACACCACTCTACACGAGGCCGCACATCTGGCCATGGATAGAGACTCGTGGAGGAGGATCGTCAACGGCGGGATGGAGTGGCGAACATCAGTCATGAGGATATACGACACCAGAACGATAACTAACTACCCACTATAGTCAATTTTTTTTTCAGAAGTCTCACGGAGTAAACTTGGTTTAGTGTTGCTTGATGTGATAATAAGATATGGTTACATTTTTTCGCTACTTTCGAAGTGTATTTCACAAATGTTGTTAAAAAAATGCCAATTTTTGGATTGTTAGAATAAACTTGCAACATTGTTTTTCAAGCTTGCTATGGTGGTTTTAAGGGATTATCGGAGTATTTTTTCTTTTTCCAACTATCTTGCCTTTTAAATGACTTGTAATTTTTTCGGCATGGTAGGTTACATGTAAGCATGGGCGTCGGCGCTTTAAGAGTATGCATATTGACATTTCAAAAATTTCTAAAAACGGGAGACCTTAGATCTCGACAACAGTTACTAAACATGCATTGAAAAAAAAATAGAGTAGATACATTGAACCTTTATCTAGGGAATGACCGTAAAAGATTTTTTAATACTTGTATAGATTTCTCAAAAAAAGTGAAAAACACCTCTGATCTTTTTTCCGGAAGACAGAAACTCGTTTCCCGAAAGTCGCAGATAATTTTTTCGCATTGATCTAGGGAATTACCGTAAAAGTTTTTCTGAATGAATCGAAGTTAACTCCAAAAAAACGTTAATATTAACATTTTATTATGCGATTTTTCATGTGATTTTGAACCTTAATGCCGCGGGAAATGACCGTGATGTTATATTTGGATCCCTAATATGTATATTTACTTAGTTTTTATTTAATCTCGAAGTGGATAAGTATGTATATAAAATCCTTTCATACGTCGTTCTTCCTGAATGTATGAAATATTAAATTTCAATCAGCCCAAGCAGCCTGCATGCATGCTTCAGCATGCTGGAGGATGTTATCAGTGTAATCCTTGTATCGCACCAAATTATTCATACAGTTTTTGGAAAGCCTGAAAACCAACCTCTTTAAGTAACAGCAGTGTGCACACGGGCGTCGTCAGAGGAGCGGGGGGCAGCTGCCTACAGGTATATTATTTTTCATACTTAATAGATAGATAGATAGATGAGTACATGGTTGGCGCAGTTGGTTGAAGCGGCAGTCTCTCAAGCGGAAGGTGTCAGGTTCAAACCCCGGCGGTGGCGATGTATTCCACACTCGGCGATACAGGCTTTTAGCCTAGTGCAAGGTGTGCAGGAAAGTATTTGGGTTTGTGTATGCAAGCCCAGATCCTTTTTAAAAAAAATGTATTTGTGTTTATTTTGATAAACCCAGATTCATTTTGAAAAAATACCTATTCCAATCTCTAGGGCCTTTGTCCCCCCTGACGACGCCCATGAACACTGAACAGGTATATAAATATTTATTCGCTTCTCAATAATAACAGTACTTAAGGGCATGGCACCAGGAATGACGTCACAGACATTTCCCACAGCATTAAGGTTCAAAATCGCGTGACAATCGCATGACAAAATTGTATAAATAGCGTGTATTCCATTTTTTGGGGTTAATTTTGCGTCTATCAAAAAACTTTTACGGTTATTCCCTAGATTTTGATGCATATTATCAGTACAAATTCTACAGTAAAAATTCTACTTCGCGACTTTCTGGAAACGAGTTTCCGTTTTCGGAAAAAAGTACAGAGGTGTTTGTAATTTTTTTTTTTTGAGAAATGTATACAAGATATAAAAAATGTTTTACGGTTATTCCCTAGATAAAGGTTCAATACATCTACCCTTTTTTGTTCCAAAGCATATTTAGTAACGGTTGTCGAGATCTAAGGTCTCCCGTTTTTAGAAATTTTTGAAATGTCGGTATGCACACTCTTAACTACGTGTACGTAACGTATATGGAGTTTGTACTTCGCTTAAAAAATCGTAAATTTATTTCGCTTTTTTAAATATGAAAATTAGATGAATGCAACCATGCGTGTCTTCTGGGTTCATTAAGTTCTATATGGAATGATGTTATACGGATCAATTAGGGCGAAATGCTTCAATACATTTACATACGTGAACGTATTTTTTCAAAAAAATAAAAAAATTGTACACTAGCTGAGTTAGCTGTGCTTCGCAATGGTAATGGATTCTGCCTTCCGCAGAGGGGTGAAGAAATACCTCGTTGATAAAGTTTTTTATTCCATTGACGATATGTTAAATAATTGATTTTATGTATGACGAAATGTCAATTAGAGCCCTTTACACTTTGATTGGCATTGATCTGATAATGATTTTGTTATTGTTCATTGTGAAATATCATATTATCTGTAAAAATTGACGAGTCCAGGTGTCCGAATGGGCCTACGGACGATAGAACAATAAAACAATAAATTTGAGAGAACAGCCCGCTATACTGTATTGGCTTGAGCTAGACAAAGTGTGACTTAAGATCTGAACTTCTTTTCCAACGCCCCTTCATATGATACCATACATGACCCCACGCAACCCTTGGATCCCCTCATCATCATGGCATCTCTTAGGAAAAACTTTTTCTCCTAAACCGGCAACGTTAGAACACAGTATATTATTCTAAATTTTCGCAGCAATCCATCTTGAAATGCGGGAGTTATGCGAATACTTACAAAAATCAGACTTTACTTTATATATATATATATATATATATATATATATATAGATAAGTTGTACTTATTTATTGGGAAAGTTTTTCGCCATTCATGGAGTATTTTTGATGAATATTTACGAATGAATGAAAAACATTATGCGAATATTTTGAAAAATATGAATAAATCAAATTCTACACTCATTTTCAAAATCCTTCTAGAAACTGGATTTTAAAATTATTTTCATTCCATTTATTTATTTATTTATTTATTCACGGGGCAAGCCTTTAACATAAATAATAATAATAACAAGTTTAATACAAGCAACAACAAAAATAAGTAAGTTAAGGTACATCTGAAACATTGACAAAAAAATATAAAATATGAGATCAAAAGTACATGAGAGATGGTTTGTAAAGACTAATTTGCAGGTACAGACAGCCGACAATAATCACTATTAATATTTACAGTATATAGATATATGTTTCACAATTTTGACTTCAGCAATGATTTATATGTATTGAGTGTACAGTTGAATATATCTATATTTGGCATAGATAAGTTATAATTCAATTGTTTCAATACAAGTCCATACAAATCACAACAGTGCGAAAATGGTCAGACTGATTTATTTTAATTGTTATAATAGTCTCAATGTTAAATAACACCTTCTTCACCCTTAAGAGTATGCATACCGATATTTCAAAAAATTCTAAAAACGGGAGACCTTCTATCTCGACAACCGTTACTAAATATGCTTTGGAACAAAATAGGATAGATGCATTGAACCTTTATCTAGGGAATAACCGTAAAAGATTTTTTATATCTTGTATAGACTCAAAAAAAATTAAAAACACCTCTGATCTTTTTTCATCATTCATATCGCACAAGCAATAGCTTTAGAAGGAAGGTATATCGTATTAAATTGTGATTTGACCTGTATTGTTTATATTGAATTGTAATGTTTCTTAAACTGAAATAAAGCAATTTTTATTATATTTATATATTATTATTATATTTCTATATGAAGGTAGGTTTTGTTGAGGATATCATAGAGAATTGAATATTTTAATAATATGCCTACGTAGGTTCCTACGTAGTGTCATGTTACTTGATTTTGTAGCATATTGTTGTGAAGGCTTCGGTGTGGAGGGATTGGAAGGGACCCATCAGTATCCACATACCTATACACTACTATAGTATACTATACTACACCCTCACGCCATCTCCCTTGCGGGGTAGGCAGAGAGAACACATGACCAGACTCTCCTATCCTGACACACACTTCGGGCTTCCGTCACATTCATCCAACTCCTCATAAATACACATTCTACGGTTACTTTTACTCAAAACACGTCCGTCCTTGAGTATCTAGGTAACACGGTCCAGCCATGTGGTTCTTGTTTCCTTACACCTCTTCTTTCACCCAGGTAAATTTTCTTTATTATTCTTTCATCGTTCATTCTCTCCACATGTCCCAACCATCTCAACTTGTTCACTTGCATTTTAGTCACAACATCCTTTTTACATTCACTCAACTCTCTAATCGCTTCGTTCCTTATTCTATCTTTCAATGTTTATCCACACATTCTTCTCAACGGTCTCATCTCGACAGCATTTATTTTTTATTTTATTTTATTTTATTTTTTTATTTTATTCTTTGATTTTTTGTTCCTTTATTTTTGATTTATACTTGATTCATCCTTCTTCAGCCATGTCCATGTCTCACTTGCATACATCAGTGTTGGTACCAGGATGGCGTTGTGCACCAATAACTTTGCCTTCTTGTCGATACTTTGCGACTCGTATCTATATGTACTACAAGTCTCAAAATCTACCAAAATGATCATAATACTTCGTGTTTGTATTCATAATATTGATAGTGAACTGAAATCTAACTCTCCATGACCATCCATACTGATTATGTAGATAGCACGTACGTAGAATTAGTATAAGATCTTCTCCAGTTTCAATCGTTATGATTGGTTTGCAGCAAAGCCCCATGTCTCCTTCTCCACTCATCCCTGTCCTGTGCGGTTCTTTTTACCTCTTTATATTATGAGTCGAAGCCCATATCCTGGCACAGGTTGTCCAGGTATTCTTTCCTTGGTCGTCCTCTGTAGTTTGTCCCCTCGTTCATTCCTTCAATTAATTCAAATAAGAGACCCTCTTGACGCACTATGTGGCCGATCCATCTGGCACGTTTTTCTGCTATTGCAGTGAGCAGGTGTCTTCCTCCCTTGATTTTGTTGAGAACTTTTTCGTGCGTTATGTGATCTCTCCAAGAAATTAACTCCACGCTACTGTTGTCTTGTTTTGTAACTCTCATTTTTTTTAAATTTTTAATTAATATATTTTGCAGAGTGCAGTTTTTTAGAGTAGAAGCTGGGACTAACATTTTTAATCGAATTATGTCAGATATATGTATTTATGCCAACAACTCGATAGGGCGAGTATTGTGAGCGTTGGGGGTTCATGGTGGATCGCGTCGTAACTCCATTCTACTATGTCATCTTAGATGGCTAAATAGGCCGATCCGAGACAGACAAACTTTTCACATTTACGGCACGGATGTTCTCCTCCGGGTTGGCCAGGGTGTCCTCTGTCCTTTGGTTGATATGTGTGGATAGCGTGTCTCCACTTGGCGCGGTTTGCAGCGTCTTGTTCCCAGGTGTGCTGGATATTACTGTCCTTCAGGATGGTATGAAGGACGTCTTTGTATCGCTTGCGCTGGCCACCCTGGTTTCTTCTTCCATGCACGAGTTCCCCGAATAGTATGTTTTTGGGGAGTCTGTTATCGTGCATACGAATGACATGGCCTGACCAGTGCATAATACTACGAGATACCAATATCCCAACACTACAGCAATTGGCTCTTCTGACTTCTGCATGTGACATCGATATGTCAGATAAGATACCGATAAGATGCAAAAATCGATATTAGTGTCGAGTTCATAGTGTTATTGGTATGGATACGATGAATAGTGACACTTTTGCACCCGTGGTGAGGTTAAAGTGTAAGGCATAGCAAAGGGCGCACGGGGGGTAGGCACAGCTAGTAAACAAATAAACATGTATGTAGTTGAATATTACGCCTACCAAATAACATTTCTATTACAACGGCGCGTGTTACGTAATAAATGTTTACAATAATCTATGTTCTAGTTACATTTGGAACGTGCGTATGTGAGAATTTTAGGGCTCATCACTGTCTATGGTTTGAACATTCTAAATCTAAAATTGATATCCTATCCCCCGTTTTCACCAACTTTTACCTAAGAAGGAGACCCCTTAGAAATTTCCATACAAAAACAGAGATAATTAAACTCACCTACGTTAGGTGCCCAAATATCTCTGCCCAGGCTAGGTGAGTTGCGTGTTGCATTTTGTATGGAATTAGGGTGTGGTTGGTAGGCCTGCGTGTCAATAAATAGAATATTATCTCTGTTTTTGTATGGAAATTTCTTAGGGGTCTCCTTCTTAGGTAAAAGTTGGTGAAAACGGGGGTATATATCCTCTTGATTTGTCAGGAATCATAGATGGTAAGATGGGCGTCGTCAGGGAGGGCAGCTGCCACCCCTGGAGATTGGAATAGGTACATGTAAGGAACCTGTATACATAATCAGTGTGGAAGTTACCTTTGGAATATAACCTATGTAATCAAATGGTAAATTACCGTATTTCACATCGAGAAAAAATTGGGTATACCTAGAGGAAATGCTGGCGGCGGTCAATTTTTGTCTATGGCTTTATCCGTTAGGACTTCTTACATTTATTAAGGTTCCCTAGGTACATGGGCGTCGCCAGGCTCTGAGCTAGGGGGGGAGGGGCAGCAAAAATTTAAAAAAATCATAAAATGAAAAATGCGTAAAAAGTGCCGCAGGCGAAATTTTTTGTTAGACATGGTGCAGAAGGTTTGTTATATTTTCACTTACATTTTTTTAACAAGAGCGTTTTTGTAAAGGCCGTTTAAACCTAGGCACAAAAAAAAAATTGAAAACGGGAGACCTTAGATCTCGACAACCTTACTAAATATGCTCTGGAAAAAAAATAAAGTAGATCCATTGAACCTTTATCAAAGGAATGACCATAAAAGATTTTTTATATCTTGTATAGATTTCTAAAATAAATGTGAAAAACATCACTGATCTTTTTCCGAAAGACGGAAACTCGTTTCTCGAAATCGCAGAGATTTTTCTTTGCATTAAAATCTAGGGAAAGACCGTAAAACTTTTTTGATGGAAACGAAATTAACCCCAAAAAAATAAAAAAACGCCATTTTTTACCATGCGATTGTTAAGGCGATTTTGAACCTTAATGCCGCGAGAAATGACCGTGACGTCATAGTAGTTGCGAGTTTTAATCTAAAATTATTAAAGGAAGCAAAACAAACGTCGTGAATAGTAAATACAAAAGAAGAAAAAATATTAAATAAAATACGCGATGTGGAAGCGAAAATATTCCTTTTCAAGTTGAAGGAAATCAGTGCTGTTTTGATATGTAAGAATATTTGTCTTCTAGATAGAGGAAAATATATTATGTAGGGAAAAACTGAGAACAATCTAGAATTTTCCGAACGTATTTGTATGTTTTATTATCAGATAGGCTCAAGCACGTATCCAGACTTTTGGTTCGGGGGGAGGGAGGGGGGGAGAAATTTGCTAAATCAAACAAATTTACTATTAGGCACTGACTTTTCGCGATTTTTTTCATCCTATAGTCAGTAATATCGATTTTTACATGTCAACCTCTCCTGCGGGTCCCAAGAGTGTCACTATTCATTACATCTATATAGAAAAAAACGATGAGTTCGACACTAATATCGATTTTGCATGTTACGAACAGACAGACACTTTTATAGTATAAGATTTTCTGAAACGCTGTTGTATTAAGCGTCACGCCTCTTTATTGGTAGACCTGTGTACATGGGCGTCGCCAGCCTCAAAGCTAGGGGGGACAACAAAAATTTATGAAATTGATATAACATGAAAAACGCGTAAATAGCGCGGCAGGCGAATTTTTTTAGTGAGACATAGTGAAGAAGCTCGCGATGTGGTTTGGTTTATTTGAAAAAATATATAATATTTTCCACAATCATGTGTATGAAAAATGTCTTTTTTCGAAAAAAGAAATAAAAAATAGCGGGGCAGGTAATTTCTTTTTACGAAACAATTGTATTTTGATAAATTTTCATGAAAATTTATGATATGATGAGAAAACTTGTGGTAATAATGTGATTTTTTGTGAGGTTTTATCATTTAGTATGAAAATATATACCTATTCCAATCTCTAGGAGGGCAGGGGGCAGGTGCCCCACCTGACGACGCCCATGCTCAGTGGCGGATCCAGGATTCAATTTTGGGGGGGGGGGGGGCTGAATGTCGTCACATGGTAAAAAGTACTGTCACTCAACGTTTTGGGGGGGGGGGGGAGCTAAGGGGCTGAAACCCCTAGATTTGTTGTATATAAAGTACTGTCACTCATGGTTTTGGGGGGGGCTTGAGCCCCCTAGCCCACCCCCTGGATCCGCTAGTGCCCATGCTTGTGTAATATTACTACACAACGCTGAAGCGATTCACCTGGCCGGAATCTGTCAGTGGAAAGTGACGAGAGAGTGAAACTCCGGGCGAGAAATTGATTACGTTTGTATAGTGCTAAGTAAACAGACTTGAATGCGAAGTCTCGCGATGCTTTGCCTCGAATAATGTAGAACATTAAAAATAACAATATTTGGCTCTCACCCACTACGCCTACCTACAATCAATAGCAAAGAATGTATTCCTAATGGATACATTGTTGTAGGCACAACTAAACTCTTGTTAGTTGTAAAAACCTTGAATAATCTATATTTCTTCACTTAAGAGTTTGCATACCGACATTTCAAAAATTTCCAAAAACGGGAGACCTTATATCTCGACAACCGTTACTAAATATGCTTTGGAACAAAATAGGGTAGATGCATTGAACCTTTATCTAGGGAATAACCGTAAAAGATTTTTGATAGACGCAAAACTAACCCTAAAACATGTAAAAAACGCTATTTTTACCATTTCATTAAGCGATTGTTCACACGATTTTGAACCTTAATGCCGTGGGAAATGACGGTGACGTCATTCTTGGTACCAAGCCCTTAAGAGTGTGGATATTGACATTTCAAAAATTTATAAAAACGGGAGACCTTAGATTACGATTTTTTTTTATACTGTGACTGATCGTGACGACATAGTTAGGTCGCGAGCTCTCAGTCAGGGTGACATCTTTAGTATTAGCTGAGTAATTTTCCTTTTCCTGACGCAGTTGGAAATGTACCTTCAATAAATAATTAAGAAAATAACAATCTTATGCACGTATAATTTCAGAAGTAGGTACCTACTGAGAAACGCATTTTCAGGAGAGAACTCTTACAAATATATTATTATCTCTAATTTCATACCTTATTCAGAAAGGAGCCCTTATTTAGAGGGGGAAATGTTAGAAGTCGTATTATTTCAACTGGAGATTTGACAGAAATCTGAGAAAGTCTAGTGGAGAAAATCAATTATTCCCTACGTAATACGTTAATGAAAAAATACTAGGGACTTCATTCTTCCCTAGAACACAAACTAAGATACCTCCCATAGGAATATCGCACCACAGGAGGCCTTGGGTATAACACACAAAATGGTAGCATAGTCCGTCTAATTTTTTGCGAATATTTATTTATTTGTTGTCGTCTCCTGGGGGGTAGGCAAAAAGGACGCAATGGCAGATTGCCCTATCCTCACAGTGCCTTACACATATTTGCTTCTGTCACATTCGATAGCAACTAAAATGTTGACATTCTCCTTTGTCACTTTATAGATCTGTCGATCTGTTCCTCTCAGATTACTCAATACTCAGTGTCTGGCAATGAAGCCAGGCTGTCTTACCATCGGGGGCCTTCTAGGTGGGCGTCGCCAAGACGGTATTTCCTTGGCTGCCGTGTACACCAGTAAATCCATTTTTCGGGGTTAATTTCTTTTCAATCTCAAAACTTTTACGACCATTCCCTAGATTTTAATGCATATTATCAATACAAAAAAAATCTCCGCAACTTTCGGGAAACGATTTTCTGTATTTCGGAAAAAAAATCAGGGGTGTTTTTAACTTTTTTTTTGAGAAATCGCATCACCATATAGCGTCCTCTTTACCCGCACTTCTTGGCAAAATATTTTTAAGAGATGGGCCCAGGGTCAGCTAGGAGGAAGCCCCCCGACAAACCTTACCCCTAACTTAGATTCTTTCAGTGTCCTTGTCCAAGGATGGAAACGTCGTATCACTGAAGTTGGACTGTAATACCACACAATATTATTATTATCCTTCTGTTTTCCGCACAATCTCTGATTGGTATTTGTATGGGGGTCGTGCGCCGAGATCCTCTGGGGCTCTCGCCCGCCTTATTATTGGTTATAATTACATTAACAGTATTATTTATTTCTAGATTGTTTTATCCTTCCCTTTCTGGCTTGCCTAGGGTTACCAGATGAAAAAACCAAAAGTCCGGAAGAAAGGCCTGATTTACATGGAAAAGTCCTGAGATTTTATATCTATCTATGTAGTTTCAACTATATATGTTTTTATGTATGTATACATTCTGTATCTTGTTTGTTATTTTTTTATTCCGTTTTTATTTGTTTTTTTCTCTCACATATACTTCGTATATTTTTTTATTCAATTTTTTTTCTGTTTTTTTCCAATATTTTTGTTCAATTTCTTTTTTTCCCTGTTTTTTCCTGGGGTTAACTGGAAGAAATCGCAGTTCTACGATAAGTTCGCCCTAGGGAACAACGTTTTATAATCTGTACTATGTCCATTTTTTTATATTTATATGTGTTTGTTGTTTACTTTAAGTTTAAATAAATAAATAAATAAAAAAAAATCTATCTATAACCTCACGCCACGTCCCTTGTAGGGTAGGCAGAGAGGACAGAGCGCCAGACAGCCCTATCCTTGCACACAACTTCTGTCAACATGCCCTGTACATCTTAGTTTGATTACTTTCATTCTTGTCACAACACCAGTCTTGCAGTCACTCATTGCCAGAATTTTCTCTCAGGCGTATTATTATTGTTTTTATACACTGAGAATCATGGGGGCTAAATGGTCGAAAGAAAAAAACCGACTAAGAGTGTCTTCATCAGTTCGAGCTATACTTTTAGTTCAAAATAATATGAAGAGTTTAACATGTGAGGCATTTTATAAATCAATAATTAAAGAAAAAACCGTACTTAAAAAGGTATCTTCACATTTTAAGTATGATAAAATTGATTAAGTACCTACTTGGACAACTTGGATTATTACCAAAAGAAGATTATTTTTAATTTGTTATTAAAGAGATCTTTAAAATGTAAGGTATGTTTTATCGAAAATCCTGAGATATCATGAGATTTGCAAAATCCGGCCGCAATCCTGAGAAAAGTCGAAAAATCCTGAAATTTCAGGACAAATCCTGAGATATGGTAACCCTAGCCTTGTGGAATAACGCTGATAATCCATAATTTCTGTTTTCTCTCTACAGAACGTGTGTCTCACATGTCCGTGACTGAAAATAACTTTATTTTTCTACTCACCTACTTTTATCTATTTTGGTCTAAGGTGAAATATTGTCCGGAACTTTATAGCTGAAAACTTATTATACTAACCCCCGTTTTCACCAACTTTTACCTAAGAAGAAGACCCCTAAGAAATTTCCATACAAAAACAGAGATAATATTCTATTTTTTGACACGCAGGCCTACCAACCACACCCTAATTCCATACAAAATGCAACACGCAACTCACCTACGGTAGGTGCCCAAATATCTCTGCCCAGGCTAGGTGAGTTGCGTGTTGCATTTTGTATGGAATTAGGGTGTGGTTGGTAGGCCTGCGTGTCAAAAAATAGAATATTATCTCTGTTTTTGTATGGAAATTTCTTAGGGGTCTCCTTCTTAGGTAAAAGTTGATGAAAACGGGGGTAAGAGCCATAGTATTCATGTATAGTTTATTTTTATTTTACCCTTATTTGGCACGGTATACATTAATTGGTATCTTCTTCTTCTTCTTACTCAGCCGTTTAATTCCAATGCTGGACATGGACCTCCCCTTTGACTTTCCATAGATCCCTATCCTGGGCATCTGAGAAATCCAAGGTCACCGACGTGGTAAAACGAGTAGCTGCCTTAAAATGGAGTTGGGCAGGACACGTTTCCAGACGCTCAGATTCTAGATGGACAAAAAGATTCTCGAGTGGCAACCTAGAACAAGCAAAAGGAACATAGGAAGGCCTCAGACAAGATGGTCTGCAAGTGGATGCAGCATGCACAGGATAGGGATCTGCGGAAAGTCGAAGAGGAGGCCTACGTCCAGCATTGGAATTAAAACGGCTGAGAAATAAGAAGAAGATCGGTATTGAATCACACTCCAAAAGATTCTGAAGAATAATATACACATTATTTAGGAATGATTTCTTCCTCTCTATCTTCGAGGTCTTCGTCTTTTAAAATCTGAGGGTTTTGAGGTACGCATGCAAATGCTAAATCCCTCATATACTGCCCTCTGGAATGATATCCGGTAGGTAGCTAATAATGTTATAGAAAAAAAGAAGCTAGAAAGTGTGCATTTGTTGGTAATTATTCTTGTAAGGCGTATAATAAAATAATTTTAATATTTATTCAACGCGAATGAGATTCGTTTAGTCGCCCCCCTCTACTTCATTTATTCAAATTAAAATTTGATCATTATTTCCTCCCCGCGTAATAAAATTCTTCCTCACGTTGAATACAAAATAAGAATAAAAGAAAATGCGAAGATGTCGGACGACGTTTTATTCCCTTGTTTGCTTCTCCTCCCATTCCTTTGCAGGTTGCGGACCTATTGTCTTCAAGACAAAACACGGTGCAAACCACACTTAAGTAATATGAAAAATGGCCTCGCACAATAAACCATTTTGTTAGGCATGGACGGCGCCTAAAGCAATACCGCGTATTTATTTAAAAACAATTTACAAAAATATATGTATTATTGTGTTTGGACACCGCCTCCTAGAGTAGGAACTCTAGCCGTGCTGTAACAGTTGGCAACATAGCATAATGATCAAACAGGACCACTACTCCTGTCAAATCTCCTAACAGAATATAATAAGTGGTCTGTCATACTCGTTGTTAAGGGACTGTTATTCCATACATATCCTTAGGCAACCTCGCCTATAACGTTTTATGTATTAATCCTACATCATGGCTAGAGAAAGAGAGAAATGTCAAGGTGGCGATGGTATGGAGCATACTATGTATAGCTGGGTATATAGGGACATGGTGCCTCTCCGAAAAAGACAAGAAGAGACCGGAGGCTTTTGAGATTTTATTTTACTCTGTAGGCCTTTTCGCCACTCACTGCAATTACAATGAAACAGTATGCAGCAACGATCACAGTACAATTAGCAAAGAGTACATGAATGAATGAATCAATGAAATTTATTTTCCAGATATATACAACAACATTCAATGAATTTTGATAAACATATAAATAAATCAAAACATGCCATGTGGCACCAGTCGCTCAACTATCTGGTAAAATTTTACTGCCTCACTAGACCAAAGTCTGTTCTAAGACAGTAGACGCCGAATCAATTTGTGTACAGAAGTATAATGTTGCAACAACAATCATTAAAATCTATTTCACTGGAACAACACCGGACCATCAAATGGTTGGCGCAGTTGGTTAAGGCGGCTGTCTCTCAAGCGGGAGGTGCCAGGTTCAAACCCCAGCGCTGGCGATGTTATCCACACTTTGCGATACAGTCTTTAAGCCTAGTGCAAGGTGTGCAGAAAAGTATTTGGTTAAGATTTCTTCTTCTCTTCTTCTTCTTCAGCCGTATGTCCTCCACTCCTGGATATAGGCCTCTTCCATATTCCTCCATTCCTTTCTGCTGTTTGCTGCTTGCAGCCAGTTCTTTCCCCCTACAGCGGCTATGTCGTCGGACCACCTTTTTTGGGGTCTTCCGACGCCGCTTTTATTCTCCCAAGGTCTCCATTTTAGTATTTTTGGGGTCCATCTCGTGGGGTTTTGTCTTGCGACGTGTCCCGCCCATTGGCACTTTAGACTTGCCACGCGATCCATGACGTCTGCTACTTTGGTTCTGTTCCTAATTTTCTCATTTTTTATTCTGCCTTTAAGATTTATTAAACAATATTTGTAACACCAATGTAACGTCTTTGTTGCGTTGGCGTTGATTATTTGATGGATCGTCCGTGATTGGGGAAAGCTACCACCGCATTTAGTTTGCCTTGTGCCACCACCCCCGAACATATTGTTCTATTATACTCACTGCGAGAGAAGAAGGATGGGCTGGAGGAAGAAGTAGGAGATGAGAAGATAAAGGAAAGAATATTAACAATACCTAATAACAAGAATACAAAACAACTAAACACTCAATTATCATCGTAAGTAGAAGAGCCAGGCATTGTTAAAATGACTTACCTACGTCATTATATTAATATGTTTATCATATTATTAATATCATGAGTAGGCACTCCATTTATGTATGGAGAGGAAGAATTGAGAATGAATAGAAAAACATACAAGGTAAACACGTGCATGATTCTACTGATGTATTTGTTTCACTGAGGTAACTTATTTTGGCTTATTAGGGCCCTGTCAGTCTACGTAGAATAGGGTCCTTGCATGTTTTTTTTTTAAATTTTGTTTTTTGGTATATTAACTTACTATAAATTAAGGTTTTCCAAAATTTTTTTAGATTTTAATTTTGTGTCTTTGTGGATATGATTTCGGCGTGAGCCTTCGAGATAAAATTAGAAACGAGGAAATAAGACGCCGAACTAAAGTTACCAATATTATGGACCGCATTGCAAAATTAAAATGGCAGTGGGCTGGGCATATCGCTCGACAAGAGCATACTAGGTGGGCACCCAGAATCCCACAGTGGAGGCCCTGGAACAAAAGGAGAAGCGTCGGAAGACCTCCCAAAAGGTGGTCTGATGACCTAGTCCAACAAGCCGGAAGAACCTGGATGCGGAGAGGGAGAAACAGAGATGAGTGGAAGGAAATGGAAGAGGCCTACGTCCAGCAGTGGAGGGAGGAAGGCTGAGGAAGAAGAAGAAGTGGATATATTTATAAAATTAAGTCTCCTATTCGATTCCAGCGCAAAAACAGGTTTTTGACTGGCCGCCATATTGTGACGTCACGTTCCCCAACTCGTCCATACATAACCCACAAACAATCCAATTTCTTACGGATTTTACGGATCAGCCACATAGTGCGTCAAGAAGGTTTCCTATTTGCATTAATTGAAGGAATGAACGAGGGGACAAACTACAGAGGACGACCAAGGAAAGAACACCTGGACGACCTGTGCCAGGATATGGGCATCGACTCACAATATGAAGAGTTAAAAAGAACCGCACAGGACAGGGATGAGTGAGGAAGGAGACATGGGCTTTGCTTCAAACCAATCATAACGATTGAAACTGGAAAAGCAGAAAAATAAATAAAACATCGATTTTCTGTTAGAAATGTCTTCTTTTTCTTATTCTTATGTTAGGCCTAGCGGCCTGTTGTTTGGGGATTATTAGTCTCTTGCGAGGTCGACTCCCAGCTGTTATTCCATCTCTTTGGTGGTCTGCCTTAGAGTTGGCCGTGCAGTACAATGTGAGGTAGCCTGGATGATTCCATTCTACCTCAATTGTGCGTACCAGTGTCTCCTTCGTTGCCTTCCCCATCTAACGACATCCTCGACCTCATATATCTCTATTATCCTGGTAGTCCTTATTCTGTCCCTAATTTGTTAAATATAATAAGTTTAGCTTGTAAGACTTATATATAAGTTTAGATTTGATTTGAACTGTATTGTTCAATTGTCTTTTGTAACCTTGGATAAGAACACTGAAGGAACGTAATTTCAGGGGTGGGGTTTGCCGGAGTGCTCCCTTAAGGCTAACCCTGGGCCCACCTGGGATGTGGAGGGCCTTAAGCCCGCGGGATTTTCCTTCAATGTCCCTAATAATAAATCGATGCCATCAGCGATCGTGGAATAAGGAAAGAAAATGAGTTTAAACTTTCAGAGGTAAAACGACAGATTTTAGCTTATAGCATTTTGTAAGAGGATGGGTTTTCAATAAAGCGAGTTTTAAGTGACTGTTTGTTTAAATATCAGTACCTATAATGGTTAAGGATTTCCCAGTCCTATTCAAACTTCGTCTTCAGTTTAGTACTGTGTTATTCTATTCGTAGTTACAGTTCCACTGAGCGACGTTGTATTAAATAGTGCTGACATTATTGGACTAAGTCTAAAACGAGCAGTGTCAGAGTTTTGTTGGTTAACAAATGACCACAGCTCCAGAGAGGAAGACGGGGAAAGAATGAGAGAAAGAGAAAGTGTAACAATACTGTGTATAATATAAAGGGGAGAGAATCATGGGCGTCGTCAGAGGAGGGTAGGGGGGGCAGCTATCCCCCCTAAGATTGAAATAGCTATATATTTTTTCATACTAAATGATAAAACCCACAAAAAATCACATTGTTACCACACATTTTCTCTTCATTTTCTAAAATTAGTATAAAAAATCAATCAAAATACAATTGTTTAATCAAATAGCGCCGCAGGCAATTTTTTTATTACTTTTATAAAAATATTTTTTCATAGATTGTGCAAATCATTATATACATTCTCAGATAAACCAAACCACATAACGATCTTCTTCACTATGTCTCACAAAAAAATTAGGCGCTATTTACGCGTTTTTTATACTCTCTCTTTCTCCCTGGGCAATTATTATTCCCACATGATGGTGGGGTCTGCCATTCTTGTTTTTAGCCGCCACTCGGCTCTATCCTGTGCATCCTCAGGGGATGCTCTACAGTCTCTCATATTTTGCCTCACAACCTCACGCCACCTCCGCTTGGGTGTTCCTGTGGATCTCCTACCAGCGATAACCAACGACTGTGCTCTGTTGCCAATGTATTCGGGGGGTCTTCTACTCACATGCCCGTACCACCGTAATCTGTTTTCCTGAATTTTGTCGGATACGTCACGTACACCTAGACTTCCACGTATATACGTATTACGGATTCTGTCTAGCCTGGTTCTGTTCTTCTTTTTTATGCTATACTCTCTCTTCTCTGCACCATATCCCATTTATCTGGGGTCGGCGGCTCGGATCCTCTCTCTCCATCTGCTCCGATCAAAGCAGTCTTCTGGAGTAAGTTCCAGTAGGTGTTTCATGTCCCCTCTGATGGTCTCCTCAAGGGACTTCCTCGGCCGTCCTCTCTTTCTTTGTCCTTCGACAGACCAGTTTGTTGCCCTCCTCAGAGCGGAGCTATTGCTAATGCTATACTATTTTTCAAAACTGTTGTTGCCCCCTAGCTTCGAGGCTGGCGACGCCCTTGGAGAGAACGGTTGGCTGGTGAGAGAATGGTGAGAGAATGGTGAGAAATGAGTAGAAAGTACATGATAGTAGAGTAGAATGGATTGACAATGATGGATGACTCGGGGGAGAGAGACGGGAGAAGAACAGATCGTCATAGCGAAATTAAACTTCATGTCAAACACTTATTCATTATAAGGTTGTAGGTATAACTAAGTAAATGTATCTTATTATTAGTATACAGAGTGATTCAAAGTTAATTTAATTTAATTAATTTATTTATTTATTCATATACGGTGTACGCCATTTACATACAACAGACAAAAATATCATTACAACACCATTAAAATAATCAAATTCAAACAACAACACCCAAGTAATTACAAAAAAAAATTAAAACAATCTTCGATTCAAATATGTGAACAAAAAATATTAAGTAATAAAATATTAAGTAAGTATATGGTATAAGTGCAAAACAGATAATAACTATAGATACAAGTAATTGAAAATTAGTTCATTCATAATTCAGCTGTCACCCACAAGCATGCACCACAGAGTATGCATATCGACATTTCAAAAATTTCTAAAAACGGGAGACCTTCTATCTCAACAACCGTTACTAAATATGCTTTGCAACAAAATATGATAGATGCATTGAACATTTATCTAGGGAATAACCGTATTTTTTTTTATCTGGTACAGATTTCTCAAAAAAATAAATTAAAAACACCTCTGATCTTTTTTCCGAAAGACGGAAACTCGTTTCCCCGGAAGTCGCGGAGTATTTTTTTCGTACTGATAATATACATTAAAATCTAGGGGATAACCGTAAAAGTTTTTTGATATACGCAATATTAACCCCAAAAAATGGAAAAAAACGCTATTTGAACCTCAATGCCGTGGGAAAAGACTGTGACGTCATTCTTGGTACAAGGCCCTCAAAATCCAAAAAAGTGACTTATTTTCGCATCTACTATTCGAGGATTTGCTAGCAAATCCAAAAGTGTGCCAAAAGGAGGACTTATTGCAAAAGCTGTTAATTGTTTGTAGTCACTCTAATGTTATTGCATTAATTAGAGCATGCTGTATTAATGAGAGCACCCTGTATTTCAGGATATAAACGCAGAAAGCATTAGTCTACCTGTCTTATTAATGAAAAGAGAATTTATATTAAATAATATTGGGGAATATTAAAATACAAACCTTCTCTTTGAATTTAATTTAATTTAATTTAATTTAATTTAATTAAATAATTGATTATTTCTGTTATTAATTACATAAAGGTACCTGGTATAGATTATTTATAACAAAAATATATATTTATTTTATTTTATTCTCATAAAAAAAAACAGTGAGAGGCATTACAGTTATAGGCCTTTTCGCCACTCACTGCATATTGAAAATCAAATGCTGAGTACGCAGCGAGTCAACGGACGGTAATCGCGCGAAGAAGAACGCATTTGGGTGATTGCTCCAATTGGAATTGTCAAACAGAGATAGAGATAGGAGAATACTAATAAGACTGAGTTGATAGATATACATACAACGAGATATCACAATACTCTTCTTTGGTAGAAAGGGATAGACATATCGCGAGTGAGTGAACTGCACGTGCGGACCATTCTATTATCTATGGCGAGCGAATGTCACCCAGCAAAATTGTTGGGTGTTATTCGCAACAACCGAGCGTGTCAATTACTGTGCACATAAAACAGGTTGAGTCGCACAACCAGTTAAATCGCACCGATGATAGATCGGAGAACATTGGAACCATAAACAATCGAACGAATCACTGAGTGAATTTTAACGGATACAGAACGTGACCCAGCATACTATGTAAGCTCACTGCAATTTGCCGTTCCAAGCCACTTTCTGTGCACTTTAATTTATGTACTGTGTTGGCAGTTACTAGGCACCTATTAGAAATATTAATTTCTTGTTGTTATTTTGAGTGACGTTGGCAAGCTTCGAGTGCCTATAGTTACCAGGGGCGAAGCTACCTAAGAACACGATTCCCATCGAGTTACCTTTTGGGAAAAATGATTGGTATAATAGTGTCCAATCTAACGAAACCCAATAAGAAATGTTAGCCCCGGCTTCCTTTCTGCAGATATCTACCCTTCGTCACTGATAGTTACTTACAGGGTTGGCCAGACAACAGAAGATTTAGATTTTGAAAAGGCCGTAAAAAACAGTAATAATAACAATTTTTATTTTTACCACCTTAAATTACATAAAAAAAGCATTAAAAAATAATGACACGATTTTATAATCTTTGTAAATGCTACACAACCTGGAGTATTCTAGGTTCGTTTTTTTTTTATTTAATTTACTTACTTACTTAATGTTTTTTCAGAAAATTTTTTTCATGAAAATAAACCAAACGACATTCCTGTCTCAAAAAAAGCATGCGGCACTATTTATGCGTTAATCATGATGTAACGAAATTAAAAAAAAAATGTTGCATTTTATTTTCTAAGGAATTTGGGTTTATCGAAGTAATCCCAAATACACTTTGTCCACTTCACAGTAAGCTTGAAAAGCTCGTGTCGTGAAGTAGAGTAGTTCTGTATCGGGGATCGAACCCGTGCCCACTGGATTAACAGTCGAGCGCGATACTATCCAGGGTACCGTCCACTTTATTTATTTATTTATTCATTTAGTGAACAAAGTATTTAAATATAAAAAAATGGAGATAGTACAGATTATAAATTGTTGTTCGCTAGGGCGAACTTATCACAGAACTGCGATTTCTTCCAGTTGACCCCAAATGCCCTCTTTACCCATTTATTTTTTTACCCAGTCTTTCAAAATGTAGCCGACTACTGATACAGGTAATCTAACATAGCTTGTATTTATGTAGATAGGTAGAGGGACGTACCAGGGTACCTACTCACGAAATGTTTAATTACATTGATTTGACTTTAATTAATAATTTAACTCGATCTTATTACAAATTTCGTTTCTTTATCCAGCGTGATATATTTTATTGTGCTAGACTTAAGAATATGTCTTATAACTAGGGTTGGCAGGTGTCCGATTATGGACCGGACAGTCCGGTTTTCACTGTATTTGTCCGGTCGAAAAAATATCGAAGAACCGAACAAAAGCCTGTTGTTATTGTGATAAAGCGAAATTAACCCCAGAAAATGGAAAATACGCTATTTTGACCATTTCATCATGCGATTGTTCTCCCGATTTTGAACCTTAAGAGTATGCATACCGACATTTCAAAAATTTCTAAAAATGGGAGACCTTCTATCTCGACAACCGTTACTAAATATGCTTTGGAACAAAATATGGTAGATGCACTTAACATTTATCTAGGGAATAATCGTAAAAGATCTTTTATAATTTGTAGATTTAAAAAAAAATGTGAAAAACACCTCTGATCTTTTTTCGAAAGACAGAAACTCGTTTCCCGAAAGTCTCAGAGAATTTTTTTTTGTATTGATAATATGCATTAAAATTTAGGGAATAACCGTAAAAGTTTTTAGATTGAAGCGAAATGAACCCCAGAAAATAGAAAATACGCTATTTTTACCATTTTATCATGCGATTGTTCACGCGATATTGAACCTTAACGCCATGGAAAATGACCGTGACGTCATAGTTGGGTCGCGAGGCTTAACCCTGAACAATAAATACACGCCTATCTTGTAATGTCAGAGTCTCATCACGGATTCTTATATTTTTAATTTAGTCGTAACTTCAGTTAAGCGTGGGCCGTAAATATTTCACGACTGCCTATAATATAGTTAAAACAGTTTAGCGCACAGGGCCTGCTTTGGATCGCGAGGATCATTCTCAATGTCATGTAAATTTATGAAGGTCATTTTAGAATATTAAAATTACAAAAAAAATCGGGCGACCTTAGATCTCGACAGCCTTACTAAATATACTTTGGAAAAAATAGGGTAGATACATTAAACCTTTATGTAGGGAATGACCGTAAAAGATTTTTCATATCTTGTATAGATTTCTCAATAAAAATGTTTAAAACACCTCTGATCTTTTTTCCGAAAGACAGTAACTCGCTTCCCGAAAGTCGCAGAGTTTTTTTTCGTATTAATAATAATATGCATTAAAATCTAGGGACTGACCGTAAAAGTTTTTTAGAGAAACGAAATTTACCTCAATGAGTAAAAAAACGCTATTTTGCGATTGTTCATGCGGACCGTGACTTCATAGTTGGGTCCTCACCCCTAAAGATACGCGTATATTTATATTTAGTAAAGTTTATATTTTTATTGCGATCTTCTTCTTCTTCCTCAGCCTTCCTCCCTCCACTGCTGGACGTAGACCTCTTCCATTTCCTTTCATTCATCTCTGTTTCTCCCCCTCCGCATCCAGGTTCTTCCGGGTTGCTGGACTAGGCATCAGACCACCTTTTAGGAGGTCTTCCGACGCTTCTACTTTTGCTCCAGGGCCTCCACTGTGGGATTCTGTGTGCCCACCTAGTCTCCTGCTGTCGAGCTAAATGCCCAGCCCACTGCCATTTTAATTTTGCAATGCGGTCTATGGACCGGATATCGGTAACTTTAGTTCGGCGTCTTATTTCCTCTTTTATTGAGATATATCACCCCAATACAGAGCATGATTCCTGAAAGAGCTCCTGCGTTCAGATGTTAAGGTATAGAGAGACGCTGAGCCGATCATAAGAATATAACAATAATTTATTTGTGAGTAGGAGTGGGTCATTAGGGCGGCATCTGTTGTTTGTGCTATTAAACAATAAGCTACCTACTACCCTATACTACTACCCTATCCTACTACTACCCGACCCTACACTAGGCTACGCAAGCAGGGAGGTATGACATTATATGTAGTGATGAGCATTTGCAAGACCAAGACAATACCGGAATGGTCTTGGTCTCGTGTTGTTTTTCATTTATGTTCATGGTATTGTTGGTAAAATGTTCATTCATTCATTCATTTATTTAATATCCACACAATACAACAAAGTAAGAAAATATAAGTAAGAAACAAGTATTGGATTTTATTGCCCCACTAGGCGAAAGCCTGTTCTGGGGTAATACTAACTACAATATAGTTCAAGGCTACATGTATGGAAAAAAAATAACAAAAATACTGAATGAAAAATGTAGAAACTTTACTGGTTAATTTATTGTCGACGTGTTAATTATTGTAAAATTTATTATTGCGACTGTCTGATTCTGTAAATAAAATAAAATAATATTTTCAACATTTAGTTGTCTTCCAACAGCCATCGCTCGAAAACCATTCAATCTACAGAACCCAAATCAGTGTTATTATATGTATTCTGGATTCAATTACCTTCAATTTGATATTTCAATTTTGAAATTATAGTCAAGTTTTAATATAACAAATAATAATTCAAAAACTGACGCTGTTTAAAATCTAAAAGCTTATTTGTTATGTTATGTATTTAGTGTCTGTGTTGTACTTGTATGAAATAAATAAATAAATATTGTTATTTATTATGCTTCCAATCAGTAAGTACCTAATCTTTAATGACCCAGGGCGATAGCCACCTACTAATATGTCCCTGATGGGAGAGAGCTGCACCCCTGGGGACCTGATTCTAGGGAATGACAAGGCGATGTATGTCGCCGCATATTGGAGTGGCAGGGTATGACCCACCCGGACACGTAAAGTACATAAGTATGTAAGTAATGTCGAATGCATGGTTGGCGCAGTTGGTTGAGGTGGCAGTCTCTCAAGCAAGAGGTGCCAGGTTCAAACCCTGACCCTGGCGATGACATTCTACACTTTGCGATACAGGCTTTTAGCCTAGTGCAAAGTGTGCAGGGAAAGTATTTGGGTTTGTGTATGCAAGCCCAGATCCTTTTTATATATAAAAAAAATGCAAGACTAGCAAGACTCTTTCGACCCATTCATGCAAGACTCTCGGTCTTGGTCTTGCACACCCGGTCTTTGATTTTGATTTTGCTCCTGACTAGTAATATCATTATACTCTTTTTCTTTCCCCCTCTCTACACCCAGCTAATTATTATTATTGGAACGTAATGTGAAAGACAACTTCTCCGAGTATACTATACTTATGTTCCAAACATAAGTATAGTATACTACCTAGTATACTTATGTTCCAAACACATCTGTTAGGTATTAAACATACTTCGAGTAGGTATTAAACCTATCTACACCTACTTCTCTCCTACCTACAAGAGGCGCACCATGAGAAACATAAAAGCATGAAATAATTTGTGTCTAGGTGCCAATATCTGATATTTAAAGATTAATGCACAATAATGATTATTAATTGGCTAGAGATCCAGATGATATATGGTCGAAGAGGGTCTTAACATGGAATCCCAGAACGTCACCAGGAGTGACGACCTAGTCAAATACGTGGGTGCCAACTGGATCCAGAGAGTCCAGGATAGAGCGGCGTGGAAGCAGATGGAGGAGGCCTTCGTCCAGGAGTGGACGGGAGTAGGCTGACGAAGAAGAAGAATATTTATTTAATGGGTGTAGACTGTAGAAGGTGTTATTTAACACTATTATAACAATTAAGATGGAATTAAGAAATAATAATGTTTATGCAACAACATATTTATAGAATCTCTGTGTCTCGTGAATTTCGAATAGATATTTCACACATTTAGCCATTGATTTCGATGATGCCCCCTACGTAGTATATAATTACTCACATTTACCTATCATTTCAGTTGCATTTCGTTTGCTCCGGGCCTGTTTTTTATTCTTCTTTTAAAATATGCAAAATTTGTAAAATTAGAATCAGAAACCATAGACGTTGGAACGACAGGTCAAATTGAATAAAAGGGTGTAAAAATCTTCTGCGACGCAATACCATCATAGCCGAAACGACTGTGAGTAGCTGAAACGTCATAATTTTATTTATAATGAATGGTAATTAAATATTTTCATAGGGCGGCGTTTAAAAAAATCTGTTTAATCTTCAAAGGGGATGTAGTGCTTTAATGAAAATTTCACCCCAGGCCAAAAGACGCCGCGGAGAAGAAACCATCATACCACAAACATGAGAAGAGAGGGGGGCGGCGGGAGGGAGAGGAATTAATTTAATTTTAATAATTACCCATGAAGCTCCAAAGGAACAACCAACTTTTGATTTTCACTTAAGCGGCAGACGGAGGAGTGAAGTGGGTGGGTTGTAGGTAAAAAGGTTCTTGTCTATTATATTATTAAATCAGTCTGTCGTGGTAGCATCCTTAAATTGGTCATATATTTACGTGCCCAGGCATTTAGTCGACAATAATTGGTGGGGTCGTAAGATAACTTCTTCTCCAGTATCAATTGTTATAATTGGTTTGCAGCAAAGACCCACGTCTCCTTCTCCGCTCATCCCTGTCCTGTGCGGTTCTTTTTAACCAGTGTATCACACATCTTTCTTCACTTCTTCTTTCACTTCACATGCGGCTGGGTTATGGAATAACCTTCCACTTCTTATCAGACTCCAAATATTCTTACTTTCAAGAGTAAACTGAGGAATCATTACCTTTCCATAAATAATTAATCCATCTAACTGATTATCCTGTGATTCCTTCCTTGTCCTTCATCCCATCCACTTATTTATATGTGTATTTTTATGTATGTATTAGTATTGTATATATTATTATTTTATTATTTATTTATTTTTATTTTATTCTTTTTCATACACTTGTATGTATTATGTATATCAAATGTATGTCACAAGTGGTTGGTTGGCAGACATTGCCTGTGGCAATAAACCCGCCATTTGGAGAATTTTTTTTTTTTTTTCACTAAAGATTTTATTTATTTATTTATTTATATTATGAGTTGAAGCCCATATCCTGGCACCGGTCGTCCAGGTACTGTTTCCTTGGTCGTCTTCTGTATAGTTTGTCCCCTTGACGCACTATGTGGCCGATCCATCTGGCACGTCTTTCTGCTATTGCATTGAGCAGGTGTCTTCTTCCATTGGTTTTGTTGAGAACTTTTTCGATCGTTATGTGATCCCTCCAAGAAATTCCTAAAATTCTCCTGCACCACCACATCTCAAAAGCTTCCAGTCTCTTTTTGTTTGCCAGAAGTTTGCGCACATTTAGATCAATATTATTTGACTCAAACATTAATTTATCGACTTATAATAATAACAAATTAACGAATGTGACGAAAGCAAGAAGTGTGGGAAAGGATTGTGCTATCTGCCGGCGTTTTCTTCTGGTTTTGATACGGATTGAAGAGATAGACAGATAGATAGCTGGGCACATCAAAAAATGGATTACTTTGTGATCGGTCCATGACATGTCTACAATGAAATATCTATTATGTATCAGTCTTTTTGGAACACTCATGACCACAATTTACGTACAATGTCCCGATATCGATAATTTTAATTATGTATATTCGAAGCAGGTACAGTGGTACATATAGAAATATATGTTCACTACATTGTCGACGAAGATCAAAAATTCCTGAAAGGGCTGCCAATTTTCTTCATGTCGATTAGTCACATGAATAATTTCCATTGATTTTTTATGCTATCTCCATGTTGTTAGTTCTTTGGGTTTCACTGTGGGTCGAGTGGTTGGGTAACCGAGCTTTCGGCAGCGATAGTACTGCCATCTTCAGGCTGAAAAAGTAACAATGGCGACATTCAACACGCTGCGAAAGCCTACAAGACAAATTTTTGATGCTATTCGTTAAAATTGGGCATTAAAAAAAAAACAAAAAACGGGAGATCTTAGGTCTTGACAACCGTTACTAAATATTCTATGGAAAAAATAGATTAGATACATTGAACCTTTATCTAATGAATAACCGTAAAAGATTTTTAATATCTTGTGTAGATTTAAAAAAAAAAAAAAGAATAAACACCTGTGGTATTTTTTGCGAACGACGGAAACTTGTTTTACGAAAGTCGAAGAGATTTTTTTTGTACTGATAATATGCATTAAAATCGAGGAAATAACCGTAAAAGTTTTTTGAGAGACGCAAAATTAACCCCAAAAATGGAAAAAAAACCCTATTTTTACCATTTTATCATGCGTTTGTTCACGCGATTTTGAACCGTAATGCCGTGAGAAATGACTGTGACGTCATTCTTGGTACCAAAGTCTTAAGTCTCTGACAAGCAGGAAAATTCACCCTGCGCTTTTAACTTTGACATAACGAATGATAAATGATATAGGCGTGATGTTGGCCATACACGATAAATACCTAAATAAATTAAAGAATATATTAACATTTCACTACGATGCGAATAACCTTAAGCCAAATCCGAGCAAAACGCAACTCTGCGCTTTCCACCTACGAAACAAGGAAGCAGGAAGAGAGTTAAATGTCACATGGAAGGGCGAGAGGATAGAAAACTGCCAGACACCTAAGTACCTTGGCGTCACTCTGGACAGAACACTCTCGTACAAACAACACTGTTCCAACACCAAACAGAAGGTCTCAGCCAGAAACAATATCCTGAGAAAACTTACCGGCACATCCTGGGGAGCATCCCCAACTGTTCTCCGCACCTCTGCCTTGAGTCTGTGTGTCTCCGCAGCCGAGTATGCCTGCCCAGTTTGGCAGACGTCAGCACATGCCAAACAAGTAGATGTTGCTGTAAATGAAATGGCACGGCTAGTGTCCGGCTGCCTCAAACCTACAGCAGTACACAAACTATATCCTATAATAGGTATAGCTCCACCTAACATCAGGAGAAAGGCGGCGGCGGACGCGGAGAGGCACAAGCAAATCCACGATACCAGACACCCCATCTACGGCCACGAGATGGCGACACAGAGATTGGCATCGAGAAAGAGCTTCCTGAAAACAACCACTGATCTGGATACCTCAATAAAACAATACAGAGAGGACCAATGGAAGCTCGAACTTGGTGACAGACTTTGGATAGCGCCGTCGGAGGGCAGTAACACCGCGCAAAACCTCGACTTTCCAACCTGGAAAACCTTGAACAGACTGAGGGTGGGGGTGACCAGGTGCAGAGTGAACCAACGGAGGTGGGGCTTCCTCGAGGGAGATGACGCGAGTTGCGACTGTGGGGCGCTGCAGGACGATTTGCATTTGCTGTCGTGCCCGCTGATGCGGATGGCATGCAATATGGAGGACTTAAAAACGGCAAATCACAAAGCGATATCTGTCGCTGCACATTGGAGTGGCAAGGTCTAGAGTCCGGACCCGTAAAGTAAGTAAAGTAAGTACATTTCACTAGTTTATTTATTTATTTATTTATTCAATAAACGGCTTTAAAGCCTTTTGAAGATATACAAATCAATATAATTATTGTGCTATACAATACTACATATAATATAATAATATCATACTGTATATAGTAACTAATAACAAACCAATATTTGTACTCAAATACCAATAATGTAAATTAAAAAATATATATATTAAAGTATATAATAATTATAATACATACAGCGCGCACTTATACTATACCGCCACTATGTATGATAATATTAACCACACACATAATATAGGTAAAACAGTGAGAACGGCACTAAACATAGCACCAGATATATATGTACATAGGAAGGCGCCAGGTAGGTACCATAACGTCACCCCAATATATGTGTTCTGTGACCCCAATGCACTACACAGAATCAAGAGTACGCACTAGGCATCCGTAACAATAATCTTTAATTGCTGCTGAAGTGCACAAACAAAAAAAAAACAAATACACAATGCAATCCAGCTGTAGGTATACACCCATAGAACTGATAAATTATCTATATGTGTAATAACTAATAGCATACAATACAAGTTATATCAAAAATGCAAACTTAAATCGAAAATATGTGGTATTCACAAACTATAAAACATAGCAAATCCATAAACAATCTAAATATCCATTGTAATTAGACCATTATACTTCAGGTTTGTACATTCTTTAATAATATTTTTAAACGAGGGCAGATTTACATTAAATATGTCTACATGTATAGGTAGTTAAATATACCTAGATAATAATACAATATTTTGCTTTTCAAACTGTGTATTTATATCTGAATCTTTTTAATTAATTATAGCTTTGCATACCAGACGATATTCTAAAGATTCTCTATGTTATGCTAGAATATATTATAAGATTCTATGTTTTCTCATCTTCCTACTCTAAGTATCAAACAAATCCATGTCTTCTACAATTAGAAATGATTTAAAATTACTTTCACTGTGATTATTCTATGACGTCACTGTGATTTCTCGGGGCGCTTGGGCTCATTTTTTAAATTTTTATTTATTACATTCTTCTTCTTCTGAAGCCACTCAGGTCCATTGTTGGACATAGGCCTCCCCTTTGCTCCTCCACAGTTCCCTGTCTTGGGCTCACTGCATCCATCCACCACCGGCACATTTCCTGATGTCGTTATTACATTACTAAGGGTTAATAGCCTTTAAATACATTTTCACAATTAGGTCAATTAAAAAAAAATATCATATAAATAATACAACACTTCACAACCCACGAACTTTTTGGAGTTAATTTTGCTTCATTAAAAAAATGTTGCACTCATTTTCTAGATTTTAATGCATATTTTCAATAATAAAAATCTATGCGAACTTCTTCAGAAATCCCGCGATATGATTCCTTAGGCTTCGTTGATAGAAGCGAAACAGAGCTGAAGGGTCTGGAGAAATCATGTTGGTAGAAGTCCTCACCACAACCCCGCAAAGGACAAGCAAATAAGACATGGTCTATTGACTCATCGTCCTCTCCACACCGATAAAGCTAAATCTTTATTTTCTTACATTTTCTCATACAAAATTTGAAATAGTTACATACGTATATCTTCCAGAACGAGTATTTCACAGAGTGCTACTTTGTTCTGTTACTTAATAAATTGTTCTTGTTACTTTCCGCTACTTTTTTCTTCATTCTAATCTCACGTCTACAGTCAAATAATAACAGGAGAATTTCTATTATTATTATATAATATTCATAGGCGATGTATTTGTTAGCTGAAGTGCGGAGATTGAGAGTGGGAAGTGGGAAGGGAAGCTGGGAAATATGTGGGAGAGACAGGAGATAGGGAGGAAATATTTAAATGTATAGGTAATAATCTAATATTGTGTCGCGCCTTTTTGAATTGGCTTGTCAACATATTTCATATTTTGCATAGGAAATTCATCTCTGTTTGATATGCCAATTGCTTACAAAAATGTTTACTTTTCTATAAATTATATTCAGGATTGCTCCATAAATGGGGCAAGAAAGACCATCACCTTTGTGAATGTGGCCAGATCGAGACTGTTGACCATATAGTAGAGACGTGTCCTGACAAGAAGTTTGCAGAGGTTCGTGAGGAAATCCATGAGGTGACGCCAAGGGCAATAGATTACTTGCAAAACATTGACGCTGAGGTATGACTCTAAGATAACTTGTACAATGGTCATGTGCATTCGAAAGAAGAAGAAGAAGGATATTAGAGTATAAATTAAATATTAGTTATTAGAACATCAATGTCTACATCTTATGGAGTAAAATCAGGTCAAATGTTTTGTTTCCACCATGGAGATAGGATAAGATAGAGGGGTTGACAACATGCGCCAGTACCAAATTTTGTAAGCCAACATCTCAGTATGGAGTGGCCACGTGGAGTTGGGCAAAACATGTCTTATGTTGTTTTCACTGATTATATTCTTTTGTTGTACGGATGCGAAACGTGGACAATAAGCAACAGAGAATGCGAACGTCTTTCAGTCTTTGAGATGTAGTGCTACAGACGCATCATGCTCAAAATTCACTGGAGAGATCACACTATAAACAGCGAGGTGTTGAGTAAGGACGGAGAGGCAAGATAAATCTTGAATAAGATTGCCCGACAGAGAGCGCGATGGATAGGCCATAACATCAGGCACCCTGGCCTGCTCATCACCACAGCAGAAGGAATGGTAGAGGGCAGTAATGTGAGAGGTCGTCCGAGAAGCAGTTATATGGACCAGATTATTGAGAGCGTGAAGAGATTGGAGACTGACAGAACGGCGTGGAAAGAACGAAAATGCTTGGTACAAACCAATCTGCATGATTGTAGACACATCATCATCTCAGTGTAGATATTTTTGTGGGTTACGTTACGTTTGCTCTCACTGACTGCCTCCGTTCATTCATTCATTTATTCATTCACAATTTGTCTATCACACAATCTAAATATATATAAATTGGTGCAAACTTCAAAAAACCTTCTTTGCATGTTAATAAAGAGATCAAAACAGTTTACAGCAATCCGACAATTATCTACGCTATACCCCATTTTGTTTTTTTTTTGACCGGTCTAAAAGTAAAATTTGAATTTTGTAAGTGTTCGCATATCTCTTGCATTTTACAATGGATTTCTGCGGTAAATTAAAATAACATTTGCGATAATATAAGCTGTGTCTTTACGTCGCCGGTTTTTGGAGAAAAAGCTTTTCCTAGGAGGTACCATGATGATGAGGGGATCCAAGGGTTTTGTTTGGTCGAGTGTGGTATCGTATGAAAGTGTATTGGAAAAGAAATTTAGATCTTAATTCATATTTTGTCCAGCTCAAGCCCATAAAGTATGCCGGGTTGTTTTGTTAAATTTTCCGTTACAAAGCACGGGTAACTCAGCTAGTATATTATAAAATAACATCTTTTAATAACCATACCTTTCTCACCCCAGTAGGTGTCTACTTGTAACGCTCTCCCACTTGGTGGCTAGAAGACCATCGAAGCTTGTGTTTCTCAGAGAGCACGTTAGTATCAGAGGTGGGAAAAAGTTAACTTCGTTAATCGTTGAAGCGTTACATTTTAAAAATGTCGCGAAAGTTAACGTTAATCCGTTAAAGCGCTAATGTAAAAAAATTGGGGATAATGGCATGAAAAAGAACTACATAAGTAAAACTACTATCATATTTACACTATCGCGATGTATCCCAACAAAGTGAAATTTCTTTTCCAACTCCCAACCCACACACGATAGATACCACATATAACCCCATACAAACCTTGGATTATCTAATGCCAGCGCCTCCACTGGATGATGTCTATGCAAACAATCAAATATTAACGAACTTAATTAACGGAAGTAAAATGTAACGGAAGTTAAATAATCCGTTAACAATTTTTGGAGGTGAGAAAAGCGTTAAATCGTTAACCAAAATGTTAGCTTCGTTAATTAACGATTAACGGTTTAATGCTTTTCTGCCCAGCTCTGGTTAGTATGATACGCAGTAATTTGACGTGAAGTATTTTATCTTGATAATAACACACTGTATTCATATGAAGGAACGTTGACATGACAACAGTTGGGTGGGAGGAGGGGGTACCGTCGCCGCCGCCGCCCACCGCCGCCCCGCCGCCGTCTACAAAACAACTCAGTACAATATATTCCTCAATACCATTATTGCTACGAATACATATTTTTATACAAAACTAGATTCCCCGTCGTAACGTCAATATGTACTTACCTTAAAAATTATGTAAAGGTAATTGTTTAAAATGTCATGAAAAGTTAATTCCTCTAATTCATTTGATTCCATAACCCGTTTCACATGTTAGGTTATTTGAAAACTACCGCCATCTATAGTATAGTGTACTTTTTTACCAATATGTATGTAGTTTAGGGTCAGTGTGCCACAAAGTTAGGTTAATATATATATTATGCAATCTGTCTATTTTTATTATGCAATCTGGCTTAAAGATGGTGCAAATTTGCGATATTAGGAATGTAATGCCAAATTACAGGCTTTTGCATGCGGGATATCTCAAAGATACATCTCCGATAATTCCAGTATCATGAAAATTACCATGGTTTTGTGTGTTTTATTTCATTTTAATGTCCTGTATCTCTAAAAACCAAACTTTACCAGCTATTTAAATTAAAATATACAGGGCGAACGTACGTCTATATATTTTAGCGGTAGATGTGAAAATTTGTTTCATTCTCTTATTATTTCAAACCATTTATCTTGCCGAGGTTCTTTTTAACATTCTTTTTAAATTCGTTAAGGCGCATTAGAGCAGACACCAAGAATTTCTACCATAGAAAATCTTTATCGTTCCGCGATGTCCAGAGAATCTCACAAAGCTAAGTTAAATTAATGTGTTTTTCATTATGACGAAAAAAAAAACTCTTTTCTTTTGCAGGATTGGTTGGAGAATAATTCGAATATACCTAAAATATCTTGATTGTATTTGGATAACCTTAAATAAAAGAAAATATAATATTAAGATTATTATATGATTATTATCGGGTTGACTGTAAGATATTGATTTTGCAATAAGTCCGCCTTTTGGCACACTGCATTGTTTTGTTTTTGTTGTTCTATATATTTACTGGCCAATAAAGATTTATTTATTTATTTTATATAAGGATGAATGTCAATAAGACGAAAGTAATGATCTTTGAGAGTAGGGGCATTGAAATGGCAGTGGGCGGGTCAAGTGGCAAGGCAAAAGGAGGGCAGATGGACCCCCAGAGTACTGAGCTGGAGACCACAGAGGAGATGGGTCGATGATATCATCGAGTCGGTGGGACATGAATGGAGGCAAAGCGCCCAAAACAGAGAATTGTGGAAGAGATAGGAAGAGGCCATTATCCAACGGTGGAGTGAAAGAGGCTGAGAAGAATAATGATGACACGTGCTAGTAAATTAATAAACCATGCAGCACATCTTGCGTGATTGCCCCATACGTGCTTACCCCGGTACCATTGACAGTGCTGCCAACCTGTCCCCTGAGTTCCTCCAGTGGCTGGAGGCGCTGGATGTCAGACTTTAACGATGTGACAATACTTCGACGTTGCCGAACGATAAATAAATAACAGATACCTGAAAACCTAATCAGATACATTTTTTTTAGATAGCTGTGGAAAAATACGCTTTGTAAAACAATATACCATATCTACTTAGAAATTTAACAGAAAAAGTCTTTGTTTATCTTCGTATCTACCAACAAAACTCAGTGTTTTTCTTGAAGCGGATTTCTTAAAAGTTTTCCGCGTCGCGTCGACCCTAAATTTATTTTGCATAAGCACTTGGAAAATGTTAAAAACATTGAGTCGAATCGATGCTTATGTAATGTTTGAATGGTTTTTTTTAATCGTCTACTTTTATTTTTATCCAATGTATGCAAACGAGACTTGGACGTGGCTGAAGAAGGACGAATCCGGGTTGAATGCAGTGGAAAAGAGTTCGTTAAGAAGAATATGTGTGATAAAACGCCGAGAGATAAGATAAGGAATGAGGTTATTAGGGAAATGAGTGACTGCAAGACTAGTGTTGTAACTAGAATGAAAGTGAATAAACTAAGATGTACAGGGCATGTTGAGAGAATTAAGGATGACAAGAAAGATATATTTGAGCGAATGCAGTGGTGGGAGAAAACGCGGCCGCCCGAGACTGGCCTGGTCCGATCATGTCAACCAGATCCTCAAGGATGGGCGCGTTTTGAGTAAAAGGAATCGGAGAGCGTGTATGACAAACTGTATGAGTGTGACGGAATCTAGGAGTGTTTGTAAGGATAGGGCTGTCTGTCCTCTCTGCCTACCCTGCAAGGGACGTGGCGTGAGGGTATAGTATAGAGGTATTATGCTTACGAGATCCTGTTAAAAAACCCAGGGTTTTATGCCACTATTAAAACGCCTATATAGGAGGCTTTTTGGCCCTAGTACCTATACAATAAAAGGGTTCTGCCTATTTTAGAATATTCATAATAATTTCTATGAATATCTGGAGCCTTACAAAATTTCCAGGTACCGATTTGGAATCGATTCCTTACAATGCATGGTAATTGGTACGAGTAAGTACTCATATAGTATTCGTTTTATACAGATGTTTACCTATCTTGGGAACAGTGGGGAGAAAATATATGTAAACTAAGAGTTTGGTCTCAGGTCTCAACTTTCTGCTGTGGTTTTGCATTATATTTGTAATTGTGTGTTTGTCATAACTCAACTTGAATTGCATGTTGAACATTGCTGTTGTGATTTTTCCATTTTTCAGGGTTAATTTCTTGGGGTCTTATGAATAAAAAAAGGAATCGCAAGTATCATAGGCGTCGCCAGCCTCGGAGCTAGGGGGGAGGGCAAAACAAATTTAAAAAATGATGTAGCACAAAAGACGAGGAAACAGGGACGCAGGCGTTTTTTCGTGAATTTTTTTGTGAGACGTAGTGGAGAAGATCGTGAAGTGTTTTGTTTATTTAAAAATGTATAAGTATAATACTTTGTACAAAAATATGAATGAAAAATGTTTTGTTATGAAAATTAATGAAAAATAGCGCTGAAGGCAATATTTTTTATGAAACTGATGGATTTTCACACAAATTTTAGAAAATTTATGATATGAGAAAATAATGTGGCATTACTGTGATTTTTTGTGAGGTTTTTTCATTTAGTATGAAAAAATATATACCTACCTTTTCCAATCTGTAGGGGAGGGGGGGCTCTTGGCGACGCCCATGGTACTTTTATAAAAAATTGTCTTCGTTTCATTCCAAGACTTTCCCTAGGAGGGGTATAGAACATTACTACTTCTGAGTGTGTAATACTATAAACACTTAGTCGAATCCTATTCAAGGATACGTGACAAAGGATCTTATGAAGCAATGCATCGCAAAGGGGAACTGCTGTATTATATCTACAGAACTGCAAATTCTATGGAGCAAGAGTACCAGCAATAACATCTAATAATATCAAGCATAGATATTATGCTATCTAGAAATCGCAGCGACATAATATATCATACATAGACAGAGTACTGAATGTTAGAAGTGTAACAAAATTGGTGCCCACAAACTGTCAAATCGTATGGAAAATTTTGACAGTTTGTGGGCAAAGGTTTCGAAATTTTGCTCTCATAGTTAAAAACTGTATTAGTTTTAACGTTATTAAGTGCTAAAACGATAGTTTTAAAGATGTTTTGGTTTTTGTTATTGATATCTTGTTAATAGTGTGAGTTTTGCGACTCTAAAATACCAAAAAGTGCCGAGCGTGAAATTGCGTCACCACCGTTCTATTGAAAATACATAGAATCAGATCTCTAGTACTTAATATGTAATCTCTTTGAGAAATCGGTATCTGCATAATGCATAGATTTTACGTAGATTCATAGTAGGTACCCACTAGTGGCGAAGGGTGGATTTCTGCAGAAGAGAAGCCGGGGCTGACATTTCTTATGAGCTTACGTCTGATTAGACACTAGTACACCCATAATTTTTTCCAAAAGGTAACTGTAAGGTAAGGAAACGTGTTTTTATGTAGCTCCGCGCCTGGTAGGTACTTGCCTACTCTTTTAGATGCCTATGACCTTACATTACATTACTAGCTGAGTTACCCGTGCTTCGCAACGCAAATTTACCTGGCGAACAAATGTTGTAGCATATTGTTATGTTATTATACCTATTGCCCACTGTATTTTGTTCACTTAGTATGCATACTTATTCACATTTCAAAAAAAAAAAAAAAAACGGGAGGCTTTATATCTGCCGTCCTAACGAAAAACACAGTAAGTCGGGTAACCCATGTTTTGAGATAAACGCGATTAAAGTTTTGCGTATATTTTCATCTCCTGTGCAAAAAGTACTGGCCCGATTCGAATGTTTATTTCTTTAAATGATAGGAAATAATGATCCTTAAACATTCTTTTTTTAAAAAAATAAATTTTTATACATGTACTATAAAAAATAACGAGAACTGTGTTCTATCTTAGTATAGCAGCGGGGCGAAATGAAGAGATACTACACTACAACGCAGTATCGCTATGCCTTACTGTACTCTATTGTAGTACGAGTGCGATACTGCATTCTTCACTAGGACAGACGTGGATTTAAATGGTTTGAAACAACAAAGAAGTGCAGTAAGTAGTTAAATATTGTGAATATTGTACATTTTCATAGACTCAGCATTTGCTGGTTACACCTTTACTGGGATACACTGTGGTGATGTAAATATTGGTTTATGGTTTTATAAAAAAGAGCGACGATAAAAAAAAACATTATAAGGAATTTATTTTATTTTTAACTTTAAAAACAGTCATATAAATCACAATTATTTATAACGTCAATGAATTCTGAAAAAGGTACTACTGGGTAAGCTTACATGGTTCGACTTAACAATTGTAAGTTTGACACAGTACTATGTGGGTGGGTGTGTGTGTGAAACAAAACAAAAAAATAAGATTAAAATTACTTACATTTATTGGTCCAAAATACACAACTCACAATAACACAAAACAACAATTAACTACGAACTAATAATTATTCCTATTACTAGTCATATTAAAACTAAATTAACCTACGAATCGTCGGAGCTATCACTGAGTCTATTCAAATAATTACGCTGTTAGACTATCACAGCACACTTGGCCTTTTTAATAAACAAAAAAAAACACTGTATAAATAACGACGTTATCACGCAATCCCTTGCCGCATATCCAACGATGAATGTTCAAGTGGCTCTCATAGAATCCGTTCTAGAGGCGCTGGCTTGAATGATGGCGGTGATTTACTGATGGGATCCAGAAGCACTGCTCAGCACTTTTCAGTACTATGGCCTCGCTCTCCGAAGAGACACAGACAAGGCAAATTTGTGAATACTAGAGCCCTACCGTGGCAGCTCACGTATCGCACTGACGGGGCGAAGGCTCTTCTTATTTCAACGTCGAAGGTATCACAATAGACGACACACACACGAAGATAATTATGTGTTATTCACTGACTGTTACGAGAGACAACCGAACTATCTCGTATTTCGACCGCTGTTTCCACAAATCAAGTGTCAACTAACTTCTTCCTTCAGCGACAGGTCCCTTTATAGCATAGGCCTTAACCCCTGGGAAGAGGCGGTCCTAATCGATGAGGCCCTGCTGCCATTGGCTTAGACCATTTCCCGTCCGATATGTCGTGTGCTAGCCACGCCTTCACCTGGTCCAATTGGAAACCAATTAATGTCCTTGAAGAATTTTCAAATCCACGTGGCACATAGTATTTTTCGTCATACAGTCCAAATTAAAATTATACATGATTGATATGGATTAATTCAGTAATCAACTGTCCATGCTACATTAATTGATAAGTATAAATGTCTATTCACAACTATCTTACAATTAATTACAAATCATATGCCTACATACACTATTTACAAATTGAACAATATGATATAATGATTTTCATGATTTGTATCTCTACCTAAGCTTAAGATAACACGACACATACTCCTAGTAGCGTAGTCAATTCGCTGGTTACTTCCTAATCTTAATATTAATTATTCTAAAAACACAATTTCGTCACGCTTACACGTGTCAAATATTTCTCACGCTGAAACTGAGATGGATACGAAAATTGGAACTGGCAACGTTGTATCTTTAATGAACGCAGACACCTGGAGCAAGACAATATTCGCTTCCTAGAATTTCGCCTGGTAAGGCCTCTATTGTTTTAGCTACGGCGAGGCGATAACAATAGCCGCAGGTATGCCTACACTTGTTTATCAGGTAAAGAACACTCGAAACAAAATAATACTTCGTTTAACTAAAATATTTACGTATGCTGCTTATAAATTTGACTCGTAGATTTTTTTTATGTTCAGGATTCATGATACAGAGAATATTATTCTTGTCAAAAATATTATACCTAAATATACCATAGGTAGGTATATATCAAAACGCCCCCCCTTGAATTGACAAGAAAATATTCGTCTGTATGACAATGTTAACAATCTCACGTAATTAAATATAAATTAAACTGGAAATACCTAGATAACTAATCTTAGTAATCAACCACAGTCTTACTCTATGCGTAGCCTACTTAATACTCTAACTATAACTACTATAATACAATCTTACTACCTAATCAATATTATTATTAATAAAAAAAATAAATGGACCTATTTAAATACTATTTACATTGTAAAATTAAACCTACTCTATATATACATACACCTTTCGGTGCTTGGGCGCCAAGATATTTTTATAGAAAAATATCTAAAACTTATCATTCAACAGTTCACCAACTTCTACATGAATATAAAACCAACATTGCTTCAAAAAAAAAAACAAGGAAACATGAACAAGGCTGTACTGTATACTATTCCCTTTCAGAATTATCACCCGATCTATATTATATTAACTTAGCTCAGTAGCTCATAATCAGATTTATCAAAGTGTTATCAATTTACATCAAAGTATTTACAATTACCTCTAAATAATTCAATAACCTAATCTTAAATTAAATCTACTTAGATATGAATAGAGAAAATATATACAGAAATTAACCTACTAGCAATATATACACATTATTTACAATTTCTATGTACAACAATGATTGTTTCACACACACCCTTGCCCGAATTTAATTAGTTAACATGATCTGAATTGGTATATTATTAGGCCAAGTTGGCCTATCAAACAATAATGAGATAACGGAATCAAATCGAAATTAAGCAATCAACTATTCTATCCCCCCTCAAAACTCGCAAGACGAGGTCCAGTTATGATATAACACACAGAAGAGGAGGGCCCTTCCCCAACTGTGCACCACACCGTCCCCGGTTTCCTCATCCTGTCTAACCTAACCCTCACTAAACTCCGTAGGTGCCAACCGAAGGTCATCGGCGTGAACTTTCACCGGTCTACCTCGCCTCTCTATCCAGTATACGTGACCTCTGCCTACTGACATAAGCACGCGATGAGGTCCACTCCATTTCGGTGCAAACCCTGCGTGAAAACCTAATCTGTGGTTGGAAAGAGGGTGCTCCTTCATCATTACCTCCTGGCCGGATTCGAATCTAGGGCTCGTCGTTGTATCTGGAGCATAAACCTGCCTATATTGTTCCTGATTCCTCCTTATCTCACTGTCAAGGTTCGTGCGATTCCTACCTTCTACACTAACTGGTTCACCAGATGAACCTGCGTTCCATTCCCCTGGACGCTTCAATTCGTATCCTAGGAGTGCTTGACTGGGTGTTAATCGCGTTGCTTCATTTCGCCTACTGCGAAGTGAACCTAGTATTGTCGGTATGTAATCATCCCAGTGTTTATGTGGATGTCCCTGTAAGTGTATTCGCATCAGTTTCTTAAGTTCTTGGTTACGCCGTTCTGTAACATTACTACGGGGGTGGTAAATCGCCGTTGCCCAATGGTCACATTGCCAACGCCGCAGCGCTATATTCCAAGCTAAATGTTCGAATTGTTTACCGTTATCCGTAAGAATAGCCTTAGGATAGCCATACCTAGGGAATATTTCTGATTCAATTTTCTTAATTAGGTTCGTTGCATAAGCTGCTCGTAAGGGAAACGCTTCCACCCACCTCGTATACATATCGGTGACAACTAAGAGTGATTTATTACCTTTCGACGTCGTTGGATACGGTCCCATTATATCTATTGCTACAATCTCGAATGGATGTTGGGCCTGGCAAGCGCCTTGAGGTGCTAGGGGCCGATGAGGCCGCGCACGAGTCATCGCACAAGTTACACACCGTTTAACATAATTAATGACGTCACGATTCATTCCTGCCCAATAATAATACCTTTGTATAGCTCTCAACGTCTCTTTCCCTCCCGGATGACCCGCAATACGATCATCATGATAATATTCTAACACTCGCTTCTGACATTGCTTAGGTACAACTAACTGAGATGGATTATCGCCAACCTTATACCATAGATAGCCGTCTATTAATGAGAATCGTGACAAGTAATTACTATTACTATTTCGATTAGCTCCCGATGTTTGCGATCGTAATGACATTCGACGCAGCTGTCTCACTATTTCGTTCAACTTCCCATCTCGTCGCTGACTCCTACGAATCGAATCACTTAGCCCCACTGATTCAGTAATTTCCACTACTGAGGCAACCTCTTCCGTAGGCTGAGGGGCTTCCTCCTCGTCTTCGATCTGCAAGACTACCGCCTGACTCTCATCATCTATGCTATCTACTACTGTCGGATACATCGCTGTATTCATGTCCTCAACATTCGAGTCTACTTGGTCCTCACCTGGGTTACGAGATAAACAGTCGGGCAACTCATTTTCCCTACCAGGACAATGTTCTAAAGTGAAATCAAACTCCTGTAACAATAAAGACCATCTAGTTAACTTCGCCCTCTCATCCTTTGCCGACATTAACCATGTTAATGCCCTGTTATCGGTTCTAAGTATGAATTTCCTAGCTTCTAAATATGGGCGATAGCGCTTTATCGCCCAGATGGCAGCCATTGCTTCCTGTTCGTTGGAGTGCCATCTTTGTTCAGCCTTGCTGAGCCGGGCGCTAGCATACGATACTATATCCCTCCCACCGTCAGTACGTGGCTGATATAACACCGCCGCGACGCCTACCTTGCTAGCGTCTGTTTGCAAAACAAATTGTTTAGTGAAGTCCGGTCGTGATAAATGTAAGGGTTTCGTCATAGCTTTCTTAATCTCCTCCATACTCCTGTCAGCTTCGAGGTTCCACCTGAAGGGTCTGTTTGTACTCAAAAGGTCTGTTAACGGTGCAGCTAATTCCGCGAAGCGTGGCACATACTCGCGCATCCAATTACAAAGTCCTAAGAAAGCTCGTAGTTGTTTTCTAGTTGTTGGTACGGGCGTAGAAGCGATCGCGTTTTCGTGCGTTTTCAGTGGTCGATTACCAGTGGCTGAAACTACATGTCCTAAATACTCTAATTCCCTTACACCCAAATGACATTTATCTGGGGCGCAACGTAACCCAAATTGTTGTAGACGCTCTAATACTAATCTAAGGTGGTAAAGGTGACTTTCCCAGTCAGGAGAAAAAATAATAATATCGTCCAAGTAGACCAAAGCGAAGTCTCTTAAATACCCCGCCAATACCTCCTGGCTCGCGAACCGCTGGTAATTTCCAGGTGCCCCCTTCAGACCGAACGGTAAGACACGAAACTGGAAACTAGCACCATCAGGTGTAGTAAACGCTGTCAGGTGTTTCGAATCCTCGTGCATTGGTACTTGCCAATACCCCTTGGTTAGGTCAATGGTTGAGAACACCTGAGCATTTCCTAAATCTTTAAGTGTTTCGTGAATAATAGGCAATGGCGAAGGCTCATCTTCCGTCACTTCATTTAATCTACGGTAATCTACGCAAAACCGATAAGCCTCCTTACCTTTCTTAGGAGCCATGACAATTGGGAAGCTGTATGGCGACTTGCTTGGTTCTATAACCCCAGTCGCAAGCATACCCTCCAGTTGCTGGTAGAGTAGCTTCTTCTTACTATCCGACAATCTATACTGAGGTACTCTAATGGGTCGGGTGTCTTTCAATCGTATATGGTACGGAGTTAGCGGAGCAGGGCCGGCGTAAGGAGTGAACTGTTCCTTAAACTCGCTTAGAAGTTCCGTTACTTCCCGTTGTTGCTCAGGGTTAAGATCACTTAAATCTGGCAACTCGACATCCTTAGCTGATAAAGACTTTCTAAATGGTATCAGGTGCGCAGTACTCCTCTGTGTAACGCCAAAATGCACACATCCTCTATAAAAATCTGTTACTACTCTCTGTGAAACTAACCACCCTATTCCTAATATTACACCCTCCCTTAATCCGTCGATAACTAGGAAATCTTCTTGCATAATCACGTCCGAGACAACCAGCGATAACTTAACTCTTGCTACAACATCAAGGCGCGATTCACTGTGCGCCATATTTACTGATTTTATATCACTACTTTCATACAAGGATTGCGGTACAAGTTGACTACTTATTATATTATGAGAGGCGGCAGAATCAATCAAAACTTCGTATTCACGATCTAGTAACTGCACTCTTATTCTAGGTAATGTAGCTCTAGCCTTAGCTAATATATTACACTGGCCATTCTCTTCGTTAATTCTACTTATACTAGGGACCTCCTGCCGCCTACGTTGATTATACCTCGGTGTTATTACTGGGGGCCCTGGGCCAGGCGCTGTCCGGTCGCGTACCTGCCCGGGCGTGATGCGTTTAAATTTCGGAGGTATTCGTTCCTCTCGCGGCAATCCCTATTGTAATGCCTTCCGGGGCAGTAATGACAGTTTGGCAATTGTACCTCTCTACGTGAGTTATTCGGCGACCTATTTACTTGCGTCACCCCTTGATCTACGGTTTCCGAGAAATCTATGCGACCGACGATTTTAAGAAGGAATTCGTAACTTAATGAATCATGCGCGGCGAATAGATCTTTGTAGCGGGGGTTCATTAGTTTTACAATATCCCGACATGTCCGGTCATCTATGATCGTATTGGGGAACAACCTCGCGTACAATAATTTCTTTTTTACCAGAAATGAGGCTCCCCTCTCAGCGCGTTCCTGTCGTAGCCCGTAAAATTTCGCGGTCAATTCCCCCCTTCTCTCTTCTATGCCGTATGTTGAAATTAGAGCATTCTTAAAAAAATCCCAATCTTCTAACTCTCTGTAAGCCGACCACCACAACCTAGCTTCACCAGCCAGCCTTGCAGAGGCTTCCCTAACTCTAGCACCTCCTGAGGTGCCCCTCTTTACGAAGTAGGCCTCAGCCGACTCCAGAAACGCTTCTGGACATTGTTCCGGATGGCCTGAAAACGATTCATCCCAGCTTATCCCACCACAATGAAACCTATCTAATGCTACCTGGGAAGGAACTTGCCCCTGTGCTACCCGAGAAGGGGCTGATTCCCCCTGAAGACCCTGTTCTCGGTGGGCAGACCTCGTAACCACACCATTTCCTGAATCCCTATCGATTATACTAAATGTTAAAAACCGACAAATACTTTGTATGAACGATGCAAACAACCCGCTGGCACCCACACCCAATAGTACTTGAAACATTTTTATAAATAACAAATCAAAAGTGTTGTAAAAATAAAATTAAATTAATAGTAGAAAAAAAATAAAGCAAATATCTCAGGGCAGTGGTATCCGTTCCAGCTCACTTGCTAGAAAAAAAGCTCCACGTTGCTTGGCGACATATTGACACAGTACTATGTGGGTGGGTGTGTGTGTGAAACAAAACAAAAAAATAAGATTAAAATTACTTACATTTATTGGTCCAAAATACACAACTCACAATAACACAAAACAACAATTAACTACGAACTAATAATTATTCCTATTACTAGTCATATTAAAACTAAATTAACCTACGAATCGTCGGAGCTATCACTGAGTCTATTCAAATAATTACGCTGTTAGACTATCACAGCACACTTGGCCTTTTTAATAAACAAAAAAAAACACTGTATAAATAACGACGTTATCACGCAATCCCTTGCCGCATATCCAACGATGAATGTTCAAGTGGCTCTCATAGAATCCGTTCTAGAGGCGCTGGCTTGAATGATGGCGGTGATTTACTGATGGGATCCAGAAGCACTGCTCAGCACTTTTCAGTACTATGGCCTCGCTCTCCGAAGAGACACAGACAAGGCAAATTTGTGAATACTAGAGCCCTACCGTGGCAGCTCACGTATCGCACTGACGGGGCGAAGGCTCTTCTTATTTCAACGTCGAAGGTATCACAATAGACGACACACACACGAAGATAATTATGTGTTATTCACTGACTGTTACGAGAGACAACCGAACTATCTCGTATTTCGACCGCTGTTTCCACAAATCAAGTGTCAACTAACTTCTTCCTTCAGCGACAGGTCCCTTTATAGCATAGGCCTTAACCCCTGGGAAGAGGCGGTCCTAATCGATGAGGCCCTGCTGCCATTGGCTTAGACCATTTCCCGTCCGATATGTCGTGTGCTAGCCACGCCTTCACCTGGTCCAATTGGAAACCAATTAATGTCCTTGAAGAATTTTCAAATCCACGTGGCACATAGTATTTTTCGTCATACAGTCCAAATTAAAATTATACATGATTGATATGGATTAATTCAGTAATCAACTGTCCATGCTACATTAATTGATAAGTATAAATGTCTATTCACAACTATCTTACAATTAATTACAAATCATATGCCTACATACACTATTTACAAATTGAACAATATGATATAATGATTTTCATGATTTGTATCTCTACCTAAGCTTAAGATAACACGACACATACTCCTAGTAGCGTAGTCAATTCGCTGGTTACTTCCTAATCTTAATATTAATTATTCTAAAAACACAATTTCGTCACGCTTACACGTGTCAAATATTTCTCACGCTGAAACTGAGATGGATACGAAAATTGGAACTGGCAACGTTGTATCTTTAATGAACGCAGACACCTGGAGCAAGACAATATTCGCTTCCTAGAATTTCGCCTGGTAAGGCCTCTATTGTTTTAGCTACGGCGAGGCGATAACAATAGCCGCAGGTATGCCTACACTTGTTTATCAGGTAAAGAACACTCGAAACAAAATAATACTTCGTTTAACTAAAATATTTACGTATGCTGCTTATAAATTTGACTCGTAGATTTTTTTTATGTTCAGGATTCATGATACAGAGAATATTATTCTTGTCAAAAATATTATACCTAAATATACCATAGGTAGGTATATATCAAGTTTAACTTTTCATAAAATAACCACAAGAATATAACTATTTCTGTTAAGATCTTTTTAGCAACAATAGAACAAATTCGTATTGTTTGTAAAGACATTGGCATTAACAACTTTCTCAGGATCATAAAAAGGAACAATGAAAATTGCCTAATTCGATTCGAGTACATAAAAGATATTGTATATTTAACAACAAAAAATATGAAACACGTAAACCAATAGCGTCATAAAAATCTTAACAATTTTATGGCCTATTCTTATTCTAGGTCCTTTACTATTATTTATGGTACTTAACTCATTGTAAAAGTGTTTAAATTTAGAATCTTTTAAAATAACATTTTTTGTTTATTTATTTCATTATTTACAGTCAACGGCCCGACAAAATTAATAACAATAATAACCAATCCAATAAACAATAGTACCTATAGAATTTATGACATTATCTCATCTTAATAATGCAGACTAAAAATACTTAATGATACGACTACCTACTGAATTTGGTTTGCTCCAAAATGGACTATATAAAAAAATGCATAGTAACAAATACAGATGTTTCACCATTTTGCTATGTAATAATAATAAGTAATAATATATAACTTTTAGGCAAGTTAATCCGTTTGTTTGTATTTACGTTCGTATATTAAATATATTGCAGGATCAATTCCAAAATAGAAAGTCATGTAATTTAATGAATCATGTTTAATATAGGTACTATAAAAATTTAGAGAGATACATAAGGTTTTAAATATTGTAAAAGTACAATATGAAAAAAGAAATTAATGTAATGAAGTACCTGGGTAGTAGAATAAGTTCCATTTTTTACGAGTCTCTTGTAAAACTAAGTAATCAAGAAAATTCATCCTTTTCTTTTCTTTGTTGTACTGGTTACGATTGTTAGTAAATATTCTTGAATTATTAATTGCACTTCGCCGGGTTCATAACCCTAGTAGGTGTTCGATAGATAATAAAATAGCCAATAATTCTCGGGATTCTAAACATTCATGGATTGCACAACACTTAAACAATTTAAAACATATGGATGTATTATTACGAAAATGGTTTTGACAGATTGTAAGGAAGATAAGGTCGTTAAAGACAGGATGTGAACAAAACGAGACCATTTGAGCAATATAACTTGACCACATTGACTAGCTGAGTAAAAAATCCGTTCATCTTTAATTACTAATTGTATGATCGTAACGAAAGTATTTATTTATATTATTTATTTCATCCTTAATTCAAAAAGAGCTTTAAATATAATTTTAGAAGATCACAATTCATGCTTAGAGAGAACATCGAAATTTTCTACATGTCGTAGTTGAATATAACAAGTAGTTATTGGAATTATTTAGGAATATTATTATAAGAATTGGTGGATGTTACATAAGTGTAAAGTGATCACATTAAGTCAGCCGACGATCAGTCATAAGCCTGATGGAAGGTCCATCCTTTGCTGTATATCTGTTGAGATAGCTACTTGCTATAATTACTCGTATATTTAACTGGTTACATATTTCCAAAATTTATTGTCATTTATTTAATATATTATTTAAAATCTCTAATAACAATACTAACACGATCGCACAAATCCTTCAGCTATATTCAGTAAATAATATAAGTTATAATTTACTAGACCAAAATACAATACAAAATCCTATACTGTCGTCTCGTGTAGTAATATGTATTCCATTCGCCATACATTCCTACTAAACAGTACAGTACGGCGACATACTGTGCCCACATACGGCGTTGTATAATAGGAGTGCTCTAATCCTACGGTACACCACAGTATCTCTCTATCTTACTGTGTTTTACAGTAGTATGCGCACCCCCTTGACGGACTTACTGCAATTGACATTTTTTAAATGACTAAAATGAGTGGATAGAGTTCGAATATCGAAATGAGACTTAGACAGAACGATGCGTCTTGCACTAAGGATCATTTCTGCATACATAACTCAATTTTGCAAAAATCACGACTTACTGTGTTCTCTCTTAGGACGGCAGATATCTCGACAACCGTTAATACTTACTTTCCGTGTCCGGAACACCATCAAATTTGAAACCCCCAATATTCAGCCACCCGGATAGCCCTGGCGTTCGCCAGTAGCGCATCCTCGGGCGTGCATGTCGCACCTATTTGGGGACATGAAAACAGGTGACTGTGGTCCTGTTTGGCACCACACTCACAGGTGTCTTCCTCTCTGTAACCCCATTTTTTGAGGTTGCTGTAACAACGGGAGACACCTGTTCTCAGTCTATTGAGTGACCTCCATGTTGGGTACGACAGGCTGTGACCAGCTGCCATTCCCTCCATTGGAGGTAACTGTGTGGGCCCAGTACTTTCTCGCCAGAGGTGCACCCGGCGGGCCTCCGGGGGGCCTTCTATCGGGAGTGTCGTCTCCATAAAGCTTCTCCTCGACTTAAGTCTGCAATGACGTGTCTGGGAACCGTACATTGGGTGTCTTGGGTCTGCTCGCTGTTTGCCTCGTTCAATTTCTGCTGCAACATGCCTTCTAGTTGCGGGAGGGGCAATACCCACTATAGGGTAGAGTTCTTTGGTGGGTGTTGGTTTCAGACAGCCAGAAATGATTCTAGCTGTCTCATTTATTGCCACGTCCACTCTTTTTGCATGTGTCGAGTTGTACCATACTGGTGCAGCATATTCGGCAGCAGAAAAGCACAGTGCCAGGGCCGATGTTCGCAAAACATGGGGTTGAGCTCCCCACTTGGTGCTGGTAAGTTTCCTTATGATGTTGTTCCTGGCGCATACTTTTCCCTCGACCCCTTCGCAGTGTTCCTTAAAAGTTAGAGAGCGGTCTAGGTGGACACCCAAGTATCTAGGTAAGTCACTGTGTTCCAGCTCCTGACCCTGCCACCACACTTTAAGTTTTCTTCTCGCGTCTCTATTTCGGAGATGGAAGGCACAGACCTGAGTCTTGGATGGGTTCGGCTTGAGGTGATTTTCGTTGTAGTAGATCGCCAAATCCTGGAGAGCGGCTGATAGCTTTCCTTCCACTTCGTCAAAGGTTTTGGCCTGTGCTGCTACAGCAGTGTCGTCTGCGTAGATGAATTGTCGTGTTAAAGGGTTAATGGGCTGATCATTGGTGTATATATTATATAGAATGGGTGCAAGCACACTGCCCTGTGGCAATCCATTTTTCTGGTTTCTCCAGCGACTTTTTTTGGAGTGCAGTGTTACAAAGAATCTTCTGTTTTGCAGGAAACATTCCACAAGTTTGGTTAGTTGGAAGTCTTTGGTGATATTATACAGTTTCCATAGAAGCCTCCTGTGATTTACGGTATCGTATGCCGCAGACAGGTCGATGAAGGCAACACCGGTGACAGCGCCCTCATTAAAACCATCCTCAATGTGCTGTGTGAGGTTGAGCACCTGTCCGCAGCACGATTTGCCGGGCATGAAGCCTGCTTGTTCGGGTATTATCTTATTCTCGATTGTGCTGAAGATCCGTGTGAGAATCATTTTCTCAAAAGCTTTAAACAGATGGCACAGCAGTGACACAGGACGAAAATTCTTCGGGTGATTTGGTTCTTTGCCCGGTTTTAAAAGGGCAACAACCTTTGACTTCCTCCATAGTTTCGGGATATACGTTGCTGTCGCACATCTGTTCATCATTTTTGCGATCCAGTCTATGGTGTTAGGTCCGAAGTGCTTGATTTGTTCGGTTCGAATATCGTCCAGGCCTGCCGCTTTGTTATCTTTCATGCTGCCAATGACACGCTTCAATTCTTCGACGCTAAATGGGGTGCGTAGGGTGTTCTTTTCGTTTTCTATATCACGCTGAATTTCAATCTTTTGCTGTCTTGATGTTTTACCATTTAGGAGTAGTTGGTGCGCTACTTGGTCTGGTGTTACTGTGTTTGTAGTACCTGGGGGTGGTGCCTGTGGATCATTATTAAGGTTCTTGATCAGTTTCCATGCGCGTCTGCTGTTTTGTTTCATATCCAGGTCAGATACCAACTTGCACCATCTATGTGTTCTTGATTGAGAGACGGCTTGCATCACCCTTTCTCCGGTCTGAATTGTCTCCTCAGAGAATGGATCTGTGTTATAGAGATTCTGGTAGACCTCCAATAGTGTTTTGGATTCCTCGTTAAGACCTGCGATGTATTTAGTTCTGCAACCGCGGGGAATATGTTTTCTGGACATCTTCTTAACGAGTGTAACGAAATTGTCATAAGACTTTGGGTCTGGTTCCAGGTGCATAATCTCTCGATCCAGTTCTTCGGAAAAACGCTCCCAGTTCGCCTTTTTAAAGTTAAATCGTCTCTCGAATGGGACAGTCTCAGGTCTTACCGCTGCCGAGATTACACATACAATTGGTCTGTGTTGTGTTTTTGGTATTGGTGGTAGTACGGCTTTGGCTGCCTGGTGGGCAATTCTGTCGCTCACCCAGATATTATCTGGGTTGTAGCCCCTGCGCCATCTTCCACTCATGAAAGATGCTGGTTGCTTAGGATCGTACAGCAGTTTGAGGCTTTGGCCCTCTGCCCAATTCTCGAGTTTCTCGCCATTTTCGTCTGTTTGTTGATATCCCCATGTGGTGCTATGGCAGTTAAAATCGCCCATTACCATTTTTATAGGCTGTGCTTTAAAGTTGTTAGGTTCTTCGAAGTCAAAAGTCTTGAGTGGTGGTTTATAGACTGACGTGATGGTACATTTGTTGACTTCGACTGTCAGAATTTCGATGTCATCTCTGCAGGTTAGGTCTGCAGAGACCACGACAATATCATTCCTGACGAAAATAGCACTGCCGTATTTGTCATGTGGTCGTTCCAAGATCAGCCTCATTCCCTCAATATTTGGTCTTCGACCTTCAATCCCTCTATGGGTTTCTTGTAGTAGTAAGATGTCGCAATTATTTTCCTTACATATATCAGATAGCAGATTTTCCTTGTCAGTTGATAAGCCTTCTATATTAATCGAAATTGTCAATAGGGTTGGCCTTGATAAAGGCCCTTTTGGAACGCTTGTTTTATTGGGTACGTTTGAATGCTTTGAATGTCTCGATTGTTTAACTCTTTTTGTTGGTGTTTCGGTGTTAGAAGGATTTGCCGGCATTTTGCCGTTTCCAGGGGACGCCCGATTGTTTTCCGTACCATGAACTCAATCTGCGTGGAGGCTCCTTCTTTGTCCCCCAACCGTTAATAATATGCTTTGAAACAAAATAGGGTAGATAGGGAATATCCGTAAAACATTTTTTATATCTTGTGCAGATTTCCCAAAAAAAAAATAAAACGAAAAACATATCTGATCTTTTTTTCCTAAAGACATCAACTCGTCTCCCGAAAGCCGCAGATTTTTTTTTGTTTTTTGATAATATGCGTTAAAATCTAGGCAATGAGCCTAAACGTTTTTTTGAATGTAGCGAAATTAACCTAAAAAAGGTAAAAATAAACGCTATTTTTAACATTATATCGTGCGATTTTGAACCTTAAAACGCCGCGGAAAATGACCGTGACGTTATAGTTGGATCCCTAGCCTCAAAGTGTAGTGAATAAATAAATGATTTATAGATTGAAAGTTTAGCCCTCTCTGTATTTTCACGGGTACCGGCTAGTTCACAGTACATGAATATTTGAAATGAATTAAATGTGAATGACATAGACAAGGAGGGACGAGAAGAGACAGGGGAGGAGGTGGTGGGGGGGGGGGGAGGGGGGGGGACGTCAGCTGATGTCTTTTCATTTGAATTATTTATTAATTAACAACAAACAACAAACTAAGAACTAACTATTACTCTACAGAATTCTAGAAGATTCTCACAAGTCCAACTGAATATTTGAGTATTATAAGGTTCCTTGGTACGGTTCCCGGAGAAAAACCCATAAGAATATTGCTCAACACGAGTAAATCACAAAAAGACAAAAACCCTTCAGAAATATCAAAACCCTTCAAAATAGGTCATTCCCAAGATTTTAAGGGCTTGATACCAAGAATGACGTCACGGTTATTTCCCACGGCATTGAGGTTCAAAATCGCATGACAAAATGGTAAAAATAGCGTTTAATCAATTTTTGGGGTTAATTTTGCGTCTTTCTAAAAACTTTTACGGTTGGTTATTTCCCAGATTTTAATTATCCCCTAATTATCAATACAAAAACAATACTCTGCGACATTCGGGAAACGAGTTTCTGTCTTTCGGAAAAAAGATCAGAGGTGTTTTCGAGAAATCTGTACAAGATATAAAAAAATATTTTACGTTCATTCCCTAGATAAAGGTTCAATGTATCTGCCCTATTTTTTTCCAAAGCATATTTAGTGACGGTTGTCGAGATTCAAGGTCTCAATTTTTATTTTTTATTATGAATATGCTTACTTTTAAGAGATTTTAAGCGATTGAGGGCTAATTGATACTCACATCAACTTATGTACCTACCTACGTTCAAGGAAGTGTCTAAATTTTACTACTATGGTGTATAAATGTGTGTGTGTGTGCGCGCATGGGCTCGCCAGCTTCGGAGCTAGGGGGGCAACAAAAATTTAAACATTTGGTATAGCATAAAAAACGCGTGAATTTTTTTTGTGAGTTAGTGAAGAAGTCAGTGATTTGGTTTAGTTTATTTGAAAATGTACATAATAATTTGCACAAAAATATATATCTAAACATGCTTTTTACGAGTATAAAAAGTATAATAAAAAAAAGCGCCGCAGGCTTTTTTTCCATGAAACAATTGTATTTTGATGGATTTTCAAACTAATTCTAGAAAAATTATGACATTATTTGTAAAAATAAAACACTGTTTTTTACTTCCACTATTTATTTGGAGTACATATACCAAAGATCTTTCGAAGCTAATGCTTCATCATCAGTGGTTATCTATGAACTCTTCATAGATAACATATATAGATCTCTTCATAGAACTCTTCATATATAGAACTCTTCATAGATAGTTCATAGATAACCACTGATGATGAAGCATTAGCTTCGAAAGATCTTTGGTATATGTACTCCAAATAAATAGTGGAAGTAAAAAACAGTGTTTTATTTTTACAAATAATTTACAATGGCCTTCCATAAAGTTAATCTTCCATCAATAAATAAAAAATTATGACATGATGAGAAAATATGATTGATGATTTTTGTGAGGTTTTATCATTTAGGATGAAAAAATATATATATATGTAATTATGTACCTATTCCAATCTATGCTCCCTCTGACGACGCCCATGTGTGTGTGTGTGTATGTGCGTGTGTGTGTGCGTGTGTGCGGGTGTAGGGTTGAATAGGTAGGCACCAGGGCAACTTAATGACGACAGCACTCTATGCTGATACGTGAGTGAAATAAAAATGTCCTACAATAAATTTATAAGAGAGGAATCAAAGGTTGGTATTATATAGCATTTAATAATATATTATGATTATGTAAGAGCCGACCACCCCTCCTACTACGATCTCGTGACCGGACAACAAACCCATACGAATATTTCTTTATTTATCGTTTGGCAACGTCGAAGTATTGTCACATGGTCATTTCTCTGTCCAGGATCGCACGAACAATTGCATGGTGGAGTGATTGAAGTACTTATCGTTTTTTCAATTTTTTTGGGGTTGATTTCTCTTCGATCAAAAGACTTTTACGGTCGGCCTAGATTTTAATGCATATTATCAATACAAAAAGGTGTTCTTCGGATTTATTTCTTAGAAATCTATACAAGATATAAAATCTTTTACGGTTAAAGTCTGACATCCAGCGCCTCCAGCCACTGGAGGAACTCAGGGGACAGGCTGGCAGCACTGTCAATGGTACCGGGGTAAGCACGTATGGGGCAATCACGCAAGATGTGCTGCATGGTTTGCTTCGGGTGTTCACAGTCGCACTGTGGATCATCCCTCATTCCTCACTTGTGGAGCATGTCACCGAATATTGCTCAACATGAATAAATCCCAAAAAACAAAAAAAAGCTTTTAGAAATATGGTCAAGGGATCAAAGCTCAAATTTAATTGGATTTTGATTTTTTTCTATAAAAATGAATCTGGGTTTATCGAAATAAACCCAAAAACACCTTTGTTCACTTCGCAGTAAGCTTGAAAATCTTGTGTCGTGAAGTTGGGTAGGCCGGCATCGGGGATCGAACCCGCGTTCACTGGATTAACAGTCGATCGCGTTAGTATACAATTTTGTCCATTAGTATACGATTTATTTAGAAACTAACATAGATTAGAAAATAAACAATTAAATAAGCGGTTCTAAAATGGGATAGACAATAAAATAGTCAACATTTTATAGATAAAATCATTACTGGAATCCAACTAGAAAGTTTGGACTTTTATCCGTTGAGCATATTTCTGAAGGGCTTTTGCCTTTTTGGGATTTATTCATATTGAGCAATATTCTTATGGGTTTTTCTCTGGGAACCCTACAATCTATCGCTCTGGATATTACTTATATGTTACGAATAACGTAAAAGATTTTATATAGGGTAAGTGTCGGAGAGATGCCATACTTTTCGTTTGAGGACCAATAAAACTAAGTTTGAGAATGAAATGAAATACTTTTATTTAAAAATACAAGTGGCCATAAAAAAATATAAGTACAAATAGTAAAATATAAATAAAAAATACAACATTATTTTTTTAAAGAAATCAGTATAGACAGATATAGGTCTGCGAGGTATGGTGTCTCTCCTATTTCTCAAAATACTTAGTATACTTACATTTGAGTAATTTATGAATACACAATATTAATTACAAAATACACAAATGTTAATTAGCCGCCCCCAGACAGCATATTTATATGTAGCTGGTAAAAGGGGGACATATAATAAGTCACTCACACTGGTCACCGCCAATATATAACACAAATTAACTCACGATTACTCATTACCACTCTCTTCAATGCTTTACCAAACTGTCGCATATTTGGAATTTGCTTTATGTACATATATCATCTGGTAAGTCGTTGCATGTCCTTGAGGCTGTATATAGAAAGATAGAAACCCATATCTCGCTCTATCCGTTCTGGGGTACTGCATACTTATATTATTTCTTTATCTCGTGTAGCGATTATGTATTTATTTATTTATTTATTCAACGGTGTCATTCAACTCAATGACATGACACTATTTATTCATTTCTTATTGCTGTTAGGTTGTAGTGTAGTATTTTTAGGTTAGTTTTTTTTTTTGTTTTTATTTTGCTTTCTTTTGTTTGCAATATTCTAATTCCATGTTATTGTTTTTGACTTGCATCAATTTTTGACCTTATTTGTAGTATTCAATGATTTGCTTCAATTTTACCTTGATTTGCTTGATTTGCTTCAATTTTTTTTCAACCTGAACTCTCATTATAACATTGTTTTATCTGTATTGACTAGGTGTGTACACGTGTAATAGGGCATCGCTTGAACTTGATCTGTGATGTCTTTTTTTTTGTTTAATTTGAGTTTACATGTGGGTGATGTCTGTTTGTGTGCCATGAATAAATAAATAAATAAATGTTTATTAAATCTTCTAAGTTCAAGGCTACAGTCATTTTGTAGAGTTCAAAAGTTCTGGTAAATCTATTTAAGTTATGCACTACTTCTCCAGCATTCACTCTATGATTTCCCGACCGCTGAAAGTAGGTTGATGTTATATAGTTTTACGTGTCTGTACGCGTATGAAATGATATTAGAATTATTTTCATTTTCTTGCCATTCTATTTTTTTTGGCCCTCGCCCTTGTCCCATTCAATTGGAGTCTTCATCCTCCAAGTCCTTCCGTCTTCGGCATCCTCTGAGCGAAGTCTTAGCTCCCTTAGATCTTTAGTTATTGAAACATCGGCTTGATCTTCTGGCTCTCATGTCCTTTCGATACTTAGTGATATTCATACCTGGATACCAGAATAAGGTTCTATATGCTATCATCCGGCTTCGGCGCCCTGAATTGTTCTCAGCCAATACTCAGAGAATCGTCTTGAAACTGAAGATGAAAGTGATAGATGAAAGTATGCACTACAGATTGACTGTTTTGCAATTACAATATTTGAAAATTTCTTGAATTAAAAAATATTCCGAAAGTACCCCTGAAATTTAAAAGATCTGAAAATTTTCCGTTATGTTTTTCAGATATAAAAATATAATTTATCCAAAATACTGGTAATTATAATCTAAACAAATTGACTGTTTTAGATTTTTAAATTTCTTCCAGGGTTTCGTTTAAAATTCACATTGTCGCTTACGTTATTTTTATTTCGCGCTAACATTCTCATACAAAATTTGAGAAAGTTGAAGCGATAATAGAAGGATTTTTGCTCAGTGCATATAGGCCTACACAAACAATGTGTGTGTCTATAAGTCAGTTTTTTTCGAAGTGTCAAACACTGGTTCAGTGACAAACACTGGTGCCATGACTCTACGTTATATCGAGAATTTCGTAATAAAGGGATTTGACCTGTACAATACACTTCACCTTATATTGCTCAACAGTTCACTTGGCTGTAAATTAGTTTGAATTGCTTAGGGAAATTTGTATTAATGATTACCTAAGCTGAAGACATTTTCTCAATAATGTTCTCGTAGATACTATGCATCTTCATCAGGAGGAGTATTGAGAAATAAATTATTTAACTGCAATAGTGTAAGGTAAGGAACCCCACTATGACGTCACGATCATTTCCCGCGGCGTTAAGGTTAAAAATATCGTTTTTTAACTTCTTAGAGTTAATTACGCTTCATTAAAAAAAATCAATACAAAAAAATATTTCCGCGACTTTCGGGAAACGAGCTGTCTTTCGGAAAAATGGATTAGAGGTGTTTTTCACATTTTCTTTGTGAAATCTATACAAGACATGATTTTTTTTACGGTCATTCCCTAGATAAAGGCTTAATGTATCTACCCTATTTTTTCCAAAGCATAATTAGTAAAGTTTTCAAGATCTAAGATCTCCCGTTTTATGAATTTTTTGAAATGTCAATATTCCTAGTACTCATCGTTTTGAATTTTCGTTGTCCTCCCCCTAGCTTTAAAGCTGGCGACGCCCATGTATGTACCTATAGCTATTGAAATACTAACGTACCTACCTGTGGATAAAATGATTGGATTTGCAAACTGTGTGATGAAAAAATACCTGGAATAGGTATACAGTTACATATATGTAGGGCTGCCACCTTTCAAAGATCAATAAAAAAAAATATCAATAAAATATGTATCATATTGTATTACAAATGTTCCCGTAAATAAAAAAATAAAAAAATCCCGTAAATAGCGCCGCGGTTGAACATTTTTTGTGAGATTGAGCAACGAAGGTTGTGGTATTAACATATTTATTTTCTATAAAGAGAAATAATAATACTAAACCCAACAAGAAAGTAGCGCCGCAGGCGAATTTTTTGATAAAACAGTTAAATTTTTAATGAGATTTAACGGATTTTCATAATATCAAGAGGGGATTGCCCGGTGATATTAAGCCACTGTCTCACCACCCAGTCTGACCCGGAGATATACGATGCTAACCCGGAGTCCGGAGAACACCATTCAAACCAGTAGACTCCGGGTCAAACCTGGAGAGGTGGAGGCCCTAGGTAAATGTCATGGGCCATGTCTTTATTGCTTGTCATTTTGAAAATAAAATGTCTGATTCAAATGAAAATAAAATACCTCGCTAATGATTGTATGTCAATTAAACAAATCCTTCAGCGTTTGCCATCACCTGTGCCATAATGGGTATTAAAATAATCCCATTTTGACAAGTATGTATGTAGGTAGAACATTTTGATCCGTTTTTTCGCTACCGTAAAGACAGCAATTTACAACGGGACATCGAAAAAGATGGACCCTATTTTAAAAAGGTATAACTTTGGAAATCATGTTAAATTAGTGATTCTTTCACTGTATGATAAATTATGAATGTACCTAAGCATTGTTTGATGTACAATAAAATGCAATAGCGCATGCGCAGACTAACTGCGCCGTCGACAAAGACAATCGGCGCTATTCACCTACCATCTTCCTATTATAATGGTGTATAAAAAGTATGAAACAGATTTGTTAATATTTTTTTTTCTCTTTATTGTCATTTTAAGAAATTTGAAATTTCGCTTAGAATTTTAATTAAATTCAACAATGGAATACAACACATACAAAAACAAAAAGCAAACAATAATTAAGAAAGAAAATACATAAACATTTATGTCAGTATGTGTGTGTCAGCAATAGTCAGCTGGTCAGCATACATACCAGGCGCAAAGCTACCTAAGAACACGATTCCCATCGATTTACCTTTTGGATTAAATGATAGGTAAAATAGTGTCTAATTTGTCGTAATCTAATAAGAAATGTTAGCCCCGGCTTCCCTTCTGTGGAAATCCACCCTTCGCCACTGATACATACACATGTACCTATGTGCAAAATAAATTAGTAAAAGTACACGTATTATGGGGAAAAAAACATGATAAAAGATGATCTGGCAACACTGGACCAACTATAGTGAACAAGTACGGAATGAAAGATATGCTAATTATAAGAAGAAGAGATTGCAATTATTCGTAATGAAATTAAAAGCAGAAAATGAAATGAGACGGGACGAAGTTGACGATGTCCGTAAGTATGGATATTAATATTAAGTATCTACACTACAACAGACACTTATATTTCTCAGCGTACTAACGCTCTAGAGATGAACTATTTGCGCCAAGTTGTTTACAGGCGAGAATGGGAGAATGGAGAGAATGAACGATGAAAGGATAACAAAGAAAATATACCTGGGTGAAAGAAGAGGTGTAAGGAAACGCGGCCGTCAAAGAACCACATGGCTGGACCATGTTGATCTTCTTCTTCTTTCATCGTTTCCTCATTGCTGAGGGTCGTGATTTGAGGAGCTACCCATGGACAAAACAAGGCGCCTCCAGTCCTCTCTGTTCTCCGCAGTCCGCACCGCCGAGCACAAGTCTCTCCCAGTCATTTCCTTAGTCTGGTCGCACCACCTTGTAGGAGGTCTACCTCTATTTCTTTTGCCTGGAACACTTCCCATGATTATATTTTTTTCCAGATTTCCGGATTCTCTTCTGGTGATGTGACCAAAAAAACCCAGTACTCGACGACTGCACACCGCAGATAGACGTTCCGTTATTTTGAGTTCTTTGAGGACTGAGTCATTCGTCCTTCTTGAGGATCCCATGTTGATCAGATACTCAAAAATAATAAAATTACAATATAAAATAAAAAAGCAAGAATAAAAGAAAAATGAAGAGTAAAAATATAACAATAAATATAAAAATAGAAAAAAAAGTGAGACCAAATCAGATTGGTTGCGAGATTCGCGCACGTAAAAAAAAAAATAATATCTCAGGTGGCTCTACAAATTTTCAAAACTTGGCGTAAGTTGATCAATTGGAAACGATAAGACAACACGTCTGCCGTCCTAACGAAAAACACAGTAAGTCGGGTAACCCATGTTTTGAGATAAACGCGATTAAAGTTTTGCGTATATTTTCATCTCCTGTGCAAAAAGTACTGGCCCGATTCGAATGTTTATTTCTTTAAATGATAGGAAATAATGATCCTTAAACATTCTTTTTTTAAAAAAATAAATTTTTATACATGTACTATAAAAAATAACGAGAACTGTGTTCTATCTTAGTATAGCAGCGGGGCGAAATGAAGAGATACTACACTACAACGCAGTATCGCTATGCCTTACTGTACTCTATTGTAGTACGAGTGCGATACTGCATTCTTCACTAGGACAGACGTGGATTTAAATGGTTTGAAACAACAAAGAAGTGCAGTAAGTAGTTAAATATTGTGAATATTGTACATTTTCATAGACTCAGCATTTGCTGGTTACACCTTTACTGGGATACACTGTGGTGATGTAAATATTGGTTTATGGTTTTATAAAAAAGAGCGACGATAAAAAAAAACATTATAAGGAATTTATTTTATTTTTAACTTTAAAAACAGTCATATAAATCACAATTATTTATAACGTCAATGAATTCTGAAAAAGGTACTACTGGGTAAGCTTACATGGTTCGACTTAACAATTGTAAGTTTAACTTTTCATAAAATAACCACAAGAATATAACTATTTCTGTTAAGATCTTTTTAGCAACAATAGAACAAATTCGTATTGTTTGTAAAGACATTGGATCTTTCTCAGGATCATAAAAAGGAACAATGAAAATTGCCTAATTCGATTCGAGTACATAAAAGATATTGTATATTTAACAACAAAAAATATGAAACACGTAAACCAATAGCGTCATAAAAATCTTAACAATTTTATGGCCTATTCTTATTCTAGGTCCTTTACTATTATTTATGGTACTTAACTCATTGTAAAAGTGTTTAAATTTAGAATCTTTTAAAATAACATTTTTTGTTTATTTATTTCATTATTTACAGTCAACGGCCCGACAAAATTAATAACAATAATAACCAATCCAATAAACAATAGTACCTATAGAATTTATGACATTATCTCATCTTAATAATGCAGACTAAAAATACTTAATGATACGACTACCTACTGAATTTGGTTTGCTCCAAAATGGACTATATAAAAAAATGCATAGTAACAAATACAGATGTTTCACCATTTTGCTATGTAATAATAATAAGTAATAATATATAACTTTTAGGCAAGTTAATCCGTTTGTTTGTATTTACGTTCGTATATTAAATATATTGCAGGATCAATTCCAAAATAGAAAGTCATGTAATTTAATGAATCATGTTTAATATAGGTACTATAAAAATTTAGAGAGATACATAAGGTTTTAAATATTGTAAAAGTACAATATGAAAAAAGAAATTAATGTAATGAAGTACCTGGGTAGTAGAATAAGTTCCATTTTTTACGAGTCTCTTGTAAAACTAAGTAATCAAGAAAATTCATCCTTTTCTTTTCTTTGTTGTACTGGTTACGATTGTTAGTAAATATTCTTGAATTATTAATTGCACTTCGCCGGGTTCATAACCCTAGTAGGTGTTCGATAGATAATAAAATAGCCAATAATTCTCGGGATTCTAAACATTCATGGATTGCACAACACTTAAACAATTTAAAACATATGGATGTATTATTACGAAAATGGTTTTGACAGATTGTAAGGAAGATAAGGTCGTTAAAGACAGGATGTGAACAAAACGAGACCATTTGAGCAATATAACTTGACCACATTGACTAGCTGAGTAAAAAATCCGTTCATCTTTAATTACTAATTGTATGATCGTAACGAAAGTATTTATTTATATTATTTATTTCATCCTTAATTCAAAAAGAGCTTTAAATATAATTTTAGAAGATCACAATTCATGCTTAGAGAGAACATCGAAATTTTCTACATGTCGTAGTTGAATATAACAAGTAGTTATTGGAATTATTTAGGAATATTATTATAAGAATTGGTGGATGTTACATAAGTGTAAAGTGATCACATTAAGTCAGCCGACGATCAGTCATAAGCCTGATGGAAGGTCCATCCTTTGCTGTATATCTGTTGAGATAGCTACTTGCTATAATTACTCGTATATTTAACTGGTTACATATTTCCAAAATTTATTGTCATTTATTTAATATATTATTTAAAATCTCTAATAACAATACTAACACGATCGCACAAATCCTTCAGCTATATTCAGTAAATAATATAAGTTATAATTTACTAGACCAAAATACAATACAAAATCCTATACTGTCGTCTCGTGTAGTAATATGTATTCCATTCGCCATACATTCCTACTAAACAGTACAGTACGGCGACATACTGTGCCCACATACGGCGTTGTATAATAGGAGTGCTCTAATCCTACGGTACACCACAGTATCTCTCTATCTTACTGTGTTTTACAGTAGTATGCGCACCCCCTTGACGGACTTACTGCAATTGACATTTTTTAAATGACTAAAATGAGTGGATAGAGTTCGAATATCGAAATGAGACTTAGACAGAACGATGCGTCTTGCACTAAGGATCATTTCTGCATACATAACTCAATTTTGCAAAAATCACGACTTACTGTGTTCTCTCTTAGGACGGCAGATATCTCGACAACCGTTAATACTTACTTTCCGTGTCCGGAACACCATCAAATTTGAAACCCCCAATATTCAGCCACCCGGATAGCCCTGGCGTTCGCCAGTAGCGCATCCTCGGGCGTGCATGTCGCACCTATTTGGGGACATGAAAACAGGTGACTGTGGTCCTGTTTGGCACCACACTCACAGGTGTCTTCCTCTCTGTAACCCCATTTTTTGAGGTTGCTGTAACAACGGGAGACACCTGTTCTCAGTCTATTGAGTGACCTCCATGTTGGGTACGACAGGCTGTGACCAGCTGCCATTCCCTCCATTGGAGGTAACTGTGTGGGCCCAGTACTTTCTCGCCAGAGGTGCACCCGGCGGGCCTCCGGGGGGCCTTCTATCGGGAGTGTCGTCTCCATAAAGCTTCTCCTCGACTTAAGTCTGCAATGACGTGTCTGGGAACCGTACATTGGGTGTCTTGGGTCTGCTCGCTGTTTGCCTCGTTCAATTTCTGCTGCAACATGCCTTCTAGTTGCGGGAGGGGCAATACCCACTATAGGGTAGAGTTCTTTGGTGGGTGTTGGTTTCAGACAGCCAGAAATGATTCTAGCTGTCTCATTTATTGCCACGTCCACTCTTTTTGCATGTGTCGAGTTGTACCATACTGGTGCAGCATATTCGGCAGCAGAAAAGCACAGTGCCAGGGCCGATGTTCGCAAAACATGGGGTTGAGCTCCCCACTTGGTGCTGGTAAGTTTCCTTATGATGTTGTTCCTGGCGCATACTTTTCCCTCGACCCCTTCGCAGTGTTCCTTAAAAGTTAGAGAGCGGTCTAGGTGGACACCCAAGTATCTAGGTAAGTCACTGTGTTCCAGCTCCTGACCCTGCCACCACACTTTAAGTTTTCTTCTCGCGTCTCTATTTCGGAGATGGAAGGCACAGACCTGAGTCTTGGATGGGTTCGGCTTGAGGTGATTTTCGTTGTAGTAGATCGCCAAATCCTGGAGAGCGGCTGATAGCTTTCCTTCCACTTCGTCAAAGGTTTTGGCCTGTGCTGCTACAGCAGTGTCGTCTGCGTAGATGAATTGTCGTGTTAAAGGGTTAATGGGCTGATCATTGGTGTATATATTATATAGAATGGGTGCAAGCACACTGCCCTGTGGCAATCCATTTTTCTGGTTTCTCCAGCGACTTTTTTTGGAGTGCAGTGTTACAAAGAATCTTCTGTTTTGCAGGAAACATTCCACAAGTTTGGTTAGTTGGAAGTCTTTGGTGATATTATACAGTTTCCATAGAAGCCTCCTGTGATTTACGGTATCGTATGCCGCAGACAGGTCGATGAAGGCAACACCGGTGACAGCGCCCTCATTAAAACCATCCTCAATGTGCTGTGTGAGGTTGAGCACCTGTCCGCAGCACGATTTGCCGGGCATGAAGCCTGCTTGTTCGGGTATTATCTTATTCTCGATTGTGCTGAAGATCCGTGTGAGAATCATTTTCTCAAAAGCTTTAAACAGATGGCACAGCAGTGACACAGGACGAAAATTCTTCGGGTGATTTGGTTCTTTGCCCGGTTTTAAAAGGGCAACAACCTTTGACTTCCTCCATAGTTTCGGGATATACGTTGCTGTCGCACATCTGTTCATCATTTTTGCGATCCAGTCTATGGTGTTAGGTCCGAAGTGCTTGATTTGTTCGGTTCGAATATCGTCCAGGCCTGCCGCTTTGTTATCTTTCATGCTGCCAATGACACGCTTCAATTCTTCGACGCTAAATGGGGTGCGTAGGGTGTTCTTTTCGTTTTCTATATCACGCTGAATTTCAATCTTTTGCTGTCTTGATGTTTTACCATTTAGGAGTAGTTGGTGCGCTACTTGGTCTGGTGTTACTGTGTTTGTAGTACCTGGGGGTGGTGCCTGTGGATCATTATTAAGGTTCTTGATCAGTTTCCATGCGCGTCTGCTGTTTTGTTTCATATCCAGGTCAGATACCAACTTGCACCATCTATGTGTTCTTGATTGAGAGACGGCTTGCATCACCCTTTCTCCGGTCTGAATTGTCTCCTCAGAGAATGGATCTGTGTTATAGAGATTCTGGTAGACCTCCAATAGTGTTTTGGATTCCTCGTTAAGACCTGCGATGTATTTAGTTCTGCAACCGCGGGGAATATGTTTTCTGGACATCTTCTTAACGAGTGTAACGAAATTGTCATAAGACTTTGGGTCTGGTTCCAGGTGCATAATCTCTCGATCCAGTTCTTCGGAAAAACGCTCCCAGTTCGCCTTTTTAAAGTTAAATCGTCTCTCGAATGGGACAGTCTCAGGTCTTACCGCTGCCGAGATTACACATACAATTGGTCTGTGTTGTGTTTTTGGTATTGGTGGTAGTACGGCTTTGGCTGCCTGGTGGGCAATTCTGTCGCTCACCCAGATATTATCTGGGTTGTAGCCCCTGCGCCATCTTCCACTCATGAAAGATGCTGGTTGCTTAGGATCGTACAGCAGTTTGAGGCTTTGGCCCTCTGCCCAATTCTCGAGTTTCTCGCCATTTTCGTCTGTTTGTTGATATCCCCATGTGGTGCTATGGCAGTTAAAATCGCCCATTACCATTTTTATAGGCTGTGCTTTAAAGTTGTTAGGTTCTTCGAAGTCAAAAGTCTTGAGTGGTGGTTTATAGACTGACGTGATGGTACATTTGTTGACTTCGACTGTCAGAATTTCGATGTCATCTCTGCAGGTTAGGTCTGCAGAGACCACGACAATATCATTCCTGACGAAAATAGCACTGCCGTATTTGTCATGTGGTCGTTCCAAGATCAGCCTCATTCCCTCAATATTTGGTCTTCGACCTTCAATCCCTCTATGGGTTTCTTGTAGTAGTAAGATGTCGCAATTATTTTCCTTACATATATCAGATAGCAGATTTTCCTTGTCAGTTGATAAGCCTTCTATATTAATCGAAATTGTCAATAGGGTTGGCCTTGATAAAGGCCCTTTTGGAACGCTTGTTTTATTGGGTACGTTTGAATGCTTTGAATGTCTCGATTGTTTAACTCTTTTTGTTGGTGTTTCGGTGTTAGAAGGATTTGCCGGCATTTTGCCGTTTCCAGGGGACGCCCGATTGTTTTCCGTACCATGAACTCAATCTGCGTGGAGGCTCCTTCTTTGTCCCCCAACCGTTAATAATATGCTTTGAAACAAAATAGGGTAGATAGGGAATATCCGTAAAACATTTTTTATATCTTGTGCAGATTTCCCAAAAAAAAAATAAAACGAAAAACATATCTGATCTTTTTTTCCTAAAGACATCAACTCGTCTCCCGAAAGCCGCAGATTTTTTTTTGTTTTTTGATAATATGCGTTAAAATCTAGGCAATGAGCCTAAACGTTTTTTTGAATGTAGCGAAATTAACCTAAAAAAGGTAAAAATAAACGCTATTTTTAACATTATATCGTGCGATTTTGAACCTTAAAACGCCGCGGAAAATGACCGTGACGTTATAGTTGGATCCCTAGCCTCAAAGTGTAGTGAATAAATAAATGATTTATAGATTGAAAGTTTAGCCCTCTCTGTATTTTCACGGGTACCGGCTAGTTCACAGTACATGAATATTTGAAATGAATTAAATGTGAATGACATAGACAAGGAGGGACGAGAAGAGACAGGGGAGGAGGTGGTGGGGGGGGGGGGAGGGGGGGGGACGTCAGCTGATGTCTTTTCATTTGAATTATTTATTAATTAACAACAAACAACAAACTAAGAACTAACTATTACTCTACAGAATTCTAGAAGATTCTCACAAGTCCAACTGAATATTTGAGTATTATAAGGTTCCTTGGTACGGTTCCCGGAGAAAAACCCATAAGAATATTGCTCAACACGAGTAAATCACAAAAAGACAAAAACCCTTCAGAAATATCAAAACCCTTCAAAATAGGTCATTCCCAAGATTTTAAGGGCTTGATACCAAGAATGACGTCACGGTTATTTCCCACGGCATTGAGGTTCAAAATCGCATGACAAAATGGTAAAAATAGCGTTTAATCAATTTTTGGGGTTAATTTTGCGTCTTTCTAAAAACTTTTACGGTTGGTTATTTCCCAGATTTTAATTATCCCCTAATTATCAATACAAAAACAATACTCTGCGACATTCGGGAAACGAGTTTCTGTCTTTCGGAAAAAAGATCAGAGGTGTTTTCGAGAAATCTGTACAAGATATAAAAAAATATTTTACGTTCATTCCCTAGATAAAGGTTCAATGTATCTGCCCTATTTTTTTCCAAAGCATATTTAGTGACGGTTGTCGAGATTCAAGGTCTCAATTTTTATTTTTTATTATGAATATGCTTACTTTTAAGAGATTTTAAGCGATTGAGGGCTAATTGATACTCACATCAACTTATGTACCTACCTACGTTCAAGGAAGTGTCTAAATTTTACTACTATGGTGTATAAATGTGTGTGTGTGTGCGCGCATGGGCTCGCCAGCTTCGGAGCTAGGGGGGCAACAAAAATTTAAACATTTGGTATAGCATAAAAAACGCGTGAATTTTTTTTGTGAGTTAGTGAAGAAGTCAGTGATTTGGTTTAGTTTATTTGAAAATGTACATAATAATTTGCACAAAAATATATATCTAAACATGCTTTTTACGAGTATAAAAAGTATAATAAAAAAAAGCGCCGCAGGCTTTTTTTCCATGAAACAATTGTATTTTGATGGATTTTCAAACTAATTCTAGAAAAATTATGACATTATTTGTAAAAATAAAACACTGTTTTTTACTTCCACTATTTATTTGGAGTACATATACCAAAGATCTTTCGAAGCTAATGCTTCATCATCAGTGGTTATCTATGAACTCTTCATAGATAACATATATAGATCTCTTCATAGAACTCTTCATATATAGAACTCTTCATAGATAGTTCATAGATAACCACTGATGATGAAGCATTAGCTTCGAAAGATCTTTGGTATATGTACTCCAAATAAATAGTGGAAGTAAAAAACAGTGTTTTATTTTTACAAATAATTTACAATGGCCTTCCATAAAGTTAATCTTCCATCAATAAATAAAAAATTATGACATGATGAGAAAATATGATTGATGATTTTTGTGAGGTTTTATCATTTAGGATGAAAAAATATATATATATGTAATTATGTACCTATTCCAATCTATGCTCCCTCTGACGACGCCCATGTGTGTGTGTGTGTATGTGCGTGTGTGTGTGCGTGTGTGCGGGTGTAGGGTTGAATAGGTAGGCACCAGGGCAACTTAATGACGACAGCACTCTATGCTGATACGTGAGTGAAATAAAAATGTCCTACAATAAATTTATAAGAGAGGAATCAAAGGTTGGTATTATATAGCATTTAATAATATATTATGATTATGTAAGAGCCGACCACCCCTCCTACTACGATCTCGTGACCGGACAACAAACCCATACGAATATTTCTTTATTTATCGTTTGGCAACGTCGAAGTATTGTCACATGGTCATTTCTCTGTCCAGGATCGCACGAACAATTGCATGGTGGAGTGATTGAAGTACTTATCGTTTTTTCAATTTTTTTGGGGTTGATTTCTCTTCGATCAAAAGACTTTTACGGTCGGCCTAGATTTTAATGCATATTATCAATACAAAAAGGTGTTCTTCGGATTTATTTCTTAGAAATCTATACAAGATATAAAATCTTTTACGGTTAAAGTCTGACATCCAGCGCCTCCAGCCACTGGAGGAACTCAGGGGACAGGCTGGCAGCACTGTCAATGGTACCGGGGTAAGCACGTATGGGGCAATCACGCAAGATGTGCTGCATGGTTTGCTTCGGGTGTTCACAGTCGCACTGTGGATCATCCCTCATTCCTCACTTGTGGAGCATGTCACCGAATATTGCTCAACATGAATAAATCCCAAAAAACAAAAAAAAGCTTTTAGAAATATGGTCAAGGGATCAAAGCTCAAATTTAATTGGATTTTGATTTTTTTCTATAAAAATGAATCTGGGTTTATCGAAATAAACCCAAAAACACCTTTGTTCACTTCGCAGTAAGCTTGAAAATCTTGTGTCGTGAAGTTGGGTAGGCCGGCATCGGGGATCGAACCCGCGTTCACTGGATTAACAGTCGATCGCGTTAGTATACAATTTTGTCCATTAGTATACGATTTATTTAGAAACTAACATAGATTAGAAAATAAACAATTAAATAAGCGGTTCTAAAATGGGATAGACAATAAAATAGTCAACATTTTATAGATAAAATCATTACTGGAATCCAACTAGAAAGTTTGGACTTTTATCCGTTGAGCATATTTCTGAAGGGCTTTTGCCTTTTTGGGATTTATTCATATTGAGCAATATTCTTATGGGTTTTTCTCTGGGAACCCTACAATCTATCGCTCTGGATATTACTTATATGTTACGAATAACGTAAAAGATTTTATATAGGGTAAGTGTCGGAGAGATGCCATACTTTTCGTTTGAGGACCAATAAAACTAAGTTTGAGAATGAAATGAAATACTTTTATTTAAAAATACAAGTGGCCATAAAAAAATATAAGTACAAATAGTAAAATATAAATAAAAAATACAACATTATTTTTTTAAAGAAATCAGTATAGACAGATATAGGTCTGCGAGGTATGGTGTCTCTCCTATTTCTCAAAATACTTAGTATACTTACATTTGAGTAATTTATGAATACACAATATTAATTACAAAATACACAAATGTTAATTAGCCGCCCCCAGACAGCATATTTATATGTAGCTGGTAAAAGGGGGACATATAATAAGTCACTCACACTGGTCACCGCCAATATATAACACAAATTAACTCACGATTACTCATTACCACTCTCTTCAATGCTTTACCAAACTGTCGCATATTTGGAATTTGCTTTATGTACATATATCATCTGGTAAGTCGTTGCATGTCCTTGAGGCTGTATATAGAAAGATAGAAACCCATATCTCGCTCTATCCGTTCTGGGGTACTGCATACTTATATTATTTCTTTATCTCGTGTAGCGATTATGTATTTATTTATTTATTTATTCAACGGTGTCATTCAACTCAATGACATGACACTATTTATTCATTTCTTATTGCTGTTAGGTTGTAGTGTAGTATTTTTAGGTTAGTTTTTTTTTTTGTTTTTATTTTGCTTTCTTTTGTTTGCAATATTCTAATTCCATGTTATTGTTTTTGACTTGCATCAATTTTTGACCTTATTTGTAGTATTCAATGATTTGCTTCAATTTTACCTTGATTTGCTTGATTTGCTTCAATTTTTTTTCAACCTGAACTCTCATTATAACATTGTTTTATCTGTATTGACTAGGTGTGTACACGTGTAATAGGGCATCGCTTGAACTTGATCTGTGATGTCTTTTTTTTTGTTTAATTTGAGTTTACATGTGGGTGATGTCTGTTTGTGTGCCATGAATAAATAAATAAATAAATGTTTATTAAATCTTCTAAGTTCAAGGCTACAGTCATTTTGTAGAGTTCAAAAGTTCTGGTAAATCTATTTAAGTTATGCACTACTTCTCCAGCATTCACTCTATGATTTCCCGACCGCTGAAAGTAGGTTGATGTTATATAGTTTTACGTGTCTGTACGCGTATGAAATGATATTAGAATTATTTTCATTTTCTTGCCATTCTATTTTTTTTGGCCCTCGCCCTTGTCCCATTCAATTGGAGTCTTCATCCTCCAAGTCCTTCCGTCTTCGGCATCCTCTGAGCGAAGTCTTAGCTCCCTTAGATCTTTAGTTATTGAAACATCGGCTTGATCTTCTGGCTCTCATGTCCTTTCGATACTTAGTGATATTCATACCTGGATACCAGAATAAGGTTCTATATGCTATCATCCGGCTTCGGCGCCCTGAATTGTTCTCAGCCAATACTCAGAGAATCGTCTTGAAACTGAAGATGAAAGTGATAGATGAAAGTATGCACTACAGATTGACTGTTTTGCAATTACAATATTTGAAAATTTCTTGAATTAAAAAATATTCCGAAAGTACCCCTGAAATTTAAAAGATCTGAAAATTTTCCGTTATGTTTTTCAGATATAAAAATATAATTTATCCAAAATACTGGTAATTATAATCTAAACAAATTGACTGTTTTAGATTTTTAAATTTCTTCCAGGGTTTCGTTTAAAATTCACATTGTCGCTTACGTTATTTTTATTTCGCGCTAACATTCTCATACAAAATTTGAGAAAGTTGAAGCGATAATAGAAGGATTTTTGCTCAGTGCATATAGGCCTACACAAACAATGTGTGTGTCTATAAGTCAGTTTTTTTCGAAGTGTCAAACACTGGTTCAGTGACAAACACTGGTGCCATGACTCTACGTTATATCGAGAATTTCGTAATAAAGGGATTTGACCTGTACAATACACTTCACCTTATATTGCTCAACAGTTCACTTGGCTGTAAATTAGTTTGAATTGCTTAGGGAAATTTGTATTAATGATTACCTAAGCTGAAGACATTTTCTCAATAATGTTCTCGTAGATACTATGCATCTTCATCAGGAGGAGTATTGAGAAATAAATTATTTAACTGCAATAGTGTAAGGTAAGGAACCCCACTATGACGTCACGATCATTTCCCGCGGCGTTAAGGTTAAAAATATCGTTTTTTAACTTCTTAGAGTTAATTACGCTTCATTAAAAAAAATCAATACAAAAAAATATTTCCGCGACTTTCGGGAAACGAGCTGTCTTTCGGAAAAATGGATTAGAGGTGTTTTTCACATTTTCTTTGTGAAATCTATACAAGACATGATTTTTTTTACGGTCATTCCCTAGATAAAGGCTTAATGTATCTACCCTATTTTTTCCAAAGCATAATTAGTAAAGTTTTCAAGATCTAAGATCTCCCGTTTTATGAATTTTTTGAAATGTCAATATTCCTAGTACTCATCGTTTTGAATTTTCGTTGTCCTCCCCCTAGCTTTAAAGCTGGCGACGCCCATGTATGTACCTATAGCTATTGAAATACTAACGTACCTACCTGTGGATAAAATGATTGGATTTGCAAACTGTGTGATGAAAAAATACCTGGAATAGGTATACAGTTACATATATGTAGGGCTGCCACCTTTCAAAGATCAATAAAAAAAAATATCAATAAAATATGTATCATATTGTATTACAAATGTTCCCGTAAATAAAAAAATAAAAAAATCCCGTAAATAGCGCCGCGGTTGAACATTTTTTGTGAGATTGAGCAACGAAGGTTGTGGTATTAACATATTTATTTTCTATAAAGAGAAATAATAATACTAAACCCAACAAGAAAGTAGCGCCGCAGGCGAATTTTTTGATAAAACAGTTAAATTTTTAATGAGATTTAACGGATTTTCATAATATCAAGAGGGGATTGCCCGGTGATATTAAGCCACTGTCTCACCACCCAGTCTGACCCGGAGATATACGATGCTAACCCGGAGTCCGGAGAACACCATTCAAACCAGTAGACTCCGGGTCAAACCTGGAGAGGTGGAGGCCCTAGGTAAATGTCATGGGCCATGTCTTTATTGCTTGTCATTTTGAAAATAAAATGTCTGATTCAAATGAAAATAAAATACCTCGCTAATGATTGTATGTCAATTAAACAAATCCTTCAGCGTTTGCCATCACCTGTGCCATAATGGGTATTAAAATAATCCCATTTTGACAAGTATGTATGTAGGTAGAACATTTTGATCCGTTTTTTCGCTACCGTAAAGACAGCAATTTACAACGGGACATCGAAAAAGATGGACCCTATTTTAAAAAGGTATAACTTTGGAAATCATGTTAAATTAGTGATTCTTTCACTGTATGATAAATTATGAATGTACCTAAGCATTGTTTGATGTACAATAAAATGCAATAGCGCATGCGCAGACTAACTGCGCCGTCGACAAAGACAATCGGCGCTATTCACCTACCATCTTCCTATTATAATGGTGTATAAAAAGTATGAAACAGATTTGTTAATATTTTTTTTTCTCTTTATTGTCATTTTAAGAAATTTGAAATTTCGCTTAGAATTTTAATTAAATTCAACAATGGAATACAACACATACAAAAACAAAAAGCAAACAATAATTAAGAAAGAAAATACATAAACATTTATGTCAGTATGTGTGTGTCAGCAATAGTCAGCTGGTCAGCATACATACCAGGCGCAAAGCTACCTAAGAACACGATTCCCATCGATTTACCTTTTGGATTAAATGATAGGTAAAATAGTGTCTAATTTGTCGTAATCTAATAAGAAATGTTAGCCCCGGCTTCCCTTCTGTGGAAATCCACCCTTCGCCACTGATACATACACATGTACCTATGTGCAAAATAAATTAGTAAAAGTACACGTATTATGGGGAAAAAAACATGATAAAAGATGATCTGGCAACACTGGACCAACTATAGTGAACAAGTACGGAATGAAAGATATGCTAATTATAAGAAGAAGAGATTGCAATTATTCGTAATGAAATTAAAAGCAGAAAATGAAATGAGACGGGACGAAGTTGACGATGTCCGTAAGTATGGATATTAATATTAAGTATCTACACTACAACAGACACTTATATTTCTCAGCGTACTAACGCTCTAGAGATGAACTATTTGCGCCAAGTTGTTTACAGGCGAGAATGGGAGAATGGAGAGAATGAACGATGAAAGGATAACAAAGAAAATATACCTGGGTGAAAGAAGAGGTGTAAGGAAACGCGGCCGTCAAAGAACCACATGGCTGGACCATGTTGATCTTCTTCTTCTTTCATCGTTTCCTCATTGCTGAGGGTCGTGATTTGAGGAGCTACCCATGGACAAAACAAGGCGCCTCCAGTCCTCTCTGTTCTCCGCAGTCCGCACCGCCGAGCACAAGTCTCTCCCAGTCATTTCCTTAGTCTGGTCGCACCACCTTGTAGGAGGTCTACCTCTATTTCTTTTGCCTGGAACACTTCCCATGATTATATTTTTTTCCAGATTTCCGGATTCTCTTCTGGTGATGTGACCAAAAAAACCCAGTACTCGACGACTGCACACCGCAGATAGACGTTCCGTTATTTTGAGTTCTTTGAGGACTGAGTCATTCGTCCTTCTTGAGGATCCCATGTTGATCAGATACTCAAAAATAATAAAATTACAATATAAAATAAAAAAGCAAGAATAAAAGAAAAATGAAGAGTAAAAATATAACAATAAATATAAAAATAGAAAAAAAAGTGAGACCAAATCAGATTGGTTGCGAGATTCGCGCACGTAAAAAAAAAAATAATATCTCAGGTGGCTCTACAAATTTTCAAAACTTGGCGTAAGTTGATCAATTGGAAACGATAAGACAACACGTCTGCCGTCCTAACGAAAAACACAGTAAGTCGGGTAACCCATGTTTTGAGATAAACGCGATTAAAGTTTTGCGTATATTTTCATCTCCTGTGCAAAAAGTACTGGCCCGATTCGAATGTTTATTTCTTTAAATGATAGGAAATAATGATCCTTAAACATTCTTTTTTTAAAAAAATAAATTTTTATACATGTACTATAAAAAATAACGAGAACTGTGTTCTATCTTAGTATAGCAGCGGGGCGAAATGAAGAGATACTACACTACAACGCAGTATCGCTATGCCTTACTGTACTCTATTGTAGTACGAGTGCGATACTGCATTCTTCACTAGGACAGACGTGGATTTAAATGGTTTGAAACAACAAAGAAGTGCAGTAAGTAGTTAAATATTGTGAATATTGTACATTTTCATAGACTCAGCATTTGCTGGTTACACCTTTACTGGGATACACTGTGGTGATGTAAATATTGGTTTATGGTTTTATAAAAAAGAGCGACGATAAAAAAAAACATTATAAGGAATTTATTTTATTTTTAACTTTAAAAACAGTCATATAAATCACAATTATTTATAACGTCAATGAATTCTGAAAAAGGTACTACTGGGTAAGCTTACATGGTTCGACTTAACAATTGTAAGTTTAACTTTTCATAAAATAACCACAAGAATATAACTATTTCTGTTAAGATCTTTTTAGCAACAATAGAACAAATTCGTATTGTTTGTAAAGACATTGGATTCTTTCTCAGGATCATAAAAAGGAACAATGAAAATTGCCTAATTCGATTCGAGTACATAAAAGATATTGTATATTTAACAACAAAAAATATGAAACACGTAAACCAATAGCGTCATAAAAATCTTAACAATTTTATGGCCTATTCTTATTCTAGGTCCTTTACTATTATTTATGGTACTTAACTCATTGTAAAAGTGTTTAAATTTAGAATCTTTTAAAATAACATTTTTTGTTTATTTATTTCATTATTTACAGTCAACGGCCCGACAAAATTAATAACAATAATAACCAATCCAATAAACAATAGTACCTATAGAATTTATGACATTATCTCATCTTAATAATGCAGACTAAAAATACTTAATGATACGACTACCTACTGAATTTGGTTTGCTCCAAAATGGACTATATAAAAAAATGCATAGTAACAAATACAGATGTTTCACCATTTTGCTATGTAATAATAATAAGTAATAATATATAACTTTTAGGCAAGTTAATCCGTTTGTTTGTATTTACGTTCGTATATTAAATATATTGCAGGATCAATTCCAAAATAGAAAGTCATGTAATTTAATGAATCATGTTTAATATAGGTACTATAAAAATTTAGAGAGATACATAAGGTTTTAAATATTGTAAAAGTACAATATGAAAAAAGAAATTAATGTAATGAAGTACCTGGGTAGTAGAATAAGTTCCATTTTTTACGAGTCTCTTGTAAAACTAAGTAATCAAGAAAATTCATCCTTTTCTTTTCTTTGTTGTACTGGTTACGATTGTTAGTAAATATTCTTGAATTATTAATTGCACTTCGCCGGGTTCATAACCCTAGTAGGTGTTCGATAGATAATAAAATAGCCAATAATTCTCGGGATTCTAAACATTCATGGATTGCACAACACTTAAACAATTTAAAACATATGGATGTATTATTACGAAAATGGTTTTGACAGATTGTAAGGAAGATAAGGTCGTTAAAGACAGGATGTGAACAAAACGAGACCATTTGAGCAATATAACTTGACCACATTGACTAGCTGAGTAAAAAATCCGTTCATCTTTAATTACTAATTGTATGATCGTAACGAAAGTATTTATTTATATTATTTATTTCATCCTTAATTCAAAAAGAGCTTTAAATATAATTTTAGAAGATCACAATTCATGCTTAGAGAGAACATCGAAATTTTCTACATGTCGTAGTTGAATATAACAAGTAGTTATTGGAATTATTTAGGAATATTATTATAAGAATTGGTGGATGTTACATAAGTGTAAAGTGATCACATTAAGTCAGCCGACGATCAGTCATAAGCCTGATGGAAGGTCCATCCTTTGCTGTATATCTGTTGAGATAGCTACTTGCTATAATTACTCGTATATTTAACTGGTTACATATTTCCAAAATTTATTGTCATTTATTTAATATATTATTTAAAATCTCTAATAACAATACTAACACGATCGCACAAATCCTTCAGCTATATTCAGTAAATAATATAAGTTATAATTTACTAGACCAAAATACAATACAAAATCCTATACTGTCGTCTCGTGTAGTAATATGTATTCCATTCGCCATACATTCCTACTAAACAGTACAGTACGGCGACATACTGTGCCCACATACGGCGTTGTATAATAGGAGTGCTCTAATCCTACGGTACACCACAGTATCTCTCTATCTTACTGTGTTTTACAGTAGTATGCGCACCCCCTTGACGGACTTACTGCAATTGACATTTTTTAAATGACTAAAATGAGTGGATAGAGTTCGAATATCGAAATGAGACTTAGACAGAACGATGCGTCTTGCACTAAGGATCATTTCTGCATACATAACTCAATTTTGCAAAAATCACGACTTACTGTGTTCTCTCTTAGGACGGCAGATATCTCGACAACCGTTAATACTTACTTTCCGTGTCCGGAACACCATCAAATTTGAAACCCCCAATATTCAGCCACCCGGATAGCCCTGGCGTTCGCCAGTAGCGCATCCTCGGGCGTGCATGTCGCACCTATTTGGGGACATGAAAACAGGTGACTGTGGTCCTGTTTGGCACCACACTCACAGGTGTCTTCCTCTCTGTAACCCCATTTTTTGAGGTTGCTGTAACAACGGGAGACACCTGTTCTCAGTCTATTGAGTGACCTCCATGTTGGGTACGACAGGCTGTGACCAGCTGCCATTCCCTCCATTGGAGGTAACTGTGTGGGCCCAGTACTTTCTCGCCAGAGGTGCACCCGGCGGGCCTCCGGGGGGCCTTCTATCGGGAGTGTCGTCTCCATAAAGCTTCTCCTCGACTTAAGTCTGCAATGACGTGTCTGGGAACCGTACATTGGGTGTCTTGGGTCTGCTCGCTGTTTGCCTCGTTCAATTTCTGCTGCAACATGCCTTCTAGTTGCGGGAGGGGCAATACCCACTATAGGGTAGAGTTCTTTGGTGGGTGTTGGTTTCAGACAGCCAGAAATGATTCTAGCTGTCTCATTTATTGCCACGTCCACTCTTTTTGCATGTGTCGAGTTGTACCATACTGGTGCAGCATATTCGGCAGCAGAAAAGCACAGTGCCAGGGCCGATGTTCGCAAAACATGGGGTTGAGCTCCCCACTTGGTGCTGGTAAGTTTCCTTATGATGTTGTTCCTGGCGCATACTTTTCCCTCGACCCCTTCGCAGTGTTCCTTAAAAGTTAGAGAGCGGTCTAGGTGGACACCCAAGTATCTAGGTAAGTCACTGTGTTCCAGCTCCTGACCCTGCCACCACACTTTAAGTTTTCTTCTCGCGTCTCTATTTCGGAGATGGAAGGCACAGACCTGAGTCTTGGATGGGTTCGGCTTGAGGTGATTTTCGTTGTAGTAGATCGCCAAATCCTGGAGAGCGGCTGATAGCTTTCCTTCCACTTCGTCAAAGGTTTTGGCCTGTGCTGCTACAGCAGTGTCGTCTGCGTAGATGAATTGTCGTGTTAAAGGGTTAATGGGCTGATCATTGGTGTATATATTATATAGAATGGGTGCAAGCACACTGCCCTGTGGCAATCCATTTTTCTGGTTTCTCCAGCGACTTTTTTTGGAGTGCAGTGTTACAAAGAATCTTCTGTTTTGCAGGAAACATTCCACAAGTTTGGTTAGTTGGAAGTCTTTGGTGATATTATACAGTTTCCATAGAAGCCTCCTGTGATTTACGGTATCGTATACCGCAGACAGGTCGATGAAGGCAACACCGGTGACAGCGCCCTCATTAAAACCATCCTCAATGTGCTGTGTGAGGTTGAGCACCTGTCCGCAGCACGATTTGCCGGGCATGAAGCCTGCTTGTTCGGGTATTATCTTATTCTCGATTGTGCTGAAGATCCGTGTGAGAATCATTTTCTCAAAAGCTTTAAACAGATGGCACAGCAGTGACACAGGACGAAAATTCTTCGGGTGATTTGGTTCTTTGCCCGGTTTTAAAAGGGCAACAACCTTTGACTTCCTCCATAGTTTCGGGATATACGTTGCTGTCGCACATCTGTTCATCATTTTTGCGATCCAGTCTATGGTGTTAGGTCCGAAGTGCTTGATTTGTTCGGTTCGAATATCGTCCAGGCCTGCCGCTTTGTTATCTTTCATGCTGCCAATGACACGCTTCAATTCTTCGACGCTAAATGGGGTGCGTAGGGTGTTCTTTTCGTTTTCTATATCACGCTGAATTTCAATCTTTTGCTGTCTTGATGTTTTACCATTTAGGAGTAGTTGGTGCGCTACTTGGTCTGGTGTTACTGTGTTTGTAGTACCTGGGGGTGGTGCCTGTGGATCATTATTAAGGTTCTTGATCAGTTTCCATGCGCGTCTGCTGTTTTGTTTCATATCCAGGTCAGATACCAACTTGCACCATCTATGTGTTCTTGATTGAGAGACGGCTTGCATCACCCTTTCTCCGGTCTGAATTGTCTCCTCAGAGAATGGATCTGTGTTATAGAGATTCTGGTAGACCTCCAATAGTGTTTTGGATTCCTCGTTAAGACCTGCGATGTATTTAGTTCTGCAACCGCGGGGAATATGTTTTCTGGACATCTTCTTAACGAGTGTAACGAAATTGTCATAAGACTTTGGGTCTGGTTCCAGGTGCATAATCTCTCGATCCAGTTCTTCGGAAAAACGCTCCCAGTTCGCCTTTTTAAAGTTAAATCGTCTCTCGAATGGGACAGTCTCAGGTCTTACCGCTGCCGAGATTACACATACAATTGGTCTGTGTTGTGTTTTTGGTATTGGTGGTAGTACGGCTTTGGCTGCCTGGTGGGCAATTCTGTCGCTCACCCAGATATTATCTGGGTTGTAGCCCCTGCGCCATCTTCCACTCATGAAAGATGCTGGTTGCTTAGGATCGTACAGCAGTTTGAGGCTTTGGCCCTCTGCCCAATTCTCGAGTTTCTCGCCATTTTCGTCTGTTTGTTGATATCCCCATGTGGTGCTATGGCAGTTAAAATCGCCCATTACCATTTTTATAGGCTGTGCTTTAAAGTTGTTAGGTTCTTCGAAGTCAAAAGTCTTGAGTGGTGGTTTATAGACTGACGTGATGGTACATTTGTTGACTTCGACTGTCAGAATTTCGATGTCATCTCTGCAGGTTAGGTCTGCAGAGACCACGACAATATCATTCCTGACGAAAATAGCACTGCCGTATTTGTCATGTGGTCGTTCCAAGATCAGCCTCATTCCCTCAATATTTGGTCTTCGACCTTCAATCCCTCTATGGGTTTCTTGTAGTAGTAAGATGTCGCAATTATTTTCCTTACATATATCAGATAGCAGATTTTCCTTGTCAGTTGATAAGCCTTCTATATTAATCGAAATTGTCAATAGGGTTGGCCTTGATAAAGGCCCTTTTGGAACGCTTGTTTTATTGGGTACGTTTGAATGCTTTGAATGTCTCGATTGTTTAACTCTTTTTGTTGGTGTTTCGGTGTTAGAAGGATTTGCCGGCATTTTGCCGTTTCCAGGGGACGCCCGATTGTTTTCCGTACCATGAACTCAATCTGCGTGGAGGCTCCTTCTTTGTCCCCCAACCGTTAATAATATGCTTTGAAACAAAATAGGGTAGATAGGGAATATCCGTAAAACATTTTTTATATCTTGTGCAGATTTCCCAAAAAAAAAATAAAACGAAAAACATATCTGATCTTTTTTTCCTAAAGACATCAACTCGTCTCCCGAAAGCCGCAGATTTTTTTTTGTTTTTTGATAATATGCGTTAAAATCTAGGCAATGAGCCTAAACGTTTTTTTGAATGTAGCGAAATTAACCTAAAAAAGGTAAAAATAAACGCTATTTTTAACATTATATCGTGCGATTTTGAACCTTAAAACGCCGCGGAAAATGACCGTGACGTTATAGTTGGATCCCTAGCCTCAAAGTGTAGTGAATAAATAAATGATTTATAGATTGAAAGTTTAGCCCTCTCTGTATTTTCACGGGTACCGGCTAGTTCACAGTACATGAATATTTGAAATGAATTAAATGTGAATGACATAGACAAGGAGGGACGAGAAGAGACAGGGGAGGAGGTGGTGGGGGGGGGGGGAGGGGGGGGACGTCAGCTGATGTCTTTTCATTTGAATTATTTATTAATTAACAACAAACAACAAACTAAGAACTAACTATTACTCTACAGAATTCTAGAAGATTCTCACAAGTCCAACTGAATATTTGAGTATTATAAGGTTCCTTGGTACGGTTCCCGGAGAAAAACCCATAAGAATATTGCTCAACACGAGTAAATCACAAAAAGACAAAAACCCTTCAGAAATATCAAAACCCTTCAAAATAGGTCATTCCCAAGATTTTAAGGGCTTGATACCAAGAATGACGTCACGGTTATTTCCCACGGCATTGAGGTTCAAAATCGCATGACAAAATGGTAAAAATAGCGTTTAATCAATTTTTGGGGTTAATTTTGCGTCTTTCTAAAAACTTTTACGGTTGGTTATTTCCCAGATTTTAATTATCCCCTAATTATCAATACAAAAACAATACTCTGCGACATTCGGGAAACGAGTTTCTGTCTTTCGGAAAAAAGATCAGAGGTGTTTTCGAGAAATCTGTACAAGATATAAAAAAATATTTTACGTTCATTCCCTAGATAAAGGTTCAATGTATCTGCCCTATTTTTTTCCAAAGCATATTTAGTGACGGTTGTCGAGATTCAAGGTCTCAATTTTTATTTTTTATTATGAATATGCTTACTTTTAAGAGATTTTAAGCGATTGAGGGCTAATTGATACTCACATCAACTTATGTACCTACCTACGTTCAAGGAAGTGTCTAAATTTTACTACTATGGTGTATAAATGTGTGTGTGTGTGCGCGCATGGGCTCGCCAGCTTCGGAGCTAGGGGGGCAACAAAAATTTAAACATTTGGTATAGCATAAAAAACGCGTGAATTTTTTTTGTGAGTTAGTGAAGAAGTCAGTGATTTGGTTTAGTTTATTTGAAAATGTACATAATAATTTGCACAAAAATATATATCTAAACATGCTTTTTACGAGTATAAAAAGTATAATAAAAAAAAGCGCCGCAGGCTTTTTTTCCATGAAACAATTGTATTTTGATGGATTTTCAAACTAATTCTAGAAAAATTATGACATTATTTGTAAAAATAAAACACTGTTTTTTACTTCCACTATTTATTTGGAGTACATATACCAAAGATCTTTCGAAGCTAATGCTTCATCATCAGTGGTTATCTATGAACTCTTCATAGATAACATATATAGATCTCTTCATAGAACTCTTCATATATAGAACTCTTCATAGATAGTTCATAGATAACCACTGATGATGAAGCATTAGCTTCGAAAGATCTTTGGTATATGTACTCCAAATAAATAGTGGAAGTAAAAAACAGTGTTTTATTTTTACAAATAATTTACAATGGCCTTCCATAAAGTTAATCTTCCATCAATAAATAAAAAATTATGACATGATGAGAAAATATGATTGATGATTTTTGTGAGGTTTTATCATTTAGGATGAAAAAATATATATATATGTAATTATGTACCTATTCCAATCTATGCTCCCTCTGACGACGCCCATGTGTGTGTGTGTGTATGTGCGTGTGTGTGTGCGTGTGTGCGGGTGTAGGGTTGAATAGGTAGGCACCAGGGCAACTTAATGACGACAGCACTCTATGCTGATACGTGAGTGAAATAAAAATGTCCTACAATAAATTTATAAGAGAGGAATCAAAGGTTGGTATTATATAGCATTTAATAATATATTATGATTATGTAAGAGCCGACCACCCCTCCTACTACGATCTCGTGACCGGACAACAAACCCATACGAATATTTCTTTATTTATCGTTTGGCAACGTCGAAGTATTGTCACATGGTCATTTCTCTGTCCAGGATCGCACGAACAATTGCATGGTGGAGTGATTGAAGTACTTATCGTTTTTTCAATTTTTTTGGGGTTGATTTCTCTTCGATCAAAAGACTTTTACGGTCGGCCTAGATTTTAATGCATATTATCAATACAAAAAGGTGTTCTTCGGATTTATTTCTTAGAAATCTATACAAGATATAAAATCTTTTACGGTTAAAGTCTGACATCCAGCGCCTCCAGCCACTGGAGGAACTCAGGGGACAGGCTGGCAGCACTGTCAATGGTACCGGGGTAAGCACGTATGGGGCAATCACGCAAGATGTGCTGCATGGTTTGCTTCGGGTGTTCACAGTCGCACTGTGGATCATCCCTCATTCCTCACTTGTGGAGCATGTCACCGAATATTGCTCAACATGAATAAATCCCAAAAAACAAAAAAAAGCTTTTAGAAATATGGTCAAGGGATCAAAGCTCAAATTTAATTGGATTTTGATTTTTTTCTATAAAAATGAATCTGGGTTTATCGAAATAAACCCAAAAACACCTTTGTTCACTTCGCAGTAAGCTTGAAAATCTTGTGTCGTGAAGTTGGGTAGGCCGGCATCGGGGATCGAACCCGCGTTCACTGGATTAACAGTCGATCGCGTTAGTATACAATTTTGTCCATTAGTATACGATTTATTTAGAAACTAACATAGATTAGAAAATAAACAATTAAATAAGCGGTTCTAAAATGGGATAGACAATAAAATAGTCAACATTTTATAGATAAAATCATTACTGGAATCCAACTAGAAAGTTTGGACTTTTATCCGTTGAGCATATTTCTGAAGGGCTTTTGCCTTTTTGGGATTTATTCATATTGAGCAATATTCTTATGGGTTTTTCTCTGGGAACCCTACAATCTATCGCTCTGGATATTACTTATATGTTACGAATAACGTAAAAGATTTTATATAGGGTAAGTGTCGGAGAGATGCCATACTTTTCGTTTGAGGACCAATAAAACTAAGTTTGAGAATGAAATGAAATACTTTTATTTAAAAATACAAGTGGCCATAAAAAAATATAAGTACAAATAGTAAAATATAAATAAAAAATACAACATTATTTTTTTAAAGAAATCAGTATAGACAGATATAGGTCTGCGAGGTATGGTGTCTCTCCTATTTCTCAAAATACTTAGTATACTTACATTTGAGTAATTTATGAATACACAATATTAATTACAAAATACACAAATGTTAATTAGCCGCCCCCAGACAGCATATTTATATGTAGCTGGTAAAAGGGGGACATATAATAAGTCACTCACACTGGTCACCGCCAATATATAACACAAATTAACTCACGATTACTCATTACCACTCTCTTCAATGCTTTACCAAACTGTCGCATATTTGGAATTTGCTTTATGTACATATATCATCTGGTAAGTCGTTGCATGTCCTTGAGGCTGTATATAGAAAGATAGAAACCCATATCTCGCTCTATCCGTTCTGGGGTACTGCATACTTATATTATTTCTTTATCTCGTGTAGCGATTATGTATTTATTTATTTATTTATTCAACGGTGTCATTCAACTCAATGACATGACACTATTTATTCATTTCTTATTGCTGTTAGGTTGTAGTGTAGTATTTTTAGGTTAGTTTTTTTTTTTGTTTTTATTTTGCTTTCTTTTGTTTGCAATATTCTAATTCCATGTTATTGTTTTTGACTTGCATCAATTTTTGACCTTATTTGTAGTATTCAATGATTTGCTTCAATTTTACCTTGATTTGCTTGATTTGCTTCAATTTTTTTTCAACCTGAACTCTCATTATAACATTGTTTTATCTGTATTGACTAGGTGTGTACACGTGTAATAGGGCATCGCTTGAACTTGATCTGTGATGTCTTTTTTTTTGTTTAATTTGAGTTTACATGTGGGTGATGTCTGTTTGTGTGCCATGAATAAATAAATAAATAAATGTTTATTAAATCTTCTAAGTTCAAGGCTACAGTCATTTTGTAGAGTTCAAAAGTTCTGGTAAATCTATTTAAGTTATGCACTACTTCTCCAGCATTCACTCTATGATTTCCCGACCGCTGAAAGTAGGTTGATGTTATATAGTTTTACGTGTCTGTACGCGTATGAAATGATATTAGAATTATTTTCATTTTCTTGCCATTCTATTTTTTTTGGCCCTCGCCCTTGTCCCATTCAATTGGAGTCTTCATCCTCCAAGTCCTTCCGTCTTCGGCATCCTCTGAGCGAAGTCTTAGCTCCCTTAGATCTTTAGTTATTGAAACATCGGCTTGATCTTCTGGCTCTCATGTCCTTTCGATACTTAGTGATATTCATACCTGGATACCAGAATAAGGTTCTATATGCTATCATCCGGCTTCGGCGCCCTGAATTGTTCTCAGCCAATACTCAGAGAATCGTCTTGAAACTGAAGATGAAAGTGATAGATGAAAGTATGCACTACAGATTGACTGTTTTGCAATTACAATATTTGAAAATTTCTTGAATTAAAAAATATTCCGAAAGTACCCCTGAAATTTAAAAGATCTGAAAATTTTCCGTTATGTTTTTCAGATATAAAAATATAATTTATCCAAAATACTGGTAATTATAATCTAAACAAATTGACTGTTTTAGATTTTTAAATTTCTTCCAGGGTTTCGTTTAAAATTCACATTGTCGCTTACGTTATTTTTATTTCGCGCTAACATTCTCATACAAAATTTGAGAAAGTTGAAGCGATAATAGAAGGATTTTTGCTCAGTGCATATAGGCCTACACAAACAATGTGTGTGTCTATAAGTCAGTTTTTTTCGAAGTGTCAAACACTGGTTCAGTGACAAACACTGGTGCCATGACTCTACGTTATATCGAGAATTTCGTAATAAAGGGATTTGACCTGTACAATACACTTCACCTTATATTGCTCAACAGTTCACTTGGCTGTAAATTAGTTTGAATTGCTTAGGGAAATTTGTATTAATGATTACCTAAGCTGAAGACATTTTCTCAATAATGTTCTCGTAGATACTATGCATCTTCATCAGGAGGAGTATTGAGAAATAAATTATTTAACTGCAATAGTGTAAGGTAAGGAACCCCACTATGACGTCACGATCATTTCCCGCGGCGTTAAGGTTAAAAATATCGTTTTTTAACTTCTTAGAGTTAATTACGCTTCATTAAAAAAAATCAATACAAAAAAATATTTCCGCGACTTTCGGGAAACGAGCTGTCTTTCGGAAAAATGGATTAGAGGTGTTTTTCACATTTTCTTTGTGAAATCTATACAAGACATGATTTTTTTTACGGTCATTCCCTAGATAAAGGCTTAATGTATCTACCCTATTTTTTCCAAAGCATAATTAGTAAAGTTTTCAAGATCTAAGATCTCCCGTTTTATGAATTTTTTGAAATGTCAATATTCCTAGTACTCATCGTTTTGAATTTTCGTTGTCCTCCCCCTAGCTTTAAAGCTGGCGACGCCCATGTATGTACCTATAGCTATTGAAATACTAACGTACCTACCTGTGGATAAAATGATTGGATTTGCAAACTGTGTGATGAAAAAATACCTGGAATAGGTATACAGTTACATATATGTAGGGCTGCCACCTTTCAAAGATCAATAAAAAAAAATATCAATAAAATATGTATCATATTGTATTACAAATGTTCCCGTAAATAAAAAAATAAAAAAATCCCGTAAATAGCGCCGCGGTTGAACATTTTTTGTGAGATTGAGCAACGAAGGTTGTGGTATTAACATATTTATTTTCTATAAAGAGAAATAATAATACTAAACCCAACAAGAAAGTAGCGCCGCAGGCGAATTTTTTGATAAAACAGTTAAATTTTTAATGAGATTTAACGGATTTTCATAATATCAAGAGGGGATTGCCCGGTGATATTAAGCCACTGTCTCACCACCCAGTCTGACCCGGAGATATACGATGCTAACCCGGAGTCCGGAGAACACCATTCAAACCAGTAGACTCCGGGTCAAACCTGGAGAGGTGGAGGCCCTAGGTAAATGTCATGGGCCATGTCTTTATTGCTTGTCATTTTGAAAATAAAATGTCTGATTCAAATGAAAATAAAATACCTCGCTAATGATTGTATGTCAATTAAACAAATCCTTCAGCGTTTGCCATCACCTGTGCCATAATGGGTATTAAAATAATCCCATTTTGACAAGTATGTATGTAGGTAGAACATTTTGATCCGTTTTTTCGCTACCGTAAAGACAGCAATTTACAACGGGACATCGAAAAAGATGGACCCTATTTTAAAAAGGTATAACTTTGGAAATCATGTTAAATTAGTGATTCTTTCACTGTATGATAAATTATGAATGTACCTAAGCATTGTTTGATGTACAATAAAATGCAATAGCGCATGCGCAGACTAACTGCGCCGTCGACAAAGACAATCGGCGCTATTCACCTACCATCTTCCTATTATAATGGTGTATAAAAAGTATGAAACAGATTTGTTAATATTTTTTTTTCTCTTTATTGTCATTTTAAGAAATTTGAAATTTCGCTTAGAATTTTAATTAAATTCAACAATGGAATACAACACATACAAAAACAAAAAGCAAACAATAATTAAGAAAGAAAATACATAAACATTTATGTCAGTATGTGTGTGTCAGCAATAGTCAGCTGGTCAGCATACATACCAGGCGCAAAGCTACCTAAGAACACGATTCCCATCGATTTACCTTTTGGATTAAATGATAGGTAAAATAGTGTCTAATTTGTCGTAATCTAATAAGAAATGTTAGCCCCGGCTTCCCTTCTGTGGAAATCCACCCTTCGCCACTGATACATACACATGTACCTATGTGCAAAATAAATTAGTAAAAGTACACGTATTATGGGGAAAAAAACATGATAAAAGATGATCTGGCAACACTGGACCAACTATAGTGAACAAGTACGGAATGAAAGATATGCTAATTATAAGAAGAAGAGATTGCAATTATTCGTAATGAAATTAAAAGCAGAAAATGAAATGAGACGGGACGAAGTTGACGATGTCCGTAAGTATGGATATTAATATTAAGTATCTACACTACAACAGACACTTATATTTCTCAGCGTACTAACGCTCTAGAGATGAACTATTTGCGCCAAGTTGTTTACAGGCGAGAATGGGAGAATGGAGAGAATGAACGATGAAAGGATAACAAAGAAAATATACCTGGGTGAAAGAAGAGGTGTAAGGAAACGCGGCCGTCAAAGAACCACATGGCTGGACCATGTTGATCTTCTTCTTCTTTCATCGTTTCCTCATTGCTGAGGGTCGTGATTTGAGGAGCTACCCATGGACAAAACAAGGCGCCTCCAGTCCTCTCTGTTCTCCGCAGTCCGCACCGCCGAGCACAAGTCTCTCCCAGTCATTTCCTTAGTCTGGTCGCACCACCTTGTAGGAGGTCTACCTCTATTTCTTTTGCCTGGAACACTTCCCATGATTATATTTTTTTCCAGATTTCCGGATTCTCTTCTGGTGATGTGACCAAAAAAACCCAGTACTCGACGACTGCACACCGCAGATAGACGTTCCGTTATTTTGAGTTCTTTGAGGACTGAGTCATTCGTCCTTCTTGAGGATCCCATGTTGATCAGATACTCAAAAATAATAAAATTACAATATAAAATAAAAAAGCAAGAATAAAAGAAAAATGAAGAGTAAAAATATAACAATAAATATAAAAATAGAAAAAAAAGTGAGACCAAATCAGATTGGTTGCGAGATTCGCGCACGTAAAAAAAAAAATAATATCTCAGGTGGCTCTACAAATTTTCAAAACTTGGCGTAAGTTGATCAATTGGAAACGATAAGACAACACGTCTGCCGTCCTAACGAAAAACACAGTAAGTCGGGTAACCCATGTTTTGAGATAAACGCGATTAAAGTTTTGCGTATATTTTCATCTCCTGTGCAAAAAGTACTGGCCCGATTCGAATGTTTATTTCTTTAAATGATAGGAAATAATGATCCTTAAACATTCTTTTTTTAAAAAAATAAATTTTTATACATGTACTATAAAAAATAACGAGAACTGTGTTCTATCTTAGTATAGCAGCGGGGCGAAATGAAGAGATACTACACTACAACGCAGTATCGCTATGCCTTACTGTACTCTATTGTAGTACGAGTGCGATACTGCATTCTTCACTAGGACAGACGTGGATTTAAATGGTTTGAAACAACAAAGAAGTGCAGTAAGTAGTTAAATATTGTGAATATTGTACATTTTCATAGACTCAGCATTTGCTGGTTACACCTTTACTGGGATACACTGTGGTGATGTAAATATTGGTTTATGGTTTTATAAAAAAGAGCGACGATAAAAAAAAACATTATAAGGAATTTATTTTATTTTTAACTTTAAAAACAGTCATATAAATCACAATTATTTATAACGTCAATGAATTCTGAAAAAGGTACTACTGGGTAAGCTTACATGGTTCGACTTAACAATTGTAAGTTTAACTTTTCATAAAATAACCACAAGAATATAACTATTTCTGTTAAGATCTTTTTAGCAACAATAGAACAAATTCGTATTGTTTGTAAAGACATTGGATCTTTCTCAGGATCATAAAAAGGAACAATGAAAATTGCCTAATTCGATTCGAGTACATAAAAGATATTGTATATTTAACAACAAAAAATATGAAACACGTAAACCAATAGCGTCATAAAAATCTTAACAATTTTATGGCCTATTCTTATTCTAGGTCCTTTACTATTATTTATGGTACTTAACTCATTGTAAAAGTGTTTAAATTTAGAATCTTTTAAAATAACATTTTTTGTTTATTTATTTCATTATTTACAGTCAACGGCCCGACAAAATTAATAACAATAATAACCAATCCAATAAACAATAGTACCTATAGAATTTATGACATTATCTCATCTTAATAATGCAGACTAAAAATACTTAATGATACGACTACCTACTGAATTTGGTTTGCTCCAAAATGGACTATATAAAAAAATGCATAGTAACAAATACAGATGTTTCACCATTTTGCTATGTAATAATAATAAGTAATAATATATAACTTTTAGGCAAGTTAATCCGTTTGTTTGTATTTACGTTCGTATATTAAATATATTGCAGGATCAATTCCAAAATAGAAAGTCATGTAATTTAATGAATCATGTTTAATATAGGTACTATAAAAATTTAGAGAGATACATAAGGTTTTAAATATTGTAAAAGTACAATATGAAAAAAGAAATTAATGTAATGAAGTACCTGGGTAGTAGAATAAGTTCCATTTTTTACGAGTCTCTTGTAAAACTAAGTAATCAAGAAAATTCATCCTTTTCTTTTCTTTGTTGTACTGGTTACGATTGTTAGTAAATATTCTTGAATTATTAATTGCACTTCGCCGGGTTCATAACCCTAGTAGGTGTTCGATAGATAATAAAATAGCCAATAATTCTCGGGATTCTAAACATTCATGGATTGCACAACACTTAAACAATTTAAAACATATGGATGTATTATTACGAAAATGGTTTTGACAGATTGTAAGGAAGATAAGGTCGTTAAAGACAGGATGTGAACAAAACGAGACCATTTGAGCAATATAACTTGACCACATTGACTAGCTGAGTAAAAAATCCGTTCATCTTTAATTACTAATTGTATGATCGTAACGAAAGTATTTATTTATATTATTTATTTCATCCTTAATTCAAAAAGAGCTTTAAATATAATTTTAGAAGATCACAATTCATGCTTAGAGAGAACATCGAAATTTTCTACATGTCGTAGTTGAATATAACAAGTAGTTATTGGAATTATTTAGGAATATTATTATAAGAATTGGTGGATGTTACATAAGTGTAAAGTGATCACATTAAGTCAGCCGACGATCAGTCATAAGCCTGATGGAAGGTCCATCCTTTGCTGTATATCTGTTGAGATAGCTACTTGCTATAATTACTCGTATATTTAACTGGTTACATATTTCCAAAATTTATTGTCATTTATTTAATATATTATTTAAAATCTCTAATAACAATACTAACACGATCGCACAAATCCTTCAGCTATATTCAGTAAATAATATAAGTTATAATTTACTAGACCAAAATACAATACAAAATCCTATACTGTCGTCTCGTGTAGTAATATGTATTCCATTCGCCATACATTCCTACTAAACAGTACAGTAAGGCGACATACTGTGCCCACATACGGCGTTGTATAATAGGAGTGCTCTAATCCTACGGTACACCACAGTATCTCTCTATCTTACTGTGTTTTACAGTAGTATGCGCACCCCCTTGACGGACTTACTGCAATTGACATTTTTTAAATGACTAAAATGAGTGGATAGAGTTCGAATATCGAAATGAGACTTAGACAGAACGATGCGTCTTGCACTAAGGATCATTTCTGCATACATAACTCAATTTTGCAAAAATCACGACTTACTGTGTTCTCTCTTAGGACGGCAGACGTGTTTGTAGTTTGTCCTCCGTTCGCGGCAGACGTGAAGTTGGCTGCTTATCGCGGATCTTTAATATCCGTTTTTTTCTTCGTTCGAAGCCACCAAATGATGTTGATAATAATAGAGAGACGAAAAGGAGGAAGGTGAAAGATATTACGCTATCTCGCGTCCTGTTTTAAATCGACACTGAAGCCATATTACAAAAAGACGCATAGATTCCTTTATTCAAGACGAAACATCACAAACTCATTCTTCTCGATGATTGTCGATGTTATAAGCTATTATATTAGTCCTGAAGATGGCCTCAGTAAGCCGAAAGCTCAACAACAATCTACACACAGTACACCAAAAAAAAAGGAGAAGAAATTATAAATCAAAATTAGCATCTGGGATCTGCCCCCCCCTAGCGATCGGAAACCTCAGAAAAAATCACATTATTACCACACATTTTCTCATCAACCATTTTCTAAAATTAAGATAAAATATTCATCAAAATATAATTATTTCACAAAAAATTGCCTGCGTCAAAATATAATTATTTCACAAAAAATTGCCTGCGTCGCTATTTTTTCATTACTTTTTATAGAAAACATTTTTCATACATAATATTGAGCAAATTATTATGTACATTTTCAAATAAACCAAACCACAACAAGACGCTTTTCACTATGTCTTACAAAAAAATTTCGCCCGAGGCGCTATTTACGCGTTTTAAATTTTTGTTGCCCCTCTAGCTCCAAGGCTGGCGACGCCCATGCATTCCACCACTGGTTATGATTTCAAAATAATCCTGATACAGACAATAAAATAAATATATTTAATTTTTTTTGGCGAACTTGGTGGTCCAATATTACGTCTTTTCATAGGTGTTACTCAAATGGCGTACGCGCTACGCATCCACCATCTGAGTAACACTTTGGAAGTTGGCGATTTATTTGGGGGAAAGGATGGATGTGATTTTTCTATGAAATTAAAGGAGGAATCGCTGTCTTGAATAGAACCGTGTCAAAAAAATAAAATCTCAAGATAATAGAAAAAAATAACCAAATGTTAAAAAAATGTAATTTATTACACTTGTGTATATCTGATATGAGTTCTACTCCTGAAGCACTGTCGTGAGATAGCAAATACCGCGGTATGCGTGACTGGATCTTCTCGATCGCTTGCTGTCTTCTCCAAGGCTTTAACCGGACAAATGATCTGAATTTATTTTCCAACGCCCTTTTATACGATACCACACGACCCTCGGATCCTTTTACACCTTCTTTGTCTCTGGAGAAGGATGATTCAATGTTGTACAGAAACGTATTGTCAATGAGTTTGCGTAAGTTTGCAAAGTTTCAGGTTTCTAAGTAGCCAGGAAGTGGTTGAAAAATCGATAGCATAATTTGCTCACAGACTAAAAACAAAAAAAAAACACAGTGAAATTAGGTAAAATCTTTTAAAAATGACTTCCATACGTTAAAAATATTATGTGATCTGCGCATTGATACAAGTTTTGTTAATTTACTCCGAATCAACACATTAAATTTAATAATATATAGTTGGGTCATATCTGTATACAGAGAAGAGGTGTAAGGAAACGAAGCCGTCTAAGAACCACATGGCTGGACCATGTTGACCAGATCCTCAAGGACGGACGTGTTTTGAGTAAAAGTAATCGTAGAATGTGTATGAGGAATTGCATGAATGTGGCGGAAGCCCGAAGTGTGTGTAAGGATAGGAAAGTCTGGCGATCCGTTCTATCTGCCTACCCCGCAAGGGAGGTGGCGTGAGGGTATAGTATAGTCTTCTTCTTTTTATGGGCCGCTAAACCCTCACCCCCAGGTTCCGCAGCCATGTAATCGCATCGTCCGTCAATAGATGGAGCTGCTCCAGTCCTCCGTCGTAAGAATACAGAACACACTGGTTCACAATGTGTTCTGTTGTTTGCTCCTCGCCACACTCACACATAGTACAGTCAGCTAGCCCCCATTGGTGAAGGTGGAATGCAGTGCAGCTAACGCCGCTGGCCGCACCTAAGTCTATTGTATAGTGTCATATCTAGTTGAATGGAAACTTCACGTTTTCTATATGGAGTTATTTTTTCTGATTTATGATATGGAAAAACCATTAATGGCGAATCTGTGTTAAGAAAATATTATGAAACAGAATAAAAAAATGTAATGCGAAAGAAAAATACGAATATGAAGGGAAAAGAAGGAGTGTTTTTTTCTTACGAACTCTGGTATTATTGGGAAGGTATGTACCTACTCACATTACTAAGGTAAGCACTTAAGGGCATGGCACCAGGAATGACGTCACAGTCTTTTCCCACGGCATTAAGGTTCAAAATTGCGTGACAATCGCATGATAAAATGGTAAATATAGCGTTTTTTCCATTTTTGGGGTTAATTTTGCGTCTATAAAAAAACTTTTACGGTTATTCCCTAGATTTCAATGCATATTATCAGTACAAAAACAAAATTTTACTCCGCGACTTTCGGGAAACGAGTTTCTGTCTTTCGGAAAAAAGATCAGAGGTGTTTTTAAATTATTTTTTTGAGAAATATATACAAGATATAAAAAATATTTTACGGTTATTCCCTAGATAAAGGATCAATGCATCTACCCTAGTTTGTTCCAAAGCATATTTAGTAATGGTTGTCGAGATAGAAGGTCTCCCGTTTTTAGAAATTTTTGAAATGTCGGTATGCACACTCTTAAAGGGGCATATGCACTGAGCAAAAATCGTTCTATTTTTGCTTCAACTTTTTCAAATTTTGTATGAGAAATTTAGCGCTCAATAAGAATAACGTAAGCGACAATGTCAATTATACCTTTTTAAAAGAAACCTGGGATTAAATTTAAAAATCTAAAACAGCCAATTTGTTAAGATTATAATTACCAGTATTTTGGCTAAATTATACTTTTATGTCTGAAAAACTGAACGGAAAATCTTCAAATCCCGTAAATTTTATAGGAATATTTCTTTATTCAAGGAATTTCCAAATCCTGTAATTCTAAAACAGCCGATGAGTACAATTCAGGGCGCCGAAGCCCAATGACAGCATATAGGACCTTAATTTAAATAGTAGGAATATTGACGTTTCAAACAATTTCCAAAAACTGGAGACCCTAGACCTCGACAACCTTACTAAATATGCTTTGGAAAAAAATAGGGTTGGTACATTGAACCTTTATCTAGGGAATGACCGTAAAAGATTTTTTATATCTTACAGGCGCGAAGCTACCTAAGAACACGATTCCCATCGAGTTACCTTTTGGATAAAATTATAGGTAAGGTACAATAGTGTCTAATTTAACATAATCCAATAAGAAATGTTAGCTCCAGGTTCCATTCTTCAGAAATCTACCTTTTGCCACTGATATCTCAATAGATTTCTCAAAAATAAATGTGACAAACACCTCTGATCTTTTTTCCGAAAGACTCGTTTCCCGAAAGTCGCGGAGATATTTCTTTTCGTATTGATAACATGCATTAAAATTTGGAGAATGACCGTGAAAAAAAAAATAACATCAAAAAGTTTTTTTTTTTACATTTTATCATGCGAATGTTAATGCGATTTTGAACCTTAACTCCTCAGGAAATGACCGTGACGGCATTATTGGGTCCCCAGCTTTAATTTTGTACATTTTTTTTGTTAATACTCTTTTAAGTTTCGACGGAAATTCCTCCTGAAGGAACAATTTTCCTCAATTCTAAGGGTTGATTTTTATTTATAATTGCGCATTGTAGTACTTCATTACTTCAATCAATAGAGAATTACACCGCTACGCCACTGGCCGCGTATATTCAACCATCGGCTCACCGAATGTTGACTGACATTCACTTTTTTTGTAGGTAACGCTAATAGCGTTTCTATGTTAGGGCCGAATCAGCGTGATGAGGTGAATACTGTGTGGCATACGGTGTAATATCAATACTAGTAGCCCGCAGTGAAATACGCACCACTACAAAACTCAAACGTATGAGAACCTCCGCTTGTCAACATCTACTTTGCATACATGTTTCAAGATTCAACTATATATGTTTTTTTATGTATGTATGCATTCTGTTTTTTGTTTATTATTTTTTTATTCTGTTTTTATTTATTTTTTCTCAGATATGTATGTATGTATGTAGGTAATTTCTACTTCGTATATTTTTTTATTCAATTTCTTTTTTTCTGTCTTTTCCTATATTTTTATTCAATTTCTTTTTTTTTCTGTTTTTTCCTGGGTTTAACTGGAAGAAATCGCAGTTCTGCAATAAGTTCGCCCTAGTGAACAACGATTTATAATCTGTACTATGTCCATTTTTAAAAAATATTTATATGTGTTTGTTGTTCACTTAAAGTGTAAATAAATATATAAATAAATAAACATAATTATACATTACAGTTTTTCCTCAACTGAAAACGAGAGGTATCTACATTTATTTATTTATACACATTACACATGGAACAGAGTCACAAAAAATAAATATTGACAGGTACATTAGTACAAAAATATACAAAACAAACATTGAGCCCCTTCTATTATCTATGACAAATGTATGGTGGACGCCATGTGAGCTACAAACATATGATTGCGGTCATATTGGTTGTCCACAACTTCATGAAACCTGGTGATATTTCAGTGACTCATTATGTATAATCAGTGTGGAAATTACCTTTGGAATACGAACTATGTTATTAAGTGGTAAATTAGCGTACTTTAAATTGAGAAAAAAATAGCATATTATACCTAGAGGAAATGCTAGTAGCGAAAATGACGGCGGTCAAGTTTTGTCTATATAGCTTGATATGGGATAGATATTTCATAGGTGATGAAAAATTAATTCGAAAATATATAGAATTATTTTAACGATGTTTATGTTGATAAAGTCTCAAAGTTGACAAAATGTTACACGCCAGGTAGAAAAGGGTGATTTTAGAAAGGTTGTCTCTTTTGTTCGCTCGCTGGGCGCCTTAAACAATGGGGCCTCCAGACGGCGAATTTCTTGGAATTCGCCTACCCAGACGTCGCAGATAATCCCGTTAACCCTATCCCGGAGGCGTGGTTTAGTCCAAGCGAGCGGGACCGATGATGTTCTTCGTCTCTTCTTGGGCGGTGCAAGCTCGTTTCGACATTAGGTCGCTGCACCCTAGGACACGATCAGTTCTCATCTACCTGTTGAAGGGTTCAGTCGCCTAATTGTTGTAACTAGTAATTATCTCCGGTCAAGTACATAATTATCTTCGTGTCTGTGTGTGTGTGTCGCCAACGAATGCCTCGGCAAACGAGGCGTTGGGCGCGGGGCTCTGCCCCCTCTATTGTAAGAGTCTTGTCTATCAGGGCTGACATATAATCATCACTCTGTGTGCTTCGATTGGAAGGCAGAGTTCATCGTGGGAGGTCAACGCTGACAAATATTCATACACCGCTTTTGGTCAGTCAGCCGGTCTTCATGTTACGTGATTCATCCCCTCATCAGTGACTCACCATAATTCAGGTCAGCGTCTCTGGAAAATATCCATGAGAGCGACCTGAGAACCTCATCGCTGGATGACGTCATATCGATATGAGCGGTTGCGTAATCGTGTTTTTTTTTTTTGGCCTATAGTGTTTAAATGGTGATCGGACAGTGTGTTAATCGTATAAAGTAAATTCAGTGCAGCTTCGAACGTATCGTAGGCTATATTTTAGCTACTATTTAGGATATTTTATTGATAATTAATTTCTCTGTTGTGGTATAAATAATACCTACTGGTTTATTGTGACATGTTTTGATTGTGTAAATAAATGTGTGCAAGTATAATTCAATCCTTGGGTTTCAATACACATTGCCCACCACTATTTGTCTCTTTCCAGATAACTTGCCAGTGTAACTCTTTGCTTTCTTTCTTTTTTTTTAAATTCATTTTATTTTACCCCTCATGAGCGAGGTGCTTTTCTTCCTAACTTCAATTAATTTAGTATATTTTCATTTTAATTTTCTTTTAACCCCTCATGAGAGAGGTGAACCATGGACCGAGAGGAGAACTGGAGATTATTTTCCCGGAGAACGCCCCCCCATGTCAAAATGGCTGCCCAACAGTGGGCCTATTAAAATTTATTAATTTAAATTTATAGAAAAGAACCTACGCCCTGAGGTTTTGATATTGGGGTGGTTTTTCCGGGGATGTTTTCCGGATTTTCTTTTTGCGTCATGTTTTAATGTTATGTCTACCTGGCAGGTTGTCTATATGTGGCAATGTGTATTGTTTTGAACTCGTGCTTGTTTCATTGACTATGTTTTTATTGTGTGTTAATTACGTATCGATTCGATAGACGGATAATGTCGCGATTCGTGGATATCAAATACTGTGTTCGTGATTTTTTGCCCACATTTGGAGGGTGGGCAAATCAAGAGCCTGAGGTATTTATCAGGGCATGTGAGGAACATTGGAGGATTGATGCTGATGATGAGGTCCCGGTGTGGGTTGTTAAACAGTTGCGTGCGGAGGCTAAACAGTGGTGGAGAGGGTTGGACAGACTCCACCATTGTCGGTGGGGATATTTTAAAGATGAGCTTGTTTCTAGGTTTGGGGTAAATTCAGTTAGTGTATACGCTCTCAAAGGCGATTTACTGTCACGGAGGCAGGGTCTTGGAGAGCGGGGTACCCTCTTTGTGGAAAGGAAATGGGGGATTATTAGGCGGTTGGTTAAAGCAGGACCTCAAGAGGGGGTGAGGGATGATGGTCTATTGGAAAGGCCGGATTTGGCGTCATACATGGTAGTTTTGATGACGCCAAGGTACCAGGAAAAGCTCAGGTTTGAGAGAATCGGTAGTTTTGAACAGCTGAGGGAATTGGTCTCTTATGTAGACTTTCCTCACGCTTGTCTCCCAGTTACGCAACAGACACAGGAGATATCATCAGTGTCACACGATCTTCCAGCGAACACAGTATGCGATCGCGAGGGGTGCAACGTACTCAGCCAGGATGCTGAGGAGGGGGAGGTTTCCGTGGAGACGGAAATAGACCTCCCGGAGGAAAAAACCCTGGAAGTGATCGAACCAGGTCAGGATTGCACCGTTGAGGAGGAACACACACCTCCGTCTATTCACGAATTAATATCATCATTCGCGTGGGTTTTACGATCAATTTTGGCAATATTAATCGTCGCGAATATTGCCATGGAGAGTTCCTTGCGTTGTATGATTGGTATAATTATTATTGCAGTAAAATTCGTGAATAGAAAATTACATCGTCGCCGTAAAGTGCCGCTGAAATTAATAGCGAAGGTTATTCGGTCCGTCAATCGAATTAATTACGAATGTATTGTATTGGAAAATTCTATGTACCATGTGTTTGTAGATAGGGATTATAGGTGCCTGAAGGCGAGGAAGAAACGCCCTTGTAGGTTAGGCATTGAGCTAGTTTCCGGGGCAATTAGGTAGAGAGGTTTGATTATTCCTTGAAAAATAATCTGGCGCTCAAATGGGAAGAACGGTTTGAATTGTATATAATTAGTAGAGTATAGGACGTGTCTAGGTGTAAAATAGTTGGTAGTTAGGTATAAATTGTATTGTAAATAGGTAGGTATAAGTAGGTACATGTAATTTTTATCGCGTCGTTTTATAAGAATATCGATATTCTATTTTAAGAATTGTTTTGTGTAACAGGGTAAATGCTAGTACAGTGGGGTTGATGAACTGTGGTAGATCTACATGTATGCATGTTGTTGTAGCAAGGGAGAGGTGTGAAATGTGTGTGTGCCAGGCTCGCTCCCGGTGTGAGGAGGAGCCGCTGGCTTAGCACAGAGTAGAGATGAGTCACAGAGGACTCAGTGAGTGGACAGAGAGGTCCAGAGAGTGTAAGCAGGGAGATGCTTACGAGTAAATGTGTTGTACGAGGTTTTATCGTATAGTTAGTGTGAGAGGATAGTCACGTGTGAGGTTGTGAAATCGCCAATTACCTGGTATTCGCAGGTGACGATTACCACAGCCTGAAAGAGTAGATGATGTGAATGTAGCATGTAAGATCGAACCACACTGTTTTATTGAGGTAGCTACGGAGTTTTGGGTAAGAGGCATTGCATATCAAACGGATTGCAATGGAAAATATTTAAAAATGAGTAATGTTTGTTAATTGTCGCGAAGTCGTTATAAATAATTATGTACCATGTACCTACTTGTATTGCCTATCATGCGTGTACAAATTGTAAATAGTTAGTCTTAGATTCATTAGGTATAAGATAATTGCTAGGTCAGTTCACCGTGTAGTTATAGGATTTTTTTTGTTTATTCAGATTTGTTTGGGGTTGTATATAGATAGGGGCTTGTATTATATTTAAGAATTAATTTTTCATCAAAGGGAGATGGGTCAATTTGATATGGGATAGATATTTCATAGGTGATGAAAAATTAATTCGAAAATATATAGAATTATTTTAACGATGTTTATGTTGATAAAGTCTCAAAGTTGACAAAATGTTACACGCCAGGTAGAAAAGGGTGATTTTAGAAAGGTTGTCTCTTTTGTTCGCTCCCTGGGCGCCTTAAACAATGGGGCCTCCAGACGGCGAATTTCTTGGAATTCGCCTACCCAGACGTCGCAGATAATCCCGTTAACCCTATCCCGGAGGCGTGGTTTAGTCCAAGCGAGCGGGACCGATGATGTTCTTCGTCTCTTCTTGGGCGGTGCAAGCTCGTTTCGACATTAGGTCGCTGCACCCTAGGACACGATCAGTTCTCATCTACCTGTTGAAGGGTTCAGTCGCCTAATTGTTGTAACTAGTAATTATCTCCGGTCAAGTACATAATTATCTTCGTGTCTGTGTGTGTGTGTCGCCAACGAATGCCTCGGCAAACGAGGCGTTGGGCGCGGGGCTCTGCCCCCTCTATTGTAAGAGTCTTGTCTATCAGGGCTGACATATAATCATCACTCTGTGTGCTTCGATTGGAAGGCAGAGTTCATCGTGGGAGGTCAACGCTGACAAATATTCATACACCGCTTTTGGTCAGTCAGCCGGTCTTCATGTTACGTGATTCATCCCCTCATCAGTGACTCACCATAATTCAGGTCAGCGTCTCTGGAAAATATCCATGAGAGCGACCTGAGAACCTCATCGCTGGATGACGTCATATCGATATGAGCGGTTGCGTAATCGTGTTTTTTTTTTTTGGCCTATAGTGTTTAAATGGTGATCGGACAGTGTGTTAATCGTATAAAGTAAATTCAGTGCAGCTTCGAACGTATCGTAGGCTATATTTTAGCTACTATTTAGGATATTTTATTGATAATTAATTTCTCTGTTGTGGTATAAATAATACCTACTGGTTTATTGTGACATGTTTTGATTGTGTAAATAAATGTGTGCAAGTATAATTCAATCCTTGGGTTTCAATACACATTGCCCACCACTATTTGTCTCTTTCCAGATAACTTGCCAGTGTAACTCTTTGCTTTCTTTCTTTTTTTTTAAATTCATTTTATTTTACCCCTCATGAGCGAGGTGCTTTTCTTCCTAACTTCAATTAATTTAGTATATTTTCATTTTAATTTTCTTTTAACCCCTCATGAGAGAGGTGAACCATGGACCGAGAGGAGAACTGGAGATTATTTTCCCGGAGAACGCCCCCCCATGTCAAGCTTTATCTGTTAAGTCTTCCTACATTTATATAGGTTTCCTAGTCGGTGTTCATCATGACTTTCGATTTCATTCACTCAGGAGGGCTTGTCTATTATATGTGACGATGAGTAGATCTCGTATTGATGTAGGGATATAACATTATTATTTTTAGATCCCTCTGTAGGTACAATATCGCTGTCATAATTTCAATCATTACAGAACACATTTTTACTATTAGGTTCTCCTGTTTATACTACGAAGCTGTCCAACATCTCAAGCAGCGTTCCTTGCGGGGTAGACAGAGAGAACAGAGCGCCAGACTGCTGCTAATACTTAACGGTACAACAATTTTAAACTGTGACCAAATAGTAATTTGATCATGCGATTTTGAACCTTAAGACCGCAAGAAATGAAACATGATACTCGTCCCTTTAAATCGATTAACAGTATGCATACTAACATTTCAAAAATTTCTAAAAACGGGAGACGTTAGATCTTGACAACCTTACTAAATATGCCTTGGAAAAAATAGGACAGATACATACAAAACGACTGTAAAAGATTTTTTATATCTCGTATAGATTTAAAAAAATGCGTAAAGCACTTTTGATTAGAAACTCGTCTCCCGAATGTCCGGGATATTTTTTAGTTTTTGTATTGATAAAAGGCATTAAAATCTAGTAAATACCCTTCGTGATTCGGTCAAATTCATACAATTTGTCATACACAATCTACGATTCTTTTTACTCAAAACACGTCTGTCCTTTAGAATCTGGTCTACATAGGTAAGCCACATGGTTCTTGGACGATCGCGCTTTCTTAGATTTCTTCTTTCTCCCAGGTGTATTTTCTTTTTTACCCTTTCATCATTCATTCTCTCTACATGTAAGTACCCTTTAGGGAACCTATATAAATGTAGGAAGACTTTACTGATAAAACCATAGACAGAACTTGATCTCCGTCATTTTCGTTACTAACGTTTTCGCTGGGTATACGCCATTTTTTTCTCGACGGAAAGTACGCTAATTTACCTTTTAATTACATAGGTTATATTCCAAAGGTAATTTCCACACTGATTATACATAATGAGTCACTGAAATATCACCAGGTTTCATGCAATTGTGAAAAACCAATATGACACGCAATCATATGTTTGTAGATCCCATGGCGTCCACCATAGATTTGTCATAGATAATAGAAGGGACTCAGTGTTCAATAGTTCTTTCCACATTTATATAGGTTCCTTAGTACCCTATGATTTCAATTAATTTTTAGTGGAGTCATTTTGTAATAGAACATTTCGATTCTACGCAAGTTGTATTTAGGTAATGCCTACATGTAATGTTTGGTGGAATCTGATATTCTTAATGTTTTACGTAAAAAACGCTAATGATGGATACAAATCAGAAAACAGTCGCCAGGGGGCGCGAATCTATATTCTAATTGAAATAGGGGAATTCTATAGGTACCCATCTACCTATTTTAGGGAGACAACTATACGTTTTTATCGAGCGATCGAAGTCAGTTATCGAGTTATCGAGAATTTCTAGAAACCATCTAGGAGCTAAATAATTACAGTTCTAGAACTTATAAATAATCATAGTTCTAGAAACTATCTAGGAACTGTAGAGGTACAGTTCTAACTAGGATGTAAGTAGTTGCAGTTCTCTTCCAGAACCCACTAGGAGCTAAATAATTACAGTTCTAGAACCTATCTAGGAACTGTATAATTACAGTTCTAGAACCTTTCAAGAACTTATCTAGGAGCTAAACGTTAGAGTAATTCTAGAACTTATCTAGGGACTGTACAACTACAGTTCTAGAACCTTTCAAGAACTTATCTAGGAGCTAAATAGTTGCAGTTCTAGAACCTATATCTAGGATCTAAATAGTTGAAGTTCTGTTCTAGTACCTGTCTAGAACCTACCTAGGAGTTAAATAGGTACAGTTTTAGAACTTACCTTAGAACCTTTCAAGAACTTATCTAGGAGCTAAATAGTTACAGTTCTAGAACCAATCTTATTGCTAAATCGTTACTTGTGATTTCGTCCATAGTATCGAGAAAAATATCGATATAGTATCAAACACGGTATTCAATCGGTCGCCCTTTTTTCGCCCTCTCCCCCCTCCCCCCAAGGGATAGGTGTGAGTAAAGTGATATAAGTAATGTAATGTTGCTTAGTATACCTCGTCACAAAATAAAACTTTATTTATTGCATCTAATTATCCACTAATGACCGTGGGGGGGTTTAGGGGGGAGACACATAATGCGCTCTGTCTCCTGGGGCGTTCCTTGGAAAAATACTTTTTTTTTAAAAGAGATATAATGGGGAGGGGGCCGCCGTTACATTAAGTGCAAATTTATATTCATTAATATAATAGGTACCTACTTTACGCTGCAATGATTCATCGGTATGAATACAGCAACGATATTTTTGTCCTTTTATTTTTTTTTTAAAGCAAATGGGCGATCCATAAACTACGGGTGTTACTTTTTACGCATTTGAATGACTTTTTATTTATTTATTTATTACATATATTTACGGTAATACCATTACATTACAATACAAAAAGTACATTAACACAAAAATAAACACACAAACATATGTGACAGCTGAGACAATGACAAACATGAATTTCTATGTAAGACAATGCAGTGCTACCATCGCGAGAATGCGAATTCAAGCGCCCAAAGGCGCTTTTTAAGAACAGTTTGATTTAATATCAATATCAAACTTGTCAAAACACCCACAATTTTATACAAAGCGAGGCCTGCGTAATATTATCATGGAGGCCCGCCTAAGCGACATTTGGCGATGATGACGTCACAAAAAATTGAAAAATACGTATGGGAAAAAATATCCCGTAACTCAAGTGTTTGTCACCGAGACATGGTGACGTCAACATAAGAATGGTGTTACCATGGAGATGTTATTTGAATGGCAGGGCTTAGATAATATATCGATGGCTTCGTACAAATCTTGCCATCAGATACTAAAAAACACGCTAAATATGGACATTTACTGAAAATTTACAATTTAGTACTGTAACGGGGGTGTCTTGATTTGACCATGCTGTTTCAGTTTTTACTAAAAATGACGAAAAACCTGCTAATTTACTAAACTTACAAGTTTGATTTCTATAAGGGACATGAAGTTTAAAGTATAAGGCTACTTCAGAAAGAAAAAAAAACGCAAATTTTCTGAAAAACAAAGGAGAATGCGCATTTTGTATGGACAAAAAAACCCAGGCCCGGCGCAAACTAAATGTAACTCAAATTATAGGTAATAATTAGTAATTAAATACTGCATAAGGGGCATCGTCGAAATCAATGGCTTAATGAGTGAAATACCTATTCGAAGTTTTACATTGGTCACACGAATATATAAGAAAAGGAGCATTAAACAGTTACAATTGGGATTAAAAAGTATATAATATGATGAGTGTAAGGTAGACCGTCTGATTTTTCTTCTTCTTCATCAGCCTTGATCCCTCCACTGCCGGATGTAGGCCTAAAGGTAAATGCTCATGAATTATGTAAAAAATAAACATGTCCGCCGCAAACGCAATGTGACTCAAATGATAGGTAAAAATGAGTAATTAAATACTGCATAGATGGCATCATCGAAATCAATGGCTAAATATGTGAAATACCTATTCAAAGTTTCCCCTATACAATTTTTTTGCGCCAGGGTAGTTTTTTTAAGCATTCTCATTTTCACGATAGGATATACTTACAAACAGCAATGGTTTTATTACAGTGGCGGTTCCAATATTCATTTGAGGTGGGGCAGAGGGGCGGTTTAGGGGGGGGGTTGAGATAAAAAAAATAGCAGGGAAGAATGACCTTGATTTGAATATTGGAGGAAAATCCCGCGGGCTTCAGGCCCTCCACATCCCCGGGTAGCTCAGGCGCATTAACAGTGACCTCTTTATCCGCTCTTCTAGCAAAATATTATTAAGAGGTGGGCCCAGGGTTAGCCTTAAGGGAGCCCCTCGGCAAACCCCACCCCTGAATTACGTTCCTTCAATATCCTTGTCCAAGGAGGTTACAAAATTTACATATATTGATTTGAATATATGAAGTGGTATACTCTATGCTAATTCTGTCACTTATTGTTTGAAAGTGGAGGGGGCTTCAGCCCCCTAGCCCCCTCCCGGATCCGCCAGTGTTTTATTACAATTACATAATACTAAATATTTTGGACCAAAGCTTAACGAGCATCTGTCAATTTTCTGAAGACGTGTTGAGGAAATTAAAAATAAATTTAATAAAATCTACTCCGTTTATTTATTTGGTTTTGCCAAGTGTAAATAATAAAATTCGCTGTTTTTCTCTGCAAAATTAATTGAAAAAAAAATTAAATTAAGAGTATGCATACCGACATTTCAAAAATTTCTTAAAACGGGAGACCTTATATCTCGACAACCGTTATTAAATATGCTTTGGAATAAAGTAGGGTAGATGCATTGAACATTTATCTAGGAAAGAACCGTAAAAGATTTTTTATATCTTGTACAGATTTCTCAAAAAAAATAAAAAAATAATTAAAAACACCTCTGATCCTTTTCAAAAAGACGGAAACTCGTTTCCCGAAAGTCGCGGGGTAAATTTTTTTTTGTGTACTGATAATATGCATTAAAATCTAGGGAATAACCGTAAAAGTTTTTTGATAGACGCAAAATTAACCCCAACAAATGGAAAAAACGCTATTTTTACCATTTTATCATGAGATTGTGAACCTTAATGCCGTGGGAAATGACTGTGACGTCATTCCTGGTGCCATGCCCTTAAAGTTTAAATAAATAAATAAGAATGTTGTTCTCAGTTTCTAATATATGAAACACTAAAATTCTCTTTCCTTTGTATTTCATTTGATAGTTACATAAATATTTTCTTTGTTACACAACAACTGCCTACCTACATATTAATTACTTCGTTGCCAGGTTGGTGTTACACAATTCCATTAAGGGCTTGGCACCAAGAATGACGTCACAGTAATTTCCCACGGCATTGAGGTTCAAAATCGCGTGAACAATCGCATGGTAATATGGTGAAAATAGCGTTTTCTCCATTTTTTGGGCTTAATTTTGCGTCTATCAATAAACTTTTAAGGTTATTCCCTAGATTTTAATGCATATTAGAATACAAAAAAAAAATTACTCTGCGACTTTCGCGAAACGAGTTTCCGTCTTTCGGAAAAAAAATCAGAGGTGTTTTTAAAAATTGTTTTTGATTAATCTATACAACATATAAAAAATCTTTTACGGTTATTCCATAGATAAATATTCAATGCATCTACTCTATTTTGTTCCAAAGCATATTTAGTAACGGTTGTCGAGATATAAGGTCTTCCGTTTTTAGAAATTTTTGGAATGTCGGTATGCATACTCTTAAATAATACTGGTAGAATCCAAGTGCTGTATGCATGTAACGCTGGCCCATTGGAAAATTTTGCAAGTTCTATAAATATGTTTGTAAATTTAAAGCAGCGACGCCTTCATGGGCGGCTAAAAATTTTCGTCGAAGTCTCACTTTTTATTAAATTTAGAAGTGTAGGTCCCTACTAATGAAATTACGAATGAAAATAGTATTGAAATATTTCTTTCGTGGAAATAATCAAGTAAGTACCATTTTATACAACGTGACAGAAAATGAAAATCGAATTGTCATACATACTATATGGTACGCACCTATACACGTAAAGATTGCAAATCGAACTCTTTAATGTCAACCCACCTTCTATATGTGTGTAAAGCACCTATGTATGTAGATAGACATGTAAGAGGAGTTTTGTGGCTTTCAGAGGTGGGTACTAACTAAAAAAAGTTGACAATATGAATCTGGTTCTACGACTTTCATGACGATATTGGAGAGACGGGGAATAGACGGAGCCTTGTGATCTTCCTGTGTTTACTTGAGGAACTATGAAAAAGTAGTAATAGTGGTTACACAAAAACATATTTATTTATTTATCTATGGTACAAATACAGTCACAACAGTACAATGAAATAGGAATATGTATTGACAAACCTGACCAATTACATTACAATTTTATTAACACAAACTTAGACCTCTACATACACAGCGAAAACAACTTAACTAATAGATATTATGGTTATACAATATATGAAAGGATATAGGATGGAAATGGACCGAGAAGGAGGAGAGGGAGGGAAAGGAGCAGGAATTGGATTGGGGAGAAAATATCTCGTGAGGTACAACTCTACTCACGTTTAAACTAGATCAAATTAGTGCTATAATATATTTAGCCAAGCCTCCGTGAATTTTCACGTGTAGGTACCCACTAGTAATAGTATATTTATGTTTTATTACACCACTGAAGAATGTTAATGATTACATGGGCCCCGAAAACTATGAGCCCATTACCATTATTTAATATTATTACCATAGGGTTATGTTTTGTACATAGATAATCATAACAATCTTTGATCTACTGAGGGAGAGATACCAGGAGAAGCGAAGGTTCATATGAAGCCAGTTCCCATCGAGTTATTTTATTTTATTAATATTTTCTAGAGCACAGACAGTCTTACAAAAATCATATACAGTACAACATTAACAACAAGTGGACCAGTAAAGGCTCAAAAATTACCAATTTATATATATTTGACATGCGTGCAAGAACAATAGTGAATAATATAATATATGGAAAGATCAGCATGAAAATAGAAAAAATAAAACATCAGACAAAGAAACACAATATAAATATTAATAAATAAACAAATAAATAAATAAAATAAATAAAATAAATAAGTAAATGAATAAATATATACCTAAATAAGTAAAATAAAATATATAACTAAAGAATAAAGTTATAAATAAGTTTAGTAGGCATATTGATAATCTTGTAGACTTTCGCAGCGTGATTAATCCATTTCTGTGTTGTTCTTCTTTTACGGTCATTCCCTAGATAAAGGTTCAATGCATCTACCCATTTTTTTTCCAAAGCATATTTAGTAAGGTTGTCGAGATCTAAGGTCTCCCGTTTTTGATTTTTTTTTTGTAAATATCAATATGCCATTTCTGTGGTGTTCGTTCTTCGGGTTTCCTTACTGGGTGTAGAGTGGTTGAATAACCGAGCTTTCGGCAGCGATACTACTGCCATCTTTAGGGTGAAGATGGACCCTGGGTAGATGCATTGAACTTTTATCTAGGGAATGACTGTAAAATAATTTTTATATCTTGCATAGATTACTAAAACAAATTGTGAGTAACACCTCGGATCTTTCTTAGGAAAGACAGAAACTCGTTTCGCGAAAGATGCTAAGAAAACTTTTTTTTTGTATTGTTAAAATTTATTGAAGCGATATTAATTCCAAAAAATGGAGAAAAAAAAAAAAGTTAACCTAAAAAATTCTACACTACAACCTAACAGCAATAAGAAAAAATAAATAGTGTATAATATGTCCGATTATATTTGGAAAGGGGAGACGGCTTGCTTCTTCACTGGGTTAACTACAACAAAAGGTCAGCCTTCGCCCCTGGTGGTACCTTTTGCTATTTTCTCTTAGAAAATCCCATCTCTCACAGGAATAATACAGAGCAAGGTAATATAAAGAGTGTTATTGTGTTGTTCTCATATTAGGGGTATTATCATGGACAGTGGTGGTGTCGGTGAATGAGTTAACATATACTCTCATAATAATTCAGTGTAGCCAACTCTTTGATTTTTTTTTTAACGCGGAGGCATGACTTTGCCAACACACTTCTCAGTATTATCAGCCAGAAGAGTCTACATATTATCATTCATGATTCACATATAAACTCATCAGCCTAATACTGGGAAAAATTCACCTATCCAGATATCACGGATATCACAGGATTAGGCTCAGATGCGCGGGGCCTAAAATACAAGCATTGTGCCTGAAATATCAGTATTTAGGAATCGTTGTGCCTGAAATATCAGTATTTAGGAATCATATATATTTATTTTTATTTTATTTTATTTTTGTTTTATTACAGGTGTAAGTGCAAAACAGATAACAACAATAGATATAAGTAATTGAAGATCAGTTTATTCATAATTCGGCTGTCACCCACAAGCATGCACCACAGTTAAATTAAAACATATAAGTTCATTCCGGTCGTCTCACACACCCATACTCAATCTCGCTCACACACTCATCCATCGCACACGCACACATCAGATTTTACAATTTTAAGCAGAAAAACAGAAAATAAACAAGAATATAAAAATATAAAAAATACATAAAATAAGAAGGAAGAGTTCGGGATAAGAGGATGAGGAAACGGAAGGGGGAGGGGACAGGGAGGGAATAAATAAGTACATGTACAATATACTTCTTCTTCTTCAGCCCTCTGTCCTCCACTGCTGGATATAGGCCTCTTCTACATTCCTCCATACCTTTCTGCTGTTTGCTGCTTGCAGACAGTTTTTTCCCCCTACAGCGGCTCATCATATTTAATTCACACATTTCTTAAGAAATATATGTTTTAATAACTCAAAAACTTGTGATTTTTCGGTAAGCTGGCACATGTAAAATCGAGAATTAAAACGTACCTAAGTAAACCGATTTATTGTTGCTTACCTACTTGAGTAGTCACTACCTACTAACTTGGGAATCGTAACTCGATAGTATTACTAGTAGCTCTATTGTAAAATCACTTATACACGGTGATCCATGCGATTTAATAAACGAAACCATAAAAATTTAGTTAGTTCATTGTGATGAACTAGGTACTTTCCAAAAATTCATTATGGTAACCATGTGAACTAAACACTAAGAAATTTTATTAGTAATAAGTATGTGTACCTCTATGCAAAATGTATATACTTTGGTTGTAGCCGTGTATCATCCATTTCTCTTTTATGTGGACAGGTATTCTGAAGCAGACCGTTGTGTATGTAGTGGGTATGACGGTACGCTAGTAGCAAAATAATAATGGTCTCGGTTAAATTTATAAATAGGTATCTGCTGTGACTGGCCTCTCGGTGTGACAATATAAATCATATGGGTGGGGGCTTGTGAGGGGTGCGATGGGCCTCATTCAAACAGGGCGTAATATGTTCTGTGACCAGACAAAAACTATTGCTTAAGAGTGTGCATACCGACATTCCAAAAATTTGTAAAAACGGGAGACCTTCTATCTCGACAACCGTTACTAAATATGCTTTAGAACAAAATAGGGTAGATGAATTGAACCTTTATCTAGGGAATAACCGTAAAAGAATTTTTATATCTTGTATAGATTTCACAAAAAAAATATTTAAAAACACCTCTGACCTTTTTTCCGAAAGACGGAAACTCGTTTCCCGAAAGTCGCGGAGTAATTTTTTTTATTTGTACTGATAATATGCGTTTAAATCTAGGGAATAACCGTAAAAGTTTTTTGATAGACGCAAAATTAACCCCAAAAAATGGAAAAAACGCTATTTTTACCATTTTATCATGCGATTGTCACGCAATTTTGAACCTTAATGCCGTGGGAAAAGACTGTGACGTCATTCCTGGTGCCATGCCCTTAACATGAATAAGTTTATCTTTTTTTTCACTAATTTTTTTATTATGACACTATAGGCATGTAAGTATAAAAATATTGTTATAATAAATAATTAATCACCTTAAAAAAACTAGCATGGTAGATAATATAAAAAAAAAAGGATTTGGGCTTGCATACACAAACCCAAATACTTTCCTGCACACCTTGCTCTAGGCTAAAAGCCTGTATCGCAAAGTGTGGAACACATCGCCAGCGCCGGGGTTTGAACCTGGCACCTCCCGCTTGAGAGACTTCAGCCTCAACCAACTGCGCCATGTACTCTGCGCCAATTGTCTCTGTAACATTAGTATCTATTACTAGAATGTGCGGGAAAACGCTGAGAGATAAGATAAGGAATGAGGTTATTAGGGAAATGAGTGACTGCAAGACTGGTGTAGTGACAAGAATGAAAGTAAACAAGCTAAGATGGTTTGGGCATGTTGAGAGAATGAATGATGACAGGATGACAAAAAAGATATATCTGAATGAGCGAAGAGGGGTGAGAAAGCGCGGCCGTCCGAGACTGACCTGGTCCGATCATGTCGACCAGATCCTCAAGGATGGACGCGTTTTGAGTAAAAGGAATCGGAGAGCGTGTATGACTAATTGCATGAATGTGACGGAAGCTAGGAGTGTGTGTAAGGATAGTGCTGTCTGGCGCTCTGTCCTCTCTGCCTACCCTGCAAGGGATGTGGCGTGAGGGTATAGATAGATACTAGAACAAAAAGTCTGCTGAGAACATCAGAGATGAGAGTCTTCAGGTCAATCACGGGAAATACTCTGCGGGACCGGGTCAGAAATGACTTTATAAGGGAGATGTGAGACATCCAAGATATAGTGCACTGGAGCAGATCCCGGCGAAGATTCTGGGGGGACCACATAGACAGAATGAGCATCAATAGAATGGTGTACACGGCGGCCAAGGAATTTACCGCCTGGGCGACGCCCACCTGGAAGGCCCTCCGGTGGAAAGGCAGCCTGGCCCTTGTTGCAAGAGACTGAGTAATCTGAGAGGAAGACAAATCTATAAAAAAGACAAAGAAGAAGAATATTACTAATGTGTAAATAAACGAAAATTAAACCTAATATCAGCTGTTCGCTTGAATACCCTGTATTGTGGTATGTTTAAATCAGTGGTATCCAACCGAATTTGGACCAAGGGCTATTTTGAAACTATTGGGATGCTTCGCGGGCAACACCCAGCTTAACTTCAATTTTAAATAGGTACTCAAGCTTTGTTTTACTCTTTTTACATTCTGTGTTCTACATAATATTCTACTAACTGATCTATAAGCAGTTACAATTAGCGCCGCGAGCAATTTTTTTATGACACAATTGTTATTTATTGGATTTTCACGTCAATTTTTTTTTTGTTATATAACCAGCAACGATGTGGTAGAACGGGCATCGCCGTAGTCAGCGTGGTCATATGCCTACTATGTATATAAATATTGTAAAGTGGATTGTGTATGTTAAATAAATAAATAAATAAAAAATGTTCGCAGGTGCCTAAAATATAGGCCGCGATCCACCAGGCGTCCGCAAGCTGCCGGTTGGACGCTACTGGTCTAAGTAATGCGATATAAATAATCCAAACCCCTCCTAACCCCTCTAATAATTTGGTTTTTCTATTATGATATTGTGTTCCCAACACTAACGGGTACTGAACCTACTGTAAGACCCCATTACTATTAGTACAATACAATACCGGGACTTAGTACATTCGGGAATTTTCTTTCCACTCACCTTAGTGTATTAGTAATACACTCACTACTCAGATACATATAACGTGTATTAAAATAGCAGGAACAGTGATTTTACAGAGTTGAGTAGGGACAAAATACATAAATAAATAAATCTTTATTGGCCAGTAAATATAAATAACAACAAAAACAAGACAATGCAGTGTGCCAAAAGGCGGACATATTGCAATAGCAAAAGCAATAAGATCTGTCAGTTAATAGTATGCATACCGACATTACAAAAATTTCTAAAAACGGGAGACCTTATGTCTCGACAACCGTTACTAAATAATTATGCTTTGGAACTAAATAGGGTAGATGCATTGAACATTTATCTAGGGAATAACCGTAAAATACTTGTTATATCTTGTCTAGATTTCTAAAAAAAGGAATATGAAAAACACCTATGTTCTTTTTCCCGAAAGACGGAAACTCGTTTTCCGAATGTCGCAGAGTATATTTTTTTTGTACTGATAATATGCATCAAAATCTAGGGAATAACCGTAAAAGTTTTTAGATATACGTAAAATTAACCCCAAAAAATGAGAAAAAACGCTTATTTATCCATTTTATCATGCGATTGTTCACGCGATTTTGAACCTTAATGCCGTGGGAAATGACTGTGACGTCATTATTGGTTCCAAGCCCTTAATGTCATCACTTAACATTCACCAATTCGATGAGATATAGTAATTACTTGTTATATTCAACTACGACATGTAGAAAATTCCGATGGTCTCACAAAACATAAATTGTGATTGTCAAAATAATATTGTAATATTTACAAATTTTCACTGTTCCTTCATGACTGTTCCCGAAAATCCCCTTTGACATAGAAGTACGCATCTACACTACTTTCCTCTTAAACAATGAATCAATATGTTTCCACTCTACCCACATTTCCTCCCCTTTTATAACTCCCATGGTTTTTAATACAATACTATTAGGTCCGGTATATTGTATAGGGGATGGGGTTGTTTACGTTTTGCAATGCACTCGTTTGCATTTCAAGTACCTTGCCTCAGTACAACCATTACTCCAAAGCTGACCTTTGAATAGCCACAACAATCGTTAGTATAATTCTCGATAGATGGCAGTAGCTGTACAGTACATGTGAATATAAAATTATAATCAATTTCGCGACAGAAGACCCTAGGAGCAAAGTTGGTTTAGTGTTGCTTGATGTGATAATAAGATATGGTTACATTTTTTGGCTACTTTCAAATTATGTTTTAGAAGTGTTGTTTGAAAAAAATAGGCCACTTCTGGACTGTCAGTATATAAAATCGCATGATAAAATGGTAAAAATAGCGTTTTTTCCATTTTTTGGGATTAATATCGCTTCAATCAAAAAACTTTTACGGTTATTCCCTAGATTTAAATGCATAAAATCAATAAAAAAAATCTCATGTAATTCGGAAAATTCGGTAAAAAGATCAGGGGCGTTTTTCACGATTTTTTTGTGTAATCTATACAAGATATAAAAAATCTTTTACGGTCATTCCCTAGATAAAGGTTCAATGTATCTACTCTAGTTCTTCCAAAGCATATTTAGTAACTAGATATTTTTGAAATGTCAGTATGCGTACTCATAATAAGCAGAAATAGCAATGGATCAAGTTTCACAATATGGTCAAATTACACGCCAATGATCTTACGTAGGCGTTCTCACGATACATTACTGTAAAATGCGCATTCTTTATTTCCATATTACTTATTTTTTCACAAGTCACACTCATACAATTCGTCATACACACTCTACGGTTCCTTTTACTCGTGAAACACGTCCTTCCTTGAGTATCTTATCTACATGGTCAAGCCATGTGATTCTTGGACGGTCCCGCTTCCTTACACCTCTTCTTTCTCCCAAAGGTATACTTTCTTTGCTATCCTTTCATCATTCATTCTCTCTACATGTCTTGTACGAGTTAACTTATTTACTTTTATTTTAATTCCAACATCCGTTTTACATTCACTTAACTCTCTAATC